>CM057337.1:401092219-402342219 GCA_030015575.1 Agapanthus africanus | reverse complement strand
CCTTATCCAGATCGTATTGCCAGACTAGAGGCCGGCATGCAAGAGTTGCGACAGATGATGGGATCTTTAGTTGAGTCCAGCCGGGCATAGAGATCCGAGGACGTTCCTTCCACCGCACAAACCACGATCGTACCTGCTGCACAGATGGTCACTCCTGCTGCTACTACGGAGACTATCCCTGTTTCACTACAGGAGTTCATGAGATTGAGACCTCCATCTTTTACCGGTACAGATGCGACAGAGGACCCAGAGGCATTTCTTGATAGGATGGCTCGGATTTGCCGTTCGTTGAGGTGTTCTGATGATAGATTGGTGGAGTTTGCGAGTTTTCGTCTGGAGGGTCTTGCCCAGACATGGTACGATTCAGTAGAGAGAGGCCGAGCTGCAGGTCTACCTTCTATGACCTGGGATGAGTTTACAGCTGCATTTCTTGCCCGTTTTCTTCCGGAGAGTGTCCGAGATGCTCGAGCCCGTAGTTTTGAGTCTTTACGCAAGACTCCTGGGATGACGGTGTCGGAGTATGATATACAGTTTACCCAGTTGTCTCGATATGCTCCGTACCTAGTCGACACAGAAGAGAAGAGAATAAAGAGGTTTGTACGAGGGCTTGATACACAGCTATTCCTTGCCATCGGCACCCAGCACTTTGATACATACGCTGCCGCGATGGATGCAGCCTTACTTTTGGAGGAGCGTATTTCTGAGACTCCGGTCATTTCTTGGCCGAAGAGGATCCGTACTGATACGCCAGCTCAGCGGCAGATGGGCAGACACCGCGATAGATTATTTCCGGAAGATGGTGGAGGCAGAGGATTGAGACGAGGTCAGTTATTTGGTTCATATCCACAGACCCAGCAGTCGTCTCCAGGATGTTTTCGTTGTGGGAGTCAGTACCACCGTGTCAGAGACTGTACCATGGGACGCCAGGGCTCGGTGACAGTCCCGCATGTGACTTTACCACCCTCACCACCTTCTTAGAGAGCTTTACTTCCTACTCCTGACGATGCTCCACGCCAGCCAGATGCTTCTAGAGGCCGTGGGCGTGGCGGTCCAGTTCCGAGAGGGCGAGGCGACAGGGGCAGAGGCCGAGGTAGAGGCAGAGGACAGCCAGCTATTAGTGGTGGACAGGCCCGAGTATTCGCGTTGACTCCTCAGGATGCACAGGCATCCAATGCCGTCGTGACAGGTACTCTGCCAATATGTTCTTTTGATGCACGGGTATTATTTGATCCCGTCTCGACACATTCCTATGTATCCACGTATTTTGCACCGAGGTTGGGCCGAGAGTCTTCTCCGTTAGATCAGCCGCTTGTCGTTATTATACCGGTAGGCGAGTCTTTTGTTGCCCGTTTTGTGTACCGATCGTGTTCCGTTCGTATCGGGGAGAGAGATTCTTCAGTTGATTTGATTCTCCTCGATATGCTAGACTTTGACGTTCTTCTTGGTATGGACTGGCTAGCCACCTGTTATGCATCCGTGGACTGCCGTGAAAAAGCAGTCAGATTCAGTTTTCCTGGTGAGCCGGTTCTTGTTATTCAGGGAGATCGTAGTGCTACCCTTCCCAGCTTGATTTCTTCTCTTCGCGCTGGTCAGCTCTTGAGAAAAGGGTGTCAGGGATTCTTAGCTTATGTTTGTGATACTAGCTCCACAGAGGTTCCGTTGGACCAGGTCCCTGTTGTGAGAGAGTTTCCTGATGTATTCCCTGATGAGCTACCTGGTCTGCCACCAGAGCGGGAGATTGAGTTCTGTATTGACTTGATCCCCGGCACGGGGCTTATCTCTATACCGCCTTATCGGATGGCCCCGGCAGAGCTGAGAGAGCTAAAGGATCAGTTACAAGACTTGCTGGACAAAGGGCTTATCCGACCGAGTGTGTCACCTTGGGGTGCTCCCGTCTTATTTGTTAAGAAGAAGGACGGAAGTATGCGTTTTTGCATTGATTATCGTCAGCTGAACCGGGTTACTGTGCGGAACAGGTATCCCCTACCCCGCATTGATGACTTATTCGATCAGCTCCTGGGTGCAGGTTTCTTCTCGAAGGTTGATTTACGGTCAGGTTATCACCAGTTGCGGGTTCGGAAGGAGGATATTCCGAAGACCGCCTTCCGTACTCGATATGGTCATTACGAGTTCTTGGTGATGTCGTTCGGGCTCACCAATGCCCCGGCAGCATTTATGGATTTGATGAACCATGTATTCAGGCCGTATCTCGATCAGTTCATTATTGTGTTCATTGACGATATCTTGGTTTATTCTCGGAGCCGGAAGGAGCATGAGCAGCACTTACGTATCACCTTGCAGACTTTGAGGGAGCATCAGCTGTTCGCCAAATTTTCCAAGTGCGCATTCTGGTTAGACAGTGTCGATTTCTTAGGTCATGTGGTGACGAGAGACGGTATTTGTGTGGACCCGAAGAAGATCGAGGCAGTTCAGCGTTGGCCTAGACCAGTATCAGTTATAGAGGTTCACAGCTTTCTAGGTCTGGCCGGCAATTATCGACGTTTTGTCCAGGATTTCTCCTGCATTGCTGCACCTTTGACCGGGTTGACCCGGAAGGGGGTTCCTTTTGATTGGACCCAGGCATGTGAGGATAGTTTCCAGCAGTTGAAGACTCGTCTGACTACTGCACCAGTGTTAGCATTGCCTTCAGGATCAGGCGGGTTCGTGGTATATTGTGATGCTTCTCGAGTGGGGGTGGGATGTGTATTGATGCAGCACGACCGAGTTATCGCGTATGCTTCTCGGCAGCTGAGGAAACACGAGCAGAACTACCCCACCCATGATTTAGAGATGGCTGCAGTGGTATTTGCAGTTAAGATCTGGAGACATTACCTATACGGTGAGTCGTGCCAGATATTCACTGACCACAAGAGTTTGAAGTATATTTTCCAGCAGCGAGATCTGAACCTGAGACAGCGCCGATGGATGGAGTTGGTGAAGGATTATGACTGCGAGATTTTATACCATCCGGGCAAGGCGAATGTGGTGGCAGATGCTTTGAGTAGGAGGCCCGGAGGTAGCTTATCTTGTTTGAGCGCAGTACATATGCAGTCGACGGCGGATTGGCAGGTGTTATGTGACAGCAGAGTGCAATTCGAGTTTACTCCTATGGGGGGACAGCTGGCCCATTTCAGAGCACGCCCACAGTTACTTGACCGTATCCACGAGGCACAGTCCGGCGATGCCCGTACATTAGAGATTATTGAGCAGATTCGGCAGGGCAGAGTTTCCGAGTTCGTGATTGATGATCAGGGGATACTTCGATTTGGGACTCGACTGTGCGTGCCAGATTCAGAGGGACTGAGGCGTGATATTCTCGAGGAGGCACATAGATCAGTATACAGTGTTCACCCAGGTTCCACCAAGATGTACCATGATTTGAGAGAGGTTTACTGGTGGGACGGGATGAAGAAGGATATTACAGACTTTGTGTCGAGATGCCTGACTTGTCAGCAAGTCAAGGCCGAGCACCAGAGGCCAGCCGGCGAGTTACAGCCTTTGCCCATCCCTGAGTGAAAGTGGGAACAGGTCTCCATGGACTTCATTGTGGCTCTACCCAGGACCAGTCGAGGGTACGACTCTATATAGGTGATTGTTGATCGACTGACGAAAGCGGCTCACTTCCTGCCAGTGAAGACCACTTTTGGATTTTCTCAGTACGCCCAGGTTTATATTGATGAGATAGTGCGACTGCATGGTGTTCCGACTTGCATCGTGTCCGACCGTGGCACCCAGTTTACCAGCCGATTGTGGCAGAAACTACAGGAAGCTTTGGGCACCCGATTGAGTTTTAGCACAGCCTTTCATCCTCAGACTGACGGTCAGTCAGAGCGTACTATTCAGACTCTTGAGGACATGCTCAGAGCTTGCGTTTTAGATTTCGGTGGTAGCTGGGATCGTCATTTGCCTTTGATCGAGTTTTCCTACAATAATAGCTTCCAGGAGTCGATTCAGATGGCACCTTTCGAGGCTTTATATGGGAGGAGATGTCGATCGCCTGTATGTTGGACAGAGCTCAGGGAGAGCAGTATTTTGGGGCCGGAGATCGTACAGGAGACGACCGAGAAGATACAGCTGATTCGGGACAGGATGAGAGCGGCACAGAGCAGGCAGAAGTCATATGCTGACAAGCGTCGTCGCCGACTCGAGTTCGCTGTTGGCGATCATGTTTTCCTGAAGGTCTCTCCGATGAAAGGTGTGATGAGATTTGGGCGGAAAGGGAAACTGAGTCCTAGATATGTTGGTCCTTTCGAGATCCTAGAGCGTGTTGGTCCAGTCGCTTATCGGTTAGCTCTTCCGCCTAGCTTCCCCGATGTTCACCCCGTATTCCATGTATCGATGCTCCGCAAGTACCTTCATGATCCTTCCCAGGCGATTCAGCACCAAACGATCCAGCTAGAGTGTGATCTTTCTTTCACCGAGCAGCCGGTGGTCATTTTGGATCGACAGGTGAAGAAATTAAGGTCGAAGGTTATACCGTCCGTCAAGAACCTTTGGCGTGGCCCGAACTGCGAGGAGGTCACCTGGGAGACCGAGGTCGAGATGAGGAAGAGATATCCCCATCTTTTTGAAGGTACGCGTAGTTAAATTCTAAATTCGGTGACCGAATTTCTTTAAGGGGGGATGATTGTAACCCTTCGAAAATCGTTTAGGCAGTTTTTCGGTAATCGGCTAATTTTTCGGCTTTTTCCGTAAAAGGTCAAAATAGGTATTTTTCATTGTAGATCTAATTATACAAAATTTAGATAAGATATTACTATAAATTTGTCACTAAAATGTCACTTATAATTTTCTAGTTAAATAAATTTTTTTTCGTAATTAATTATTTTTTTTATTATTTTAAGCCTTTTTAAAAACATTAAATTAGTGATAAATACAAATTTAATTAGGTAAATTTCATAATTAAGAATCTTTATAAGCTAAAATATGGTGTTAATAAAATTGTATCATGACTTGCAAGATTTTGGTTTTATGGTTGGAAATTTAGTAAAAAAAATGAACAAAAAAGGGTTTTTTTGTATAAATTGTTATGTTAAGCATTAAATACAATTGAGAGTGACTTTTTCTTGGAACCTTCTACATTTTTCCCTCACTCTCCCTCACCCTCTAGCTCAGGCCGAGCCCTCCCTCCTTCAGCCCAATTTTTTTCTTCATTTTTCTTGCTTCTAAAATCATGAAAAAATCAACAAAATACATTATTTTCTTCTCCAATTCAAAGTAAAACCCTAATCCACTCTCTCTTCAACCCAAATTAGTTCAAAAACTTGATGAAAGGAGGCTTCTTGGTGACTTGATCAAGCTAGGGTTCAAGCTTGTGAGGTGAAGATTCTACACTTTTGTTAACTTGTAGTATAAATATGCTAGAATTGAAATTTGAAGTATTAGTTTAGTAGTAAATGTTTGTTTAGGAAAATCAAGAGAAGGATTTGATTTTAAATTAGGGTTTGTAGCATGGTGGTTGGATTTAAGTTAGGGTTTGGTTATCTAATTGATTGGAGTGGTTAATTGCGTAAGGTTATGCTCGCTAAATCGACAAAATGGCGATGTTTGTATCGAATCGGTAAGCAAAATGCTTACTAGATTTTTACAAAAATTAGAATGCGATCAAATTGTGTTATGTTAGCGATATAATTAGCTTCGTATAGGACAATTAGAGTGCGCGAACGCGGGGTTTCTTCTAGTCGGGTTTTAGTTTTGTCCATTTCCCCGAAATGACGATTCTAGTTAACGATTAGCGATTTTCGTGCGTTTTCCCGCGCACCGAGTGTATGTTATGTTTAATTCGAGAGCGTCGATAATTGTATATTGTGACTTGCATCGTTTTAGGTTTTGTAATCTTATGCTTGGTGTTGTGCAAATATAGGATCGGTCGGGGAAACATCGGACACGGCGCGTAAAGGCAAGGCGGTGGTCGGATCGGGTTAGCGGGGATTTCAGGTGAGTAGATGTATTCATATATGGGGGAATCGTCTGAATGGCGTGAGGCGCCCCCCTAGTTAGGATTACCCTACTTTTGCAAGATTCATATTGTTAGCTAGCTGATCCATTCATGTACACTGCATACCCTTATAGCGAACAGTATATTAGAATGCATGGACATTCATCTATACTTATGCGATATCACTTTGTAGGACACGAACACCATTACCATTGGCATCTGTTGCACGCGCACCATTCATGTGACACACACGCCTTTGGTAATTGCCATGCCACGTGCACTATAGAACCTGTTTATCATAATATCGCCACTTGCATTCATACTTGATATATGAAATTGCATAGCATACGTATACCTCGCATCATCATCATATTTATATAGATTCTAGCAAAATTCACATCGTATGCATTGATATCATAGACATTTATCATATATAACATGCGGACATTATGATTTTCTTGAGGATTTCAGTATTGCTGCGATTTCTGGATTTTTGGGGAAAACCGCAAGAATTTAACAAAGCCTTATATTTATCATTTTCAAAACAAAGTTGCGGTTTTCTCGTGATGTATGTGTCGTCCACCATGAGTTTTCATGTTTTCTGTTGGATTTCGAGACCCGATTCGAGGAGTGGATGAACCGTTTCGGGTACATGGTGGGCCCGGTATGGTACCCCGGGGCAAGAAGATCGAGTTGTAGACGATGAGCCTGGCAGGGGAAGACTACCTACCGGTGATGTTTGGCGCGGTGGATATCCGGAGGATACCGACCGTTGTCGTGAGATTTATGATATGGGCCGATCCGGACTGACGGAGCCCGATATTGAGACAGATATGATTCCTATTTGGTGTCGATGCTTGACACGGGTTTTCAGATGATTTCTTGATGGTACTTAGCTATTATACAGATATTCATTTTTTTAAAGTTAAGAATTCAATACCCTTAGCATTTAAAACACTTAAAGACTTAATAATGACATTGCATACCTGTGCATGCATACTAGAGATATTATATCACATATGGACATGCATGTTGTGGTGCATTGCGTGCATTCTTACGATTGCCTTATTAGATGTTATATTTACTCACGAGCTGGCAACTCACCCCCGTTGTGCCACAGTGTCTTGCAGGTCGGACTCATCAGTCTTGTAGCGGCGGCTATCTTATCATAGGCTCCTTTTGCTCAGACTCGCGACATCGCCCGTAGGTGGGTTGCGAGCACACTTTATTTCGTTTTGCTTTATCATTGTATCTAGTATTCTCCATCTACCACTTTATATTGTATATGCGACCTAGTGATGAGACTGAGAGATTGTATATTTGTGGTTTCTTTTGGGTCGAGCTCACTTGAGCCGGCGTTGTGTTTCTGATATTTTGCGTTTCTTTCATGCTCTTTTCTTGATATTGCTATTATATTGCATGTGGTTGTGATCCGCCTTGGGCGAAGAGTTAGCTCCCGCTTGGGGATGCCATTTTATGATTACAGGTTTATTATCTTGTTGTACCCATTTTGGGGGGATAGAAAATACAGGGGAGACTCTGCCGAAATTTTCGGAAATTTTTGATGTTTTAAAAAGGGATTCTATGAAACTTAAATGATTTTTAAAAACCATTTTCATTAAAGGTTTTCCTTCACTCTCTTTTGATTTTGGTTTAGATTCTTCTGGGCTTTGGCTGACTTAGGTTACGGTACGCCTTTAGACGTCTCATAATCTAAGTGCCAGTCGCGTTCCGTACTTTCGGGTCGTGACAGGTTCCCCGTGCTTTCGCACGGACCTAATTACAGTAAACCTCGTTTTCCCAGAGGCGTAACCCCGTTGACACCTTTCTAGACACCTACTTGATCGGCTAATTGCAAAGTGCAAAACGCTCCCAGGAGTAACAATTACTCGCAGTGGGTATCGGGATCCAACTATCATATAGAAGGTATACAATCTCATTGCAAATTTCAACATTTGAAACTCCCGATAATGGTTTTCACCCCTAGCACCTATGACCTTGGCTAAGGTCAACAAATCATAAGCACTAGTCAAGTTCTACCCGTCATTTCGTGATTAATTAGACCCACCTACATGACCCTTGGCTAATGTCAACAAAGCCACAAGACTGTCCTAACTAATTGCATCATATGCGGTGTAGGAAGACATCACTTAGCTACTGCACACTACGCCTCGGCTATGGTTGACAAACGTAGCACGAATACTAAGTACTCTATTTCCTAAAATGACGGAGGGTTGCGGATGGTTTTTAAGAAAACCTTTAATGCTTTGAACTTGATCTCGTTGCGGAATCAAATGGTTTTTAAATGGAGTGTTTTTGAGGCTTTTCTAGTTTTGCTAAAGGGTCACTCCCGGTGAAGGGATCGTCGGCCCTTTCCTCGTCGAATGAGGTGCGGGATATATCATATATTGTTGGTGTATATGCCCTAGAGGCCATTACTGTATCATACTAGTATGTATATTACTTGATGGAAGCTTGTGATATTCACAGTTGTACAGACAATCTTGCTCAATATAGTAGTATGCTACTTGGTTTGTCTCTGCTTTAATGTGTACATGTGTGTTTATTTATTATATCACCTATACGCATTAGTAGAGCCCTTAGGATCTTTGCTTGATTACCGGCGTTGTGATGGCGATCACACTCGTGGGGGCTGGGTAATCTACAAGCACATCCTTATACACGTCCCTAGTCGTGGGAGTATCGAGATAGGGCATCGATACTCCGGAGTAGACTAGCGTATGCGCTTCTCATCCCAGCTCGGGAGACGGTCTGTCCCACAGCCGTCAGTACGTCGTACTTGAGATAGTATGCGGGTGCTCGTTAGGTTACGAGTACACTGGACAGGACTCGTCGGGAACTGATGGTTGGTATTATACCTATCGTCAGTTATCAGTTCCCAGGTGACATGAGTACAGCTTAGTCCGCTGACTTGACACTGTCACTTCGCCTCGAGTGTGTTCCCACTGTTCTTTGATTGCTACCCTACCACGGCTCTACTGAGTCGTGCAAACAGGTAGTAGTTGGGAGCAGTCCCGAAGCACTTGGAGGCAGTGACGGTTAGACAGGATTCGTCTCTCCCGGTATTGGGAGTTGACATCGCGCTGTGTCTAGGAGAGCCATTACACGAGTAGTCCCTGGCCAGGGCAAGCGAGATATACTGGTAGGTTTCCAGTGTTATCTCAGGGTGTATTGGGCTTCACTCCGACACGACTTGTACCGCTATTAGGGGACTGACGTTTACCGCCCCCCTAGGCCCGCCATGCGATGTATCAGACGAACAGACCGGACTGTACGGAGACTGTCACATACAGGCTCAGTAGGAGTGCAGATGGGGTTCACCTCGTCAGTCTTCTTATCGACATCTACCTGGGGACCGTTACGTACAGCTAGTGCCGCTTGCGGTCTGTGGTTAAACCCACTGCCAGCGTAGTGTCGAGTCTTTAGAGTCCCACACAGAGAGCTATTCGCCTTTAGGCAAAACGAGTAGAGGTCGCATGGTTTTGCGACAGGGTTCGTTCGCATCCGCGCACTTGTGCACGTTTGCTGTCCGGACAGTTTATACTAGCGGGCTTTGGTTTAAGCCGGATCCTAGTATATGATTTGAGATTGGTTTTTCTCATTGTGTTCGTGTTCCTCGGATCACGAATGCGGGTGCGTATGCACAGTTGCTTGAGATTGGGGGAGAGGACCTTGTTTAGGGTTAATGGCTTTTGTCATTTTATTAACCCTATTGTTTTTGTGTGGATTATTGTTAATTGATAATTAGCTTAATTATTGTGCATGGTTGTTGTTGACAATTTGACTTCATTGACTTGTTGACCATGTTGACAACTTGACCATAATCATTTCATTTGGAAGATGCTCTTTGATCTTTGCAAAAATGAAATGATAATGGTCAATTCATGATTTATCATGACAATTTTCAAGCTAATTATCTAATTAAAATTATCCTCACATATTAGGGAGAATGGCTCACTATTTTCTCATTCTCTCATTCTATTTCTCTCTCTTGCTCATCCTCTCCCTCAAGCTCTCTCCCTCTCATGTGTTGAGAAACAAAAAGCTTGAGAAAAACCTTCACTTGATCTTCTCTACTCACTTCTAGGGTTCAAGTCTTAGCATTTCTTGCACTCTAGTTACTCCTAGCTTGGAGTTGAAGCTAAAGGTGGTGGCTTTCAAGTGGATCTTTCTTTGACGGAAGAAGACAAGCAAGATGAACTCTTTCTACCATTCCGACGAGCAAGGAGAGAAGGAGTTCGAGCTCAAGGTATAACCTTTCTACAACTTACTTAGTTGTTAGTTTACTTTAGCTAGTTTTCGTTTAGCAAAGATCCGGCTTTTACGGTCCATGTTACAAACCTTAGAAAAATTTTTGTTTTACCGTTTCCGCAACCCCGAAAGTACCGGGAGAGGTAACGTGGACCTAACAGTGGTATCAGAGCCTAACTAAACATAAACTAGCTTGGTAGTAAAGTGTATCGAAGTTCGAAACGGAAAAATCGAAAAAACCAAGTTATAAAAAATCTGAGTTTCTGTTAAAACTTTTTCTGGTCAAAACAAAATTTGTTATATCCCAAAAATCATCTCAGGCTTTTTAGAAGAAACCCACCAAAAACGACACAGTAACTCACCAGATCGGCCGCGCTTCCGCGGCAATAGCTTGCTATTGCCGCGGAAGCGCCGCACTCTGGTGGAGTTGCTGTCTCTTTTTTGGTGCAGTTTGTTTCTTACATGGTTTTAGGATTTTTCTGATATATTATATGTTCCCAGATTTGCCAGAATAGAAATTTGTTTTTGGGGGCCTATAAATCCGTATTTTTCGAACTTCAATATACTTTGACTATAAAGGTTATATCTGTGATGTTCTTATGTATTGAACGTCGGCTAATCGCTATATGTCGATTAGTCGGGGTTATACATATCTGTGATCTGTGATTGTTGTTGATGGTTTGTGTATATGAACTCGTTGGATTGTCGCGAATGAATAGCCGGGGTGGATGTGAGATGAGAGTTTCTTTTTCTTTCATTCATGTAATAAATTTGTAAATTGATGTAATATTATTTGTTTGGCCGCACAACCGGGTCGGGGTTGTAGCCGTCATTGTATAATTCTTTTTACTGTTTTTGCTCCTAGGATAGACCCATGGAGGGGTGCACAAACTACCGGGTAGCTCGAAGTGCCGAGTGGCCTACTCATGGCATTGAGGGAGGTTGCTTCGCTTCGGGTACTTGGCGGGTAGTTTGCCGCACCCGTAGGGGTCTTGGGTGGGGTATTGGCTATTCATCGCGACCGTGTAATCCACTTTTCGTTGCAGGCTCGAACGAATTGCGGATTCCTAGTATATCCAAAGTGTTCATCTGTGATCTGGATTGGCTATCATTGCTATATTGCTATATATAATAACTATTTAGGCGTTGCTTATGTTTTACAGCCGCGCTAGCCCAGCCCCCGCTCTGTCGTTAGTTAAGTAACCTAACGGGTGATGACGGGGCCCCGTGGCGAATGCGAATGGCATAAGCGTACGTCATATTTTGGTTGTTTTCTGCAATGGTAGTATTTAAATGATGGGACGCATTAAAAGAACTAATGCAAGAAAATAAACCTAAAAGACGTTGTTGGAACAAGTTTTTCAAAAAGCTGTTATTGCAAGGACGTTCATTTTTGTTTTGCATCGCGGTATTCGGTTATGAATGCCCAGCACCTCAGTCGACGAGGCAAGGGCCGAGATCCCTTCACCGGGAGTGACCCCTTGGACAAAACTTTGCGTCAGGGCAATAACTTCACCATAGTCGATTATTCTTGCTTTGCATCGAGGTATTCATCTTACGAATGCCCAGCACCTCACTCGACGAGGAAAGAGCCGAGATCCCTTCACAGGGAGTGACCTCTTTAGCAAAAGTTTTCGCCACTATGTTTTTCAATAAAATGTATCACGTTCCTTCAACGATATCAAGTTCATTACGTTAACGGGTTTTTCGCCAAAAACCCAGCCGTAGCCCTCCGTCGTTTCTTATAAGTTATACTTAGTATTCGTGCTGCGTTTGTTGAGTGTGTCAAGGCGCAGTGAACGGTAGCTAAGTGTAGCTTATTTGCTGGATACAAAGTGATTGGTTAGGACATTTGTAGAACCTTGTTGACTGTGTCAAGGGTTATGCAGGTGGGTTTAATGCAATCAAGATAATGACGGGATGAACTTGACTAGGACCTTTTGATTTGTTGACTGTGTCAAGATCACTTGGGTCCTAGGGGCAAAAACCACATCGGGAGTTTCAAAAGTACTGAAACTTGCAGATTTAGCATACCTTCTGGAGTGTGGTGACTAGAGTGGATTCCATCTAGGTCATCACACAATGATGGTTGGATCCCGATCCCACTGATGAGTTGGATTACTCTCGGGAGATTATTTCACTTAACGATCAATGCTATAAACCTAGTAGGTGTCTAGAAAGGTGTTAGCGGGGTTACGCCCCCAGGGAAAAGAGGTTCTTTAATTAAGGAACTTCGCGAAAGCGTTGGAAAACCTCCCTCGAAGTACCGACACTGGCCTGGCTGAAAGGTTAAGCAAGTATTGTGACGTGAATTAAAACCCGACTAGTTCTTCTTTTAAAAGGTTTTAAGAAGAATTTGAGTAAACAGTGGGAGACATCCTGGTTAGATAAATTAATAAACCAATCTAATCTTGCAAGAGCATACGCTGAGTGTTTCTTTTCTCTCTCTCCAGGCAGCAACCCTTTCACGCCCTAATCAAGATAATAAAATGTATCGCTTGACCGATCCGAATTCTTATTCGGGACTTGGGAAAGTTGGTTCAGCTCTAACTTGTGACAGCAGTCATGAGTATGAGAATGGGAAAGAGGAAAGTATGGATTTCCAGGATACCCAGTTGAAGAAGAAGCATGGTTTTGCATCTACTTCAGGTGTTCTTGTAATTGAGAACTGTTTTACGGTCAGCCCTACCTCCTGGGTACTTGATACCGGATCAGGATCTCATATCTGTAATTTATTGCAGGGACTGAGAAAAAGTAGGAAAGTTGCACCGGGTGATATGTCGCTCAGAGTAGCGAACGGAGCACAAGTTAATGCGGCAGCCGTCGGTGAATATCACCTAGTATTGCCTAATGGCAAGACTATGATTTTGAACGATTGCTACTATGTACCCTCCATGGTTTGCAACATCATATCAGTTTCTTTACTCGATAAAGATGGATATGACTTTGTTCTTGAAAAGAATATCATGAACATTTACCTTCATAAGGTACTGGTTGCAGAGGGTACACTGTGTAATGGTATCTACGTTCTAAATCAGAATACAGTTCTCAATATACAAAACACACGCAAGAGGAAGAATTCAGATACGAATGAATCCTACTTGTGGCATTGTAGGCTTGGTCATATCGGAGAGAAAAGACTGAGTAAGTTACATAAAGATGGACTCTTGAATACGTTCGAGTTTTCATCTTATGAAACTTGTCAGTCTTGTCTCAAAGGGAAGATGACCAAATCTCCGTTCACCGGACATGGAGAAAGAGCAAGAGAGCTCTTGGGACTCATACACAGTGATGTGTGTGGTCCGATGTCTATACATGCAAGGGGTGGGTTCTCGTACTTCATCACATTCACTGACGATCTCTCTAGGTTCGGATATGTGTATCTGATGAAACACAAATCTGAAGCTTTTGAGAAATTCAAGGAATTCAGAAACGAAGTAGAGAACCAGACTGGCAAAAGTATCAAGATCCTCCGGTCTGACAGGGGAGGGGAGTACTTAAGCACGGAATTCCTAGATTACTTAAAAGAGAATGGTATTCTCTCTCAGCTTACTCCTCCTTATACACCACAGCACAACGGTGTATCGGAGCGGAGGAATCGTACCCTACTGGATATGGTTCGCTCCATGATGAGTAGTGCTGAGTTACCTCTTTCATTCTGGGGATATGCACTTCAAACTGCAGCACATCTATTGAATCAAGTTCCATCCAAATCCGTGCCTAAGACTCCGTATGAAATATGGAGTGGTAAAAGTTTGTATCTTAAACGTATTAAGATTTGGGGTTGCCCAGCTTATGTCAAAAAGCAGAACCCAGACAAACTTGAGGCACGGGCAGTTTTGTGTAAGTTTGTGGGATACCCAAAAGATTCAAGTGGGTATCTATTCTACCATGCAGAGGAACAGAAGATAATTGTTTCAAGAAATGCCACATTTTTAGAAAAATAATTTCTTGTTAAAAACATTAGTGGCAGCACGGTAGAACTGGATGAAATTCCAGAAACACAAGCTTTAACAGAAAATTTGGAGGAACCGCTAGATTCAATAACCCCAAGCGAACCTCAGCCACTCCGCAGATCTGGTAGGATTTCTCATCCGCCCGAGAGATACTACGGTTTTCTCATAGACGGGGATCGAGAGGATTGCATCTTGGAAGAAGATGACCCTACCAGTTTCAGGCAGGCCATTATCAGTAGGGACTCTGATAAGTGGCAGGAAGCAATGCAATCCGAAATGGAGTCCATGTACGCCAATAAAGTGTGGACCTTGGATATTGCTCCATCTGGGGTAAAACCCGTTGGATGCAAATGGATCTACAAAAGGAAACTTGGTGTAGATGGGCAGGTGGAAACCTATAAAGCTAGACTCGTTGCAAAAGGTTTCCGTCAAAGACCTGGTTTGGACTATGACGAGACTTTTTCTCCGGTGGCTATGCTCAAATCCATTCGGATCTTACTTGCCATTGCTGCCTTCCATGACTATGAAATCTGGCAGATGGATGTGAAGACGGCTTTCCTAAACGGTTGTTTGGAAGAGTGCGTTTACATGGATCAACCAGAAGGTTTCGTAGACAGTGGGAGCAGCGGAAAGGTGTGCAAGTTGCTTAAATCCATTTATGGATTAAAGCAGGCATCGCGGAGATGGAACATCTGTTTTAATGAGGCAATCAAGGAATTTGATTTCATCAAGAACGAAGATGAACCCTGTGTTTATAAGAAGATTGTAGGACGAACTGTCGTATTCCTAGTCTTGTACGTGGACGACATTCTTCTGATAGGAAATGACATTCCTATGCTACAATCGGTCAAGATGTTTTTGTCACAAAGGTTCTCCATGAAGGACCTGGGTGATGCCTCGTACATTCTGGGGATCAAGATCTATAGAGATAGATCCAAGAAACTATTGGGACTTTCGCAGTCCAGGTACATAGAGACCGTACTAAAGAGATTTAGTATGGAGGATTCCAAGCGCGGTAACATACCCGCATTGCACGGAATTACCCTCTCCAAGAAGATGTCTCCTAAGACTGACGAGGAGAGGGTTCGCATGAGCACTATACCCTACGCTTCGGCGGTAGGATCTATAATGTATGCGATGCTATGTACAAGACCAGATGTAGCTTACGCGTTGAGCACGGTAAGCCGGTATCAGTCGGACCCAGGGGAGGACCACTGGACAGCAGTGAAGAACATTCTCAAGTACCTGAGAAGGACTAAGGAGATGTTCCTGGTTTACGGTAATGGAGACCTCAGGGTCGAGTCCTTTACTGATTCAAGCTTCCAGAGTGACAAAGATGATAGCAAGTCCGTCTCGGGTTTTGTGTTTACCCTCAACGGAGGGGCGGTATGTTGGAGGAGTTCCAAGCAGGATACCGTCGCAGACTCGACGATGGAGGCTGAATACATTGCTGCAAGCGATGCCGCAAAAGAGGCGGTCTGGATTAAGAAGTTCATTAGTGAACTTCAGGTGGTTCCGTCCATTGTTGACCCAATACCTTTGTATTGCGATAACAATGGGGCTATAGCTTTAGCGAAGGAACCAAGGTCCCATCAGAAATCCAGGCACATCTTAAGGCGGTATCACCTGATCAGGGAGATCATTGATCGACAGGAGATCGAGGTGCGGAGAGTGGACACAAAGGACAACACTGCGGACCCATTCACGAAGGCTTTACCCCAGACTCAGTTCGAGCGGCTGATCGAGATGATAGGTCTTCGATACGCCAGTACATGGCCTTAGTGCAAGTGGGAGATTGTTGGTGTATATGCCCTAGAGGCCATTACTGTATCATACTAGTATGTATATTACTTGATGGAAGCTTGGGATATTCACAGTTGTACAGATAATCTTGCTCAATATAGTAGTATGCTACTTGGTTTGTCTCTGCTTTAATGTGTACATGTGTGTTTATTTATTATATCACCTATACGCATTAGTAGAGCCCTTAGGATCTTTGCTTGATTACCGGCGTTGTGATGGCGATCACACTCGTGGGGGCTGGGTAATCTACAAGCACATCCTTATACACGTCCCTAGTCGTGGGAGTATCGAGATAGGGCATCGATACTCCGGAGTAGACTAGCGTATGCGCTTCTCATCCCAGCTCGGGAGACGGTCTGTCCCACAGCCGTCAGTACGTCGTACTTGAGATAGTATGCGGGTGCTCGTTAGGTTACGAGTACACTGGACAGGACTCGTCGGGAACTGATGGTTGGTATTATACCTATCGTCAGTTATCAGTTCCCAGGTGACATGAGTACAGCTTAGTCCGCTGACTTGACACTGTCACTTCGCCTCGAGTGTGTTCCCACTGTTCTTTGATTGCTACCCTACCACGGCTCTACTGAGTCGTGCAAACAGGTAGTAGTTGGGAGCAGTCCCGAAGCACTTGGAGGCAGTGACGGTTAGACAGGATTCGTCTCTCCCGGTATTGGGAGTTGACATCGCGCTGTGTCTAGGAGAGCCATTACACGAGTAGTCCCTGGCCAGGGCAAGCGAGATATACTGGTAGGTTTCCAGTGTTATCTCAGGGTGTATTGGGCTTCACTCCGACACGACTTGTACCGCTATTAGGGGACTGACGTTTACAGCCCCCCTAGGCCCGCCATGCGATGTATCAGACGAACAGACCGGACTGTACGGAGACTGTCACATACAGGCTCAGTAGGAGTGCAGATGGGGTTCACCTCGTCAGTCTTCTTATCGACATCTACCTGGGGACCGTTACGTACAGCTAGTGCCGCTTGCGGTCTGTGGTTAAACCCACTGCCAGCGTAGTGTCGAGTCTTTAGAGTCCCACACAGAGAGCTATTCGCCTTTAGGCAAAACGAGTAGAGGTCGCATGGTTTTGCGACAGGGTTCGTTCGCATCCGCGCACTTGTGCACGTTTGCTGTCCGGACAGTTTATACTAGCGGGCTTTGGTTTAAGCCGGATCCTAGTATATGATTTGAGATTGGTTTTTCTCATTGTGTTCGTGTTCCTCGGATCACGAATGCGGGTGCGTATGCACAGTTGCTTGAGATTGGGGGAGAGGACCTTGTTTAGGGTTAATGGCTTTTGTCATTTTATTAACCCTATTGTTTTTGTGTGGATTATTGTTAATTGATAATTAGCTTAATTATTGTGCATGGTTGTTGTTGACAATTTGACTTCATTGACTTGTTGACCATGTTGACAACTTGACCATAATCATTTCATTTGGAAGATGCTCTTTGATCTTTGCAAAAATGAAATGATAATGGTCAATTCATGATTTATCATGACAATTTTCAAGCTAATTATCTAATTAAAATTATCCTCACATATTAGGGAGAATGGCTCACTATTTTCTCATTCTCTCATTCTATTTCTCTCTCTTGCTCATCCTCTCCCTCAAGCTCTCTCCCTCTCATATGTTGAGAAACAAAAAGCTTGAGAAAAACCTTCACTTGATCTTCTCTACTCACTTCTAGGGTTCAAGTCTTAGCATTTCTTGCACTCTAGTTACTCCTAGCTTGGAGTTGAAGCTAAAGGTGGTGGCTTTCAAGTGGATCTTTCTTTGACGGAAGAAGACAAGCAAGATGAACTCTTTCTACCATTCCGACGAGCAAGGAGAGAAGGAGTTCGAGCTCAAGGTATAACCTTTCTACAACTTACTTAGTTGTTAGTTTACTTTAGCTAGTTTTCGTTTAGCAAAGATCCGGCTTTTACGGTCCATGTTACAAACCTTAGAAAATTTTTTGTTTTACCGTTTCCGCAACCCCGAAAGTACCTGGAGAGGTAACGTGGACCTAACATATATATCACTGTGCAAAGCAGAAACTATAGAAGCAATCAAAAGACAAACCGAGGGTTGTAGCATCTGCCAGTCATTACTAAAGGAGTCACTCCCGGTGAAGGGATCTCGGTCCTTTCCTCATCGAATAAGGTGCAGGATGTTCTTCAAGGAACACCGCGATGCAAAGCAGGAACTGTAGCTACCTGTTTTTATTTTGAAATTCGATTCCACAACATCAATTAGGTTTATTTTCTTTCATTAATCTCATTAATGAATGTCCCATCATTTAATTCCACCTAAACATCACAGATAAATATAACGTACGCTGATGCCATCCGCATTCGCCTCGATGTCCCGTCTGCACCGTTAGGTTAGGTAACTAACGCCAGAGCGAGGCAGGGCTAGCGCGGGTGTAAAACATAAGCAACGTCTATATAATATATCATATATACTATATACTGTATTTATCTGAAAAAATCACATGATCACATCACCAAAAACGCAGCAGAAAATATCATATGAAATATTGGATATACTAGGACGTCCGTGTTTTTAATACGAGCCAGTATAAAACACGGATTCCACGGTCGCGATGAATAGCCAATCCCATACCCCTAGACCCCTACGAGAGCGGCAAGCAACCCTAATAATTCTAGGGTTAGGAGATCCGGACTCGACTCCTCGAGATGGTCTCCCACTGGACCCTAGAACCCGGTTACTCGTGCTCCCCTCCTTGGGTCTATCCTATTGCGGAAAAGTAAATAATATACATCAACGGTGACATCTTCCGCAACCTGGAAGTGTCACAATAAAAGAATATTACATAGAAGTTTATACATGAATGAAAATGAAAAACACTCGTCTCACATAAAACCCCCCGGCTATTCAAACAAGACGATCCAATATAACATATGCAGCAACACATAACATCACATGTCATCAACGTAAGTAAATATGCGCATTCCAATTGTCGTTGACATATAGCAACGAAACCGGCGATATCACATATTACACTTACGGTAACAGAAAAGAAAGTGTAAAACTACAACAGTTGGAATCCGCAAACTCTTTAGATATCGCATGCCTAATCAAATGAAATACTTAGACATCGCATGCCTAACAATTATAAACCCCGCATTTTAGTCTCATTATCGAAAACTCTTTTCAATATCAAGTCGGGCAATTCAACAGGATTCCCGGCATTCAGATCGAATGTTCGTCGCAAACTTTATTAGGCGGCCGCACCCCCGATGCCGTCGACGAAGTGCACCAAGGCGGAACACCACTGACGCGAGCACCCGAACGGATGCTTTCGGCGACGGGGTTCTCCTACAGTCACTTGGTGTGGGCTTTGGGGCATGGCTGTCTATTAAGTTTACCCGGCGAATATCCGCGTACGCTACGTGATTGCGACGGACTTTTGATCACATCAAAATTCCGTGGCAACCGATCATGTGAGACTAAAGTGCTAGATTTATAACATTCATTCAGTTATCTCATAACTACTTGTGAATTCCAATTATTGTATCACATTCCAGATAATTAGAAAATGTTAAACTTTCCGATCGAACAATCAAACAGCCAAGTTTTCCCGAAACAGCTCAACACATGAAATAAGTTCAAAAACATTCACTTTATGCCTCAGTACTAACGGTCCAGCCATAGAAGGGTCAAGCCAACGCCTCACATGTGGCACGCCGTACTGCCCCAAACCCTAAGGTTCAAAGGGCAGTTCAAGACGGTCACATAATCGAGTTAAAGTTTGTTGTCTTCTAGAGGGACCATCGTGTTACTTGCACTACTTAGAACGTCATTAAACTACGGAAAAGTCCAACAATTGGAAATTTCCCGGCAGGGGAAAAAGTTGGTATTTACATCCGGTCGAACTTTTTAACATATTCTAAAATTATCCGGAAAAACATATAGATAAAGCTAAACAATCCGATCGAATCATCGATTCCCCAAAACAACCCAGAAAACTCAACTCTTGAGTGCAAATTAAAAATTCCCAGAAAAAACAGCATTAAAATATAGGAATTACTGTGCAAAGAAAATTACAAGATGCCCCATTATAGCCGCGGAACCGCCGCACATGCCATGCTCGTGCCGCGGTTCCGCGGCCATTTGGTCGATTCATGCTGACGTGCTTCACAGTAATTCTTACAAAAGCCTGCTTATTTTTCTGCATATTTTTAATTCATAAAAATCCCCGATTTAAAAAAATGTACAGAGAGTGGATTTTGCATTAGGGTTTCGGTTCGATTGGACTTCTAACTCCGTCTACTCATCGCCTATGGCTCTAGCTAGGCTCTGATACCATTGTAGGGTTCCTAAGCACACTAATGAGGTCTTACAACAGATCAAACATGCCCAATTCAAATTTTTTCATGTGCCTACAAACCCTAATACGGATCGTTAACTAGAGGATAAGGCGATGCAAGCAAGTAAACAATTTTATTGCTAAAGGGAAAGTGACTACAACCTTTGTAGATCCGGTCCTCCACCTCCACAGCTCCGTGTTGATGACCCTCCGCTGCAATCATCGGATCCCGAACTCTGGCTATGGCTTCGTCAGAGAAATGATCGGGCTAGGTCGTCGACTTCGATGCCAAAGATGATCTACGTCGAGGCAACTCAAGATCAAGCTCCAACTTCACCAAGTCTTGAAACTTATGAAGAAAACACCCTATACTACTTGGCAAGTGGTAGAGGATGAAGAAATAGGAAGTGGCTTCACTTTAGAATTGGATTTCTCACTCTTTATCTCAAGTCACCATTGAAGCTAGCAAACAACTTTCTTCTTGAAGAAGAAGAAGAAGAGGAAAAAGAATATGATAAGAATAATCAAAAAATAGAAAATAAAGTGATTCTTATTATATTTTCAACCATGGTTTAGTGTAGAGAATAAACTAGGGTTAGGTGAATGGTTAGGGTTAAGGCAAAAGACAAAATGGTAGACTTATTCAATGCTTCATGAAGCTTCAACAACAAAACAAACTAAGCCACCATTTCATTTTTGCCCAAAAATGAATTAATGAATAAATAAATAAATGAATAAGTAAATAAACAAAATCATAACCATTCACTTAAACATGGTTTAAACTAAACATACACCCAAACTTGCATGTATCATCAAACATGATACAATCAAGTGCACAAAAACATATCACATATACAATGTGCACATCAAGTGAGAAAATCAATTTTAAGTGAACAAATACTAGTTAATGTAAAGTAATATATCAAATATATAATTATGCATTAAATCATTTGTTAGTTATATGTATGCCCTAGAGGCCATTACTGTACATAGGATGTATATTGTAGTGGATGCTGGGACATATATAGGGAGGACTTTCTTGCTCGACATGATAGTATGCTATCTGGTTGATCTTTACCTTAACGTGTATACTGTTTGTCTCTCTGTTACATGTTGGTAAAGCCCTTAGGATGTGTACTTGACTACCTGGACTATGATGCGGATCATACTAGTGGGGACATGGTAGTCCATAAGTACATCCTTCAAAGTCCCTAGTCGTGGGTGTATCGAGACGGGGCATCGATATACCAGAGTAGACTAGCGTATACCTTCTCGACCCATACAGATGGGCGATGGATGATCCCATATCCATTGGTGTTTGACATCAGAGATGATATACGGGTGCTCAGTAGAGACTGGGTACACTGGACGGACTCGCCGAGAACTCCCAGATGGTATTATACCTCACGTCAGATGGCAGTTCTCTGGTGACACTGGTACAGAGTAGTCTGTTGACCCGAGATCGTCATAGAGTCTTGTGTGGTTCCCACTGTGCTTTGATTTCCATCTTACCACGTCCAAGAGGGCGTGCAAAACGGTGGTTTTTGGGTACAGTCCCGAGTCACATGGAGGCAATGAGCGATAGGAGGGGATTCGTCTCTCCCGGTATAGGGAGTTGATGTTGCGCTGTGTTCGATTGGCTATAACAGGAAATCCCTGGCCAGGGTTGCTGAGATTTACTGGTAAGTGTTACCAGTAGTTTCTCGAACAGTTATAGACCTCATATCGACACGACTTATCGAGCTATTGGGGTCTGACGTTTACCACCCCTAGGCGAGATATGCGACATATCAGACGATCAGACCGGACTGTACGGTAGTGTTACTGGTTGGATTCACAGGAGTGTGAGCGGGCTTGCCCGTCGATCTTCTGATCGCTCAATACCCGGGTGGCCGTTACGTTTAGCAGACCGCTTGCGGCTTGTGGGTGCTTGATATGATCATCATCTGCTGCCGGCGTATTGACGAGTCTTTAGAGTCCTACACAGAGGTTTCCTGGCTCAAGCGAAACGAAATAGGAGCGCATATGAGATATTTGCGGGGCCGAGAATAATGCGTGTATGTGATACCGTATTCTATTCCCGCGATGAATGTGTCGAAAGGTTGTATGCGATATAACCTAATTATCGAATCAAGGGTTGGTTCGATAAGCCGATACATAGTATACTAGTCGGTTATATGCGATATGACCGGATCGTTAAATCAAGTGTTGATTTAATGATTTAATGCATAATTATATATTTGATATATTACTTTGCGTTATCTAGTATTGGTTCACTTTAAATGGATTTTCTCACTCGGATGTGCACATTGTATATGTGATATACTTTTTGTGCACTTGATTGTATCATGTTTGATGATACATGTTTACTTGAGTTTGTGTAAAGATTAAACCATGGTTATTTAAATGGTTAGGGTTTTGTTTTTCATATCTATTTATTTATTTATTTATTTATTTTCTTTTTGGAAAAAGAAATGAGAAGAATGGTGGCTTTTTTTGTTTGTAGTTGAAGATTCATGAACCTTTGACTTAGTCCACCATTCTTATCTCATGCTTAACCATAACCATTTGATTTAACCCTAGTTTATTCTCTACACTTGACCATGGTTGTATGATGATAAGTTTGGAATTTCTTTTCCTTTTAAAAAAGAACTTATCATATTCAACCTCTTCTTCTTCTTCATCTTCATGAAGAAAAACCTTCCTCCATCAATGGCAACTTGAGAAATTGAGTGAGAAATCCAATTCTAAAGTCTACCCACTTCCTATTTCTTCATCCTCTACCTCTTGCCAAGTAGTAGAGTGTGTTTCCTTCACAAGTTTCTTGACTTGGTGAAGTCGGAGCTTGATTTAGCGATGCCTCGACGTAGATCATCTTCGGCATGGACATCGACGACCTAGCTTGCCCATTCTCCGACGAAGCCGACGCTAGAGCCCAGGAACTCATTTGGACAGTGAGGGAACTTCATTGCGGAGCTATGGAGGTGGAGCACCGGATCTACAAAGGTTGTATTTCCTTATTCTTTATAGTTAAGTTGTTAACTAGTTTCTAGTTTCGCCTAAACTTTAGCCAACGATCCGTAGTCGGGTTTCTCGGCACCTAGATTTTTTGAAATTGGCATGGTTGATGCCTTGTGAGACCTCTTGGGAGTGCCTAGGAACCCTACAGTGGTATCAGAGCCTAGCTAGAGCCTTAGGCGAAGTCTAGACGGATTTTGAAACCCGAACGAACCCGAAAACCCCAATACAAATTGCTCTCTGTACTTTTTCTGAAAACGTGGATTTTTCCAGATTAAAAATGCTTAAAAAATTCAGCAGGGAATTTTAAGAATTACGACGCAAAAATTTACTGATGAACAGTACAAACCGCGGCGGAAACGCGGCAGAAGCCTGGCTTCTGCGGCGGTTCCGCGGCGGAATGATGACGTCATCGTACACTGTTTGCACAGTAACACCTATTATATTATGCTGGATTTTCTGGGTATTTTTAAAATTTATTCAAGAGTTGAATTTTCTGGAGTTGTTTTGGGGATTCGGTGTTTCGATCGGGATATCAAATTTTGTCTATTTGGCTTGCCGGATAAATTTTAGAATATGTTAAAAAGTTCGACCGGATATAAATACCCAATTTTTCCCCTGTCGGGAAATTTCCAAGTGTTGGATTTTTCCGTAGTTTAACGATGTTCTAAGTAGTGCAAGTAACGCGATGGTCCCTCTAGAAGACAACAAACCTTAACTCGATTATGTGACCATCTTGAACTGCCCTTTGAACCTTCGGGTTTGGGGCAGTACGGCGTGCCACATGTGAGGCGTTGGCTTGACCCTTCTACAGCTGGACCGTTGGTGCTGAGGCACGAACGGAATGTTGTTAGACTTATTTCATGTGTTGAGCTGTATCGGGAAAACTTGGGTGTTCGATTGTTCGATCAGAAAGTTTAACATTTTCTGTTTATCTGGAATGGGATACAATAATTGGAATTCACAATAGTTATGAGATAACTGAATGAATGTTATAAATCTAGCGGTTTAGTCTCACTTGATCGGTTGCCACGGAATTTTGATGTGATCAAAAGTCCGTCGCAATCACGTAGCGTACGCGGATACTCGCCGGGTAAACTTAATGGACAGCCTCGCTCCATAGCCCCGACCAAGTGACTGTAGGAGAACCCCGTCGCCGAAAGCATCCGTTCGGGTGCTCGCGGCAGCGGTGTTCCGCCTTGGTGCACTTCGTCGACGGTATCGGGGGTGCAGCCGCCTACTAAAGTTTGCGACGAGCATTCGATCAGGATGTCGGGAATCTTGTTGAATTACCCGACTTGATATTGAAAAGTGTTTTCGATAATGAGACTAAAATGCGGGGTTTATAATTGTTAGGCATGCGATGTCTAAAGAATTCATTTGGTCAGGCATGCGATGTCTGAGGTGGTTGCGGATTCCAACTGTTGTAGTTTTACACTTTCTTTTCTGTGACCGTAAGTGTAATATGTGATATCGCCGGTTTCGTTGCTATATGTCAACGACAATTGGGATGCGCATATTTACTTACGGTGATGACATGTGATGTTATGTGTTGCTGGATATGTTATATTGGATCGTCGTGTTTGAATAGCCGGGGGTTTTTATGTGAGATGAGTGTTTTTCATTTTCATTCATGTAAAAACTTGTATGTAATATTCTTTTATTGGGGCACTTCCAGGTTGCGGAAGTAGTCACCGTTTGTATATTATTTACTTTTCTGCACTAGGATAGACCTAAGGAGGAGGGCACAAGTAACCGGGTTCTGGAGTCCAGTGGGAGACCAACTCGAGGAGTCGAGTCCGGGTCTCCTAACTCCAGAATTGGTAGGGTTGCTTGCCGCTCTCGTAGGGGTCTAGGGGTGTGGGTTTGGCTATTCATCACGACCGTGGAATCCGTGTTTTATACTGGCTCGTATTGAAAACACGGACGTCCTAGTATATCCAATATTTCATATGATTCTTCTGCTGCGATATCTGTGATGTGATCATGCGATGTTCTGTGATAGATACAGTATATAGTATATATGATATATTATATAGGCGTTACTTATGTTTTACACCCGCGCTAGCCCTGCCCCGCTCTGTCGTTAGTTACCTAACCTAACGGTGCACGAGGGGAAATCGAGGCGAATGCGGATGGCATAAGTGTACGTCGTATTTATCTGTGATGTTTAGGTATTTAAATGATGGGACTTCATTAATGTGATTAATGAAATAAAAGAAACCTAAGATGTTGTAGAATTGAATTTCAAAATAAAGCAGGTAGCTACAGTTCTTGCTTTGCACAGCGGTATATATGATATATCCTGCACCTTATTCGATAAGGAAAGGATCGAGATCCTTTCGCCGGGAGTGACTCCTTTAGCAATAACTGGCAGATGCTACACACTCGGTTTGTCTTTTGATTGCTTTTAAGTGTTTTTGCTTTGCACAGTGATATATATGATATATCCCGCACCTCATTCGACGAGGAAAGGACCGACGATCCCTTCACCGGGAGTGACTCCTTTAGCAAAACTAGAAAAGCCTCAAAAGCATTCCATTTTAAAATCATTTGATTCTACAACGATATAAAGTTCATTACGCAAAAGGTTTTCATAAAAACCTGTCGTAGCCCTCCGTCATTTCAGATAGGTAATAGTTAGTATTCGTGCTGCGTTTGTTGACTCAGTCAAGGCGTAGTGTGCGGTAGCTGATTATTGCTTATCTGCAAAGCATATGATGCGATTGGATTAGGGTAGTCGTGCGGCCTTGTTGACTCAGTCAAGGGTCGTGCGGGTGGGTTTAATTCAATCGAGAAATGACGGGTTGAACTTTACTTGCGGTGTATGGTTTGTTGACTCAGTCAAGGTCATAGATCGCATGGGGCAAAATATTATCGGGAATTTCAAGTGTTGAAATTTGCAATGAGATTGCATACCTTCTATGAGATAGTTGGATCCCGATACCCGCTGCGAGTAAGAGTTACTCCTGGGAGAGTTTTGTACATTACAATTAGCCGATCAAGTAGGTGTCTAGAAAGGTGTCAACAGGGTTACGCCTCTGGGAAAACGAGGTTTACATTAATTAGGTTCGTGCGAAAGTACGGGGGACCTCCCTCAAAGTACCGACACTGGCCTGGCTGAAAGATTGGCGAACTTGTAGTATGTAATTAATCCCGGCTAGTCTTTCCTTTTAGGGTTTGAAGGAAGATTTGATAAAAAGCAGTGGGAGCCATCCTGATTAGATAAAATAATAACCAATCTATTCTTGCAAGAGCGCACGCTGAGTGTTTTCTTTTCTCTCTCTCCTGGTAGCGACCATATCACGCCTTAATCAAGATAATAATACGGATTATTGACCGAACCCGCTTGTTATACTGAGCTGGGGAACGTTGGTCCCGCTCCAACTTATAATTGTTATAAGACAGAGCAGGAAATTGGGGAATACTAGATTTCCCGTGCCGCCCAAACGAAGAGAGTGCATGCTGATGCATCATCTTCGGGTGTGTTCATTACAGAGAACTGTTTCTCAGTATCCTTTACGTCCTGGGTATGTGATACCAGATCAGGATCCCAGATATGTAATCAGTTACATAGGGCTACAGAAAGGTAGAGAACTGAGAACGGGTGATAAGTTTCATGAGGCAGAAAACGGGGCAAGCGTTGCAGCCAAGTCTGTCGGTCACTGTCACCCTGTATTACCAATACATTGATTCTGAACGAATGTTATTAGATACCGAACCTGATATACAAAATCATATCAGTCTCTTTATTAGTAAAGAAATGATAAAATTTTGTATTGTTGGATAATGTTTTGAACATTTCCTATATCAAAAGTTGATCGGTTCAGGCACGTTATCTAAAAGCATTGATGTTCTAAATCAAACTACAGTTCTTTAGTATACGGAACACACACAAGAGGAAGAGTTCAGAAATGAACGAATCCTTCTTGAGGCATTGTAGACTAGGTCATATCAATGTGACCCGACTAGCTGAAGTTACATTTAGATGCATATTTAAATCAGTTTGAATTTACATCTTGTGAAACTCGCCAGTCATGTCACAAAGATAAGATGACCACAGCTCTGTTTATTGGAAACAGAGAAAGAGTTAGTAAACTCTTGGGATGATACATGTTGATGTATGTAAGGTCTCCTGTCTACACATGCCAGGACTGGTTCTTTATACTTCATTACATTCTCTGATGATCTTTCGAGATTCAGACCTATGTTCCTGTTGAAACACAAGTCCGAACCTTTTGAGATATTCACAGAATATAAGTTAGAAGTAGAGAACTAATAAGGGTACAAGTATTATGTCCTTTGATGTGATCAGGGAGGAGAATACTTGAGCACGAAAATCCTGGACTATTCTAAAGGAGAATGAGATTCTCTCTCAGCATTACTCCTCTGTATACACCATAGCACGATGGTATATCGGGACGGAGCAATCACACCCTATATGATATGGTGTGCTCCATGATGAGTACTACTGAGTTACCTATTTCCTATTGGATGTTATGCACTTATGAAGCTGCATACCTATTGAATAGGGTTCGAATCAAATCAGTTGCCTACCACTTCATATATGATATGGAAAGGGAAGAGCCCATATCTTAAGTTAGTTAAGATTTGGGGTTGACCGGCCTATGTCTAAAAGCAAAATCCGGACAAGCTCGAGGCAAGGTCTGTAATGTAGAACTGGAAAGGTTCCAGCTATACAAACAGCAGCTGATGATTTGGTAGAACCGAAGGATTCAGTAGTAACCAACGAACCTCAGCCTCTCCGCCGATCTAGTAGGGTTCTTCACCCACCTGAGAGATATTTCGGTTTCTCTATGACAGTGGGAGCAAGGATTGCATCATGAGATGATGACCCAACTAACTTCGAGCTGGCCATCAGGAGTAAGACTCTGTAAGAATGGCTGGATGCTTAGCGATCTGAGATGGAATCCTTATACACCAACAAAGTATGGACTTTGGTTGCTATATCTGAAGGGTTAAATCCCCATCAGGAGCAAGTATATCTTGAGAAGATTACTTGGTGTAGATGGAAAAGTTGAGACTTTCTAAGCTGGACTTGTTAAAGGTTTTTGTCATCAACCAAGCGTGGATAATGATGAAACCTTTTCAAGTAGCTATGCTTAAGTCCATCCAGATCCTACTTGCCACGGCTGCATACCATGACTACGATATCTGGTGTTTGGATGTCATGACAGCTTTTCTAAATGAAAAGAGAGCATCTATAAGTACACAGCCAGAGGGCCTCGTAGACAGTGGGAGCAGCGGAAACGTGTGCAAGATGTTTTATTTGATAAAGCAGGCATCGCGGAGTTGGAACATCTGTTTTGATGGATTAGTCAAAGAAGTTGACATCATCAAAATGGTAGATGAACCTTGTATAAACAAAAAGGAAGTAGGGAGTATGGTGACGATCCTCGTAGAGTAGGTGGATGACATACTCTTGATAGGAAAAGAGTTTCCTATGCTACGCTCGATCAATCTCCGCTTATCACAATGATTCTCCATATAGAATCAAAGTGATAGCTACTAAATCCTAGGTTTTGGATCTATGAGATAGATCTAATTTGATGTTAGGACACTCACTAGTTGTAGTGAGACGGTATCAACCGATCCTGGGGAGAATCACTGGAAGGGTTCCAGGGTGATAAAGACGACTGAATGTCAGTCACAGGCATTGTCTTTACCCTCAGTGGAGGGACGTTTTGTTGGAAGAGTTCCAAGCTAGATACCGTGACATACTAGACGATAAAGGCTGGATACATCGCTACTTAAGATGCTACTAAAGAGGCTGTTTGGGTGTATATTGGTTCATGAGATGAACTATGTTCCTCCCATTGTGTGACAATGGAGTTGTGGCTTATGCCAAGGAACGACGGTCCCATCAGTGATCCAGACATATTCTAAGGAAGTATCACCTGATCATGGAGATAGTTGATCTCCAGGGTGATTGAGGTTAGGAGAGTAGATTCAGAGGACAACACAGCGGATCCACTCACAAAGGCCTGTTCCCAGAGAGAGATTTTTATGAGATGGTTGAGTATGAGATACTACAACCACTGCTACAGATGGCCCTAGTGCAAGTGGGAGATTGTTAGTTATATGTATGCCCTAGAGGCCATTACTGTACATAGGATGTATATTGTAGTGGATGCTGGGACATATATAGGGAGGACTTTCTTGCTCGACATGATAGTATGCTATCTGGTTGATCTTTACCTTAACGTGTATACTGTTTGTCTCTCTGTTACATGTTGGTAAAGCCCTTAGGATGTGTACTTGACTACCTGGACTATGATGCGGATCATACTAGTGGGGACATGGTAGTCCATAAGTACATCCTTCAAAGTCCCTAGTCGTGGGTGTATCGAGACGGGGCATCAATATACCAGAGTAGACTAGCGTATACCTTCTCGACCCATACAGATGGGCGATGGATGATCCCATATCCATTGGTGTTTGACATCAGAGATGATATACGGGTGCTCAGTAGAGACTGGGTACACTGGACGGACTCGCCGAGAACTCCCAGATGGTATTATACCTCACGTCAGATGGCAGTTCTCTGGTGACACTGGTACAGAGTAGTCTGTTGACCCGAGATCGTCATAGAATCTTGTGTGGTTCCCACTGTGCTTTGATTTCCATCTTACCACGTCCAAGTGGGCGTGCAAAACGGTGGTTTTTGGGTACAGTCCCGAGTCACATGGAGGCAATGAGCGATAGGAGGGGATTCGTCTCTCCCGGTATAGGGAGTTGATGTTGCGCTGTGTTCGATTGGCTATAACAGGAAATCCCTGGCCAGGGTTGCTGAGATTTACTGGTAAGTGTTACCAGTAGTTTCTCGAACAGTTATAGACCTCATATCGACACGACTTATCGAGCTATTGGGGTCTGACGTTTACCACCCCTAGGCGAGATATGCGACATATCAGACGATCAGACCGGACTGTACGGTAGTGTTACTGGTTGGATTCACAGGAGTGTGAGCGGGCTTGCCCGTCGATCTTCTGATCGCTCAATACCCGGGTGGCCGTTACGTTTAGCAGACCGCTTGCGGCTTGTGGGTGCTTGATATGATCATCATCTGCTGCCGGCGTATTGACGAGTCTTTAGAGTCCTATACAGAGGTTTCCTGGCTCAAGCGAAACGAAATAGGAGCGCATATGAGATATGTGCGGGACCGAGAATAATGCGTGTATGTGATACCGTATTCTATTCTCGCGATGAATGTGTCGAAAGGTTGTATGCGATATAACCTAGTTATCGAATCAAGGGTTGTTCGATAAGCCGATACATAGTATACTAGTCGGTTATATGCGATATGACCGGATCGTTAAATCAAGTGTTGATTTAATGATTTAATGCATAATTATATATTTGATATATTACTTTGCGTTATCTAGTATTGGTTCACTTTAAATGGATTTTCTCACTCGGATGTGCACATTGTATATGTGATATACTTTTTGTGCACTTGATTGTATCATGTTTGATGATACATGTTTACTTGAGTTTGTGTAAAGATTAAACCATGGTTATTTAAATGGTTAGGGTTTTGTTTTTCATATCTATTTATTTATTTATTTTCTTTTTGGAAAAAGAAATGAGAAGAATGGTGGCTTTTTTTGTTTGTAGTTGAAGATTCATGAACCTTTGACTTAGTCCACCATTCTTATCTCATGCTTAACCCTAACCATTTGATTTAACCCTAGTTTATTCTCTACACTTGACCATGGTTGTATGATGATAAGTTTGGAATTTCTTTTCCTTTTAAAAAAGAACTTATCATATTCAACCTCTTCTTCTTCTTCATCTTCATGAAGAAAAACCTTCCTCCATCAATGGCAACTTGAGAAATTGAGTGAGAAATCCAATTCTAAAGTCTACCCACTTCCTATTTCTTCATCCTCTACCTCTTGCCAAGTAGTAGAGTGTGTTTCCTTCACAAGTTTCTTGACTTGGTGAAGTCGGAGCTTGATTTAGCGATGCCTCGACGTAGATCATCTTCGGCATGGACATCGACGACCTAGCTTGCCCATTTTCCGACGAAGCCGACGCTAGAGCCCAGGAACTCATTTGGACAGTGAGGGAACTTCGTTGCGGAGCTATGGAGGTGGAGCACCGGATCTACAAAGGTTGTATTTCCGTATTCTTTATAGTTAAGTTGTTAACTAGTTTCTAGTTTCGCCTAAACTTTAGCCAACGATCCCAATAGCTTGATAAGTCATGCCGACGTAAGGTCCATAACAATCGTGAAACTAATGATAACTCTTACCAGTATATCACTGCAACCCTGGCCAGGGATTTCCTGTTATGGCCAGTCGAGCATAGCACAACATCAACCCCCAATACCGGGAGAGACGAATCCCCTCCTATCGCTCATTGCCTCCATGTGAATCAGGACTGTACCCAAAAACCACCTGTTTGCACGACTCAGTAGAGCCGTGGTAGGGTGGAAATCAAAGCACAGTGGGAGACACGCAAGTCTCTATGACGATCTCGGGTCAACAGACTAAGCTGTACCAGTGTCACCAGAGAACTGCCATCTGACGTGAGGTATAATACCATCTGGGAGTTCTCGGCGAGTCCGTTCAGTGTACCCAGTCTCCACTGAGCACCCGCATACCATCTCTGATGTCAAACACCAATGGATATGGGATCATCCATCGCCCATCACATGGGTCGAGAAGATATACGCTAGTCTACTCTGGAATATCGATGCCCCGTCTCGATATTCCCACGACTAGGAACATTGAAGGATGTACTCATGGACTACCCAGGCCCCACTAGTATGATCTACATCATAGTCCTGGAAGTCGAGTACACATCCTAAGGGCTTTATCAACATGTAACAGAGAGACAGAAAGTATACATGTTAAGATAAAGAGCAACCAGATAGCGTACTATCTTGTCGAGCAAGAAAGTCCTACCTATATATGTCCCAGCATCCATTACAATATACATCCAATGCACAGTAATGGCCTCTAGGGCATACATATAACTAATAGGCTTGAATGTCTCGGACGCATTTGGGAAGAGGGAGATTAGAAATGACTTCAATCTTCGCTTTATCTACCTCAATGCCATTTTGCGAGATGATATGTCCTAAGACAATACCTTCTCGTACCATAAAGTAGCCCTTCTCCCAATTTAAAGTAAGGTTCTTATCCTTACACCGGGTAAGGACTGCGTCTAGATGTAGCAAACACTCATCAAAGGAGTCGCCGAAAATGGAGAAATCATCCATGAAGATCTCCAAGAATTTTTCCACCATGTCTGAAAAAATTCCCATCATACACCGCTGGAAGGTAGCGGGTGGCTTGCATAACCCAAAGGGCATGCGACGTTAAGCAAACGTACCGAAAGGACAAGTGAATGTGGTCTTGTCTTGGTCTTTTTTAGTGATGGGAATTTGATTATAGCCGGAATAGCCATCCAAAAAGCAATAGCATTCATGCCCAGCCAATCGTTCTAGCATTTGGTCAATGAAAGGTAATGAAAAGTAGTCTTTCCGTGTCGCGGCGTTAAGTTTTCTATAATCGATGCATACTCGCCACCCAGTTTGGGTGCGAGTAGGTATGAACTCATTCATCTCATTAGTTATGATCGTTATGCCCGATTTCTTTGGGACAACGTGAATGGGGCAAACCCACTGGCTATCAGAGATAGGGTAAATGATACCACTATCAAGACATTTTACAATCTCCTTTTTAACAGCCTCCTTCATGACTGAGTTGAGTCGTCTCTGTAGATCCCTTGCTAGATTGGCATCAACCATCATATGAATTTGATGTTAAACTATTAGGGGACTAATCCCCTTGATGACCGCCATAGTCCAGCCAAAAGCTTGCCGATTGCTTTGCAAGACCGTCAAAAGGGCTTTCTCGTTCTCTGGGGATAAAGAAGCCGAGATGATAACAGGGATGGTCTCATTCTCACCTATGTAAGCATATTTATAGTAGAACGGCAATAGCTTGAGTTTGAGTGTTGGAGGCGAAACAATTGAAGGTAAAATTTGTGTAATTGTCTCAAACTCAAAGGATTCCAACAGAGGTTCAAAACGAGTGTAAGCAACCGAGTCGGATGGTTCAGGTAACTCATCCGAAAATTCAAAGGATTCAAACTCGGGTGGTAATTGTTCAAGATCGTTCGAGAAAGTGAAACACTCGTAGTCATTATTGGGTGTGAAAACAGTATCAGGTTCAAGGAGGAACGCACTAGTGGCGTTAAGATTGCTGTGATCGAACAAAAATTTCTCGAGCTCACAGTCCTCCTGGGTGATCTCTTGGATCGAGGAAACATCAAGTATATTAGCATTAGGTTCGGAGGGCTGATTCCCCAACTTAAAAATATTGAGTTCAATTGTCATATTTCCAAAAGATAGGTTCATCGAACCATTTCAACAATTGATCACAGCATTCGAAGTTGCAAGGAAAGGACGACCGAGTATCACCGGAATTTGATTCCGGGGGTTAGCTGCAGGCTGTGTATCGAGAACAATAAAATCAACGGGGAATATGAAGTCCCCTACTTTGATCAACACATCCTCTATCTCACCCCTAGGGTGGGTGATGGATCGGTCGACCATTTGGAGAGTACAATGTATGGGTTTCAACTCTCCAATGCCTAATTGCTCATATACTGAATAGGGAAGCTGGTTAACACTGGCACCAAGATCTAAAAGTGCGCGGTTGATGTTCTTATCCCCAATAGTTATTGAAATCGTAGGACAGCCAGGGTCCTTTCGTTTTTGAGGTAAAGGTTGGGTAAGAGTATCACTTGCTGCACTAGCCAAGAAAACTTTCTTAGGTACCTATAGTTTCATCTTCTTGGTGCATAAGTCCTTTAAGATTTGTGCGTAAGAAGGGACTTGTTGGATTGCATCCAAGAGGGGAATGTTAATTCTAACCTGTTTAAATAACTCCACAATCTTCTCCATTTGTGGATTTTGTTTATTGGATCTCAACCTGTTTGGAAATGGAACATTTTGAAAATTTGTCATGTCTAAAGCTTATGGAGGAGATTGCGGAGTTGGAACAGATCCCAGTGCTAGTGTTTTCATGGAGTGAGATGTGGGTCCGTTCGGAGTAGTGGAAGAAGTAGAGCCTTGTGAAGAATGGAGAACATGCTCTGAAGACGATGAAGAAGAAGAAGAAGCGGCGGCCGGGGTGTCATCATCAGTGCCAACATTGTTGTGCAACATCCTTCCAGATCTCAATATAGTCACGGCACTCACATTATGGTTTTGTTGTTCAAGAGCAACATGTGCATTTTGTGGGTGACCAGGATTTGGCAGTGGTTGAGATGGAAGCTTCCCCTTCTCTCGCTCGCTTAAAGCAGCATTCAGTTGTGCAATCTGAGGTTCAATGGTTTTGATGCTTTGCCCATGTGATGCAGTGTGTTGCACCAAAGACTGAATGGAAGACTGGATGTTGGCTGAGGATTGAGTTGATTGTTTTAAAAACGCCTCCAGACTTCGTTCTAACGAGGAAACCTTATCGTTATTTGGTAGAACAAAATTGTTTTGAGGAAAAGAGTTGTTTGGTACAAAATTGTTCATTTGATTTTTGTAAGGTTGGGGTTGGAAAGGTTGCTGATATTGAGTTTGTTGAGGGGCTTGTTGTTGAGGAGGAGGCCTCTGGAAATTTTTGTTATCTTGGAATTGTTGTTGATTTTGATTCCAAGCAAAATTGGGATGGTTCCTCTAACCAGGATTGTAAGTTGAAGATTATGGATCATTTCTTTGTCTTTGCTGAAAGGCAGCATTGACTTGATCCTGTCCTTGAGCAGGTGGGTTATAAGGACACTCTTCAGTTAAATGGGACGGATCCGAACAACAAGCGCATATAGTGCGAGGGGGTAAAGAAGGGGCAGGAGAAGGCGATGAGAATTTGCTCTCAATTGCTTCTAATTTTCGTGTAATTGCTGCCATTTCGGCTTTAATTGCAATTGACATATCGAGTTGATGAAAACCTGCCCTTGACGGACCGGATGAAGTAGATGAAGTGGATGAAACGGTCTGTCTAATGTTTTCCCACTGAAGCAATTGTTCAGCAAGATCGTCGAGAAATTGCCAAGATTCCTCGTCAGATTTGGTAAGGAAGTGACCTTGACAAATGGTTTCCAGCAACTGCTTAGTTACTGGGTTCAGTCCTTCGTATAAAGTTTGGCAAAGTTGCCATCTCTCAATATCGTGATGAGGGCACTGAACAAGAAGGTCTTTGAATCGTTCGAAACACTTCCAAAATGGTTCGGAAGGAAGATTGGAAAATTGGTTAATTTCATTACGTATTCTCGCGGTCTTGTGATGTGGGTAAAACTTTTTAAGAAATACTTTAACAAACTCTTCCCAACTGTTTATAAAATGTGATGCGGTGCTATACAACCACTTTTCAGCTAGGTCACACAAAGTGAAAGGAATGACTCGTAGCCGTATAGCATCGTCGGATAGTTGGGTGGTCTTCATCATTGCACAAGCATTCTAGAATTTGTTAATGAAGATTGTAAGTCAACGTTGTACACCCCATGACTTGCGGGGAGGCGGAAATAGGTAAAACAATCATTTTGTTTGAAACAACATCGACTAACCGAAAGGATCTTTGCTAAACTATAACTAACACTTGTAGGGTTCCTAGGCACACTAATGAGGTCTCGCAAGGCATCAACCATGCCAATTTCAAAAATTACAAGTGCCGAGAAACCCTAATACGGATCGTTAACTAGATATTTAGGCGACAAATGAAACTAGTTAACAACTTAACTACAAGAACGGAAATACAACCTTTGTAGATCCGGTCCACCACCTCCATAGCTCCGCAATGAAGTCTCTTCGCTGTCTAAAATGGATCTCGGGCTCTAGAGTCGGCTTCATCGGAGAAATGGGCGGGCTAGGTCATCGACTTCGATGCCGAAGATGATCTACGTCGAGGCATCACACGATCAAGCTCCCACTTCACCAAGTCATGAAACTTGTGAAGAAAACACCCTATACTACTTGGCAAGAGGTAAAGGATGAAGAAATAGGAAGTGGGTTCACTTTAGAATTGGATTTCTCACTCATTTTCTCAAGTTGCCATTGATGGAGGCAAGCTTCTTCTTGAAGAAGAAGAAGAAGAAGATGAAAAATGTTATGATAAGTATATTTCAAAAAGAAAATAAAATGAATACTTATCCTAATCCAACCATGGTCAAGTGTAGAGAATGAACTAGGGTTAAGTGGAATGGTTAGGGTTAAGCATGAGACAAAATGGTGACTTAGTCAAAGCTTCATGAAGCTTCAATATCAAACAAAGAAAGCCACCATTTTCTCTTTATCATTTTCTTTTGTCAAAATGAACAAAAGAAATAAATAAATGAATAAGTAAATAAACCAAAACCCTAACCACTCATATAACCATGGTTTAATCTTTACACAAACTCAAGTAAGCATGTATCATCAAACATGATACAATCAAGTGCACAAAAGTATATCACATATACAACTTGTGAACTTCAAGTGAGAAAATCCATTTAAAGTGAACCAATACTAATTAATGCAAAGTAATATATCAAATATATAATTATACATTAAATCATTAAATCAACACTTGATTTAACGATCCGGTCATATCGCATATAATCGACTAGTATCCTATGTATCGGCTTACCGAATCAATCCTTGATTCGATAACTAGGTTATATCGCATACAACCTTTCGATACATTCATCGCGAGAATGGAATACGGTATCACATACACGCATTATTCTCGGTCCCGCACATATCTCATATGCGCTCCTATTTCGTTTCGCTTGAGCCAGGAAACCTCTGTGTAGGACTCTAAAGACTCGTCAATACGCCGGCAGCAGGTGATGATCATATCAAACACCCACAAGCCGCAAGCGGTCCGCTAAACGTAACGGCCACCCGGGTATTGAGCGATCAGAAGATCAACGAGCAAGCCCGCTCATACTCCTGTGAATCCAACCAGTAACACTTACCGTACAGTCCGGTCTGTTCGTCTGATATGTCGCATATCTCGCCTAGGGGTGGTAAACGTCAGACCCCAATAGCTCGATAAGTCGTGTCGATATGAGGTCTATAACAATTCGAGAAACTACTGGTAACACTTACCAGTAAATCTCAGCAACCCTGGCCAGGGATTTCCGGTTATAGCCAATCGAACACAGGGCAACATCAACTCCCTATACCGGGAGAGACAGAATCCCCTCCTATCGCTCATTGCCTCCATGTGACTCGGGACTGTACCCAAAAACCACCATTTTGCATGCCCTCTTGGACGTAGTAAGGTGGAAATCAAAGCACAGTGGGAACCACACAAGACTCTATGACGATCTCGGGTCAACAGACTACTCTGTACCAGTGTCACCAGAGAACTGCCATCTGACGTAAGGTATAATACCATCTGGGAGTTCTCGGCGAGTCCGTCCAGTGTACCCAGTCTCCACTGAGCACCCGTATATCATCTCTGATGTCAAACACCAATGGATATGGGATCATCCATCGCCCATCTGTATGGGTCGAGAAGGTATACGCTAGTCTACTCTGGTATATCGATGCCCCGTCTCGATACACCCACGACTAGGGACCTTGAAGGATGTACTTATGGACTACCATGTCCCCACTAGTATGATCCGCATCATTGTCCAGGTAGTCAAGTACACATCCTAAGGGCTTTACCAACATGTAACAGAGAGACAATCAGTATACACGTTAAGGTAAAGAGCAACCAGATAGCATACTATCATGTCGAGCAAGAAAGTCCTCTCTATATATGTCCAAGCATCCACTACAATATACATCCTATGTATGGTAATGGACTCTAGGGCATACATATAACTAACAATCTCCCACTTGCACTAGGGCCATCTGATAGTAGTGGTTGTAGTATCTCATACTCAACCATCCCATAAAAGTCTCTCTCTGGGAAAAGGCCTTTGTGAGTGGATCCGCCGTGTTGTCCTCTGAGTCTACTCTCCTAACCTTGATCACCCTGGAGATCAACTATCTCCATGATCAGGTGATACTGCCTTAGAATATGTCTGGATCACTGATGGGACGGACGTTCCTTGGCATAAGCCACAACTCCATTGTCACACAATGGGAGGAACTAAGTTCATCTCATGAACAAATATACATCCAGACTGCCTCTTTGGTAGCATCTTAAGTAGCGATGTATCGAGCCTTTATCGTCTAGTATACCACGGTATCTAGCTTGGAACTCTTCCAACATACCGTCCCTTTACAGAGGGTAAAGACAATGCCTGTGACTGACTTTCAGTCGACTTTATCACCCTGGAACCCTTCCAGTGATTCTCCTCAGGATCGATTGATACCATCTCACTACAACTAGTGATAATCCTAACATCCAATTAGATCTATCTCATAGATCCAAAACCCAGGATTTAGGAGGCATCACTTTGATCCTATATGGAGAATCATTGTGATAAGCGGAGATTGACCGAGCGTAGCATAGGAAACTCCTTTTTTATCAAGAGTATGTCATCCACGTACTCTACGAGGATCAACACAATACTCCCTACTACCTTTTTGTTTATACAAGGTTCATCTACCATTTTGATGATGTCAAACTCTTTGACTAATCACATCAAAACAGATGTTCCAACTCCGCGATACCTGCTTTACCCTATAAATCATCTTGTACACGTTTCCGATGCTCCCACTGCCTACGAAGCCCTCTGGCTGTGTACTTATAGACGTTCTCTTCTAAAACATCATTTAGAAAAGCAGTCATGGCACCCAACCGCCAGATATCGTAGTCATGGTATGTAGCCGTGGCAAGTAGGATCTGGATGGACTTAAGCATAGCCACTTGAAAAGGTTTCATCATAATCCACGCCTGGTCTATGACGAAAAACTTTAACAAGTCTAGCTTTGAAATTCTCAACTTTTCTATCTACACCAAGTAATCTTCTCAAGATATACTTTCTCCTGATGGGGATTTAACCCTTCAGATATAGCAGCCAAAGTCCATACTTTGTTGGTGTACATGGATTCCATCTCAGATCACTAAGCATCCAGCCATTCTTACAGAGTCCCACTCCTGATGGCCAGCTCGAAACTAGTTGGGTCATCATCTCATGATGCAATCCTCGCTCCCACTGTCATAGAGAAACTGAAGTATCTCTCAGGTGGGTGAGGAACCCTACTAGATCGGCGGAGAGGCTGAGGTTCGTTGGTAACTATTGAATCCTTTGGTTTTTTCAAATCATCAGCTGCAATTTGTATGGCTGGAACATTTCCAGTTCTACATAACAGACCTTGCCTCTAGCTTGTCCGGATTTTTCTTTTAGACATAGGCCGGACAACCCCAAATCTTAACTAGCTTAAGACATAGGCTCTTCCCATACCATATCTCATATGGAGTGGTAGGCAACTGATTTGATTTGAACCCTTTTCAATAGGTATGCAGCTTCTCAAGTGCATAACTCCCAAAAAGGAAACAGGTAACTCAGTAGTACTCATCACAGAGCATACCTTATCATATAGGGTGTGATTGCTCTGCCCCGATATACCATCGTGCTATGGTGTATACGGAGGAGTAATGCTGAGCGAGAATCTCATTCTCCTTTAGAATAATCCAGGAATTCCGTGCTCAAGTATTCTCCTCCTTGATCTCATCAAAGGACATAATACTTATACCCGTATTGGTTCTCTACTTCTAACATATATTCTGTGAATATCTCAAAAGGTTCGGACTTGTGTTTCAACAGGAACATATGTCTGAATCTAAAGAGATCATCAGAGAATGTAATAAAGTACAAAGAACTGGTCTTAGCATGTGTAGACAGGGGACCTTTATACATCAACATGTATCATCCCAAGGGTTCACTAACTCTTTCTCTGTTTCCAGTAAACGGAGCTATGGTCATCTTATCTCTGTGACATGACTGGCAAGTTTCATAAGATGTAAATTCAAACTGATTTAAATATGCATCTAAAATGTAACTTCAGCCAGTCGGATCGCATTGATATGACCTAGTCTACAATGCCTCAAGAAGGATTCGTTCATTTCTGAACTCTTCCTCTTATGTGTGTTCCGTATATTAAAGAACTGTAGTTTGATTTAGAACATCAATGCTTTTAGATAACGTTCCTGAACCGATCAACTTTTGATATAGGAAATGTTCAAAACATTATCCAACTATACAAAATTTTATCATTTCTTTACTAATAAAGAGATAGATATGATTTTCTATATCAGGTTCGGTATCTAATAACATTCGTTCAGAATCAATGTATTTGGAATACAGGGTGACAGTGACCAACAGACTTGGTTGCAACACTTGCCCCGTTTTCTGTCTCATGAAACTTATCACCCGTTCTCAGTTCTCTACCTATCTGTAGCCCTATATAACAGATTACATATCTGGGATCCTGATCCGGTATCATATACCCAGGATGCGGAGGATACTGAGAAACAGTTCTTTGTAACGAACACACCCGAAGATGATGCATCAGCATGCACTCTCTTCGTTTGGGCGGCACGGGAATTCTTGTAATCCCTAAATTCCTGCTCTGTCTTATAACAATTGTAAGTTGGAGCGGGACCAACGTTCCCCAGCTCAGTATAACAAGAGGGTTCGGTCAATATCCGTATTATTATCTTGATTAAGGCGTGATATGGTCGCTACCTGGAGAGAGAGAGAAGAAAACACTCAGCGTGCTCTCTTGCAAGAATAGATTGGTTATTATTTTATCTAATCAGGATGGCTCCCACTACTTTTTATCAAATCTTCCTTCAAACCCTAAAAGGAAAGACTAGCTGGGATTAATTACACGCTACAAGTTCGCCAATCTTTCAGCCAGGCCAGTGTCGGTACTTTGAGGGAGGTCCCCCGTGCTTTCGCACGAACCTAATTAATGTAAACCTCGTTTTCCTATAGGCGTAACCCCGTTGACACCTTTCTAGACACCTACTTGATCGGCTAATTGTAATGTGTAAAACTCTCCCAGGAGTAACAATTACTCGCAGCGGGTATCGGGATCCAACTATCTCATAGAAGGTATGCAATCTCATTGCAAATTTCAACACTTGAAATTCCCGATAATATTTTGCCCCGAACGATCTATGACCTTGACAAGGTCAACAAACCATAGACCGCAAGTCAAGTTCAACCCGTCATTTCTTGATTGAATCAAACCCACCCGCACGACCCTTGATAAGGTCAACAAGGCCGCACGACTACCCTAACCCAATCTGCATCATATGCATAAGCAGATAAATACTGGTTAGCTACCGCACACTGCGCCTTGACAAGGTCAACAAACGCAGCACGAATACTAAACAGGACTTATCTGAAATGACGGAGGGCTACGACAGGTTTTTCTGAAAACCTATTGCGTAATGAACTTGATATCGTTGTAGAATCAAATGATTTTAAAATGGAGTGTTTTTGAGGCTTTTCTAGTTTTGCTAAAGGAGTCACTCCCGGTGAAGGGATCGTCGGTCCTTTCCTCGTCGAATGAGGTGCAGGATATATCATATATATCGCTGTGCAAAGCAAAAACTCTTAAAAGCAATCAAAAGACAAACCGAGTGTGTAGCATCTGCCAGTTATTGCTAAAGGAGTCACTCCCGGTGAAGGGATCTCGGTCCTTTCCTCATCGAATAAGGTGCAGGATATATCACATATACCGATATGCAAAGCAAGAACTGTAGCTACCTATTTTATTTTTGAAATTCAATTCTGCAACATCTTAGGTTTCTTTTTACTTTCATTAATCACATTAATGAAGTCCCATCATTTCAGTACCAAAACATCACAGATAAATACGACATACACTTATGCCATCCGCATTCGCCTCAATGTCCCCTCGTGCACCGTTAGGTTAGGTAACTAACGGCAGAACGGGGCAGGGCTAGCGCGGGTGTAAAACATAAGTAACGCCTATATAATATATCATATTTACTATATAAAGTATCCATCACAGAACATCACATGATCACATCACAGATATCGCAGCAGAAGAATCATATGAAATATTGGATATACTAGGACGTCCGTGTTTTCAATACGAGCCAGTATAAAACACGGATTCCACAGTCGTGATGAATAGCCAAACCCACACCCCTAGACCCCTACAAGAGCGGCAAGCAACCCTACCAATTCTAGAGTTAGGAGACCCGGACTCGACTCCTCGAGTTGGTCTCCCACTGGACTCCAGAACCCGGTTACTTGTGCTCCCCTCCTTGGGTCTATCCTAGTGCGGAAAAGTAAATAATATACAAAAGGTGACATCTTCCGCAACCTGGAAGTGCCCCAATAAAAGATTATTACATACAAGTTTTTACATGAATGAAAATGAAAAACACTCATCTCACATAAAAACCCCCGGCTATTCAAACAAGACGATCCAATATAACATATCCAGCAACACATAACATCACATGTCATCAACGTAAGTAAATATGCGCATCCCAATTGTCGTTGACATATAGCAACGAAACCGGCGATATCACATATTACACTTACGGTCACAGAAAAGAATGTGTAAAACTACAACAGTTGGAATCCGCAACCTCCTTAGACATCGCATGCCTAAACCAATGAATTCCTTAGACATCACATGCCTAACAATTATAAACCCCGCATTTTAGTCTCATTATCGAAAACTCTTTTCAATATCAAGTTGGGCAATTCAACAAGATTCCCGACATCCTGATCGAATGCTCGTCGCAAACTTCAGTAGGCGGCCGCACCCCCGACGCCGTCGACAAAGTGCACCAAGGCGGAAAACCGTTGCTGCGAGCACCCAAACGGATGCTTTCGGCGACGGGGTTCTCCTATAGTCACTTGGTCGGGGCTATGGAGCGAGGCTGTCTATTAAGTTTATCCGGCGAGTATCCGCGTACGCTACGTGATTGCGACGGACTTTTGATCGCATCAAAATTCCGTGGCAACCGATCAAGTGAGACTAAACTGCTATGTTTATAACATTCATTCAGTTATCTCATAACTATTTATGAATTCCAAGTATTGTATCACATTCCGGACAAGATAGAAAATGTTAAACATTCCGATCGAACAATCGAACACCCATGTTTTCCCGATACAGCTCAACTCATGAAATAAATCTAAAAACATTCAGTTCGTGCCTCAGTACCAACGGTCCAGCCGTAGAAGGGTCAAGCCAACGCCTCACATGTGGCACGCCGTACTGCCCCAAACCCGAAGGTTCAAAGGGCAGTTCAAGACGGTCACATAATCGAGTTAAGGTTTGTTGTCTTCTACAGGGACCATTGCGTTACTTGCACTACTTAGAACGTCTTTAAACCTGGGAAAGATCCAACACTTGGAAATTTCCCGACAGGGGAAAAGGTGGGTATTTATATCCGGTCGAACCATTTAACATATTCAATAATTATCCGAAAAGCCCCATAGACAAAGTTAAATAATCCGATCGATTCATCGAGACCCCAATACAACCCCAGAACACTCAACTGTTCAGTCAAATTAAAAATTCCCAGGAAAATCATCACTGGAAAATAGGAATTACTGTGCAAAATTCAATGGGAGAAGAGACAAAATGGCCGCGGAACCGCCGCATTAGCATGCTAATGCCGCGCTTCCGCCTCACTTTAGACACATCATTAGGTAATTTTTGCACCGTAATTCTTAGAATTTCCTGCTGAATTTTCTGCATATTTTTAATCTGGAAAAAAACCCAATTTTTGGAAAAAGTCCAGAGAGCATTATCGGGTTAGGGTTTCGGGTCGATCGGGTTTCAAACTTCGTCAATGCAACGCCTAAAGCTCTAGCTAGGCTCTGATACCACTGCAGGGTTCCTAGGCACACTAATGAGGTCTCGCAAGGCATCAACCATGCCAATTTCAAAAATTACAAGTGCCGAGAAACCCTAATACGGATCGTTAACTAGATATTTAGGCGACAAATGAAACTAGTTAACAACTTAACTACAAGAACGGAAATACAACCTTTGTAGATCCGGTCCACCACATCCATAGCTCCGCAATGAAGTCTCCTCGCTGTCCAAAATGGATCCCGGGCTCTAGAGTCGGCTTCATCGGAGAAATGGGCGGGCTAGGTCATCGACTTCGATGCCGAAGATGATCTACGTCGAGGCATCACAAGATCAAGCTCCCACTTCACCAAGTCATGAAACTTGTGAAGAAAACACCCTATACTACTTGGCAAGAGGTAGAGGATGAATAAATAGGAAGTGGGTTCACTTTAGAATTGGATTTCTCACTCATTTTCTCAAGTTGCCATTGATGGAGGCAAGCTTCTTCTTGAAGAAGAAGAAGAAGAAGATGAAAAATGTTATGATAAGTATATTTCAAAAAGAAAATAAAATGAATACTTATCCTAATCCAACCATGGTCAAGTGTAGAGAATGAACTAGGGTTAAGTGGAATGGTTAGGGTTAAGCATGAGACAAAATGGTGACTTAGTCAAAGCTTCATGAAGCTTCAATATCAAACAAAGATAGCCACCATTTTCTCTTTATCATTTTCTTTTGTCAAAATGAACAAAAGAAATAAATAAATAAATAAGTAAATAAACCAAAACCCTAACCACTCATATAACCATGTTTTAATCTTTACACAAACTCAAGTAAGCATGTATCATCAAACATGATACAATCAAGTGCACAAAAGTATATCACATATACAACTTGTGAACTTCAAGTGAGAAAATCCATTTAAAGTGAACCAATACTAGTTAATGCAAAGTAATATATCAAATATATAATTATACATTAAATCATTAAATAAACACTTGATTTAACGATCCGGTCATATCGCATATAACCGACTAGTATCCTATGTATCGGCTTACCGAATCAATCCTTGATTCGATAACTAGGTTATATCGCAAACAACTTTTCGATACATTCATCGCGAGAATGGAATACGGTATCACATACACGCATTATTCTCGGTCCAGCACATATCTCATATGCGCTCCTATTTCGTTTCGCTTGAGCCAGGAAACCTCTGTGTAGGACTCTAAAGACTCGTCAATACGCCGGCAGCAGGTGATGATCATAACAAACACCCATAAGCCGCAAGCGGTCTGCTAAACGTAACGGCCACCCGGGTATTGAGCGATCAGAAGATCGACGAGCAAGCCCTCTCATACTCCTGTGCATCCAACCAGTAACACTTACCGTACAGTCCGGTCTGTTCGTCTGATATGTCGCATATCTCGCCTAGGGGTGGTAAACGTCAGACCCCAATAGCTCGATAAGTCGTGTCGATATGAGGTCTATAACAATTCGAGAAACTACTGGTAACACTTACCAGTAAATCTTAGCAACCCTGGCCAGGGATTTCCGGTTATATCCAATCGAACACAGCGCAACATCAACTCCCTATACCGGGAGAGACGAATCCCCTCCTATCGCTCATTGCCTCCATGTGACTCGGGACTGTACCCAAAAACCACCGTTTTTCATGCCCTCTTGGACGTGGTAAGGTGGAAATCAAAGCACAGTGGGAACCACACAAGACTCTATGACGATCTCGGGTCAACAGACTACTCTGTATCAGTGTCACCAGAGAACTGCCATCTGACGTAAGGTATAATACCATCTGGGAGTTCTCGGCGAGTCCGTCCAGTGTACCCAGTCTCCACTGAGCACCCGTATATCATCTCTGATGTCAAACACCAATGGATATGGGATCATCCATCGCCCATCTGTATGGGTCGAGAAGGTATACGCTAGTCTACTTTAGTATATCGATGCCCCGTCTCGATACACCCACGACTAGGGACCTTGAAGGATGTACTTATGGACTACCATGTCCCCACTAGTATGATCCGCATCATAGTCCAGGTTGTCAAGTACACATCCTAAGGGCTTTACCAACATGTAACAGAGAGACAATCAGTATACACGTTAAGGTAAAGAGCAACCAGATAGCATACTATCATGTCGAGCAAGAAAGTCCTCTCTATATATGTCCAAGCATCCACTACAATATACATCCTATGTATGGTAATGGCCTCTAGGGCATACATATAACTAACAACACTATCATAATAGTAATTAGCTAATATGAAAGAAGATTATACCTAATGAACCAAGTCCTTCTTCTTCTCGTTAACCACCTCTTCGTCGGCCTCCACTTTGTAATAGACGATCCACCCGAGAGCTTCTACTCCAAGCTTTGCCTCTAATCTTGAGGTAACTAGGTTACTCTAATTGCTAATCAAAGTCACCTAGGGAATATAGAGTATGATTATGGATTAATGAGTCTTGCTAATCCTTGATCTCAACACATAAGAGGGTAGGATTAGGGTTTGAAGAGAGAGAGCTTGAGGAGAGAGAAGGTGAGAGTGAGAATTAAATGAAATAATATCTCATGTTGAATATCTGAAGCATGATGATTTATTAAATGAATAATTCAAATGATTTATCAATCATGCTTCAATTATTCACTTTGTGTGATTCATCCCATGAGTGATTAGATCAATAAATACATCATTAACTCCATGGATGAATCACACAAATGAGTCACTAAATCAATAATTGCAAATGCCACCTTAGCCCCCAAGTCATCATTCTTCTAGAAGCTTCTCGCCAAATTACGAGAACACCCCTCCTCTCCATGAAAACACAAAAAAACTTTAGACTATATAAATCCAATAATCCGATACTAGAATCTGGCTTAAACAAAAGCCGGCTAGTAAAAACTGTCCGAACATCGTACGTGCATAAATGCATGTGCGTGTCCGAACCCTGTCGTAAAACCATACGACCTCTATATCGTTTTGCCCGGAGTAGGGAAACTCTCTGTGTGGGACTCTAAAGACTCGACTACTACGCTGGCAGTGGGTTTAACCACAGACCGCAAGTAGCACTAGCTGTACGTAACGGTCCCCAGGTAGATGTCGATAAGAAGGCCGATGAGGAAACCCATCAGAACTCCTACTGAGCCTGATGTGACAATCTCCGTACAGTCCGGTCTATTCGTCTAGGACTATCGCATATCGGGCCTAGGGGGGAGGCAAGCGTCAGTCCCCTAAAAGCGGTATAAGTCGTGTCGGAGCGAAGCCTATTACACCTTGAGAAACTACTGGAAAACCTACCAGTAAATCTCGCTTGCCCTGGCCAGGGACTTTGCGTAATGGCTCTCCAAACACAGCGTGATATCAACTCCCAATACCGGGAGAGACGAATCCTGTCTAACCACTACTGCCTCAAAGTGCACGGGGCTACACCCAACTGCTACCTGTTTGCACGACTCCTTTGAGCCGTGGTAGGGTAGCAATCTAAGAACAGTGGGACACACTCGAGGCGAAGTAGCAGTGTCAAGTCTGCAGACTATGTTGTACTCATGTCACCTGGGAACTGTTAACTGACGACAGGTATAATACCAACCAACAGTTCCTGTTAGTCCTGTCCGGTGTACCCGTAACCCAACGAGCACCTGTATACTATCTCCAGTACGACGTACTGATGGCTGTGGGACAGACCATCTCCCCAACTGGGATGAGAAGCGTACACACTAGTCTACTCCGGACTATCGATGCCCTGTCTCGATAATCCTACAACTAGGGACCTGAAAAAGGATGTGCTTGTAGACTACCCAGCCCCCACTAGTGTGACTGCCATCACAACGCTGGTAGTCAAGCAAGATCCTAAGGGCTCTATCAATACGTACACACATATTAAGATAGATAAAACCAAGTAGCCTACTACCATGTTTAGAAAGATTGTTAATATAACTGTGAATATCCCAAGCTTCCATTAAGTAATATACAAGCTAGCATGATACAATAATGGCCCCTAGAGCATATACACTAACAAAGATATATGCATCTTTGGATTCTAGCCCATGAAATTTAGGCAACATGTTGATGAAGTGGGGCTTAATTTTGAAATTGTCCCCATTTGCCAGCGGAAGTGAAAGACAAGTAGGAAGTGTGAAGCGGGTAGGATAGAAACAATCTTGGAGCGCGATTCGCTATGGCGCTTCAACAGGAGGATGTTGCGGGATATTCGCACTCAGTTGAGGTGGAATCAGTCCCGAGGTAGGTAAAGGGTTGTTAGGATTGAATCCTGACATCTCTTTAGAAGATGATGAATGTGAAGATGAAGGTAAAGATGAAAAAGGAGTGGAGGGAGTTTCGACTTCGGAGTCGGACGCGTCGTCAGTAGCGACTAACGAAACACGGACTAAGCGGGCGCTAGTGTCCCGAGTCCAACCGGACATACACTAAATGAGTTTTAGTGTAGTCAAAACGTAGAATGTGAGGCTAAGAAAACGTCAATGGGGAAATGTGAGGATGAAAGGTAGGTGCAATGGGATTTTAGCGACAAAAGGGCAAGTTTTTGTAAAAATTTTATTTTGTGTCTTTTTTTATATAAAGAGTTTTTTGCAAGAAAATTATACGGAACTATAACACACTTTCAAAAAATCACAATTTAAACATGCACAATCAGACCTAGAGCTAGGTCTCCTAAGTCAACTAGACTGCTCTTAACTGATCCAAAGTGACAAGTTGTGAGATATCCCTCAAATCGCCTCTTCACCGCCAATTGTGGCCAGGTAAGCACAAATGAAGAAAGGAGGGATCCGCTCATGAATCACTGTGAGATGAGCCTTTTAAATTTATCTTTCTCACTTGTCTAACCTAGGCACCACAAAGTCAGGTTTTGATAAACGACTGCATGCCCACAACCTTCTTCTGTCCTAATGAGCGCGACAGTCCTTAATTGGCTGAGTTTAGATATTTTTTAATTAGCTCAAGAATGATACATAAGCTTTTTGTGATTTCTGGGGTCTTAGGAAGGGTAATGAAATCCCCACCCAATCTTAATTGGTGTTATAGCCCCTTAGATTCCGTTTTAAATATGCAAAGCAGTAACACACAAAATCTAAAACACTTGCCAAAATTTTTTTCTTTTTATTTGCAGCGCAAAGAATCCTGCATAAAATGATTTATTGGAGAAGGGGAAGAATTTTTGCGCAAAGAACCCTGCAGGAATTTTTTTTCAATGGAGCTCAGGGGGTGAAAAAGAAGAAAAGAGATACTTACAGAGAAAATGAACTGCTGACGTCATAGGTTGACCGTGGATCCGCGGTCAAATTCTTGAATCTGCGGCGGTTCCGCGGTGGTTCAGTTGGATCAGGTCTTCAAAACTTTTCTCTGTGCTGATTTGGTTATCTCGTGTCTGTTCAGATCCTTTGTTTCTTGATTTGTTCACTGGGCTTGCTCGAGATCTGAATCAATCCGTCTTCCTTTCCCGTGCAATTCTCACAAAAACCAATCAAAAATAACAGGATGATTTTTTTATGTTTTTAATTTTTAAATTTTTATATATTTTTTATCTCATTAACTCGAAATTACAAAAAGAAATAAACTACCGTTTCCCTGGCAACGGCGCCATTTGATTGTTCGCGTTTTTGCGTGTGTGTTTTTAAATTTAAGAATACCGCAATCAAGACGGTGTCGCTTGGTAGCTAGCCGGTTGAGTACAAGTCGATCCACAGGGAAATGGTGTTCTTTTCTTTAAGTTCTAACGAGTTAAGTCCTAACTTGGTAGGTTTTGATTTAAGATCTACGAATGAGAATAAATTGATTTAAAGGCTTGCTAGGGTTAGGATTATGTTAGTTCGAAATAAGCGTTCTTCTCACTTCTATCAATGCCCTAGTTAAGAATATAGGTGTTAGGGTAATAGTAAACAACTGGGATTAGCACGACTAGGAAGAAACTTAGTTTCTTCCTTTTGGTCCTTGTCCGTCCGTTCTTGGCTCTTAGCCCTAACCTCCAGTTAATTCAACCACAACCGGTCTAACTAGGGAATCACCGCTATCATGTAGGATAGGGTGCCATAGTGAGCGGTGTGTGGTTGATTTAAAAAGAGTCTGTATTTTAAAAATTATATGGGCAAAGAAAGGAGTGAGAGAGATTTCCTTCCCTCAAACCTTCCCTATCCTAACCCTAACAAGTGAGGATTTACTCACTCATTAGGAAAGTGACAATAAAATTCACTTTTGTTTTCTTTTTGATAGACAAACTAACTTGCAGATAATAAAAGAACAGGTAAAAATTTGCAAGTAATAAGTTGCAGAGAAAAAAATGCAAGATAAAAATAAAAACTCACTTTATTGTTGACCTCTCATGGATTACAAAGGAAATTAAAATTTTTAGATCTAGATATTAAAAAGAAGCATGCCTTCATTTGGCTTTTGGCTTTTCTATTTATAGATAGAAAAACCTTAGGTTACATTCTAATCCACACTTAAATTTACACGACTACCCTAAGACAGCCGGGTTAAAGCATCGACACCCACCGACACATGCACCGACACGTGCATCATATACGGCCGCAGATCCGCGGCATAAAGGTATGTTTTGCTGCGGTTCCACGGCCGTATTGTGGGATCTCTGGCTCGATTCTTCAGGGTTGCTACATGTTGCTTTTAACTTATGTTTTCTTCAATTGGTTCCTTAGAATCTCTTCTAATTTCTTCCAGATTTCCAACAGTGCTGAAAGATGTAGACTTTTGCCGTGAGCTTCGCATTGAAGTTTTTGAATCCTGTGCTGCCCTTGTGCTTTGTGCATTTGAAATGTCTACTGATTTTCATTTGTTCCTTGAACTGGTAGGCGGCATCATACGGATTCATCTATTGTTGGTCGTAGTCTCACATTTGTAGCAACTTTTCATGAATTTCACTGTAATGTTCTGAGAACCTGTAACCTGCAACTATTTAGCAGACATGGATCAAAAGCACCTATTTATATGTAATGTGATTAAGAATGGGCGATATAATAATCCAAAATTCTGATATGAACATAACTCAAGGCACATTTCTGTAATGGAAGTTTGTGGGTCAAACCGGGCTATGACGAGGGTTGACTTTCTACCATCTGGAAGATCAATAGTGATATTGTTCTTGACTTGCCACAGTTTTAGTAAAATGGTCTTTTTCAGAAAACAGTAGTCGGGGTATGGTAGAACTGGAAGTGATTCCAGAATCGCAAATGATTACTGAAAATTTAATAGGACCTAAATATTCAAAAAGGTTTGGCATTCCATTAGCCACTCCGCAGATATGGTGGGTAACCTCAGGCACCCGAGAGGTACTCTGGTAGCCTCAAAGACGGTGACAGGGAGATTCTTGTTTACCCAGACTTGCCATTGCTGCTGTTCCATACGATGAGACCCGGCAGAAGGATAAGTATAGCGTCGTTCTAAACTAGCTTTAGAAGTGTACGTGTATATGACTCTGCCAAAGGGTTGTTGTGTTCAGTGGGAGCAGCGAAAGCATAGTGGACAAGTAGCTTGTGTCTATTTATAGACTAAAGAAGATATAGCGGAGAAAGTTCATCTAATTTTGAAGTGACAGTCATAGGTTTTGACTTCATAAGAATAGGGGATGGATCTGTTAAGAAGGTAGTAGGGTGTGATGTCCTGGTATTTAGATGACATACACATAGTAGGAAGTGAAATTCCTATACTACGATCGGTTATACTGTGGTTGTCACACAATGGTTTCTCCACATAGGATATGGATATAATATTAAGCATTCTGGTCACGAAATCTATGGTTTTAGATCTAGATTTGGGAAGTTTCCCAATCTGGGTACTTAGACATCATTCTAAAGGAGTTTTACAATGGATGACTCCTGGTATAGTGGTGTACCTGCAGGTGATGGAGTCACCCTCTCTAAAGGTGTCATACAGACTAAAGGGGAGAGGGATGTGCATGATTGGCATATCACTTGCTTAGACAATTGAGTCAATTAAGAGATGCCAAGTACCACACCAGATGTTGTTTTTGCACTAGCTGCAATAAGATAATATTAATCCAATCCTGGAGAAATGTTCGGAAGCAGTTTTAGAACATAAATGGATGTTCTAAGGATACGATAACGACAACCTCCTTAAGGATACAGTTATTATTCCAGGCTTCCAAGGTGACCTGGATGACAGAGTGACTGTCGGAGTTATAGTTTTCCCTCTAACTAGGGACAGTAGTTTGGACAGGCGGTCCAAGCGGATACTGAGGGAGGCATGGCGCATGATACTGATTAAATTCAGTTGTCGATACAGTCTAAGAAGTTTGCTGGATTTGGTGTTCATTTATGAACAGGGTCCCATCAGATATCCAGAAATATTCTAAGACGGGTATTACTCAATTCGGGAGATGGCTTTCTCCGCGAACTTGAGATAAAGAGCGACATAGAAACAAACATCATGGCAGATCCACTCACTTAGGCTATTTCTCGAACGCAATAGTTTCACAAACAAGCTTTGTGAGACTGATCAGTAGAGAAGTTGGGTGTTCGGTATCACACGGGCTGTGAGTATGCGACGTCGCAATAATTAGCCTTAAGTGCAAGTGGGGGATTGTTGGATATAGTGCCCTCAAAGTTAATTATAGAATCGCAGGCACGTGATTGCAATGATTGAGGGAGGACCTATACCGGTAGGACAGTCTTACTCGAGATGATAGTATGCTATCTGATTTGTCTTTATCATCATGTACATACTTCAGGAGACATTACAGATCACTATTACACGTTGATAGAACCCATAGGATTCTTGCCTGACTACCAGCTGTATGATGGCGATCATATACGTGAGAGTTGGGTAGTCTATAAGCACATTCTTAAAGTGTCCCTAGTCGTGGGAGTTTCGAGGCTGGGCATCAATACTCCATGAGTATACCAGAGTATACGGATCAAGACCTCGACGAGGGGCGGTGGCCGGTCTCATAAGCCATTGGTGTTAGTTGGTTCACCTAAGATGTATACAGGTGCTCATTAGGTTATGAGTACACCGGACGGACTCGCCGGGAACCTGCTAGTTGGTATTGTACCTGTCATCAGATAGCAGTTCCCTGGTGACTTGTGTACAGGTTAGTCTATCAACCTGAGATCGTCATTTGTCTCATGTGAGTTCCTACTGTGCTTTGATTACTACCCTACTGTTAGTTGTATGTATGCCCTAGAGGCCAGTATTGTACAGATGATGTATATTATATTGGATGCTTGGATATATATATAGATGACTTTCTTGCTCGATATGATAGTATGCTATCTGGTTGCTCTTTATCTTAACATGTATACTAGTCTCTTTAAACTGTCTTATAGTTACATGTTGGTAAAGCCCTTAGGATGTGTACTTGACTACCTGGACTATAATGCAGATCATACTACTGGGGACATGGTAGTCCATAAGTACATCCTTCAAGGTCCCTAGTCGTAGGTGTATCGAGACGGGGCATCGATATACCAGTGTAGACTAGCGTATACGCTTCTCGACCCATGAGATGGGCGATGGATGATCCCATATCCATTGGTGTTTGACATCAGAGATGGTATACGGGTGCTCAGTGGAGACTGGGTACACTGGACGGACTCGCCGAGAACTCCCAGATGGTATTATACCTCACGTCAGATGGCAGTTCTCAGGTGACACTTGTGCAGGTTAGTCTGTAGACCCGAGATCGTCATAGAGTCTTGTGTGATTCCCACTGTGCTTTGATCTCCACCTTACCATATCCATGAGGGCGTGCAAAACGGTGGTTTTTGGGTACAGTCCCGAGTCACATGGAGCCAATGAGCGATAGGAGAGGTTTCGTCTCTCCCGGTATTAGGGGTTGATGTTGCGCTGTGCTTGATTGGCCGTAACAGGGAAGTCCCTGGCTAGGGCTGATTCACAGATTTGCTGGTAAGTGTTACCAGTAGTTTCTCGACCCGTTAAGAGCCTCATATCGGTACGACTTAACGGTTATTGGGGTCTGACGTTTACCACCCCTAGACTTGATATGCGACATATCAGACGAGGAGACCGGACTGCACGGGAAGTGTTGCCGATTGGCTCGACGGGAGTTGTAGCAGGTTCGCTTGTTCTCTTCGGATCGCTCAATACCCGGGTGGCCGTTACGTTTAGCTGACCGCTTATGGCTTGGGGGTGCTTGATATGATCATCACCCACTGCCAGCGTATTGACGAGTCTCAGAGTCCCACAATGGAGTTTCCTAGTCCAGGCGAAACGTTGTGGTGCGTGTATGCGATATGCGCATGGACCCGATTAAAATACGCGTATAGGATACCGTATATTGATCGGGCGACTTGCTTTTGGTTAGGGTCGTATGTGATATGTCCGGATTGATAAATCAAGTGTTTATTTATCATTTAACCATTAGATTCTCACAAGAAATCCTTTCTTGTTTTCTATGGATGTATGGATGCATGTATGCATTTCTTATTGTTTCATGCACATATGGATGTGCATGCACACATGCATACATACATCATTCTATCATGTTTGATTATACAAGGAAATGGTGGAAATATAAGACTCACACCATGGTTTTAAATATGGATTTTATTGTATTTGTTTCAAAACAAAAATGGAAAAAAAGGGAATGGTTATGATTCATTTGCTTCTACACTCTTCTTTTGACCTGACCATCCTCACCCACCTTTTAACCTATGGTAATCTTTCCTTTTGTGTTTTAACTCAAGTTCAATTATATATTCATTGTTTAAACCATGGTTTGAGAAGAGAACATGAAAATATATAAACATATATTTTCATTTTTCTATGAGAAGAGTTATCCTTTTCACTCTTGAAAAGATATTGCCATCATCTTCTTCTTCCTCTCTCATTTTGCTCTCTAGTTCTTTGTAGTGAGCAATATACTCATCAAGATTGGATTTTGAAGTGAGAAAGAGAACCACAACACCATTCTACACAAGTCTAGCCCACTTGTTTGGAGTGTTAGCTTGATTTCGTTCACTTGATCGGATAAAGTTGCAAGCTTGGACAAAGAGGACTCCGGGTGGATCATCTGTGACCTCGAGGAGTTCAAGCGGAGCTTTTTCAAACCACAAGTAGCCGAGGAGTCTAGCGTAGGGAGATACAAAGCTTGTACTCTCTAAACCCCAGCTTTTCTTTCATATGATGATGTGAAAAATTTGAAACCCTAATTTTTCTAGGAACGATTCTATGTTCGTTAACTTAGCATCCTAAAAATTCAGTTTTTGGTTCATGTGATGCTTCCAAACCCATCATGAGGTGCTAGGCTAACCCAACATTGGTATCATAGACGACCTAGAACATTAGGCGATGCTTTAGCGAAGTGAAAACTCCGATCGAACCGAAATACGATTTTACAGGTCACTCTCTGGAAATTTTTTAAAATCTGATATTTTTCAGAATTAAAAATACTTAAAAAATAGAGCAGGAAAATATAAGAAAAACTGTGAAAAACGAGCCAATGATCTCAACAAATCGCAGTGGAACCGCGGCAATTACTTGCTTAGGCCGCGGCTCCGCGGCCATAAAGAGGCATCATTGCTTCGTTTTTACACAGTAATTCATATCACCTCTTGTATATTATTTTGGGTATTTTTAATCTGAATTTAGTTCTGTAAATTCTGGAGATGGTTTTGGACTCGACGATTCGATCGGAATTTTGATTTCGTGACTTTTCCGGATAAATTACAATGTATTGAAGTGTTTGAACGAGTATCATTTGCTCACTTTTCACGGGGTTTAAAATCTTTCGGAAGTACGTGCAAGTTTGTTTGTGTTGGACCCTCTAAAAGGCAACAAACCATAACTCGATTATGTGACCGTCTTGAACTGCCCTTTGAACCTTAGGGTTTGGGGCAGTACGGCATGCCACATGTGAGGCATTGGCTTGACCCTTCTACGGCTGGACCGCTACCACTGTGTCACACTCTGGGTTTTTTGAACTCCGCTCAAGTGTTGAGCTTTAGCGAATCTTGGGTATTTGATCGTTCGTTCGAAAACTTTAATACCGTCTATTTATCTAGAATGTGATGCAATATCTGTAATTCATATAGTTGGACATGATATACGAAGTATATGATATTTCGAATTTACGATGTCTAAAGAGGATATGGATTCCAAATATTGCAGTTTTACACTTTCTTTTCCGTGACCGTAAGTGTAGTATGTCGATATCGCCGGTTTCGTTGCTATATATCAACGACAATTGGGGTATGCATACTTACTTACGTTGATGATATGAGATATTATGTGTTGCTGAGATATGATGTGCAGGATTGTCGCGATTGAATAGCCGGGTTTTTTTTATGTGACATGAGAGTTTTAAATTTTCATTCATGTAAATTCAAATGTAATGTAATATTCTTTTATTTGGGGCACTTCCGGGTTGAGGTCGATGCCACCTGTGTTGTATATTATTTACTTTTCCGTATTAGGATGGACCCAAGGAGGGGAGCACAGGTGACCGGGGTCTGGGGTTCAGTGAGAGGCCATCTCGAGGAGTCGAGACCGGGTCTCCTAAACTCCAGAATTGGTAGGGTCACTTTCCGCTCTCGTAGGGGTCCAGGGTGTGGGCTTGGCTATTCATCGCGACTGTGGAATCCGTATTTTCTATTGTTGGCTAAATACTAAATACGGACGTCCTAGTATATCCCACATTATATCTATGTTTCTGCTGCAATATCTGTGATGTGATCATTTGATATGTTCTGATGGATACAGTATATAGTATATATGATATATTATATAGACGTTACTTATGTTTTACACCCGCACTAGCCCTGCCCTGCTCTGTCGTTAGTTACGTAACCTAACGGTGCACGAGTGGACATTGAGGCGAATGCGGATGGCATAAGTGTACGTCGTATTTATCGGTGATGTTTAGGTGACATAAATGATGGGACTTCATTAATGTGATTAATGAAAGAAAAGAAACCTAAAAGATGTTGTAGAATCAAATTTTAAATAAAAAGGGTAGCTACAGTTTTGTTTTGCATAGCGGTATATATGATATACCCTGCACCTTATTCGATGAGGAAAGGGCCGAGATCCCTTCACCGGGAGTGACCCCTTTAGCAATAACTGGCAGATGCTACACACTCGGTTTGAATTTTGATTGCTTCTATAGTTTCTGCTTTGCACGGTGATATATATGATATATCCCGCACCTCATTCAACGAGGAAAGGGCCGACGATCCCTTCACCGGGAGTGACCCCTTTAGCAAAACTAGAAAAGCCTCAAAATCACTCCATTTCAAAACTTCACTTGATTCTACAACGATATCAAGTTCATTACGCAATAGGTTTTCAGAAAAACCTGTCGTAGCCCTCCGTCATTTCAGATAAGTTGCATATAGTATTTGTGCTACATTTGTTGGCTTTCGTCAAGGTGTAGTGTGTGGTAGCTATGTGCTGCTCATCTGCTGCATATGATGCGACTAGATTACGGTAGTCGTACGGCTTTGTTGGCTTTCGTCATGGGTCGTACGGTTGGGTTTAATTCAGTCAAGAAATGTACGGGTTGAACTTGACTAGCGGGCTGTGGTTTGTTGGCTTTCGTTAAGGTCATAGCACGCTAGGGGCAAAAAAATTATCGGGAATTTCAAGTGTTGAAATTTGCAATGAGATTGCATACCTTCTATGAGATAGTTGGATCCCGATACCCACTGAGAGTAAGAGTTGCTCCTGGGAGAGTTTTACACATTACAATTAGCCGATCAAGTAGGTGTCTAGAAAGGTGTCAACGGGGTTACGCCTCTGGGAAAAATGAGGTTTACTTTTATTAGATCTGTGCGAAAGCACGGAGAACCTCCCTCAAAGTACCGACACTGGCCTGGCTGAAAGATCGGCGAAGTTGTAGGGTGTAATTAATCCCGGCTAATCTTTCCTTTTAGGGTTTGAAGGAAGATTTGATAAAAACCAGTGGGAGCCATCCTGATTAGATAAGATAATAACCAATCTGATCTTGCAAGAGCATACGCTAAAGTGTTTTCTTTTCTCTCTCTCCAGGTAGCGACCATGTCATGCCCTAATCAAGAAAATAAAATGGATGTATTGACCGAACCCTCATGTTATACTGTGCTGGGGAACGTTGGTTCTGTTCTTTCTTATAAGAGTTATAGGACTGAACAGGACATAGGGGAATACCAGGATTCCCGTGCCACCCGAATGAAGAAAGTACATGATGATGCATTTTATTCGGGTGTGTTCGTTACAGAGAACTGTTTCTCCATTTGCCATACGTCCTGGGTATTAGATACCGGGTCAGGATCCCATATATGTAATCAGTTACATGGGCTTAGGAAAGGTAGAGAACTTGGAGAAGGTGATAAAGACATAAGAGTTGGAAATGGTGCAATTGTTGCAGCTAAGACTGTCGGGGAATATCAACTTGCATTACCAACTGGTAATACATTGGTTCTGAACGAATGCTATTACATGCCGAACCTGATATGCAACATTATATCGGTTTCTTTGTTGAGCAAAGAGGGATATAGTTTTGTATTACAGGATAATGTTATGAACATTTTCCGTAACCAAAAGTTGGTTGGATCAGGCACGTTGTGCAATGGCATTTATGTTCTAAATCAATCAACAGTTCCGAGCATAACAAACACACACAAGAGGAAGAGTTCAGAACTGAATGAATCCTTTTTGTGGCATTGTAGACTGGCTCACATCAATGCGACACGACTAGCTAAGTTGCATAAGGATGGATATTTGAAACCGTTCGAATTTTCATCTTATGACACTTGCCAGTCATGTCTCAAAGGCAAGATGACCAAAACTCTGTTTACGGGACACGGAGAAAGAGTTACCGAACTCTTCGGACTAATACATTGTGATGTATGCGGTCCCATGTCTACACATGCCAGGAATGGTTCTTCGTACTTCATTACATTCACTGACGATCTCTCAAGATACGGACATGTGTACTTGATAAGACACAAGTCTGAAGCTTTTGAGAAATTTAGAGAATATAAACAAGAAGTCGAGAACCAAACCGGAAAAAGTATTAAAATCCTTCTATCTGATCGAGGGGGTGAATACTTGAGCAGTGAATTCCTGGACATCCTAAAAGAGAATGGGATTCTCTCTCAGCTGACTCCTCCATATACACCACAGCACAACGGTGTATCAGAACGGAGGAACCGCACCCTATTAGATATGTTGCGCTCTATGATGAGCACAGCTGAGTTACCTATTTCCTTCTGGGGCTATGCGCTTGAAATAGCCATACATCTATTAAATATGGTCCCCACCAAATCTGTGCCTACCACTATATATGAGATATGGAAAGGGAAGTGACCATGTCTTAACTATGTTAAGATATGGGGTTGTCCAGCCTATGTCAAACGACAAAATCCGGACAAACTCGAGGCACGGTCTGTTCTATGCAAATTTATAGGATATCCCAAGAATTCAAAAGGGTATATCTTCTACCACCCTGAGGAACAAAGAGTGTTTGTTTCTCGGCATGCCACCTATTTAGAAAAGGAATTTCTTGAAAAAGAGATTAGTGGTCATGAGGTAGAACTGGAAGAGGTTCCAGCTACAAAAGCTACAACAGAAGATCTGGTGGAACCAGAGGATTCAATAGTTCCCAATGAACCCCATCCACTCCGCCGATCTAGTAGGGTTCCTCGCCCACCTGAGAGATACTACGGTTTTCTCATGGATGGTGGGAGCGAGGATTGCATCATGGAGGATGATGACCCAACTAGCTTCGAGCAGGCCATCACGAGTAGGGACTCAGTGAAATGGCTGGATGCAATGCGGTCCGAGATGGAATCCATGTACACCAACAATGTGTGGACTTTGGAAGTTGCTCCTGAAGGTGTAAAACCCATTGGGAGCAAGTGGATCTTCAAGAAAAAACTTGGTGTAGATAGGAAAGTGGAGACTTTCAAAGCTAGACTTGTTGCAAAGGGTTTTCGTCAATGACCAGGTGTGGACTATGACGAAACCTTTTCTCCAGTGGCTATGCTTAAATCCATCCGGATCATGCTTGCCATCGCTGCATATCATGATTACGAAATCTGGCAAATGGATGTTAAGACCGCCTTTCTAAATGGTGATTTAGAAGAGTGCATGTACATGACTCAGCCAGAGGGCTTCGTAGACAGTGGGAGCAGCGGGAAGGTGTGCAAGCTGCTTAAATCCATTTATGGATTAAAGCAAGCATCGCGGAGTTGGAACATCTGCTTTGACGTCGTTATCAAAGAGTTTGATTTCGTCAAAAACCCAGATGAACCTTGTATCTACAAGAAGGTAGCAGAGAGTAAGGTTGTCTTCCTCGTATTGTATGTGGAGGACATACTCTTGATAGGAAATGATATTCCTATGCTGCAATCGGTCAAGCTCTTCTTATCACAAAGATTCTCAATGAAAGATCTTGATGATGCCTCCTGCATATTTGGAATCAGGATCTATAGAGATAGATCCAAACGGATATTGGGATTGTCCCAATCCAGGTACATTGACACCATACTAAAGAGGTTTAGTATGGATGATTCCAAGCGTGGGAACTTACCCACGATCTCTGGAGTCACACTCTCCAAAGATATGTCTCCTAAGACTGATTTGGAGAGAGCTCGCATGCAAGAGTACACTATGCTTCGGCTGTAGGCTCTATCATGTACGCGATGCTATGTACCAGACCCGATGTGGCATACTCACTAAGTGTAGTGAGTAGGTATCAAGCTGATCCTGGAAAGAGTTACTGGACAGCTGTGAAGAGCATTCGCAAGTACTTACGAAGGACTAAAGAGATGCTCTTGGTGTATGGTAATGGAGAACTCCAAGTGGAGTCCTTTACCGATTCGAGCTTCCAGAGTGATAAGGACGACTCTAAATCGCAGTCGGGATTTGTCTTTACCCTGTACGGAGGGGCAGTTAGCTGGTAGAGTTCCAAGCAAGAAACCGTGGCAGACTCGACGATCGAGGCTGAATACATCGCTGCTAAAAATGCTGCCAAAGAGGCTGTTTGGATCAAGAAGTTCATTACTGAACTTGGAATGGTTCCATCCATTGAGCATCCAATACCTTTGTATTGCGATAACAATGGAGCGGTGGCTTTGGCCAAGGAACCTAGGTCCCATCAGCGATCCAGGCATATTCTGAGGCGGTATCACCTGATCCGGGAGATAGTTGATCGCCGGGAAATCGAGGTCAGGAGGGTTGACACGAAGAACAACACAGCGGATCCACTCACGAAGGCCATTCCCCAGATACAGTTTGAGAGAATCTTCGGGATGCTCGGTATGCGATACTACAGCAGCTGGCCCTAGTGCAAGTGGGAGATTGTTAGTTGTATGTATGCCCTAGAGGCCAGTATTGTACAGATGATGTATATTATATTGGATGCTTGGACATATATAGAGATGACTTTCTTGTTCGATATAATAGTATGCTATCTGGTTGCTCTTTATCTTAACATGTATACTAGTCTCTTTAAACTATCTTATAGTTACATGTTGGTAAAGCCCTTAGGATGTGTTCTTGACTACCTGGACTATGATGCAGATCATAATAGTGGGGACATGGTAGTCCATAAGTACATCCTTCAAGGTCCCTAGTCGTAGGTGTATCGAGACGGGGCATCGATATACCAGTATAGACTAGCGTATACGCTTCTCGACCCATTAGATGGGCGATGGATGATCCCATATCCATTGGTGTTTAATATCAGAAATGATATACGGATGCTCAGTGGAGACTGGGTACACTGGACGGACTCGCCGAGAACTCCCAGATGGTATTATACCTCACGTCAGATGGCAGTTCTCAGGTGACACTTGTGCAGGTTAGTCTGTAGACCCGAGATCGTCATAGAGTCTTGTGTGATTCCCACTGTGCTTTGATCTCCACCTTACCACGTCCATGAGGGCGTGCAAAACGGTAGTTTTTGGGTACAGTCCCGAGTCACATGGAGGCAATGAGCGATAGGAGGGGTTTCATCTCTCCCGGTATTGGGGGTTGATGTTGCGCTGTGCTCGATTGGCCGTAACAGGGAAGTCCCTGGCCAGGGCTGATTCAGAGATTTGCTGGTAAGTGTTACCAGTAGTTTCTCGACCCGTTATGAGCCTCACATCAGCACGACTTATCGGTTATTGGGGTCTGATGTTTACCACCCCTAGACTTGATATGCGACATATCAGACGAGGAGACCGGACTGCACGGGAAGTGTTGCCGATTGGCTCGACGGAAGTTGTAGCGGTTCGCTTATTCTCTTCTGATCGCTCAATACCCGGGTGGCCGTTACGTTTAGGTGACCGCTTACGGCTTGGGGGTGCTTGATATGATCATCACCCACTGCCGGCGTATTGACGAGTCTCAGAGTCCCACAATGGAGTTTCCTAGTCCAGGCGAAACGTTGTGGTGCGCGTATGCGATATGCGCATGGACCCGATTAAAATACGCGTATAGGATACCGTATATTGATCGGGCGGCTTGCTTTTGGTTAGGGTCGTATGTGATATGGCCGGATTGATAAATCAAGTGTTGATTTATCATTTAACCATTAGATTCTCACTAGAAATCCTTTCTTGTTTTCTATGGATGTATGGATGCATGTATGCATTTCTTATTGTTTCATGCACATATGGATGTGCATGCACACATGCATACATACATCATTCTATCATGGTTGATTATACAAGGAAATGGTGGCAATATAAGACTCACACCATGGTTTTAAATATGGATTTTATTGTATTTGTTTTAAAACAAAAAGGGAAAAAAAGGGAATGGTTATGATTCATTTGCTTCTACACTCTTCTTTTGACCTAACCATCCTCACCCACCTTTTAACCTAAGGTAATCTTTCCTTTTGTGTTTTAACTCAAGTTCAATTATATATTCATTGTTTAAACCATGGTTTGAGATGAGAATATGAAAATATATAAACATATATTTTCATTTTTCTATGAGAAGAGTTATCCTTTTCACTCTTGAAAAGATATTGCCATCATCTTCTTCTTCCTCTCTCATGTTGCTCTCTAGTTCTTTGTAGTGAGCAATATACTCATCAAGATTGGATTTTCAAGTGAGAAAGAGAACCACAACACCATTCTATACAAGTCTAGCCCACTTGTTTGGAGTGTTAGCTTGATTTCGTTCACTTGATCGGATAAAGTTGCAAGCTTGGACAAAGCGGACTCCGGGTGGATCATCGGTACCTCGAGGAGTTCAAGCGGAACTTTTTCAAACCCCAAGTAGCCAAGAAGTCTAGCGTAGGGAGCTACAAAGGTTTTACTCTCTAAACCCCAGCTTTTCTTTTATATGATGACGTGAAAAATTTGAAACCCTAATTTTTCTAGGAACGATTCTATGTTCGTTAACTTAGCACCCTAAAAATTCAGTTTTTGGTTCATGTGATGCTTCCAAACCCATCATGAGGTGCTAGGCTAACCCAACACTTACCACGGCTCAAAGGAGTCATGCAAACAGGTTTTAGTTGGGTACAGTCCCGAGCCACATAGAGGCAGTGAGCGGATCGGCAAGGGATTCGTATCTCCCGGTATTGGGGGTGAGACCGCGCTGCGTCTGGAGAGCCATTACACAAAGTCCTTGGCCAGGGCAAGTGAGATTTACTGGTAGGTATTCCAGTAGTTTCTCAGGGTGTTCTAGGATACACTCCAACATGACTGATCCGCTATTAGGGGTCTGACGTTTACCAGCCCCCTAGGCCCGATATGCGATACTCATAGACGAACGGACCGGACTGTACGGAAATTGTCACTGACAGGCTCAGTAGGGTTTCAGGATGAGTTCGCTCATCGGCTTCCCTTTTGCTCAATACCTTGGCAGCCGTTACGTACAGCTAGTGCCACTAACGTGCTTATGGTTAAACACACTACCAGCGTATTGACGATTCTTTAGAGTCCACTACAGAAAGTTTCCCAAGTTCGGGCGAAAAGTTGTAAAGGTCGTATGGTTTTATGGCAGGGTTCGATCATATACGTGCACTTGTGCACGGATCATGATTGGACGGATAATATTAGTGGGTTTTGGTTTAAGCCGGATCTTTGTATTAGATTGGTTGGATTATTTTTGTCCCGTTGTATTCGTATTCAGTCAGAATGCGGATGCAGGTATGTATATACAGATGAGGGGTATTCTTGTGATCCGTCATGAGTTTACTTTAGAAGATGACATTCTATTTATTGTTTTAAACATTTGGATTAATGTTTATTATGTGGAAATTTTGAGTGCAAGTTTTGTTCAAGAACATTAAATATGGCATGTGCAATGTTTGGTGACTCATGGTGTTATTTTTTGTGCTATATCTAATCTCTTGATTGATTATTGTGTGGGATTGATATGTGGAGAGAGAGAGGGCAGACGCTAAGAGTTGGGGTTTTGCTCTTTAGATTATTATGAGTGCTCTCATATTTTATCTCACACAACAAGCAAGCTCTTTTCTTCACTAGCTTTCTTCTTGAGCTCACAACTTCCATCAATGGCTTCTTCATCAACCTCCACTCTATCCCTCTCATGTGTTGAGAATCCTAGAGTGTCATGAGACAAAGTAATCACACACTATCTCTAGTTCACCTTGGACATGTCGGCTAGCAAACTTCATTTCCGAGTTACTTCGGTTTGAAGAGGGAGCCCGTATAAAGAATCCTCGACTTGGAGCCACTTCGATGAGGGAGATCGGAGAGCAAACTTCATCGGAGCAGCCGCGAGGAGCTTGGGAAGAGATTGAAGACCGAAGGACACGGATCTATCGGTATAATCTCTCCAAACTCTTTTACAGTTTACTAGTTTACGGTTAATGGAACGATCCAGGTTTTAGGTTTACGTTAGAACCGTTTTGAAAAAGTATTATTCCGCATTTGGCCTCGGATTGACGGCCGGGGCGCTACCGTAGACTTACGGACATTATAGTTCTTACTTAGATGCCACATGCATTTGCATCCATACATTCTAGTTATGCACTGATCATTGGCTTTACGTCGATATTTATTATCTCATTGTATACTCATAGATTGTGATTCTTTTGGATATTTCCGTAGTCATGTGATTTTTAGATTTGGGGAAACCGCAAGTGATATTTATAGATTCATGATTATAAATTTCAGAAGAAAAATGTGGTTTCTCGTGATATGATGTCTGGCGTCCACCATGAGATTTATCGCTTCTTGAGCCACGTGTGTACACATACCTGATTCATGGAGGGGGATGAACCATCTGCGGGTACATAGTGGACCCGATGCAGTACCGTGGGGCAAGAAGATCGTTTAGAAAGGCGTCGAGCCCGGCAGGGCAGCACTACCGGCCGGTGATATTTGGCAAGGCGGATATCCTGAGGATACCGACCGTTTCGTGAGATCTGACAATATGGGCTGATCCGGACTGACGGAGCCCGAGATTTGAGGATTTTGTATCGCTAATGGACACGGTTTTCATGATATTTTCGAGTGTCGATACTTGGCACTCAGGTATATCCTGATTTTTCTGTGTCATTGCTGGACACACCCTTCTAGTGATGCATTCTTACATCATACATATGACTTGTAGTTACTTTATGATACGGACACGAGTACTTGACATTTCACATACGTGTATATTATTACCTTTACTGTTACTTGATGTCATCGTGCTAATAATATTATTGTATTATACTGTATGAATTAGGAGAAAGTCATACATTCGGTTTATACTCGGTGATGTCTTCTACTCACGAGTTGGCAACTCACTCCCGTTGTGCCACGGTTTTTTGCAGGTTTAGCCGTACAGGTTCCGTAGCGGCTTTGCTGGCACACTACTTCCTTTCGGGTGATTGCTTTGGTAAGTGGGTTCATTTGCATCGTGACCACCATTGTATTTTTTATTGTATTCAACTCACTCCCGTTGTGCCATAGTTTTTTGCAGGTTAAGCCGTACAGGTTCCGTAGCGGCTTTGCTGGCACACTACTTCCTTTCGGGTGATTGCTTTGGTAAGTGGGTTCATTTGCATTGTGACCACCATTGTATTTTTTATTGTATTCAGTTGTATCTAGTTAAAAGCTCCATCAACAAGACTTGTATATTTAGTAGACTTAGACACTATTATTGTATATATTCTTTCGGCCTTAGAGTCACGCTCATGTATATCTTATTGTTTTCTGGTTTCCTTGATGATTCCTGTCTTGTTTACTTTCATTCTGAGTTTTGATCCTCGCCTTCGGCGTTGAATATTTGCATTACTTGCATGGTTGTTTCCGCCAATTGGTGAAAAGCTAGCTCCCGTTTAGGGATGCCTTATATTATATTGTTTGTAGCATTTTCTGGTTAAGTTATACAAAGGAGGTGCTGCCCAAATTTTCAATGACGAAGATGTTTTCAAGTTAGATACAAACCTTGTGTTTTCGTATACTATTATCTATGTTTTGAAGAAAGAACTTGAATTTAGTAAAACCTTATTTCAAAACTGCACCTCCACTATTTCCCCTAAAAAGGTTTAAATTTCTGGGCTTTTGGCTTACTTGAATTAGGTGGGGTCCTATAGACTTCACATGATTCAAGTGCCAGTCACGTGCCTTTTTCGGATCGTGACAATGTTGGTATCAGAGTGTTAGGTTTAACCTTGGTTTGAGTCTAGGATTGACTATGCAGAGTCTAAGGCGTATATATATATATATATATATATATATATATATATATATTCGGAACCTAGGCTTGACCTTACGGAACTTACACTTGACCGAGGCGGTATTAGACCCGATCTTTTGTCGCGTAGGTTTACCTCGGTTGATGGAGTAGGTGACATAAGTAGAGTGACGTACCGTGTGTATGTTCCACGGCATACTTACGATACGCTACTTCGCTTAAGTAGCCTTATGATGTATATTTCTTATGCATTGTATTTCTATTCGTTCCTATGAACTATCCTCATCGATATCGGATTGTGGTTTCCGTTACCGTGGTTAAACGAGCAGAGAGAGTTGCGGCTAAAGATACGGTCAGAGTGAGCTCGTCATGGATGAGGACTGACCAGGATGTACTCCGGTGACACATGAACTCATTGAGTTATTGTGTTATTAAGATTTTTTTCGTTGACACGAGCGTTTAGGATCTGCACTAGATGATCGGGCCATTGCTAGAGGCCAGCTAGATTGCGAAGGTTATTAAAGTACCGTCTACTCTAAATCATAGACGCGTTGCCTACCCTACGGACAGATGAGCCAGCTCTTGTTGAGTTTATAAGATATCATCCCCAGATCATTGAAGCTAATGCAGCATGAGTTTGTACATGGGGACATGATAGAAGACCTCTAGTCATCCCTGGATGAATAACTATGACATGTTGTTCGTTTGGATACTCCGATTCGAGATCATCAGATTGACTAACTTCAGCTAGAAGAGGACCTCACACAGGCATGTTATGAGTCAATCGAGACAGGTCGAGCATAAGCGCATCACTCCGATTAGTGGAACGAGTCCCGAGGACGTTTTCACCAGATGCTTACTACTGGATATTAGAGATACCGAGTTCGTAGTTTCAAAAAAAGTGACTCTAGATATAACTATAGTCAAATGGGGCGCCGTCCACACAGCTACGAAAGGATGATTCCAAATTGGTCAATACAGAAGGGAAGCGGAGTAAGAGGTTCGTATGCAATCTTGACGAGAAGACTTTCCACTCCATTGACATTAGAGATTTGATACGCATGCAGAGGCGTAAAATGCGGCCATAATTCTAGAAGAAGGTCACGAAGAGAATGCAGCTGTTCTGGAACAAGAAATGGATTTAGTAGAGAGTGCCAACTTCTGAGCAGTCCTGCAGAGATGAGATTTGGGAGAGACCCCGGCAGAATCTTTCTGGAATACAACACAAGAAGACTTGGACCAAGATCATAAGTATCGTGCACACTCAGTAGGCCAGAGATTGCTATCGTTGACCTGATACGTTACTAGTGGCCATGTGACTGGTTAAGAGATCTTTAGAGAAGCGCCAGGGCATGACTGTTTCCGCCATTACTCCGGATCGGACTGTCGAGCCGAGAAGTCATGTAACTGGCAATCCGCAGAGGGAAATGAGAACCTGAGAGCAAAGGATGCCAGACCGTGGGCAGGGGGCAAGTATATATTCTTGCTCTACCAGCCTTGGGTGCACCGGCACTTGTCGACTTTGACGTCAGTTATTTATGAATTGCGCCTTGGTGATTCATATATCACGTTTTTGTCATTTTGATTTTGGTATTTTGACAATTTGTTTTAGGATTGATATTTTTTATGTGCACCACAGTTGCGCTTGATTTGTATTTTCATGTATCAGTTGTACTGATTTCTGTTTTTGTGCAAACCCATTGCACTTGATCTTGATTTCGATTGACGCTCGATATTCATTTTTGTGCACCTTAGTGCACTAGATTTATGTTTTCGTGCACCTTGTACACATGATTGGGATTCTTGTGCACACTTAGCGCACTATATGTGATTTTGTGCACACCAGATGCACTAAATCGAGATTCTTCGTGCATATCATATGCACCTGATATTGTTGTTATGCATACCTGTTACACTTGACAGATGTTTATGTTTTCGTGCACATCCGTTGCACTTGTTATTTGTTTCTTTGCACCTTCGTGGCACTAGCATTTGCTTTCGATTTCCGTGCGCACCAGACGCACGTGGCATTTTTTGTATACATTTTTGGGATTGAACTGTTTTGAGCAGCATGTTTTATGATATGTTCTAGATGGTTTAACAACCGAGCAGAACTAGTCTGAGGATAGTACCTGAATATTTTTGCGTGCATTTTTATTTAGTTGTTTTGATGATTTCGCAAAGATGCTCACTATATTTATGTTACATTCCTAATTGTTTCGTATTGATTTTCGTAATGGATCTTGACACTAGTATTTTCGCATTAACTCCCAAGATGGAGTGATGTTTGACGGAGTTTTGATTTTGAGTTTTGCACTCGTTTTCATGTGCACGCGTTGCGCTAGGTATATCTTATGTATTCGATGTTTGGGAGCCCCGATGACTTGATTGTTTTACTGAAATGTTTTAGTAATTTGGGGGTTTAAATTTAAATTCGAGAATCGAATTTATTTAAGAGGGAGATTGTAACATTTCAGAAAATAAAATATTATTTTTTTAGAATATAAATAAATAAAATGATAAGTTTGATGAATATTATAAAGGTATGGAAATTAGTATTAAATGAAATGGTATAACTATATACAGATAGTTTGGAAAATAATTGGGAATTTAATATGAATTATTGATTTTAGAAGAATTATTGTGATTTTGTCACTTTATAAATTATTACACAATTAATTGTATGAAATTAAAGCTAAACTTGATTAATATTTCACTAATTTTTTCTATTTTGTTTTGTTCAAAATAAATAGAAAAAATTTGGAGAAATATTTAGTGAGAGGGGGGATGGGGGTATGGGCAAGGAGAGAGATGGGTTTTTTCCTACATGGCTTCATCATCATCATCAAAGTCCAACTCCCATTAACTTCTCCTTTGTTTTTTTTAATCTATTTCGAATAATTTGATTTTTGTTGGAGTGGTTGAGCTGATGAAATCTGGCGGCATTTCATTTTTTTTATAAAAAAAAGATGGAATTTTTATTTGGAATGGGACAAATGGATAGGATTTTTTTTAGTAGATGCCTGTTGATGCTGCCACTTTCTCTTTATTAATTTCAGTTCCTTGCTCCTCCTCCTTTCTGGAAACTTCATCAAGTTGGAAACTCTTTTTTGCATCTCTGACATGCATAACATTGATTTTGTTGAAAAAAATTGTTGTTTTGGGAAGTGGGTATTTGTTGATCTTGATATCATGACAGTTGAGAAAGAGAAATGTGTTTTGTTTCGTCAAAAGAGATGTGTTTTGATTGGAATCCAAATTGATAGCAATGGCAGAGAGCTGCTCAGCTTTGCTCTCATCAATGTCATCGAAGAAGGCGACCGGATTTTGGCTGTTCACGTTTTGCGCACTTCAGATCATGGTAGGACTACTCAATCCTCGACCAAAGCGTTAGATGAATTTCGCAGCGGAGTATGAAGAACTCTGCACTTCGAAACGAGTAACACTAGTGCCTCGGGTGTCTCGGGGAATGTCATTTAGGAAAACTTTGGTGAAGTAGGCAAAGCATTGCAAAGCTGAGTTGGTGGTTGTATGATGAAACACCAATTTGGCTCCCGGGGGTTCAGCTTCAGTGGCTAAGTACTGCACGAAGAAACTGCCTACAACGACTGTTTTGATTGCATTTCATAACGGAAAGGTTATCTTTGAGAGGGGACTAACTAAGCCAGCTTCAGGAGATGAACCGAAGCAAATTCTTCGGAGTATTTTACATCCTAATGTTAGAATGGACATCGGATCATCTAGATCACTGAGCTCTGTATCAAGAGACGAAGAAAATAATGATGCTGTAAATGATCGTCGTCTTTGTTTGGGTAAAAATTTACACCCCGGTTGACTGAGTCAAAGTCAAGGTCAACCCCAAGCCAGGTCGGCCCAAGCCCAGGTCCAGTGGGCCCATGTCCAAGTCGAGCCCGCGGCCAGCCTCCCCACGCCAACAACATCGTGTAATAAATAATTTTTATGTAATTTTTTATGCATGAATGTAAGCAAAATGGGCATAAAGCTAATATTTTGTAAGCCCATTGCTTATGTGCAAAAAAATGAAATGGCACATGAGCCATGTGATAGGAAAAATGCCATTTTGTGAAGCCTAAGGGGTTATATGTAAATATGTGAGCCTATAAAAGGCAACATGAAGATGAGTAAAAAGAACACTTTTCATTCCCCCAAAAACTAGGGTTTTTTGTGCCTACTGCTCCCTCTCCAAGATTCTAAACCATCTCATTTCTTTTGAATTAAATCAAGAGTTTTACCCTTTCTTTTCCAAAACTAAGTAGTTTTCCACCACAAAACCCATAAAGGGGAACTCAGATCTCCCATCAGATCTCAAAAAGGAGTGATTTTTAAAATCTCCTACTTCTTGATCTTCAAGATCTGACCAAACAACAGGAGGAAGAAGAAGAACCCCCTTCATCAGCTTCAAAACATCCTACGAGTTTTAACTCCATATATATATATATATATATATATATATATATAACAACAAATATTTCCCTTCTGAAGCATAGCTTCTGTTTCTTAGGCTAAAAGCCTCCTTCTCTCGCCGGCGCTCAAGCGCAGAGCGCCCGCGTGCCGACACGTGGCGCGCTTGCGCTCAGCACTCGAGCGCACAGCGCCTACGTGCCGACACGTGGTGCGTTTGCACTAAAGCGCCCTGCGCTCAAGCACAAAGCGCCCACCAGCCGACACGTGGCGCGCTTGCGCTCAAGCGCAAACGCTCGAGCGCAAGTCGTCCCGGTGCCGACATGTGGCGCGCTTGTGCTCCAGCGCAAGCGCTCGAGCGCAAGTCGCCCCGGTGCCGACACGTGGCGCGTTGGCGCTCGAGTGCAAGTCGCCCCCGTGCCGACACGTGGCGCGCTTGCGCTCAGGCGCAAGTCGCCCCCGTGCCGACACGTGGCGCGCTTGCGCTCCAACGCAAGCGCTCAGGCACAAGTCGCCCCCGTGCCGACATGTGGCGCGCTTGCGCTCTAGCGCCCAGTGCTCAAGCGCAAGTCGCTCCCGTGCCGACACGTGGCGTACTTCCGCTCGTGCGTCACGCGCTGAAGCGCAAAGTGCCCACGTACCGACACGTGGCGCGCTTGAGCTCAAGAGCCCAGCGCTCAAGCGCAGAGTGCCCACGTGCCGACAGGTGGCACTCAAGCACCTGAGCGCACAGCGCCCAAGGTGCTGCCCCCACACATCCCTTGGATGCCTTTTCCCCCTCTTTTTATGTACATACATATACATTTACATTTGTATACATATTCACACACACACGTGCTCCACAACACTGTCCCTGTTAGAAAAAAAATTTCTAACGGGGCGCTGCCCCGCACCCCGCAAGGGGGCTGCTAGCCCCCTTGACCCCCAGCCCGGTATCCGGGTAGCGGGACAGCCGTAAAAACTCTGCATGGCTCCTGATATATCCAAAAACCCCTTTCAAAACACATCCCACGCACACTGCACATTGAGTTCACATGACCAGCTTAACCCGTCAATCGGAGGTTCCCTCGCTCCAAAGGCGAGGGGTAATTAATGGCAGCTTAGTCCGCGGATGCCGAAGATTTGGATCCCCACAATCATTAAACCCCGGCGTATCCTAGGCAGGGGCAATCTGTAGTACGCCTGACAAGCGTGCGCGTATTCCCATCTCAATGGGGTGACGAAAAACACCCTACAGATTCTGGCACACCCGGTGGGACCAATCTCTCCTCCCATATTTCGGGTTAAACGTTCATGCGAACTCAATCAATATACATGTCTGTATTTATACTAAAATAATGCTCTTTCATGCAGGTTTTCAAGCAATCACCTCTCAATAATGTCTCCGAGGATGATCTCCGCTCTCAGCACGGCTCCCGTCTCATACACAATGAGGATAGACTCTAGGACGGTCCTCCCGGCCAGTCTCGGGCGACAATAGGAGGAGCCGCTGCTACCATTCGGCTCTATTATGTTGATACCAATTGGCGCCATCCCAGCTCCTCAAGCTCCAGCAACAGACAAACCGGTCTCGAAAGGCAGGAGACCAAATGGGGTGATCTCGAGGGCGCCCCAACCCAAACGCAAGTCGGTGTCTGAACGTCTTTCCATGGCCCCAGCTGGGGGCAAGGCCATCAACACCGACAAAGCAACAAGGCCTCTCGAGCAAGCTCCGGCGGTGCCCTTGACAACTGCTCGATCGGGTATCTTCTCTAAGTTCCCCATCACTCAGTCTATGGCGGCTTCCCGGAGAGCAGAAGCCTGCCAAGCGCTCAAGGCAGAGAAACTGAAGAAGAAGCGGCTCGGACACAGAGCCAACAAAAGGGCTAGGGCTCCGGCCTTGTTAGAATTTGTGAATTTCCAAAGTCCGGACTGCTCCGCGAAATCAGCTGCCAGTGATGAAAGAATGGCTGAATGTGTTATCCACACCGTCTACATGGCCGGACATGAAGAAACGAACCCTCCTCTTCTTCACAGCCATGGTGATGATATGGTTGACGCTACCCAGCATCGGCTCGATCTAAATGATGAAGAGCCCGCTCAGGCCGATAAGCCAGAGGAGCCCGTGGTTCCTACGGAATTGAACTCAGGCAATAAAGATTACCCGGTTGTCATAGCCGGAATTACAGAATAAGCATTATTCCAATGGCTTCAAAAGCAATTTCAGGACAGGGATGAGAAGATGGCCGAGGTCTATTCCAAAGTCGACGAGCCGGCAAACGTCGTGGCAGATCTCGCGACCCAAGTCGCCTGATTGCAATTACAGCAGAATCAAATTTTGGTTCATGAGCCAGGAATTGATACCCGGAGGCAGCCAACTGATATCCCCTTCAACCTAACAGCGGAGCGCCTTCATGAAAAACGGCCCCAATCAGCCTCCAGTCCCTCCGATACATACGCCGAGGGGGAATCACCTCTGAAAGAGAAGCGGGAAAAGGTCTATTCCTTCAAAAGGGAAAAAGTCCACAAGATATTCAGGGATGCCCTAAGAAACGGTTTACAACTGCCGGAATCAAAGAGACCGCAAGAAGCGAATATGACCGACGACCCGGAATATTGCCCCTATCACGTGGTGATAGGTCATGCCATTGAAGACTGCTTCGTCTTCAAAGATTGGGTCGAAAGGCAATACAGGACGGGAGAGATAGAACTGTCTAAAGGCGCGTTAGCAAACAGTCAAGCCACGACCGCCGATTTCATGCAAATGGAGACTGAAGCCTTTCGGGAACCTAATCCTCCCAGACATGTGCCATTATCTGAAAAGGGCGAACCAAAGACCGATCGGCCTCGAGGACCAGCATCAGTAAAGGCACCTACTCCAATGGAGAGAAAGAAAGAAGGTATACTCTTTCAGGAGGGATGAAGTCCACAAAATATTCATGGACGCCTTGAACAACGGTCTGCAACTGTCTGTTCCAAAGAGGCCACAGGAAATGAACATGACCGGCAATCCAATATACTGCCCATATCATAGAGTGGTGGGTCATACCATCGAAGACTGCTATATTTTCAAAGATTGGGCAGATGACCAATATAAGCTTGGAAAACCTCACAATCCTCGGATGTATCGGCAAGTCACAGAGCTAGGTCATCAACACAGGTCCGCCAAGATCAAAGTTCAAGGAGCTGGGATAAGCAAAAAAGACCACCACGTTATTAAACTGGGAACAATCGACCACCATGTCATTAAACTGGGAACAATCGACCTCTAAGTCGTTAAACTGGGAATGTAAATATATATATATATATATGTAAATAAACAAAAAAATGTGTAAATAAAAGAAAAATAAAGAAAAGCCAAAATGATGGGGCAACTCGCAATAAAAATCAGCGAGTAAAAATAAAAATGAAAATAAAGCCGAAATGATGGGGCAACTCGCAATAAAAATCAGCGAGTAAAAATAAAAATGAAAATAAAGCCGAAATGATGGGGCAACCGCGAATAAAAGCCGAAATGATAGGGCAATCGCGATCTTCGCGATAAGAAAAGCTAAAATGATTGAGCAATCGCGGTAAAAAAAAAAAAAAAACAACAAGAAAAAAACAAAAAAAAGGCGAATGATGAGTCGCTCCTGGTTCCATATTCCAGTGTAGCGATGCTGACGCCGACCAAAATCCAGTTTCCCAAAATTCTTCCGGCCCTACGGTTAGTCCCCAAATCGACTACTGTATACAATCCACGGGCTCAAATAATTCTCATCATACCTATACCCCAGCGCAACCACAAGTTACATGGCTGGTCTCCGACTTTGGAATTATGCTCCATTGAGAAGACCCACTCATGTGTCCTCATGATACATGAGGAGAAAAAACCTTTGTGGGCTCCTTACGACTCATAAAGGAAAAACACACTTAGGAGTCCTCACGACTCCTAAGGAGAAAATACACCTGCGGGATCCTTACGACTCGCAGGGAGAAAATGCTTTTATTGGACCTTCACGGCGCATAAAATTGAAAAGCCTTAGGCGATAGGGACCTAAAACTGGCTCCTAAGCCACCGCTCCCCCAATATGAATAGGCAAATGATGAATTTCTCCTGGCACCTCTGCTTCAGTGTTAGCAACGCTGATGCCGGCCCCTACCCCAAAATTCCAAGCTCGCCATCCGTAGACCTGTAAGTTTATAAACTAGAAACAGATGACCTCTAAGTAGTTAAACTGGAAACAGTAGACCTCTAAGTCTTCAAACTGGAAACAGATGACCTCTAAGTCGTTAAACTGGAAACAGTAGACCTCTAAGTCTTTAAACTGGAAACAGATGACCTCTAAGTCTTTAAACTGGAAACAGATGACCGCCAAGTCGTTAAACTGAGCACAATAGACCTCTAAATTTTTAAACTGGAAACAGATGACCACCAAGTCGTTAAACTGGAAACAGATGACCTCTAAGTCGTTAAACTGGAAATAGAAGACCTCTAAGTCTTTAAACTGGAAACAGATGACCGCCAAGTCGTTAAACTGGGCACAATAGACCCCTAAGTCTTTAAACTAGAAACAGATGACCTCTAAGTCATTAAACTGGAAACAGTAGAGCTCTAAGTCTCTAAACTGGAAACAGATGACCAACAAGTCGTTAAACTGGAAACAGTAGACCTCTAAGTCTTTAAACTGGAAACAGATGACCTCTAAGTCGTCAAACTGGAAACAGTAGACCTCTAAGTCTCTAAACTGGAAACAGATGACCAACAAGTCTTTAAACTGGAAACAGATGACAGCTAAGTCGATAAACTGGGAACGAGGGAAATCCACTCATGTGTCCTCACGATGCATGAGGACAACAAACCTTTGTGGGATCCTTACGACTCACAAAGGAAAAACACACTTAGGAGTCCTTACGGCTCCTAAGGAGAAAATACACCTGCGGGATCCTTATGACTCGCAGGGAGAAAATGCTTTTATGGGACCCTCACGGCCCATAAAATTGAAAAGCCATAGGTGAGAAGGATCTGAACCTGTCTCCTAAGCCATCGCTCCCCAATCCCTAAGTGGCGAATGATGAGTCGCTCCTGGTATCATATTCCAGTGCAGCGATTCAGACGCCAAATTCCAAATTCCAAATCCCAACGGCGAATGATGAGTCGCTCCTGGTACCATATTCCAGTGCAGCGATGCAGACGCCAACAAAGACCCAAAATGTTTTTGGCCCTACGGTCTGGATCATACATCTTGCAAAACCGTATACAATCCATGGGCGTAAAATAATCCCATTCCCTCCCAAGTCCTACCGATGAGACTACATTCAAAGTCCCACCAAAAATTTAAAAAAAAGAATAGAAATGAAAAAGGCATGTCCACAAGCAAAATGGGCACGGATGAAAACCCGAAAGGGCTCCGTGAGTAAAAACAGCAGGACTGCCGGCGAGTTTGTGAAAACCCGAAAGGGCGCACACTCGTAAAAAAGAGATGAAATGCACTTGCAATGTCCTCTCGACTTTGTGAGGAGAAAATCCCCGCGTGAGATCCTTACGACTCACAAAGGAGCAATACACTTGGGAGTCCCCACGACTCCTAAGGAGAAAATACACTTACGGGATCCTTACGACCCGTAAGAAGAAAATGCTTTGTGAGACCCTTACGGCTCACAAAATGGAAAAGCCTCAGGTGACAGGGATCTAAACCTGTCTCCTAAGCCACCAATTCCCAAATCCTCTCGGGGCACATGATGAGTTGCTCCTGGCATTATTCCAGTACAGCAATGCAGAAGCCAAACAAACCAAATCCAAATCCTCTCGGGGCACATGATGAGTTGCTCCTGGCATTATTCCAGTGCAGCAATGCAGATGCCAAACAAACCAAATCCAAATCCCCCAGGGGAAAATGATGAGTTGCTCCTGGCATTATTCCAGTGCAGCAATGCAGATACCAAACAAACCAAATCCATATCCTCTCGGGGCACATGATGAGTTGCTCCTGCCATTATTCCAGTGCAGCAATGCAGATGCCAAACAAACTAAATCCAAATCATCCCGGGGCACATGATGAGTTGCTCCTGGCATTATTCCAGTGCAGCAATGCAGATGCCGACAGAAAACCAATTCCTAAATCCTCTCAAAGACAGATGATGATTCGCTCCTGGTACCATATTCCAGTGTAGCGATGCTGATGTCAACTCAAATTGAACAAATCAAACCAACAATCTCTGCGGCGGAATCATGCTTCGTACCAGAATATACCCCGTGTCGAAATCATGCTTCGCCTCAGGCGTATCTGCCTTCCATGTCGGAATTATGCTTCGACTCGGAATCAAACAGCGACACTCCGCGCCGGGGAAAAGTCGATCAGCGACACTCCGTGCTGGGGAAACGTCAACCAGCGACACTCCGCGCCGGGAAAAAGTCGACCAGCGACACTCCGTGCCGGGGAAAAGTCGACCAGCGACGCTCCGCGCCGGGGAAAAGTCGATCAGTGACACTCCGTGCCGGGGAAAAGTCAACCCGACACTCAGCACCGGGGAAAAGTCGATTAGCGACACTCCGTGCCGGGGAAAAGTCAACCTGACACTCCGCGCCGGGGAAAAGTCGATCAGCGACACTCAGCGCCGGGGAAAAGTCAACCCGACACTCCGCGCTGGGGAAAAGTCGATCAGCGACACTCCATGCCGAGGAAAAGTCAACCCGACACTCCGCGACGGGGAAAACTCGATCAGCGACACTCCATGCCGGGGAAAAGTCAACCCGACACTCCGCGCCGGGGAAAAGTCTATCAGCGACACTCCATGCCGGGGAAAAGTCAACCCGACACTCCGCGCCGGGGAAAAGTCGATCAGCGACACTCCGTGCCGGGGAAAAGTCAACCCGACACTCCGCGCCGGGGAAAAGTCGATCAGCGACACTCCGTTCTGGGGAAGAGTCGACCAGCGACACTCCGCGCCGGGGAAAAGTCGACCAGCGGCACTCCGCGCCGGGGAAAAGACCACCAGCGACACTCCGCCCCGGGGAAAAGACCACCAGCGACACTCCGTGCCGTGGAAAAGTCAACCCGACACTCCGCGATGGGGAAAATTCGATCAGCGACACTCCGCGCCGGGGAAAAGTCAACCCGCGACACTCCGCGCCGGGGAAAAGTCGATCAGCGACACTCCGTGCCGGGGAAAAGTCAACCCGCGACACTCCGCGCCGGGGAAAAGTCGATCGGCGACACTCCGTGCCGGGGAAAAGTCAACCCGACACTCCACGACGGGGAAAAGTCGATCGGCGACACTCTGTGCCGGGGAAAAGTCAACCCGACACTCCGCGCCAGGGAAACGTCAAGCAGACACTCCGTGCCGTGGAAAAGTCAACCAGCGACACTCCGCGACGGGGAAAATTCGATCAGCGACACTCCGCGCCGGGGAAAAGTCAACCCGCGACACTCCGCGCCGGGGAAAAGTCGATCAGCGACACTCCGTGCCGGGGAAAAGTCAACCAGCGACACTCCGCGCCGGGGAAAAGTCGATCGGCGACACTCCGTGCCGGGGAAAAGTCAACCCGACACTCCACGACGGGGAAAAGTCGATCGGCGACACTCTGTGCCGGGGAAAAGTCAACCCGACACTCCACGCCAGGGAAACGTCAAGCAGACACTCCGTGCCGGGGAAAAGTCTACCAGCGACACTCCGTGCCGGGGAAAAGTCGATCAGCGACACTCCGTGCCAGGGAAAAGTCAACCCGACACTCCGCGCCGGGGAAAAGTCGATCAGCGACACTCCGTGCCGGGGAAAAGTCAACCACCGACACTCCGCGCCGGGGAAAAGTCGATCAGCGACACTCCGTGCCGGGGAAAAGTCAACCCGACACTCCGCGCCGGGGAAAAGTCGATCAGCAATACTCCGTGCCGGGGAAAAGTCAACACAGACACTCCGCGCCGGGGAAAAGTCGATCAGCGACACTCCGCGCCGGGGAAAAGTCAACCAGCGACACTCCGTGCCGGGGAAAACTCGATCAGCGACACTCCGTGCCGGGAAAAAGTCAACCCGACACTCCACGCTGGGGAAAAGTCGATCAGTGACACTCCGTGCCAGGGAAAAGTCAACCACCGACTCTCCGTGCCGGGGAAAAGTTGATCAGCGACACTCCGTGCCGGGGAAAAGTCAACCCGACACTCCGCGCCGGGGAAAAGTCGATCAGCGACACTCCGCGCCGGGGAAAAGTCGATCAGCGACACTCCGTCTCGGGGACACGTCAAACAGCGACACTCCGCGCCAGGGAAACGTCAAGCAGACACTCCGTGCCGGGGAAAAGTCAACCTAACACTCCGCGCCGGGGAAAAGTCGATTAGCGACACTCCGTCTCGGGGAAACGTCCTACCACAGGCATTCCGTCTCGGGGATGCGTCCTACAGCAGGCACTCCGTCTCGGGGACACGTCCTACAGCAGGCACACTGTCTCGGGGAAACGTCCTACCACAGGCACTCCGTCTCGGGGAAACGTCCAACAGCAGGCACTCCGTCTCGGGGAAACGTCTGACAACAGACACTCCGTGTCAGGGACACGTCTGTAAGTCCATGTCATGCACCCCATGAACTTGCGGGGAGGCGGAATATATGAAAAACGATTATCAAAGCTTCGTAACACGGACTTGAGCGCAAGAATCGTTATCTAAGCCATTGCTAACTATCAACTAGAGATTTAACTACTCGAATTCGAAGTTATACCTCACGTTACATGTCCTTCGGGTCTTCATCGCTGTCCTCCACTCCTCGTAGGCTCCTTGGAACATCGGCACCTCAACGACCTCCTCGAATCAAAGACGATCCGCCCGAAAGCTCCTACGCCAAGCTTAATCTCAAACTTGAGATAACTAGGTTGCTTAAAGTGCTAATCTAAGCTACCTAGGGGATATAGAGTGAGGTTATGGATGTATTAGTCTAGCTAACCCTTGATCTCAACTCAAGAGAGGTTAGGGTTAGGGTTTGAAGAGAGAGTGAGCTTGAGGAGAGGGAAAGTGAAGATGATAATGAAATGAGATAATGATCTATCATAATATATATGAAGCATTATTTATTTATCAAAAAATGTAATAATATAATTAACAGCCATGCTTCATAAATATCTATGAGTGATTCATCTCCATGAGTCATTAAGCATTTATGATGCATTAATGACATGGATGAATCACACAAATGAGTCACTAATCTCATTTAATGCAATGCCACCTTACCCCCCAAGTCACCACTCTTGTAGAAGCTTCCCGACAAATTACGAGAACGCCCCTCCAATCCGTGAAAACACGGAAAAACTTTAGACTGTATAAATGCAATAACCCGATACTAGAATCTGACTTAAACCAAAGCCGGCTAGTAAAAACTGTCCGAAAAGTCGTACGTGCGTAAACACACATATCCGTCCGAACCCTTGTCGTAAAACCATACGACCTTTATATCGTTTCGCCTGGAGCAGGGAAACTCTCTGTGTGGGACTCTAAAGACTCGACACTACGCTGGCAGTGGGTTTAACCATAGACCGCAAGCGGCACTAGCTGTACATAACGGTCCCCAGGTAGATGTCGATAAGAAGGCCGATGAGGAAAACAATCCGAACTCCTACTGAGCCTGATTGACAATCTCCGTACAGTCCGGTCTGTTCGTCTAAGACTATCGCATATCAAGCCTAGGGGGCGGCAAGCGTCAGTCCCCTAATAGCTGTATAAGTCGTGTCGGAGCGAAGCCCATTACACCCTGAGAAGCTACTGGAACCTACCAGTATATCTCGCTTCCCCTGGCCAGGGACTTTGCGTAAAGGCTCTCTAACACAGCACGATATCATCTCCCAATACCGGGAGAGACGAATTCTGTCTAACCACTACTGCCTCCAAGTGCTCGGGACTGCACCCAACTGCTACCTGTTTGCACGACTCTTTTGAGCCGTGGTAGGGTAGCAATCTAAGAACGGTGGGACACACTCGAGGCGAAGTAGCAGTGTTAAGTCTGAGGACTATACTGTACTCTTGTCACCTGGGAACTGTTAACTGACGACGGCTATAATACCAACCAATCAGTTCCCCTGCGAGTCCTGTCCGGTGTACCCGTAACCTAACGAGCACCTGTATACCATCTCCAGTACGACGTTCTGATGGCTGTGGGACAGACCATCTCCCCAACTGGGATGAGAAGCGTACACACTTAGTCTACTCCGAAATATCGATGCCCTATCTCGATAATCCAACGACTAGGGACCTGTATAGGATGTTGCTTACAGACTACCCAGCCCCCCACTAGTGTGACTACCATCACAACGCTGGTAATCAAGCAAAGGTCCTATGGGCTCTACTAATATGTATAAGTGATATGTTACAAGAAACATATGCACATATTAAAGTAGACACAAACCAAGTAGCATACTACCATTTTTAGCAAGACTGTATATACAACTGTGAATATCCCAAGCTTCCATTAAGTAATATACATACAAGTATGATACAATAATGGCCTCTAAGGCATATACACTAATAATCTCCCACTTGCACTAGGGCCATGAGCTGGCATATCGTAGACCTATCATCTCGAATAGCCTCTCGAACTGCGTCTGAGGAAGGGCCTTTGTGTATGGATCAACAATGTTATTCTCTGTCTCCACTCTTTTCACCTCGATCTCCCGGCGATTTACGATCTCCCTGATCAGGTGATACCGCCTTAAGATGTGTCTGGATTTCTGATGGGACCTGGGTTCCTTCGCTAAAGCTACAGCGCCGTTGTTGTCACAATACAGAGGTATTGGACCAACACTGGAAGGAACCACCTGAAGTTCTGTGAGGAACTTCTTCATCCAGACAGCTTCTTTTGCGTCATCGCAAGCAGATATGTACTCCGCTTCCATCGTTGAGTCAGCAACGGTCTCCTGCTTGGAACTCTTCCAACAGACCGCCCCTCCATTGAGGGTAAAGACCTAAACCAGCATGGATTTGGAGTCATCCTTGTCACTCTGGAAGCCTGAGTCGGCAAAGGCCTCTATTTGGAGGTCTTTTCCGCCATATACCAAGAACATCTCCTTAGTCCTCCTCAGGTACTTGAGAATGTTCTTTACTGCTATCCAGTTCTTCTCCCCTGGGTTCGCCTGATACCGGCTTACAACGCTCAATGCGTTTGCTACATCTGGTCTGGTACATAACATCGCATACATTATAGAGCCTACCGCAGAAGCGTAGGGTATAATCGACATGTGATCCCTTTCCAAATCAGTCTTGGGAGACATCTCTTTGGAGAGGGTGATTCCGTGACAAGCCGGTAGGTTACTGCGCTTAGAATCATTCATACTGAATCTCTTCACTATGGTGTCTATGTACCTGGACTGTGAAAGTCCCAACATCCTCTTTGATCTATCACGATAGATCCGGATCCCCAGAATGTAGGTAGCATCACCCAGGTCTTTCATGGATAATTTATGTGACAAGAATCTTTTGACTGACTGTAACATAGGAATATCATTTCCTATTAGGAGAATGTCATCCACGTACAAGACGAGGAATACTACAGCTCTCCATACAATCTTACTGTATATGCATGGTTCATCTGGATTTTTGATAAAGTCAAATTCTTTGACAGCATCATCAAAACAGATGTTCCAACTCCGCGATGCCTGCTTTAGTCCATAAATGGACTTAAGCAGCTTGCATACTTTACCGCTGCTCCCACTCTGAATGAATCCCTATGGCTGATCCATATAGACGCTCTCTTCCAAATTACCATTTAGAAAGGCCGTCTTTACGTCCATCTTCCAGATTTCATTGTCGTGGAAGGCAGCAATAGCAAGAAGGACCCGAATAGATTTAAGCATAGCCAATGGAGAAAATGTTTCGTCATAGTCCAAACCAGGTCTTTGACGGAAACCCTTTGCCACAAGTCTAGCCTTATAGGTTTCAACCTGTCTATCTACACCAATCTTCTTTTTGAAGATCCATTTGAATCCTATGGGTTTTACCCCATCTGGAGCAATGTCCAAAGTCCATACTTTGTTAGTGTACATGGACTCTATTTCGGTCCGCATTGCATCCAGCCATTTTACTGAGTCATCGCTCTGAATGGCTTGCTAGAAGCTAGTAGGCTCATCATAATCAATAGTGCAATCCTCTCTATCCCCGTCTATGAGAAAACCGTAGTATCTCTCGGGCGGATGAGATTGCCTACTACTCCTGTGGAGTGGCGTCGGGATGTCCCTTTCTTCTGAAACTTCTGGTTCTACCATACCTTCAGTAGTAGTTTGTGGTTCTGGAATTTCTTCCAGTTCTATTTCGCTCCCACTTGTTTCCTTTTCTAAAAATTGATATTCTAGAAAATGGGCATTACGAGAAACAAAAACCTTTTGTTCCTCTGCGTAAAAAATACCCCCTGGAGTTCTTTGGGTATCCCACAAACTTACACAGTACTGAGCGTGCCTCGAGCTTGTCCGTATGCTGCTTCTTTACAAAAGCTGGACATCCCCATGTCTTAAGATACTTAAGACAGGGTTTCTTCCCACTCCACATCTGATATGGAGTGGTAGGCACAGTTTTGGTTGGAACCTTGTTCAAAAGATATGCAGCTGTTTCTAGCGCATATCCCCAGAAAGATCGCGGCAACTCAGCCTTACTCATCATGGAACGAACCATATCCAATAGGGTTCGATTCCTCCTTTCTGATACACCGTTGTGTTGTGATGTGTATGGTGGAGTAAGCTAAGAGAGAATTCCATTCTCTTTTAAGTAACCCAGGAACTCGGTACTTAAGTATTCACCACCTCGATCAGATCTCAGTGTCTTTATACTCTTGCATGTTTGTTTTTCCACTTCATTCTTGTATTCCTGGAATTTCTCAAAAGACTCAGATTTATGCTTCATCAAGAAGATATGTCCATACCTAGAGAAATCATCCGTAAAAGTAATGAAGTAGGAATAACCACCTCGCGCATGTGTAGACATTGGACCACACACGTCACTGTGTATGAGTCCTAAGAGCTCGCTTGCTCTTTCTCCGTGTCCAGTGAACGGATTCTTTGTCATCTTTCCCATGAGACAAGATTCACAAGTGGCATAAGACTGATACTCGAACGGATCCAAGTATCCCTCTCTATGTAACTTTGTTAATCTTCTCTCATTGATGTGACCCAGTCTACAATGCCATAAGAAAGCCTGATTTGTTTCCGGAGACTTTCTTTTAAGTGTGTTCTGGATACTGAAAATCTGAGCTTGATTTAATACGTATATTCCATTTTCTAATGTACCTGACCAAATCAAAACTTGATTTAGGTGGATGTGAACTACATCTCTTGCAAAAGTAAAATCATATCCTTCCTTAGAAAGTAAGGGTACAGATATGATATTACAAGTCGTACCTGGTACATAAAAACAGTTACGCAGAATCAATATCTGCCCAGTTGTCAGTCCAAGATGATATTCCCCTACGGATTCAGCGTTCATGCTCATACCGTTAGCAACCGTGAGGGTCATATCACCTATCCCGATAACCCTATAGTTTCTCAGAGCCTGTAACGAATTACAGATGTGAGATCCTGATCCGATATCCAATATCCAGGAAGTAGGGTTAACTGACATACAGTTCTCTATTACAAATACACTTGAGGTTGAAGCCACAACATGCTTCATATCATGTCTACTGGCTTCAAAAGCCCTGCAATCTCTCTGCCAATGCCCAATCCCATAACATTAGGAATGTTCCTCTGTACTACACTCAGTCCCGAAACTTTTGCCTTTCTCTTTCCTTCTACTTCCCTGGTTTCTTTCAGGGTAGGAGGCAGAGACTGTAGAATCAAGTCAGTATCTGACTCATTTCCCAACGCGGTCTCCAGGTCCTGGAGCTCATCAATACAGCTAGTCATTGGAAGGACGTTGTCCCCTACAGATGACCCGTCAGTCAACCTCGCTTGAATTAATTCGTTCAAGGTTTCATATCTAGTGATATGAGATTGCTCTCCATATAAATCTTTATTATGGAGAAAGATGGAAACTAAGTCCATCTTCTCGTGCTGCTTCTGGTATACACCATCAACTGAAGCTAATACGAGGCACTTAGCTTTCGCTATATCTTTTTCCCTTGTCTGACGGATATCCATATCCGCGATAGTGAAAACTGGACCTGGGACGGCGGGATCTTGAGTAGTAATAGGGTGGTCCAGCTTATCATAGGCAATGGACATCTGGACAGACTTTTGCCACTCATATAAGTAAGATTCAGTCAAATTATTATCTTGATGTAACCTATGTGTGGTCACAAGGTCGCTGCAATTTAAGAGAGAGAGAGAAGAATTAGCATGATGCTCTTGCAAGTTTAAAGTGGTTTTTAATTTATCTAAACAGGATGGCTCCTACTATTTCTCGAATCCCTCCTCAAACCATAAAAGAAGAATTAGCCAGGACTATTCTCACCGTACAATTCTTGCATAACCGTTCAACCAGGTCAGTGTCGATACTTCGAGGGAGGTTTTCCAACGCTTTCACGAAGTTCCTTAATTAAATAACCTCTTTTCTCTGGGGGCGTAACCCCGCTAACACCTTTCTAGGCACCTACTTAGTTTATAGCATTGATCGTTAAGTGACGAATCTCCTGATAAGTAGCATGTACTCACAGTAGGATCGGGATCCAAAATATCATCGTATGATAATGTTGAAGGAATCCTACCAACATTCATCAAACTCCAAAATGGTATGCATCTCTCTGCAAATTTCAGTTTCTTTAGAAATTCCCGATGTTGATTTTTGCCCTATGCTCTTATGACCTTGACGAAGGCCAACATATCATAAGTCACATGTCAAGTTCTACCCGTCATTATCCAGGTTTATTTGAACCAACCCGTACATACCCTTAACGAAGGCCAAAATAGTAGTACGACTGTCCCAAACCAACACATCTATCTATACTACAGATAAATATCCAGCAGCTACCAATCACTATGCCTTAGCGAAGGTCAAAATACATAGCTTGAATACTACTGAATATTCATAAGAAAGGACGGAGGGCTACGAATGGTTTTGGCAAAACCGTGAACGTACTGAACTTGATTTAATCGAAGGAACCTGATAGCTTTTTAAAAGGAGTGGTTAAAGCTCCGCAATTAAAAATTCTGCTCTTTTAAAATAACCAAGTGGTTTCTTTTAAATTTGTTCCAACGATTTAACTTTGGTTTATTTTCTTTGCATTATAATAATGCGTCCCATCATTTATCCTATCATTGCAGAAAACAACAAAAATACCACGTCCTCTTATACCATCCGCATTCGCCACTGGGTCCCGTCATCACCTGTTAGGTTACTTAACTAACGACAGAGCGGGGGCTGGGCTAGCACGGGTGTAAAACATAAGTGGCGTCTAATAGTTATCATATATAGATATTGTGCATTCGTCAGACGCAATAATAAGCATTCCAGATCATTGATGAACTTTATTGGATTTACTAGCAATCCGCATTTGCATTGAGCCTGCAATAAAAGACGGATTACACAGTTATGATGAATAGCCATTACCCCACCCCAGACCCCTACGGGTACGTCAAACTACCCGCCAAGTACCTGAAGTGAAGCAGTCTCCCTCAACAACGTGAGTAGGCCACTAAACACTTCAACGTACCCGGTAGTTTGTGTACCCCATCTTGGGTCTATCCTAGGAGCAAAAACAGTAAAAAGAAATAATAATACAACGGTGGCTACAACCGCAAGCTGGATGTGCCCCGCAAAAGAATATTACATCAAATTACATTTACATTGAATGAATGAATATTAAACACATCTTAAACTCCGGCTAATCATCACAACAGTCCAATACAGTTCATATACACAAACAGTAAACATTTCAAAAATGTGCAACCCCGTGACAACCGACATACTAGCAGCTAGGGGAGGTTTACGAACACATTAAACATTACAGATAAAAACCCAATTAGAAAATATCTTAGAATATCGATCGATTACCATATTCCGTGTCTACCCCAAAAGCAAAGCAGCACTGAAGTAAGCTGGGTATAAACAGAACAAACAGAGAACCAAAACACCAAAAAATAAGAATTACAGAGCAAATCCGAGTCAACTCGGAGTTGACTCGGCGGCGGATCCGCGGCACAAGCACTCTATTGTCGCGGATCCGCGGCCGTTTTACCGAGTTGCAGGCTCGTTTTTTCCCAGTATTCTTAAAATACCCTGCTGTGAATTTTAAGGTATGTCAAATATTTTTTTAGACACTTTTAAAATTAACAGAAACTTAAGGAACGGGGTGTTTTGTTTTTCGTGTTTTCCGTCGATCGAACTTCTAACTAGTTGCTAATAAGCTAGTAATGGTTTAGTTGGCTCTGATACCACTGTAAGTCCATGTCACGCACCCCACGAACTTGCGGGGAGACGGAATACATGAAAAACGATTATCAAAGCTTCGTAACACGGACTTGAGCGCATGAATCGTTATCTAAACCATTGCTAACTATCAACTAGAGGTTTAACTACTCGGATTCGAAGTTATACCTCACGTTACATGTCCTTCGGGTCTTCATCGTTGTCCTCCACTCCTCGTAGGCTCCTTGGAACATTGGCACCTCAACGACCTCCTCGAATCAAAGACGATCCACCTGAAAGCTCCAACGCCAAGCTTAATCTCAAACTTGAGATAACTAGGTTGCTTAAAATGCTAATCTAAGCTACCTAGGGGATATAGAGTGAGGTTATCGATGTATTAGTCTACCTAACCCTTGATCCCAACTCATGAGAGGTTAGGGTTAGGGTTTGAAGAGAGAGTGAGCTTGAGGAGAGAGAAGGTGAAGATGATAATGAAATGAGATAATGATCTATAATAATATATATGAAGCATTATTTATTTATCAAAAAATGAAATAATATAATTAACAACCATGCTTCATAAATATCTATGAGTGATTCATCTCCATGAGTCATTAAGCATTTATGATGCATTAATGACATGGATGAATCACATAAATGAGTTACTAATCTCATTTAATGCAATGCCACCTTACCCCCCAAGTCACCACTCTTCTAGACGCATCCCGACAAATTACGAGAACGCCCCTCGAATCCGTGAAAACACGGAAAAACTTTAGACTGTATAATTCCAATAACCCGATACTAGAATCTGGCTTAAACCAAAGCCGGCTAGTAAAAACTGTCCGAAAAGTCGTACGTGCGTAAACACACGTATGCGTCCGAACCCTTGTCGTAAAACCATATGACCTCTATATCGTTTCTTCTGGAGTAGGGAAACTCTTTGTGTGGGACTCTAAAGACTCGACACTACGCTGGCAGTGGGTTTAACCACAGACCGCAAGCGGCACTAGCTGTACGTAACGGTCCCCAGGTAGATGTCGATAAAAAGGCCGATGAGGAAAACCATCCGAACCCCTACTGAGCCTGATGTGACAATCTCCGTACAGTCTGGTCTGTTCGTCTAAGACTATCGCATATCAAGCCTAGATGGCGGCAAGCGTCAGCCCCCTAATAGCTGTATAAGTCGTGTCGGAGCGAAGCCCATTACACCCTGAGAAGCTACTGGAACCTACCAGTATATCTCGCTTGCCCTGGCCAGGGATTTTGTGTAATGGCTCTCTAACACAGCGCGATATCATCTTCCAATACCGGGAGAGACGAATCCTGTCTAACCAGTACTGCCTCCAAGTGCTCAGGACTGCACCCAACTGCTACCTGTTTGCACGACTCCTTTGAGCCATGGTAGGGTAGCAATCTAAGAACAGTGGGAAACACTCGAGGCGAAGTAGCAGTGTCAAGTCTGTGGACTATGCTGTACTCATGTCACCTGGGAACTGTTAACTGACGATGGGTATAATACCTGCAGGGTTCCTAGGCACTCTAGTGAGGTCTCCCAAGCCATCAACCATGGCAATTTCAAAAAATACGGTGCCTACAAACCCTAAAGTATGGATCGTTTGCTAGATATCTAGGCGAACAAGAACTAGTTAACAGTTAACTAAAGAGATACGGAAATTACAACCTTTGTAGATCCGGATATCCACCTCCACGGCTCCGCAACGAGGTCATCTCCGCTGTCCAAATCAAATCCGGGCTCTAGAGTCGACTTCGTCGGAGAATGGGCAAGCTAGGTCGTCGATGTCCATGCCGAAGATGATCTACGTCGAGGCATCGATGAATCAAGCTCCACCTTCACCAAACCCTAAAATCTTGTGAAGGAAACACACTCTACTACTTGGCAAGAGGTAGAGGATGAAGAAATAGGAATTGGGTTAACTTTAGAATTGGATTTCTCACTCATATCCAACAATCACCATTGATGGACTTTGCTTTTCTTCACTTGAAGCATGAAGAAGAAGAAGAAAAACATTATGATAAGTTATTAGAAAAATGAAAAGAAAATGAATTCTTATCATAATATTAACTAGAGTTAAGTGTAGAGAATGAATTATGGTTAGTGGGAAAGGTTAGGGTTAAGGATGAGATAAGTATGGTTGACTTGAACAAAGCTTCATGAAGCTTCAACTAAAGAACAAAAGAAGCCACCATTCTTTTCTCATTTTCATTTATTCATTTATCAAAAATAAAAAGGATAAATAAATAGATAAATGAATAACAAAAAGGAAACCCTAAACTATTTCATTAACCAAGGTTTAATCTTTACACTTGAACCCTAGCATGACATGTATCATCAAACATGATACAAGCAAGTGCACAAAAGTATATCGCATATACAATGCGCACATCCGAGTGAGAAAATCCGTCTAAAGTGAACCGATACTAGTTAATGCAAAGTAATATATCAAATATATAATTATACATTAAATCATTAAATCAACACTTGATTCAATGATCCGGTCATGCGCACATAACCGACTGGTATCTAATATATCGGCTTATCGAATCAACACTTGAATCGATAACTAGGTTATATCGCATACAACCATTCGATATATTTATCGCGAGAATAGAATACAGTATCGCATACAGTATTATTCTCGGTCCCGCACATATCTCATATGCGCTCCTATTTCGATTCGCTTGAACCAGGAAACCTCTGTGTAGGACTCTAAAGACTCGTCAATACGCCGGCAGCAGGCGATGATCATATCAAACACCCACAAGCCGCAAGCGGTCTGCTAAACGTAACGGCCACCCGGGTATTGAGCGATCTGAAGATCGACGAGCAAGCCCGCTCACACTCCAGTGAATCCGACCAGTAACACTACCGTACAGTCCGGTCTGATCGTCTGATATGTCGCATATCTCGCCTAGGGGTGGTAAACGTCAGACCCCAATAGCTCAATAAGTCGTGTCGATATGAGGTCTATAACTGTTCGAGAAACTACTGGTAACACTTACCAGTAAATCTCAGCAACCCTGGCCAGGGATTTCCTGTTATAGCCAATCGAACACAGCGCAACATCAACCCCCATATACCGGGAGAGACGAATCCCCTCCTATCGCTCATTGCCTCCATGTGACTCGGGACTGTACCCAAAAACCACCGTTTTGCACGCCCTCTTGGACGTGGTAAGATGGAAATCAAAGCACAGTGGGAATCACACAAGACTCTATGACGATCTCGGGTCAACAGACTACTCTGTACCAGTGTCACCAGAGAACTGCCATCTGACGTGAGGTATAATACCATCTGGGAGTTCTCGGCGAGTCCGTCCAGTGTACCCAGTCTCTACTGAGCACCCGTATATCATCTCTGATGTCAAACACCGATGGATATGGGATCATCCATCGCCCATCTACATGGGTCGAGAAGGTACACGCTAGTCTACTCTGGTATATCGATGCCCCGTCTCGATACACCCACGACTAGGGAGTTTGAAGGATGTACTTATAGACTACCATGTCCCCACTAGTATGATCCGCATCATAGTCCAGGTAGTCAAGTACAGATCCTAAGGGCTTTACCAACATGTAACAGAGAGACAATCAGTATACACGTTAAGGTAAAGTTCAACCAGATAGCATACTATCATGTCGAGCAAGAAAGTCCTCCCTATATATGTCCCAGCATCCACTACAATATACATCCTATGTATAGTAATGGCCTCTAGGGCATACATATAACTAACAATCTCCCACTTGCACTAGGGCCATCTGTAGCAGTGGTTTGAAGTATCTCATACTCAACCATCCCATAAAAGTCTCTCTCTGGGAACAGGCCTTTGTGAGTGAATCCGCTGTGTTGTCCTCAGAATCTTCTCTCCTAACCTCGATCTCCCTGGAGATCAACCATCTCCATGATCAGGCGATGCTGCCTTAGAATAAGTCTGGATCACTGATGGGACCGGTGTTCCTCGGCATGAGCCACAACTCCATTGTCTCACAATGGTAGGAACGTAGTTCATCTCATGAACCAATATTCACCCAAACAGCCTCTTTGGTAGCATCTTAAGTAGCGATGTATCCTGCCTTTATCGTCTAGTATGTCACGGTATCTAGCTTGGAACTCTTCCAACATACCGTCCCTTTACTGAGGGTAAAGACAATGCCTGTGACTGACACTCAGTCGTCTTTATCACCCTGGAACCATTCCAGTGATTCTCCTCAGGATCGGTTGATACCGTCTCACTACAATTAGTGAGTATCCTAACATCCATTTAGATCTATCTCATAGATCCAAAATCCAGGATTTAGTAGGTATCACTTTAATCCTATGTTGAGAATCATAGTGATAAGCGGAGATTGATCGAGCGTAGCATAGGAAACTCCTTCCCTATTAAAAGTATGTCATCCACGTATTCTACGAGGATCACCACCATACTCTCTACTACCTTTTTGTTTATACAAGGTTCATCTACCATTTTGATGATGTCAAACTCTTTGACTAATTCATCAAAACAGATGTTCCAACTCCGCGATGCCTGCTTTATCCTATAAAGCATCTTGCACACGTTTCCGCTGCTCCCACTGTCTACGAAGCCCTCTGGCTGTGTACTTACAGACGCACTCTTCTAAATCATCATTTAGAAAAGCAGTCAAGACACCCAACCACCAGATATCGCAGTCATGGTATGCAGCCGTGGCAAGTAGGATCTGGATGGACTTAAGCATAGATCCTTGAAAAAGTTTCATCATGATCCACGCCTGGTCAATGAAGAAAACCTTTAACAATTCTAGCTTTGAAAGTCTCAACTTTTCCATGTACACCAAGTAATCTTCTCAAGATATACTTGCTCCTGATGGGGATTTAACCCTTCAGATCTTGCAGCTAAAGTCCATACTTTGCTGGTGTATAAGGATTCCATCTCAGATCACTAAGCATCCAGCCATTCTTACAGAGTCTTACTCCTGATGGCCAGCTCGAAACTAGTTGGGTCATCATCTCCTGATGCAATCCTCGCTCCCACTGTCATAGAGAAACTGAAGTATCTCTCAGGTGGGTGAGGAACCCTACTAGATCGGCGGAGAGGCTGAGGTTCGTTGGTATCTACTGAATACTTTGGTTCTATCAAATCATCAGCTGTAGTTTGTATAGCTGGAACCTTTCCAGTTCTACATTACAGTCCTTGCCTCGAGCTTGTCCGGATTTTGTTTTTAGACATAGGCCGGGCAACTCCAAATCTTAACTGGCTTAAGACATGGGCTCTTCCCTTTCCATATCTCATATGGAGTGGTAGGCAACTGATTTGATTCGAACCCTATTCAATAGGTATGCAACTTCATAAGTGCATAACTCCCAGAAGGAAAAAGGTAACTCAGTAGTACTCATCATAGAGCACACCATATCAAATAGGGTGTATTTGCTCCGCCCCGATATACCATCGTGCTATGGTGTATACGGAGGAGTAATGCTGAGAGAGAATCTCATTCTCCTTTAGAATGATCCAGGATTTTCGTGCTCAAGTACTCTCCTCCCAGATCTCATCATAGGACATAATACTTATACCCGTATTGGTTCTCTACTTCTAACTTATATTCTGTGAATATCTCAAAAGGTTCGGACTTGTGTTTCAACAGGAACATAGGTCTGAAACTCGAAAGATTATCAGAGAACGTAATGAAGTATAAAGAATCAGTCCTGGCATGTGTAGACTGGGGACCCACATACATCAACATGTATCATCCCAAGAGTTTACTAACTCTTTCTCTGTTTCCAGTAAACGGAGCTATGGTCATCTTATCTTTGTGACATGACTGGCGAGTTTCACAAGATGTAAATTCAAACTGATTTAAATATGCATCTATATGTAACTCTAGCTAGTCGGGTCACATTGATCTGACCTAGTCTACAATACCTCAAGAAGAATCCGTTCATTTCTGAACTCTTCCTCTTGTGTGTGTTCCATATACTAAGAACTGTAGTTTGATTTAGAACATTAATACTTTTAGATAACGTGCCTGAACCGATCAACTTTTGATATAGGAAATGTTCAAAACATTATCCAACAATACAAAATTATATCCTTTCTTTACTAATAAAGAGACTGATATGATTTTGTATATCAGGTTCGGTATCTAATAACATTCGTTCAGAATCAATGTATTGGTAATACAGGGTGACAGTGACCGACAGACTTGGCTGCAACACTTGCCCCGTTTTCTGCCTCATGAAACTTATCACCCGTTCTCAGTTCTCTACCTTTCCATAGCCCTATGTAACAGATTACATATCTGGGATCCTGATCTGGTATCACATACCCAGGACGTAAAGGATACAGAGAAACAGTTCTTTGTAATGAACACACCCGAAGATGATGCATCAGCATGCACTCTCTTCGTTTGGGCGGCACGGGAATTCTGGTAATCCCCAATTTCCTGCTCTGTCTTATAACAATTATAAGTTGGAGGGGGACCAACGTTCCCCAGCTCAGTATAACAAGCGGGTTCGGTCAATAATCCGTATTATTATCTTGATTAAGGCGTGATATGGTCGCTACCAGGAGAGAGAGAGAAGAAAACACTCAGCGTGCGCTCTTGCAAGAATAGATTGGTTATTATTTTATCTAATCAGGATGGCTCCCACTGCTTTTTATCAAATCTTCCTTCAAACCCTAAAAGGAAAGACTAGCCGGGATTAATTACACACTACAAGTTCGCCAATCTTTCAGCCAGGCCAGTGTCGGTACTTTGAGGGAGGTCCCCCGTGCTTTCGCACGAACCTAATTACTGTAAACCTCGTTTTCCCAGAGGGTTAACCCCGTTGACACCTTTCTAGACACCTACTTGATCGGCTAATTGTAATGTATAAAACTCTCCCAGGAGTAACACTTACTCGCAGCGGGTATCGGGATCCAACTATCTCATAGAAGGTATGCAATCTCATTGCAAATTTCAACACTTGAAATTCCCGATATTATTTTGCCCCAAGCGACCTATGACCTTGACTAAGTCAACAAATCATAGACCACAAGTAAAGTTCAACCCGTCATTTCTCGATTGAATTAAACCCACCCGCACGACCCTTGACTGAGTCAACAAGGCCGCACGACTACCCTAATCCAATCGCATCATATGCTTTGCAGATAAACAATAATCAGCTACCGCACACTACGCCTTGACTGAGTCAACAAACGCAGCACGAATACTAACTATTACCTATCTGAAATGACGGAGGGCTACGACAGGTTTTTAAGAAAACCTTTTGCGTAATGAACTTTATATCGTTGTAGGATCGAATGAATTTTGAAATGGAGTGTTTTTGAGGCTTTTCTAGTTTTGCTAAAGGAGTCACTCCCGGTGAAGGGATCGTCGGTCCTTTCCTCGTCGAATGAGGTGCGGGATATATCATATATATCACTGTGCAAAGCAAAAACACTTAAAAGCAATCAAAAGACAAACCGAGTGTGTAGCATCTGCCAGTCATTGCTAAAGGAGTCACTCCCGGTGAAGGGATCTCGGTCCTTTCCTCATCGAATAAGGTGCAGGATATATCACATATACCGCTGTGCAAAGCAAGAACTGTAGCTACCTGTTTTATTTTGAAATTCGATTCTACAACATCTTAGGTTTCTTTTATTTCATTAATCACATTAATGAAGTCCCATCATTTAAGTGTACCTAAACATCACAGATAGATATGACGTACACTTATGCCATCCGCATTCGCCTCGATGTCCCCTCGTGCACCGTTAGGTTAGGTAACTAACGGCAGAGCGGGGCAGGGCTAGCGCGGGTGTAAAACATAAGTAACGTCTATATAATATATCATATATACTATATACTATATCCATCACAGAAACATCACATGATCTCATCACAGATATCGCAGCAGAAGAATCATATGAAATATTGGATATACTAGGACGTCCGTGTTTTCAATACGAGCCAGTATAAAACACGGATTCCACGGTCGTGATGAATAGCCAAACCCACACCCCTAGACCCCTACGAGAGCGGCAAGCAACCCTACCAATTCTAGAGTTAGGAGACCCGGACTCGACTCCTCGAGTTGGTCTCCCACTGGACTCCAGAACCCGGTTACTTGTGCTCCCCTCCTTGGGTCTATCCTAGTGCGGAAAAGTAAATAATATACAACAGGTGACAACTCCCGCAACCTGGAAGCGCCCCAATAAAAGAATATTACAAACAAGTTTTTACATGAATGAAAATGAAAAACACTCATCTCACATAAAAACCCCCGGCTATTCAAACACGACGATCCAATATAACATATCCAGCAACACATAACATCACATGTCATCAACGTAAGTAAATATGTCCATCCCAATTGTCGTTGACATATAGCAACGAAACCGGCGATATCACATATTACACTTACGGTCACAGAAAAGAAAGTGTAAAACTACAACAGTTGGAATCCGCAACCACCTCAGACATCGCATGCCTGACCAAATGAATTACTTAGACATCGCATGCCTAACAATTATAAACCCCGCATTTTAGTCTCAAAATCGAAAACTCTTTTCAATATCAAGTCGGTTAATTCAACAAGATTCCCGACATCCTGATCGAATGCTCGTCGCAAACTTCAGTAGACGGCCGCACCCCTCACGCCGTCGACGAAGTGCACCAAGGCGGAACACCGCTACCGCGAGCACCCGGAGGGATGCTTTCGGCGACGGGGTTCTCCTACAGTCACTTGGTCGGGGCTATGGAGTGAAGCTGTCTATTAAGTTTACCCGGCGAGTATCCGCGTACGCTACGTGATTGCAACGGACTTTTGATCACATCAAAATTCCGTGGCAACCGATCAAGTGAGACTAAATTGCTACGTTTATAACATTCATTCAGTTATCACATAACTATTGTGAATTCCAATTATTGTATCCCATTCCAGATAAACAGAAAATGTTAAACTTTCCGATCGAACAATCGAACACCCAAGTTTTCCCGATACAGATCAACACATGAAACAAGTCTAACAATATTCCGTTCGTGCCTCAGTACCAACGGTCCAGCCGTAGAAGGGTCAAGCCAACGCCTCACATGTGGCACGCCGTACTGCCCCAAACCCGAAGGTTCAAAGGGCAGTTCAAGACGGTCACATAATCGAGTTAAGGTTTGTTGTCTTCTAGAGGGTCCATCGCGTTACTTGCACTACTTAGAACGTCGTTAAACTACGGAAAAATCCAACACTTGGAAATTTCCCGACAGGGGAAAAATCGGGTATTTATATCCGGTCGAACTTTTTAACATATTCTAAAATTTATCCGGAAAGCCACACAGACAAAATTTGATATCCCGATCGAAATTCCGAATTCCCAAATCAACTCAGAAAAATTCAACTCTGGAAAATATATTAAAAATACCCAGGAATACCAGCACTAATAATAATGAGATACTGTGTAAAAAACATTTAATAAATCGGCCGTACTGCCGCGCAACCGCCGCACGAGGCTAGCTCGTGCCGCGGAAGCGCGGCAATAATAATGAATTAGTTGCACGAATTTCACAGTATATCTTATATTCACCTGCTGATTTTTCTGAACATTTTTAATGTTGAAAAAGACCAGATTTTAAAAATTGGACAGAGAGCAATTTTCCGGGTATGGTTTCGGTTCGATCGGACTTCAATTTCCGTCTGGACTTCGCCTAAGGCTCTAGCTAGGCTCTGATACCACTGCAGGGTTCCTAGGCACTCTAGTGAGGTCTCCCAAGCCATCAACCATGGCAATTTCAAAAAATACGGTGCCTACAAACCCTAAAGTATGGATCGTTTGCTAGATATCTAGGCGAACAAGAACTAGTTAACAGTTAACTAAAGAGATACGGAAATTACAACCTTTGTAGATCCGGATATCCACCTCCACGGCTCCGCAACGAGGTCATCTCCGCTGTCCAAATCAAATCCGGGCTCTAGAGTCGACTTCGTCGGAGAATGGGCAAGCTAGGTCGTCGATGTCCATGCCGAAGATGATCTACGTCGAGGCATCGATGAATCAAGCTCCACCTTCACCAAACCCTAAAATCTTGTGAAGGAAACACACTCTACTACTTGGCAAGAGGTAGAGGATGAAGAAATAGGAATTGGGTTAACTTTAGAATTGGATTTCTCACTCATATCCAACAATCACCATTGATGGACTTTGCTTTTCTTCACTTGAAGCATGAAGAAGAAGAAGAAAAACATTATGATAAGTTATTAGAAAAATGAAAAGAAAATGAATTCTTATCATAATATTAACTAGAGTTAAGTGTAGAGAATGAATCATGGTTAGTGGGAAAGGTTAGGGTTAAGGATGAGATAAGTATGGTTGACTTGAACAAAGCTTCATGAAGCTTCAACTAAAGAACAAAAGAAGCCACCATTCTTTTCTCATTTTCATTTATTCATTTATCAAAAATAAAAAGGATAAATAAATAGATAAATGAATAACAAAAAGGAAACCCTAAACTATTTCATTAACCAAGGTTTAATCTTTACACTTGAACCCTAGCATGACATGTATCATCAAACATGATACAAGCAAGTGCACAAAAGTATATCGCATATACAATGCGCACATCCGAGTGAGAAAATCCGTCTAAAGTGAACCGATACTAGTTAATGCAAAGTAATATATCAAATATATAATTATACATTAAATCATTAAATCAACACTTGATTCAATGATCCGGTCATGCGCACATAACCGACTGGTATCTAATATATCGGCTTATCGAATCAACACTTGAATCGATAACTAGGTTATATCGCATACAACCATTCGATATATTTATCGCGAGAATAGAATACAGTATCGCATACAGTATTATTCTCGGTCCCGCACATATCTCATATGCGCTCCTATTTCGATTCGCTTGAACCAGGAAACCTCTGTGTAAGACTCTAAAGACTCGTCAATACGCCGGCAGCAGGCGATGATCATATCAAACACCCACAAGCCGCAAGCGGTCTGCTAAACGTAACGGCCACCCGGGTATTGAGCGATCTGAAGATCGACGAGCAAGCCCGCTCACACTCCAGTGAATCCGACCAGTAACACTACCGTACAGTCCGGTCTGATCGTCTGATATGTCGCATATCTCGCCTAGGGGTGGTAAACGTCAGACCCCAATAGCTCAATAAGTCGTGTCGATATGAGGTCTATAACTGTTCGAGAAACTACTGGTAACACTTACCAGTAAATCTCAGCAACCCTGGCCAGGGATTTCCTGTTATAGCCAATCGAACACAGCGCAACATCAACCCCCATATACCGGGAGAGACGAATCCCCTCCTATCGCTCATTGCCTCCATGTGACTCGGGACTGTACCCAAAAACCACCGTTTTGCACGCCCTCTTGGACGTGGTAAGATGGAAATCAAAGCACAGTGGGAATCACACAAGACTCTATGACGATCTCGGGTCAACAGACTACTCTGTACCAGTGTCACCAGAGAACTGCCATCTGACGTGAGGTATAATACCATCTGGGAGTTCTCGGCGAGTCCGTCCAGTGTACCCAGTCTCTACTGAGCACCCGTATATCATCTCTGATGTCAAACACCGATGGATATGGGATCATCCATCGCCCATCTACATGGGTCGAGAAGGTACACGCTAGTCTACTCTGGTATATCGATGCCCCGTCTCGATACACCCACGACTAGGGAGTTTGAAGGATGTACTTATAGACTACCATGTCCCCACTAGTATGATCCGCATCATAGTCCAGGTAGTCAAGTACAGATCCTAAGGGCTTTACCAACATGTAACAGAGAGACAATCAGTATACACGTTAAGGTAAAGTTCAACCAGATAGCATACTATCATGTCGAGCAAGAAAGTCCTCCCTATATATGTCCCAGCATCCACTACAATATACATCCTATGTATAGTAATGGCCTCTAGGGCATACATATAACTAACAATACCAACCAATCAGTTCCCCTGCGAGTCCTGTCCGGTGTACCCGTAACCTAACGAGCACCTGTATACCATCTCCAGTACGACGTACTGATGGATGTGGGACAAACCATCTCCCCAACTGGGATGAGAAGTGTACACACTTAGTCTACTCCGGAATATCGATGCCCTATCTCGATAATCCAACGACCAGGGACCTATATAGGATGTTGCTTACAGACTACCCAGCCCCCCACTAGTGTGACTGCCATCACAACGCTGGTAATCAAGCAATGATCCTATGGGCTCTACTAATATGTATAAGTGATACGTTACAAGAAACATATGCACATATTAAAGTAGACACAAACCAAGTAGCTTACTACCATTTTTAGCAAGACTGTATATACAACTGTGAATATCCCAAGCTTCCATTAAGTAATATACATACAAGTATGATACAATAATGGCCCCTAGGGCATATACACTCACAACGTCTACCAAATTACTCTGGGCCATAGAAACGTCTACCACAGACACTCCATCTCGGAGACGGATCAAGCGTCGACCGTCCACGTCGTAAAAAGGGCAGCGCATCCTAAAAAGTGGGAACTAAGAAAAGTCATCTCCATGTGAAAGAAGATCCATCAATTTCATGCACACGACTCAAATATGCGATGTCCATTTATTGATAGGGGGGCAATTTGTTGGGGTAAAAATTTACATCCCGGTTGACCGAGTCAAAGTCAAGGTCAACCCCAAGCTAGGTGGGCCCAAGCCCTGGTCCAGCGGGCCCATGCCCAAGTCGAGCCCGCGGCCTGCCTCCCTACGCCAACAACAAAATCATGTAATAAATAATTTTTATGTAATTTTTTATGCATGAATGTGCAAAATGGGCATAAAGCCAATATTTTGCAAGCCCATGGCTTATGTGCAAAAAAATGAAATGGCGCATGAGCCATGTGATAGGCAAAATGCCATTTTGTGAAGCCCAAGTTGCTATATGTAAATATGTGAGCCTATAAAAGGCAACATGATGATGAATAAAAAGAACACTTTTCATTCCCCCAAAAACTAGGGTTTTTTGTGCGTCCTGCTCCTTCTCCAAGGTTCTAAACCTTCTCATTTCTTTTGACTTAAATCAAGAGTTTTACCCTTTCTTTTCCAAAGCTAAGTAGTTTTCCACCACAAAACCCACAAAGGGGAACTCAGATCTCCCATCAGATCTCAAAAAGGAGTGATTTTTAAAATCTCCTACTTCTTGATCTTCAAGATCCGACCAAACAACAGGAGGAAGAAGAAGAACCCCCTTCATCAGCATCAAAACATCCTAGGAGATTTAACTCCATATATATATATATATATAACAACAAATATTTCCCTTCTGAAGTATAGCTTCTGTTTCTTAGGCTAAAAGCCTCCTTTTCTCACCGGCGCTCCAGCGCAGAGCACCGGCGTGCGGACACGTGGCGCGCTTGCGCTCAGCGTTCGAGCGCAAAGCGCCCACATGCCGACACGTGGCACGTTTGCACTACAGCGCCCTGCGCTGAAGCACAAAGCGCCCACGTGCCGACACGTGGCGCGCTTGCACCCAAGCGCAAACGCTAGAGCGCAAGTCGCCCCGGTGCCGATACGTGGCGCGCTGGCGCTCAAGCGCAAGCGCTCAGGCGCAAGTCGCCCCCGTGCCGACACGTGGCGCGCTTGCGCTTCAGCGCAAGTCGCCCCCGTACCGACACATGGCGCGCTTGCACTCTAGCGCCCAGTGCTCAAGCGCAAGTCACTCCCGTGCCGGCACGTGGCGCACTTGCGTTCGAGCGTCAGGCGCTGAAGCGCCCACGTACCGACACGTGGCGCGCTTGCGCTCAACCGCCCAGCGCTCAAGCATAGAGCGCCCACGTGCCGACACGTGGTACTCTAGCGCCTGAGCTCACGGCACCTAGGCGCACAGCGCCCAAGGTGCTGCCCCCACGCATCCCTTGGATGCTTTTCCCCCCTTTTTATGTAAATACATATACATATACATATGTATACATATTCACACACACACATTCTCCACAACACTGTCCCTGTTAGAAAAAATATTTCTAATGGGGCGCTGTCCAGCACCCCGCAAGGGGGCTGCTAGCCCCCTTGACCCCCTGCCCGATATCCGGGTAGGGGGACAGCCGTAAAAACTCTGCATGGCTCCTGATATATCCAAAAACCCCTTTCAAAACACATCACACGCACACTGCATATTGAGTTCGCATGACAAGCTTAACCCGTCAATCGGAGGTTCCCTCGCTCCAAAGGCGAGGGGTAATTAACGGCAGCTTAGTCCGCGGCTGCCGGAGATTCGGATCCCCACAATCATTAAACCCTGGCCTATCCTAGGCAGGGGGAATCTGTAGTACGCCTGACAAGCGTGCGCGTATTCCCATCTCAATGGGGTGACGAAAAACACCCTACGGTCTTATTGTCTATGAGGGAAAAACTCAAAGCTATTTGAGCAATATATCGATTCTCGTGAGAGAGTTTCCAGAACAAAAAAACGGGTTGGCCTTTACTAAAAACAGCAGTAATAGATATTATCGAAGGTTCAAAAGAAAGCGAGGCACGAATATTGTCGGTTGTTCAATGGGTTATGAATTTACCAGATAGATCATTGTTATCGATTCAGTCCGCAAAGAGTGATTTGATTTAAGAGTTGGAGAATATTCTTCAAAATAATTCGTCTGCGTGCAAATAGTTTCAATACGAGGAGCTGTAGATGTCAACCAACTATTTTTCTCCGAGTACAAGCGTGTGGATTTTCGGGACGAAGAATGTGGGTAAGACATCCGTCGTGATCGACTAGAGCGAGGATCGAAGGTGAGTAGATGTATATCTACGGGGGAAGTCGGGTGGATGGCGTATAGCACCCCCGCAATCGTAGACCAGGATGCGTATATTATCTTATATGTTAATAAGAAGTACGGATACTTTGCAAAATAGGGCTTCTAGGAGACTATATGTTAGATTAAGCGTACTTGTATGACGGATTACTCTTAGCCTTTAGTTCCTTAGTCGAGACCCGTAGTTTATATTGTTGCACGCACACACACTCACACACACATGCACATGCACTTGGTAATGGCGTGTGTATATATATGTGTGCGTGTGTGTGTGTGTTTGTTCATATATGTATATATATACACATATACACATGAAATGAGGATATGAGATGTTGAATTGATATGAGTCGATATGATCGGGCATGATGCCGTGAATTTATGATATGTGATTGAGTCGAGACACCGTATGATATGATATATTAAAGGATCGTTGGGCGACATATACAAACCTGCGATAACATGTGATTTGACGAAATAATTTATTGTACGAGGCCTTAGATCCGTACTACTGATTATGATATTGTACGGCGATTGATACCGTACGAATTATAAGATATATATGATATTTAACCCGTACACTCGGTTTTGAGGATGTCGTACGACGGACTATACCGTACGAGATGCATATATATTGATTGATCTATACTCTTGACTTGAGGATGTCGTACGATAGATATTACCGTATGTGATGTTATGAGGCTGGATCGCCGACTACTAGATATATCGACTCGGAATATGCCTAGATTTTTCCTTATCACTCCGAATAGGTCTTTAGTTTAGTCTTTTTGTTGTTTAGGTAGATGCTAGACTAGGCTCGAGTTATACCTATTTTGAAAACTAACGAATCGTGTGAATTTTCAAAAGATAATATGATGGACGCTACGGATTTTCAAAAGACACATCTTTTCTCAAAAACACCGTAGCCCCTACATTTTTGAAAACAACGATTCGTGCTATTTTTAACGCTATCACTGTATTCCTCGTATATAGATTTATATTTTATAATTTTTCATTTATTGCTTATTTCCTGTCACTCATTGCATTGCATATATACATGGGTTTTCTTTAGCTATTATGATCTTGTCTGTTTGGACACCAGCGCCATTACCGATGATGCGCATGTTTCACGTACACTTGCTTGCTGACTCACACACATCACATCGGTAATTGTCATGCCACATACAAAATAGAGAACCTTTACTTCATTCATATAATCTGATAATCTGTTGGAGTAGTATTGTTTTACATTCATGATCTTAAATGCTAGTGTAGACATTATAGTTCTTACTTAGATGCCACATGCATTTGCATCCATACATTCTAGTTATGCACTGATCATTGGCTTTACGTCGGTATTTATTATCTCATTGTATACTCAAAGATCGTGATTCTTTTGGAGATTTCCGTATTCATAAGATTTCTGGATTTGGGGAAACCGCAAGTGATATTTATAGACTCATGAATATAATTTTCAAAAGAAAAATATGGTTTCTCGTGATATGATGTGTGGCGTCCACCATGAGATTTCTCGGTTCTTGAGCCACGTGTGTACACATACCCGATTCGAGGAGGGGGAGGGGGATGCACCGTCTGCGGGTACATGGTGGACCCGATGCGGTACCCGGGGCAAGAAGATCGTATAGAAAGGCGTTGAGCCCGGTAGGGGAGCACTACCGACCGGTGATATTTGGTGTTGGAGATAGTGCCCTCAGAGTCAATTATTGGATCACAGGCACGTGATTGCAATGATTGAGGGAGGACCTATTCCGGTAGGACAGTCTTACTCAAGATGATAGTATGCTATCTGGTTTATCTTTATCATCGTGTACTGCTTTAGGTGACCTGACAGGTCGCTATTACACGTTGATAGAGCCCCTAGGATTCTTGCTTGACTGCCAGCAGTATGAGGGCGATCATATACGTGGGAGCTGGTAATCTATAAGCACATCCTTAAAAGGTCCCTAGTCGTGGGAGTTTCGAGACAGGGCATCGATTCTCCAGAGTAGACTAGTGTATACAGTCGAGACCCCGACGAGGGGCAGTGGCCGGTCTCACAAGCCACTAGTGTCAGTTGGTTCACCTAAGATGTATACAGGTGCTCATTGGGTTATGAGTACACTGGACAGGACTCGCCGGGAACATGCTAGTTGGTCTTATACCTGACGTCAGATAGCAGTTCCCTGGTGACATGTGTACAGGTTAGTTCATCGACCTGAGGATCGTCATTTGTCTCGTGTGAGTTCCCACTGTACTTTGATTACTACCTTACCACGCTCAAAGGAGACGTGCAAATAGGTTTTAGTTGGGTACAGTCCTGAGTCACATGGATGCAGTGAGCGGATCTTCAGGGGTTCGTCTCTCCCGGTATTGGGGGTGAGGTTGCGCTGTGTCTAGGAGAGCCAGTACATGAAAGTCCTTGGCCAAGGCAGGAGATTTACTGGTAGGTATTCCATTAGTATCTCAAGGTGTTCTGGGCTACACTCCGACACGACTTGTACCGCTTTTGGGGGTCTGACTTTTACCAACCCCCTAGGCCCGCCATGCGATGCTCATAGACGAACGGACCGGACTGTACGGATATTGTCACTGACAGGCTCAGTAGGGTGTCAGGATGAGTTCATTCACAGACGTCCTTTTTGGTCAATAGCTGGTGGCCCGTCACGTATGGCTAATACCTCTGACGTGCTAGTGGTTAAATCCACAGCCATAGTATTGACGAGTCTTTAGAGTCCCCCACAGACCAGTTGCTCAAGTTTCGGGCGAAACGTTGTAGAGGCCGTATGGAGATATGGCAGGGTTCGATCAGATACGTGCGGTATTGCACGGATCCTGATCGGACTGTTTATACTAGCGGGCTTTGGTTTAAGCCGGATCCTAGTATTGCATAGTGTAGATTTTGTCTCATTGCATTTGTATTCGGTCGGAATACAGATGCGGGTGTGTATACACAGTATCGGGGTTTTCCTGTAATTTATTACGGGATCAATTTTTTGGAGTTGCCAGTTTGCTTTCCGTTTCGGCCATTTTTCTTTGTATCTTTCATTGGCCGAAGATTGGTGGAGGAGGGCTTATTTGCATTTGTGCAAATAAGCATTTTGGAGGGTTGTCTGTGCTTATTCGTGTGTCATGATGGTTGCACCATCATTTGACTTGCTCACTTCATGATGGCTTGACTTTGTGATGAGATGATGAGGTTGGTGGAGTGTTGGTTTTGTCTTGTGATCATTTCTTTACATGATCACCTTCTCTCTTTCTTTGCATGATAGCCTTTACTTTCTCTCCCTTGGATTATGGTGTGGCTCACTTCCTTTTCCATTCCCTTGGACTCCATTCTCACTCACCACCATGACGGGGCCGGCCGAGCAAGGAGAAGGGGCTGCCCAATTTGTGTGTGGGGATTTTTGGCTCTCTCATGCTTGCAAAAATCCCCAAATTCATCACAAAATTCCACAAGTTCATTTTTCCTCCACCAAAGGCAACTTCCAATACCCCAAATGAGACATAGCTTTCTACACGTATTCTACAGCAAACCTTGGGCACGTCGGCTCGCCAACTTCGTGCCCGAGTTGCCTCGGTCCAGAGGTGGGAGCCCGTAAAAGAAGCCGGCGACGTGGTGCCCTTCCGGCGAGGAGATGAAGACCGGAGATTCTGCGAGGAGATCGGGACGACGACGAGAAGACCGAAGGACACGGATCGCTCGGTATATCCCTCTTCCCAACTTGTAGTTAGCTAGTAGTTAGGTTAATGGCCGGATCCGGGTTAAAAGTGCGCGGTGGTGCCAGTTTACTAGTTTGTAAAGTTTTTCGCTTCCGCATTTTGGCCTCGGATTGACGGCCGGGGCGCCGCCGTGCACTTACATTTGGCGCGGCGGATATCAGGAGGGTACCGACCATAGTCATAAGATCTGACGATATGGGCCGATCCGGACTGACGGAGCCCGAGATTTGGGGATTTTGTATCGCTGATGGACACAGTTTTCATGATATTTTCGAGTGTCGATGCTTGGCACTGAGGTATATCCTGATTTTTCTGTGTCATTGCTGGACACACCCTTCTAGTGATGCATGTTAGTGTGATATGCCCTAGAGTCCATTATTGTATAGTACTTGTTTGTATATTGCATTTTGGAAGCTTGGGATATATACATGGATTTATAACAGTCTTGCTCAATATGGTAGTATGCAACTTGGTTTGTATCTATCTTAATATGTGTATGTGATTCTTTTAACTTATCGCTAATACATATCGATAGAGCCCTTAGGATCTTTGCTTGAGTACCAGCGTTGTGATGGCAGTCACACTAGTGGGGGCTGGGTAGTCTACACGCACATCCTTATACAGGTCCCTGGACGTAGGATTACTGAGACAGGGCATCGATACTCCAGAGTAGACTGGTGTGTACGCTTCTCATCCCAGCATGGGAGATGGTCTGTCCTACAGCCATCAGTACGTCGTACTAGAGATAGTATGCAGGTGATCGTTAGGTTATGAGTACACTGGACAGGACTCATCGGGAACTGTTGGTTGGTAATATACCTATCGTCGGTTAACAGTGTTAGTGTATATGCCCTAGAGGCCATTACTGTATCATACTAGTTTGTATATTACTTAATGGAAGCTTAGGATATTCACAGTTGTATATACAATCTTGCTCGAAATGGTAGTATGCTACTTGGTTTGTCTCTGCTTTAATATGTGCATGTGTTTCTTTTAGCATATTGCTGATATACATATTAGTAGAGCCCTTAGGATCTTTGCTTGATTACCAGCGTTGTGATGGCGCTCACACTCGTGGGAGCTGGGTGATCTATATGCACATCCTTATACAGGTCCCTAGTCGTTGGACTATCGAGACAGGGCATCGATACTCCGGAGTAGACTAGCGTATGCCCTTCTCATCCCAGTATGGGAGACGGTCTGTCCCACAGCCGTCAGTACGTCGTACTTGAGATAGTATGCGGGTGCCCGTTAGGTTACGAGTACACTGGACAGGACTTGTCGGGAACTGTTGGTTGGTATTATACCTATCGTTAGTTATCAGTTCCCAGGTGACATGAGTACAGCTTAGTCCGCTGACTTGACACTGTCACTTCGCCTCGAGTGTGTTCCTACTGCACTTTGATTGCTACCCTACCACGGCTCAAAGGAGTCGTGCAAACAGGTAGTTTTTGGGTGCAGTCCCGAAGCACTTGGAGGCAGTGACGGTTAGACAGGATTCGTCTCTCCCGGTATTGTGGGTTGACATCGCGCTGTGTCTAGGAGAGCCATTACATGAGTAGTCCCTGGCCAGGGCAAGCGAGATATACTTGTAGGTTCCCAGTGTTATCTCAGGGTGTTCTGGGCTACACTCCGACACGACTTGTACCGCTATTAGGGGACTGACGTTCACCGCCCCCTAGGCCCGCCATGCGATGTATCAGACGAACAGACCGGACTGTACGGAGATTGTCACATACAGGCTCAGTAGGAGTTCAGATGGGGTTCACCTCGTCAGTCTTCTTATCGACATCTACCTGGGGACCGTTACGTACAGCTAATGCCGCTTGCGGTCTGTGGTTAAACCCACTGCCAGCGTAGTGTCGAGTCTTTAGAGTCCCACACAGAGAGCTATTCGCCTTTAGGCAAAATGAGTAGAGGTCGCATGGTTTTGCGACAGGGTTCGTTCACATCCGTGCACTTGTGCACGTTTGCTGTCCGGACAGCTTATACTAGCGGGCTTTAGATTAAGCCGGATCCTAGTATATGATTTGGGATTGGCTTTTTCTCATTGTATTTCATGTTCCTCGGATCACGAATACGGGTGCGTATGCACAGTTGCTTGAGACAGAGGGAGAGGACTTTGATTAGGATTAATGACTATTGTCATCTTATTAACCCTAATGCTTATGTGTGTATTATTGTTAATCGATATTAGTTTAATAATTGTGCATTGTTATGGTTGTTGACCATTTGACCTATCTTGACTTGTTGACCTTGTTGACACTTTGACCATCATCATTTCATTTGGAAGATGCTCTTTGATCCTTGCAATTTGCATTAAAAATGAAATGATAATGGTCATGTCTTGATTAAGCCATGACAATTATCTCACTAATTTTCTAATTACAATAATTCACATATATGAGAGTATGCTTCATATTATTCTCTCATTCTATTATTCACATTCTCTCTCTTGTTCTTCCTCTCCCTCAAGCTCTCCCCTCTCATGTGTTGAGAAACACTTGAACTTGAGAAAAACCCTCTCTTGATAATCTCTACTCTCATCTAGGGTTCAAGGATTAGCACTTCTTGCACCCTAGTTACTTCTTGGAGTTGAAGCCAAAGGTCGAGGCTTTCAGATGGATCTTTCTTCGACGTGAGAAGACGACTAAGGTGACCTCCTTCCACCACTCCAAGGAGCAAGGAGAGAAGGACATAAAGCCCAAGGTATAACCTTTCTAGCACTTAGCTAGTTTCTAGTTAGCTTTAGCTTGTTTTTGTTTAGCAAAGATCCTTCATAGTCTAGTCCATGTTGCCTAAGCTCATAAAAATTCGATTTTTATTCCGTTTTCCGCCTCCCCGCAAGTACCGGGGTGGGAAACGTGGACATACAGTGGTATCAGAGCCTAACTAAACATAAACTAGCTAGGTAGTAGAGTGTATCGAAGTTTGAATCAAAAAAATCGAAAAACCAAGTTTTAAAAACCCTAAGTTTCTGTTTAAATTTTTTCTGTTCAAAATAAAATTTGTTATACTCCAAAAATCATCTCAGGGTTTTGTGAAGAAAGCCACCAAAAACGATCCAAAGATTCGACCAAAGAGCCGCGGTTCCACGGCAATAGCAAGCTATTGCCGCGCAACCACGGCCATCTTGGCTCTTCTCTGGGTCGAATTTAGTGCAGTGTATTTCTGGCTTGGTTTTAGGATTTTTAAGATGGTTTATATGTGCCCAGATTTTCCAGAATAGAAATTTGTTTTTGGGGGCCTATAAATCTGTATTTTTTTCCGAACTTCAATACACTTTGACTAAAAGGTTATATCTGTGATGTTTATATGTATTGAACGTCGGCTAATCGCTATATGTCGATTAGTCGGGGTTATACATATCTGTGATCTGTGATTGATGATGGTATGTGTATATGAATGGGTTTGATTGTCGCGGATGAATAGCCAGGGTGGATGTAAGATGAGTGTTGCTTTTTCTTTCATTCTTTGCAACATGTAAATTGATGTAATATTATTATTTGTTTGGCCGCACAACCGGGTCGGGGTTGTAGCCGTCATTGTATAATTCTTTTTACTGTTTTTGCTCGTAGGATAGACCCATGGAGGGGTGCACAAACTACCGGGTATCAAGAAGTGCCGAGTGGCCTACTCACGGTGGTGAGGGAGGTTGCTTCGCTTCGGGTACTTGGCGGGTAGTTTGCCGCACCCGTAGGGGTCTTGGGTGGGGTTTTGGCAATTCACCGCGACCGTGTAATCCGCTTTTCGTTGCAGGGTCGAACGGATTGCGGATTCCTAGTATATCCAATGTATTCATCTGTGATCTGTAATGTCTATCATTGCTATATATTTATATATGATAACTATTTAGGCGTTGCTTATGTTTTACAGCCGCGCTAGCCCAGCCTCCTCTCTGTCGTTAGTTAAGTAACCAAACGGGTGATGACGGGGCCCCGTGGCGAATGCGAATGGCATAAGCGTACGTCATATTTTGGTTGTTTTCTGCAATGGTAGGATTAAATGATGGGACGCATTAAAAGAACTAATGCAAGAAAATAAACCAAGTAAAAGTCGATTGGAACACTTTGAAAACCACTCGGTTCTTTTCAAAACTAAACTTTTAAACGCGGAGCATGAACCACTCCTTTTAAAAGCTATCTCGTTCCATCGATTATATCAAGTTCACTACGTTCACAGTTTCGCCAAAACCATTCGTAGCCCTCCGTCATTCCACATGAATGGTCAAAAAGTATTCAAGCTATGTATTTTGGCCAAAGTCAAGGCATAGTGATTGGTAGCTATTGGGTATTCATGTGCAGCATAAATAGATGCGTTGGTTTGGGACAGTCGTGCTGCCATTTTGGCCAAAGTCAAGGGTAGGTACGGGTGGATCCAAATTAACCAGGAGAATGACGGGTAGAACTTGACATGTGACTTATGATATTTTGGCCAAATTCAAGGTCATAAGAGCATGGGGCAAAAATCCACATCGGGAGTTTCATAAGTACTGAAACTTGCTAGCGCTGCATACCATTTAGAGTGTGATAATTCTGGTAGGATTCCTTCGGTTTTATCACGCGATGATATTTGGATCCCGATCCTACTGTGAGTATATGCTACTCTTCGGGAAAACTCTCACTTAACGATCAATGCTATAAACTTAGTAGGTGTCTAGAAAGGTGTTAGCGGGGCTACGCCCACAGGGAAAAGAGGTTACTTAATTAAGGAATTTCGCGAAAGCGTTGGAAAACCTCCCTCGAAGTACCGACACTGGCCTGGCTGAACGGTTAAGCAAGTATTGTACGGTGAGATTGATCCTGACTAATCCTTTCTTTACGGTTTGAGAAGGGATTCGAGAGACAGTGGGAGCCATCCAGTTTAGACAAACTAAAAACCACTCTAAACTTTCAAGAGCATCATGCTAAAGTGTTTCTTTTCTCTCTCCTAATTGCAGCGACCATTCAACATGACCGGACTTAAGTTATTACTAGATAAAAACATATTGACAGGGCCAAACTACAAAGATTGGCTCAGGAATGTCAAGATGGCAACCACTTACGACAAGCTGGGGTATCTCCTTACCACCAAAGCTCCCCCTGTCCCAGGTCCCAACACCAGTGTCGTAGATAGGGAAATCTACAAGACCTGGGAAATAGATTGCGCGAAGGCCAGATGCCTCGTACTAGCCTCGATGGACCACGAACATCAGAGGAGGCACGAGAATATGGACCTAGAGTCCATATTTCTTCATACAAAAGAACAGTATGGAGAGCAGTCTCGTATCGCAAGATACGAAGTGTCGAAGAAGTTGTTTTCGGCAAGGTTGGCCGTCGGATCATCGGTAGCGGAACACGTGCTTAAGATGATTGGCTACATTGAGGAGCTCGCGGACCTTGGGACCACGTTGGAGAATGAACTCTATACTGATTTGATTCTCCAGTCCCTTCCTTCCACTTACGCCCAGTTTATTCTTAACTTCAACATGCAAGGAAAGGAGGTTGAACTTTCCGAGCTTCTGAACATGTTGAGCAGTGCTGAGGGCACCCTACAGAAGGGTAGGGAGACATCCACTTTGTTTGTAGGAGGATCTTCCTCTTCTAGATCCAGAGCGAGTAAGAAGAAGAAAGCCCCCGCCAAACTAAGAGGCGGTGTCGGTAAAGTGGATCCGAAGGGAAAAGGAAAAGCAACAAAGGTAGCGGGAAAGCTGGTGGAGAAGGAAGAATGCTTCTATTGTCACAAAAGTGGTCACTGGAAACAGGATTGCAAGGCTTGGAAGGCCAGAACACAGGATTTGAAGCGAGTTGCGGCTTCAGCTTCAGGTGTGTATGTTATTGAAAACTGTCTATCAATAAACTCTACATCTTGGGTATTGGATACCGGATCAGGATCTCATATCTGTAATTCTTTGCAGGCATTGAGAAAGCGTAGAGTTTTGAAGGCAGGTGACATGACCCTCAGAGTTGCAAACGGTGCTAGCATGGATGCTGAGGCCGTGGGGGACTATCACCTGGGATTGTCGGATGGACACTTTTTGGTTTTGTGTAGTTGTTATTATGTACCAAATGCAGCCTGTAATATCATTTCTGTATCTTTATTATCTAAAGAAGGTTATGAATTTGCATTTGTAAGTAATGTAGTGAACATTCACCTTAATCAAATTTTGATTGGGTCAGGTACATTGAACAACGGTATATACGTATTAAACCAACCACAGATTTTCAATGTCCAGAATACACACAAAAGAAAGCCTACAGAAATCAATAAAACTTTCTTATGGCATTGTAGACTGGGTCACATCAATGAGAGAAGGTTGACTAAGTTACATGCAGAAGGATATTTGGATCCGTTCGAATATCAATCGTATGCAACTTGTCAATCCTGTCTCAAGGGAAAGATGACAAAGACTCCGTTCACTGGACACGGAGTAAGAGCGAGCGAGCTCTTGGGACTCGTACACAGCGACGTATGCGGTCCAAGGTCTACACATGCACGAAGCGGTTATTCTTACTTCATTACTTTTACAGATGACTTTTCAAGGTACGGTTATGTCTTCTTAATGAAACATAAATCCGAGGCTTTTGAAAAATTCCAGGAATATAAGAATGAAGTAGAAAAACAAACAGGCAAAAGTATCAAGGCACTAAGATCTGATCGAGCTGGTGAATACTTGAGTGCCGAGTTCCTGGGTTACTTAAAAGAGGATGGAATTCTCTCTCAGCTTACTCCTCCATACACTCCGCAACATAACGGTGTATCGGAGAGACGGAACTGAACCCTATTGGATATGGTACGGTCCATGATGAGTAACACTGAGTTGCCGCGATCGTTTTGGGGATATGCGCTAGAATCAGCTGCATACCTTTTGAACCGAGTTCCAACTAAGACTGTGCCTACTACACCATATCAGATGTGGTGTGGGAAGAAACCCTATATTAATCATATTAAGACATGGGGATGTCCAGCTTTTGTAAAAAAGCAGCATGCAGACAAGCTCGAGGCACGCTCAGTACAGTGCAAGTTTGTGGGATATCCAAAGAACTCCAAGGGATATTTCTTCTATTGCGAAGAGGAACAAAAGGTGTTTGTTTCTCGCCATGCCCACTTTCTAGAACACCAGTTCTTAGAAAAAGAAATAAGTGGGAGCGCAATAGAACTAGAAGAAATTCCAGAACCACAAGCTATTACTGAAAGCTTAGTAGAACCAGAGGGTTCGAAAGATCAGGACATTCCCACGCCACTCCGCAGAAGTAGTAGGCAGTCTCATCCGCCCGAGAGATACTAAGGTTTTCTCATTGACGGGAATAGAGAGGATTGCATCATAGATTTTGATGAGCCTACTAGCTTCCAGCAAGCCATTCAGAGCGTCGACTCGGTAAAATGGCTGGATGCAATGCGGACCGAAATGGAGTCCATGTACACCAACAAAGTATGGACGTTGGACATTGCTCCAGATGGGGTAAAACCCGTAGGATGCAAGTGGATCTTCAAAAGGAAGATTGGTGTAGATGGACAGGTTGAGACCTATAAAGCTAGACTGGTAGGAAAGGGTTTTCCTCAGCGACCTGGTTTGGACTATGACGAAACCTTTTCTCCAGTAGCTATGCTGAAATCCATTCGGATCCTTCTTGCCATTGCTGCCTTCCACGATTATGAGATTTGGCAGATGGACGTAAAGACAGCTTTTCTAAATGGACATTTAGAGGAGTGTGTCTATATGGATCAGCCAGAGGGTTTCATTCAGAGTGGGAGCAGCGGAAAGGTGTGCAAGTTGCTTAAGTCCATTTATGGACTAAAGCAGGCATCGCGGAGTTAGAACATCTGTTTTGATGAGACGGTCAAGGAATTTGGCTTTATCAAAAATCCAGATGAACCATGCATCTATTGTAGATTTGTAGCGAGAACTGTAGTATTCCTCGTTTTATACGTGGATGACATTCTCTTGATAGGAAATGACATTCCTATGCCACAATCTGTCAAGGGGTTCTTGTCACACAGGTTCTCCATGAAAGACCTGGGTGATGCCTCATACATTCTGGGTATCCGGATCTACCGTGACAGATCCAAGAGGATATTAGGACTTTCACAGTCCAGGTATATCGACACCATACTGAAGAGATTCAGTATGGAAGATTCCAAGCGCGGTAATCTACCGGCTTGTCACGGGATCACCCTCTCCAAAGAGATGTCTCCCAAGACTGATTTGGAGAGGGATCACATGTCTATTATACCCTATGCTTCTGCGGTAGGCTCTATAATGTATGCGATGTTGTGTACCGGATCGGATGTGGCTTATGCACTGAGTGTGGTAAGCAGGTATCAGTCAAACCCTGGGGAGAAACATTGGATAGCAGTAAAGAACATTCTTAAGTACCTGAGAAGGACTAAGGAGATGTTCTTGGTGTATGGTGGAAAAGACCTCCAGATTGAGGCCTTTGCTGACTCCAGCTTCCAGAGTGACAAGGATGATTCTAAGTCCATGTCGGGTTTTGTCTTTACCCTCAATGGAGGAGCGGTGTGTTGGAAGAGCTCCAAACAGGAAACCGTTGCTGACTCGACTATGGAAGCGGAATACATCGCTGCATCTGATGCCGCAAAAGTAGCTGTCTGGATGAGGAAGTTCTTGAGAGAACTTCAGGTGGTTCCGTCCATTGTCGACCAAATACCTCTGTATTGCGACAACAACGGGGCTATAGCTTTAGCGAAGGAACCCAGGTCCCATCAGAAATCCAGACACATCAGGAGGCGGTATCACCTGATCAGGGAGATCGTGGATCGCCAGGAGATCGAGGTTCGGAGGGTTGCTTCAGAAGATAACACAGCAGATCCATTCACCAAGGCCTTGCCCCAGACTCAGTTCGAGCGGCTGATCGAGATGATAGGACTTCGATACGCCAGTACATGGCCTTAGTGCAAGTGGGAGATTGTTAGTGTATATGCCCTAGAGACCATTACAGTATCATACTAGTTTGTATATTACTTAATGGAAGCTTGGGATATTCACAGTTGTATATACAATCTTGCTCGAAATGGTAGTATGCTACTTGGTTTGTCTCTGCTTTAATATGTGCATGTGTTTCTTTTAGCATATTGCTGATATACATATTAGTAGAGCCCTTAGGATCTTTGCTTGATTACCAGCGTTGTGATGGCGCTCACACTCGTGGGAGCTGGGTGATCTATAAGCACATCCTTATACAGGTCCCTAGTCGTTGGACTATCGAGACAGGGCATCGATACTCCGGATTAGACTAGCGTATGCGCTTCTCATCCCAGTGTGGGAGACGGTCTGTCCCACAGTCGTCAGTACGTCGTACTTGAGATAGTATGCGGGTGCTCGTTAGGTTACGAGTACACTGGACAGGACTCGTCGGGAACTGTTGGTTGGTATTATACCTATCGTCAGTTATCAGTTCCTAGGTGACATGAGTACAGCTTAGTCCGCTGACTTGACACTGTCACTTCGCCTCGAGTGTGTTTCCACTGCACTTTGATTGCACCCTACCACGGCTCAAAGGAGTCGTGCAAATAGGTAGTTTTTGGGTGCAGTCCCGAAGCACTTGGAGGCAGTGACGGTTAGACAGGATTCGTCTCTCCCGGTATTGGGGGTTGACATCGCGCTGTGTCTAGGAGAGCCATTACACGAGTAGTCCGTGGCCAGGGCAAGCGAGATATACTGGTAGGTTCCCAGTGTATCTCAGGGTGTTCTGGGCTACACTCCGACACGACTTGTACCGCTATTAGGGGACTGACGTTCACCGCCCCCTAGGCCCGCCATGCGATGTATCAGACGAACAGACCGGACTGTACGGCGATTGTCACATACAGGCTCAGTAGGAGTTCAGATGGGGTTCACCTCGTCAGTCTTCTTATCGACATCTACCTGGAGACCGTTACGTACAGCTAGTGCCGCTTGCGGTCTGTGGTTAAACCCACTGCCAGCGTAGTGTCGAGTCTTTAGAGTCCCACACAGAGAGCTAATCTCCTTTAGGCAAAATGAGTAGAGGTCGCATGGTTTTGCGACAGGGTTCGTTCACATCCGTGCACTTGTGCACGTTTGCTGTCCGGACAGCTTATACTAGCGGGCTTTGGTTTAAGCCGGATCTTAGTATATGATTTGGGATTGGCTTTTTCTCATTGTATTTCGTGTTCCTCGGATCACGAATACGGGTGCGTATGCACAGTTGCTTGAGACAGAGGGAGAGGACTTTGATTAGGGTTAATGACTATTGTCATCTTATTAACCCTAATGCTTATGTGTGTATTATTGTTAATTGATATTAGTTTAATAATTGTGCATGGTTATGGTTGTTGACCATTTGACCTATCTTGACTTGTTGACCTTGTTGACACTTTGACCATCATCATTTCATTTGGAAGATGCTCTTTGATCCTTGCAATTTGCATTAAAAATGAAATGATAATGGTCATGTCTTGATTAAGCCATGACAATTATCTCACTAATTTTCTAATTACAATAATTCACATATATGAGAGTATGCTTCATATTATTCACTCATTCTATTATTCACATTCTCTCTCTTATTCTTCCTCTCCCTCAAGCTCTCCCCTCTCATGTGTTGAGAAACACTTGAGCTTGAGAAAAACCCTCTCTTGATAATCTCTACTCTCATCTAGGGTTCAAGGATTAGCACTTCTTGCACCCTAGTTACTTCTAGCTTGGAGTTGAAGCCAAAGGTCGAGGCTTTCGGGTGGATCTTTCTTCGACGTGAGAAGACGACTAAGGTGACCTCCTTCCACCACTCCAAGGAGCAAGGAGAGAAGGACATAAAGCCCAAGGTATAACCTTTCTAGCACTTAGCTAGTTTCTAGTTAGCTTTAGCTTGTTTTTGTTTAGCAAAAATCCTTCATAGTCTAGTCCATGTTGTCTAAGCTCATAAAAATTCGATTTTTATTCCGTTTTCCGCCTCCCCGCAAGTACCGGGGTGGGCAACGTGGACATACAAACAGTTCCCAGGTGACATGAATACAGCTTAGTCCGTTGACTTGACACTGCTGCTTCGCCTCAAGTGTGTTCCCACTGTTCTTAGATTACTACCCTACCACAGCTCTATTGAGTCATGCAAACAGGTAGTAGTTGGGTGAAGTCCCGAGCACTTGGAGGCAGTGGCGGTTAGATAGGATTCATATCTCCCGGTATTAAGGGTTGATATCGCACTGTGCTTGGAGAGCCATTACACAAAGTCGCTGGCTAGGGCAAGCGAGATTTACTGGTAGGTACTCCAGTAGTTTCTCAGGGTGTTTTGAACTACACTCCGACACGACTTATACCACTTTTAGGGGACTGACGTTTACGCCCCTATGCCCGATATGCGATACTCTTAGACGAACAGACCGGACTGTATGGAGATTTTCACATTCAGGCTCAGTAGGAGTTCGGATGGGTTTTTTTCCTCGTCGGCATATCGACATCTACCCGGGGACAGTTACGTACAGCTAGTACCGTTTGCGGCCTGTGGTTAAACCCACTGCCAGCGTAGTGTTGAGTCTTTAGATTCCCACACAGAGGGTTTTTCACCTTTGGGCGAAACATAGTAGAGGTCGTATGGTTTTACGACGGGGTTCGTTCACATACGCGTACTTATGCTCGTTTGGTGTTCGGGAAGTTAGTACTAGTGGGCTTTGGTTTAAGCCAGATCCTAGTATTTGATTTTGGGTTGGTTCAGTCTCTTTGTATTCGTGTTCTTCGGAACATGGATGCGGGTATGTATATACGGTTAACAGAGGCAGAGAAGGAGACACCTCATTAGGGTTTTGACCATTGACTTGATTAAAACCATTATGAGGTGGAGGAAATTGATTACTAATTTTTATTAGAGATAATTGTGTTATGGCTAATTTGGTTTGACCATGTTGACCATTGTTAACTTAGATATTTTGTTGACTAAAGGATATTTTGATTAGCATTAATTGTGACATGATAATGGTCAAATCAACATCAACCATGACAATTATCTAAATAAAACTTATTATTCTTTTTTCCTAATATGAGAGCTCACTCTTCAATTTTTATCTGGTAGACATTCTCTATTATGGTTGCTCTCTCTTCTTCTTCCTCTCTAAAAGCTCTAGCGTTTCATGAGTTGAAAATCAAGAGCTATTGAGACCAAACCACCAAAACACTTATCTACTCACTCTAGAGTTCTTAGTTTAGCACACCAAGCATTCTAGTTACTTCATTATAGAGGTTGGAGCTCAAGGTAGAGGCCTTCGAGTGGATCTTCTTTGACATAGAGAAGCCGGTGAGGAGGAGTCATCCACAACCACTCCAAGGAGCTCACAACAATGAGATGCACAACAAGGAGAAGAAGGAGTTCAAGCATGAGGTATAACCATCTAACATAGTAGTTAGAACTCCTAGTTAGTTTATTAGTTAATGTTTAGCAAAGATCCTTATGGCTTGTCTATGTTACCTTGCTATGAAAAATTCGATTTTTACCTATTCTGCCATCCTGTAAACTACCGGGATGGGTAACATAGACTTACAGTGGTATCAGAGCCTTGCTAAACCATAACTAACATGTTAGCAAAGTCTTTAGAACTTCGATCATGGAAAAATCCCGAAAACTCGAACAAAAATTGCCTTTTCTGTCGATTTTTAAAACGGGTCTAAAGATATTTTCAGAGACCTGAAATATGCGTGCAGGCTTTTTCTAGAACACTGAAGAAATTTGGGCGCCTAACTTGGTCATACCACCGTGGAACCGTGGCCGAACCAAGCGTTCCGCCGCGGATCCACGGCCGAGTCGACTCCGAGTTGGTCCAAATTTTTTATGGTGCTCTCTGTGTTGGTTTTGTGTTTTCTGGGATATTTTGTTTCTGCTCAGGAATTATTGTGTACAGCGTTGTACTTGGAGTAGATTCAAATATGGTTATTGATCAAAATTCTATAAAATTTAGCTAATCGGTTTATATCTGTGATGTGTTATATGTGTTGAACGTCTGCTAATCGCTATACGTCGATTAGTGGGGGTTGCACATATCTGTGATCTGTGATATTGGTTTGTGTATATGAACTTGTTGGATTGTCGTGGATGAATAGCCGAGGATGTGAGATGAGTGTTCATTTATCTTTCATTTGATGTAAATTGTAAATTGATGTAATATTATTTTATGGTCGCACATCCGGGTTGAGATTGTAGCCACCATTGTATATTATTTCTTTTACTGTTTTTGCTCCTAGGATAGACCCAAGGTGGGGTGCACAAACTACCGGGTACTTTGAAGTGCCGAGTGGCCTACTCACTTTTTTGAGGGAGGTTTCTTCACTTCGGGTATTTGGCGGGTAGTTTGCCGCACCTGTAGGGTTCTGGGATGGGGTTTGGCTATCCATCACGACCGTGTAATCCATCTTTCGTTACAGGCTCAAACGAAACGCGGATTCCTAGCATATCCAATGTGTTCATCTGTGATCTGGAATGACTATCATTGCATCTAACGAATGTATATATCTATATATGATATCTAGTAGACGTTGTGTCACGACCCGAAATATTACTCGTGACCAGCTTTTGAACCACGCAACGTCTAAAGGCGTAAGGGAATTCAAGTAAGCTGAAACCCAGAAATCTAAACCTTTTAAGAAAAAATAAAGGAGGTAAGGTTTTGAAATAAAGGTATATGAAATCATGTTTTCTTAATGCATAGAAAAGGAACATGAATGATACAAGTGAAATTTACTAGTTTGAAAACATGTTTCGTCTTTTAAAAATTTTGGCAGCACCTCCTTTGTATATTTTGATACAAAACCACTAATACATAATAATGATAATGGTATCCCCAAGCAGGAGCTAGCTCTTCGCCAAACAGCGGATCACAACCACGCAATACAGCATAAATAGATATACGACGCCCAACGGCGAAGTTCACCACAAAGATAAAGAAATGAGCAAGATATAACCCCCAAAGTGAATATAAAACCCATCGCTCAAATCTCGCAACTACGAGTCTCACTAAGTCTCATCACTTATACAATTTACAATTTTTGATCCATTGATGGAGTTAACTAGATACAATATGAAATATAATACAAGAGTGGGTAAGATACAAATGTCCCACCTACCAATGCCAAACACCCGAATGGAACTGTGTGCCAGCGAAGCTGCTACTGATCCAAGCGGTCAACCTGCAAGAACTGTGGCACAACGGGGGTGAGTTTCCAACTCGTGAATAGAAATATATCTACAAGTAGAAATCGAATAAACAACGACTCCTAGATCAACTATATCAAAAGGTAATACTATGATATCTAGGGTGACCGGGTCGTATATGTGCCAACAAGGTAGTCAATACCTATATGCATACGGATAACATCCAACAGTAATAATCAATGTATGTCTGTATGTTTGTGGATCTAGTCTACGCGTCAACCACTGACGCAACAATATCATGCATGTAAATATCATAAAAGAATGTGCATGAAAGTATGAGGATATATATATCAACGGTGTCCCTCCCGACACATCAAATCATGGAACCTGAGTGCCTAGCATCGACACTCGAAAACAACATGAAAACCTTGCCCAGCATCGGCATGTAAATCCTCATATATCGGGCTCCATCAGTCTGGATCGGCCCACGGGCTCCGTCAGTCAGGATCGGCCCCTATCATCCCTCGACTCTGGTCGGTAACCTCCGGATATCCGCCGAGCCTAAATACTATCACCGGTAGGTAGTAGTCCCTCTGCCAGGCTCACCGTCTACCGCACAGCGATCCATTCTCGCCCCGAGGTACCATACAGGTCCACCATGTACCCGCAATCGGCCTCATCCGCCTGCTCGAATCGGGTTTCACATGTCGCTCTCAGAACCGAGAAAACACATGGTGGACGCACTGAAATATCTGTAGGGTTCCTAGACATACTAATGAGGTCTCACAAGGCATCAACCATGCCAAATTCAAAAAAATTCGGTGCCAAGAAACCCTAATACGGATCGTTAACTAGAGAATAGGCGAAACGATAAGCTAGTAAACAACTTTACTCTAAAGTGAAAGAGACTACAACCTTTGTAGATCCGGTCCTCCACTTCCTTAGCTCCATGATGATGTCCCTCCGCTGCGATCATCGGATCCCGGACTCTAGCGATGGTTTCGTCGAGGAAATGATCGGGCTAGGTCGTCGACTTCGATGCCGAAGATGATCTACGTCGAGGCAACTCAAGATCAAGCTCCAACTTCACCAAGTGAAGAAACATGTGAAGAAAACACCCTATACAACTTGGCAAGTGGTAGAGGATGAAGAAATAGGAAGTGGGTTCACTTTGGATTTGGATTTCTCACTTGGAATGATCACTTGACATTTTTGAAGCAAGCTTTTCTTTTCTTTTTCATGAAGGAGAAGAAGAAGAAAAATGAAAAAGGATAATAATCATTAAAACAAAATCAAGTGATGGTTATCATTAAGCAACCATGGTTAAGTGTAGAGAATAAACTAGGGTTAGGTGAATGGTGAGGTTAGGCAAAAGAAACAAAAATGGTTGAACTTTTCAAAGCTTCATGAAGCTTCAATATAAATCCAAAAGAAGCAACCATTTCTTTTTCCTTTGCCAAAAAGAATATAGAGAATAAATAAATAAGTAAATCAAAACCCTAACCATTAACATAACCATGGTTTAATCATACACACCCAAGTTTGCATGTATCATCAAACATGGTACAAACTAGTGCACAAAACTATATCATATATACAATGTGCACAACAAGTGAGAAAATCCATCTTAAGTGAACCAATACTAGTTAATGCAAAGTAATAGATAAAATAAATAATTATACATTAAATCATTAAATTGACACTTGATTTAACGATCCGGTCATATCGCATATGACCGACTAATATCCAATGTATCGACTTATCGAATCAATCATCGATTCGATAACTAGGTTATATCGCATACAACCAATCGATACATTCATCCCGAGAATAGAATACATTATCACATACTGGTATTATTCTCGGTCCCACACATATCTCATATGCGCTCCTATTTCGTTTTGCTTGAGCCAGGAAACCTCTGTGTAGGACTCAAAAGACTCGTCAATACGCCGACAGCAGGTGATGATCATATAAAACACCCACAAGCCGCAAGCGGTCTGCTAAACGTAACGGCCACCCGGGTATTGAGCGATCAAAAGATCGACGAGCAAGCCTGGTCACACTCCTGTGAATCCAACCAGTAACACTTACCGTACAGTCCGGTCTGTTCGTCTGATATATCTCATATCTTGCCAAGGGGTGGTAAACGTCAGACCCCAATAGCTCGATAAGTCATGTCGATATGAGGTCTATAACAGTTCGAGAAACTACTGGTAACACTTACCAGTAAATCTCAGCAACCTTGGATAGGGATTTCCGGTTATAGCCAATCGAACACAGCGCAACATCAACTCCCTATACCGGGAGAGACGAATCCCCTCCTATCGCTCATTGCCTCCATGTGATTCGGGACTGTACCCAAAAACCACCGTTTTGCATGCCCTCTTGGATGTGGTAAGGTGGAAATCAAAGCACAGTGGGAATCACACAAGACTCTATGACGATCTCTGGTCAACAGACTAGCCTGTACGAGTGTCACCAGATAACTGCCATCTGACGTAAGGTGTATTACCATCTGGGAGTTCTCGGCGAGTCCGTCCAGTGTACCCAGTCTCCACTGAGCACCAGTATATCATCTCTGATGTCAAACACCAATGGATATGGGATCATCCATCGCCCATCTGTATGGGTCGAGAAGGTACACGCTAGTCTACTCTGGTATATCGATGCCCCGTCTCGATACACCCACGACTAGGGACCTTGAAGGATGTACTTATGGACTACCATGTCCCCACTAGTATGATCCGCATCATAGTCCAGGTAGTCAAGTACACATCCTAAGGGCTTTACCAACATGTAACAGAGAGACAATCAGTGTACACGTTAAGGTAAAGAGCAACCAGATAGCATACTATCATGTCAAGCAAGAAAGTCCTCCCTATATATGTCCAAGCATCCACTACAATATACATCCTATGTATAGCAATGGCCTCTAGGGCATACATATAACTAACAATCTCCCACTTGCACTGGGGCCATCTGATAGCAGTGGTTGCAGTATCTCATACTCAACCATCCCATAAAAGTATCTCTCTAGGAAAAGGCCTTTGTGAGTGGATCCGCCGTGCTGTCTTCTGAGTATGTTCTCCTAACCTCGATCACCTTGGAGATCAACCATCTCCATGATCAGGTGATACTGCCTTAGAATATGTCTGGATCACTGATGGGACGGACGTTCCTTAGCATAAGCCACAACTCCATTGTCTCACAATGGTAGGAACGAAGTTCATCTCATGAACTCTTATACACCCAGACTTCCTCTTTGGTAGCATCTTAAGTAGCGATGTATCCAGCCTTTATCGTCTAGTTTGCCACGGTATCTAGCTTGGAACTCTTCCAACATGCCGTCCCTTTAATGAGGGTAAAGACAATGTCTGTGACTGACTTTCAGTCGCCCTTATCACTCTGGAACCTTTCCAGTGATTCTCCCCAGGATCATCTGATACCATCTCACTATAACTAGTGAGTATCCTAACATCCAACTAGATCTATCTCATAGATCCAAAACCCAGGATTTGGGAGGTATCACTTTGATCCTATATGGAGAATCATTGTGATAAGCGGAGATTAACCGAGCGCAGCATAGGAAACTTCTTTCTTATCAAGAGTATGCTATCCACGTACTCTACGAGGATCGCCACCATACTCCTTACTACCCTTTGTATATACAAGGTTCATCTACCATTTTGATGAAGTCAAACTATCTGACCACTACATCAAAACAGATGTTCCATCTCCGCGATGCCTGCTTTATCCTATAAAGCATCTTGTACACGTTTCCGCTGCTCCCACTGTTTACGAAGTCCTCTGACTGTGTACTTATAGACTCACTCTTATAAAACATTATTTAGAAAAGCAGTCATGACACCCAACCGCCAGATATCGTAGTCATGGTATGTAGCCGTGGCAAGTAGGATCCGGATGGACTTAAGCATAGCCACTGGAAAAGGTTTCATCATTATCCACGCCTGGTCGATGACGAAAACCTTTAACAAGTCTAGCTTTGAATGTCTCAACTTTTCCATCTACACCAAGTAATCTTCTCAAGATATACTTGCTCCTGATGGGGATTTAACCCTTCAGATAAAGCAACTAAAGTCCATACTTTGTTGGTGTATAAGGATTCCATCTCAGATCGCTAAGCAACCAGCCATTCTTACAGAGTCCCACTCCTGATGGCCTGCTCGAAACTAGTTGGGTCATCATCTCATGATGCAATCCTCGCTCCCACTGTCATCGAGAAACCGAAGTATCTCTCAGGTGGATGAGGAACCCTACTAGATCGGCGGAGAGGCTGAGGTTCGTTGGAATCTACTGAATCCTTTGGTTCTACCAAATCACCTGCTTTAGTTTGTATAGCTGGAACCTTTCCAGTTCTACACAACAGACCTTGCCTCGAGCTTGTCCGGATTTTGCTTCTAGACATAGGCCGGACAACCCCCAAATCTTAACTGACTTAAGAGAAGGGCTCTTCCCTTTCCATATCACATATGAAGTGGTGGGCAACTGATTTGATTTGAACCCTATTCAATAGGTATGCAGCTTCTCAAGTGCATAACTCCCAAAAAGAAATAGGTAACTCAGTAGTACCCATCATAGAGCACACCTTATCATATAGGGTGTGATTGCTCCGCCCCGATATACCATCTTGCTATGGTGTATTCGGAGGAGTAATGCCGAGAGAGAATCTCATTCTCCTTTAGAATAGTCCAGGATTTCCGTGCTTAAGTATTCTCCTCCCTGATCACATCAAAGGACATAATACTTATACCCGTATTTTGGTTCTCTACTTCTAACTTATATTCTGTGAATATCTCAAATGTTTCAGACTTGTGTTTCAACAGGAACATATGTCTGAATCTAGAGAGATGATCAGTGAATATAATGAAGTACAAAGAACCAGTCTTGGCATATGTAGACAGGGGACTTTACATACATCAACATGTATCAATCCCAAGAGTTTACTAACTCTTTCTCTGTTTCCAATAAACAGAGCTGTGGTCATCTTATCTCTGTGACATGACTGGCAAGTTTCGCAAGATGTAAATTCAAACTAATTTAAATACGCATCTATATGTAACTTCAGCTAGTCGGGTCGCATTGATATGACCTAGTCTACAATACCACAAGAAGGATTTGTTCATTTCTGAACTCTTCCTCTTGTTTGTGTTCCGTATACTAAGAACTATAGTTTGATTTAGAACGTCAATGCTTTTAGATAACGTGCCTGAACCGATCAACTTTTGATATAGGAAATGTTCAAAACATTATCCAATAATACAAAATTTTATCATTTCTTTACTAATAAAGAGACTGATATGATTTTCTATATCAGGTTCGGTATCTAATAACATTTGTTCAGAATTAATGTATTTAGAATACAGGGTGACAGTGACCAACAGACTTGGCTGCAACATTTGCACCGTTTTCTGTCTCATGAAACATATCACCCGTTCTAAGTTCTCTACCTTTCTGTAGCCCTATGTAACTGATTACATATCTGGGATCCTGATCCGGTATCAAATACCCAGGACGTAGAGAATACAGAGAAACAGTTCTTTGTAATGAACACACCCGAAGGAGATGCATCATATGCACTTTCTTCGTTCGGGCGGCATAGAAATTCTGGTATTCCCCTATTTCCTGCTCTGTCTTATAACAATTATAAGTTGGAGCGGGATCAACGTTCCGCAGCACAGTATAACAAGCGGGTTCGGTCAATAATCCGTATTATTATCTTGATTAAGGCGTGATATGGTCGCTACCTGGAGAGAGAGAGAAGAATACACTCTGCGTGCGCTCTTGCAAGATTAGATTGGTTATTTATTTTATCTAATCAAGATGGCTCCCACCGTTTTTATCAAATCTTCCTTCAAACCCTAAAAGGAAAGACTAGCCGGGATTAATTACACACTACAAGTTCGCCAATCTTTCAGCCAGGCCAGTGTCGGTACTTTGAGGGAGGTCCCCCGTGCTTTCGCACGAACCTAATTAATGTAAACCTCGTTTTCCCAGAGGCGTAACCTCGTTAACACCTTTCTAGACACCTACTTGATCGGCTAATTTTAATGTGTAAAACTCTACCAGGAGTAACAATTACTCGCAGTGGGTATCGGGATCCAACTATCTCATAGAAGGTATGCAATCTCATTGCAAATTTCAACACTTGAAATTCCCAATAATTTTGCCCCTAACCTCCTATGATCTTGACAAAGGCCAACAAACCATAGGATGCTAGTCAAGTTCAACCCGTCATTTCTTGATTGAATTAAACCCACCCGCACGACCCTTGACAAAGGCCAACAAGGTCGTACGACTACCCTAACCCAATCTGCATCATATGCATAAGCAGATAAGCACTAGTTAGCTACCGCACACTACGCCTTGACAAAGGCCAACAAACGCAGCACGAATACTAGCTACTACTTATCTGAAATGACGGAGGGCTACGATAGGTTTTTCTGAAAACCTATTGCGTAATAAACTTGATATCTTTGTAGAATCAAATGATTTTAAAATGGAGTGTTTTTGAGGCTTTTCTAGTTTTGCTAAAGGGGTCACTCCCTGTGAAGGGATCGTCGGCCCTTTCCTCGTCGAATGAGGTGCGGGATATATCATATATATCACTGTGCAAAGCAGAAACTATAGAAGCTATCAAAGGACAAACCGAGTGTGTAGCATCTGCCAGTTATTGCTAAAGGGGTCACTCCCGGTGAAGGGATCGTCGGCCCTTTCCTCATCGAATAAGGTGCAGGATATATCATATATACCGCTGTGCAAAGCAAGAACTGTAGCTACCTGTTTTATTTTTGAAATTCGATTCCACAACATCTTAGGTTTCTTTTTCTTTCATTAATCATATTAATGAAGTCCCATCATTTAAGTACCTAAACATCACAGATAAATACGACGTACACTTATGCCATCCGCATTCGCCTCGACGTCCCCTCGTGCACCGTTAGGTTAGGTAACTAACGGCAGAGCGGGGCAGGGCTAGCGCGGGTGTAAAGCATAAGTAACGTCTATATAATATATCATATATACTATATACAGTATTTATCAAAGAACATCACATGATCACATCACAGATATCGCAGCAGAAGAATCATATGAAACATTGAATATACTAGGACGTCCGTGTTTTCAATACGAGCCAGTATAAAACATGGATTCCACGGTCGCAATGAATAGCCAAACCCACACCCCTAGACCCCTACGAGAGCGGAAAGCAACCCTACCAATTCTAGAGTTAGGAGACCCGGACTCGACTCCTCGAGTTGGTCTCCCACTGGACTCCAGAACCCAGTAACTTGTGCCCTCCTCCTTGGGTCTATCCTAGTGCGGAAAAGTAAATAATATACAAAAGGTGACATCTTCCGCAACCTGTAAGTGCCCCAATAAAAGAATATTACATCCAAGTTTTTACATGAATGAAAATGAAAAACACTCATCTCACATAAAAAACCCCGGCTATTCATACACGACGATCCAATATAACATATCCAGTAACACATAACATCACATGTCATCAACGTAAGTAAATATACCCATCCCTATTGTCGTTGACATATAGCAACGAAACCGGCGATATCACATATTACACTTACGGTCATAGAAAAGAAAGTGTAAAACTACAACAGTTGGAATCCGCAACCTCTTTAGACATCACATGCCTAATCAAATGAATTCCTTAGACGTCGCATGCCTAACAATTATAAACCCCGCATTTTAGTCTCATTATCGAAAACTCTTTTCAATATCAAGTCGGGCAATTCAACAAGATTCCCGACATCCTGATCGAATGCTCGTCGCAAACTTTAGTAGGCGGCCGCACCCCCGATACCGTCGACGAAGTGCACCAAGGAGGAACACTGCTGCCGCGAGCACCCGAATGGATGCTTTCGGCGATGGGGTTCTCCTATAGTCACTTGGTCGGGGCTAGGGGGTGAGGCTGTCTATTAAGTTTACCCGGCGAGTATCCGCGTACGCTACGTGATTGCGACGGACTTTTGATCGCATAAAAATTCCATGGCAACCGATCAAGTGAGACTAAACCGCTAGATTTATAACATTCATTCAGTTATCTCATAACTACTTGTGAATTCCAATTATTGTATCAGATTCCGGATAAATAGAAAATGTCAAACTTTCCGATCGAACAATCGAACACCCAAGTTTTCCCGAAACAGCTCAACACATGAAACAAGTTTAAAAACATTCATTTCATGCCTCAGTACCAACGGTCCAGCCGTAGAAGGGTCAAGCCAACGCCTCACATGTGGGACGCCGTACTGCCCCAAACCCTAAGGTTCAAAGGGCAGTTCAAGATGGTCACATAATCGAGTTAAGGTTTGTTGTCTCTTAGAGGGTCCAACGCGTTACTTGCACTACTTAGAATGTCTTTAAACCATGGAAAAATCCAACACTTGGAAATTTTCCGGCAGGGGAAAAAGTGGGAATTTATATCCGGTCGAACTTTTTAACATATTCTTAAATTACCCAGAAAAACACATAGACGAAATTAGACAATCCGATCGAATCTACGAAGTCCAGATACAACCCAGAAAACTCAACTCTTGAGTGGAGATTAAAAATTCCCAGAAAACTCGGCACAACAATATAGGAATTACTGTGCAAAAATAATGACAAGATGCCCCTTTATTGCCGCGGAACCGCCGCACATGCCATGCTCGTGCCGCGGTTCCGCGGCTACTTGGTCGATCATGCTCACGTGCTTCACAGTAATTCTTACAAAAACCTGCTTATTTTTCAGCATATTTTTAATTCATAAAAATCCACAATTTTCAAAAATATACAGAGAGTGGATTTTGCATTAGGGTTTCGGTTCGATCGGACTTCTAACCCCGTCTACTCTTCGCCTAAGGCTCTAGCTAGGCTCTGATACCACTGTAGGGTTCCTAGGCACACTAATGAGGTCTCACAAGGCATCAACCATGCCAAATTCAAAAATTTCCGGTGCCAGGAAACCCTAATACGGATCGTTAACAAGAGAATAGGCGAAACGATAAGCTAGTAAACAACTTTACTCTAAAGTGAAAGAGACTACAACCTTTGTAGATCTGGTCCTCCACTTCCTTAGCTTCGTAATGTTGTCCCTCCGCTGCGATCATCGTATCCCAGACTCTAACGATGGTTTCGTCGAGGAAATGATCGGGCTAGGTCGTCGACTTCGATGCCGAAGATGATCTACGTCGAGGCAACTCAAGATCAAGCTCCAACTTCACCAAGTCAAGAAACTTATGAAGAAAACACCCTATACTACTTGGCAAGTGGTAGAGGATGATGAAATAGGAAGTGGGTTCACTTTGGATTTGGATTTCTCACTTGGAATGATCACTTGACATTTTTGAAGCAAGCTTTTCTTTTCTTTTTCAAGAAGAAGAAGAAGAAGAAAAATGAAAAAGGATAATATCATTAAAACAAAATCAAGTGATGGCTATCATTAAGCAACCATGGTTAAGTGTAGAGAATAAACTAGGGTTAAGTGAATGGTTAGGTTAGGCAAAAGAAACAAAAATGGTTGAACTTTTCAAAGCTTCATGAAGCTTCAATGTAAATCCAAAAGAAGCAACCATTTCTTTTTCCTTTGCCAAAAAGAATATAGAGAATAAATAAATAAGTAAATCAAAACCCTAACCATTAACATAACCATGGTTTAATTATACACACCCAAGTTTGCATGTATCATCAAACATGATACAAACTAGTGCACAAAACTATATCATATATACAATGTGCACATCAAGTGAGAAAATCCATCTTAAGTGAACCAATACTTGTTAATGCAAAGTAATATATCAAATATATAATTATACATTAAATCATTAAATCAACACTTGATTTAACGATCCGGTCATATCGCATATGACCGACTAATATCCAATGTATCGACTAATCGAATCAATCATCGATTCGATAACTAGGTCATATCACATACAACCAATCGATACATTCATCGCGAGAATAGAATACAGTATCACATACTGGTATTATTCTCGGTCCCGCACATATCTCATATGCGCTCCTATTTCGTTTTGCTTGAGCAAGGAAACCTCTGTGTAGGACTCTAAAGACTCGTCAATACGCCGGCAGCAGGTGATGATCATATCAAACACCCACAAGCCGCAAGCGGTCTGCTAAACGTAACGGCCACCCGGGTATTGACCGATCAGAAGATCGACGAGCAAGCCCGTTCACACTCCTATGAATCCAACCAGTAACACTTACCGTACAGTCCGGTCTGTTCGTCTCATATGTCGCATATCTTGCCTAGGGGTGGTAAACGTCAGACCCCAATAGCTCGATAAGTCGTGTCGATATGAGGTCTATAACAGTTTGAGAAACTACTGGTAACACTTACCAGTAAATCTCAGCAACCCTGGCCAGGGATTTCCGGTTATAGCCAATCGAACACAGCGCAACATCAACTCCCTATACCGGGAGAGACAAATCCCCTCCTATCGCTCATTGCCTCCATGTGATTCAGGACTGTACCCAAAAACCACCGTTTTGCACGCCCTCTTGGACGTGGTAAGGTGGAAATCAAAGAACAATGGGAATCACACAAGACGCAATGACGATCTCGGGTCTACAGACTAACCTGTACCAGTGTCACTAGAGAACTGCCATCTGACGTAAGGTATAATACCATCTGGGAATTCTCGGCGAGTCCGTCCAGTATACCCAGTCTCAACTGAGCACCCGTATATCATCTCTGATGTCAAACACCAATGGATATGGGATCATCCATCTCCCATCTGTATGGGTCGAGAAGGTATACGCTAGTCTACTCTGGTATATCGATGCCCCATCTCGATACACCCACGATTAGGGACCATGAAGGACGTACTTATGGACTACCATGTCCCCACTAGTATGATCCGCATCATAGTCCAGGTAGTCAAGTACACATCCTAAGGGCTTTACCAACATGTAACAGAGAGACAATCAGTGTATACGTTAAGGTAAAGAGCAACCAGATAGCATACTATCATGTCGAGCAAGAAAGTCCTCCCTATATATGTCCAAGCATCCATTACAATATACATCCTATGTATAGCAATGGCCTATAGGGCATACATATAACTTACATTATCATATCAAGAGAAACCAGGTTTTTAAAACAATACATAATCTCTTTTAAAATGTCCACGGTTCTCAAATCCAGAAATCTCATGAAAACAGCATATCTCAATGCGTACAGTAATAGAGCACGATGTATGCGGCATATAATAGAAATGTAAGCATATCATGTATCATGCAACGCGGAATAGTGATATGACATATTAATGGAAAACCGCTCTTGTAAAATCATTCCAGTTTTTAAAATATAACATGCGGTTCCTAATTTTACAATAAAACCAGTTATCTATGTAGGTACAATATGTATATGCGCAAGTATAGATGTACCAATGTATGTGTGCACAAATATGGATATCTAAATGTGTATATCTGCACGTATGAATGTATCAATGTATATGTGCAAGCAGGTTATGCGAAGAGTCGTATCATGATGCAGCAATCCTACTGTGTAGTGACATGGCAATTATCGATGATGAAGTGTGTGAGCCTATAAACTGTGTACGTGTGACATACGCATTATCGATAATGGTGCAGGTGTACTATCACAGGTATATGCGATGCAATAATAATATCATGAATGCAGCACAAGGTAAAACATCAGCTAAAAGCTATAAGGTATACGTAATTATCATATGTCCGAGTCGGTGAATCTAACAATCGGCATCTAGCCCAGTAACATCGCGTATGGTATCATCCATCGTACGGCAACCTCTAGTCAAGGGTAAGAAACAATCACCAAGTCAAACTCATCATGCACGGAATATCATCGTGTGGCGGCATTATACTAATAGGGATCCTATCATCCAATACGACAAAAAAGAGTACGGCCTAATATCATATACGACCTATCATCCATTATTCACAACATTCTATAAATGTATGTATATCTATGTGCCTATGTCCCGGTTCACATCCGCAATAATCTCATATTAGGAGACCGGCATGGTATAAATCAACTCGATCGACTCTCATCTGTTTACCATCTTATCATCATGTCATCATATCATTCTTATATTCTTTCTTCGCCTTTAAATCACCTATCAAATTGAATTGTATAAACATTCTATCACTACAAGTATAAGTATCTAATCTAACATACACATCTAAACCATACAATCGGATTTTTAATGACGCGAATCGTAGTTTTGAAAATAGGGGTTACGGTGTTTTTAAGAAAGAGATATCATTTGAAAATCTGTAACATCTCTCAAGGTATATACTTAAAAGGTACATACGATTCTTCAGTTTTGGAAAAGGTATGTTTCGGATGACGCATCTACATCGACTATCTATTCCTACAGTACCCTAAACGGTAATATCGCTAAACGTCATCCTACGATAGTAGTAACATATCACTTCTAACTATCCTCTAGTTTCTAATATGGTTTCATAGCTATCTCATGCTAACCCTAGTTTCCTAATCTAGGTTTCCAAACCATATTCTATAAATCGGTTTTCCATCAAAAGTTTGCGGGGGTGCTAAACACCATCCACCCGACATCCCCGGTAGATATAGATCTACTCACCGTAGTCTTCGCTCGCCGAAGTCGATGACGCCTCGCTCCGTCGCTTCGGAATCCACGCGAAAGTACCTACAATAACAACACATATCGTAACGATATTATAATCAAGGCGGAAAACCAAAACGGCACACGCATTGCTCGTAGGTTAGAACCTATAGCATATGCGTTCAAAATCAATCAAACAATTCTTGTTGTCGATGTACAAACATGCGACAACCAAAAACGAATCCAGATATCTAAACTCATCATTTCAAATACGAAAAACATATCCTAAATCACACACAAGTATTCCCAGATTTTGACTCAGGTCAAATAAATCCAAGCAAACAAGTTTAGGATGATGTATAAGGTATATGTGAGCTACTGAACCAACCTAGTCCCCTACCCTCACCAAGTGGCCGGCCCCTATACCCAAAATTCCGAGCTCGCCGGCCAGGGGGTCTCTGTTTGGGTTCATCAGGTCAGAGTGGTCTCCTAGTAATATATTTAGGCCCCTAGTATTATTTGGTTGTCTCAGATATTCCCTGGGTCGCTCCAGATACCCCATACGCACATTCAAAGTCACAAAACTGATATGGGTCAATTCTATAGTTCGTGCAACGGGTTCAGCTCTATGGCTCAGGTCATTAATCGTGTTACCATGGTCAAGAAAATACTCACAACAGCCCCCAGATTTTACCCATAGTCATTACACAAAAATCCAGCAGGACCAAACACCTCTAAACACCATCAGGTAACCACCCTATAAAAATCCAAACCCTAGCTCTCCTAACTCACCCGGGGTCGCTGGAAATTTCCCAATGGTCGTCGGCCAAAACCGGTGGGTATGGGATAGGGTTTCAGGTGAACACTCCAGGTCATGAGCACAACACTAACACACTGTTTTTTTCCCCAGTGAATGCTCGGGGTCACAGCAGGTCAGCATCATCCTAAAACGACACTAAAACACGATATCTCACACAACTAATCTAATGGGAAGAAATTATACCTTATCTAGTCCACTCAAGACAGCACTAACTTCCCAACATCGTCAAAATCCCACTTTGCTCGGTTCATCGTGTAGAGGAAGAGATGGGGATTAATTCTTGTGAAGGGAGTGTAGGGTTTTAGGGATTTATTGGAGGTAGATCTAGGGTTCTTTGAGGAGGGTTGTGGGGTTGAGAAGATGAGGAGGGAGATGAAAAATGTTGGGGATATGAGATGAGGCAGCAGCCCCCCTCCCTCTCTCTCTCTCTATCACACACACACACACTCTCTCTCTCTCCAAGAATACCTAACCCACTCATTATGTCCCCTTTGACCTTTTATTTTTCCTTTTTCTTTTTCTCACCAAAATGAACAAATACACCCATATAAAACCATAAATGAAATACATGTAACCAAATGGAACATGTCATGGTGCACTAACCATGAAAAGCTGTAAAAATGCGGATTTGGCTTAATCGCGATTAGCAGTGCACTAATCAGGTTTTTATCAAAATTGCATATAATAACTTTTGAAAATGCCAAATCCTAAAAATATCTTATTAAATGAATAAATCATTTTAATTTTTCATTTATTTCATAAATATTGGTATATATTTCTACCCTTTTTCGAAAACTCCAATTTCGCAAATCGGCAGTTTTCGGAAAATATATTATTTTAATATTAAATTCCAAAAATAATATTTTATATTTTTCTTAAATGTTACAGTCTTCCCCGCTTAAATAAATTAGGTCCCCGAATTTAAATTTAAACCCCCAAAATCTAAAACATTTAAATAATCGACTCAAAACAACGGGGCTCCGAAATCATAGAAGACCCAGAAATAACACAACGCGTCAAGGACGCATGAAAATGAGTACAAAATCTCAGAATCAGCTCCGTCAAGCATCATGCAAATCATCAGATTTGCACGCATATCCTAGGAGTTACAATAGAGATGCAGATCTCGAAATCCACTACTGAATCTAATATACACTAGTCAAATACTATAATACGTGTATAGTACGCATCTTTGAAAACTCCAAAATTTGAATAAAGTACATGCAAAATCTTTTCTAAATCACCACGGGAATGCGTAACTCACGGCATAACTGACGGACGCTCATTTTAAAATAATTATATATATCCATATATGTTTTCTTAAATACACGTTCCGTCATTTTCAAAATATCTCAAAAGGTTTTCCTTTATAAACATTCGTGTCACTCACGGGTACGTAGGAATTAGCAAGACTATAGCTCCTCTTGAATACCCTTTTGGTAATCTTTTAATGCATGCAAATTACTCAGGTAATGTCTTCAGATCAGTCCTGTTTGGCTACTACACAATATTGTGCCAAACATGAAAACAAAGTGCTCAAAGCAAAATCAGCCTCAAAAGGCGTATCCAATAATCACATGCGTCTGGTGCACATGGAAATCAAATCAAAATACAGGTGCCACAATACGCACAAGAAAATCTAAGTGCAACGGGTGTGCACAAAAAACATCTGTCCACTGCAACAGTATGCATGACAACAATATCTGGTGCACCTATTGTGCACGAAAATCTCAATCATGTGCATCCAACATGCACGAAATCATGAAATCCAATATCAAGCGCTGATCATGTGCAAGAATCCAATTAGGTGCATAAGGTGCACAAAACAAATATCGAGTAAAAATCGAAATCGACGGTATACAAGACTTTTCAATCCAAATCCAAATCAGGTATACCGTGGTATATAATCGCACAATCTTGTGCATCAACGTGCATGGAAGCAAATCAAACACTAAAAGTGCATGAAAACTGTGCCGAAAGTATAAATCAAATCATATACATGCCCTAGGCATGAAATCACAAAAAATATCTCGAATGACATCAAAACGAAGTCTGGTGCAACTGTGGTGCACAAAATACGTATCAATGCACTACAAGCACATATAAGCTATACCGAGTGCAAAAATCAAATTATCCGTATGAAATCCATGAAATCATAAACATGTGCGGCTAAGGCACAAATCGACATCAAACGCAAAAGGTATGCAAAAATCGCAAATCAACGCAACGGTGTATAAAATATATATATCAGGTGCGAAACTATGCGCAAATATGCAAATACCCAATAGGTGCAGCTATGGTGCACGAAATCAATATCAGGAAACACGTCATCAAAACTCAAATCCAAGCGATATCAGCGTGATACTCGAATCACAAACGCAAATCGAAAAAAGGATATTGAGGTACACCTCCTACAATGTCGAAAAATAATTCAGTGCGCTTACAAACTGGCAGGGCAAGAATATCTGCTCGCCTCTGCTCACGGCCTAGCGTCCTCTGTCTCTGGGACCTTATCTTCTCCATGGATTTACCAATCTCGCAATCCATCGGCTCATCGGCCCTGTCAGGTGTGCTAACGGGGATGATTCCGTTCTGGCACCTCTCGGGTCATCTCCTGGTCAATCATCACGTCAACTCGTGGGGCAGCACTTCACTAGAGTCGGCCTCTGGTTCTCTGAATACACTTCACCCATCTGATCCTGGGTGCAAATCTCATTGTAGCAGGGTCCCGGAAGGAATCCTGCTCAAGGTCTACTCCAATCTTGCCTATGCCGAACTGTACGGAGGCTGGTACTCTTACATTATCTTTTCTCGTTTTCTGGACATCTGCTTGTCCCGCACACATTTCCTCGGAAACTGGCCGTATCCAAACGCCTCTGTAAGCATATCAGGTCTGTGATCTCGATGGGGAATAGCAACAGCTCATCAGCATCTCGCATGAACCTCTGGCTCCCCTTGCCTTTATCGTCGTCCACTATGACGTCACGCCATGCTATCTGCGCACTGCAACTGTTCTCGGCCTCTGTCAATCCGGAGTCTCTCACATGGACTCGAAGTCATGAACTCGGTATTTTCATCACTCTATAGAAGATATCTGGCCGAACACGTCCTCGGGAACTCGTCCCTACCATCGGAGGAATACACAATACTCGCCCGCTCTCGATCAACTTACAACGCATCGGGGTGAGGTCCTCTATCCGAACTTGGTCAACTTACTGATCTCTTATCACATGGTATCTGGACGACGTCAAACTTTTCGATTGAGTCATCGAGGTCCCAAAATTTCCCGAAGGCTCAACACCTGAGCGCAGTCTAAAACATCTGGTACATACCACAGCACCTCTGGACCAGCCGTAGAAGGGTAAACCCAAGCCTCACTGATGGCACCACTAAACTGCCACAAACCCTAAGGTTCAAAGCGGTTCCATGGTCATCATGTCGAGTTAGGGTTTCATTCTTCTATAGGGTCCACAGAATTACCCGCATGTTCCTCCAAACACTTTAAACTTGGGAATATGGTGTCCTGGCACTCTTTCGAACCTTTCAGCTTCGCCAATACCATATGTGACTATTCTTCGCCCGCATTCTAAACAATGCCTCAATCCTCCAGGAAAGGCGATACATTGGCAATCGTCTCCGGATCGGTCTGCTCTAAATCTGAGTAAGACTCTTTCCACACTGGAAATCTTCAACTCAACTGGACCTGCATCAACGCATCAATCTGACGAATCACCTTCGTCTCTCAAATTGGGGTAGACTAGCTATTATCTGTCTCATTTCTTCCTGGAAGCTCTGGCGATCTTAGCTCGTAAGCTCTGTAAGCGACATCCCATCAGTCTCAGCAACAGCTGGGTCACCTGTCTACAAGGTAGGCGACATCATAATCTCTGAGGTATGCTGTACATCAACAGTCCTCTCGCAACTGGCAGCTCTAACAATGGCCCGATCATCCGGTGTAAAACCAAGCACCCGCCTCTATAAGAGGTCCCAACATAAAATACTAACTCGAGACGTTCTCTTGTCACCAGAAAACACAATTGTCAGCCCTCGTACCAGATGAGCTCGCCCTGACCGCAACACTAGCAGCAGCTCAAACTGCGCTCAAACTATGGTGACAGGAACCTCAATCGAGTATCAAAGAGAGCTGATCAACGGCATGAGAGGAACTACAGATCCAGAATGGATACATGATCATAAGAAGGAACATCATCAATGAAAGTATGATCATGGAACTAATAGAATCGAGGATATCCAATGGATGTATAATCAAGGATACGAAGAGAATCACAGATCTCAAAATATGCACATCCTAAGGTTTCTTAAGTGGAGTATCGTATCATAAATATGCCGCGGAATATACGTACGGTATGTCACTCTACTCAAGCTACCTACTCTATCAATTAGGGTAAGCCTATGAAACGAATGTTCGGGTCTAATACCCCCTCCCCCCCGTTCAAGTCTAAGTTCCGTAAGGTCAAGCCAAGGTTCCGAAATACATGCCCGCCCTAGACTCCGCATAGTCAAATATAGACTCGAACAAGGTTAAACCTAGCACTTTGATACCAACTTTGTCACGACCCGAAATATTAGCTCGTGACCAGCACTTGAACCACGCAACGTCTAAAGGCGTAACGAAATTCAAGTAAGCTGAAACCCAGAAATCTAAACCTTTTAAGAAAAAATAAAGGAGGTGAGGTTTTGAAATAAAGGTATATGAAATCAAATTTTCTTAATGCATAGAAAAGGAACATGAATGATGCGCGTGAAATTTACTAGTTTGAAAACATGTTTCGTCTTTTAAAAATTTTGGCAGCACCTCCTTTGTATATTTTGACCCAAAACCACCAATACATAATAATGATAATGGCATCCCTAAGAGGGAGCAAGCTCTTCGCCAAACGACGGATCACAACCACACAATACAGCATAAATAGATATACGACGCCCAATGGCGAAGTTCACCACAAAGATAAAGAAATGGGCAAGATATAACCCCCAAAGTGAATATAAAACCTATCGCTCAAATCTCGCAACTACGAGTCTCACTAAGTCTCATCAGTTATACAATTTACAACTTTTGATTGATTGATGGAGTTAACTAGATACAATATGAAATATAATACAAGAGTGGGTACGATACAATGTCCCAACTACCAATGCCAAACACCCGAATGGAACTGTGTGCCAGCGAAGCCACTACGGATCCAAGCGGTCAACCTGCAAGAACTGTGGCACAACGGGGGTGAGTTGCCAACTCGTGAATAGAAATATATCTACAGGTAGAAATCGAATAAACAACGACTCCTAGGTCAACTATATCAAAAGGTAATACTATGATATCAAGGGAGACCGGGTCGTATATGTGCCAACAAGGTAGTCAATACCTATATGCATGCGGACAACATCCAACAGTAATAATCAATGTATGTCTGTATGTATGTGGATCTAGTCCACGCGTCAACCACTGACGCAACAATATCAAGCATGTAAAAATCATAAAAGAATGTGCATGAAAATATAAGGATATATATATCAACGGTGTCCCTCCCGACACATCAAATCATGGAACCTGAGTGCCTAGCATCGACACTCGAAAACATCATGAAAACCGTGCCCAGCATCGGCATGTAAATCCTCATATATCAGGCTCCGTCAGTATGGATCGGCCCACGGGCTCTGTCAGTCAGGATCGACCCCTATCATCTCTCGACCCCGGTCGGTATCCTCCAGATATCCGCCGACCCCAAATACTATCACCGGTAGATAGTATTCCCTCTGCCAGGCTCACCGTCTACTGCACAGTGATCCGTTCTCGCCCCGGGGTACCATACGGGTCCACCATGTACCCGCCATCGGCCTCATCCGCCTCCTCAAATCGGGTTTCACATGTCGCTCTCAGAACCGAGAAAACACATGGTGGATGTATTGAAATATCATATGAAGAGAAACCGGCTTTTTAAAACAACACATAATCTCTTTTAAAATGCCTACAGTTTTCAAATCCAGAAATCTCATCAAAATAGTATATCTCAATGCGTACAGTAATAGAGTATGATGTATGCGACATATAATAGAAATGTAAGCATATCGTGTATTATGCAACGCAAAATAGTGATATGACATAATAAGGGAAAACCGCTCTTTTAAAATGATTCCAGTTTTTTAATTATAACACGCAGTTCCCAATTTTACAATAAAACCAGTTATCTATGTAGGTACAATATGTATATGCGCAAGTATAGATGTACCAATGTATATGTGCACAAATATGGATATACAAATGTGTATATCCGCAAGTATGAATGTATCAATGTATATGTGCAAGCAGGTTATGCAAAGAGTCATATCATGATGCAGCAATCCTACTGTGTAGTGACATGGCAATTATCGATGATGAAGTGTGTGAGCCTATAAACTGTGTACGTGTGACATACGCATCATTGATAATGGTGCAGGTGTACTATCACAGGTATATGCGATGCATTAATAATATCATGAATGCAGCATAATGTAAAACATCAGCTAAAAGCTATAAGGTATACGTAACTATCATATGTCCGAGTCGGTGAATCTAACAATCGGCATCTATCCCAGCAACATCGTGTACGGTATCATCCATCGTACGACAAACTCTAGTCAAGGGTAAGGATCAATCTCCAAGTCAAACTCATCACGCACGGAATATCATTGTGCGGCGGCATTATACTAATAAGGATCCTATCATCCTATACGACAAAAGAAGGTACGACCTAATATCACATATGGCCTATCATCCATGATTCACAACATTCTATAAATGTATGTATATCTATATGCCTATGTCCCGGTTCACATCCGCAATAATCTCATATTAGGGGACCGACAGGGTATAAATCAACTCGATCGACTCGCATCTGTATACAATTATATCATCATGTCATCATATCAGTCTTATATTCTTTCTTCGCATTTAAATCACCTAACAAATTGAATTGCATTAACATTCTATCACTACAAGTATAAGTATCTAATCAAACATACACATCTGAACCATACAATCGGATTTTTAAAGATGCGAATCGTAGTTTTGAAAATAGGGGTTACGGTGTTTTTAAGAAAGAGATATCATTTGAAAATCCGTAACATCCCTCAAGGTATTTACTTAAAAGGTACATACGATTCTTCGGTTTAGGAAAATGTATGGTTCGGTTGACGCATCTACATCGACTATCTATTCCTACAGTACCCTAAACGGTAATATCGCTAAACGTCATCCTACGATAGTAGTAACATATCACTTCTAACTATCCTCTAGTTTCTAATATGGTTTCATAGCTGTCTCATGCTAACCCTAGTTTCCTAATTTAGATTTCCTAACCATATTCTATAAACCGGTTTTCCATCAAAAGTTTGCGGGGGTGCGAAACGCCATCCACCCGACTTCCCCGGTAGATATAGATCTACTCACCGTAGTCTTCGCTCGTCGAAGTCGATGACGCCTCGCTCCGTCGCTTCGGAATCCACGCGAAGATACCTACAATAACAACACATATTGTAACGATATTAAAATCAAGACGGAAAACCAAAACGGCACACGCATTGCTCGTAGCTTAGAACCTATAGCATATGCGTACAAAATCAATCAAACAACCGTTGTTGTCGATGTACAAACTTGCAAAAACAAAAACGAATCCAGATATCAAAACTCGTCATTTCAAATACGGAAAACATGTCCTAAATCACACACTAGTATTCCCAGATTTTGACTCAGGTCAAATAAATCCAAGCAAACAAGTTTAGGGTGATGTATAAGGTATATGTGAGCTACTGGACCAACCTAGGCCCCTACCCTCTCCAAGTGGCCGGCCCCTATACCCAAAATTCCAAGCTCGCCGGCCAGGGGGTCTCTGTTTGGGTTCATCAGGTCAGAGTGGTCTCCTAGTAGTATTTTTAGGCCCCTAGTATTATTTGGTTGTCTCAAATATTCCCTGGGTCGCTCCAGATACCCAATAGGCACACTCAAAGTCAGAAAACTGATATGGGTCAATTTCTGAGTTCGTGCAACGGGTTCAGCTTTATAGCTCAGGTCATGAATCGTATTACCATGGTCAAGCAAATACTCACAACAGCCCCCAGATTTTACCCATAGTCATTACACAAAAATCCAGCAGGACCAAACACCTCTAAACAACATCAGGTAACCACCCTATAAAAATCCAAACCCTAGCTCTCCTACTCACCCGGGGTCGCCGGAAATTTCCCAATGGTCGCCGGCCAAAACCGGTAGGTATGGGATAGGGTTTCAGGTGAACACTCCAGGTCATGAGCACAACACTAACACACTGTTTGTTTTCCCAGTGAATGCTCGGGGTCACAGCAGGTCAGCAACATCCTAAAACGACACTAAAATACGATATCACACACAACTAATCTAAAGAGAAGAAATTATACCTCATCTAGTCTACTCAAGGCAGCACTAACTTCCCAACGTCGTCAAAATCCCACTTTTCTCGGTTCATCATGTAGAGGAAGAGATGGGGATTAATTCTTGTGAAGGGAGTGTAGGGTTTTGGGGATTTATTGGCGGTAGATCTAGGGTTCTTTGAGGAGGGTTGTGGGGTTGAGAAGATGAGGAGGGAGATGAAAAATGGTAGGGATATGAGATGAGGCAGCAGCCCCCTCCCTCTCTCTCTCTATCACACACACTCTCTCTCTCTCCAAGTATACCTAACCCACTCATTTTGTCCCCTTTGACCTTTTCTTTTTCCTTTTTCTTTTTCTCACCAAAATGAAAACATACACCCATATAAAACCATAAATGAAATAACATGTAACCAAATGGAACATGTCATGGTGCACTAACCATTAAAAGCTGTAGAAATGCGGATTTGGCTTAATCGCGATTAGCAGTGCACTAATCGGGTTCTTATCAAAATTGCATATAATAACTTTTGAAAATGCCAAATCCTAAAAATATATTATTAAATGAATAAATCATTTTAAAATTTCATTTATTTCAGAAATATTGGTATATATTTATACCCTTTTTCGAAAACTCCAATTTCGCAAATCGGCAGTTTTCGGGAAATATATTATTTTAATATTAAATTCCAAAAATAATATTTTCTATTTTTCTGAAATGTTACATGTTGCTTATGGTTTACATCCGCGCTAGTCCAGCCACTGCTCTTTCGTTAGTTAAGTAACCTAACGAGTGATGACGGGGCCTCGTGGCGAATGCGGATGGCATAAGCGTACGTTATGTTTTCATTGTTTTCTGCAATAGTAGGATTAATTGATGGGACTGAATTATATAAATGCAAAGAAAACAAACTAAAGTTGAATCATTGGAACAATTTTAAAACCACTCGGTTTTTTCAAAACCGCAAAACTTTTAAAATGCGAAGCTTAAACCACTCCTTTTAAAAGCTATCAGGTTCCTTCGATTATATCAAGTTCACTACGTTCACGGTTTCGCCAAAACCATTCGTAGCCCTCCGTCATTTCAGTTCAATGTTCAGTAGTATTCAAGCTATGTATTTTGACCTTCGCCAATGCAGAGTGATTGGTAGCTACTGAATATTTATCTGTAAACATAGATAGAAGCGTTGATTTGGGACATTCGTACTGCCATTTTGGCCTTCGTCAAGGGTATGTACGGGTGGGTTCAAATTAACCTGGATAATGACGGGTAGAACTTGACATGTGACTTATGATATGTTGGCCTTCGTCAAGGTCATAAGAGCATGGGGCAAAAATCCACATCGGGAGTTTCTAAAGAAACTGAAATTTGCTAGAGTTGCATACTATTTGGAGTGTGATAATTTTGGTAGGATTCCTTCAACTTTATCACATAATGATATTTGGATCCCGATCCTACTGTTATTATATGCTACTTCTTGGGAGATTTTTTCACTTAACGATCAATACTATAAACCAAGTAGGTGTCTAGAAAGGTGTTAGAGGGGCTACGCCCACAAGGAAATGAGGTTATTTAATTAAGGAACATAGAGAAAGCGTCATAAAACATCCCTCGAAGTACCGACACTGGCCTGGCCGAACGGTTAAGCTAGTATTGTACGGTGAGATTAATCCTGACTAATTCTTCTTTTATGGTTTGAGGAAGGATTCGAGAAATAGTGGGAGCCATCCTGTTTAGATAAACAAAAAACCACTCTAAACTTGCAAGAGCATCATGCTAAAGTGTTTCTTCTCTCTCTCCTAATTGTAGCGACCAAGAACATGAAGGGCCTTAAGTTATTACTAGATAAAAATATATTGACAGGGCCGAACTAGAAAGATTGGTTCAGGAATGTCAAGATGGCAATCACTTATGACAAATTGGGGTATCTGCTTACTACTAAATCCCCCGCCGTCCCAGGTCCAGAATCCAGTGTCGCGGATAAGGAAATCTGTAAGATCAGGAAGATTGACAGCGCGAAGGCCAAGTGCCTCGTGCTTGCCTCTATGGACAATAAACATCAGAGGAGGCATGAGAATATGGATCTTGAATCTATATTCCTCCATACCAAGGAATTATATGGAGAGCAATCTCGTATCGCAAGATACGAGACCTCGAAGAAATTATTTCAAGCGAGGTTGGCCGTCGGATTATCTTTAGGGGAACACGTCTTTAAGATGATTGGCTACATTGAGGAGCTCGCGGATCTTGGGACCACGTTAGAGAACGAGCTGTACACAGACTTGATTCTCCAGTCCCTTCATTCCAGCTACGCCCAGTTTATCTTGAATTTTAATTTTCAAGATAAAGAATTTGAACTTCCGGATCTCCTCAACATGTTGAGGAGTGCAGAGGGCACCCTGCAGAAAGCCAGGGAAACACCCTCTCTGTTTGTTGGCGGTGCATTCTCTTCTAGGTCCAAGGCGAAAGCCAAAGGAAAGAAAAAGAAGGCCCCTACCAAACCGAGAGGCGGTGTTAGTAAGGTGGAACCCAAGGGAAAGGAAAAAGTGGCAGGTCCTATAGAGAGAAAGAAAGAATGCTTCTATCATCATAAGAAGGGACACTGGAAGAAAGATTGCAGGGCTTGGAAGGCCAAGAACCAGGACCCGAAGCAAGTTGTGGCTTCGGCTTCAGGTGTGTATGTAATTGAAAACTGTTTGTCAATCAACTCTACTTCCTGGGTATTGAATACCGGATCAGGATCTCATATCTATAATTCTTTGCAGGCACTGAGAAGCCGTAGTGTTTTGAAGGCGGGTTATATGACCCTCAGAGTTGCAAACGGAGCAAGCATGGATGCTGTGTCCATAGGGGAATATCACTTAGGGTTGACTAATGGACATGTTTTGGTTTTGCGCAACTGTTATTTTGTACCAAGTTTGACTTGTAATATCATATCTGTATCTTTAATGTCTAAAGAAGGTTATGATTTGGCATTTGTATGCAATGTCGTAAACATCCACCTTAATCATAATTTGATTGGGTCGGGTACATTAAGTAACGGTATATACGTATTAAACCAGCCGCGGATTTTCAATATCCAGAATACACACAAAAGAAAGTCTCCAGAATTAAATCATGCTTTCTTATGGTATTATAGACTGGGTCACATCAATGAGACAAGGTTAACCAAGTTAGATAAAGAAGGATATTTGGATCCGTTCGAATATCAATCTTATGCAACTTGTCAATCGTGTCTCAAAGGAAATATGACAAAGACTCCGTTCACTGGACACAGAGTAAGAGCGAGCGAGCTCCTGGGACACATACGCAGCGATGTGTGTGGTCCAATGTCTACACATGCAAGAAGTAGTTTTTCCTATTTCATTACTTTTACGGATGATTTCTCCAGGTATGGACATGTTTTCTTGATGAAGCATAAATCCGAAGCCTTTGAGAAATTCCGGGAGTATAAGAATGAAGTGGAAAAACAAACCGGAAAAAGTATCAAGACACTGAGATCTGATCGAGGTGGTGAATACTTGAAAACCAAATTCCTGGATTAACTAAAAGAGATTGGAATTCTCTCTCATCTTACTCCTCCATATACACCACAACACAACGGTGTATCGGAGAGAAGGAACCGAATCCTTTTGGATATGGTACGTTCCATGATGAGTAACCCTATTGGCTATGCACTAGAATCAGCTGCATATCTTTTGAACAAGGTGCCTACCAAGACTGTGCCTACTACACTATATCAGATGTGGAGTAGGAAGAAACCCTATCTTCAGTATCTGAAGATATGGCGATGTCCAGCTTTTGTTAAAAGGCAGCATGCGGACAAACTCGAGGCATGCTCAGTACTGTGTAAGTTTGTGGGATACCCAAAGAACTCCAGGGGGTACCTTTTCTATCACGCAGAGGAATGGAAAGTTTTTGTTTCTCGTCATGCCCACTTTCCGGAACATCAGTTCTTAGAAAAAGAAACAAGTGGGAGCGCAATAGAACTGGAAGAGATTCCAGAACCACAAGCTATTACTGAAATCTTGGTGAAACCAGAAGTTTCAAAAGAACAGGACATTCCCTCACCTCTCCGCAGGAGTAGTAGGCTGTCTCATCCGCTTGAGAGATACTACGGTTTTCTCATAGACGGGAATAGAGAGGATTGCATCATTGATAATGATGAGCCGACTAACTTCCATCATGCCATTCAGAGCACCGACTCGGTAAAATGGCTGGATGCAATGCGGACCGAGATGGAGTCCATATACACCAATAATGTATGGACTTTGGACATTGCTCCAGAAGGGGTAAAACCCGTAGGCTGCAAATGGATCTTTAGAAAGATGATTGGTGTAGATGGACAGGTTGAAACCTATAAGGCTAGACTTGTTGCAAAAGGATTCCGTCAAAGACCTGGTCTGGACTATGACCAAACCTTTTCTCCAGTGGTTATACTCAAATCCATTCGGATCCTTCTTGACTTTGCTGTCTTCCACGATTATAAGATTTGGCAGATGGACGTAAAAACCGCTTTTCTAAATGGAAATTTAGAAGAATGTGTCTATATGGACCAGCCAAAGTGTTGGAGATAGTGCCCTCAGAGTCAATTATTGGATCGCAGGCACGCGATTGCAATGATTGAGAGAGGACCTATCCCGGTAGGACAGTCTTACTCAAGATGAAAGTATGCTATCTGGTTTATCTTTATCATCGTGTACTGCTTTAGGTGACCTGACATGTCGCTATTACACGTTGATAGAGCTCCTAGGATTCTTGCTTGACCACCAGCAGTATGAGGGCGATCATATAAGTGGGAGCTGGTAGTCTATAAGCACATCCTTAAAAGGTCCCTAGTCGTGGGAGTTTCGAGACAGGGCATCGATATTCCAGAGTAGACTAGTGTATACAGTCGAGACCCCGACGAGGGGCGGTGGCCGGTCTCACAAGCCACTGGTGTTAGTTGGTTCACCTAAGATGTATACAGGTGCTCATTGGGTTATGAGTACACCGGACAGGACTCGCCGGGAACATGCTAGTTGGTCTTATACCAGACGTCAGATAGCAGTTCCCAGGTGACATGTGTACAGGTTAGTTCATCGACCTGATGATCGTCATTTGTCTCGTGTGAGTTCCCACTGTACTTTGATTACTACCCTACCACGCTCAAAGGAGACGTGCAAACAGGTTTTATTTGGGTACAGTCCCGAGCCACATGGAGGCAGTGAGCGGATCTTCAGGGGTTCGTCTCTCCCGGTATTGGGGGTGAGGTCGCGCTGTGTCTAGGAGAGCCATTACACAAAGCCCTCGGCCGAGGCAGGAGATTTACTGGTAGGTATTCCAGTAGTATCTCAGGGTGTTCTGGGCTACACTCCGACACGACTTGTACCGCTTTTGGGGGTCTGACTTTACCAACCCCCTAGGCCCGCCATGCGATGCTCATAGACGAACGGACCGGACTGTACGGATATTGTCACTGACAGGATCAGTAGGGTATCAGGATGAGTTCGCTCATCGACGTCCCTTTTGGTCAATAGCTGGTGGCCCGTTACGTATTGGCTTATACCTCTGACGTGCTAGTGGTTAAATCCACAACCAAGGTGTTGACGAGTCTTTAGAGTCCCCCACAATCAATTGCTCAAGTTTTCAGGCGAAAAGCTGTAGAGGCCGTATGGAGATATAGCAGGGTTCGATCAGATACGTGCGGTATTGCACGGATCAGGATCGGACGGTTAATACTAGCGGGCTTTGGTTTAAGCCGGATCCTTGTATTGTACAGTGTAGATTTTGTCTCATTGCATTTGTATTTCGGTCGGAATACGAATGCGAGTGTGTATACACAGTAGCGAGGTTTTCCTGTAATTTATTACGGGACCAGTTTTCTGGAGTTGCCAGTTTGCTTTCCGTTTCGGCCATATTTCATTTGTATCTTTCAATGGCCGAAGATTGTTGGAGGAGGGCTTATTTGCATTTGTGCAAATAAGCATTTGTGGAGGGTGTTCTTTGCATTTTATTATATCATGACGGTGCACCATCCATTGACCTTGCTTGACTTCTATCTTCATGATGGCATGACTTTTGGAAGTGATGATTGTTGTTTGAGTGTTGGACTTTCCTTGCTATCATTTCTTTGCATGATAGCCTTTTCTCTCTCTCCCTTGGATTATTGGTTGGATGACTCTTTTTTGATACACACACTCACCACACTCTCATTCCTCCTCTGTCAATTTTTTTGGTGAGGCCGGCCAAGCTCTTGGAAGGGGGCTGTCCCAAAATTGGAGAGTGGGTTTTTGTTCATTTGGCTTTGCAAAATTCCCACAAGTTCCATCTCCAAACTACATCTCATTCCTCCACCAAAAAGGCAACATCCTAAACCCCAAATGAGAAATATCACTACACGCATTCTAAAGCAAACCTTGGGCATGTCGGCTCGCCAACTTCGTGCCCGAGTTGCCTCGGTATAGAGGTGGGAGCCCGTAAAAGAAGCCGGCGACGTGGTTCCCTTCCGGCGAGGAGGTGGAGACCGGACACTCCGCGGGAGATCGGGACGACGACGAGAAGACCGGAGGACACGGATCGCTCGGTATATCTCTCTTCCCCATCTTGTAGTTAGCTAGGACTAGTTTAATGGCACGATCCGGGTTTTAGTGCGCGGTGGTGCCGGTTCAAGAAAATTTAAAGTTAACCATCGCTTCCGCATTTGGCCTCGGGATGGAGGCCGGGGCGCCGCCGTGCACTTACATTGGTATCAGAGCCTCGCCATTAACATAGTCTAGCTTTGTCTAATGTGTTTTACATTTCCGATCGAACAAAATTCCAAAAACCCGCGTTTTCTTCACATCTGTTTCTGTTGAAATTTTTTGAAGTCCAAAATTTTTTCAGGTTGTAAATAAGTGATGTACTGGAAGTTCTAAGCACTCTGTAGAAATTCGACACAGTAACTCGACTACTGAAGCATGGAACCACGGCCAAACCCCCCTTTGGGCCGCGGTTCCGCCGCACAATGATGTCCTTGCTGTATCAAATTTCTGCAGTCGCTTTCTGGGTTGAAAATAGGGGTTTTGGAATATTATTTTTGGGCCCAGAATTTCTTGATGTGCTACAGTAGTACTTGGGGGCCCACTTGATAAAATTTGATCGATCGGATATTTTAAAACACATTAGTTCACAGTATTTACATTATATCTGCGACCGTGAATGTCACTTGATCGGTAAATCCTGTCTGACTGCTATAGCCCGGTTAGACGGATTTGCGAACGTGACTTTCACGTTGATGTTCTGTGTATTGCTGTGATGTTGCGGATCGGTCGTGGGGGATAGCCTGGTTGCAGTGGTAGTACAGTTTTGTTGTATCATGTACATTTGATATTGCGGGGCGAGCGTCCGACATGTGTACTGCCGTCACTGCATGTTTGTATTATTATTTTGGGGCACGACCAGGTTGCGGTCGATGTACCCGTTGTATGTATATTTTACTTTCTGTACTAGGATTGCCCCGCGGAGGGGTGCACGGATAGCCGGGTTCTAGAGGGAAACAAGCCCGCATCTCATGGCATTGAGACGGAGGGGGTTTTACTCTAGAATTGGCGGGCTATTCGCCGCACTCGTAGGAGGTACAGGTTGACCCAGGAGGGGTGCCCAAGTTACCGGATTCCATGAAGTGCTGGGTGGTCCATTCACGTTGCTGAAAGGGGCTGCCTCGCTTCAGGTTTTGGCGGGTAACTTGCCGTGCCCGTAGGGGTCTAGAGTTTTCATTGCACAGGCTATCCACACGACTAGGGGAACGTCGGGTTTCAGTAGTGGCTCTGTGAAACCCGGGGATCCCAGATATCTGTATTGTTCTGTGATGCTGTACATTTCTGTGATGTTGCATTTTTATCACGCCTTGAGCGAATTTAATATATTGGTATATATATTAGTAGATGTTGTATATGTTTTGCATCCGCGCTAGTCCAGTCCCCGCTCTGTCGTTAGTTAGCTAACCTAACGGGTAATGACGGGACCCAGTAGCGAATGCGGATGGCATATACGTACATCAGTATATTTTCGTTCTTTGTGGTGTGATCAATTGATGGGACTGCATTGATTCGGATCAATGCAAGTTAAAAACAAACCTAATCTGATGTTGTTGGAACTTTTTCAAAATACTGTTATTGCAAGGACATTCACTTTTGTTTTGCTCCGTGGTATTCAGTTGGAATATCCTGCTCCTCAGTCGACGAGGCAAGGGCCGAGATCCCTTCACCGGGAGTGACCCCTCGGACAAAAGTTTGCGTCAGGGCAATAACTTTACTATAGCCGATTACTTTTGCTTTGCATCGTGGTATTCAGTTGGAATATCCTGCACCTCATTCTACGGGGAAAGAGCCGAGATCCCTTCACCGGGACTGACCTCTTAAGCAAAGGTTTTCGTTACTATATTTTTCTAAAAAGCTATCCGTTCCTTCAACGATATCAAGTTCATTACGTTAAAGGTTTTCGCCAGAAACCATTCGTAGCCCTCCGTCGTTTCATATGGGTGGTCAATAGTATTCAAGCCGTGTATGTTGGCCAAAGTCAAGGCACAGTGATTGGTAGCTATTGGGGTATTCATATGCAGCATAGATAGATGCGTTGGTTTGGGGCAGTCGTACTTCTATTTTGGCCAAAGTCAAGGGTATGTGCGGGTGTGCTCAAATTAACCTGGAGAATGACGGGTAGAACTTGACATGTGACTTATGATATGTTGGCCAAAGTCAAGGTCATAAGAGCATGGGGTAAAAATCACATCGGGAGTTTCAAAAGAACTGAAACTTGCCAGATATGCGCATACCTTCTGGAGTGTGATACCGTGAGCGGATTCCGTCACGTTATCATGCGATGATAGTTGGATCCCGATCCCCACTGATGAGTTATTTTACTCCTCGGGTGATCCCGACTAATTATTCTTTCAGGTTTGGAGGAGAATTTGAGGTGACAGTGGGAGGTTTCCAGATTAGATAAATTGGTAACCATTCCGATCTAGGTTAGAGTGCACGCTGAGTGTTTCTTTTCTCTCTCTCTTCGGCAGCGACCATTGACCCGACCCTAAGACTATGACTCAGTGACCAAGTTGACCGAACCTTCTTAACACTGGCTTTTGGATTGCCAAAGTCGCTAACCTCATTGCCACTCCTACTTTTACTCTTTTCTCCAGGTCACCCCGTATTACTACGAACATCCACTTCCATTGGACAAAACCATCGTATGGTTATATACGAACTCGAAGGGATTTATTCGAGGATGGTTTCCGGTTCTGGAGAAAACGAATAGGACTATTCAGTTGTCTTTTCCTTTTTACCTTCTCTCAAGTTTCGAGTACTCCTTGGTTTAGGAGATAGTACACCTATTACGCAAATTGGATAGTCTTCTTGCAAACCATAGGCAGGTGCCGACCGGTAGGGAATGAAGAAAACCAATTAGCCTAACGATGGTGTACAGAAGGTATTATGTAGAGACAAAGAAAGGGATTAGAAGGAGGGCAAAGTAAATTGCGACTGATATTCACGACTAAACCAAGTTTTTCGTTACCACTCCCACATCACCCTTGTATTTCTCCAGGATACTCCGTATCACTACGAAGATCCACAGTTTATTGGATACTCCATCGTATGGTTATATACGAACTCGAAAGGAACTTGTTCCAGTTCGGGGATGGATTCTGGTTCAGGAGAAATAGGAATGCGGTTTATTCGGTTGTCTTTTATCTTCACCTTCTCTCTCATTGTGAGTGCTCCTAGGATTAGGACAGTACACCCATTATACTTATTGGATAATCTTCTTCCAATCCATAGGCTGGTGCCGAACGGTAGGGAAGGAAGAAAACCATTTGGCCTAAAGGGGTGTACAGAAGGTAATGACTAATGACATATAAAGGGATTTGGAGAGGTGGCAAAGAATTATACGGTTACAGTCGTAAATCTGGATAATGGAAGAGGCATTACTAGGAATACCCGGATACCCCTTCGAAACATTTCAATGTTTCAGTTTCACTGTGTACTGTTAAAGGAAAACTGATTTCCCGATTAGATACTTACTCCAAGGTATGTATTTACCAGGTATGATTCTCACATCTGTATGGTTTTACAGATGATGAGTGGGAGTAAGTTATTGAGAATCAGGTGATCGTCCTCATTATATCGGAATTCGTTGTAATTGGTGATATTTGAGGGAGCCACCTGGGTTGTTTGCCGGACGGCGAATATTTGGTTTTGAATATCCGTTATAATGCACTATTTTCAAATTGATATATCTGTACGTCTATTTTTATAGAGTGAGATATACCTTTTTGAAATTATGTCGATGACATTTACCTATATCAGTTGATGTTTAGGTAAGGAGCATTAAACAGCGGTGTAATTCTTCTTAACCATAAGTACAGTTTTCAATCTACGACACACAGTGAATGAGTTATCAGACTCAAGGGACTTATACAGAGTATTGTATGTTGTCCAGGGTCCATCAGGACAGAGGGGTTGGTCCTCGTACTATATTCGGTTTACTTAAGACTTCTCTAGTTTTTAGACAAGTGTTTCGTAGAAACACAGGGTCCGAATTTTGAGAAGTTATAGGTATTTGAATAAAGTAGAGAACCATGTGTTGCAAGTATCGGGATTCTTCAAGTTGATCGAAGATGTAGATACTTGTGTATGGTATTCAATTGACAGTAATGATTAAGAGAACTTGCTTCTCTTTCAGGTTACTCATAATTGGAAACATTCCTAAGATTGAGTAACGCTGATCGGCCTCCTTCCATTTAGTTAACATGCACTGGAGACAACTGCATGATTTGAATCTGGTTCAATTAAATCAGTGCCTCTGGTTCTATATTGGATATAGAACAGTTCATATCTTAACGTTGTTAAGGTACGGGGAGTTGTCCGGATTATGCTTAAAACCAGACTCTGGATAACTCAAGGCATGTTTCTGTAATGGCTGTTTGTGGGTTAACCCAGGCTATGATGAGGGTTGACTTTCTACCATCTGGAAGATCAATAGTGATATTGTTCTAGACTCGCCACAGTTTTAATAAAAATGGATTTTTTCAGAAAACAGTAGTGGAAGTATGGTATAACTGGAAGTGATTCCAGAACCACAAACGATTACAGAAGATTTGATACGAACCTAAAGATTCAATCTGGCTTGACATTACATTGGCCACTCCGCAGATGTGGTGGTTAACTTCAGGCACCCGAGAGGTACTCCGGTAGCCTCAAGGACGGTGACAGGGAAGTTCTTGTTTACCCACACTTGCCATTGCTGTTGTTCCAGACTGTGAGACCCGGCAGGAGGATGAGTATAGCGTCGTTCTAAACTTGCTTTAGAAGTGTACGTGTATATGACTCTGCCAGAGGATTGTCGTAGTCAGTGGGAGCAGCGGAAGCATTGGTGGACAGGTGGCTTATGTCTATTTATAGACTAAAGCAGATATAGCGGAGATAGATCATCAATTTCTGATGTGACAGTCATAGGTTTGACTTCATCAGAATAGGGGATGGATCAGTTGAAAAGGTAGTAGGGTGTGATGTCCTGGTATTTGGATGACATACACAGAGTAGGAAGTGATATTCCTATACTACAATCGGTTATACTTTGGTCATCACACAGTGGTTTCTCCACATGGGATTTGGACATTATATCAGATATACTGCTTACTAGATCTATGGTTTTAGATCTAGATTTGGGTAGTTTCCCAATCAGGGTACTTGGACAGCATTCTAAGAAAATTTAGAATGGACGACTCCTGGCACGGTAGTGTACCTGCAGGTGATGGAGTCACCCTATCTAAAGGTGTCTTACAGACTAAAGGGGAGAGGGATGTGCATGATTGGCAGATCACTTGCTCAGGCAATTGAGTCAATCATGAGATGTCAAGTACCACACCAGATGTTGTTCTTGCACTAGATGCAATAAGTTGACATTGATCCTATCCTAGAGAAACAGTCGGAAGCAGTTTTAGAACATAAGTAGATGTTCTAGGGATATGATAACGACAGCCTCATTCGGGAGACAGTTATCATTCCAGGCTTCCAAGGTGACATGGACGACAAGGAGGTTGTCAGAGTTATAGTTTTTCCTTCTGACGAGGGGCAGTATTTTGGACAGGTGGTCCAACGCAATACTGAGGGAGGCATGGCGCAGGATACTGATTGAGTTCAGTTGACGATACTGTCTAAGAAGTTTGGATTTGGAGTTCATTTATGAGCTAGGTCCCATCAGACATCCAGACACATTCAAAGACAGGTATTGCTCATTTCGGGAGATGGCTTTCTCCGCGAACATGAGATATAGAGAGACATAGAAAGAAACATCCAGGCGGATCCACTCACTGAGGCTATTCCTCGAACGCAATAGTTTCGCAAACGAGCTTTGTGAGACTGACTAGTAGAGGAGTTGGGTGTTCGGTATCACACGGGCTGTGAGTATGCGACATCGCAATAATTAGCCTTGAGTGCAAGTGGGAGATTATTGGAGATAGTGCCCTCAGAGTCAATTATTGGATCACAGGCACGCGATTGCAATGATTGAGAGAGGACCTATCCCGGTAGGACAAACTTACTCAAGATGATAGTATGCTATCTGATTTATCTTTATCATCGTGTACTGCTTTAGGTGACCTGACATGTCGCTATTACACGTTGATAGAGCCCCTAGGATTCTTGCTTGACCACCAGCAGTATGAGGGCGATCATATAAGTGGGAGCTGGTAGTCTATAAGCACATCCTTAAAAGGTCCCTAGTCGTGGGAGTTTCGAGACAGGGCATCGATACTTCAGAGTAGACTAGTGTATACAGTCGAAACCCCGATGAGGGGCGGTGGCCGGTCTCACAAGCCACTGGTGTTAGTTGGTTCACCTAAGATGTATACAGGTGCTCATTGGGTTATGAGTACACCGGACAGGACTCGCCGGGAACATGCTAGTTGGTCTTATACCAGACGTCAGATAGCAGTTCCCAGTTGACATGTGTACGGGTTAGTTCATCGACCTGATGATCGTCATTTGTCTCGTGTGAGTTCCCACTGTACTTTGATTACTATCCTACCACGCTCAAAGGAGACGTGCAAACAGGTTTTAGTTGGGTACTGTCCCGAGCCACATGGAGGCAGTGAGCGGATCTTCAGGGGTTCGTCTCTCCCGGTATTGGGGGTGAGGTCGCGCTGTGTCTAAGAGAGCCATTACACAAAGCCCTCGGCCGAGGCAGGAGATTTACTGGTAGGTATTCCAGTAGTATCTCAGGGTGTTCTGGGCTACACTCCGACACGACTTGTACCGCTTTTGGGGGTCTGACTTTACCAACCCCCTAGGCCCACCATGCGATGCTCATAGACGAACGGACCGGACTGTACGGATATTGTCACTGACAGGCTCAGTAGGGTGTCAGGATGAGTTCGCTCATCGACATCCCTTTTGGTCAATAGCTGGTGGCCCGTTACATATTTGCTTATACCTCTGACGTGCTAGTGGTTAAATCCACAACCAAGGGGTTGACGAGTCTTTAGAGACCCCACATTCAGTTGCTCAAGTTTTCGGGCGAAAAGCTGTAGAGGCCGTATGGAGATATGGCAGGGTTCGATCAGATACGTGCGGTATTGCACGGATCAGGATCGGACGGTTAATACTAGCGGGCTTTAGTTTAAGCCGGATCCTAGTATTGTACAGTGTAGATTTTGTCTCATTGCATTTGTATTTCGGTCGAAATACAAATGCGGGTGTGTATACACAGTAGCGGGGTTTTCCTGTAATTTATTACGGGACCAGTTTTCTGGAGTTGCCAGTTTGCTTTCCGTTTCGGCCATATTTCATTTGTATCTTTCAATGGCCGAAGATTGGTGGAGGATGGCTTATTTGCATTTGTGCAAATAAGCATTTGTGGAGGGTGTTCTTTGCACTTTATTATATCATGATGGTGCACCATCCATTGACCTTGCTTGACTTCTATCTTCATGATGGCATGACTTTTGGAAGTGATGATTGTTGTTTGAGTGTTGGACTTTCCTTGCTATCATTTCTTTGCATGATAGCCTTTTCTCTCTCTCCCATGGATTATTGGTTGGATGACTCTTTTTTGATACACACACTCACCACACTCTCATTCCTCCTCTCTCATTTTTTTTGGTGAGGCCGGCCCAGCTCTTGGAAGGGGGCTGTCCCAAAATTGGAGAGTGGGTTTTTGTTCATTTGGCTTTGCAAAATTCCCACAAGTTCCATCTCCAAACTAGATCTCATTGCTCCACCAAAAAGGCAACATCCTAAACCCTAAATGAGACATATCACTACACGCATTCTACAGCAAACCTTAGGCACGTCGGCTCGCCAACTTCGTGCCCGAGTTGCCTCGGTATAGAGGTGGGAGCCCGTAAAAGAAGCCGGCGACGTGGTGCCCTTCCGGCGAGGAGGTGGAGACCGGACACTCCGTGGGAGATCGGGACGACGACGAGAAGACCGGAGGACATGGATCGCTCGGTATATCTCTCTTCCCCATCTTGTAGTTAGCTAGGACTAGTTTAATGGCACGATCCGGGTTTTAGTGCGCGGTGGTGCCGGTTCAAGAAAATTTAAAGTTAACCATCGCTTTCGCATTTGGCCTCGGGATGGAGGCCGGGGCGCCGCCGTGCACTTACACAAAGGGTTTCATTCAGAGTGGGAGCAGCGGGAAAGTGTGCAAGTTGCTTAAGTCCATTTATAGACTAAAGCAGGCATCGCGGAGTTAGAACATCTGTTTTGATGAGACGGTCAAATAATTTGACTTTATCAAAAATCCAGATTAGCCATGCATTTATAGTATGGTTGTAGCACGAACTGTTGTATTCCTCTTCTTGTACGTGGATGACATTCTCTTGATAGCATATAACATTCCTATGCTACAATCTGTCAAAGGGTTTTTGTCACACAGGTTCTCCATGTTGACCTGGGTGATGCCTCTTACATTCTGAGGATCCAGATCTATCCTGATGGATCTAAGAGGATGTTGGGACTTTCACAGTCTAGGTACATCGATACCATACTGAAAAGATTTAGTATGAAAGATTCAAAGCACGGTAATTTACCTGCTTGTCACGGAATCACTCTTTCCAAAGAGATGTCTCCCAAGACTGATTTGGAAAGGGATCGCATGTCTATTATACCCTACGCTTCTGCGGTAGGCTCCATAATGTATGTGATGTTGTGTACCAGACCAGATGTAGCTTATGCACTGAGTGTGGTAAGCCGGTATCAGTCATGTAAGTCTACGGTAGCACCCCGGCCGTCAATCCGAGGCCAAATGCGGAACAAAAACTTTTTACGAAACCGGCGCTATCGTAGTCTTTCACCCGAATCGAACCATTAACACAAACTAGCTAACTAGAAAAATTACAGAAAATCTATACTGATCGATCCGTGTCATTCGGTCTTTATCCACCATCTCTAGCTCTTCGTTGCATCTCCGATCGCGCTCGATCTCTGGTCTCCTCATCGAAAAGGGCACCACATCAAGAAGTCTTTTTACAGGCTCCCGCTTCAAACCGAAGCAACTCGGATATGAAGTTTTCTAGCCGGCATGTCCAAGGTGAAGTAGAGAATGTGTATGATAACTTTGTCTCTAAACATCCATTGATTCTCAACACATGAGATTGTATGGATGGAGGTTGAAGATGAAGCCATTGATGGAGATTGTGAGCTCAAGAAGAAAGAGGAAGAAGAAGAGCTTTCTTTTGTTATTGTGTTGGAATAAAAATGAGAGAGCACTAGAATGAAATCTCAAGAGCTAACCCCAAGCCAAATAGCTGCCCTCTCTCTCTCCTCATATCATTTCAACACAATAATCAATAAGAAAGGTGACATTTGCACAAATAAAAAGACCATGAGTCATCACCCATGCACATGCCACAATTAATGCTCCTCAGGATGACTTGAGCTCATAATTACCACTAATAAACATTAATCTAAATGTTTAATCCAAAAAGAGAATGGCAACATCTAAACTAAACTCGTGACGGATCACAAGGATACCCTTCACCTGTATATGCATACCTGCATCCGCATTCCGACTGAATGCGAATGCAATGAGACGAAAGTAATCCAAAAACTCTAATACTAGGATCGAGCTTAAACCAAAGCCTACTAGTATGATCCGTCCGATCAAGATCCGTGCACAAGTGCACGTATATGATCGAATCCTTCCATAAAACCATACGGCCTCTACACCGTTTCGTCCGAACCTGGGAAACTTTTTGTGGGGGACTCTAAAGACTCGCCAATACACTGGCAGTGGGCTTAACCACAAGCACGTCAGTGGTACTAGCTGTACGTAACGGGCACCCAGGTATTGACCAAAAGGGAGGTTGATGAGCGAACTTATCCTGAAATCCTACTGAGCCTGTCAGTGACAATATCCGTTCATCTATGAGTATCGCATATCGGGCCTAGGGGGCTGGTAAACGTCATACCCCCAAAAGCGGTATATGTCGTGTCGAAATGTAGCCAAGAACACCCTGAGATACTACTGGAATACCTACCAGTAAATCTCACTTGCCTTGGCCAAGGACTTCGTGTAATGACTCTCCTAGACACAGCGCGATCTCACCCCCAATACCGGAAGAGACGAATCCCCTGCCGATCCGTTCACGACCTCCATGTGGCTCGGAACTGTACCCAACTAAAACCTGTTTGCACGACTCCTTTGAGCCATGGTAGGATAGTAATCAAAGTACAGTGGGAACTCACACGAGACAAATGACGATCTCAGGTCGATAGACTAACCTGTACACATGTCACCAGGGAACTGCTATCTGAAGACATGTATAATACCAACTAGCATGTTCCCGGCGAGTCCTGTCCGGTGTAATCATAACGCAATGAGCACTTGTATACGTCTTAGGTCAACCAACTGACACCATTGGCTTGTGAGACCGGCCATCGCCCCTTGTCGGGGTCTCGATCCATATACACTAGTCTACTCATGGAGTATCGATTCCCAGTCTCGAAACTCCCACGACTAGGGAAACTTTAAGGATGTGCTTATAGACTACCCAAATCTCACGTTTATGATCGCCATCATACTGCTGGTAGTCAAGCAAGAATCCTAAGGGAGCTATCAACGTGTAATAGTGATCTGTAATTTCACCTAAAGCATGTACACGATGATAAAGGCAAACCAGATAGCATACTATCATCTCGAGTAAGACTGTCTACCGGTATAGGTCCTCCCTTAATCATTGCAATCACGTGCCTACGATCCAATAATTGACTTTAAAGGTATATATCCAACAAGTCAAACCCTGGGGAGAAGCACTGGATAGCGGTAAAGAACATTCTCAATTACCTGAGAAAGACTAAGGGTATGTTCTTGGTTTACGGCGGAAAAGACCTCCAGATCGAGGCCTTTGCTGACTCCAGCTTCCAGAGTGACAAGGATGACTCCAAGTCCATGTTGGGCTATGTCTATACCCTCAAAAGAGGGGCGGTTTGTTCGAAGAGTTCCAAACAGGAAACCGTTGCTGACTCGATGATGGAAGCGGAGTATATTGCAGCATCTGATGTCGCAAAAGAAGCAGTCTGGATAAAGAAGTTCTTAACAGAACTTCAGGTGGTTCCGTCCATTATTGATCCAATACCTCTGTATTGTGACAACAATGGAGCTATAGCTTTAGCGAAGGAACCCAGGTCCCATCAAAAGTCAAGACACATCTTGAGGCGGTATCACCTGATCAGGGAAATCGTGGATCGCTGGGAGATCGAAGTTCGAAAGGTTGCTACAGAGGATAACACTGCAGATCCATTCACAAAGGCCATTCCTAAGACGCAGTTCGAGAAGCTATTCGAGATGATAGGTCTGCAATATGCCAGCACATGGTCTTAGTGCAAGTGGGAGATTGTTAGTGTGATATGCCATAGAGGCCATTATTGTATAGTACTAGTTTGTATATTAGATTTTGGAATCTTAGGATATATACACAAATTTATAACAGTCTTGCTCAATATGGTAGTATGCTACTTGGTTTATATCATCTTAATATGTATATGTGTTTCTTTTAACATATCGCTAATACATATTGATAGAGCTCTTACGATCCTTGCTTGACTAGCAGCGTTGTGATGGCAGTCACACTAGTGGGGGCTCGGTACGTAGTCTACAAGCACAACCTTATACAGGTCGCTGGTCGTAGGATTATCGAGATAGGGCATCGATACTCCAGAGTAGACTGGTGTGTACGCTTCTCATCCCAGCACGGGAGATGGTTTATCCCACAGCCATCAGTACGTCGTACTAGAGATAGTATGCAAGTGCTCGTTAGGTTATGAGTATACTGGACAGGACTCGTCGGGAACTGTTGGTTGGTACTATACCTATCTCCCAGGTGACATCAGTACAGCTTTGTCACGACCCAAAGTTTGGCCCGTGACCGGCACTTAACCACGTAACGTCCACAGGCGTAGCGCGATTAAGTAAACCGAAACCCAGAAATCAAAAACCATTAAAAGTAGTGAGTGTTGAAAACATTGGTTTAAGACATTTAGAAAACTCGAGTAAAAATCATTAAAGTTTGAGTTATTTTCTTAAAAATTTCGGCAGCACCGCCTTTGTAAAAACTAGCCCCGAAATCGGGTACAAGACATGATATAAGTAAAATGACATACAATAAAAATAAAGCATCCCCAAACGGGTGCAATCATGCCCAACGGCGGAAACAACCACCATAACAATAATATACGACGCCGTAGCGAAGAATGAGCAAAATAAGTGAAAGACATCATGGAGGATAAAACTGCATAAATAAAGCCGGCTCACACGAGCTCGACATCTAGAATACAAAATAATATACATCGTCCTCACAACTAGTCTCTAAGTCAATACATGGAATAGTAGATGGAGAGTAGTAGATACAATAGTGTGTACAGATGGATAATAAACGGATACCGCAAACCCACCTATCAGCAAAATGGCTCACACGCCAACTACAGTGGTATCCGTAGCAAAAAGATACAAGAGATAGCCCTGCCGCAACTACTCTGAGGGTCGACCTGCAAACACTGTGGCACAACGGGGGTGAGTTGCCAACTCGTGAATAGTAAATAACATATAAAAGTAATCGCGAGTATGCACGTACTGCGAAACTCTAACATGTGCAATCAGATAACATCTATATGATGAGCTGGGTACGCAATAAACATGCATAACAAGTGCAATCTAATAACATCTACATGATGAGCTGGGTACACAATAATCATGAAATGTATTCTATCGGGTACTACGACTACATGATGCAATGCATAACAATGGATGCTGAGCATGGGATAAAAATATCATCTACACGGATCATCAATGTGGAAAACCCCGGTGTCTACCAAAAACACCCCAAAATCCCGATAACTCAGGTGCCGTCACTCTATCCGGCCCTCAATCCTGTAAATCTCATAGAAGCAGGGTGCCCAACAACGACACCCGAAAATATCATGAAATACTCGTGTCCGGCATCGACGCGCTGTTAGTTATATGTATGCCCTAGAGGCCATTACTATACATAGGATGTATATTGTAGTGGATGCTTGGACATATATAGGGAGGACTTTCTTGCTCGACATGATATTATGCTATCTGGTTGATCTTTAACTTAACGTGTATACTGATTGTCTCTCTGTTACATGTTGGTAAAGCCCTTAGGATGTGTACTTGACTACCTGGACTATGATGCGGATCATACTAGTGGGGACATGGTAGTCCATAAGTACATCCTTCAAAGTCCCTAGTCGTGGGTATATCGAGACGGGGCATCGATATACCAAAGTAGACTAGCGTATACCTTCTCGACCCATACAGATGGGCGATGGATGATCCCATATCCATTGGTGTTTGACATCAGAGATGATATACGGGTGCTCAGTGGAGACTGGGTACACTGGACGGACTCGCTGAGAACTCCCAGATGGTATTATACCTTACGTCAGATGGCAGTTCTCTGGTGACACTGGTACAGAGTAGTCTGTTGACCCGAGATCGTCATAGAGTCTTGTGTGGTTCCCACTGTGCTTTGATTTCCATCTTACCACGTCCAAGAGGGCGTGCAAAACGGTAGTTTTTGGGTACAGTCCCGAATCACATGGAGGCAATGAGCGATAGGAGGGGATTCGTCTCTCCCGGTATAGGGAGTTGATGTTGCGCTGTGTTCGATTGGATATAACCGGAAATCCCTGGCCAGGGTTGCTGAGATTTACTGGTAAGTGTTACCAATAGTTTCTCGAACTGTTATAAACCTCATATCAACAAGACTTATCGAGCTATTGGGGTCTGACGTTTACCACCCCTAGGCAAGATATGCTACATAACAGACGATCAGACCGGACTGTACGGTAAGTGTTACTGGTTGGATTCACAGGAGTATGAGCGGGCTTGCTCGTCGTTCTTCTGATCGCTCAATACCCGGGTGGCCGTTACGTTTAGCAGACCGCTTGCGGCTTGTGGGTGTTTGATATGATCATCACCTGCTGCCGGCGTATTGACGAGTCTTTAGAGTCCTACACAGAGGTTTCCTGGCTCAAGCAAAACGAAATAGGAGCGCATATGAGATATGTGCGGGACCGAGATTAATGCGTGTATGTGATACCGTATTTCATTCTCGCGATGAATGTGTCGAATGGTTATATGCGATATAACCTAGTTATCGAATCAAGGATTGATTCGATAAAACGATACATTGTATACTAGTCGGTTGTGTGCGACATGACCGGATCATTGAATCAAGTGTTGATTTAATGATTTAATGCATAAATATCTATTTGATATATTACTTTGCATTAACTAGTATTGGTTCACTTTAAATGGTTTTTCTCACTTGTTTGTGCACATTGTATATGTGATATATTTTTGTGCACAAGATTGTATCATGTTTGATGATGCATGATAACTTGGGTTTGTGTAAAGATTAAACCATGGTTATATGGATGGTTAGGGTTTTATTTTCTTATTCATTTATTTATTTATTTATTCTTTTTGGAAAATAAAAAGCATAATGAGAAAAATGGTGGCTTTCTTTGTTTGCATCTTGAAGCTTCATGAAGCTTTGACTAAGTGACCATTTTGTCTCATGCTTAACCCTAACCACTCCATCTAACCTTAGTTAAATCTCTACACTAAACCATGGTTTGTATATGATAAGAATTGATTTTTCTTTTCTAATTGATAATTCTTATCATATCATTATCTTCATCTTCTTCTTCTTCTTCACATGAAGAAAGCTTGCCTCATCAATGGCAAGTGAAGAAATCAAGTGAGAAATCCAATTCTAAAGTGAACCCACTTCCTATTTCTTCATCCTCTACCTCTTGCCAAGTAGTATAGGGTGTTTTCTTCACAAGTTTCATGACTTGGTGAAGTGGGAGCTTGATCTAGTGATGCCTCGACGTAGATCATCTTCGGCACGAAGCCGACAACCTTGCCCGCCCATTTCTCCGGTGAAGCCGACGCTAGAGCCCGGGTTTCCATTTGGACAGCGAGGAGACTTCATTGCCGAGCTATGGAGGTGGAGGACCGGATCTACAAAGGTTGTATTTCCGTTTACTCTTAGTAAAGTAGTTTACTAGTTCTAGTTTTCGCCTATATATCTAGCCAACGATCCGTATTAGGGTTTCTCGGCACCCGTAAAATTTGAAATTGGCATGGTTGATGCCTTGTGAGACCTCATTAGAGTGCCTAGGAACCCTACAGTGGTATCAGAGCCTAGCTAGAGCCTTAGGCGTTGTGTAGACGACATTTGAAACCCGATCGAACCAAAACCCTAACCCCAAAATAGCTCTCTGGACTTTTTCTAAAAACTGGGATTTTTCCAGATTAAAAATGCTTAAAAAATTCAGCAGGGAATTCTAAGAATTACGGCGCAAAATTTATCTCATGATCCCTCTAATGCGCGGCGGAACCGCGGCATAAGCCTAGCGTATGCGGCGGTTCCGCGGCTAAAGTGTGACGTCACGCTTCCAATTTTGCGCAGTAGCTTCTTTTATTCAGTGCTGAGTTCTCTGGGTATTTTTAAATTTTATTGAAGAGTTGAATATTCTGGGTTGTTTTGGGGATTCAATTATTTGATCGGATTGTCAAACTTTGTCTATGTGGCTTTCCGGATATTTTGGAATATGTTAAAAAGTTCGATCGGAAAGTTTAACATTTTCAATTTACCCGGAATGTGATACAATAATTGGAATTCACAAGTAGTTATGAGATAACTGAATGAATGTTATAAACATAGCAGTTTAGTCTCACTTGATCGGTTGCCACGGAATTTTGATGTGATCAAAGGTCCGTCGCAATCACGTAGTGTACGCGGATACTCGCCGGGTAAACTTAATAGACAGCCTCGCCCCATAGCCCCGACCAAGTGACTGTAGGAGAACCCCGTCGCCGAAAGCATCCGTTCGGGTGCTCGCGGCAGCGGTGTTCTGCCTTGGTGCACTTCGTCGACGGTGTCAGGGGGTGCGGCCGCCTACTAAAGTTTGCGACGAGCATTCGATCAGGATGTCGGGAATCCTGTTGAATTGCCCGACTTGATATTGAAAAGTGTTTTCGATAATGAGACTAAAATGCGGGGTTTATAATTGTTAGGCATGCGATGTCTAAGGAATTCATTTGATTAGGCATGCGATATCTATGCAGGTTGCGGATTCCAACTGTTGTAGTTTTACACTTTCTTTTCTGTGACCGTAAGTGTAATATGTGATATCGCCGGTTTCGTTGCTATATGCCAACGACAATTGGGATGCGCATATTTACTTACGTTGATGACATGTGATGTTATGTGTTGCTGGATATGTTATTTTGGATCGTCGTGTTTGAATAGCCGGGGGTTTTTATGTGAGATGAGTGTTTTTCATTTTCATTCATCTAAAAACTTGTATGTAATATTCTATTATTGGGGCACTTCCAGGTAGCGGAATATGTCACCTTTTGTATATTATTTACTTTTCCGCACTAGGATAGACCCAAGGAGGGGAGCACAAGTAACCGGGTTCTGGAGTCCAGTGGGAGACCAACTCGAGGAGTCGAGTCTGGGTCTCCTTACTCTAGAATTGGTAGGGTTGCTTGCCGCTCTCGTAGGGGTCTAGGGGTGTGGGTTTGGCTATTCATCACGACCGTGGAATCCGTGTTTTATACTGGCTCGTATTGAAAACACGGACGTCCTAGTATATCCAATATTTCATATGATTCTTCTGCTGCGATATCTATGATGTGATCATTTGATGTTCTGTGATAGATACTGTATATAGTATATATGATATATTATATAGACGTTACTTATGTTTTACACCCGCGCTAGCCCTGCCCTGCTCTGCCGTTAGTTACCTAACCTAACGGTGCACGATGGGACATCGAGGCGAATGCGGATGGCATAAGTGTACGTCGTATTTATCTGTGATGTTTAGGTAACTTAAATGACGGGACTTCATTAATGTGATTAATGAAAGAAAAAAAACCTAAAGATGTTGTAGAATCGAATTTCAAAATAAAACAGGTAGCTACAGTTCTTGCTTTGCACAGCGGTATATGTGATATATCCTGCACCTTATTCGATGAGGAAAGGACCGAGATCCCTTCACCGGGAGTGACTCCTTTAGCAATAACTGACAGATGCTACACACTCGGTTTGTCTTTTGGTTGCTTTTAAGAGTTTTTGCTTTGTACAGTGATATATATGATATATTCCGCACCTCATTCGACGAGGAAAGGACCGACGATCCCTTCACCGGGAGTGACTCCTTTAGCAAAACTAGTAAAGCCTAAAAAACACTCCATTTTAAAATCATTTGATTCTACAACGATATAAAGTTCATTACGCAAAAGGTTTTCTTAAAAACCTGTCGTAGCCCTCCGTCATTTCAGATAAGTAATAGTTAGTATTCGTGCTGCGTTTGTTGACTCAGTCAAGGCGTAGTGTGCGGTAGCTGCAAAGCATCTGATGCGATTGGATTAGGGTAGTCGTGCGGCCTTGTTGACTCAGTCAAGGGTCATGCGGGTGGGTTTAATTCAATCAAGAAATGACGGGTTGAACTTTACTTCTGGTCTATGATTTGTTGACTCAGTCAAGGTCATAGATCACTTGGGGCAAAATATTATCGGGAATTTCAAGTGGTGAAATTTGCAATGAGATTGCATACCTTCTATGAGATAGTTGGATCCCGATACCCGCTGCGAGTAAGAGTTACTCCTGAGAGAGTTTTATACATTACAATTAGCCGATCAAGTAGGTGTCTAGAAAGGTGTCACCGAGGTTACGCCTCTAGGAAAACAAGGTTTACATTAATTAGGTTCGTGCGAAAGCATGGGGGACCTCCCTCAATGTACCGACACTAGCCTGGCTGAAAGATTGGCGAACTTGTAGTGTGTAATTAATCCCGGCTAGTCTTTCCTTTTAGGGTTTGAAGGAAGATTTGATAAAAAGCAGTGGGAGCCATCCTGATTAGATAAAATAATTGTAAGTGCACGGCGGCGCCCCGGCCGTCGATCCGACGGCCAAACGCGGAAGCGGTGAAAAACTTTAAATTTTGCGGACTTAGCAAACCGGCACCACCGCGCACTAAACCCCGGATCGTGCCATTAAACTAGTCTAAGCTATCAAGAGAGGGGGTAGAGAAGTATACCATACGATCCGAGTCCTCCGGTCTTCATCTCCACTCCGATCTCCTCGCGGAATCTCCGTCCATCTCCTCCTCGTCGGAAAGGGCACCACGAAGCCGGGTACTTTTACGGGCTCCCACCTCAATACCGAGGCAACTCGCGCATGAAGCCGGCAAATCGACATGCTCAAGATATGCTGTAGGAAGTGTAGTGTAGAATCATGGTCTCTTTTGGGGTTTGGTTGTCATTTGTGGATGATGGAGGAAACAAGACAAGAAAAATGGTGCTTGCATTTTTCTTAACATGAAATGAGATCAATCAAATGAAACACTCTCAAGGATGAAGATGAAACTCTCTTCTTCTCTTTTCTTTCTCTCTTTCTTTTTCTCAACCATGAACAAAAAACCTCTCATCTAGTGAGCATAAAAATGGTGGAGCAAAAACAATATGATAACAAGAGGGAGGTGAGTGTAGGATGCAAAAAGTGGTGACCACAACCTAAAACATAATCATCACTAAATCAACATCAAACCTCTTTTCATTTCTAATCTCATAAAGCAAAGAAAAGAAAGAAAAAGGATCTCATCATGAAAAGCCATCATGATGCCACCAATATGCAAGATACCCCCTCCACAAATGTTATTTGCACAATTGCAAATAACACCCTCCATCTGAAAAGTCCGGCCGGGAAAGAACAAAGGAAAACCGGCCGGAACGGAATGCAAACTGGCAACTCCAGAAAACTGGTCCCGTAATAAATTACAGGAAAACCCCCATACTGTGCATACACACCCGCATCTGTATTCCGTCCGGATACAAATGCAATGAGACAAAATCTACACTGTACTATACTAGGATCCGGCTTAAACCAAAACCGGCTAGTAATATCCGTCCGATCCTGATCCGTGCAATACCGCACGTATCTGATGGAACGCTGCCATATCTCCATACGGCCTCTACAGCGTTTCGCCCGAAAGCTTGAGTAACTGGAAGTGTGGTGGACTCTAAAGACTCGTCAATACTATGGCTGTGGATTTAACCACTAGCACGTCAGAGGTATAAGCCAATACGTGACGGGCCACCAGCTATTGACCAAAAGGGACGTCGATGAGCGAACTCATCCTGACACCCTACTGAGCCTGTCAGTGACAATATCCGTACAGTCCGGTCCGTTCGTCTATGAGCATCGCATGGCGGGCCTAGGGGGTTGGTAAAAGTCAGACCCCCAAAAGCGGTACAAGTCGTGTCGGAGTGTAGCCCAGAACACCCTGAGATACTACTGGAATACCTACCAGTAAATCTCCTTGCCTTGGCCAAGGACTTTGTGTAATGGCTCTCCTAGACACAGCACGACCTCACCCCCAATACCGGGAGAGACGAACCCCTGAAGATACGCTCACTGCCTCCATGTGGCTCGGGACTGTACCCAACTAAAACCTGTTTGCACGACTCCTTTGAGCCGTGGTAGGGTAGTAATCAAAGTACAGTGGGAACTCACACGAGACAAATGACGATCCCCAGGTCGATGAACTAACCTGCACACATGTCACCAGGGAACTGCCATCTGACGTCTGGTATATGACCAACCAGCATGTTCCCTACGAGTCCTGTCCGGTGTACTCATAACCCAATGAGCACCTGTATACATCTTAGGTGATCCAACTGACACCAGTGGCTTGTGAGACCGGCCACCGCCCCTCGTCGGGGTCTCGACTGTATACACTAGTCTACTAATGGAGTATCGATGCCCGGTCTCGAAACTCCCACAACTAGGGACCTTTTAAGGATATGCTTGTAGACCCCAAGCTCCCACTTATATGATCGCCCTCATACTGCTGGTGGTCAAGCAAAAATCCTAGGGGCTCTATCAACGTGTAATAGCGACGTGTCAGGTCACCTAAAGCAGTACACGATGATAAAGGTAAACCAGATAGCATACTATCATCTCGAGTAAGACTGTCCTACCGGGATAGGTCCTCCCTCAATCATTACAATTACGTACCTGTGACCTAATAATTGACTCTGAGGGCACTATCTCCAACAATCTCCCACTTGCACTCAAGGCTAATTATTGCGATGTCGCATACTCACAGCCCGTGTGATACCGAACATCCAACTCCTCTACTAGTCAGTCTCACAAAGCTCGTTTGCGGAACTATTGCGTTCGAGGAATAGCCTCAGTGAGTGGATCCGCTTTGTTGTTTCTTTTCATGTCTCTCTATATCTCAAGTTCGCGGAGAAAGCCATCTCCCGAAATGAGCAATACATGTCTTAGAACGTGTCTGGATGTCTGATGGGACCTAGCTCATAAATGAACTCCAAATCCAAACTTCTTAGACTGTATCGTCAACTGAACTTAATCAGTATCCTGCGCGCCATGCCTCCCTCAGTATTACCTTGGACCACCTGTCCAAAATACTGCCCCTCATCAGAAGGAAAACTATAACTCTGACAACCTCCTTGTCGTCCATGTCACCTTGGAAGCATGGAATGATAACTGTCTCCTGAATGAGGCTGTCGTTATCATATCGCTAGAACATCCACTTATGTTCTAAAACTGCTTCCGATTGTTTCTCCAGGATTGGATTAATGTCAACTTATTGCAACTAGTGCAAGAACAACATCTGGTGTGGTACTTGACATCTCATGATTGACTCAATTGCCTAAGCAAGTGATCTGCCAATCATGCACGTCCCTCTCCCCTTTAGTCTGTAAGACACCTTTAGAGAGGGTGACTCCATTACCTGCAGGTACACTACCGTGCCAGGAGTCGTCCATCCTAAATACTCTTAGAATGCTGTCAAGTACCCTGATTGGGAAACCACCCAAATCTAGATCTAAAACCATAGATCCAGTAACCAGTATGTCAGATATAATGTCCAAGTCCTGTGTGGAGAAACTACTGTGTGACGACCAAAGTATAACCGATCGTAGTGTAGGAGTTTCTTTTCCTACTCTGTGTATATCATCCAAATACCAGGATATCACACCCTACTACCTTCTCAACAGATCCATCCCCTATTCTGATGAAGTCAAACCTATGACTGTCACGTCAGAAATAGATGATCTATCTCCGCTATATCTGCTCTAGTCTATAAATAGACATAAGCTACCTGTCCAGCAATGCTTCCGCTGCTCCCACTGACTACGACAACCCTCTGGCAGAGTCATATAGACGTACACTTCTAAAACTAGTTTAGAATGACGCTATACTCATCCTCCCGCCGGGTCTCGCAGCCTGGAACAACAGCAATGGTAATTGTGGGTAAACAAGAACTTCCCTGTCACCGTCCTTGAGGCTAACGTAGTGCCTCTCGGGTGTCTGAAGTTACCCACCTTATCTGCGGAGTGGCCAATGGAATGTCAATCCAGATTGAATCTTTAGGTTCCTTATCAAATCTTCAGTAATCGTTTGTGGTTCTGGAATTACTTCCAGTTCTACCATACTCCCACTACTGTTTTCTGAAAAAATCCATTTTTAATAAAACTGTGGCGAGTCTAGAACAATATCGCTATTGTTCATCCAGATGGTAGAAAGTCAACCCTCGTCATAGCCTGGGTCAACCCACAAACAGCCATTACAGAAACGTGCCTTGAGTTGTCCAGTGTCTGGTTTTAATCATAAACCGGACAACTCCCCGTACCTTAACATCGTTAAGATATGAACTGTTCTATATCCAATATAGAAACAGAGGCACTGATTTAATTGAACCAGATTCAAATCATGCAGCTGTCCCCAGCGCATGTCAACTAAATGGAAGGAGGCCGATCAGCGTCACTCAACTTAGGAATACTTCCAATTATGAGTAACCTGAAAAGAGAAGCAAAATCTCTTTATCATTACTATCAACTGAATACCATACACAAGTATCTACATCTTCGATCTCTTTGAAGAATCCCGATACTTGCTACACCTGGTTCTCTACTCTATTCAAATACCTATAACTCCTCAAAACTTAGACCCTGTGTTTCAACGAAACACATGTCTAAGAACTAGAGAAGTTAAAAGTAAACAGAATATAGTATGAGGACCAACCCCTCTGTCCTAATGGACCCTGGACAACATACAATCCTTTGTATAAGTCCCTTGAGTCTGATAACTCTTTCATTGTGTGTCGTAGGTTGAAAACTGTACTTATGGTTAAGAAGAATTACACCGCTGTTTAATGCTCCTTACCTAACCATCCACTGATATAGGTAAATATCGTAGACATAATTTCAGAAAGGTATATCTCACTCTATGAAAATAGACGTACAGATATATCAATTTGAAATTGGTGCATAACAGCGGATATTCAAAACCAAATATTTGCCGACCGGCAAACAGCCCAGGTGATTTCCTCAAATATCACCGATTACAACGAATCCCGATATAATGAGGATAATCACCCAATTCCCAATAACTTACTCCCACTCATCATCTGTAAAACTATACAGATGTGAGAATCGTACCTGGTAAATACATACCCTGGAGTAAGTGTCTAATCGGGAAATCAGTTTTCTTTTAACAGTACACAGTTGAACTGAAACATTGAAATGTTTTGATGGGGTATTATGGTATTCCTAGTAATGCCTCTACCATTATCCAGATTCACAACTATAACCGTATAATTCTTTGCCACCTCTCCAAATCCCTTTATATGTCTTTAGTCATTACCTTCTGTACACCCCTTTAAGCCAAATGGTTTTCTTCCTTCCCTACCGTTCGGCACCAGCCTATGGTTTGGAAGAAGACTATCCAAAAAGCATAAAGGGTGTACTGTCCTAATCCTAGGAGCACTCGCAACGCGAGAGAAGGTGAAGATAAAAGACACCTGAATGTACTTTATTCCTATTTCTCCTGAACCAGGATCCATCCCCGAACTGGAACAAGTTCCTTTCGAGTTCGTATATAACCATACGATGGATTATCCAATAAAATGGGATCTTCGTAGTGATACGGAGTGTCCTGGAGAAATACAAAGGTGATTTAGGATTGGCGAAGAAATACTTGGTTTGGTCGTGAATATCTGTTGCAATTTACTTTGCCCTCTTACTAACCCCTTGCTTTGTCTTAACTTAATACCTTCTGCACACCATCGTTAGGCTAATTGGTTTTCTTCATTCCCCACCGGTCGGCACCAGCCTAAGGTTTGGAAGAAGACAATCCAATTTGCGTAATAGGTGTACTACCCCTAAACCAAGGAGTACTCGTAACCTGAGAGAGGGTAAAAGGAAAAGACAACTGAATAATCCTATCCGTTTTCTCCAGAACCGGAAACCATCCTCGAATAAATTCTTTCGAGTTCGTATCTAACCATACGATGGTTTTGTCCAATGGAAGTGGACGTTCGTAGTAAAACGGGGTGTCCTGGAGAAAAGGGTAAAAGTAGGAGTGGCAATGAGGTTTGCAACTCTGACAATCCAAAAGCCGGTGTTTAAGAAGGTTCGGTCAACTTGGTCACTGAGTCAAAGTCTTAGGGTCGGGTCAATGGTCGCTGCCAAAGAGAGAGAGAAAAGAAAACACTCAGCGTGCACTCTAACCTAGATCAGAATGGTCACCAATTTATCTAATCTGGAAACCTCCCACTGTACCTCAAATTCTCCTCCAAACCTGAAAGAAGAATTAGTCGGGGTTACCCGAGGAGTAAACTAACTCATCAGTGGGAATCGGGATCCAACTATCATCGCATGATAACGTGACGGAATCCGCTCACGTCATCACACTCCAGAAGGTATGCGCATATCTGGCAAGTTTCAGTTCTTTTGAAACTCCCGATGTGATTTCTGCCCCATGCTCTTATGACCTTGGCGAAGGTCAACAAATCATAAGTCACATGTCAAGTTCTACCCGTCATTATCCAGGTTAATTTGAATCCACCCGTACAAGCCCTTGACGAAGGTCAACAAGGCTATACGACTGTCCCAAACCAACGCATCTATCTATGCAGCAGAAAGGTAACAAGCAGCTACCATACACTATGCCTTGACGAAGGTCAACAAACATAGCATGAATACTACGTGCTACCCGTCTGAAACGACGGAGGGCTACGAATGGTTTCTGGCGAAAACCTTTAACGTAAAGAACTTGATATCGTTGAAGGAACTGATAGCTTTTTGAAAATATAGTGACGACAACCGTTGCTAAAGAGGTCACTCCCGGTGAAGGGATCTCGGCTCTTTCCCCGTAGAATGGGGTGCAGGATATTCCAACTGAATACCGCGATGCAAAGCAAAAGTAATCGGCTATAGTGAAGTTAATGCCCTGACGCAAACTTCTGTCCAAGGGGTCACTCCCGGTGAAGGGATCTCGGCCCTTGCCTCGTCGACTGAGGAGCAGGATATTCCAATGAATACCACGATGCAAAACAAAAGTAAACGTCCTTGCAATAACAGCCTTTTGAAAAGTGTTCCAACAACATCAGATTAGGTTTGTTTTAACTTGCATTGATTCGAATCAATGCAGTCCCATCAATTGATCACACCAAAAAGAACGAAAATATACTGATGTACGTATATGCCATCCGCATTCGCCACTGGGTCCCGTCATTACCCGTTAGGTTAGCTTACTAACGACAGAGCGGGGACTGGACTAGCGCGGATGCAAAACATATACAACATCTACTAATATATATACCAATATATTATATTTCGCTCAAGGCGTGAAAGAAATGCAACATCACAGAGAATGAACAGCATCACAGAAACAATACAGATATCTGGGATCCCCGGGTTTCACAGAGCCACTGAAACCCGACGTTCCCCTGGTCGTGTGGATAGCCTGTGCAATGAAAACCTAGACCCCTACGGGCGCGGCAAGTCACCCGCCAAAACCTGAAGCGAGGCAGCCCCCTTCAGCGCCGTGAATGGACCACCCAGCACTTCACGGAATCCGGCAACTTGGGCACCCCTCCTGGGTCAACCTGTACCCCCTACGAGTGCGGCGAATAGCCCGCCAATCCTAGAGTGAAGCCCCCTCCGTCTCAATGCCATGAGATGCGGGCTTGTTGCCCTCCAGAACCCGGCTATCCGTGCACCCCTCCGCGGGGCAATCCTAGTACAGAAAGTAAAATATACATACACCGGGTACATCGACCGCAACCAGGTCGTGCCCCAAAATAATAATACAATCAGGCAGTGACGGCAGTCCACATGTCGGACGCTCGCCCAGCAATATCAAATGTACATAATACAACAGCACAGTACTAGCATTGCATCCAGGCTATCCCCCACGACCGATCCGCAACATCACAGCAAATACATAGAACATCAACGTGAAAGTCACGTTCGCAAATCCGTCTAACCGGGCTATAGCAGTTAGACCGGATTTACCGATCGAGTGACATTCACGGTCGCAGATATAATGTAAATACTGTGAAAAATGTGTTTAAAAAATTTCCGATTGATCAAACAATTAACAAGTGGGCCCCAAAGAAAACTGTAGCACTCACAGAAACAATTGGCCCAACTTTAATATTCCAAAGCCCATATTTTAAGCCCAGAAGGTCTCTGTAAAAAAATGGTGAAGTGATGTGAATAGTGCGCGGCGGAAGGGCCGCACAAATGGGGTTTTCGCGGCGGTTCCGCGCTCCAACTGTGGAGTTACTTCGTCAAATTTTTACAGAACTCTTAGATTTTCCAGTACATCAATATTTTACAACCTGAAAAATTTTTCGAGACCAAAAATTTTCAACAGAAACTGATGCGAACTAAAATGCAGTTTTGGAACTTTTTGATCGATCGGAAATGCAAACACATTACACAAAGCTAGACTAAGTTAATGGCGAGGCTCTGATACCACTGTAAGTGCACGGCGGCGCCCCGGCCGTCGATCCGACGGCCAAACGCGGAAGCGGTGAAAAACTTTAAATTTTGCGGACTTAGCAAACCGGCACCACCGCGCACTAAACCCCGGATCGTGCCATTAAACTAGTCTAAGCTATCAAGAGAGGGGGTAGAGAAGTATACCATACGATCCGAGTCCTCCGGTCTTCATCTCCACTCCGATCTCCTCGCGGAATCTCCGTCCATCTCCTCCTCGTCGGAAAGGGCACCACGAAGCCGGGTACTTTTACGGGCTCCCACCTCAATACCGAGGCAACTCGCGCATGAAGCCGGCAAATCGACATGCTCAAGATATGCTGTAGGAAGTGTAGTGTAGAATCATGGTCTCTTTTGGGGTTTGGTTGCCATTTGTGGATGATGGAGGAAACAAGACAAGAAAAATGGTGCTTGCATTTTTCTTAACATGAAATGAGATCAATCAAATGAAACACTCTCAAGGATGAAGATGAAACTCTCTTCTTCTCTTTTCTTTCTCTCTTTCTTTTTCTCAACCATGAACAAAAAACCTCTCATCTAGTGAGCATAAAAATGGTGGAGCAAAAACAATATGATAACAAGAGGGAGGTGAGTGTAGGATGCAAAAAGTGGTGACCACAACCTAAAACATAATCATCACTAAATCAACATCAAACCTCTTTTCATTTCTAATCTCATAAAGCAAAGAAAAGAAAGAAAAAGGATCTCATCATGAAAAGCCATCATGATGCCACCAATATGCAAGATACCCCCTCCACAAATGTTATTTGCACAATTGCAAATAACACCCTCCATCTGAAAAGTCCGGCCGGGAAAGAACAAAGGAAAACCGGCCGGAACGGAATGCAAACTGGCAACTCCAGAAAACTGGTCCCGTAATAAATTACAGGAAAACCCCCATACTGTGCATACACACCCGCATCTGTATTCCGTCCGGATACAAATGCAATGAGACAAAATCTACACTGTACTATACTAGAATCCGGCTTAAACCAAAACCGGCTAGTAATATCCGTCCGATCCTGATCCGTGCAATACCGCACGTATCTGATCGAACGCTGCCATATCTCCATACGGCCTCTACAGCGTTTCGCCCGAAAGCTTGAGTAACTGGAAGTGTGGTGGACTCTAAAGACTCGTCAATACTATGGCTGTGGATTTAACCACTAGCACGTCAGAGGTATAAGCCAATACGTGACGGGCCACCAGCTATTGACCAAAAGGGACGTCGATGAGCGAACTCATCCTGACACCCTACTGAGCCTGTCAGTGACAATATCCGTACAGTCCGGTCCGTTCGTCTATGAGCATCGCATGGCGGGCCTAGGGGGTTGGTAAAAGTCAGACCCCCAAAAGCGGTACAAGTCGTGTCGGAGTGTAGCCCAGAACACCCTGAGATACTACTGGAATACCTACCAGTAAATCTCCTTGCCTTGGCCAAGGACTTTGTGTAATGGCTCTCCTAGACACAGCACGACCTCACCCCCAATACCGGGAGAGACGAACCCCTGAAGATACGCTCACTGCCTCCATGTGGCTCGGGACTGTACCCAACTAAAACCTGTTTGCACGACTCCTTTGAGCCGTGGTAGGGTAGTAATCAAAGTACAGTGGGAACTCACACGAGACAAATGACGATCCCCAGGTCGATGAACTAACCTGCACACATGTCACCAGGGAACTGCCATCTGACGTCTGGTATATGACCAACTAGCATGTTCCCTACGAGTCCTGTCCGGTGTACTCATAACCCAATGAGCACCTGTATACATCTTAGGTGATCCAACTGACACCAGTGGCTTGTGAGACCGGCCACCGCCCCTCGTCGGGGTCTCGACTGTATACACTAGTCTACTAATGGAGTATCGATGCCCGGTCTCGAAACTCCCACAACTAGGGACCTTTTAAGGATATGCTTGTAGACCCCAAGCTCCCACTTATATGATCGCCCTCATACTGCTGGTGGTCAAGCAAAAATCCTAGGGGCTCTATCAACGTGTAATAGCGACGTGTCAGGTCACCTAAAGCAGTACACGATGATAAAGGTAAACCAGATAGCATACTATCATCTCGAGTAAGACTGTCCTACCGGGATAGGTCCTCCCTCAATCATTACAATCACGTACCTGTGACCTAATAATTGACTCTGAGGGCACTATCTCCAACAATAATAACCAATCTATTCTTGAAAGAGCGTACGCTGAGTGTTTTTTTCTCTCTCTCTCCAGGTAGCGACCATATCACGCCTTAATCAAGATAATAATACGGATTATTGACCGAACCCGCTTGTTATACTGAGCTGGGGAACGTTGGTCCCGCTCCAACTTATAATTGTTATAAGACAGAGCAGGAAATTGGGGATTACCAGAATTCCCGTGCCGCCCAAACGAAGAGAGTGCATGCTGATGCATCATCTTCGGGTGTGTTCATTACAGAGAACTGTTTCTCAGTATCCTTTACGTCCTGGGTATGTGATACTAGATCAGGATCCCACATATGTAATATGTTACATAGGGCTACAGAAAGGTAGAAGAACTGAGAACGGGTGATAAGTTTCATGAGGCAGAAAACGGGGCAAGAGTTGCAGCCAAGTCTGTTGGTCACTGTCACCCTGTATTACCAATACATTGATTCTGAACGAATGTTATTAGATACCGAACCTGATATACAAAATCATATCAGTCTCTTTATCAGTAAAGAAATGATAAAATTTTGTATTGTTGGATAATGTTTTGAACATTTCCTATATCAAAAGTTGATCGGTTCAGGCACGTTATCTAAAAGCATTGATGTTCTAAATCAAACTACAGTTCTTAGTATATGGAACACACACGAGAGGAAGAATTCAGAAATGAATGTATTCTTCTTGGGGCATTGTAGACTAGGTCATATCAATGCGACCCGACTAGCTGAAGTTACATGAAGATGCATATTTAAATCAGTTTGAATCTACATCTTGTGAAACTTGCCAGTCATGTCACAGAGATAAGATGACCACAGCTCTGTTTATTGAAAACAGAGAAAGAGTTAGTGAACTCTTGGGATAATACATGTTGATGTATGTAAGGTCCCCTGTCTACATATGCCAGGACTGGTTCTTTGTACTTCGTTACATTCTCTGATGATCTCTCAAGATTCAGACATATGTTCCCGTTGAAACACAAGTCAGAACCTTTTGAGGTATTCACAGAATATAAGTTAAAGTAGGGAACCAATAAGGGTATAAGTATTATGTCCTTTGATGAGATCAAGGAGGAGAATACTTGGGTGCGGAATTCCTGGACTATTCTAAAGGAGAATGAGATTCTCTCTCAGCATTACTCCTCCGTATACACCATAGCACGATGGTATATCGGGGAGGAGCATCTGCACCCTATTCGATATGGTGCGCTCTATGATGAGTACTATTGAGTTACCTATTTCCTTTTGGGAGTTATGCACTTGAGAAGCTGCATACCAATTGAATTGGGTTCCAATCAAATCAGTTGCCTACCACTTCATATTTGATATGATAAGGGAAGAGCCCATCTCTTAAGTTAGTTAAGATTTGGGGTTGTCCAGCCTATGTCTGAAAAGCAAAATCCGGACAAGCTCGAGGCAAGGTTTGTTATGTACAACTGGAAAGGTTCCAGCTATACAAACAACAGCAGATGATTTGGTAGAACCAAAGGATTTAATAGTTACCAACGAACCTCAGCCTCTCCGCCGATCTAGTAGGGTTTTCTCACCCACCTGAGAGATACTTCTGTTTCTCTATGACAGTGGGAGCGAGGATTGCATCATGGGATGATGACCCAACTAGTTTCGAGCTGGCCATCAGGAGTGAGACTCTGTAAGAATGGCTGGATGCTTAGTGATCTGAGATGGAATCCATGTACACCAACAAAGTATGGACTTTAGTTGCTAAATCTGAAGGGTTAAATCCCCATCAGAAGCAAGTATATCTTGAGAAGATTACTTGGTGTACTTGGAAAAGTTAAGACTTTCAAAGCTAGACATGTTAAAGGTTTTCATCATCGACCTGGCGTGGATAATGATGAATCCTTTTTCAGTGGCTATGCTTGAGTCCATCCAGATCCTACTTTCCACGGCTACATACCATGACAACGATATCTGGCGGTTGGGTGTCTGGACCGCTTTTCTAAATAATGTTTTGGGAGAGAGCGTCTATAAGTACACAGCCAGAGGGCTTCGTAGATAGTGGGAGCAGCAGAAACGTGTGCAAGATGCTTTATACGATAAAGCAGGCATCGCGGAGTTGGAACATCTGTTTTGATGATTTAGTCAAACAGTTTGACATCATCAAAATGGTAGATGAACCTTGTATATACAAAAAGGTAGTAGGGAGTATGGTGATGATCCTCGTAGAGTACGTGGATGACATACTCTTGATAGAGAAAGAATTTCCTATGCTACGCTCGGTCAATCTCCGCTTATCACAATGATTCTCCATATAGGATCAAACTGATACCTCCTAAATCCTGGATTTTGGATCTAATTGGATGTTAGGATTCTCACTAGTTGTAGTGAGATGGTATCAATCGATCCTGGGGAGAATCACTGGAAAGGTTCCAGGGTGATAATGACGACTGAATGTCAGTCGCAGGCATTGTCTTTACCCTCTGTAAAGGGACGGTATGTTGGAAGAGTTCCAAGCTAGATACCGTGGCATACTAGACGATAAAGGCTGGATACATCACTACTTAAGATGCTACCAAAGAGGTTGTCTGGGTGTATATTAGTTCATGAGATGAACTTAGTTCCTCCCATTGTGTGACAATGGAGTTGTGGCTTATGCCAAGGAACGTCCGTCCCATCAGTGATCCAGACATATTCTAAAGTAGTATTACCTGATCATGGAGATGGTTGATCTCCAGGGGATCAAGGTTAGGAGAGTAGACTCAGAGGACAATACGGCGGATCCACTCACAAAGGCCTTTTCCCAGAGAGAGACTTTTATGGGATGGTTGAGTATGAGATACTACAACCACTGTTATCAGATGGCCCTAGTGCAAGTGGGAGATTGTTAGTTATATGTATGCCCTAGAGGCCATTACTATACATAGGATGTATATTGTAGTGGATGCTTGGACATATATAGAGAGGACTTTCTTGCTCGACATGATAGTATGCTATCTGGTTGATCTTTACCTTAACGTGTATACTGATTGTCTCTCTGTTACATGTTGGTAAAGCCCTTAGGATGTGTACTTGACTACCTGGACTATGATGCGGATCATACTAGTGGGGACATGGTAGTCCGTAAGTACATCCTTCAAAGTCCCTAGTCGTGTGTATATCGAGACGGGGTATCGATATACCAGAGTAGACTAGCGTATATCTTCTCGACCCATACAGATGGGCGATGGATGATCCCATATTCATTGGTGTTTGACATCAGAGATGATATACGGGTGCTCAGTGGAGACTGGGTACACTGGACGGACTCGCCGAGAACTCCCAGATGGTATTATACCTTACGTCAGATGGCAGTTCTCTGGTGACACTGGTACAGAGTAGTCTGTTGACCCGAGATCGTCATAGAGTCTTGTGTGGTTCCCACTGTGCTTTGATTTCCATCTTACCACGTCCAAGAGGGCGTGCAAAACGGTGGTTTTTGGGTACAGTCCCGAATCACATGGAGGCAATGAGCGATAGGAGGGGATTCGTCTCTCCCGGTATAGGGAGTTGATGTTGCGCTGTGTTCGATTGGCTATAACCGGAAATCCCTGGCCAGGGTTGCTGAGATTTACTAGTAAGTGTTACCAGTAGTTTCTCGAACTGTTATAGACCTCATATCAACACGACTTATCGAGCTATTGGGGTCTGACGTTTACCACCTCTAGGCAAGATATGTGACATATCAGACGATCAGACCGGACTGTACGGTAAGTGTTACTGGTTGGATTCACAGGAGTATGAGCGGGCTTGCTCGTCGATCTTCTGATCGCTCAATACCCGGGTGGCCGTTACGTTTAGCAGACCGCTTGCGGCTTGTGGGTGTTTGATATGATCATCACCTGCTGCCGGCGTATTGACGAGTCTTTAGAGTCCTACACAGAGGTTTCCTGGCTCAAGCAAAACGAAATAGAAGCGCATATGAGATATGTGCGGGACCGAGAATAATGCGTGTATGTGATACCGTATTTCATTCTCGCGATGAATGTGTCGAATGGTTATATGCGATATAACCTAGTTATCGAATCAAGGATTGATTCGATAAAACGATACATTGTATACTAGTCGGTTGTGTGCGACATGTCCGGATCATTGAATCAAGTGTTGATTTAATGCATAAATATATATTTGATATATTACTTTGCATTAACTAGTATTGGTTCACTTTAAATGGTTTTTCTCACTTGTTTGTGCACATTGTATATGTGATATATTTTTGTGCACAAGATTGTATCATGTTTGATGATGCATGATAACTTGGGTTTGTGTAAAGATTAAACCATGGTTATATGGATGGTTAGGGTTTTATTTTCTTATTTATTTATTTATTTATTTATTCTTTTTGGAAAATAAAAAGCATAATGAGAAAAATGGTGGCTTTCTTTGTTTGCATCTTGAAGCTTCATGAAGCTTTGACTAAGTGACCATTTTGTCTCATGCTTAACCCTAACCACTCCATCTAACCTTAGTTAAATCTCTACACTAAACCATGGTTTGTATATGATAAGAATTGATTTTTCTTTTCTATTTGATAATTCTTATCATATCATTATCTTCATCATCTTCTTCTTCTTCACATGAAGAAAGCTTGCCTCATCAATGGCAAGTGAAGAAATCAAGTGAGAAATCCAATTCTAAAGTGAACCCATTTCCTATTTCTTCATCCTCTACCTCTTGCCAAGTAGTATAGGGTGTTTTCTTCACAAGTTTCATGACTTGGTGAAGTGGGAGCTTGATCTAGTGATGCCTCGACGTAGATCATCTTCGGCACGAAGCCGACGACCTTGCCCGCCCATTTCTCCGGTGAAACCGATGCTAGAGCCCGGGTTTCCATTTGGACAGCGAGGAGACTTCATTGCGGAGCTATGGAGGTGGAGGACCGGATCTACAAAGGTTGTATTTCCGTTTACTCTTAGTAAAGTAGTTTACTAGTTCTATTTTTCGCCTATATATCTAGCCAACGATCCGTATTAGGGTTTCTCGGCACCCGTAAAATTTGAAATTGGCATGGTTGATGCCTTGTGAGACCTCATTAGAGTGCCTAGGAACCCTACACGCGCAAATCATCATATATCGAGATCCGTCAGTCCGGATCGGCCCACGGGCTCCGTCTGCGGAATCGGCCCACGGGCTCCGTCTGCGGAATCCATCTCTCGACTCTGGTCAGTATCCTTCGAATAACCGTCAGGTCCAACCAATCACCGGTAGGTAGTAATCTCTCTGCCAGGCTCACCGTCTGTATACACAGCATCCCTTTCTTGCATCGGGGTACCATACCGGGTCCACCATGTGTAAGTGCACGGCGGCGCCCCGGCCTTCAATCCGAGGCCAAAATACATAAATGATAACTTACTTTAACTTTTGAACCGGCACCATCGCGCACAAAAATCCCGGATCGAGCCATTAATCTAATCCTAGCTAACTAGAGAAGGGGTAGAGAGATATACCGAGCGATCCGTGTCCTTCGGTCTTCTCGTCGTCGTCCCGATCTCCCCGCGGAATCTCCGGTCTTCATCTCCTCGCAGGAAGGGCACCACGTCGCCGGCTTCTTTTACGGGCTCCCACCTCTGGACCGAGGCAACTCGGGCACGAAGTTGGCGAGTCGACGTGCCCAAGAATTGCTGTAGAATAAGTGTAGTGCTATGTCTCATTGGGGTTAAGGAAGTTTCCTTGAAATGGCAGAGGAATGAGATATGAACTTTTGAGGTGAACCAAGAGAATTTTTCAAGCAAATGAGATGAAATGGCATACCCAAAAAATGGGACAGCCCCTCCCTATTAGTGGCCGGCCATTAGAGTGAGGAATGGGAGAATGGTGTGATCCCAAAAGAAAAATGAGTGAGCCAAAAGAATAATACTCAAGAGAGATAAAAAGTTATCATAATGAACCATGATCACAAAACAAGTCTCACTCCAAACCGACCATCATCATCAAGCATGATGACTCCAAAAGTAAACCATGATGAATAAGAAAGTCAAGCAATGATTATCCAAGGAAAGTCAAATGAGGTTCCAACCATCATGAAGCAATAATATGCAAAGGCCACCCTCCAAAATGCTTATTTGCACAAATGCAAATAAGCCCTCCTCCACCAATCTTCAGCCAATGAAAGATACAAAGGAATATGGCCGAAACGGAAAACAAACTGGCAACTCCAAAAATTGATCCCGTAATAAATTACAGGAAAACACCGCTACTGTATATACATACCCGCAATTGTATTCCGACCGAATACAAATGCAATGAGACAAAATCTACACTGTACAACACTAGGATCCGGCTTAAACCAAAGCCTGCTAGTATTATCCGTCCGATTATGATTCGTGCAATACCGCACGTATCTGATCGAACCCTGCCATATCTCTATACGGCCTTTACAGCGTTTCGCCCGAAACTAGAGCAACTGTCTGTGGGGGACTCTAAAGACTCGTTAACACCTTGGTTGTGGATTTAACCATTAGCACGTCAGAGGTATTAGCCTATACGTAACGGGCTGCCAGGTATTGACCAAAAGGGACGTCTATGAGCGAACTCATCCTGACACCCTACTAAGCCTGTCAGTGACAATATCCATACAGTCCGGTCCGTTCGTCTATGAGCATCGCATGGCGGGCCTAGGCGGTTGGTAAAAGTCAGACCCCCAAAAGCGGTACAAGTCGTGTCGGAGTGTAGCCCAAAACACCCTGAGATACTACTGGAATACCTACCAGTAAATCTCCTGCCTCGGCCGAGGGCTTTGTGTAATGGCTCTCCTAGACACAGCGCGACCTCACCCCCAATACCGGGAGAGACGAACCCCTGAAGATCCAATCACTGCCACCATGTGGCTCGGGACTGTACCCAACTAAAACCTATTTGCACGTCTCCTTTGAGCGTGGTAGGGTAGTAATCAAAGTACAGTGGGAACTCACACGAGATAAATGACGATCCTCAGGTCGATGAACTAACCTGTACACATGTCACCAGGGAACTGCTATCTGACGTCAGGTTTAAGACCAACTAGCATGTTGCCGGCGAGTCATGTCCGGTGTACTCATAACCCAATGAGCACCTGTATACATCTTAGGTGAACCAACTGAAACCAGTGGCTTGTGAGACCGGCCACCGCCCCTCATCGGGGTCTCGACTGTATACACTAGTCTACTCTGGAGTATCGATGCCCTGTCTCGAAACTCCCACGACTAGGGATCTTTTAAAGATGTGCTTATAGACTACCGGCTCCCATGTATATGATCGCCCTCATACTGCTGGCAGTCAAGCAAGAATCCTAGGGGCTCTATCAACGTGTAATAGCGACCTGTAAGGTCACCTAAAGCAGTAAATGATGATAAAGATAAACCAGATAGCATACTATCATCTTGAGTAAGACTGTCCTTCTGGGATAGGTCCTCCCTCAATCATTGCAATCACGTGCCTGTGATCCAATAATTGACTCTGAGGGCACTATCTTCAACAATCTCCCACTTGCACTCAAGGCTAATTATTGCGATATCGCATACTCACAGCCCGTGTGATACCAAACACCCAACTCCTCTACTAATCAGTCTCACAAAACCTGTTTGCGAAACTATTGCGTTCGAGGAATAGCCTCAGTGAGTTGATTCGCCTTGACGTTTCTTTCTATGTCTCTCTATATCTCAAGTTCGCGGAGAATGCCATCTCCCGAAATGAGCAATACCTGTCTTAGAATGTGTCTGGATGTCTTATGGGACCTAGCTCATAAATGAACTCCAAATCCAAACTTCTTAGACTGTATCGTCAACTGAACTTAATCAGTATCCTTCGTCATGCCTCCCTCAGTATCCCCTTGGACCACCTGTCCAAAATACTGCCCCCTCGTCAGAAGGAAAACTATAACTCTGACAACCTCTCTGTCATCCAGGTTACCTTGGAAGCCTGGAATGATAACCGTCTCCTGAATGAGGCTGACGTTATCATATCCCTAGAACATCCACTTATGTTCTAAAACTGCTTCCGATTGTTTCTCCAGGATTGGACTAATATCAACTTTTTGTATCTTAGTGCAAAAATATTTGGCGTGGTACTTGACATCTCATGATTGTCTCAATTGCCTAAGCAAGTGATCTGCCAATCATGCACATCCCTCTGTCCTTTAGTCTGTAAGATACCTTTAGAGAGGGTGACTCCATCACCTGCAGGTACACTACCGTGCCAGGAGTCGTCCATTCTAAAACACCTTTAGAATGCTGTCTAAGTACCATGATTGGGAAACTACCCAAATCTAGATCTAAAACCATAGATCCAGTAACCAGGATGTCTTGATATTATATCAAAGTCCCTTTGTGGAGAAACTACTGTGTGACAACCAAAGTATAACCGATCGTAGTATAGGAATATCACTTCCTACTCTGTGTATGTTATCCAAATGGTAGGACATTACACCCTACTACCTTCTTAACAGATCCATCCCCTATTCTGATGAAGTCAATCCTATGACTGTCACATAAGAAATAGATGATCTATCTCCGCTACATCTGCTTTAGTCTATAAATAGACATAAGCCACTTGTCCACCAATGCTTTCGCTGCTCCCACTGACTACAACAACCCTCTGGCAGAGTCATATAGACGTACACTTCTAAAGCTAGTTTAGAACGACGCTATACTCATCCTCCTGCCGGGTCTCATAGCCTGGAACAACAGCAATGTCAAGTTTGGGTAAACAAGAACCTCCCTGTCACCGTCCTTGAGGCTACCGGAGTACCTCTCGGGTGCCTGAGGTTACCCACTATATCTGCGGAGTGGCCAATGGAATGTCAAACCAGATTGAATCTTTAGGTTCTTATAAAATTTTCAGTAATCGTTTGCGGTTCTGGAATCACTTCCAGTTCTACCATACTTCCACTATTGTTTTCTGAAAAAATCCATTTTTGTTAAAACTGTGGCGAGTCAAGAACAATATCACTATTGATCTTCCAGATGGTAGAAAGTCAACCCTCGTCATAGCCTGGGTCAACCCACAAACAGCCATTACAGAAACGTGCCTTGAGTTATCCAGAGTTTGGTTTTAAGCATAAGCCGGACAACTCCCCGTACCTTAACAACGTCAAGATATGAACTGCTCTATATCCAATACAGAAACAGAGGCACTAATTTAATTGAACCAAATTCAAATCATGCAACTGTCTCTAGTGCATGTCAACTAAATGGAATGAGGCTGATGAGCGTTACTCAACTTAGGAACGCTTCCAATTGTGAGCAACCTGAAAGAGAAGCAAGTTCTCTAAATCATTACTATCAACTGAATACCATACACAAGTATCTACATCTTCGATCACCTTAAAGAATCCTGATACTTGCAACACCTCGTTCTCTGCTTTATTCTTATACCTATAACTTCTCAAAACTCAAACCTTGTGTTTCTACGAAACACTTATCTAAGAACTAGAGAAGTCATAAGTAAACCGAATATAGTATGAGGACCAACCCCTCTGTCCTAATGGACACTGGACAACATACAATACTCTGTATAAGTCCCTTGAGTCTGATAACTCAATCCCTGTGTGTCGTAGGTTGAAAACTGTACCTTTGGTTAAGAAGAATTACACCGCTGTTTAATACTCCTTACCTAACCATCCACTGATATAGGTAGATGTCATAGACATAATTTCAAAAAGGTATATCTCACTCTATAAAAATAGACGTACAGATATATCAATTTGAAATTGGTGCATAACAGCGGATATTCAAAACCAAATATTTGCTGTCCGGCAAACAACCCAGGTGACTTCCTCAAATATCACCGATTACAACGAATCCCGATATAATGAGGATGATCACCCAATTCCCAATAACTTACTCCCACTCATCATCTGTAAAACCATACAGATGTGAGAATCAAACTTGGTAAATACATACCCTGGAGCAAGTGTCTAATTGGGAAATCGGTTTTCCTTTAACAGTACACAGTGAAACTGAAAGATTGAAATGTTTCGTAGGGGTATCCGGGTATTCCCAGTAATGCCTCTTCCATTATCCAGATTCACAACTGTAACCGTATATTTCTATGCCATCTCTCCAAATCCCTTCATATGTCTTTAGTCATTACCTTCTGCACACCCCTTTAGGCTAAATGGTTTTATTCCTTCCCAACCGTTCGGCACCAGCCTATGGTTTGGAAGAAGACTATCCAATAAGCATAATGGGTGTACTGTCCTAATCCTAGGAGCACTCGCAATGCGAGAGAAGGTGAGGATAAAAGACAACCGAATAAACCTTATTCCTATTTCTCCTGAACCAGAATCCATCCCCGAACTGGAACAAGTTCCTTTCGAGTTTGTATATAACCATATGATGGAATATCCAATAAACTGTAAATCTTCGTAGTGATATGGAGTGTCCTGGAGAAATACAAAGGTGAAGTGGGAGTGGTAATGAAATACCTGGTTTGGTCGTGAATATCAGTCGCAATTTACTTTGCCCTCTTACTAATCCCTTGATATGTCTTTACTTAATACCTTCTGCACACCATCGTTATGCTAATTGGTTTTCTTCATTCCCTACCGTTCGGCACCAGCCTAAGATTTGGAAAAAGACTATCCGATTTGCGTAATAGGTGTACTATCTCCTAAACCAAGGAGTACTCGCAACCTGAGAGAAGGTAAAAGGAAAAGACAACTGAATAGTCCTATTCGTTTTCTCTAGAACCGGAAACCATCCCCGAATAAATTCCTTCGAGTTCGTGTTAGTTATATGTATGCCCTAGAGGCCATTACTGTACATTGGATGTATATTGTAGTGGATGCTGGGACATATATAGGTAGGACTTTCTTGCTCGACATGATAGTACGCTATCTGGTTGCTCTTTATCTTAACGTGTATACTTTCTGTCTCTCTGTTACATGTTGATAAAGCCCTTAGGATATGTACTCGACTTCCAGGACTGTGATGCAGATCATACTAGTGGGGCCTGGATAGTCCATGAGTACATCCTTCAATGTTCCTAGTCAAGGGAATATCGAGACAGGGCATTGATATTCCATAGTAGACTAGCATATATCTTCTCGACCCATGCGATGGGCGATGGATGATCCCATATCCATTGGTGTTTGACATCAGAGATGGTATACGGGTGTTCAGTGGAGACTGGGTACACTGAACGGACTCGCCGAGAACTCCTAGATGGTATTATACCTCACGTCAGATGGCAGTTCTCTGGTGACACTGGTACAGCTTAGTCTGTTGACCCGATATCGTCATAGAGTCTTGTGTGTCTCCCACTGTGCTTTGATTTCCACCCTACCACGGCTCTACTAAGGCGTGCAAACAGGTGGTTTTTGGGTACAGTCCCGATTCACATGGAGGCAATGAGCGATAGGAGGGGATTCGTCTCTCCCGGTATTGGGGGTTGATGTTGCGCTATGCTCGACTGGCCATAACAGGAAATCCCTGGCCAGGGTTGCAGTGATATACTGGTAAGAGTTATCAGTAGTTTCACGAATGTTATGGACCCTACGTCGGCATGACTTATCGAGCTATTGGGGTATGACGTTTACCACCCCTAGGCGAGATATGCGACATATCAGACGAACAGACCGGACTGTACGGTAAGTGTTACTGGTTGGATTCACAGGAGTGTGAGCGGGCTTGCTCGTCGATCTTCTGATCGCTCAATACCCGGGTGGCCGTTACGTTTAGCAGACCGCTTGCGGCTTGTGGGTGTTTGATATGATCATCATCTGCAGCCGGCGTATTGACGAGTCTTTAGAGTCCTACACAGAGGTTTCCTGGCTCAAGCGAAACGAAATAGGAGCACATATGGGATATGTGCAGGACCGAGAATAATGCGTGTATGTGATACCGTATTTCATTCTCGCGATGTATGTGTCGAATGGTTGTATGCGATATAACCTAGTTATCGAATCAAGGATTGATTCGATAAGCCGATACGTTGGATACTAGCCGGTTATATGCGACATGACCGGATCATTGAATCAAGTGTTGATTTAATGATTTAATGTATAATTATATATTTGATATATTACTTTGCATTAACTAGTATTGGTTCACTTTAAATGGATTTACTCACTTGTATTGCACATTGTATATGTGATATATTTTTGGTGCACATGATTGTATCATGTTTGATGATACATTCTAGCTTGGTTTTTGTGTAAAGTATTAAACCATGGTTAGTTAGTGGTTAGGGTATCATTTCTTTTACTTATTCATTTATTTATTTTATTTATTTCATTTGAAAAGAAAAAGAAAAAAGAATGGTTGCTAATTTTGTTTTATTTGAAGCTTCTTGAAGCTTTGAACAAGTCCACCATTCTTGTCTCTTCTCTAACCCTAACCACTCATCTAACCTTAGTTAAATCTCTACACTAAACCATGGTTGAGATTATGATAAGTATCATATTGTTTTTATTTTAAAAGACTTATGATATATATCATCTTCTTCTTCTTCATCTTCTTCTTCCATGAAGAAAGCTTGCTACATCAATGGTGATTGATGAAAAAGTGTGAGAAATCCAAATCTAAAGTCTACCCACTTCCTATTTTTTCATCCTCTACCTCTTGCCAAGTAGTATAGGGTGTTTCCTTCACAAGTTTTCTTGACTTGGTGAAGTTGGAGCTTGATCTAGCGATGCCTCGACGTAGATCATCTTCGGCATCGTCGTCGATGACCTAGCCCGCTTTTTCTCCGATGAAGCCGACGCTAGAGCCCAAGATCCAATTTGTACAGCGAGGAGACTTCATCGCGGAGCCATGGAGGTGGTGGACCGGATCTACAAAGGTTGTAGCCATTTTCCTTTAGCATTTAAATTGTTTACATGCTTGCATCGCCTCATTATCTAGTTAACGATCCGTATTAGGGTTTGTAGGCACCCATAAAATTTGAATTAGCCATGTTTGATGCCTTGTGAGACTTCATTAGTGTGCCTAGGAACCCTAGAGTGGTATTAGAGCCTAGCTAGAGCCTTAGGCGATGCGTAGACGGAGTTAGAAGTCCGATCGACCCGAAACCCCGATTAAAACATGCTCTCTGGACATTTTTGAAATTCGTGGATTTTTGTGAATTAAAAATATGCAGAAAACTAAGTGGAATATTCTAAGAATTACTGTGTAAAACGGGACCCATGAATCGATAATAGTGCGGCGGAACCGCGGCATTGTCATGCCCAATGCGGCGGTTCCGCGGCAACTTGATCTCTTCTGACACTTTTTGCTAAACAGTAATTCTTATATATTATTTATGGTTTTTCTTGGAATTTTTTAATAATTATTCAAGAGTTGAATTTTCTGGGTTGTATTGGGGACTCGGTGTACCGATCGGATTGTCTAATTCTATCTGTGTGCTTTTCCGGGTATTTTTTAGAATATGTTAAAAAGTTCGAGCGGATATAAATACCCACTTTTTCCCCTGTCGGGAAACTTCCAAGTGTTGGATCTTTCCGTAGTTTAACGACGTTCTAAGTAGTGCAAGTAACGCGATGGTCCCTCTAGAAGACAACAAACCTTAACTCGATTATGTGACCGTCTTGAACCGCCCTTTGAACCTTCGGGTTTGGGGCAGTACAGCGTGCTATATGTGAGGCATTGGCTTGACCCTTCTACGGCTGGACCGTTGGTACTGAGGCACGAACTGAATGTTGTTAGACTTATTTCATGTGTTGAGCTGTTTCGGGAAAACTTGGGTGTTCGAATGTTCGATCGGAAAGTTTAACATTTTCTATTTTATCCGGAATGTGATACAATAATTGGAATTCACAAGTAGTTATGAGATAACTGAATGAATATTATAAACATAGCACTTTAGTCTCACTTGATCGGTTGCCACGGAATTTTGATGTGATCAAAAGTCCGTCGCAATCACGTAGTGTACGCGGATACTCGCCGGGTAAACTTAATAGACAGCCTCACTCCATAGCCCCGACCAAGTAACTGTAGGAGAACCCCGTCGCCGAAAGCATCCGTTCGGGTGCTCGCGGCAGCGGTGTTCCGCCTTGTTGCACCTTGTCGACGGCGTCGGGGGTGCGGCCGCCTACTAAAGTTTGCGACGAGCATTCGATCAGAATGTCGGGAATCCTGTTGAATTACCCGACTTGATATTGAAAAGTGTTTTCGATTTTGAGACTAAAATGCGGGGTTTATAATTGTTAGGCATGCGATGTCTAAGGAATTCATTTGGTCAGGCATGCGATGTCTGAGGTGGTTGCGGATTCCAACTGTTGTAATTTTACACTTTCTTTTCTGTGACCGTAAGTGTAATAAGTGATGTCGCCGGTTTCGTTGCTATATGTCAACGACAATTGGGATGCGCAAATTTACTTACGTTGATGACATGTGATGTTATGTGTTGCTGGATATGTTATATTGGATCGTCGTGTTTGAATAGCCGGGGTTTTTTTTATGTGAGATGAGTGTTTTTCATTTTCATTCATGTAAAAACTTGTATGTAATATTATTTTATTGGGGCACTTCCAGGTTGCGGAAGATGTCACCGTTGATGTATATTATTTACTTTTCTGCACTAGGATAGACCCAAGGAGGGGAGCACAAGTAACCGGGTTCTAGGGTCCAGTGGGAGACCATCTCGAGGAGTCGAGTCCGGGTCTCCTAACCCTAGAATTGGTAGGGTTGCTTGCCGCTCTCGTAGGGGTCTAGGGGTGTGGGATAGGCTATTCATCACGACCGTGGAATCCGTGTTTTATACTGGCTCGTATTGAAAACACGGACGTCCTAGTATATCCAATATTTCATATGTTTCTTCTGCTGTGATTTATCTGTGATGTTCTGTGACAGATATTATATATAGTATATATGATATATTATATAAACGTTGCTTATGTTTTACACCCGCGCTAGCCCTGCCCCGCTCTGCCGTTAGTTACCTAACCTAACGGTGCAGACGGGACATCGAGGCGAATGCGGATGGCATAAGCGTACGTTATATTTATCTGTGATGTTTAGGTGGACTTAAATGATGGGATATTCATTAATGAGATTAATGAAAGAAAATAAACCTATTTGATGTTGTGGAATTGAATTTCAAAATAAAAACAGGTAGCTACAGTTCTTGCTTTGCATCGCGGTGTTCATTATAGAACATCCTGCACCTTATTCGATGAGGAAAGGACCGAGATCCCTTCACCGGGAGTGACTCCTTTAGCAATAACTGGCAGATGCTACAACCCTCGGTTTGTCTTTGATCGCTTCTATAGTTTCGGCTTTGCACAGTGATATATATGATATATCCCGCACCTCATTCGACGAGGAAAGGGCCGACGATCCCTTCACCGGGAGTGACCCCTTTAGCAAAACTAGAAAAGCCTAAAAAACATTCCATTTAAAAACCATTTGATTCCGCAACGAGATCAAGTTCAAAGCGTTAAAGGTTTTCACAAAAACCATTCGCAACCCTCCGTCATTTTAGGAAGTAGAGTACTTAGTATTCGTGCTGTGTTTGTTGACCATAGTCAAGGCACAGTGTACGGTAGCTAAGTGATGTCTTCCTACACCGCATATGATGCGATTAGTTAGGACAGTCGCGTGACTTTGTTGACCTTAGTTAAGGGTCATGTGGGTGGGTCTAATTAATCACGAAATGACGGGTAGAACTTAACTAGTACTTATGATTTGTTGACCATAGTTAAGGTCATAGGTGCTAGGGGTAAAAACGATTATCGGGAGTTTCAAGTGTTGAAACTTGCAATGAGATTGCATACCTTCTATATGATAGTTGGATCCCGATACCCTCTGCGAGTAATTGTTACTCCTGGGAGACTTTTGCACTTTGCAATTAGCCGATCAAGTAGGTGTCTAGAAAGGTGTCAACGGGGTTACGCCTCTGGGAAAATGAGGTTTACTGTAATTAGGTCCGTGCGAAAGCACGGGGAACCTCCCTCAAAGTACCGACACTGGCCTGGCTGAAAGATTGGCGAACTTGTAGAGTGTAATTAATCCCGGCTAGTCTTTCCTTTTAAGGTTTGAAGGAAGATTTGATAAAAACAGTGGGAGCCATCCTGATTAGATAAAATACATAACCAATCTAATCTTGCAAGAGCGAACGCAGAGTGTTTTCTTCTCTCTCTCTCCTGGTAGCGACCATATCACGCCTTAATCAAGATAATAAAATGGATGTATTAACCGAACCCGCTTGTTATACTGAGTTGGGGAACGTTGGTCCCGCTCCAACTTATAATTGTTATAAGACAGAGCAGGAAATTGGGGAATACCAGAATTCCTATGCCGCCTAAACGAAGAAAGTGCATATGATGCATCTCCTTCGGGTGTGTTCATTACAAAGAACTGTTTCTCGGTATCCTCTGCATCCTGGGTATATGATACCGAATCAGGATCCCAGATATGTAATCTGTTACATAGGGCTACAAAAAGGTAGAAAAACTGAGAACGGGTGATAAGTTTCATGAGACAGAAAACGGGGCAAGTGTTGCAGCCAAGTCTGTTGGTCACTGTCACCCTGTATTACCAATACATTGATTCTGAACAAATGCTATTAGATACCGAACCTGATATACAAAATCATATCAGTCTCTTTATTAGTAAAGAAATGATATAATTTTGTATTGTTGGATAATGTTTTGAACATTTCCTATATCAAAAGTTGATCGGTTCAGGCACGTTATCTAAAAGCATTGACGTTCTAAATCAAACTACAGTTCCTTGTATACTGAACACACACAAGAGGAAGAGTTCAGAAATGAACAAATTCTTCTTGAGGTATTGTAGACTAGGTCATATTAATGCGACCCGACTAGCTGAAGTTACATTTAGATGCATATTTAAATCAGTTTGAATTTACATCTTGTGAAACTTGCCGGTCATGTCACAAAGATATAATGACACCAGCTCTGTTTACTGGAAGCTGAGAAAGAGTTAATGAACTCTTGGGACTAATACATAATGATGTATGTAAGGTCTCCTGTCTACACATGCCAGGACTGGTTCTTTGTACTTCATTATATTCTCTGATAATCTCTCAAGATTCAGTCATATATTCCTGTTGAAATATAAGTCCGAACCTTTTGAGGTATTCACAGAATATAAGTAGGAAGTAGAGAACCAAAATACGGGTATAAGTATTATATCCTATGATGAGATCAGGGAGGAGAATACTTGTGCATGGAATCCTTGGGCTATTCTAAAGGAAAATGAGATTCTCTCTCAGTATTACTCCTCTGAACACACCACAGCACAACGGTGTATCGGGGCGGAGCAATTACACAATATTAGATATCGTGTGCTCTATGATGAGTATTACTGAGTTACCTATTTCCTTTTGGATGTTATGCGCTTGAGAAGCTGCATACCTATTGAATTAGGTTCGAATCAAATCACTGCCTACGACTTCATATGTGATATGGAAAGGCAAGAGCCCATATCTTAAGGTAGTTAAGATTTAGGGTTGTCTGGCCTATGTCAAAAGCAAAATCCGGACAAGATTGAGGTAAAGTCAGTTGTGTAGAACTGGAAAGGTTCCAGCTATACAAAACTGCAGCTGATGATTTGACAGAACCAAAGAATTCAATAGTTCCCGACGAACCTCAGCCTCTCCGCCGATCTAGCAGGGTTCCTCACCTGCTTGAGAGATACTTCGGTTTCTCGATGACAGTGGGAGCAAGGATGATGACCCAACTAGATTCGAGCAGGCCATCAAGAGTAGGGACTCTGTAAGAAAGGCTGGATGCTTAGCAATCTGAGATGGAATCCATATACACCAACAAAGTATGGACTTTGGTTGCGATATCTGAAGGATTAAATCCCCATCAGGAGCAAGTATATCTTGAGAAGATTACTTGGTGTAGATGGAAAAATTTTAATCTAGACTTGTTAAAGGTTTTAGTCATCAACCAGGTGTGGATAATGATGAAACCTTTTCTAAGGACTATGCTTAAGTCCATCCAGATCCTACTTGCCACTGCTACATACCATAACTGCGATATCTGGTGGTTGGGTGCCATGACTAATTTTCTAAATAATGATTTAGAAGAAAATGTCTATAAGAACACAGCCAGAGGGCTACGTAAACAGTGGGAGCAGCGGAAACGTGTGCAAGATGTTTTATGTGATGAAGCAGGCATCGCGGAGTTGGAACATCTGTTTTGATGTGGTAGTCAAAGTATTTGACTTCATCAAAATGGTAGATGAACCTTGTATATACAAAACGGTAGTAGAGAGTGAAGTGATCATCCTCGTATTGTACGTGGACAACATACTCTTGATAGGAAAGGAATTTCCTATGCTACGATCGGTCGATCTCCTATTATCACAAAGATTCTCCAATAGTATCAAAGTGATACCTCCTAAAATCCTTAGTTTTCATCTATGAGATATATGTAATTGGATGCTGGGATTCTCACTAGATGTAGTGAGATGGTATCAATCGATCCTGGGGAGAATCTCTGGAATGGTTCCAGGGTGATAAAGATGACTGAATGTCAGTCACAGGCATTGTCTTTACCCTAAGTAAAGGGATGGTATGTTGGAAGAGTTCCAAGATAGATACCGTGGCAAACTAGACGATAAAGGCTGGTAACATCGCTATTAAAGATACTACCAAAGAGACAGTTTGGGTGTATATTGGTTCATAAGATGAACTAGGTTCCTGCCATTGTATGACAATGGAAGTGTGGTTTTGGCCCTGGAACCCTGGTCCCATCAGAGACCCAGACATATTCTGAGGCAGCATCACCTGATCATGGAGATAGTTGATCTCCAGGTTGATCGAGGTTAGGAGAGTAGACTCAGAGGACAACACGGCGGATCCACTCACAAAGGCCTTTTCCCAAAGAGAGACTTTTAGGGGATGGTTGAGTATGTGATACTTCAACCACTGCTACAGATGGCCCTAGTGCAAGTGGGAGATTGTTAGTTATATGTATGCCCTAGAGGCTATTACTGTACATTGGATGTATATTGTAGTGGATGCTGGGACATATATAGGTAGGACTTTCTTGCTCAACATGATAGTACGCTATCTGGTTGCTCTTTATCTTAACGTGTATACTTTCTGTCTCTCTGTTACATGTTGATAAAGCCCTTAGGATGTGTACTCGACTTCCAGGACTGTGATGCAGATCATACTAGTGGGGCCTGGATAGTCAATGAGTACATCCTTCAATGTTCCTAGTCGAGGGAATATCGAGACGGGTCATTGATATTCCAGAGTAGACTAGCGTATATCTTCTCGACCCATGCGATGGGCGATGGATGATCCCATATCCATTGTTATTTGACATCAGAGATGGTATATGGGTGTTCAGTGGAGACTGGGTACACTGAACGGACTCGCCGAGAACTCCCAGATGGTATTATACCTCACGTCAGATGGCAGTTCTCTGGTGACACTGGTACAGCTTAGTCTGTTGACCCGATATCGTCATAGAGTCTTGTGTGTCTCCCACTGTGCTTTGATTTCCACCCTACCACAGCTCTACTGAGTCATGCAAACAGGTGGTTTTTGGGTACAGTCCCGATTCACATGGAGGCAATGAGCGATAGGAGGGGATTCGTCTCTCCCGGTATTGGGGGTTGATGTTGCGCTATGCTCGACTGTCCATAACAGGAAATCCCTGGACAGGGTTGCAGTGATATACTGGTAAGAGTTATCAGTAGTTTCACGAATGTTATGGACCCTACGTCGGCATGACTTATCGAGCTATTGGGGTCTGACGTTTACCACCCCTAGGCGAGATATGCGACATATCAGACGAACAGACCGGACTGTACGGTATGTGTTACTGGTTGGATTCACAGGAGTGTGAGCGGGCTTGCTCGTCAATCTTCTGATCGCTCAATACCCGGGTGGCCGTTACGTTTAGCAGACCGCTTGCGGCTTGTGGGTGTTTGATATGATCATCATCTGCTGCCGGCGTATTGACGAGTCTTTAGAGTCCTACACAGAGGTTTCCTGGCTCAAGCGAAACGAAATAGGAGCACATATGGGATATGTGCGGGACCGAGAATAATGTGTGTATGTGATACCGTATTTCATTCTCGCGATGTATGTGTCGAATGGTTGTATGCGATATAACCTAGTTATCGAATCAAGGATTGATTCGATAAGCCGATACGTTGGATACTAGCCGGTTATATGCGACATGACCGGATCATTGAATCAAGTGTTGATTTAATGATTTAATGTATAATTATATATTTGATATATTACTTTGCATTAACTAGTATTGGTTCACTTTAAATGGATTTACTCACTTGTATTGCACATTGTATATGTGATATATTTTGGTGCACATGATTGTATCATGTTTGATGATACATTCTAGCTTGGTTTTTGTGTAAAGTATTAAACCATGGTTAGTTAGTGGTTAGGGTATCATTTCTTTTACTTATTCATTTATTTATTTTATTTATTTCATTTGAAAAGAAAAAGAGAAAAGAATGGTTGCTAATTTTGTTTTATTTGAAGCTTCTTGAAGCTTTGAACAAGTCCACCATTCTTGTCTCTTCTCTAACCCTAACCACTCATCTAACCTTAGTTAAATCTCTACACTAAACCATGGTTGTGATTATGATAAGTATCATATTGGTTTTATTTTAAAAGACTTATGATATATATCATCTTCTTCTTCTTCATATTCTTCTTCCATGAAGAAAGCTTGCTACATCAATGGTGATTGATGAAAAAGTGTGAGAAATCCAAATCTAAAGTCTACCCACTTCCTATTTCTTCATCCTCTACCTCTTGCCAAGTAGTATAGGGTGTTTCCTTCACAAGTTTTCTTGACTTGGTGAAGTTGGAGCTTGATCTAGCGATGCCTCGACGTAGATCATCTTCGGCATCGTCGTCGATGACCTAGCCCGCTTTTTCTCCGATGAAGCCGACGCTAGAGCCCAAGATCCAATTTGTACAGTGAGGAGACTTCATCGTGGAGCCATGGAGGTGGTGGACCGGATCTACAAAGGTTGTAGCCATTTTCCTTTAGCATTTAAATTGTTTACATGCTTGCATCGCCTCATTATCTAGTTAACGATCCGTATTAGGGTTTGTAGGCACCCATAAAATTTGAATTAGCCATGTTTGATGCCTTGTGAGACTTCATTAGTGTGCCTAGGAACCCTACAGTTCGTATATAACCATACGATGGTTTTGTCCAACGGAAGTGGACGTTCGTAGCAATATAGGGTGTCCTGGAGAAAAGGGTAAAAGTAGGAGTGGCAATGAGGTTTGCAACTCTGACAATCCAAAAGCCAGTTTTAAGAAGGTTCAGTTAATATTGGTCACTGAGTCATAGTTTAGGGTCGGGTCATGGTCGCTGCCAAAGAGAGAGAGAAAAGAAACACTCAGCGTGCACTCTAACCTAGGTCAGAATGGTTACCAATTTATCTAATCAGGAAACCTCCCACTGTACCGTCAAATTCTCCTCCAAACCTGAAAAAAGAATTAGTCGGGATCACCCGAGGAGTAAACCAACTCATCAGTGGGAATCGGGATCCAACTATCATCGCATGATAACGTGACGGACTTCGCTCACGTTATCACACTCCAGAAGGTATGCGCATATCTGGCATGTTTCAGTTTCTTTAGAAACTCCCGATGTGATTTTTGCCCCATGCTCTTATGACCTTGACGAAGGCCAACAAATTATAAGTCACATGTCAAGTTCTACCCGTCATTCTCCAGGTTAATTTGAACCCACCAGTACAAGCTCTTGACTTTGGCCAACATGGCTATACGACTGTCCCAAAACAACGCATCTATCCATGCTGCAGAAAGGCAACAAGCAGCTAGCATACACTATGCCTTGACGAAGGCCAACAAACATAGCATGAATACTACGTGCTACCCGTCTGAAACGACGGAGGGCTACGAATGGTTTCTGGCGAAAAACCTTTAACGTAATGAACTTGATATCGTTGTAGGAACCGGATAGCTTTTTAGAAAAATATAGTGACGAAAACCTTTGCTAAAGAGGTCACTCCCGGTGTGTTAGTTATATGTATGCCCTAGAGGCCATTACTATACATAGGATGTATATTGTAGTGGATGCTTGGACATATATAGGGAGGACTTTCTTGCTCGACATGTTAGTATGCTATCTGGTTGCTCTTTACCTTAACATGTACACTGATTGTCTCTCAGTTACATGTTGGTAAAGCCCTTAGGATGAGTACTTGACTACCTGAATTATGATGCGGATCATACTAGTGGGGACATGGTAGTCCATAAGTACATCCTTCAAGGTCCCTAGTCGTGGGTATATCGAGATGGGGCATCGATATACTAGAGTAGACTAGCGTATACCTTCTCGACCCATACAGATGGGCGATGGATGATCCCATATCCATTGGTGTTTGACATCAGAGATGATATACGGGTGCTCAGTGGAGACTGGGTACACTGGACGGACTCGCCGAGAACTCCCAGATGGTATTATACCTTGCGTCAGATGGCAGTTCTCTGGTGACACTGGTACAGAGTAGTCTGTTGACCCGAGATCGTCATAGAGTCTTGTGTAGTTCCCACTGTGCTTTGATTTCCATCTTACCACGTCCAAGAGGGCGTGCAAAACGGTGGTTTTTGGGTACAGTCCCGAGTCACATGGAGGCAATGAGCGATAGGAGGGGATTCGTCTCTCCCGGTATAGGGGGTTGATGTTGCGCTGTGTTCGATTGGCTATAACCGGAAATCCCTGGCCAGGGTTGCTGAGATTTACTGGTAAGTGTTACCAGTAGTTTCTCGAATTGTTATAGACCTCATATCGACACGACTTATCGAGCTATTGGGGTCTGACGTTTACCACCCCTAGGCGAGATATGCGACATATCAGACGATGAGACCGGACTGTACGGTAAGTGTTACTGGTTGGATTCACAGGAGTGTGAGCGGGCTTGCTCGTCGATCTTCTGATCGCTCAATACCCGGGTGGCCGTTACGTTTAGCAGACCGCTTGCAGCTTGTGGGTGTTTAATATGATCATCACCTGCTGCCGGCGTATTGACGAGTCTTTAGAGTCCTACACAGAGGTTTCCTGGCTCAAGCGAAACGAAATAGGAGCGCATATGAGATATGTGCGGGACCGAGAATAATGCATGAATGTGATACCGTATTTCATTCCCGCGATGAATGTATCGAATGGTTGTATGCGATATAACCTAGTTATCGAATCATGGATTGATTCGATAAGTCGATACATTGGATATTAGTCGGTTATATGCGATATGACCGGATCGTTAAATCAAGTGTTGATTTAATGATTTGATGCATAATTATATATTTGATATATTACTTTGCATTAACTAGTATTGGTTCACTTTAAAAGGATTTTATCACTTGATGTACACAAATTGTATATGTGATATACTTTTGTGCACTTGTTTGTATCATGTTTGATGATACATGCTCACTTGGGTTTGTGTAAAGATTAAACCATGGTTGTGAGAGTTGTTAGGGTTTTGTTTATTCACTTATTATCTATTTATTTATTTATCATTCTTTTGGAAAAGATAAAGAGAGAAGAATGGTGGCTTGTTTTGTTTGTTTGTTGAAGCTTCTTGAAGCTTTGAACGAGTCCACCATTCTTGTCTCATGTCTAACCCTAACCTTTCTTCTAACCTTAGTTAAATCTCTACACTAAACCATAGTTGAATATATGATAAGTATCATATTGTTTTCTTTGATATAAAAATAACTTATCAAAATATTATCATTTTCTTCTCCTTCTTCTTCAAGAAGAAAGCTTGCTTCATCAATGGCAACTTGAGCAATTGAGTGAGAAATCCAATTCTAAAGTGAACCCACCTCCTATTTCTTCATCCTCAACCTCTTGCCAAGTAGTAAAGGGTGTTTTCTTCACAAGTTTCAAGACTTGGTGAAGTAGGAGCTTGATCTTGTGATGCCTCGACGTAGATCATCTTCGGCACGAAGCCGACGACCAAGCCCGCCCATTTCTCCGATGAAGCTGATGCTAGAGTCCGGGATGAGATTTGTATAGCGAGGGGACTTCATCACGGAGCTATGGAGGTGGAGAACCGGATCTACAAAGGTTGTATTTCCGTTCTTGTAGTTAAATTGTTAACTTGTTTCTCTTTTCGCCTAGACATCTAGTTAACGATCCGTATTAGGGTTTCTCGGCACTTGTAAAATTTGAAATTGGCATGATTGATGCCTTGTGAGACCTCATTAGAGTGCCTAGGAACCCTACAGTGGTATCAGAGCCTAGCTAGAGCCTTAGGCGATGCGTAGACGAAGTTAGAAGTCCGATCGAACCGAAAACCTAACCCCAAAATAGCTCTCTGGACTTTTTCCAAAAACTGGGTTTTTTCCAGATTAAAAATGCTTAAAAAATTCAGCAGGGAATTCTAAGAATTACGGTGCAAAAATTACCTATAGATGTGTCTAAAGCGCGGCGGAACCGCGGCAGAAGCATGCCTTCTGCGGCGGTTCCGCGGCCAATTGATGACATCAGCCAACAATTTTTGCACAGAAATTCCTCTTTTATGGTGCTGGATTTTCTAGGAATTTTTAATATTTATTCAAGAGTTGAATATTCTGGGTTGTTTTGGGGATTCAATTATTTGATCGGATTATCAAACTTTGTCTAGGTGTTTTCCGGATATTTGGAATATGTTAAAAAGTTCGACCGGATATAAATACCCAACCTTTCCCCTGTCGGGAAATATCCAAGTGTTGGATCTTTCCGTGGTTTAAAGACGTTCTAAGTAGTGCAAGTAACGCGATGGACCCTCTAGAAGACAACAAACCTTAACTCGATTATGTGACCGTCTTGAACTGCCTTTTGAACTTTCGGGTTTGGGGCAGTACGGGGTGCCACATGTGAGGCGTTGGCTTGACCCTTCTATGGCTGGACCGTTGGTACTGAGGCATGAACTGGATGTTTTTTGAACTTGTTTCATGTGTTGATTTGCTTTGGAAAACTTGGGTGTTCGATTGTTCGATCGGAAAGTTTAACATTTTCTATTTATCTGGAATGGGATACAATAATTGGAATTCACAAGTAGTTATGAGATAACTGAATGAATGTTATAAACATAGCACTTTAGTCTCACTTGATCGGTTGCTACGGAATTTTGATGTGATCAAAAGTCCGTCGCAATCACGTAGCGTACGCGGATATTCGCCGGTAAACTTAATAGACAGCTACACCCCTTAGCCCCGACCAAGTGACTATAGGAGAACCCCGTCGTCGAGAGCATCCGTTCGGGTGCTCGCGGTAGCGGTGTTCCGTCTTGGTGCACTTCGTCGACGGTATCGGGGGTGCGGCCGTCTACTAAAGTTTGCGACGAATATTCGATCAGCATCTCGGGAATCTTGTTGAATTACCCGACTTGATATTGAAAAGTGTTTTCGATAATGAGACTAAAATGCTGGGTTTATAATTGTTAGGCATGCAATGTCTAAGTAATTCATTTGATTAGGCATGCGATGTCTATGTAGGTTGCGGATTCCAACTGTTGTAGTTTTACACTTTCTTTTCTGTGACCGTAAGTGTAATATGTGATATCGCCGGTTTCGTTGCTATATGTCAACGACAATTGGGATGCGCATATTTACTTACGTTGATGACATGTGATGTTATGTGTTGCTGGATATGTTATATTGGATCGTCGTGTTTGAATAGCCGGGGGTTTTTATGTGAGATGAGTGTTTTTCATTTTCATTCATGTAAAAACTTGTATGTAATATTCTTTTATTGGAGCACTTTCAGGTTGCGGAAGATGTCACCTTTTGTATATTATTTACTTTTCCGCACTAGGATAGACCCAAGGAGGGGAGCATAAGTAACCGGGTTCTGGAGTCCAGTGGGAGACCAACTCGAGGAGTCGAGTCCGGGTCTCCTAACTCTAGAATTGGTAGGGTTGCTTGCCGCTCTCGTAGGGGTATAGGGGTGTGGGTTTGGCTATTCATCGCGATCGTGGAATCCGTGTTTTATACTGGCTCGTATTGAAAACACGGACGTCCTAGTATATCCAATATTTCATATGTTTCTTCTGCTGCGATATCTGTGATGTGATCATGTGATGTTCTGTGATAGATACAGTATATAGTATATATGATATATTATATAGACGTTACATATGTTTTACACCCGCGCTAGCCCTGCCCCGCTCTGCCGTTAGTTACATAACCTAACGGTGCACGAAGGGACATCGTGGCGAATGCGGATGGCATAAGTGTACGTCGTATTTATCTGCGATGTTTAGGTACTTAAATGATGGGATTTCATTAATGTGATTAATGAAACAAAAGAAACCTAAAGATGTTGTAGAATCGAATTTCAAAATAAAACAGGTAGCTACAGTTCTTGCTTTGCACAGCGGTATATATGATATATCCCGCACCTTATTCGATGAGGAAAGGACCGAGATCCCTTCACCGGGAGTGGCTCCTTTAGCAATAACTGGCTGATGCTACACACTCGGCTTGTCTTTTGATTGATTTTAAGAGTTTTTGCTTTGCACAGTGATATATATGATATATCCCGCACCTCATTCGACAAGGAAAGGACCGACGATCCCTTCACCGGGAGTGACTCCTTTAGCAAAACTAGAAAAGCCTCAAAAGCACTCCATTTTTAAAATCATTTGATTCTACAACGATATCAAGTTCATTACGCAATAGGTTTTCAAAAAAAAACCTGTCGTAGCCCTCCGTCATTTCAGATAAGTCCTATTTAGTATTCGTGCTACGTTTGTTGACCTCCGTCAAGGCGTAGTGTGCGGTAGCTAACTAGTATTTATCTGCTTATGCATATGATGCAGATTGGATTAGGGTAGTCATGCGGCCTTGTTGACCTCCGTCAAGGGTCGTGCGGGTGGGTTTAATTCGATCAAGAAATGACGGGTTGAACTTGACTAGTAGCCTATGGTTTGTTGACCTCCGTCAAGGTCATAGGGTGCTAGGGGCAAAATTATCGGGAATTTCAAGTGTTGAAATTTGCAATGAGATTGCAAACCTTCTATGAGATAGCTGGATCCCGATACCCGCTGCGAGTAAGAGTTACTCCTGGGAGAGTTTTACACATTACAATTAGCCGATCAAGTAGGTGTCTAGAAAGGTGTTACAGAGGTTACGCCTCTGGGAAAACGAGGTTTACATTAATTAGGTTCGTGCGAAAGCACGGGGGACCTCCCTCAAAGTACCGACACTGGCCTGGCTGAAAGATTGGCGAACTTGTAGTGTGTAATTAATCCCGGCTAGTCTTTCCTTTTAGGGTTTGAAGGAAGATTTGATAAAAACAGTAGGAGCCATCCTGATTAGATAAAATAATAACCAATCTGATCTTGCAAGAGCGCACGCTGAGTGTTTTCTTCTGTCTCTCTCCAGGTAGCGACCATATCACGCCTTAATCAAGATAATAATACGGAATATTGACTGAACCCGCTTGTTATACTGAGCTGGGGAACCTTGGTCCCGCTCCAACTTATAATTGTTATAAGACAGAGCAGGAAATTGGGGAATACCAGATTTCCCGTGCCGCCCAAAGGAAGAGAGTGCATGCTGATGCATCATCTTCGGGTGTGTTCGTTACAAAGAACTGTTTCTCTGTATCCTCTACGTCCTGGGTATGTGATACCAGATCAGGATCCCAGATATGTAATCTGTTACATAGGGCTACAGAAAGGTAGAGAACTGAGAACGGGTGATAAGTTTCATGAGGCAGAAAACGGGGCAAGTGTTGCAGCCAAGTCTGTTGGTCACTGTCACCCTGTATTCCAAATACATTGATTCTGAACAAATGTTATTAGATACCGAACCTGATATACAAAATCATATCAATCTCTTTATTAGTAAAGAACTGATAAAATTTTGTATTGTTGGATAATGTTTTGAACATTTCCTATATCAAAAGTTGATCGGTTCAGGCACGTTATCTAAAAGCATTGATGTTCTAAATCAAACTACAGTTCTTTAGTATATTCAACACACAAAAGAGGAAGAGTTCAGAAATGAACGAATCCTACTTGAGGCATTGTAGACTAGGTCATATCAATGCGACCCGACTAGCTGAAGTTACATGAAGATGCATATTTAAATCAGTTTGAATTTACATCTTGTGAAACTTGCCAGTCATATCACAGAGATAAGATGACCATAGCTCCGTTTACCGGAAACAGAGAAAGAGTTAGTGAACTCTTGGGATGATACATGTTGATGTATGTAGGTCCCCTGTCTACATTTGCCAAGACCGGTTCTTTATACTTCATTAAATTCTCTGATGATCACTTTTGATTCAGACATGTGTTCCTGTTGAAACACAAGTCAGAACCTTTTAAGATATTCACAGAATATAAGTTAGAAGTAGAGAACCAATACGGGTATAAGTATTATGTCCTTTGATGAGATCAAGGAGGAGAATACTTGAGCACGGAAATCCTGGATTATTCTAAAGGAGAATGAGATTCTCTCTCAGCATTACTCCTCCGTATACACCATAGCACGATGGTATATCGGGGCGGAGCAATCACACCCTATATGATAAGGTGTGCTCTATGATGAGTACTACTGAGTTACCAATTTCCTTTTTGGAAGTTATGCACTTATGAAGTTGCATACCTATTGAATAGGGTTCTGATCAAATCAGTTGCCTACCACTTCATATGTGATATGGAAAGGGAAGAGCCCATATCTTAAGTTAGTTAAAATTTGGGGTTGTCCGGCCTATGTCTAAAAGCAAAATCCGGACAAGCTCGAGGCAAGGTCTGTGATGTAGAACTGGAAATGTTCCAGCTATACAAACTACGGCTGATGATTTGAAAGAACCAAAGGATTCAATAGTTACCAACGAACCTCAGCCTCTCCGCCGATCTAGTAAGGTTCCTCACCCACCTGAGAGATACTTCGGTTACTCTATGACAGTGGGAGCGAGGATTGCATCATGAGATGATGACCCAACTAGTTTCGAGCTGGCCATCAGGAGTGGGACTCTGTAAGAATGGCTGGATGCTTAGCGATCTGAGATGGAATCCATGTACACCGACAAAGTATGGACTTTGGTTGCTATATCTGAAGGGTTAAATCCCCATCAGGAGAAAGTATATCTTGAGAAGATTACTCGGTGTAGATGGAAAGGTTGAGACTTTCAAAGCTAGACTTGTTAAAGCTTGTCGTCATCGACCAGGTGTGGATCATGATGAAACTTTTTCTAAGGATCTATGCTTAAGTCCATCCAGATCCTACTTGCCATGGCTACATACCATGACTACGATATCTGGCGGTTGGGTGTCATGACTGCTTTTCTAAATGATGTTTTAGAAGAGAGAGTCTATAAGTACACAGCCAGACGGCTTCGTAGACAGTGGGAGCAGCGGAAACGTGTACAAGATGCTTTATAGGATAAAGCAGGTATCGCGGAGTTTGATCATCTGTTATGATGTGTTAGTCAAAGAGTTTGACATCATCAAAATGGTAGATGAACCTTGTATAAACAAAAAGGTTGTAGGGAGTATAGTGACGATCCTCGTAGAGTACGTGGATGACATGCTCTTGATAGGGAAGGAGTTTCCTATGCTACGCTCGGTCAATCTCCGCTTATCACAATGATTCTCCATAAAGGATCAAAGTGATACCTCTTAAATCCTGAGTTTTGGATCTATGAGATAGATCTAAATGGATGTTAGGATTCTCACTAGTTGTAGTTAGATGGTATCAATCGATCCTGGGGAGAATCACTGGAAGGGTTCCAGAGTGATAAGGACGACTGAATATCAGTCGCAGGCATTGTCTTTACCCTCAGTAAAGGGACGGTATGTTGGAAGAGTTCCAAGCTAGATACCGTGGCATTCTAGACGATAAAGGCAGGATACATCGCTACTTAAGATACTACAAAGGAGGATGTTTGGGTGTATATTGGTTCATGAGATGAACTACGTTCCAACCATTGTGAGACAATGGAGTTGTGGCTTATGCCAAGGAACGAACATCCCATCAGTGATCCAGACATATTCTGAGGCAGCATCACCTGATCATGGAGATGGTTGATCTCCAGGGTGATCGAGGTTAGGAGAGTAGACATAGAGGACAACACGGCGGATCCACTAACAAAGGCCTTTTCCCAGAGAGAGACTTTTATGGGATGGTTGAGTATGAGATACTACAACCACTGCTATCAGATGGCCCTAGTGCAAGTGGGAGATTGTTAGTTATATGTATGCCCTAGAGGCCATTACTATACATAGGATGTATATTGTAGTGGATGCTTGGACATATATAGGGAGGACTTTCTTGCTCGACATGTTAGTATGCTATCTGGTTGCTCTTTACCTTAACATGTACACTGATTGTCTCTCAGTTACATGTTGGTAAAGCCCTTAGGATGAGTACTTGACTACCTGGATTATGATGCGGATCATACTAGTGGGGACATGGTAGTCCATAAGTACATCCTTCAAGGTCCCTAGTCATGGGAATATCGAGACGGGGCATCGATATACCAGAGTAGACTAGCGTATACCTTCTCGACCTATACAGATGGGCGTGGGATGATCCCATATCCATTGGTGTTTGACATCAGAGATGATATACGGGTGCTCAGTGGAGACTGGGTACACTGGACGGACTCGCCGAGAACTCCCAGATGGTATTATACCTTGCGTCAGATGGCAGTTCACTGGTGACACTGGTACAGAGTAGTCTGTTGACCCGAGATCGTCATAGAGTCTTGTGTGGTTCCCACTGTGCTTTGATTTCCATCTTACCACGTCCAAGAGGGCGTACAAAACGGTGGTTTTTGGGTACAGTCCCGAGTCACATGGAGGCAATGAGCGATAGGAGGGGATTCGTCTCTCCCGGTATAGGGGGTTGATGTTGCGCTGTGTTCGATTGGCTATAACCGGAAATTCCTGGTCAGGGTTGCTGAGATTTACTGGTAAGTGTTACCAGTAGTTTCTCGAACTGTTATAGACCTCATACCGACACGGCTTATCGAGCTATTGGGGTCTGACGTTTACCACCCCTAGGCGAGATATGCGACATATCAGACGATGAGACCGGACTGTACGGTAAGTGTTACTGGTTGGATTCACAGGAGTGTGAGTGGGCTTGCTCGTCGATCTTCTGATCGCTCAATACCCGGGTGGCCGTTACGTTTAGCAGACCGCTTGCGGCTTGTGGGTGTTTGATATGATCATCACCTGCTGCCGGCGTATTGACGAGTCTTTAGAGTCCAACACAGAGGTTTCCTGGCTCAAGCGAAACGAAATAGGAGCGCATATGAGATATGTGCGGGACCGAGAATAATGCGTGTATGTGATACCGTATTTCATTCTTGCGATGAATGTATCGAATGGTTGTATGCGATATAACCTAGTTATCGAATCATGGATTGATTCGATAAGTCGATACATTGGATATTAGTCGGTTATATGCGATATGACCGGATCGTTAAATCAAGTGTTGATTTAATGATTTAATGCATAATTATATATTTGTTATATTACTTTGCATTAACTAGTATTGGTTCACTTTAAAAGGATTTTCTCACTTGATGTTCACAAATTGTATATGTGATATACTTTTGTGCACTTGTTTGTATCATGTTTGATGATACATGCTCACTTGGGTTTGTGTAAAGATTAAACCATGGTTGTGAGAGAGGTTAGGGTTTTGTTTATTCACTTATTATCTATTTATTTATTTATCATTCTTTTGGAAAAGATAAAGAGAAAAGAATGGTGGCTTGTTTTGTTTGTTTGTTGAAGCTTCTTGAAGCTTTGAACAAGTCCACCATTCTTGTCTCATGTCTAACCCTAACCATTCTTCTAACCGTAGTTAAATCTCTACACTAAACCATAGTTGAATATATGATAAGTATCATATTGTTTTCTTTGATATAAAAATAACTTATCATAATATTATCATTTTCTTCTTCTTCTTCTTCAAGAAGAAAGCGTGCTTCATCAATGGCAACTTGAGCAATTGAGTGAGAAATCCAATTTTAAAGTGAACCCACCTCCTATTTCTTCATCCTCTACCTCTTGCCAAGTAGTAAAGGGTGTTTTCTTCACAAGTTTCAAGACTTGGTGAAGTGGGAGCTTGATCTTGTGATGCCTCGACGTAGATCATCTTCGGCACGAAGCCGACGACCAAGCCCGCCCATTTCTCCGATGAAGCCGATGCTAGAGTCCGGGATGCGATTTGTACAGCGAGGGGACTTCATCACGGAGCTATGGAGGTAGAGAAACGGATCTACAAAGATTGTATTTCCGTTCTTGTAGTTAAGTTGTTAACTTGTTTCTCTTTTCGCCTAGACATCTAGTTAACGATCCGTATTAGGGTTTCTCGGCACTTGTAAAATTTGAAATTGGCATGATTGATGCCTTGTGAGACCTCATTAGAGTGCGTAGGAACCCTACACGGTGAAGGGATCTCGGCTCTTTCCCCGTAGAATGAGGTGCAGGATATTCCAACTGAATACCATGATGCAAAGCAAAAGTAAACGACTATAGTGAAGTTATTGCCCTGACGTAAACTTCTGTCCAAGGGGTCACTCCCGGTGAAGGGATCTCGGCCCTTGCCTCATCGACTGAGGTGCTGGATATTCATAACCGAATACCACTGTGTAAAACAAAAGAGAACGTCCTTGCAATAACAGCTTTTTGAAAAATTGTTCCTACAACATCAAATAGGTTTGTTTAGTTTGCATTGATCAGAATCAATGCAGTCCCATCAATTGATCACACTACAAAGAACGAAAATAATGATGTACGTATATGCCATTCGCATTCGCCACTGGGTCCCGTCATTACCCGTTAGGTTAGTTAACTAACGACAGAGCGGGGACTGGACTAGCGAGGATGCAAAACATATACAACATCTACTAGTATATATATATCAATATATAATTTTCGCTCAAGGCGTGATAAAATGCAACATCACAGAAATGTACAGCATCACAGAACAATACAGATATCTGGGATCCCCGGGTTTCACAGAGCCGCTACTGAAACCCGACGTTCCCCTGGTCGTATGGATAGCCTGTGCAATGAAATCCTAGACCCCTACGGGCGCGGCAAGTTACCCGCCAAAACCTGAAGCGAGGCAGCTCCCTTCAGCATCGTGAATGGACCACCCAACACTTCACGGAATCCGGTAACTTGGGCACCCCTCCTGGGTCAACCTGTACCCCCTACGAGTGCGGCAAATAGCCCGCCAATTCTAGAGTAAAGCTCCCTCCGTCTCAACACCATGAGATGCGGGCCCGTTGCCCTCTAGAACCCGGCTACCCGTGCACCCCTCCACGGGGTAATCCTAGTACAGAAAGTAAAATATACATACAACGGGTACATCGACCTTACCCTGGTCGTGCCCCAAAAGAATAATATACAGACAGGCCGTGACGGCAGCCCATATGTCGGACGCTCACCCCGCAATATCAAATGTACATATAAAACGAAACTGTACTAACATTGCATCCAGGCTATCCCCCACGACCAATCCGCAACATCACAGCACAACACAAAACATGAACGTGAATGCCACGTTCGCAAATCCGTCTAACCGGGCTATAGCAGTTAGACAGGATTTACCGATCAAGTGACATTCACGGTCCCAGATATAATGTAAAAACTGTGAACTAATGTGTTTAAAATTTTCGATCGATCAAATTTTACCAAGTGGGCTCCAAGCACTACTGTAGCACTCAAAGAAAATCTGGGCCCAAACAGAACATTCCAAAACCCCCATTTTCAAGTCCAAGAGCCTCTGTAAAACTTTGGTGGGGTGATCGCATATTACGGCGGCGGAACCGCAGCCAGAAGAAGGGTTTGGCCGCGGTTCTGCAGTCTGTCTACAGTATCACAACACCAAATTTTTGCAGAAGTCTTAAAACTCCCTGAATGTCATTCTGCAACGCACTGAAAAATTTTTTGAGCACAACTGAAAATCGACAGAAACTGTCAAAATGAAAACGGGGTTTTTGGAAATTTGTTCGACCGAAGTTTTAAACACGCTAGAGCAAGATAGACTAGCTTAATGGCGTGGCTCTGATACCATTGTAAGTGCACGGCGGAGCCCCAGCCGTCATTCCGAGGCCAAAATGCGGAAACGATAATTCACTTTAACTTTTGAACCGGCACCACCGCGCACAAAAATCCCGGATCGGGCGATTAATCTAATCCTAGCTAACTAGAGAAGGGGTAGAGAGATATACTGAGCGATCCGTGTCCTTCGGTCTTCTCGTCGTCGTCCCGATCTCCCTCCGGAATCTCCGGTCTTCATCTCCTCGCCGGAAAGGCACCACGTCGCCGGCTTCTTTTACGGGCTCCCACCTTTGGACCGAGGCAACTCGGGCACACAGTTGGCGAGTCAACGTGCCTAAGAATTGCTATAGAATAAGTGTAGTGCTATGTCTCATTGGGGTTAAGGAAGTTGCCTTGAAATGGTGGAGGAATGAGATGTGAACTTTTGAGGTGAACCAAGAGAATTTTGCAAGCAAATGAGATGAAATGGCACACCCAAAAATTTGGACAGCCCCTCCCTATTAGTGGACGGCCATTAGAGTGAGGAATGAGAGAATGGTGTGATCCCTAAAGAAAAATGAGTGAGCCAAAAGAATAATACTCAAGAGTGATAAAAAGTTATCATAATGAACCATTATCACAAAACAAGTCTCACTCCAAACCAACCATCATCATCAAGCATGATGACTCCAAAAGTAAACCATGATGAATAAGAAAGTCAAGCAATGATTATCCAAGGAAAGTCAAATGAGGTTGCAACCATCATGAAGCAATAATATGCAAAGACCACCCTCCAAAATGCTTATTTGCACAAATGCAAATAAGCCCTCCTCCACCAATCTTCAGCCAATAAAAGATACAAAGAAATATGGCCGAAACGGAAAACAAACTGGCAACTCCAGAAACTGATCCCGTGATAAATTACAGGTAAACCCCGCTACTGTATATACATACCCGTATTTGTATTCCGACCGAATGCAAATGCAATGAGACAAAATCTATACTGTACAACACTAGGATCCGGCTTAAACCAAAGCCTGCTAGTATTATCCGTCCGATTATGATTCGTGCAATACCGCACGTATCTGATCGAACCCTGCCATATCTCCATACGGCCACTACAGCGTTTCGCCCGAAACATGAGCAACTGTCTGTGGGGGACTCTAAAGACTCGTCAACACCTTGGTTGTGGATTTAACCACTAGCACGTCAGAGATATTAGCCTATACGTAACGGGCTACCAGGTATTGACCAAAAGGGACGTCTATGAGCGAACTCATCCTGACACCCTACTGAGCCTGTCAGTGACAATATCCGTACAGTCCGGTTCGTTCGTCTATAAGCATCGCATGGCGGGCCTAGGGGTTGGTAAAAGTCAGACCCCCAATAGCGGTAAAAGTCGTGTCGGAGTGTAGCCCAGAACACCCTGAGATACTACCGGAATACCTACCAGTAAATCTCCTGCCTCGGTCGAGGACTTTGTATAATGGCTCTCCTAGACACAGCGCGACCTCACCCCCAATACCAGGAGAGACGAACCCCTGTAGATCCTCTCACTGCCTCCATGTGGCTCGGGACAGTACCCAACTAAAACCTGCTTGCACGTCTCCTTTGAGCGTGGTAGGGTAGTAATCAAAGTACAGTGGGAACTCACACGAGACAAATGACGATCCTCAGGTCGATGAACTAACATGTACACATGTCACCAAGGAACTGCTATCTGACGTCAGGTATAAGACCAACTAGCATGTTCCCGGCGAGTCCTGTCCGGTGTACTCATAACCTTATGAGCACCTGTATACATCTTAGGTGAACCAACTGACACCAGTGGCTTGTGAGACCGGCCACCGCCCCTCGTCGCGGTCTCGACTGTATACACTAGTCTACTCTGGAGTATCGATGCCCTGTCTCGAAACTCCCACGACTATGGACCTTTTAAGGATGTGCTTATAGACTACCAGCTCCCACGTATATGATCGCCCTCATATTGCTGTCAGTCAAGCAAGAATCCTAGGGGCTCTATCAACGTGTAATAGCGACCTGTAAGGTCACCTAAAGCAGTACATGATGATAAAGATAAACCAGATAGCATACTATCATCTTGAGTAAGACTGTCCTACTAGGATAGGTCCTCCCTGAATCATTGCAATCATGTGCCTGTGATCCAATAATTGACTCTGAGGGCACTATCTCCAACACCATGTACCCACAATCGGCCTCATCCAGCTCCTCGATTCGGGTTCACATGTCACACGTCTCAAAACTGAGAAAACACATGGTGGACGCACTGAAATATCATATCAAGAGAAACCGGGTTTTCAAAACAGTGCATATTTTCTTAAAATAATACCACAGTTCTCAAATCCAGAAATCACACGAATCCAAAACTTAATGTGCAAATCCATGCAATGTGTCGTATTCCACTAAGAGTAAAAAGGGAAAACCGCTCTTTTAAATGGATCCAGTTTTGAAAATATCTCATACGGTCCCCCTTTTTCAAGAAATCAAAGCCCGTACCATCTATGTATGTGAAATATGTATGTATATAGGTATGGATGTGCAAGTGGATATATACGAAAGTATGATTGCACCATTATATATGTGCACCAATAAGGATATACAGTGTGTATGTGCGCAATATCAATATACAAATGTATGTGTGCACCAATATGGATATACAATGTGTATGTGCGCAATATGGATATATCAATGTATGTATACACCAATATGGGTATACAATGTGTATGTGTGCAATATGGATATATCAATGTATGTGTGCTCCAATATGGGTATACAATGTGTTTGTGCGCAATATGGATATATCAATGTATGTGTGCACGAATATGGATATACAACGTGTATGTGCACAATATGCGACAGAATCATGTCTAATCATCAATGATGCAGTAATCAAAATGATGTATGGTTCGTAGCAATCCTATAGTGCGAGTGTCATGGCAATCACTAACGGTGTGAGTGTGACATACAAATAGTGCTCGTGCAGCTTGAACCGTTAGTGACAGTGCGGTGTTACATAACTGCTATTTCTATATGCAACAAAAGTTGGGTAAGCTACAATAGTACATATGCACAAGTAATATACATATAAATATATACGTGACTACAATATCCTATCAAGCCCTGATGCTTAACGCCATACGGGCGATTTCCCCGTAGATGTTAAATCTACTCACCATGATCTCGTGCTAAGTGTAGCCGACTAGCTCCTTCCCCTTCCTTGCGGTGTCCGAAGTACCCGCCTGTAAACCTAGAATTTACACAAAGAATACACATAAGCTAAAATCCTGCAAAAACGCGATATTAAAACCAAACGAGATACTCGCGTCGCGAACTAAACGCGTGTGCATCCGATACGCCAAAACGTGTGTATACGCGTCTGAAACTACCCTGACATGCCGCAACACACAGGAATCACCATACCCACTCACAAAACTTACGTGTCGCGCAAGTTTAAAAGTATCGGAAAAGGGTTTTAAGTTCCAGATTCTGATACAAGCTGAACTAGAAAAAGTTGCACACACCAAACACCATAAATATGTAGCAGATTCCCCCAGAACAAACCCAGGCACCCAACTCCCCCCTCTGGCCGCAATTTGCGGCCAGAACGAATTTATTTTCTGTCAGGGTTGCGAATTAGGGCTGCATGCTCCGTGTGTGTGGTCTAGATCTAGTGAACAGGCTCCAATAAATTCAACTTTTCTCTGAAACACCCGGGTCAAAAGTAGATCTCAAATAGCTCACAATTTACATTAAAACGTTAAATAACACTAATTTGAAATAATATGGTATTTTTGTGAAATCTAGTGCAAAACTTGGTGTAGATGGCCTTAAAAACACTTAGTCAAGCTATAATAGCCATAAAGATCCTAACTTGGCTTAAACACCACATAAATCAAAAATCTAGCACTAATGGCCACATTAAACACTAACTTAAGCTAACTAACTACAAGTTTAGAAAAAGGAAGTTAAGTTTAGCAATTATACCTCTAGTGGTCCTAGGGTGCAATAAGAAGCGAAGAAGAAGAAGAAGAAGAGAAGAGAATGTGTGCTGCTGCTGCTATACTACTTGCTGTTGCTGTTGCTTACTGCTGCTGCTGCTGCTTGCTTGCTGGTGCTGCTGTTGTATGTTGCTGCTGTGTGTGTGCTGCTGCTGTGTGTAAATGAGACGGAGAGAGATGGGATGATGTGAGGAAATGAGTGTTGAGTGTTTGAAAAAGAAATGAGAGATATGAGAGTCAAACCCCCCCTCTCTCTCCTCATTTACTACAAGCATGGCCAAGCCCATCATGCTCTCTCTCTCTCTCTGCAAAGTCCTAAGTCAACCCACAAAACACAATTAAAGTTAATTATATAAAAAAAACTAATACCCTTAATTAATTCATATTAACCTAATTAAATGGGTTAGCCTACCATGGTCATCTAAACATGGTTTTAACCCAAAACTTAGCCCTAGTTTACATGCACATGTGTATGCAAGCCTAATTAAATTCTAATAAAATATTCATTAATTTTGATAAAATATTTGAAAATTGTTTTGGTAAACTTTTTACTAAAAACCACACATTAAAATATAATTAGCCACTAATCACAATCTATGGTGTTACTGTCTTCCCCCCTTAAAGAAAATTCGTCCCCGAATTTAAAAAAAAATAGCTACGCGTACCTTCAAAGAGATGAGAGAATTTCTTCCGCATCTCGCCCACGGCCTCCTAAGTGATCTTTTCACCATTTGGGCTGCACCAAAGCACTTTCACAGATGGCAAGACCTTTGATCGAAGTTTCTTCACCTGCCGGTCCAATATCACTACTGGCTGCTCGGTGAACGGAAGATCGCGCTCGAGCTGAACGGTCTGATACTGAACCATGTGAGAAGGGTCATGCAGGTATCTGCAAAGTATCGACACGTGGAATACGGGGTGAACATCGGGGAAGTCGGGTGGAAGAGCCAAACGATATGCCACTGCGCCCACACGCTCGAGGATCTCGAAGGGACCAATAAATCTAGGGCTAAGCTTCCCTTTCCATCCAAATATCATCATGCCCTTCATTGGGGAGACCCTCAGAAAGACATGTCGCCAACTGCGAACTCGAGTCTGCGACGGCGTCTGTAAGCATACGATTTCTTCCTGCTCTGAGCTGTTCTCATCCTATCTCGAATCAATTGTATCTTCTCGGTCGTCACCTGTACGATCTGCAGCCCCAAAATACTGCTCTCATTGAGCTCTGTCCAACAGACGGGCGATCTACATCTCCTCCCATACAAGGCCTCGAAAAGTGCCATCGGAATAGTATCCTGGAAACTATTGTTGTAGGAGAACTCCACCAATGGTAAATGATGATCCCAGCTACCACCAAAGTCTAAAACGCACGCTCGGAGCATGTCCTCAAGAGTCTGAATAGTCCGCTCTGACTGGCCGTCGGTCTGCGGATGAAATGCAGTGCTGAAACTCAAACAGGTGCCCAACGCCTCCTGAAGTCTCTGCCATAGTCGGTTTGTAAACTGGGTGCCTCGGTCTGACACGATACAAGTCGGGACTCCATGCATTCGTACGATCTCATCGATATATATCTGGGCATACTAAGCAAATCCGAAAGTCGTCTTCACCGGCAGGAAGTGAGCCGCTTTCGTCAATCGATCCACGATCACCCAAATGGAGTCATACCCTCGACTAGTCCTGGGTAGACTGTTCATATCATAATTTTGCATTATTATATTCCCCGTTCTTATTCATTTTACAAATAAACAGGTGCTTTTGATCAATATCTACTACATAGTTGCAGGTTACAGGTTCTCGGAACAAAACAGTGAAAATGATGAAAAGACGCTACAAAAGTGAGACTACGACCAACAAATAGAAGAATCTTGATCATGCCTACAGTTTGAGGGACAAATGAAGATCAATGAACAATTTCACAAAGTACAAAGGCAGCGCAAAATTCAAGACTTCAAAACGAAGCAAACGGTAAAAGTCCACAACATTCTGCAATGTGGAAATCTGGAAGAAAGTAGAAGACATTCTAAAGAACCAAGTGAAGAAAATACAAGAAAAAAGCAACATGAAGTATACCTAAAGAGATGAGCCAGCAAGCCGACCAAATGGCCGCGGAACCGCGGCCAAACCATGCTTATGGCCGCGGATCCGCGGCCGTGCGTCGCACGTGTCGGTGTGTCGATGCGTGTCGGTGAAAGTCATTGTATTGACCCGTTTTTTCATAGGGTATTTTTGTAATTTTAGATATGGACCAGATGTAAATCCTAGGGTTTCTATAATTTATAAATAGGAACCCTACAGCTCTTTTTGGAGCATGCCTCTTCCTATGCCTCTTTTTATTTATCAAAATTCATAATTTCAATTCCTGTAATGTTTGAAGAGTGCATCAAATAAAAAGTAAGTCTTTTTATTTACTTTCCCTTAGTTAATTTTCTTTTCTGCCCTAGTATAGATTTTATTTATCTGCCCTACTTATAACATTTATTTAATTGTCGTAGTTGTTAAATTAAAATCATAAAATATCTCTTTGTATCAATTCCCTAATGAGTGTGTAGTTCCTCACTTGTTAGGGTTAGGTTTAGGGAAGGTTTGAAAGATGAAAATCTCTCATCCCTTTCTTGCACATTCAACATTTTAAAATAGGACTCTATGCATACAAACACACACCGCTCACTACGGCACCCTATCCCACGAGATAGCGGTGATACCCTAGTTAAAAACCGGTTGTGATTGTTTTCCATGGAGGTAGGGTAAGAGTTAAGAAAGGACGGACAAGGACCAAGAGGAAGAAACCTAGTTTCTTCCCGATCGTGCTAATCCCCTTTGTTAATTATTACCTTAACACCTAAAAGTTCTTAATTAGGGCAAAGAAAGAAGTGAGAATAATTGATTTTCCAAACTAACCTAATCTTAACCCTAGCAAGCTTTTTATAAACTTTTATCTCATTCTTAGATCTTAAAATAAAACCCAAATCTTTTGGATTTAACTCGTTAAAACACAAAGAAAGGGAATCCATCTCCGTGTGGACCGACCCGTACTCAACCGGCTAGCTACCAAGCGACACCGTCTTGATTGCAGTTAATTCTTTGATTTTAAAAGGCACGCATGCAAAAACATCGTCACAATCAAATGGCGCCGTTGCCGGGGAGACAGTAGTCTCTTTCTTTGTGTAATTTCGGGTTAAAAAATTTAAAATTTAAAAATTATAAAAATTGAAAAATTTTAAAACAATAAAAAATAATAACAAAAATTATTAATAAAATAAAAGAAATTCATCTTGTTCTTTTTGAGAGATATTGTATGAATTGTGCAGGAAAAGAATACGGACAGATTCAGATATGGAAAATCTTGGTGAACAAATCCAGAAACAGAAGATCTGAACAGACAGAGGAGAATCAAAACCGCAAACAGAAAGATTTTGGAGATCTGAACCGACTAGTCAACCGCGAAACCGCGGTCATAGGAAGCAATTGGCGGCCGATCCGCAGCGTCGTGCTGACGTCATCACATCAAATCCCTCTGTGAGTATTTTTTATCTCCTTTGTAACCTCCTGATCTCAGCTAAAAATTTTCCTGCAGGGTTCTTTGCACAAAATTCTTCTCCCTCTCCAATAAATTGTTTTGTGCAGGATTCTTTGCGCTGCAAAATAAGAAAAATTTGAAAGTTTATTAGATTTTTAGTGCGTTAATTGCTTTGCTTATTTAAAACGGACTTTTAAGGGGCTATAACACAAATCAAGATTGGGTGGGGATTTTATTACCCTTCCTAGGACCCCAAAAATCACAAAAAGCATTTGCATCAACCTTTGAGTTAATAAAAAATATTAGACTCAGCCAATAAGGACTGTCGCGCTCAATAGGACAAAGGAAAAGTTGTAGGCATCGGTTGTTTATCTAAACCTGACTTTGTGGTGCCTAGGCTAGACAAGTGGGAAAGGTAATTTTAAAAGGCCCGTCTCACGGTGATTCGTGAGCAGATCCCTCTTTTCTTTACTTGTGCTTACCTGGCCACAATTGGCGATGAAGAGGCGATTTGAAGATCTCACAACTTGCCCTTTGGAACAGTTAGGAGCAGTCTAGTTGACTTAGGAGACCTTAGCTCTAGGCTCGATTGTGCATGCTTATATTGTGACTACTTGAAAGTGTGTAGTAGTCCGTAAATTTTTTTTGCAAAATCTCTTTCTAAAAAAAACACTTTCAAAAATTTCAAAAACCCCAAAACAAACAATTTCTTTTTAGAGAAAATTAAAAAAAAATTAAAAAAAATTAAAATCATCACATTCTTTTTCTTCTCCTTTCTTACAATATGGGTACCCAATCTCGCAAAAGTCTTGCCGAACTTTGTTACCCTCATCCAAACATTGCTTCCTACGCACATTGTTTTGGTCGAATTACGGACGACCCTTCCATGCCCAATATTTCTTTGAAAGATCGAATAGAAACGTCTAGGAGAAACAGTTGGACTCCGCAATCCACTTTATATCAACTATTTCAACCTTCACCACCTTCTTACGTTGATACTCCTTTTTCGAGTCCTGTTGTAACTCTGAAACCCATGTCTATTGCTGAACATATTTAACAATCTCGTAACCGATCTTTCACTCCTTTCAACACTTCCAGTTCTTGGGATCAACAAGTCCATTCACCTTTTCATCCAAATGTTGATCCTACTCCTGTCCAACCATTCAATTCCTACCAGTCCTACCCGACTTTCACACCTTCCCTAGACATTGCTTCTACACAGCCATTTGGGAGTTTCCAGAATCCAAATAATTTTGAATCTTTTACTGAAAGCCCTTCACAACCCATGTCTAGTCTGAAACAGTCGTTGGAAGCTTATATTATAGCAAAAAACCAACAGATGAAGAATTTGGATGCATCCATTGCTGCCCTTAATTCATCAAGACACCCTAGTGAACCGATAGCTAGTTTCCAACTAGCTCCAAATTTTCCAATGTATGATGAGGCGGTTGGACAAATCGAGAATTTGAGTGGAGAGAGTGAGCTATACACCCTTCCAAATCAAACCTACCCATCACCAATTGAATCCCACAACTCCGGTTTTGAAGGTTTATCAAGTGTTCCAAATGATTCACCAGTTGAAAATAAAACATTTAATGAGTTGTGCGACTTTGTAGTGCTTGATTTGCCAGATTATGAAGGGTCCCTTCGAGTGAACCCACACCCAATCCTTTTGACCTCTACACCTCCAATCTACAACCTGAATTGATAAATATCCATGCTTTTGATGAGGTGTCTACAAAAATTGATTTTTACTTGATTGAGGATATCGACGCTGGAAATATTTTGGATGAGGAACCTGCAGATTTGACCGAATTTTTCTCTCCAATTCATCATCCCGAGTCATTAAATGTTTCTCCCGAACTTCATATGCATCTTGATTTTGATGATAATTGCATGGATGAGATAAGTTTTGAGGAGAATTATGATGATAGTATTGAGGAGAGTATTGAGGATAGTAGTGAAAATGAACCAGTTTTATTTGATGAGTCGGATTTTCCAATTCATCCTCCTGAACCTTTAACTGTGACCCTTCCTAAATCACTCCCCTTCGTCCTTTCCATCGTTTCGACCGTGCAAGAATCCGTCACACTTCCATTTTCGATGTCTGGTTTACCAAGTTCAACGTACCTATGTTTTCTCACGAATCTTGAGGGATTTGACCGCATTTCTCGACGGGTTGATAAATTAGCTCAATCGCTTTTAATACATCGGTCATCACAATTTGTGCTAAATTATTCAATCAAATTATACTCTCAAGTTCGTACTACACTTCTTTCTCTTTTCCGCCATTCTTCTCCTAATATACCGAGACTATATTCCACCTTTCTTCCCATACGGTCTCATGTATTTCTCATTTCTTTTCTCTACACTCCATTCTTTCACCAACCACACCATTATAACGCTAAATTTTTTGAATGGTTTGTGTTAACCTTTGGCCTGTGTAAAGCCTTGTATAGCTTGATTCTGTGTTTTTCTCCTCCCTAACTCTGAACTTTAAACGCTTAATCAGTGGAAACACTGTTTCACTTAAGTTGGGGGGGACCTTTTTTTATATATATATATTTTGTTTTGTTTTCTGTTAAAAATAAAAAAAATAAACAGGGGAGTGCCGACAATTCTGACCCTCTCGGTGTTGCCTGACAGTGAGGACATAGTCAAGTTTAAGTTTGGGGGTGTGCTCGGTAAGCTTTCCGTCGCATTCTTATGTATATTTTTTGCATTTGCATACTTATTTTAAAACCCATAAAATTGAAAAATTTTAAAAATTATAAAAATTGAAAAAATTCAATTTTAGCCATAATTGACTTGAGTTTGACAAGAAGGTTAACTAGATAGGAAAAACTAGATCCTAGACTTAGTAAATTAAAAACCCTAAAAATAACCTTTCTTAAATTTTAATGGTAGAAAATATATGCCTTTATGGTTTACTTAGAAATAGGCAATTTTTGAGTTCACTTCTTGGGCTAAGTCAAAATAAGAGAAGAGTATTGATATTTTTATTAAAGTGTAAATCTGAAAAATTATTCCTAAGCTTAAGTCTAAATTCTGAAAATATATACTCTACAACTTGCACAAACACGAACCTTGAAACTTGGAATAGTAGAGGAGACCTTGAAATTCTCTTGTCTAAAGTCCTTAGTATGAACGAAAATAAAATAAAAATACAAGTGTGAATAGAAAGATAAAAAAATAAACACTGGTTTTGTAATTAGTTAAAGCTGCGTAAAATAAAAAAATATATAGCGAGGGTGCTTTATCACCTAGTGCCTTAGACCAACTAGTTTGGTAGTCACTGCTAAAGCCTTAGATATTACAAGACGAGGAATTATGCCTAAATGTGCAAACACATTTTGTAATCGGTCGTTAGAAGCTCAAGAAATATTAACGGTCGCATGAAGGATGTGTGAGCAATTTCATATAAAAATTCACCAATTAAAAGTGCTTAGCATGAAGGAAAATAAAATAAAAATACAAGTGTGAATAAAAAGATAAAAAAAAAGAACACTGGTTTTGTAATTACTTAAGGCTGTGTAAAGTAAAAAAATATATAGCGAGGGTGCTTTATCACCTAGTGCCTTAGACCAACTGGTTTGGGAGTCACTGCTAAAGCTTTAGGTATTACAAGACGAGTAATTACGTCTTAATGTGCAAACACATTTTGTAATCGGTCGTTAGTACCTCAAGAAGTATTAACGGTCGCATGAAGGATGTGTGAGCAATTTCATATAAAAATTCACCAACTAAAAGTAATTTGCACGATGGACAAGAGTATAAGAGCTTGAATTGAATTTCCAAGTGTAGGGGTGATACATACACACACGTAAAGGTATATGATTGGGGTTTGGATGAGAGATAGGAATGAAAAATAGGACTTATATGTTTAGTAGAGATGATAAAAATTCCTAAGTTGAGATGAAACCTTAGAAGGAAAACTAAAAAGATGCCAAAAGCTAAGTGAATTTACAGAACATATACAATCTTATGTTAAATGATAAGGAAGCGTGAAAAATACGGGTTCATAATTTCTGAGTAGAAAATAATAGAATTTCTTGTTAGAAAACCGAATTGGAGAATAAAAGTCAATAGGCCAAATTGATAGGATTTTGTGGGTAGTATCTGCTGAAAACCATCAGGAGACAACACTCCTCTTACTAGGGACACCTAGAGGTTTAACGGCTTGTTGCACGAGCTTAGTGCAATCGCGTTTCCCTGCGAAAGTGAGATTAGGCTTTTTCGAGAATAAACTAGTTTTGCTCGGGACGAGCAAACGATAAGTTTAGGGGTATTTGTTCATATCATAATTTTGCATTATTATATTCCCCATTCTTATTCATTTTACAAATAAACAGGTGCTTTTGATCCATGTCTGCTACATAGTTGCAGGTTACAGGTTCTCGGAACACAACAGTGAAAATGATGAAAAGACGCTACAAAAGTGAGACTACGACCAACAAATAGAAGAATCTTGATCATGCCTAGAGTTTGAGGGACAAATGAAGATCAACGAACAATTTCACATAGTACAAAGGCAGCGCAAGATTCAAGACTTCAACACGAAGCAAACGGTAAAAGTCCACAACATTCTGCACAGTGGAAATCTGGAAGAAACTAGAAAACATTCTGAAGAACCAGGTGAAGAAAATACAAGAAAAAAGCAACATGAAGTATACCTAAAGAGATGAGCCAGCAGGCCGACCAAATGGCTGGGGAACCGCAGCCAAACCATGCTTATGGCCACGGATCCACGGCTGTACGTCGCACGTGTCGGTGCGTGTCGGTGAAAGTCGTTGCATTGACCCGGTTTTTATTAGGGTATTTTTGTAATTTTAGATATGGACCAGATGTAAACCCTAGGGTTTCTATAATCTATAAATAGGAACCCTACAGCTCTTTTTGGAGCATGCCTCTTCTTATGCCTCTTTTTATTTATCAAAATTCAGAATTTCAATTCCTGTAATCTTTGAAGAGTGCATCAAATAAAAAGTAAGTCTTTTTCTTTACCTTACCTTAGTTAATTTTCTTTTCTGCCCTAATATAGATTTTATTTATCTGCCCTAGTTATAACTTTTATTTAATTACCGTAGTTGTTAAATTAAAATCATAAAAATATCTCTTTGTATCAATTCCCTAATGAGTGAGTAGTTCCTCACTTGTTAGGGTTAGGTTTAGGGAAGGTTTGAGAGATGAAAATCTCTCATCCCTTTCTTGCCCGTTCAACATTTTAAAATAGGACTCTATGCATACAAACACACACCGCTCACTACGGCACCCTATCCCACGAGCTAGCGGTGATACCCTAGTTAAAGACCGGTCGTGATTGTTTTCCATGGAGGTTAGGGTAAGAGTTAAGAAAGGACGGACAAGGACCAAGTGGAAGAAACCTATTTTCTTCCCGATCGTGCTAATCCCCTTTGTTAATTATTACCTTAACACCTAAAAGTTTTTAATTAGGGCAAAGAAAGCGGTGAGAATAATTGATTTTCCAAACTAACCTAATATTAACCCCAGCAAGCTTTTTATAAACTTTTATCTCATTCTAAGGTCTTAAAATAAAACCCAAATCTTTTGGATTTAACTCATTAAAACACAAAGAAAAGGAATCCATCTCCCTGCGAACCGACCCGTACTCAATCGGCTAGCTACCAAGCGACATCGTCTTGATTGCTGCTAATTCTTTGATTTTAAAACGCACGCACGCAAAAACATCGTCACAATCATAGACCCACAATGAAGTCCATAGAAATCTGCTCCCATTTCCACTCCGGAATGGGTAACGGCTGTAGCTCTCTCGCGGGCCTCTGGTGCTCGGCCTTGACTTGCTAACAAGTCAGGCATCTCGACACAAAGTCTCTGACGTCCCTCTTCATCCCGTCCCACCAGTAAACATCTCTCATATCATGGTACATCTTGGTGGAACCCGTATGAACACTGTACACCGATCGATGTGCGTCCTTAAGAATCTCACGCCGCAGTCCCTCAGCATCTGGTAGGCACAGTCTAGTCCCAAATCGTAGTATCCCCTGATCATCAATCACAAACTCGGAAAATCTGCCCTGTCCAATCTATGCCATGATCTCTGAACAACGGTTATCACTGTACTGTTCCTCATGTATACGGTCAAGCAACTGTGGGCGTGCACGAACATGCGCAAGCTGTCCCCCGATCGGAGTGAACTCGAACTGCACTCGGCTGTCACATAAAATCTGCCAATCTGCTGACGACTGCCTCTGCACTGCGCTCAAACAAGATAGACTACCCCCGGGCCTCCTACTCAAAGCATCCGCCACTACATTTGCCTTGCCCAGGTGGTAAAGGATCTCACAATCGTAGTCCTTCACTAACTCCATCCAACGGCGCTGTCTAAGATTCAGGTCTTGCTGCTGAAATATGTACTTTAAGCACTTGTGATCAGTGAATATCTGGCACAACTCGCCGTATAGGTAATGTCGCCAGATCTTGAGTGCAAAGACCACTGCAGCCATCTCCAAATCGTGAGTGGGGTAGTTCTGTTCGTGTTTCTTCAGCTGCCGAGAAGTATACGTGATCACCCTGTCGTGCTGCATCAATATGCACCCTAGCCCCACTCGAGAAGAGACACAATAGACCACAAATCTGTCCGATCCCGAAGGCAATGATAACACCAGTGCCGTAGTCAAACGAGTCTGCAACTTCTGAAAGCTATGCTCGCACGCCTCCTTCTAATAAAAAAAAATCCCTTCCGGGTCAACCCGGTCAACGGTGCAGCAATACGGGAAAAGTCCTATACAAATCGTCGGTAGTAGCCAGCCAGTCCTAGAAAGCTGCGGACCTCTGTAACTGATGATGGTCTGGGCCAATGCTGAACGGCCTCGATCTTCTTCGGGTCCACACATATACCATCTCGTGTAATCACGTGACCCAAGAAATCAACGCTGTCAAGCCAAAACGCGCACTTGGAGAATTTTGCGAACAGCTGGTGCTCCCTCAAAGTCTGCTATGTGATCCGCAGGTGCTGCTCGTGCTCCTCTCGGCTCCGGGAATACTCCAAAATGTCGTCAATGAATACGATGATGAACAGATTAAGATACGGCCTGAAAATACGGTTCATCAAGTCCATAAATGCTGCTGGGGCATTGGTGAGTCCGAACGAATCACCAAAAACTCATAATGGCCATAACGCGTGCGAAAAGCCGTCCTCGGAATATCCTCCTGTCGAACCCGCAACCGATGGTAGCCTGATCGCAAGTCGATCCTCGAAAAGTATCCTGCACCCTAAAGCTGGTTAAACAAGTCGTCGATGTGTGGTAAAGGATATCTGTTTCGTATGGTAACCCTGTACAGCTGGCGGTAGTCAATACACAAGTGCAAACTGCCGTCCTTCTTCTTGACAAACAGGACTGGAGCACCCCAAGGAGTTAAACTAGGTCGAATAAGCCCCTTATCCAGCAAATCTTGCAACTGACCTTTCAACTCTCTAATCTCCGCCGGGGCCATCCAATAAGGCGGTATGGAAATAGGCCCCGTGCCGGGAATCAAGTCAATGCAGAAAACAATATCGCGCTCAGGCGGTCGCCCAGGAAGCTCGTCAGGGAAAACATCAGGGAACTCGCTAACAATCGGAACCTGGTCCAACGGAACCACAGTAGCTCCAGTGTCATAAACATAAGCTAGGAATCCATGACATCCCTTCCTCAAAAGCTGTCCAGCGCGAAGAGACGAAATCAAACTGTGAGGGGAGGCACCACGGTCCCCTGCACAAGAAAAGATGACTCGCCGGGAAAACAAAACCTAACGGTCTTCTCGCGGCAGTCCACTGACGCATAGTATGTGGCCAACCAATCCATTCCCAGAAGAACGTCGAAGTCCAACATCTCAAGAAGGATCAAGTCGACAAGCAACTCTCTCTCGCCAATACGGACAACACACGATCGGAACACGTGTCTAGCAATAAATGACTCGCCCACAGGAGTGGACACAGCTAGCGGCTGATCAAGCAAACCAGACTCTCTACCCAAACTCGGCATGAAGTGTATGGAACGTACGAGTTCGTGGATACCGGATCAAAAAACACGTGTGCATCAACAGAACATACTGAAAGAGTACCTGAGACCACTGCATTGGACGCCTACGCGTCCAGATGCGTCAAAGCGAAAACCCGTGCCGGTCCCCACCCGCGACTAGCGGTCCCCTACAAGCAACTGGCTGTCCTCTGCCGGCAGCTGGCTGTCCTCTATGAGTAAACCCTCCGCGACCACGACCTCTCTGTGCATGAGTCTGACGCGGAGCAACAGCAGGAACAATAGGCAACGCCCTCTGGGGTGGAGAAGGTGGATGTGTGGCATGTGGTACGGCTGTCTCACCCTCACGTGGCTCCGGAAAATCTCGTACACGATGATAGGTACTCCCACATCGGAAACATCTAGATGGTGCCTGCTGACCCTCCTGGGATAAGAGCTGATAGCCGACCTCGTCCCGATCTTCCGCTACCCCCTGTACCTTAACAGAACCTGTCGCGGCGCCTAAACGGCTGTCTTTGTGCTAACGTATCTGTACAAACTCTCTTCGGCCGTGGAACTACCGAAGTCTCAGCAAGGCACTCCTAGACTAATAGGGCTGCGTCTACAGCTGCTGCATAAGTCTCGCAATGCTATGCGCTGATCGCAAGAAACAGTAGGGTAAGCAAGCCTCGAACAAACCTCTTGACTCGCATCTCCTCAGTAGCCACTAAATACTGGGCATAAACAGATAGCTCGGTGAACTGCACATCATACTCCACCACCGTCATATCCGGCGTCTGGCGTAATGACTCGAACCTGTGCGCTCGGGCATCCCTGACTCTCTGGGGAAGGAAACGGGCTAGAAATATCGTCACAAACTCGGTCGAGGTCATAGGAGGAAGACCTGCTGCTCTGCCCTTTTCTACCGACTCGCACCACTTCTGCGCAAGACCTTCCAGGCGAAAGCTCGCGAACTCCACCCATCTCGCATCTGAGCATCTGAGTGAACGACATATCCGGGCCATCCTATCGATAAATGATTGTGGGTCCTCGGCTTCATCAGTGCCTGTGAAGACCGAAGGCTTCAACCTCATAAATTCAGATAGAGATACTGTAATAACCTCTGTAGCTGTAGGGGCAACTGCATGTACTGTAGGTACCATCACGTTCCTCGTAATGGGTAGAACTACCTCTGGTCACTGCGCTCAAAGTGTCTCAACTAACAACCCTATCATCTGGCGCATTTCCTGCATACCGGCCCTTAGCATGGCGATCTGGTCTGTCGAAGGAGGAACAGTCTGCTCTGGTACAACGGGTGTACTGCCCGGGTCAGTCCTCGTCTCAGACGAGTCAACTCTAATCTCGGCTCTCGCGGCCGCTCTCTGCGCCCTAATAGTCTTTGGAGGCATAATGGCTGAAAAGAAAGTAGGATTCGATAAGGATACAGAAATCGAATCACAAGAATGTATATAATCATAAAGGAATTTCAATCAATAAGTCATAAGGTCACTTAGGCGGAGTACCGTGTCGTGAGTATGCCGCGGAACATACATACGCTATGCCACTCTGCCTCGGCTACCTACTCCATCATACCAGGGTCATCCTACACTACGAAAGGTAAAACCTACGCTCTGATACCAACTTTGTCATGACCCAAAGTTCGGCCCGTGACCGGCACTTAACCACGTAACGTTCACAGGCGTAACGCGATTAAATAAGCCGAAACCCAGAAATCAAAAACCATTAAAAGTAGTGAGTGTTGAAAATATTGGTTTAAAACATTTAGAAAACATAAGTAAAAATCATTAAATTTTGAGTTATTTTCTTAAAAATTTCGGCATCACCTCCTTTGTAAAAACTAGCCCCGAAATCGGGTACAAGACATGATATAAGTAAAATGACATACAATAAGAATAAAGCATCCCCAAATGGGAGCAATCACGCCCAACGGTGGAAACAACCACCACAATAATAATATACGACGCCGTAGCGAAGAATGAGCAAAATAAGTCAAAGACATCATGGAGGATAAAACTGCATAAATAAAGCCAGCTCACACGAGCTCAACATCCAGAATACAAAATAATATACATCGTTCTCACAACTGGTCTCTAAGTCAATACATGGAATAGTAGATGGAGAGTACTAGATACAATAGTGTGAACAAATGGAAAATAAACGGATACCGCAAACCCACCTATCAGCAAAACGGCTTAAACGCCAACTGCAGTGGTATCCGTAGCAAAAAGATACAAGAGATAGCCCTGGCGCAACTACTCTAAGGGTCGACCTGCAAACACTGTGGCACAACGGGGGTGAGTTGCCAACTCGTGAATAGTAAATAACATATAAAGGTAATCACGAGTATGCATGAACTGCGATACTCTAACATATGCAATCAGATAACATCTATGATGAGTTGGGTACGCAATATGTTGGAGATAGTGCCCTCAGAGTCAATTATTGGATCACAGGCACGTGATTGCAATGATTGAGGGAGGACCTATCCCGGTAGGACAGTCTTACTCAAGATGATAGTATGCTATCTGGTTTATCTTTATCGTCGTGTACTGCTTTAGGTGACCTTACGAGTCGCTATTACACGTTGATAGAGCCCCTAGGATTCTTGCTTGACTACCAGCACTATGAGGGCGATCATATACGTGAGAGCTGGAGTCTATAAGCACATCCTTAAAGGGTCCCTAGTCGTGGGAGTTTCGAGACTGGGCATCGATACTCCATTAGTAGACTAGTGTATACAGTCGAGACCCCGACGAGGGGCGGTGGCCGGTCTTACAAGCCACTGGTGTCAGTTGGTTCACCTAAGATGTATACAGGTGCTCATTGGGTTATGAGTACACCGGACAGGACTCGCCGGGAACCTGCTAGTTGGGATTATACCAGACGTCAGATAGCAGTTCCCTGGTGACATGTGTACAGGTTAGTTCATCGACCTGAGATCGTCATTTGTCTCGTGTGAGTTCCCACTTTACTTTGATTACCACCCTACCACGGCTCAAAGGAGTCGTGCAAACAGGTTTTAGTTGGGTACAGTCCCGAGCCACATGGAGGCAGTGAGCGGATCTGTAGGGGTTCGTCTCTCCCGGTATTGGGGGTGAGGTCGCGCTGTGTCTAGGAGAGCCATTACACAAAGCCCTCGGCCGAGGCAGGAGATTAACTGGTAGGTATTCCAGTAGTATCTCAGGGTGTTCTGGGCTTCACTCCGACACGACTTGTACCGCTTTTGGGGGTCTGACTTTTACCAACCCCCTAGGCCCGCCATGCGATACTCATAGACGAACGGACCGGACTGTACGGATATTGTCACTGACAGGCTCAGTAGGGTGTCAGGATGAGTTCGCTCATCGACGTCCCTTTTGGTCAGTACCTGGTAGCTCGTTACGTATTGGCTGATACCTCTGACGTGCTAGTGGTTAAATCCACAGCCATAGTATTGACGAGTCTTTAGAGTCCACCACACATATAGTTACTCAAGTTTCGGGAGAAACGCTGTGGAGGCCGTATGGAGATATGGCAGGGTTCGATCAGATACGTGCGGTATTGCACGGATCGTGATCGGACGGATTTTACTAGCCGGTTTTGGTTTAAGCCGGATCCTAGTATTAGACAGGGTAGATTTTGTCTCTTTGCATTTGTGCTCAGTGGGAACACAAATACGGGCATGTATATGCAGTAGCGGGGTTCCTGTAATTTATTACGGGATCAGTTTTCTGTAGTTGCCAGTTTGCATTCCGTTCCGGCCGGTTTTCCTTTGTTCTTTCCCGGCCGGACTTTTCCGATGGAGGGGGTTATTTGCATGTTTGCAAATAACTTATTGTAGAGGGGTTTCTTTCATTTGTGGCATTATGATAAGTTAAGCATCTTTGCTTTTTCATGATGGCTTGCTTTTTGGTGATTAGAATGGATTAGATCTTGATGAGAGTTGATTTGATATTGTTATCATAACCTTTTGATGTGGTCACCCATTCTCTTTTCCTACACTCACCTCCCTTCTTGTGTTTTTATTTTTCCTCCACCATATTTCTAAAGGGGGGGCCGGCCACTAGTGAGTGAGGGGGAGATCATTGTTGTTCTCAATTTTTTTTAGCTATCTCATTTCATTCCATTCATGCAACAAAAAGGAAAAACCCTCTCCAAAGTTCTTCATTCCTCCATCACCAAAGGCAACTTCATATAACCCCAAGAGACATGGTTTCTACACTTACCTACAGCATTCCTTGGACGCGTCGGCTAGCCAACTTCACGCCCGAGTTGCCTCGGTCCAGAGGTGGGAGCCCGTAAAAGAATCCGGCTACGTGGTGCCCTTTCCGACGAGGAGGTGACGGATAGAGATTCCGCGGGAGATCGGAGTGGAGACGAAGACCGAAGGAAACGGATCGCTTGGTATAACTCTCTTCCCATCTCTTGTTAGCTAGGATTAGGTTAATGGTTACGATCCTGGTTTATTGTCTGCGGTAACGCCGGTTTAAAGTTAAGAAAATTTTTGATTCCGCATTTTGTCCTGGAGTAGAAGGCCGGGACGCTGCCGTGGCGCAACATGGTATCAGAGACACGCCATTAACCTAGCCTAGCTTCCTCTAGTATGTTTAGAACTCTATCGAACAAAAATCCCAAAAAACCATATTTTCACATGCTCAGTTTCTGTCGAAATTTTTTCACCTCCAAAAATTTTTCAGGTTGTCTCAGAATACTGTACATGGATATAGAAGAAATCTGTGAAAATTTGGTCGCGCGATCTCTCCATTCCGCCGCGGAACCGCGGCCAAACCGATGCTTGGGCCGCGGTTCCGCCGCGCTTTTGATTGATCACTTGATCAAAATTTTGCAGATTGCTTCTGAGTTGGAAATAGGGGTTTTGGGACATTCTTTTTGGGCCCAGATTTTCTGTAAGTGCTACAGTACTACTTGGGGCCCACTTTTATAAATTTGTTCGATCAGATATTTTAAACATGCTAGTTCACAGTATTTACATTATATCTGCGACCGTGAATTTCACTTGATCGGTAAATCCTGTCTAACTGCTATAGCCCGGTTAGACGGATTTGCGAACGTGACATTCACGTTGATGTTCTGTGATTTTGCTGTGATGTTGCGGATTGGTCGTGGGGGATAGCCTGGTTGCAGTGGTAGTACAGTTTTTTTTATATGTACATTTGATATTGCGGGGCGAGCGTCCGACATGTGGACTGCCGTCACTGCCTGTTTGTATTATTCTTTTGGGGCACGACCAGGTTGCGGTCGATGTACCCGTTCTATGTATATTTTACTTTCTGTACTAGGATTGCCCCGCGGAGGGGTGCACGGATAGCCGGATTCTAGAGGGCAACGGGCCCGCATCTCATGGCATTGAGACGGAGGGGGCTTTACTCTAGAATTGGCGGGCTATTCACCGCACTCGTAGGGGGTACAGGTTGACCCAGGAGGGGTGCCCAAGTTACCGGATTCCGTGAAGTGCTGGGTGGTCCATTCACGTTGCTGAAGGGGGCTGCCTCGCTTCAGGTTTTGGCGGGTGACTTGCCGCGCCCGTAGGAGTCTAGGATTTTCATTGCACAGGCTATCCACACGACCAGAGGAACGTCGGGTTTCAGCGGCTCTGTGAAACCCAGGGATCCCAGATATCTATATTGTTCTGTGATGCTGTACTTTTCTGTGATGTTGCATTTTATCACGCCTTGAGCGAAATATTATATATTGATATATATACTAGTAGATGTTGTATATGTTTTGCATCCGCGCTAGTCCTATCCCCGCTCTGTCGTTAGTTAAGTAACCTAACGGGTGATGACGGGACCTAGTGGCAAATGCTGATGGCATATACGTACATCATTATTTTCGTTCTTTTGTGGTGTGATCAATTGATGGGACTGCGTTGATTCGGATCAATGCAAGATAAACAAACCTATTCTGATGTTGTTGGAACATTTTTCAAAAAGCTGTTATTGCAACGACGTTCACTTTTGTTTTGCATCGTGGTATTCAGTTGGAATATCCTGCTCCTCAGTCGACGAGGTAAGGGCCGAGATCCCTTCACCGGGAGTGACCCCTTGGACAAGAGTTTGTGTCAGGGCAATAACTTCACTATAGCCGATTACTTTTGCTTTGCATCGTGGTATTCAGTTGGAATATCCTGCACCTCATTCTACGGGGAAAGAGCCGAGATCCCTTCACCGGGAGTGACCTCTTTAGCAATGGTTTTCGTCACTATATTTTTATAAAAAGTTATCCGGTTCCTTCAACGATATCAAGTTCATTACGTTAAAGGTTTTTCGCCAAAAACCAGCCGTAGCCCTCCGTCATTTCATATTAGTATTGCTTAGTATTCGTGCTACGTATGTCGTACTTAGCCGAGGCGTAGTGTGCGGTAGCTCTGTAATGCTTTTCTGTCTTATGGATATGTGATTTGTTAGGACAGTCGTACGGTCATTTTGGCTCAGTCAAGGACTCGTGCGGGTGGGTCTAATGCAATCAAGATAATGACGGGTTGAACTTTACTAGGATCTTTTGATATGTTGGCTCAGTCAAGGTTACTTGGGTCCTAGGGGTAAAAACACACATCGGGAGTTTCTAAAAAAACTGAAACTTGCCAGGCATGCGCATACCTTCTGGAGTGTGGTGACGTGAGTGGCTTTCGTCACGTTATCATGCGATGATAGTTGGATCCCGATTCCCACTGATGAGTTGGTTTACTCCTCGGGTGATCCTGACTAATTCTTCTTTCAGGTTTGGGGAAGAATTTGACGTTACAGTGGGAGGTTTCCAGATTAGATAAAGTGATAACCATTCTGATCTAGGTTAGAGTGCACGCTGAGTGTTTCTTTTCTCTCTCTCTTTGGCAGCGACCGTTTACCCGACCCTAGACTATGACTCAGTGACCAAGTTAACCGAACCTTGTTAAACACTTGCTTTTGGATTGTCAGAGTTGCATACCTCATTGCCACTCCTACTTTTACCCTTTTCTCCAAGACACCCCGTATTACTATGAACGTCCATATCCATTGGACAAAACCATCGTATGGTTATATACGAATTCGAAGGATTTTATTTGAGGATGGTTTCCGGTTCTGGAGAAAACGAATAGGACTATTCAGTTGACTTTTCCTTTTACCTTCTCTCAAGTTGCGAGTACTCCTTGGTTTAGGAGATAGTACACCTATTACGCAAATTGGATAGTCTGTAGGGTTCCTAGGCACCCTAATGAGGTCTCACAAGGCATCAACCATGCCAATTTCAAAAATACGGTGTCGAGAAACCCTAGACTACGGATCGTTAGCTAGATGTCTAGGCGAAAATGAAATTAGTTAACACTTAACTAAAGTTTAAACGGAAATACAACCTTTGTAGATCCGGTGCTCCACCTCCATAGCTCCGCAACGAAGTCCCCTCGCTGTCCAAATGAATTCCCGGGCTCTAGCGTCGGCTTCGTCGGAGAAATGGCGAGCTAGGTCGTCGATGTCCATGCCGAAGATGATTTACGTCGAGGCATCGCTAGATCAAGCTCCACCTTCACCAAGCCATGAAAACTTGTGAAGGAAACACACTCTACTACTTGGCAAGAGGTAGAGGATGAAGAAATAGGAAGTGGGTAGACTTTAGTTTTGGATTTCTCACTCTTTTTCATCACTTGCCATTGATGGAGGCAAGCTTTCTTCACTTGAAGAAATGAAGAAGAAGAAGGTAAATGTTATGACAAGTTAATTCAAAAAATAAAATTAAAAGAATACTTATCATAACCAAACCATGGTCAAGTGTAGAGAATAAATCATGGTTAGTGGGATGGTTAGGGTTAAGCATGAGACAAAATGGTCACTTGGTCAAAGTCTTCATGAAGCTTCATGAACAAAACAAAACATGCCACCATTTTCTCATTTGCTTTTCTTTTTCCGAAAGAATAAATAAATGAATAAAATGAATAAGGAAAAAGTAAACCCTAACCATTTCATTAACCAAGGTTTAATTCTTTACACTTAACCAAAAGGCATGCATCATCAAACATGATACAAGCAAGTGCACAAAATCATATCGCATATGCAATGCGCACATCCGAGTGAGAAAATCCATCTTAAAGTGAACCAATACTAGTTGATGCAAAGTAATATATCAAATATATAATTATGCATTAAATCATTAAATCAACACTTGATTTAACGATCCGGTCATATCGCATATAACCGACTAGTATTCTATGTATCGGCTTATCGAACCAACCCTTGATTCGATAACTAGGTTATATCGCATACAACCTTTCGATACATTCATCGCGAGAATGGAATACGGTATCACATACACGCATTATTCTCGGTCCCGCACATATCTCATATGCGCTCCTATTTCGTTTCGCTTGAGCCAGGAAACCTCTGTGTAGGACTCTAAAGACTCATCAATACGCCGGCAGCAGGTGATGATCATATCAAGCACCCACAAGCCGCAAGCGGTCTGCTAAACGTAACGGCCACCCGGGTATTGAGCGATCAGAAGATCGACGAGCAAGCCCGCTCATACTCCTGTGAATCCAACCAGTAACACTACCGTACAGTCCGGTCTGATCGTCTGATATGTCGCATATCTCGCCTAGGGGTGGTAAACGTCAGACCCCAATAGCTCGATAAGTCGTGTCGATATGAGGTCTATAACAATTCGAGAAACTACTGGTAACACTTACCAGTAAATCTCAGCAACCCTGGCCAGGTATTTCCTGTTATAGCCAATCGAACACAGCGCAACATCAACCCCCTATACCGGGAGAGACGAATCCCCTCCTATCGCTCATTGTCTCCATGTGACTCGGGACTGTACCCAAAAACCACCGTTTTGCACGCCCTCTTGGACGTGGTAAGATGGAAATCAAAGCACAGTGGGAACCACACAAGACTCTATGACGATCTCGGGTGAACAGACTACTCTGTACCAGTGTCACCAGAGAACTGCCATCTGACGTCAGGTATAATACCATCTGGGAGTTCTCGGCGAGTCCGTCCAGTGTACCCAGTCTCTACTGAGCACCCGTATATCATCTCTGATGTCAAATACCAATGGATATGGGATCATCCATCGCCCATCAGTATGGGTCGAGAAGGTATACGCTAGTCTACTCTGGTATATCGATGCCCCGTCTCGATACACCCACGACTAGGGACTTTGAAGGATGTACTTATGGACTACCATGTCCCCACTAGTATGATCCGCATCATAGTCCAGGTAGTCAAGCACACATCCTAAGGGCTTTACCAACATGTAACAGAGAGATAATCAGTGTACACGTTAAGGTAAAGAGCAACCAGATAGCATACTATCATATCGAGCAAGAAAGTCCTCCCTATATATGTCCCAGCATCCACTACAATATACATCCAATGTACAGTAATGGCTTCTAGGGCATACATATAACTAACAATCTCCCACTTGCACTAGGGCCATCTGTAGCAGTAGTTGTAGTATCTCATACTCAACCATCCCATAAAAGTCTCTCTCTGGGAACAGGCCTTTGTGAGTGGATCCGCTGTGTTGTCCTCTGAGTTTACTCTCCAAACCTCGATCACCCTGGAGATCAACTATCTCCATTATCAGGTGATACTGCCTTAGAATATGTCTGGATCACTGATGGGACGGACGTTCCTTGGCATAAGCCACAACTCCATTGTCACACAATGGGAGGAACTAAGTTCATCTCATGAACCAATATACACCCAGACAGTCACTTTGGTAGCATCTTAAGTAGCGATGTATCCAGCCTTTATCGTCTAGTATGCCACGGTATCTAGCTTGGAACTCTTCCAACATACCGTCCCTTTACTGAGGATAAAGACAATGCCTGTGACTGACTTTCAGTCGTCCTTATCACCCTGGAACCCTTCCAGTGATTCTCCCAGCATCGGTTGATACCATCTCACTACAACTAGTGAGAATCCTAACATCCAATTAGATCTATCTCATAGATCCAAAATCCAAGATTTAGTAGGTATCACTTTGATCCTACACGGAGAATCTTTGTGATAAACGGAGATTGATCGAGCGTAGCATAAGAAACTCCTTTCTTATTAAGAGTATGTCATCCACGTACTCTACGAGGATCAGCACCATACTCCCTACAACCTTTTTGTTTATACAAGGTTCATCTACCATTTTGATGATGTCAAACTCTTTGACTAATCCATCAAAACAGATGTTCCAAATCCGCGATGCCTGCTTTATCCTATAAAGCATCTTGCACACGTTTCCGCTGCTCCCACTGTCTACGAGGCCCTCTGGCTGTGTACTTATACATGCTCTCTTCTAAAACATCATTTAGAAAAGCTGTCATGACACCCAACCACCAGATATCGTAGTCATGGTATGTAGCCGTGGTAAGTAGGATCTGGATGGACTCAAGCATAGACACTGAAAAGGTTTCATCATTATCCACGCCTGGTTGATGACAAAAACCTTTAACAAGTCTAGCTTTCAAAGTCTCTACTTTTCCATCTACACCAAGTAATCTTCTCAAGATATACTTGCTCCTGATGGGGATTTAACCCTTCAGATATAGCAACCAAAGTCCATACTTTGTTGGTGTATAAGGATTCCATCTCAGATCGCTAAGCATCCAGCCATTCTTACAGAGTCTTACTCCTAATGGCCAGCTCGAAACTAGTTGGGTCATCATCTCATGATGCAATCCTCGCTCCCACTGTCATAGAGAAACCAAAGTATCTCTCAGGTGGGTGAGGAACCCTACAAGATCGGCGGAGAGGCTGAGGTTCGTTGGTATCTACTGAATCCTTTGGTTGTACCAAATCATCAGCTGTAGTTTGTATAGCTGGAACCTTTCCAGTTCTACATTACAGACCTTGCCTCGAGCTTGTCCGGATTTTGCCTTTTAGAAATAGGCCGGACAACCCCAAATCCTAACTAGCTTAAGACATGGGCTCTTCCCTTTCCATATCACATATGAAGTGGTAGGCACTGATTTGATTCAAACCCAATTCAATAGGTATGCAGCTTCTCAAGTGCATAACTCCCAAAAGGAAATAGGTAACTCAGTTGTACTCATCATAGAGCACACCTTATCATATAGGGTGTGATTGCTCCGCCCCGATATACCATCGTGCTATGGTGTATACAGAGGAGTAATGCTGAGAGAGAATCTCATTCTCCTTTAGAATAGTCCAGGAATTCCATGCACAAGTATTCTCCTCCCTGATCTCATCATAGGACATAATACTTATACCCGTATTTTGGTTCTCTACTTCTCGCTTATATTCTGTGAATATCTCAAAAGGTTCGGACTTGTGTTTCAACAAGAACATATGTCTGAATCTAAAGAGATCATCAGAGAACGTAATGAAGTATAAAGAACCAGTCTTGGCATGTGTAGACAGGAGACCTTACATACATCATCATGTATCAGTCCCAAGAGTTCACTAACTCTTTCTCTGTTTCCAGTAAACGGAGCTATGGTCATCTTATCTCTGTGACATGACTGGTAAGTTTCACAAGATGTAAATTCAAACTGATTTAAATATGCATCTAAATGTAACTCAGCCAGTCGGGTCACATTGATATGACCTAGTCTACAATACCTCAAGAAGGATTCGTTCATTTCTGAACTCTTCCTCTTGTATGTGTTCTATATACTAAAAACTGTAGTTTGATTTAGAACATCAATGCTTTTAGATAACGTGCCTGATCCGATCAACTTTTGATATGGGAAATGTTTAAAACATTATCCAACAATACAAAATTTTATCATTTCTTTACTGATAAAGAGACTGATATGATTTTGTATATCAGGTTCGGTATCTAATAACATTCGTTCAGAATCGATGTATTGGTAATACAGGGTGACAGTGACCAACAGACTTGGCTGCAACTCTTGCCCCGTTTTCTGCCTCATGAAACTTATCACCCGTTCTCAGTTCTCTACCTATCTGTAGCCCTATGTAACAGATTACATATTTGGGATCCTGATCTGGTATCACATACCCAGGACGTAGAGGATACAGAGAAACAGTTCTTTGTAATGAACACATCCGAAGATGATGCATCAACATGCACTCTCTTCGTTTGGGCAGCACGGGAATTCTGGTAATCCCCAATTTCCTGCTCTGTCTTATAACAATTATAAGTTGGAGCGGGACCAACGTTCCCCACCTCAGTATAACAAGCGGGTTCGGTCAAATATCCGTATTATTATCTTGATTAAGGCGTGATATGGTCGCTACCAGGAGAGAGAGAGAAGAAAACACTCAGCATGCGCTCTTGCAAGAATAGATTGGTTATCATTTTATCTAATCAGGATGGCTCCCACTGCTTTTTATCAAATCTTCCTTCAAACCCAAAAAGGAAAGACTAGCCGGGATTAATTACACACTACAAGTTCGCCAATCTTTCAGCCAGGCCAGTGTCGGTACTTTGAGGGAGGTCCCCCGTGCTTTCACACGAACCTAATTAATGTAAACCTCGTTTTCCCAGAGGCGTAACCTCGTTAACACCTACTTGATCGGCTAATTGTAATGTGTAAAACTCTCCCAGGAGTAACTCTTACTCGCAGCGGGTATCGGGATCCAACTATCTCATAGAAGGTATGCAATCTCGTTGCAAATTTCAACACTTGAAATTCCCGATAATTTTGCCCCTAGCGTCCTATGACCTTGACGCAGGCCAACAAACCATAGTGCGCTAGTCAAGTTCAACCCGTCATTTCCTGATTGAATTAAACCCACCCGCACGACCCTGACGCAGGCCAACAAAGTCGCACGACTACCCTAATCCAATCTGCATCATATGCATAAGCAGATAAATACTAGTTAGCTACCGCACACTACGCCTTGACGCAGGCCAACAAACGTAGCACGAATACTAACTACCACTTATCTGAAATGACGGAGGGCTACGACAGGTTTTTCTGAAAACCTATTGCGTAATGAACTTGATATCGTTGTAGAATCAAATGATTTTGAAATGGAGTGTTTTTGAGGCTTTTCTAGTTTTACTAAAGGAGTCACTCCCGGTGAAGGGATCGTCGGTCCTTTCCTCATCGAATGAGGTGCGGGATATATCATATATATCACTGTGCAAAGCAAAAACTCTTAAAAGCAATCAAAAGACAAACCGAATGTGTAGCATCTGCCAGTTATTGCTAAAGGAGTCACTCCCGGTGAAGGGATCTCGGTCCTTTCCTCATCGAATAAGGTGCAGGATATATCTCATATACCTCTGTGCAAAGCAAGAACTGTAGCTACCTGTTTTAATTTTGAAATTCGATTCTACAACATCTTAGGTTTCTTTTACTTTCATTAATCACATTAATGAAGTCCCATCATTTAAATACCAAAACATCACAGATAAATACGACATACACTTATGCCATCCGCATTCGCCTCGATGTCCCCTCGTGCACCGTTAGGTTAGGTAACTAACGGCAGAGCAGGGCAGGGCTAGCGCGGGTGTAAAACATAAGTAACGTCTATATAATATATCATATATACTATATACTGTATCTATCACAGAACATCACATGATCACATCACAGATATCGCAGCAGAAGAAACATATGAAATATTGGATATACTAGGACGTCCATGTTTTCAATACGAGCCAGTATAAAACACGGATTCCACGGTCGTGATGAATAGCCAAACCCACATCCCTAGACCCCTATGAGAGCGGCAAGCAACCCTACCAATTCTAGAGTTAGGAGACCCGGACTCGACTCCTCGAGTTGGTCTCCCACTGGACTCCAGAACCCGGTTACTTGTGCCCTCCTCCTTGGGTCTATCCTAGTGCGGAAAAGTAAATAATATACAAACGGTGACATCTTCCGCAACCTGGAAGTGCCCCAATAAAAGAATATTACATACAAGTTTTTACATGAATGAAAATGAAAAACACTCATCTCACATAAAAACCCCCGGCTATTCAAACACGACGATCCAATATAACATATCCAGCAACACATAACATCACATGTCATCAACGTAAGTAAATATGCGCATCCCAATTGTCGTTGACATATAGCAACGAAACCGGCGATATCACATATTACACTTACGGTCACAAAAAAGAAAGTGTAAAACTACAACAGTTGGAATCCGCAACCTGCATAGACATCGCATGCCTAATCAAATGAATTCCTTAGACATCGCATGTCTAACAATTATAAACCCCGCATTTTAGTCTCAAAATCAAAAACACTTTTCAATACCGAATCGGGAAATTCAACAAGATTCCCGACATTCTGATCGAATGCTCTTCGCAAACTTCAGTAGACGGCAGCACCCCCGATACCGTCGACGAAGTGCACCAAGGCGGAACACCGCTACCGGGAGCACCCAAACGGATGCTTTCGGCGACGGGGTTCTCCTACAGTCACTTGGTCGGGGTTAAGGGATGTAGCTGTCTAATAAGTTTACCCGGCGAGTATCCGCGTACGCTACGTGATTGCGACGGACTTTTGATCACATCAAAATTCCGTGGCAACTGATCAAGTGAGACTAAACTGCTATGTTTATAACATTCATTCAGTTATCTCATAACTACTTGTGAATTCCAATTATTGTATCCCATTCCAGATAAATAGAAAATGTTAAACTTTCCGATCGAACATTCAAACACCCAAGTTTTCCTGATACAGATCAACACATGAAACAAGTCTAAAAACATTCAGTTCGTGCCTCAGTACCAACGGTCCAGCCGTAGAAGGGTCAAGCCAACGCCTCACATGTGGCACGCCGTACTGCCCCAAACCCGAAGGTTCAAAGGGCAGTTCAAGACGGTCACATAATCGAGTTAAGGTTTGTTGTCTTCTAGAGGGACCATCGCGTTACTTGCACTACTTCGAACGTCTTTAAACCACGGAAAAATCCAACACTTGGAAATTTCCCGACAGGGGAAAAAGTGGGTATTTATGTCCGATCGAACTTTTTAACATATTCTAAAATATCCGGAAAGCCACATAGACAAAGTCTGATAATCCGATCGAATCATGTACGCTCCAAAACACCCCAGAAAATTCAACTCTTGAATTCAAATTAAAAATTCCCATAAAATCCAGCACTAAAATATAGGAGTTACTGTGCAAGAATTAATGACAGATAAGACAAAAGGGCCGCGGAACCGCCGCATTAGCACGCTAATGCCGCGGTTCCGCCGCACTTTTATGGAATCATGTGATAATTTTTGCACCGTAATTCTTGGTTTTTCCTACTGGATTTTTTAGCAATTTTTAATTCACAAAAATCCCAGTTTTTGGAAAAAGTCCAGAGAGCATTTTGGAATCGGGGATTCGGTTCGATCGGGTTTCAAACTCCGTCTACGCATCGCCTAAGGCTCTAGCTAGGCTCTGATACAACTGTAGGGTTCCTAGGCACCCTAATGAGGTCTCACAAGGCATCAACCATGCCAATTTCAAAAATACGGTGCCGAGAAACCCTAGACTACGGATCGTTAGCTAGATGTCTAGGCGAAAATGAAATTAGTTAACACTTAACTAAAGTTTAAACGGAAATACAACCTTTGTAGATTCGGTGCTCCACCTCCATAGCTCCGCAACGAAGTCCCCTCGCTGTCCAAATGAATTCCCGGGCTCTAGCGTCGGCTTCGTCGGAGAAATGGCGAGCTAGGTCGTCGATGTCCATGCCGAAGATGATCTACGTCGAGGCATCGCTAGATCAAGCTCCACCTTCACCAAGCCATGAAAACTTGTGAAGGAAACACACTCTACTACTTGGCAAGAGGTAGAGGATGAAGAAATAGGAAGTGGGTAGACTTTAGTTTTGGATTTCTCACTCTTTTTCATCACTTGCCATTGATGGAGGCAAGCTTTCTTCACTTGAAGAAATGAAGAAGAAGAAGGTAAATGTTATGACAAGTTAATTCAAAAAAGAAAATTAAAAGAATACTTATCATAACCAAACCATGGTCAAGTGTAGAGAATAAATCATGGTTAGTGGGATGGTTAGGGTTAAGCATGAGACAAAATGGTCACTTGGTCAAAGTCTTGATGAAGCTTCATGAACAAAACAAAACATGCCACCATTTTCTCATTTTCTTTTCTTTTTCCAAAAGAATAAATAAATGAATAAAATGAATAAGGAAAAAGTAAACCCTAACCATTTCATTAACCAAGGTTTAATTCTTTACACTTAACCAAAAGGCATGCATCATCAAACATGATACAAGCAAGTGCACAAAATCATATCGCATATGCAATGCGCACATCCGCGTGAGAAAATCCATCTTAAAGTGAACCAATACTAGTTAATGCAAAGTAATATAACAAATATATAATTATGCATTAAATCATTAAATCAACACTTGATTTAACGATCCGGTCATATCGCATATAACCGACTAGTATTCTATGTATCGGCTTATCGAACCAACCCTTGATTCGATAACTAGGTTATATCGCATACAACCTTTCGATACATTCATCACGAGAATGGAATACGGTATCACATACACGCATTATTCTCGGTCCCGCACATATCTCATATGCGCTCCTATTTCGTTTCGCTTGAGCCAGGAAACCTCTGTGTAGGACTCTAAAGACTCGTCAATACGCCGGCAGCAGGTGATGATCATATCAAGCACCCACAAGCCGCAAGCGGTCTGCTAAACGTAACGGCCACCCGGGTATTGAGCGATCAGAAGATCGACGAGCAAGCCCGCTCATACTCCTGTGAATCCAACCAGTAACACTACCGTACAGTCCGGTCTGATCGTCTGATATGTCGCATATCTCGCCTAGGGGTGGTAAACGTCAGACCCCAATAGCTCGATAAGTCGTGTCGATATGAGGTCTATAACAATTCGAGAAACTACTGGTAACACTTACCAGTAAATCTCAGCAACCCTGGCCAGGGATTTCCTGTTATAGCCAATCGAACACAGCGCAACATCAACCCCCTATACTGGGAGAGACGAATCCCCTCCTATCGCTCATTGTCTCCATGTGACTCGGGACTGTACCCAAAAACCACCGTTTTGCACGCCCTCTTGGACGTGGTAAGATGGAAATCAAAGCACAGTGGGAACCACACAAGACTCTATGACGATCTCGGGTCAACAGACTACTCTGTACCAGTGTCACCAGAGAACTGCAATCTGACGTGAGGTATAATACCATCTGGGAGTTCTCGGCGAGTCCGTCCAGTGTACCCAGTCTCTACTGAGCACCCGTATATCATCTCTGATGTCAAACACCAATGGATATGGGATCATCCATCGCCCATCTGTATGGGTCGAGAAGGTATACGCTAGTCTACTCTGGTATATCTATGCCCCGTCTCGATACACCCACGACTAGGGACTTTGAAGGATGTACTTATGGACTACCATGTCCCCACTAGTATGATCCGCATCATAGTCCAGGTAGTCAAGCACACATCCTAAGGGCTTTACCAACATGTAACAGAGAGACAATCAGTGTACACGTTAAGGTAAAGAGCAACCAGATAGCATACTATCATGTCGAGCAAGAAAGTCCTCCCTATATATGTCCCAGCATCCACTACAATATACATCCAATGTACAGTAATGGCCTCTTGGGCATACATATAACTAACATAGTCTTCTTCCAAACCTTAGGCTGGTGCCGAACGGTGGGGAATGAAGAAAACCAATTAGCCTAAACGGTGTACAGAAGGTATTAAGTTAAGACAAAGAAAGGGATTAGAAGGAGGGCAAAGTAAATTGCGACTAATATTCACGACCAAACCAAGTATTTCTTCGCTAATCCTAAATCACCTTTGTATTTCTCCAGGACACTCCGTATCACTACGAAGATCCCAAGTTTATTGGATAATCCATCATATGGTTATATACGAACTCGAAAGGAACTTGTTCCAGTTCGGGGATGGATCCTGGTTCAGGAGAAATAGGAATAAGGTTTATTCGGTTGTCTTTTATCTTCACCTTCTCTCGCATTGTGAGTGTTCCTAGGATTAGGACAGTACACCCATTATGCTTATTGGATAGTCTTCTTCCAAACCATAGGCTGGTGCCGAACGGTAGGGAAGGAAGAAAACCATTTGGCCTAAAGGGGTGTGCAGAAGATAATGACTAAAGACATAAAAAGGGATTTGGAGAAGTGGCAAAGAATTATACGGTTACAGTTGTGAATCTGGATAATGGAAGAGGCATTACTAGGAATACCAGGATACCCTATCGAAACATTTTTATGTTTTAGTTTCACTGTGTTCTGTTAAAAGAAAACTGATTTCCCAATTAGACACTTGCTCCAGGGTATGTATTTACAAGGTATGATTCTCACATCTGTATGGTTTTACAGATGATGAGTGGGAGTAACTTATTGGGAATTAGGTGATCATCCTCATTATATCGGGATTCGTTGTAATTGGTGATATTTGAGGAAGTCACCTGGGTTGTTTGCCGGACGGCAAATATTTGGTTTTGAATATCCGTTGTTATGCACCAATTTCAAATTGATATATCTGTACGTCTATTTTTATAGAGTGAGATATACATTTTTGAAATTATGTCTATGACATTTACCTATATCAGTGGATGGTTAGGTAAGGAGCATTGAACAGCGGTGTAATTCTTCTTAACCATAAGTACAGTTTTTCAACCTACGACACACAGTGAATGAGTTATTAGACTCAAGGGACTTGTACAAAGTATTGTATATTGTCCAGTGTCCATTAGGACAGAGGGGTTGCTCCTCGTACTATATTCTATTACTTTTAACTTCTCTAGTTCTTAGACATGTGTTTCGTAGAAACACAGGGTCTAAGTTTTGAGATGTTATAGGTATAAGAATAGAGTAGAGAACCAGATATTGCAAGTATCGGGATTCTTCAAGGTGATCGAAGATGTAGATACTTGTGGATGGTATTCAGTTGATAGTAATGACTAAGAGAACTAACTTCTCTTTCAGGTTACTCATAATTGGAAGTATTCCTAAGTTGAGTAACGCTGATCGGCCTCCTTCCATTTAGTTGACATGCACTGGTGACAGCTGCATGATTTGAATCTGGTTCAATTAAATCAGTGCCTCTGTTTCTATATTGGATATACAACAGTTCATATCTTAACGATTATAAGGTACGGGGAGTTATCCGGCTTATGCTTAAAACCAGACTTCGGATAACTCAAAGCACGTTTCTGTAATGGCTGTTTGTGGGTTGACCCAGGCTATGACGAAGGTTGGCTTTCTACCATCTGGAAGATCAATAGTTATATTGTTCTTGACTCGCCACAGTTTTAATAAAAATGGATTTTTTCAGAAAACAGTAGTGGGAGTATGGTAGAACTGGAAGTGATTCCAGAACCGCAAACGATTACGGAAGATTTGATAAAGAACCTAAAGATTCAATTTGGTTTGACATTCCATTGGCCACTCCGCAGATACGGTGGGTAACCTCAGGCACCCGAGAGGTACTCCGGTAGCCTCAAGGACGGTGACAGGGAGGTTCTTGTTTACCCAGACTTACCATTGCTGTTGTTCCAGACTATGAGACCCGGCAGGAGGATAAGTATAGCGTCTTTCTAAACTAGTTTTATAAGTGCAGGTGTAAATTATTCTGCCAGAGGGTTGTCGTAGTCAGTGGGAGCAGCGGAAGCATTGGTGTACAAGTGACTTATGTCTATTTATAGACTAAAGCAGATATAGCGGAGATAGATCATCTATTTCTGATGTGACAGTCATAGGTTTGACTTCATTAGAATAGGGGATGGATCTGTTAAGTAGGTAGTAAGGTGTAATGTCCTGGTATTTGGATGACATACACAGAGTAGGAAGTGATATTCCTATACTATGATCGGTTATTCTTTGGTTGTCACAAAGTGGTTTCTCTACATAGGACTTGGATATTATATCAGACATTCTGGTTACTGGATCTATGGTTTTAGATCTAGATTTGGGTGGTTTCCCAATCAGGGTACTTAGACAGCATTCTATGAGTATTTAGAATGGACGACTCCTGGCACGGTAGTGTACCTGCAGGTGATGGAGTCACCCTCTCTAAAGGTGTCTTATAGACTAAAATAGAGAGGGATGTGCATGATTGGCAGATCACTTGTTTAGGCAATTGAGTAAATCATGAGATGTCAAGTACCACACCAGATGTTGTTCTTGCAGTAGATGCAATAAGTTGATATTAATCCAATTCTGGAGAAACGATCGGAAGCAGCTTTAGAACATAAGTGAATGTTCTAGGGATTTGATAACGGCAGTCTCCTTTAGGAGACGGTTATCATTCCAGGCTTCCAAGGTGACCTGGATGGCAGAGTTATAGTTTTCCCTCTGACGAGGGGCAGTATTTTGGACAGGTGGTCCAGGTTGATACTGAGGGAAAGGCATGGCGCAGGATACTGATTAAGTTCAGTTGACGATACAGTCTAAGAAGTTTGGATTTGGAGTTCATTTATGAGCTAGGTCCCATCAGATATCCAGACACATTCTAAGACAGGTATTGCTCATTTCGGGAGATGGCTTTCTCCGCGAACTTGAGATAAAGAGAGACATAGAAAGAAACACCACAGCGGATCCACTCACTGAGGCTATTCCTCGAATACAATAGTTTCGCAAACGAGCTTTGTGAGACTGACTAGTAGAGGAGTTGGGTGTTCGGTATCACACGGGCAGAGAGTATGTGACATCGCAATAATTAGCCTTGAGTGCAAGTGGGGGATTGTTGGAGATAGTGCCCTCAGAGTCAATTATTGGATCACAGGCACGTGATTGCAATGATTGAAGGAGGACCTATCCCGGTAGGACAGTCTTACTCAAGATGATAGTATGCTATCTGGTTTATCTTTATCGTCGTGTACTGCTTTAGGTGACCTTACGAGTCGCTATTATACGTTGATAGAGCCCCTAGGATTCTTGCTTGACTACCAGCAGTATGAGGGCGATCATATACGTGAGAGATGGAGTCTATAAGCACATCCTTAAAGGGTCCCTAGTCGTGGGAGTTTCGAGACTGGGCATCGATACTCTATTAGTAGACTAGTGTATACAGTCGAGACCCCGACGAGGGGCGGTGGCCGGTCTCACAAGCCACTGGTGTCAGTTGGTTCACCTAAGATGTATACAGTTGCTCATTGGGTTATGAGTACACCGGACAGGACTCGCCGGGAACCTGCTAGTTGGGATTATACCAGACGTCAGATAGCAGTTCCCTGGTGACATGTGTACAGGTTTGTTCATCGACCTGAGATCGTCATTTGTCTCGTGTGAGTTCCCACTGTACTTTGATTACTACCCTACCACGGCTCAAAGGAGTCGTGCAAACAGGTTTTAGTTGGGTACAGTCCCGAGCCACATGGAGGCAGTGAGCTGATCTGCAGGGGTTCGTCTCTCCCGGTATTGGGGGTGAGGTCGCGCTGTGTCTAGGAGAGCCATTACACAAAGCCCTCGGCCGAGGCAGGATATTTATTGGTAGGTATTCCAGTAGTATCTCAGGGTGTTCTGGGCTTCACTCCGACACGACTTGTACCGCTTTTGGGGGTCTGACTTTTACCAACCCCCTAGGCCCGCCATGCGATACTCATAGACGAACGGACCGGACTGTACGGATATTGTCACTGACAGGCTCAGTAGGGTGTCAGGATGAGTTCGCTCATCGACGTCCCTTTTGGTCAGTACCTGGTAGCTCGCTACGTATTGGCCGATACCTCTGACGTGCTAGTGGTTGAATCCACAGCCATAGTATTGACGAGTCTTTAGAGTTCACCACACATACAGTTACTCAAGTTTCGGGCGAATCGCTGTGGAGGCCGTATGGAGATATGGCAGGGTTCGATCAGATACGTGCGGTATTGCACGGATCGTGATCGGACGGATTTTACTAGCCGGCTTTGGTTTAAGCCGGATCCTAGTATTAGACAGTGTAGATTTTATCTCTTTGCATTTGTGTTCAGTGGGAACACAAAAGCGGGCATGTATATGCAGTAGCGGGGTTTTCCTGTAATTTATTACGGGATCAGTTTTCTGTAGTTGCCAGTTTGCATTCCGTTCCGGCCGGTTTTCCTTTGTTCTTTCCCGGCCGGACTTTTCCGATGGAGGGGGTTATTTGCATGTTTGCAAATAACTTATTATGGAGGGGTTTCTTGCATTTGTGGCATTATGATAAGTTAAGCATCTTTGCTTTTTCATGATGGCTTGCTTTTTGGTGATTAGAATGGATTAGATCTTGATGAGAGTTGATTTGATATTGTTATCATAACTTTTTGATGTGGTCACCCATTCTCTTTTCCTACACTCACCTCCCTTCTTGTGTTTTAATTTTTCCTCCACCATATTTCTAAAGGGGGGGCCGGCCACTAGTGAGTGAGGGGGAGATCATTGTTGTTCTCAATTTTTTTTAGCTATCTCATTTCATTCCATTCATGCAACAAAAAGGAAAAACCCTCTCCAAAGTTCTTCATTCCTCCATCACCAAAGGCAACTTCATATAACCCCAAGAGACATGGTTTCTACACTTACCTACAGCATTCCTTGGACGCGTCGGCTAGCCAACTTCACGCCCGAGTTGCCTCGGTCCAGAGGTGGGAGCCCGTAAAAGAATCCGGCTACGTGGTGCCCTTTCCGACGAGGAGGTGACGGATAGAGATTCCGCGGGAGATCGGAGTAGAGACGAAGACCGAAGGAAACGGATCGCTTGGTATAACTCTCTTCCCATCTCTTGTTAGCTAGGATTAGGTTAATGGTTACGATCCGGGTTTATTGTCCGCGGTAGCGCCGGTTTAAAGTTAAGAAAATTTTTGATTCCGCATTTTGGCCTCGAGTAGAAAGCCGGGGCGCTGCCGTGGCGCAACACAATAGTCATACATCACAAGTGCAATCTAATAACATCTACATAATGAGCTGGGTACACAATAATCATGCAAAGTACTCTATCGGGTACTACGACTACATGATGCAATGCATAACAATGAATATTGAGCATGGGATAAAAATATCATCTACACGGATCATCAACGTGGAGAACCCCGATGTCTACCAAAAACACCCCAAAATCCCGATAACACGGGCGCCGTCACACTATCCGGCCCTCAATCTTGTAAATCTCATAGAAGCGGGGTGCCCAACATCGACAACCGAAAACATCATGAAATACTCGTGTCCGGCATCGACACGCAAATCCTCATATATCGAGCTTCGTCTGTCCGGGTCAGCCCACGGCCTCCGTTTGCGGAATCGGCCCTCGGCCCCGGCAGTACGGGTCGGCCCATATCCATCTCTCGACTCTAGTCAGTATCCTTCGGATAACCGCTAGGTCCAACCAATCACCGGTAGGTAGTAGTCCCTCTGCCAGGCTCACCGTCTGTATACACAGCATCCCTTTCTTGCCCCGGGGTACCATACCGGGTCCACCATGTACCCACAATCGGCCTCATCCAGCTCCTCGATTCGGGTTCACATGTCACACGTCTCAGAATCGAGGAAACACATGGTGGACGCACTAAAATATCATATCAAGAGAAACTGGGTTTTGAAAACAGTGCATATTTTCTTCAAATAAAACAACGGTTCTCAAATCCAGAAATCACACGGATCCAAAACTCATTGCGTAAATCCATGCAATGTGTCGTATGCCACTAAGAGTAAAAAGGGGAAACAGCTCTTTTAAATGGATCCAGTTTTGAAAATATATCATACGGTCCCCATTTTCTAGAAATCAAAGCCCGTACCATCCATGTATGTAAAATATGTATGTATATAGGTATAGATGTGCAAGTGGATATATACGCAAGTATGAGTGTACCAATGTATATGTGCACCAATAAGGATATACAGTGTGTATGTGCGCAATATGGATATATCAATGTATGTGTGCACCAATATGGATATACAATATGTATGTGCGCAATATGGATATATCAATGTATGTGTGCACCAATATAGGTATACAATGTGTATGTGCGCAATATGGATATATCAATATATGTGTGCACCAATATGGGTATACAATTTGTATGTGCACAATATGGATATATCAATCTATGTGTGCACCAATATGGGTATACAATGTGTATGTGCGCAATATGGATATATCAACGTATGTGTGCACCAATATGGATATACAATGTGTATGTGCGCAATATGGATATATCAATGTATGTGTGCACCAATATGGATATAAAATGTTTATGTGCACAATATGCGACAGAATCATGACTAATCATCAATGATGCGGTAATCAAAATGATGTATGGTTCGTAGCAATCCTATAGTGCGAGTGTCATGGCAATCACTAACGGTGTGAGAGTAATATACAAATAGTGCTCGTGTAGCTTGAACCGTTAGTGACAGTGCGGTGTTAGATAACTACTATTTCTATATGCAACAAAAGATGGGTATGCTACAATAGTACATATGCACAAGTAATATACATATAAATATATACGCGACTACAATATCCTATCAAGCCCTGACGCTTAACGCCATACGGGCGATTTCCCCGTAGATGTTAAATCTACTCACCGTGATCTCGTGCTAAGTGTAGCCGACTAGCTGCTTCCCCTTCCTTGCGGCGTCCGAAGTACCCGCCTGTGAACCTAGAATTTACACAAAGAATACACATAAGCTAAAATCCTGCAAAAACGCGATATTAAAACCAAACGAGAAACTCGAGTCGCGAACAAAACGCGTGTGCATCCGATACGCCAAAATATGTGTATACGCGTCTGAAACTACCCTGACACGCCGTAACACACAGGAATCACCAAACCCACTCACAAAACGTACGTGTCGCGCAAGTTTAAAAGTATCGGAAAAAGGTTTTAAGTTGCAGATTTTGATACAAGCTGAACAAGAAAAAGTTGCACACACCAAACACCATAAATATGTAGCAGATTCCCCCAGAATAAACCCAGGCACCTAACTCCCCCCTCTGGCCGCAATTTGCGGCCAGAATGAATTTATTTGCGGCCAGGGTTGCGAATTAGGGCTTCGTGCTCCATGTGTGTGGTCTAGATCTTGTGAACAGGCTCCAGTAAATTCAACTTTTCTCTGATACACCCGGGTCAAAAGCAGATCTCAAATGGCTCACAATTTACATTAAAACGTTAAATAACACTAATTTGAAATAATATGGTATTTTTGTGAAATCTGGTACAAAACTTGGTGTAGATGGCCTTAAAAACACTTAGTGAAGCTATAATAGCCATAAAAATCCTAACTTGGCTTAAACACCACTTAAATCACAAATCTAGCACTAATGGCCACATTAAACACTTACTTAAGCTAACTAACTACAAGTTTAGAAAAAGGAAGTTATGTTTAGCAATTATACCTCTAGTGGTCCTAGGGTGCAAGAAGAAGCGAAGAAGAAGAAGAAGAGAAGAGAATGTGTGTTGCTGCTGCTGTGCTGCTTGCTGTTGCTGTTGCTTGCTGCTGCTGCTGCTGTTGCTGTATGCTGTTGCTGCTGCTGTGTGTGCTGCTGCCGCTGTGTGTAAATGAGAGGGGGAGAGATGTGAAGATGTGAGGAAATGAGTGTTGAGTGTTTGAAAAAGAAATGAGAGAAATGAGAGTCAAACCCCTTCTCTCTCTCCTCATTAACTACAAGCCCATCATGCGCTCTCTCTCTCTCTCTCCATAGTCCCAAGTCAACCCACAAAACACAATTAAAGTTAATTATAAAAAAAAAACTAATACCCTTAATTAATTCATATTAACCTAATTAAATGGGTTAGCCTACTATGGTCATCTAAACATGGTTTTAACCCAAAACTTAGCCCTAGTTTACATGCACATGTGTGTGCAAGTCTAATTAAATTCTAATAAAATATTCATTAATTTTGATAAAATATTTGAAAATCGTTTTGGTAAACGTTTTACTAAAAACCACACATTAAAGTATAATAAGCCACTAATCACAATCTAAGGTGTTACAGGCATAGACCGTTGACTTGACACTGCTGCTTCTCCTCAAGTGTGTTCCTACCATTGTTAGATTACTACCCTACCATGGCTCTATTGAGTCGTGCAAATAGGTAGTAGTTCGGGGCAGTCCCGAAGCACTTGGAGGCGGTGGCGGTTGGATAGGATTCATCTCTCCCGGTATTAGGGGTTGATATCGCGCTGTGTTTGGAGAGCCATTACACAAAGTCTCTGGTCAGGGCAAGCGAGATTTACTGGTAAGTACTCCAGTAGTTTCTCAGGGTGTTTTGTACTATACTACGACAACACTTATACCGCTTTTAGGGGACTGACGTTTACCGCCCCCTAGGCCCAATATGCGATACTCTTAGACGAATAGACCGGACTGTACGGAGATTGTCACATTCAGGCTCAGTGGGAGTTCGGATGGGTTTTTCCTCATCGGCCTTCTTATCGACATCTACTTGGGGACCGTTACGTACAGCTAGTACCGCTTGCGGCCTGTGGTTAAACCCACTGCCAGCGTAGTGTCGAGTCTTTAGAGTCGCACATAGAGGGTTGTTCACCTTTGGACGAAACGTAGTAGAGGTCATATGGTTTTACGATGGGGTTCGTTCACATATGCGTACTTGTGTGCATTTGGTGTTCGGGCAGTTGATACTAGTGGGCTTTGGTTTAAGCCAGATCCTAGTATTTGATTTTGGGTTGGTTCAGTCTCATTGTATTCGTGTTTTTCGGAACACGGATGCGTGTCATGACCCAAATGAGGCATGTGACCGGCACTTAAATCACGTGACATCTAAAGACGTCGACGCGGTTCAAGTAAGCCGAAATTCAGAATCTAAACCCTTTTGAAAATATTACAGGTGAGTTTAAAATAGTCAACAGATTGAATCAGTTTAAATGATATTTAAATTTAACTAAGTGTGTTTAACTAGCATCTATGACGTTTTGAAATTCGATAGCACCTCCTTTGCATTTTTGTATAACCCGATACAACATAATAATAAAATAGCATCACAATGGAGCCAGCTTCCACGTCCAAACGACGGAGCAGCCAAACAATCTATATCAGAAATTGACTCCAAAGTGTGCGACCTCACAATTTCTAAGTCTCGCTTCTAAGTCTCAATATGTCATTTCTTAGTTGATGGAGTTTCCACTAGATATAAGAATATGTGAATAATCAAGAGTGGGTACGATACAATAGTAACCCACTTACCAATCAATCACCAAAAAGAATGTTTGTCCAAGCCGCTAATAATCCAAGCGGTAAAACCTGCAAGAAACTGTGGCACAACGGGAATGAGTTGTCAAATCAGTGCATAAAAGTACATCTAAATGTACAAATCGAAATGCACGACGATACCTAGGTCATAAGTATAGTACTACCATAATCTGTACTAATATATCATGATATGCGTATGTATCATAATGCAACACTAACTGTCATGCAATCCCAAGTAGAATATATATAGGTACTGTCCCCCGGATCAGTCCTAGTCGAATCCAATAAATGAAATCTAACTGTGTACCTCATAATAACAATCATATCAATATATATGGATGTCTAGCATTGAAATCGAATTTAGAAATCTCTCGTGTCCAGTATCGACACATAAATGCAGACACCGTCGACACCATCTCAATAGATGATCGCCACCCGATATCCCTGGCCCGGTAGGTATCCCCTGGATATCCACCGTGCCCAATCGAACCCTGGTCAGTAACCCCTGGATATCTGTCGTGCTCGTCTCTATCTCCAGTATCGAGTATCCTCGTTAGGTTCCCTGCCTATAATGCGGCTATCCTGGCCCTCGGTCTCGAACCGGGTCCACCATATATCTGACTATATAACCCCCCACCTCAGTCCGGATAAGTAACAAGTCCGAAACCGTATAACCCCCTACCTCGGTTTCGAATAAAATAATCAGAAAACATAAAACTCATGGTGGACGTCAACTCATCATATTCAGAAATATCATGTAAAGAATGAGAATATTTGCATAGATTATCCTGATGTTATATTATATATATACATATATAACAGCGTCCATTACCACTGATATATATTATCAAAGTAAAACGTCCAGAAAACTTATAAAATCAAATATAACATTCATAGTACTGGTATTCACAATGCTTAACAAATAATAAGGTAAAGTACGTAAATGAATCATACAAGCAAATAAACGTATCAATTCTACTATGTCATGGCAATACTAATGATGTGTGGTGTTACATACGCGTCTGTGCTTGTGTAGCATGTCAATCATTAGTATTTGTGCAAGTGTTCTAAATGTGTAATTGCCTACTTATCAACATGTACCTATGCAATATATCATAACGGACCAACAATGACATGGCAGTACCAATGAGGTGTAGTGTAACATAGGTATGCGTGCTTGTGCAGCATAGTACACATTGGTAGTTGTGCAGTGTTCTATCAGAGTGCTAACATCACGGAATTGTATACTATCGATAAATATAATGCAAATATGTAAAGTAAATCTAACCATAACTTAATAACTGTAATTACCTGCCATGAGCTCTATCATTATCTTTGAAAAGGGAACGAAACGTTGGTTTTGAGATAAGGAAGCTGCTTTAGATTAAAATAGATATTCGTTTTGTAAATTGGCACCGCATCCTTGTATTTCATTATAAAAAGGGAAACGAATCGTAGTTTTTAAAGAATATAGCTCACACCAGTATTACATCCTAAAACGGAATATAATCTAACTCTATGAGTCTAAAGGAAAACTTGGCCGTTATTCGGCATATAAATCTCATCATTTCCAATACATATAAGTCCTTGTATAATACCTCATTGTATCACTGTATTTATATCATTTCAAGTACGACATGATTCCTCATACAAATCCATCAAATCATATCCATGTCATAAGGATCTAACATCACGTACATATGTCATTAAAACTATGCATGAAACTATATGCAAATGAAGGACATACTATAATTGATACTATATCAATAACATTAACATATAACTAGATATCATACTATTTTATTTATAAGGTTGCGGGTATGCTATACGCCATCCACCCGACTTCCCCCGTAGATGTAAATCTACTCACCAACTTCATAAGCTTGCTGGAATCCACGCTACTATATCCGCCAACTCCGTCTCGGAAATTCTCGAAATCGTACCTATAGTCGTATTTATGAAATATCCGCGTAAATGTCATATCAAAACTCAAAACAACGAGATAGGCACCTATAGGTTAGAACCTATTGTATACTTAACCAAAATACGACAATAAATATCTGTCGTTGACGTATATACGTTAACGGTTTAGCTGCAGTAGTGAAATACGAAAAATCCGTATCGAAATATCAGAAATCTTAATAAAACCTTTACTAATCATTCCCAGATCTCTCTGTAAGAATACTGGAATATATCAAACAACACCATAGCTTATAAAATACCAAAACCAAACTGCAGGAGAAAAACCAACACCAAAAGCCTAGGGAGGGCCGGCGAGCTCGGAAAAATAGGGAATGTCGCTGGTCTTAGTAGGGATCTAGGGGCTTAGGATTTGTGAAAAGTTCTCTAGTGGTCTCAGTATAGTTTTGGTCATGCTAGTTTTTCTAGTAATTGTACTTAATAGTTCTAGATTAGATACAGTAAGCTAAAATCACCAAAAGTTCATGTTTCCTTTCTTTATACTGCATAAGTAAACAGATATTTGATTCTAGATTTAATATACAGAAAATATAACCTAATGTAACAATACCAAACACCCTAAAATATAAACATAGAGCTACCCTAGAAAAACCAACACCCAATTCCCCAAAAAGTCCGGCGAGCTCGGATTTTTGGCAATTGTAACCGACCAAAATCAGAGGGAATGGGTCCGTCTTCCTATGGGTTATTCTAAGTCAAATTAATAAGATGAGGGTACTGTTTGGTTATGTTAATTATTATCTAAACTATAGCAGATTTTACACAGAGCCTATATTTACCAAAATACGATATTTCCGATATCCGATTTCTACATATAACTTTTCAGAACTAGAATTCTATAAAGTTTAGAGATTATATCTACAGAATATTGCTGAAAAGGATTCCTCCAAGATGCACAACTCAAAGATCCTACCAAGAGGATGTGGGTATTGATCCTTAGTACTTAAGCTCTCTCTTCTCTTATCATTTCTTTTCTTTCTTGTTCTTAGATTTCTATTTTCTTTTAAGTTAAACACTTGTTTCAAAATGATATATGAACTGAACAATTTTAGATGATAAGGAAAATGAGGGAGGTTTGTAGGAGGAGGTGTCACTTAGCAAGGATGTGGTAGTCTCATGTATGTAGAGGTGTAGCATGGAAGATGGTGGTGTTTTCATGCAAGGAGGAAGTGTCACCTAGGATATGTTATGCCATGAGTGTGACTTAAGCTTAACCTTGACCTTTACCCATTTACTCTTAAACCCTCACAAATTTCAAATTTCCACAATTAACTAAACTCTTCACAAAACCCCTCATGATACTTATTATTATAAAAACAAACTATTTCTTTACAAATCTATTCTACCACATTTTAAAAGACCTTTATATTACAACCACAATAAAAATAAATGTTTTAATTAAATAACTAAAATAATTAATTATCTAAAATATTTCAAAATGTTACAATATTCCCCCTTAAGAAAATTCGGTCCCCGAATTTAAGTTAAATCCCCTCCTTAAAACTTTTTCCTTAATCCAATCTGCTCAAATTTAAAACAATTTTCCGGGGTCAAACTTAAAACGTACAATGTTCGTGCAAATAATGGAACTCCAAAGTCCCACATGAGCTAAAACGCATCATAACGAAACCGTGTGCATGAAAGCTCAAAATATATAAAACTCGTATAACTGTAACTATAGAAATGGAAGGTAGTAGAGGATGATGAAGTAGGAATTTTGCTCACTTTAGAAATAATGTTCTCACTCATTTTCCATCATCTCCATTGAAGCTAGAAAGCTTTTTTGGAAGAAGAAGAAGAAGAAAAACTCTCATTATAATAATCAAGATGAGAGAGATAACCATGGGTGAGTTTAGTATCATATACTTAACCTTTGTAGAGACATAACCATGGTTAGGATAATTGGTTGGGTTAATAAATATCTTATGCAAAACAAAACTAGTGGACTTAGTCAATGGTTAGCTAAGCTTCTCCAAGCTTCTAGCCATGACTAAATGCCACCAATTTTTGATTTACTTAAGAAATTAAAACCCTAGGATTAAACCAAGCATTGTGTAAGTCTTACACACCCAGGAAGCATGTATCATCATGCATGACACAAAACATGTACACAAATATATATCACATATATACTTAATGCACAATATCAAGTGAGAAAAGAAATCATAAGTAAGCCAATACTAGTTAATGTAAATTAATATATCAAATATATAATTATATATTAAATCATTAAATCATTAAATCAACACTTGATTTAATAATCCGGCTATATCATAAATAACCGACTAATATCAAATGCAACAACATATCGAATCAACACTTGATCCGATAACCCGGTTATATCACATATAATCGACCGATGTCACAAATCGCGAGAATAGAATATGGTATCATACAGTCTTAATCCCGGTCCCGCACATATCACATATGTGCTCCAACTCCGTTTCGTTTGAGCCAGGAAACCTCTGTGTAGGACTCTAAGACTCGTCAATACGCCGGCAGTAGGTGATGATCATATCAAACACCCACAAACCGCAAGCGGTCTGCTAAACGTAACAGCCACCGGGGTATTGAACGATCAGAAGATCAACAAGCAAGCCTGCTCATACTCCTGCGAATCCAATCAGTAACACTACCGTACAGTCCGGTCTCTTCGTCTGATATGTCGCATATCTCGTCTAGGTGTGGAAAACGTCACACCCTAGTAACTCGATAAGTCGTGCCGATATGAGGCTCATAACTGGTCAAGAAGCTACTGATAACACTTACAAGTATATCTCTGAATCAGCCCTGGCCAGGGACTTCCTGTTATAGCCAATCGAGCACAGCGCAACATCAACTCCAATACCGGGAGAGACGAATCCTATCCTATCGCTCATTGCCTCCATGCGACTCGGGAATGTACCCAAAAACCACCGTTTTGCACGTTCCCTTGAACGTGGTAAGATGGAAATCAAAGCACAGTGGGAATCACAAAAGACTCTATGACGATCTTGGGTCGACAGAGTAACCTGTACCAGTGTCACCAGAGAACTGCCATCTGACACGAGGTATAATACCATCTAGGAGTTCTCGGCGAGTCCGTCCAGTGTACCCAGTCTCTATTGAGCACCCGTATACCATCTCTGATGTCAAACACCAATGTATATGGGATCATCCATCGCCCATCTACATAGGTCGAGAAGATATACGCTAGTCTACTCTGGTATATCGATGCCCCGTCTCAATACACCCACGACTAGGGACATTAAAGGATGTACTTACCGACTACCTTTGTCCCACCAGTATGATCCGCATCATAATCCAAGAAGTCAAGTACACATCCTAAGGGCTTTACCAACATGTAACAGAGAGACAATCAGTGTACATGTTAAGATAAAGAGTAACCAGATAGCATACTATCATGTCGAGCAATAAAGTCCTCCCTATGTATGTCCAAGCATCCACTATAATATACATCACATGTACAATAATGGCCTCTAGGGTATACATATAACTAACAATCTCCCACTTGCACTAGGGTCATCTATAGAAGTGGTTGTAGTATCCCATACTCAACCATCCCATAAAAGTCCCTCTTGGGAAAAGGCCTCTATGAGTGGATCCGCCGTGTTAACCTCAAAGTCTACTCTCCTAACCTCGATCCCCTGGAGATCAACCATTTCCATGATCAGGTGATACTGCCTTAGAATATGTCTGGGTCACTAATGGGATGGGTTTCCTTGGCATTATCCACAACTCCATTGTCACACAATGGTAGGAACGAAGTTCATCTCATGAACTATTATACACCCAAACTTCCTCTTTGGTAGCGATGTATCCAGCCTTTATCGTTTAGTTTGCCACGGTATCTAGCTTGGAGCACTTCCGACATACCGTCCCTCCACTGAGGGTAAAGACAATGCCTATGACTGACATTCAGTCGTCCTTACCATCCTGGAAGCTATCCTGTGATTCTCCCCAGGATCGATTCATACCATCTCACTACACCTAGTGAGAATCCTAACATCCATTTAGATCTATCTCATAGATCCAAAACCCAGGATTTAGGAGGTATCACCTTGATCCTATATGGAGAATCAATGTGATAAGAGGAGATTGACCGAGTATAGTATAGGAAACTCCTTTCCTATCAAGAGTATGTTATCCACGTACAATACGAGGAATACCACCATACTCTCTACTACCTTTTTGTATATACAAGGTTCATCTACCATTTTGATGAAGTCAAATGCTTTGACTACCACATCAAAATAGATGTTCTAACTCCGCGATGCCTGCTTTAACCCGTAAAGTAACTTGAACACGTTTCCGCTTCTCCCACTGTCTACGAAGCCCTCTGGCTGTGTACTTATAAACGCTCTCTTTTAAATCGGTATTTAGAAAAGAAGTCATGACACCCAACCGCCAGATATCGTAGTCATGGTATGTAGCAATGGCAAGTAGGATCCAGATAGACTTAAGTATAGGCACTAGAAAAGGTTTCATCATAATCCATGCCTGTTCGATGACGAGAACCTCTTACAACATGTTTAGCTTCGAAAGTCTCAACTTTTCCATCTACACCAAGTAATCTTCTCGAGATATACTTGCTCCTGATGGGGGTTTAACCCTTCAGATATAGCAACCAAAGTCCATACTTTGTTGGTGTACATAGATTCCATCTCAGATCGCAAAGCATCCAGCCATTCTTACAGAGTCCCCACTCTTGATGGCCTATTCGAAACTAGTTGGGTCATCATCTCATGATGCAATCCTCGCTCCCACTGTCATTGAGAAAACCGAAGTCTCTCTCAGACGGATGAGGAACCCTACCAGATCGGCAGTGAGGCTGAGCTTTGTCGGGAGCTATTGAATCCTCCGGTTCTATCAAATCTTCAGCTGTAGTTTGTATAGCTGGAACTCCTTCCAGTTCTACCTCATGACCACAAATTTCTTTCCAAAATAAATTGCTTTTCTTAAAAAAGGTGGCATGCTGAGAAATAAAACACCTTTTGTTCCTCTGTGCGGTAGAAGATATTCCCTTGTGAATGCTTAGGATATCCAACAATCTTCTACGGAACTGACCTTACCTCGAGCTTGTCCAGATTTTGCTTTTAGACATAGGCCAGACAACCATAAATCTTAACTTACATAAGACATAGGCTCTTCCTATACCATATCCCATATGGAGTGGTAGGCACCTGATTTGGTTAAAACCTTATTCAATAGGCATGCAACTTCTCAATTGCATAACTCCCAAAAGGAAATAGGCAACTCAGTAGTACTAATCATAGAGCGCAGCATATCTAATAGGGTGCAATTGCTCCCCCCCGATACACCGTTGTTCCGTGGTGTATACGGAGGAGTAATGCTGAGAAAGAATCACATTCTCCTTTTGAATAGTCCAGTAAAACCGTGCTCAAGTATTCTCCTCCCTGATCACATCAAAGGACATAATACTTATACCCTTTTTGGTTCTCTACTTCTAACTTATATTCATTAAATTTCTGAAAAGCTTCAGACTTGTGTTTCAACAGGAACATATGTTCGAATCTTGAGAGATCATCGGTGAGTGTAATGAAGTACAAAGAACCAATCCTGGCATGTGTAGACATGGGACTTACATAAATCATCATGTATCAATCCCAAGAGTTCACTAACTCTTTCTCTATTTTGAGTAAACAGAGCTATGGTCATTTTATCTTTGTGACATGACTGGAAAGTTTCACAAGATATAAATTCAAACTGATTTAAATATGCATCTTAATGTAACTTAGCTGGTCGGGTCGCATTGATATGACCTAGTCTACAATGCCTCAAGAAGGATTCGTTCATTTCTGAACTCTTCCTCTTGTGTGTGTTTTGACTGTTAAGAACTGTGATTTGATTTAGAACGTATTTGCTTTTAGATAACATGCCTGATCCGATCAACTCTTGATATAGGAAATGTTGAAAACATTATCCAACAGTACAAAATTATATTCTTCTTTACTAAATAAAGAGACTAATATGATGTTGTATATTAGGTTAACATTCGTTCAGAATCAATGTATTTGGTAATACAAGGTGATAACTGCCAAAAACTTTGGCTGCAACAATTGCACAATTTCTAACTCTTAAAACTTATCACCCATTCTTAGTTCTTTACCTATCTGTAGCCCATATAACAGATTACATATATGGGATCCTGATACGGTATCTCATACCCAGGACGTAGAGGATACTGAGAAACAGTTCTCGGTAATGAACACACCCGAAAAAGATGCATCATCATGCACTTTCTTTGTTTGGGCGGCACGGGAATCCTGGTAATCCCCTATTTCCTGCTCGGTCTTATAACAATAATAATTTGGAGCGAGACCAACGTTCCCCAGCATAATATAACAAGCGGGTTCGGTCAATACATCCATATTATTATCTTGATTAAGGCATTACATGGTCGCTACCTGGAGGAGAGAAAGAGAAGAAAACACTCAGCGTATGCTCTTGCAAGATCAGATTAGTTATTATTTTATCTAATCAAGATGGCTCCCACCGTTTTTATCAAATCTTCCTTCAAACCCGAAAAGGAAAGATTAGCTGGGATTAATTACCCCCTACAAGTTCGCCAATCTTTCAGCCATGCCAGTGCCGGTACTTTGAGGAAAGTTCCCCATGCTTTCGCACGGACCTAATTAAAATAAGCCTCGTTTTCCCAGGGGCGTAACCCCGTTGACACCTTTCTAGACACTTACTCGATCGGCTAATTGTAAGGTGCAAAAATTTTCCAGGAGTAACAATTACTCGCAGTGGGTATCGGGATCCAACTATCTCATAGAAGGTATGCAATCTCATTACAAATTTCAACACTTGAAATTCCCGATAATTTTGCCCCTAGCATCCTATGACCTTGACGAAGGCCAATAAACCATAGGCGGCTAGTCAAATTCAACCCGTACATTTCATGATTGAATTAAACCCACCCGCACGACCCGTGACGAAGGCCAACAAATTCGCACGACTACCCTAACTCAATCACATCATATGCTTAAGCAGATAAGCATAAATAGCTACCGCACAATACGCCTTGATGAAGGTCAACAAACGTAGCACGAATACAATGAAATACTTATCTGAAATGATGGAGGGCTACGACAGGTTTGTAAGAAAACCTTTTGCGTAATGAACTTGATATCGTTGTAGAATAAAATGATTTGAAATGGAGTGTTTTTGAGGCCTTTGCTAGTTTCTCTAAAGAGGTCACTCCCGGTGAAGGGGTCTTGGCTCTTTCCTCGTCGAATGAGGTGCAGGATATTCACAATACCACTATGCAAAGCAAGAACTAGAAAAACAATAAAAAGACGAAACCGAGGTTGTAGCATCTGCCAGTTATTGCTAAAGAGGTCACTCCCGGTGAAGGAATCTCGGCTCTTTCCTTATCGAATAAGGTGCTGGATATTCTATAAGGAATACCGCTATGCAAAGCATGAACTAGAGCTACCTGTTTTTCAAAATTTGATTCCACAATATCTTTAGGTTTATTTTCTTTCATTAATCTCATTAATGAATGTCCCATCATTTAAGTTAGTAAGTATCACAGATAAATACAACGTACGCTTATGCCATCCGCATTCGCCTCGATGTCCCATCATGCACCGTTAGCTTAGGTAACTAACGACAGAGCGGGGCAGGGTTAGCGCAGGTGTAAAACATAAGCAATGTCTATATAATATATCACATATACTATATACAGTATCTATCACATCATCTAAAATGATCACATCACAGAATATCGCAGCAGAAATCAACATATGAAATATTAGATGTACTAGGATTTCCGGGTTTTAAATTAAGCCTGTATAAAACACGGATTCCACGGTCATGATGTATAGCCAATCCTACATCCCTAGACCCCTACGAGAGAGGCAAGAAACACTACCAATTCTAAAGTTTGGAGACCCGGACTCGACGCCTCGAGATGGTCTCTCACTGGACTCTAGAACCCGGTTACTTGTGCTCCCCTCCTTGGGTCTATCCTAATGCGGAAAAGAAAATAATATATATCAACGGTGACATCTTCCTCAACCCGGAAGTGCCCCAATAAAAGAATATTACATACAAGTTTTTATATTAATGAAAATAAAAAACTCTTATCTCACATAAAAAACCCGGCTATTCAAACACGACGATCCAATATAACATATCCCAGCAACATATAACATCACATGTCATCTACGTAAGTAAATATGCGTATCACAATTGTCGTTGATGTATAACAACGAAACCGGCGATACACCACATATTACACTTACAGTCGCAGAAAAGAATGTGAAAAACTACAACAATTGGAATCTGCAACCACCTAGACATCATAAACCCAATGTATCACATACTTTGGATTTCATGCCCAATCAGATGAATTCCTTAGACATCACATGCCTAACAATTATAAACCCAGCATTTTAGACTCGATATTGAAAACACTTTCCAATAACTTGTCGGGTAATTCAACAATATTCCCGATAACCTGATCGAATGCTCGTCGGAAACTTTAATAGACGGACGCACCCCCGATGCCGTCGACGAAGTGCACTAAGGCGGAACACCACGGCCGCGAGCACCCGAATGGATGCTTTTGGTGACGGGGTTCTCCTACAGTCACCTGGTCGGGGCTATGGGGTGTGGCTATCTAGTAAGGTTACCCGGCGAGTATCCGCGTACGCTACGTGATTGCGACGGACTTTTGATCACATCAAAATCCCATGGCAACCGATCAAATGAGACTAAATTGCTAGATTTATAAAATTCAAATTAGTGTGGATTCCAAGTATTGTATCCCATCACATGATATCCGGACAACGTCAAACTTTTCGATCGAATCATCAAAATCCCACAATTCTCCGAGAGCTCAACACTTGGGCACAGTTGAATAATACCCAGAATATGCCACAGTACCTATGAACCGGTCGTAGAAGGGCAGACCCAAGCCTCATTAATGGCACCGCCGAACTGCCGCAAACCCTAAGGTTCGTAAGCGGTTCCATGGTCATTATGTCGAGTTAGGATTTCATTCTTCTAGATGGTTCACAGAATTACTTGCCTGTTTTTTCGAATACGTTAAACATGGAAAAATAGGTTTTTGACATTCGTTCGAACTTTTTAATTTCGCCTCGACAACATGCGAATACCCGAATTGAAGTTAGAATTACGACTGCAAAACACTCCGAGTGGCCTTTGCAGAAAGTTAACATCACATTCAAATTTAGCAAAAACAAACAACACCTGAAACACCAAAACCCAGAGACTGGAACACAAACAAAAATTGAAGCCCAGAACCTGTTATTCAACCGAGCAGGCCGGATTTTGGCCTCATGTGGCTGGCCAAAGTTTGCTAAAATTGCTTCAATTTTCGTCTGTGTTCATGTTATATCTCATATAACATTCTGCAGTTGTTTAAAAAAATTTTGGAAGACCTTTTAAAATCTACAGAAACTACATTTTCATGTTTCAAATTTCAGAGTCATTTCGGTTTCGTAATCTGACAAACATCGTCTAATTTTCTAGCATGGCTCTGATACCACTTGTCACGACCCGCAGGGTACGGAACGTGACTGGCACTTAAGTTTACGAAACGTCTAAAGACGTCCGTAAAATAAGTAAGCCAAAGCCCAGAAAACAAAACCAATTAAGCAAAAGAGTGAAGAAAACCCAATCAATTGAAAGCGAGTTTATCAAATAAGTCATGTAAAACCCTTTTTAAAAACAATACCAATTTTTCCGAAAATTTCGGCAGAGTCTCCTTTGTAAATACTGGTCCCCAAAATCGGTACAACAAAATATATATGAATCCAACAAAATAGGGCATCCCCAAGCGGGAGCTAGCTCTTCGCCACAAGGCGGTCACAAATCCCACGCAATATAAAACGACAGCATGCAAAATAATCATAATGAAGCATAAGAAAAACAGCATGTCGACTCAAGTGAGCTCGACCCCAAAATACAGCATAAAAGTCCACAAACCTCACAGTCTCATCTCTAAGTCAATATACAACAATACTGGTAGATACAGTAGATGGAGTGCACTAGATACAAAGAATACACAAGGTGGTACAAAAATAGTAACATAACCCACCTAAGAGCAATACCTCGAGTCCAGGCAAAGGAGGCAAAAGAACAAGTGCGCCCGCCGCTACTGAACTGACGGAGCGGACCTGCAAAAGACTGTGGCACAACGGGGGTGAGTTGCCAACTCGTGAGTAATAAATAACACCTACAAAGGCTATCGTATGCATGCACACAAGCATCCTAGCATCTAAAATACAGGTATGAATGGGTAGACTAGCAGGTGTGTATACAACATCAGTGTACGAATATGTATGCAACATGAATATCTGAGGTCTCAATAGGTATATATAAGAAACATTTATCTCTATTTGTTTTTGAAACTCTTTTAGAATGCCAGCATAATACTCAAGAATCGACGAGAACCGGTGTCCAGCAACGACACCCAAAAGCTGTCTCAAATCTCATAAATGTATCTCTGGCCTCAGCCGTCCGGCTGACCCAGCTCAAATATCAATATCTCATCATCTAGCGGCCACGGTCGGTATCCTCTGGATATCCGCCGTCCCAAACAGTCACCGGTAGGTAATCCGTCCCCTGCCAGTCTCAACGTCAACACCACATTCCTCTTGCCCCGGGGTACCTTACCGGGCCCACCATGTACCCGTGCTGGTTCCTCCACTCCTCGACACGGATTTCCAAAACCACAGCAAACTCATGGTGGACGACACTTACATCACTAGAAAACCGCAATTTACATATTTTAAAAATATAATAAGTTTAGAAATTTTGTGGCTTTCCCCCGAAATCCAGAAATATCATAAAATCTCAAGAAATCCTCATAAGTGCATATATCAATGATAATGAATGCATATGGTATCAATAATCAAGTTGCGATGTGTGATTAATAGATTAGGCATGAACAATTAATATGATGAAGTACATGCACATGAATAGCAATCCTACGGTTTCATTTTAAGGAATTAAAGGCAATAGCACAAGTTTAAGTATCATTTAGTAAAAGGTTTAAATTTAAAGGTTATCTAGTGTGGTGGCATGGCAATTACCAGGGTGTGTGTGTAAGCATGAATAGTGCTCGTGCTGCATATAAAAACCCTGGCAATAGTGCAGGTGTCCTATAACATGGTTTCGTATATGTATGTCAATATAATGCATGGATGCAGCAAATAATCATATACGTATTTCACCCCTAATTTCTAACATCACTAAGAATCTTGTAAGATACTAAAGCTATCGGGCGGCTTGCGCCATCCAACGATAGTCCCCCGTAGATGTTACATCTACTCACCGGAATCCCTGGCTAGCTGTGTCCAATCACCGCTTTCCCCTTTCGCGCCGCGTCTGACGTCTCCGCGACCGAACCTGGAATTTACATCAATACCAAACATAAGGTTACATATCAAGAACGACGCAAAACCCCAACGAAACTACTAATGTTCGCTAGCTAGGTACAACGTGCACAAAGTGCGCGGAACACACGCGAAAATCGCAAAAACTGCCAAAAAACGCCGATTTGGTCGCCCGGCAAAACTAAAACCCGACTACTCAAAACTCCGCGCTCACGCATCCTAAACGTCATAGGAGATGCTAAAAACATCCCCAAGGTATCACAAATAATTCACCAAATAATTTTAATAAAAACCTAGTAAGCACAAACTAGCAATTTTGGTGCAAAAATCGAAAATTAGCGATACGGTTATCACAATCCAACACAATATCCAACCACACAACAAGCAATCTACAAACACTATAATTACAACACATTAGCAAAGATTCAAAACCTATTTTTCATGAACAACCATTACTTGAATTATCTAACCTAGCAATTCTTAATCCAAACTATATATGAAAACCTTAAATTAACACTAATTTATAACTCAATTAGCAAGTTAACCTTCTAGATTAGGTTAGCAAAACAACTAGATAACAAATTAGATTTAATCAACTAAATAATGGTTTCTAAACCCTAATTCAACTCATTTATCATGCTTCACAACTCACAATCCGTACACAACCCTCTTCTAGATTTTGGTAAATTAGCAAACTTAATGCAATTTCACCCAAGGTCAACATAGATTAGGTTAATAGGAAGTCGCTTAAGCAAGGTAACCATAAAGATTAGTTAAGTAACAACTAGATTAACTACAAAACAATTTAATTAACTATCATGGCTTCAAAAACCCTAGTTTAATTTTTCAACCATAACCTAAGAAAAAACTAGATTAGAACTACACTAAATTAACACTACAACAATCTAACTTAAGAAACTTAATCAAAAGAATTTAATTAGCAAGAGATTATACCTCACTAGAGATCTAGCAAGAATAGATTTGCTTCAAATGATGGCCTCAAGCATCAAGATCCAAGCTAGGGAGGTGAAGGAAAAGAAAGATGAAGGATGGGTTTAATTTGTAAGCTTAAAGTTGCAATTTTTTTGAATTTAACTTGAAGAATTTTGAAGAAAATGAAAAGAAAAGAGATGAAGAGGGGGGAGTGCAGGTTTCGGCCAGATTAGGAGGTGAGGGGAGGGGTGTGGGTGTGTTGGAAAAGTCAAGAGTCAACTCCCCAAAAGTCAATGCTCCATACTTCAACAACTATATTTAATATAAATTCCTAAACAAAACAATTCCACACATGAAAGAAAATAAATGTGAGGCCAGAAATTTCTGGACTTGAACAATGTGGGGCTGTCCTAGGGCTGAGGGAAGAGAGAGAGGGGTTTTACAAAAGAAATTTTATGCAAAAAGACCCCCTACAAGTCAAAAATTGCAAGTTTTAGCTTAAAATTCAATAAATTCGTTTCCTATCATAAAAATTAGTAAAAATTCAAAATAAAATACTAAAAATTTATGTTACCACTAGATTTTAATTATCATATTTTTAAAGATTAAAATTAGCCCGGAAAAATTTGTATTTATCGCTAATTAATGTATTTTCCTACCGGCTTAAAATAATATTAAAAAATTGAAAAATTAGGGAAAATTTTTAAACGACCAGAATTTCATAATTAACTCATTAGCTACTAAAAACAAGCAATTACCTATCCATTTTAGGTATAATTAGTCCTAAACTGCAAAATAACGAGAAAGACGGTTTTCGGAAAAATACCGAATTTTCACCGAATTTCAGGAAAACACCAAAACGACTTTTCAAGACGCTACAATCTTCCCCCCTTAAAGAAATTCGGTCCCCGAATTTAAAAATATAGCTACGCGTACCTTCGAAGAGATGGGGATATTTCTTCCTCATCTCGCCCTCGGTCTCCCAGGTAACCTCCTCGCTGCTCGGGCTACGCCAAAGGACCTTGACGGTTGGTATAATCTTCGACCTCAACTTCTTCACCTGCCGATCCAAGATGGCCACCGGCTGCTCTGCAAAAGAAAGGTCGCGCTCTAGCTGGACTGTCGGGTGCTGAATCGCATGCGAAGGGTCGTGAAGGTACTTGCGGAGCATCGAAACATGGAAGACGGGGTGAACATCGGGAAAGCTGGGTGGAAGAGCCAAACGATATGCAACTGCACCGACACGCTCGAGGATCTCGAAGGGACCTACGAATCTAGGGCTAAGCTTCCCCTTTTGCCCAAAACGCATCACGCCCTTCATCGGAGAGACTTTCAGAAAAACATGGTCGCCAACTGCGAACTCTAATCTGCGACGGCGCCTGTCTGCATACGATTTCTGCCTGCTCTGAGCCGCTCTCATCCGGTCTCGGATCAACTGTATCTTTACTGCCGTCTCCTCAACAAGCTGCGGCCCCAAAATGTTGCTCTCGCTGAGCTCTGTCCAACAGACGGGCGATCTGCATCTCCTCCCATACAATGCCTCGAAAGGTGCCATCTGAATAGTATCCTGGAAGCTGTTGTTGTAGGAGAACTCCACTAGAGGTAAACGACGATCCCAGCTACCACCAAAGTCTAAAACGCACGCTCTGAGCATGTCCTCGAAAGTCTGAATGGTCCGCTCTGACTGTCCGTCTGTCTGCGGATGAAACGCTGTGCTGAAGCTCAAACGATTGCCCAAAGCCTCCTGAAGTCTCTGCCAAAGTCGGCTGGTGAACTGAGTGCCTCGATCTGACACGATACAAGTCGGTACGCCATGTAGTCGCACGATCTCGTCAATATAGAGCTGAGCATACTGAGCGAAGCTGAAAGTGGTCTTCACCGGTAGGAAGTGAGCCGCTTTCGTCAATCTATCCACGATCACCCAGATGGAGTCGTACCCTCGACTGGTCCTGGGTAGACCCACAACGAAATCCATCGAAATCTGTTCCCATTTCCACTCTGGAATGGGTAGCGGCTGTAGCTCTCCCGCGGGCCTCTGGTGCTTGGCCTTGACTTGCTGACAAGTCAGGCATCTCGAAACGAACTCCGCAATGTCCCTCTTGATCCCGTCCCACCAGTAGGTCTCTCTCATATCATGGTACATCTTGGTGGAACCGGGATGGACACTATACACTGATCGGTGTTCCTCCTCAAGAATGTCGCGCCGCAATCCATCAGCATCTGGTACGCACAGTCTAGATCCATATCGTAAAATCCCCTGATCGTCAACCACGAACTCGGAAAATCTGCCCTGTCCCATCTGTGCCATGATCTCTGAGCAACGGTCGTCACTGCGCTGTGCCTCATATATACGGTCAAGCAACTGTTGGTGTGCACGAACATGCGCGAGCTGTCCCCCTGTCTGAGTGAACTCGAACTCAACCCGGCTGTTGCATAACATCTGCCAATCTGCTGACGACTGCCTCTGCACTGCGCGCAAAAAGGATAGACTACCCCCGGGCCTCCTACTCAACGCATCTGCCACCACATTTGCCTTGCCGGGGTGATATAAGATCTCGCAGTCGTAGTCTTTCACCAACTCCATCCAACGACGCTGTCTGAGGTTCAGGTCTCGCTGCTGAAATATGTACTTTAAGCTCTTGTGATCGGTGAATATCTGACACGACTCGCCGTATAGGTAATGTCGCCAAATCTTCAGTGCAAAGACCACTGCAGCCATCTCCAAATCATGAGTGGGGTAGTTCTGTTCATGCTTCTTCAACTGCCGAGAAGCATAAGCGATCACCCGGCCATGCTGCATCAATACGCATCCTAATCCCACTCGCGAAGCATCACAGTAGACAATAAATCCGCCTGATCCCGAAGGCAAAGATAATACCGGCGCCGTAGTCAAACAAGTCCGTAGCTGCTGAAAACTGCGCTCGCACTCCTCTGTCCAAACGAAAGGAACTCCCTTCCGGGTCAAACCGGTCAAAGGTGCAGCTATACGGGAGAAGTCCTGAACAAAACGCCTGTAGTAGCCCGCCAGGCCTAGAAAACTACGGATCTCAGTAACCGTTGTAGGTCGGGGCCACTGCTGAACAGCCTCAATCTTCTTCGGGTCCACACAAATGCCGTCTCTCGTAACCACGTGACCCAAGAATCCGACGCTGTCCAGCCAGAATGCATACTTGGAGAACTTCGCGAACAGCTGGTGCTCCCTCAGAGTCTGTAACGTAATCCGCAAGTGCTGCTCGTGCTCCTCTCTGCTCCGGGAGTACACCAAGATATCGTCGATAAACACGATGATGAACAAGTCAAGATACGGCCTGAATGTACGGTTCATCAAATACATAAATGCTGCTGGGGCGTTGGTGAGTCCGAACGACATCACCAAAAACTCGTAGTGGCCGTAGCGCGTGCGGAAAGCTGTCCTCGGTATATCCTCCTGTCGAACTCGCAGCTGATGGTATCCTGATCGCAAGTCGATCCTCGAAAAATACCCCGCACCCTGAAGCTGGTCGAACAAATCATCAATGCGCGGCAATGGATATCTGTTCCGAACGGTAACTTTGTTCAGCTGGCGGTAGTCGATACATAAGCGCAAACTTCCATCCTTCTTCTTGACAAACAGGACCGGAGCACCGCACGGAGAAACACTCGGTCGAATAAGTCCCTTATCTAACAAATCCTGCAATTGATCCTTCAGCTCTCGAAGCTCTGCCGGGGCCATCCGATAAGGCGGTATAGAAATAGGCCCCGAGCCGGGAATCAAATCAATGCAGAACTCAACATCGCGCTCAGGCGGTAGCCCAGGTAGCTCATCAGGGAAAACATCAGGGAACTCACAAACTACCGGGACCCGGTCCAACGGAACCTCTGCAGCTCGAGTATCACAAATATACGCTAAGAATCCCCGACATCCCTTCCGCAAGAGCTGACCAGCGCGAAAAGACGAAATTAAGCTGGGAAGGGTGACACTGCGGTCTCCCTGAATAAAAAGGACTGGCTCTCCCGGAAATCTAAATATGACTGCCTTCTCACGGCAGTCCACCGAAGCATAACAAGTGGCTAGCAAATCCATGCCCAGAAGCACATCAAAGTCCAACATATCGAGGAGAATCAAATCAACCGATGAATCCCTCTCCCCGATACGAACGGAACACAAACGAAATACAAACCGAGCGACAAACGACTCGCCTACCGGAGTACTAACAACAAGCGGATGATCTAACGACGACGACTCACGGCCCAACATCGGTGCAAAGTGTGTAGATACGTACGAATGTATGGAACCTGGGTCGAATAATACCCGTGCGTCGAAAGAACAAACTGGCAAGGTACCTGTCACAACGGCATTGGATGCCTGCGCATCCTGCGGTGTCAAAGCAAAAACTCGGGCCTGTCCTCCACCGATAGCGGGCTGACCTCGACCTCGGCCTCTGCCTCCTCGTCCTCTCTAAACAGGACCGCCGCGTCCACGGCCTCTGGGTGCACCTAACTGGCGTGGAGCATCACCTGGGGTAGGAAGTAGGGCTCTCTGAGGAGGGGGTGGTGATGGTGGTAGGGTCACATGCGGAACTGTCGCTGCTCCCTGTCGTCTCGCCGGACAGTCTCTGACAAGATGGTGCAAACTCCCGCACCCAAAACACCCTGGAGACTGCTGCTGCCCCTGGGGATAAGAACCATATAACTGTCCCCGCCCAAATCCTCTGCCAGGCCTATCTCTCGGAAAGAATCTGGCGCGCTGCCTCTGAGACGGTACATCGGTGCGAATCCTCTTCGGCCCAGAAACGGCCGAAGTCCGTGATATGCGTGCCTCCATCCGCAATGCCGCATCCATAGCAGCTGAATAAGTGTCGTAGTGCTGGGCGCCAATGGCAAGATATAGCTGGGCATCAAGTCCCTGTACGAACCTCTTCACCATCTTCTCCTCGGTATCCACCAAATACTGAGCATATCGGGATAACTGTGTAAACTGGATGTCATACTCAGACACCGTCATCCCAGGTGTCTTGACTAAGGCCTCGAAGCTACGAGCTCTGGCGTCACGAACGCTCTCTGGAAGGAAACGGGCTAGAAAGACCGCTGTAAACTCGGCCCACGTCATAGGCGGTAGACCTGCAGCTCGACCTCTCAAGACTGACTCCCACCATGTCTGCGCGAGACCCTCTAGTCGGAAACTCGCAAGCTCTACCCATCGATCATCCGAACATCTCAGCGAACGGCAGATCCTGGCTAAACTGTCAAGGAACGTCTGTGGGTCTTCCGCTGCCTCGGTGCCGGTGAATACTGGAGGTCTCAGCCTCATGAAATCCTGTAGTGAAACCGGGATGGTCACGGTGGTAGTAGTAGGAGCAGGTATCATAGTCGTCTGTGATGTAGTAGGTACGTCATCCGGCCTCGGTGTACGACTGGCTGCAACTAGGGATCCTACCATCTGACGTAGCTCCTGCATGCCTCCCATCATCTGTCGCAACTCCTCCATACCAGTCTCGAGCCTATCCATACGGCCTGGGGAAGGTGGATCGGTCTTTCCCTGCAGCGTAGGCATACCACCCTGCTCAGTCCTAGTCTCGGACGAGCCAGCTCGAATCTCGTCTCTGGCAGCAGCCCTCTGTGCCCTCGTAGCCTTCGGCGGCATAGTGGCTGTTACAGGAAAAGGGGTAATAAGAACAGTGCAATAGGATCATAGGATACACGGAATTGAAGAAGGAATTTTCAAGCAAGTATATCCTAAAGTCACTTAGGCGGAGTACCGTATCGTAAGTATGCCGCGGACATACACACGCTACGTTACCCTACTTAAGTCACTTACTCCATCTACCAAGGGTCATCCTACACTCAAAAGGTAAAACCTATCTCTCTGATACCAACTTTGTCACGACCCGCAGGGTACGGAACGTGACTGGCACTTAAGTTTACGAAACGTCTAAAGACGTCCGTAAAATAAGTAAGCCAAAGCCCAGAAAACAAAACCAATTAAGCAAAAGAGTGAAGAAAACCCAATCAATTGAAAGCGAGTTTATCAAATAAGTCATGTAAAACCCTTTTTAAAAACAATACCAATTTTTCCGAAAATTTCGGCAGAGTCTCCTTTGTAAATACTGGCCCCCAAAATGGGTACAACAAAATATATATGAATCCAACAAAATAGGGCATCCCCAAGCGGGAGCTAGCTCTTCGCCACAAGGCGGTCACAAATCCCACGCAATATAAAACGACAACATGCAAAATAATCATAATGAAGCATAAGAAAAACAGCATGTCGACTCAAGTGAGCTCGACCCCAAAATACAGCATAAAAGTCCACAAACCTCACAGTCTCATCTCTAAGTCAATATACAACAATACTGGTAGATACAGTAGATGGAGTGCACTAGACACAAAGAATACACAAGGTGGTAAAAAAATAGTAACATAACCCACCTAAGAGCAAAACCTCGAGTCCAGGCAAATGAGGCAAAAGAACAAGTGCGCCCGCCGCTACCGAACTGACGGAGCGGACCTGCAAAAGGCTGTGGCACAACGGGGGTGAGTTGCCAACTCGTGAGTAATAAATAACACCTACAAAGGCTATCGTATGCATGCACACAAGCATCCTAGCATCTAAAATACAGGTATGAATGGGTGCACTAGCAGGTGTGTATACAACATCAGTGTACGAATATGTATGCAACATTAATATCTGAGGTCTCAATAGGTATATATAAGAAACATTTATCTCTATTTGTTTTTGAAACTCTTTTAGAATGCCAGCATAATACTCAAGAATCGACGAGAACCGGTGTCCAGCAACGACACCCAAAAGCTGTCTCAAATCTCATAAATGTATCTCTGGCCTCAGCCGTCCGGCTGACCCAGCTCAAATATCAATATCTCATCATCTAGCGGCCACGGTCGGTATCCTCTGGATATCCGCCGTCCCAAACATTCACCGGTAGGTAATCCGTCCCCTGCCAGGCTCAACGTCAACACCACATTCCTCTTGCCCCGGGGTACCTTACCGGGCCCACCATGTACCCGTGCCGGTTCCTCCACTCCTCGACACGGATTTCCAAAACCACAGCAAACTCATGGTGGACGACACTTACTGTAAGTCCGTGTTGCCCATCCCGGTGCTTACGGGAGGCGGAAAACATAATAAAAAACGGATTTTTAATGACTTAGGCAACATGGACTTTGCTTGTGAGGATCTTTGCTAAACGAAAACTAGCTAAAGTAAACTAACAACTAACTAAGTTGTAGAAAGGTTATACCTTTGGTCTTTAGTCCTTCTCTCCTTGCTCGTCGGAATGGTAGAAAGGCCTCACCTTGCTTGTCTTCTTCCGTCAAAGAAAGATCCACTTGAAAGCCACCACCTTTAGCTTCAACTCCAAGCTAGGAGTAACTAGAGTGCAAGAAATGCTAAGACTTGAACCCTAGAAGAGAGTAGAGAGGATCAAGTGAAGGTTTTTCTCAAGCTTTTTGTTTCTCAACACATGAGAGGGAGAGAGCTTGAGGGAGAGGATGAACAAGAGAGAGAAATGATATGAGAGAATGAGAAAATAATAGAGCTCTTCTCACTAATATGTGTGAATTAATTTAATTGAATAATTAGCTAGATAATTATCATGGTAAATCATGACATGACCATTATCATTTCAAATTGCAAAGATCAAAAAGCATCTTCCAAAAGAAATTATGATGGTCAAAGTGTCAACCTAGGTCAACAAGTCAAAGAAGTCAAATGGTCAACAACCACAACCATGGATAATTATTAAACTAATTACTAATTAACAATAACACACACATAAATATTAGGGTTAATAAAATGACAATAGCCATTAACCCTAATCAAGGTCCTCTCCCTCAATCTCAAGCAACTGTGCATACGCACCCGCATTCGTGATCCGAGGAACACGAACACAATGAGAAAAACCAATCTCTAATCATATACTAGGATCCGGCTTAAACCAAAGCCCGCTAGTATAAACTGTCCGGACAGCAAACGTGCACAAGTGCGCGGATGCGAACGAACCCTGTCGCAAAACCATGCGACCTCTACTCATTTTGCCTAAAGGCGAATAGCTCTCTGTGTGGGACTCTAAAGACTCGACACTACGCTGGCAGTGGGTTTAACCACAGACCGCAAGCGGCACTAGCTGTACGTAACGGTCCCCAGGTAGATGTCGATAAGAAGACTGACGAGGTGAACCCCATCTGCACTCCTACTGAGCCTGTATGTGACAGTCTCCGTACAGTCCGGTCTGTTCGTCTGATACATCGTATGGCGGGCCTAGGGGGGCGGTGAACGTCAGTCCCCTAATAGCGGTACAAGTCGTGTCGGAGTGTAGCCCAGAACACCCTGAGATAACACTGGAAACCTACCAGTATATCTCGCTTGCCCTGGCCAGGGACTACTCGTGTAATGGCTCTCCTGGACACAGCGCGATGTCAACCCCCAATACCGGGAGAGACGAATCCTGTCTAACCGTCACTGCCTCCAAGTGCTTCGGGACTGCACCTAAAAACTACCTGTTTGCACAGCTCCTTTGAGCCGTGGTAGGGTAGTAATCAAAGTGCAGTGGGAACACACTCGAGGCGAAGTGACAGTGTCAAGTCAGCGGACTAAGCTGTACTCATGTCACCTGGGAACTGATAACTGACGATAGGTATATTACCAACCAACAGTTCCCGACGAGTCCTGTCCAGTGTACTCGTAACCTAACGACCACCCGCATACTATCCCAAGTACGACGTACTAACGGCTGTGGGACAGACCGTCTCCCACACTGGGATGAGAAGCGCATACGCTAGTCTACTCCGGAATATCGATGCCCTGTCTCGATAGTCCAACGACCAGGGACCTGTATAAGGATGTGCTTATAGATTACCCAGCTCCCACGAGTGCGAGCGCCATCACAACGCTGGTAATCAAGCAAAGATCCTAAGGGCTCTACTAATATGTATACCAGCAATATGCGAAAAGAAACACATGCACATATTAAAGCAGAGACAAACCAAGTAGCATACTACCATTTCGAGCAAGATTGTATATACAACTGTGAATATCCCAAGCTTCCATTAAGTAATATACAAACTAGTATGATACAGTAATGGCCTCTAGGGCATATACACTAACAATCTCCCACTTGCACTAAGGCCATGTACTGGCGTATCGAAGACCTATCATCTCGATCAGCCGCTCGAACTGAGTCTGGGGTAGGGCCTTCGTGAATGGATCTGCTGTGTTATCCTCTGATGCAACTCTCCGGACCTCGATCTCTTGGCGATCTACGATCTCCCTGATCAGGTGATACCGCCTTAAGATGTGTCTGGATTTCTGATGGGACCTGGGTTCCTTCGCTAAAGCTATAGCCCCGTTGTTGTCGCAATACAGAGGTATTGGGTCAACAATGGACGGAACCACCTGAAGTTCTTTCAAGAACTTCCTCATCCAGACAGCTTCTTTTGCGGCATCAGATGCAGCGATGTATTCCGCTTCCATAGTCGAGTCAGCAACAGTTTCCTGTTTGGAGCTCTTCCAACATACCGCCCCTCCATTGAGGGTAAAGACAAAACCCGACATGGACTTGGAATCATCCTTGTCACTCTGGAAGCTGGAGTCAGCAAAGGCCTCAACCTGCAGGTCTTTTCCGCCATACACCAAGAACATCTCCTTAGTCCTTCTCAGGTACTTGAGAATGTTCTTTACTGCTATCCAATGTTTCTCCCCAGGGTTTGACTGATACCTGCTTACCACACTCAGTGCATAAGCCACATCCGGTCTGGTACACAACATCGCATACATTATAGAGCCTACCGCAGAAGCGTAGGGTATAATAGACATGCGATCCCTCTCCAAATCAGTCTTGGGAGACATCTCTTTGGAGAGGGTGATCCCGTGACAAGCCGGTAGATTACCGCGCTTAGAATCTTCCATACTGAATCTCTTCATTATGGTGTCGATGTACCTGGACTGTGAGAGTCCTAATATCCTCTTGGATCTGTCACGGTAGATCCGGATACCCAGAATGTAGGAGGCATAACCCAGGTCTTTCATGGAGAACCTGTGTGACAAGAACCCCTTGACAGATTGTAGCATAGGAATGTCATTTCCTATTAAGAGAATGTCATCCACGTATAAAACGAGGAATACTACAGTTCTCGCTACAAATCTACAATAGATGCATGGTTCATCTGGATTTTTGATAAAGCCAAATTCTTTGACCGTCTCATCAAAACAGATGTTCCAACTCCGCGATGCCTGCTTGAGTCCATAAATGGACTTGAGCAACTTGCACACCTTTCCGCTGCTCCCACCCTGAATGAAACCCTCTGGCTGGTCCATATAGACACACTCCTCTAAATGACCATTTAGAAAAGCTGTCTTTACGTCCATCTGCCAAATCTCATAATCGTGGAAAGCAGCGATGGCAAGAAGGATCCGAATGGATTTCAGCATAGCTACTGGAGAAAAGGTTTCGTCATAGTCCAAACCAGGTCGCTGACGAAAACCCTTTGCTACCAGTCTAGCTTTATAAGTCTCAACCTGTCCATCTACACCAATCTTCCTTTTGAAGATCCACTTGCATCCTACGGGTTTTACCCCGTCTGGAGCAATGTCCAACGTCCATACTTTGTTGGTGTACATGGACTCCATCTCGGTCCGCATTGCATCCAGCCATTTTACCGAGTCGACGCTCTGAATGGCTTGCTGGAAGCTAGTAGGCTCATCACAATCCAGGATGCAGTCTTCTCTATCCCCGTCAATGAGAAAACCGTAGTATCTCTCGGGCGGATGAGACTGCCTACTACTCCTGTGGAGTGGCATAGGAATGTCCTGTTCTTTTGAACCTTCTGGTTCCACTAAACTTTCAGTAGTAGTTTGTGGTTCTGGAATTTCTTCCAGTTCTATTGCGCTCCCACTTATTTCTTTTTCTATGAACTGATGTTCTAGAATGTGGGCATTGCGAGAAACAAGGACTTTTTGTTCCTCTGCGTAATAGAAAAGATACCCCCTGGAGTTCTTTGGGTATCCCACAAACTTGCACAGTACTGAGCGTGCCTCGAGCTTGTCCACATGCTGCTTTTTGACATAAGCTGGACATCCCCAAATCTTCAAGTATTGAAGGTAGGGTTTCTTCCCACTCCATAACTCATATGGTGTGGTAGGCACAGTCTTAGTGGGAACACGGTTCAAAAGATATGCAGCTGTTTCTAGCGCATATCCCCAGAATGATCGCGGTAACTCAGCGTTACTCATCATGGACCGTACCATATCCAATAGGGTTCGGTTCCGTCTCTCCGATACACCGTTATGTTGCGGAGTGTATGGAGGAGTAAGCTGAGAGAGAATTCCATTCTCTTTTAAGTAATTCAGGAATTCGGCACTTAAGTATTCTCCTCCTCGATCCGATCTTAGGATCTTGATACTTTTGCCTGTTTGTTTTTCTACTTCATTCTTATATTCCTGGAACTTATCAAAAGCTTCGGATTTATGCTTCATTAAGAAGACATGTCCGAATCTTGAGAAATCATCCGTAAAAGTTATGAAGTAAGAAAAACCGCTTCGCGCATGTGTAGACATTGGACCGCACACGTCGCTGTGTACGAGTCCCAAGAGCTCGCTCGCTCTTTCTCCGTGTCCAGAAAACGGAGCCTTTGTCATCTTACCTTTGAGACAGGATTGACAAGTTGCATACGATTGATATTCGAACGGATCTAAATATCCTTCAGTATGTAACTTAGTCAATCTTCTCTCATTGATGTGACCCAGTCTACAATGCCATAAGAAAGTTTTATTAATTTCTGGAGACTTTCTTTTGTGTGTATTCTGGATATTGAAAATCTGTGGTTGGTTTAAAACGTATATACCGTTGTTCAATGTACCTGACCCAATCAACACTTGATTAAGGTGAATGTTCACTACATTACTTACAAATGCAAATTCATAACCTTCTTTAGATAATAAAGATACAGAAATGATATTACAGGTTGCATTTGGTACATAATAACAACTACGCAAAACCAAAAAGTGTCCATCTGATAATCCTAGGTGATAGTCCCCCACGGCCTCAGCATCCATGCTAGCACCGTTCGCAACTCTGAGGGTCATGTCACCTGCCTTCAAAACTCTACGCTTTCTCAACGCCTGCAAAGAATTACAGATATGAGATCCTGATCCGGTATCCAATACCCAGGAAGTAGAGTTTATTGATAGACAATTTTCAATAACATACACACCTGAAGCTGAAGCTGCAACTCGCTTCAAATCCTGTGTTCTGGCTTTCCAAGCCTTGCAATCTTGTTTCCAGTGACCACTTTTGTGACAATAGAAGCATTCTTCCTTCCCCACCAGCTTCCCCGCTACCTTTGTTGCTTTACCCTTTCCCTTCGTATCCACTTTACCGACACCGCCTCTTGGTTTGGCGGGGGCTTTCTTCTTCTTGCCCTTGGCTTTCGCCCTGGACCTAGAAGAGGAAGATCCTCCTACAAACAAAGTGGATGTCTCCCTACCCTTCTGTAGGGTGCCCTCAGCAGTCCTCAACATGTTCAGAAGTTCGGCAAGTTCAACCTCCTTTCCTTGCATGTTGAAGTTAAGAATGAACTGGGCGTAAGTGGAAGGAAGGGACTGGAGAATCAAATCGGTATAGAGTTCATTCTCCAACGTGGTCCCAAGGTCCGCGAGCTCCTCTATGTAGCCGATCATCTTAAGCACGTGGTCCGCTACCGATGATCCGACGGTCAACCTTGCCGAAAAGAGCTTCTTCGACACTTCGTATCTTGCGATACGAGACTGCTCTCCATACAGTTCTTTTGTATGGAGAAATATGGACTCTAGGTCCATATTCTCGTGCCTCCTCTGATGTTCGTTGTCCATCGAGGCTAGAACGAGGCATCTGGCCCTCGCGCAATCTATCTCCCATGTCTTACGGATTTCAACATCCGCGACGCTGGAGGTGGGACCTGGGACAGGGGGAGCTTTGGTGGTAAGTATATACCCCAGCTTGTCATAAGTGATAGCCATCTTGACATTCCTGAGCCAATCTTTGTAGTTTGGCCCTGTCAATATGTTTTTATCTAATAGTAACTTAAGTCCGGTCATCTTGAATGGTCGCTGCAATTAGGAGAGAGAAAAGAAACACTTTAGCATGATGCTCTTGCAAGTTTAGAGTGGTTTTTAGTTTGTCTAAACTGGATGGCTCCCACTGTCTCTCGAATCCCTTCTCAAACCGTAAAGAAAAGGATTAGCCGGGATCATTCTCACCGTACAATACTTGCTTAACCGTTCAGCCAGGCCAGTGTCGGTACTTCGAGGGAGGTTTTCCAACGCTTTCGCGAAGTTCCTTAATTAAGTAACCTCTTTTCCCTGTGGGCGTAGCCCCGCTAACACCTTTCTAGGCACCTACTAGGTTTATAGCATTGATCGTTAAGTGAGAGTTTTCCCGAGGAGTAGCATATACTCACAGTAGGATCGGGATCCAAATATCATCGCGTGATAAAACCGAAGGAATCCTACCAGAATTATCACACTCCAAATGGTATGCAACGCTAGCAAGTTTCAGTACTTATGAAACTCCCGATGTGGATTTTTGCCCCATGCTCTTATGACCTTGGCGTGAGGTCAAAATGTCATAAGTCACATGTCAAGTTCTTTCCATCATTATCCTGGTTAATTTGAACCCACCCGTACCTACCCTTGACGTAGGCCAAAACGGCAGTACGACTGTCTCAAATCAACGCATTCTATCTATGCAACGGATAAATATCCGGTAGCTACCAATCACTATGCCTTGGCGTGAGGTTAAAATACATAGCTTGAATACTACCGAATATTTAACCGAAATGATGGAGGGCTACGGATGGTTTTGGCGAAACCGTGAACGTAGTGAACTTGATATAATCGATGGAACGAGATAGCTTTTAAAAGGAGTGGTTCAAGCTCCGCGTTTAAAAGTTTAGTTTTGAAAAGAACCGAGTGGTTTTCAAAGTGTTCCAATCGACTTTTACTTGGTTTATTTCTTGCATTAGTTCTTTTAATGCGTCCCATCATTTAATCCTACCATTGCAGAAAACAACCAAAATATGACGTACGCTTATGCCATTCGCATTCGCCACGGGGCCCCGTCATCACCCGTTAGGTTACTTAACTAACGACAGAGCGGGGGCTGGGCTAGCGCGGCTGTAAAACATAAGCAACGCCTAAATAGTTATTATATATAAATATATAGCAATGATAGACATTACAGATCACAGATGAATACATTGGATATACTAGGAATCCGCAATGCGTTCGAGCCTGCAACGCAAAGCGGATTACACGGTCGCGGTGAATAGCCAATACCCCACCCAAGACCCCTACGGGTGCGGCAAACTACCCGCCAAGCACCCGAAGTGAAGCAACCTCCCTCACCACCGTGAGTAGGCCACTCGGCACTTCGAGATACCCGGTAGTTTGTGCACCCCCTCCATGGGTCTATCCTAGGAGCAAAAACAGTAAAAAGAATTATACAATGACGGCTACAACCCCGACCCGGTTGTGCGGCCATACAAAGAATATTATTACATCAATTTACATGTTACAAATGAATGAAAGAAAAACAACGCTCATCTCACATCCATCCCGGCCATTCACCCGCGACAATCCAATCCATTCATATCCACAAACCAATAAAAATCACAGATCATGTATAACCCCGACTAATCGTCTTATAGCGATTAGCCGACGTTCAATACATGCAAGCATTACAGATATAACCGATGTAGTTAAAGTGTAGTGAAGTTCCGAAAAATACGGATTTATAGGCCCCCAAAAGTAAATTTTAGTTCTGGAAAATCTGGGCACATATAATATATCCTAAAAATCCCAAAACCAACAACAACACACACTGCACGAAAAACGATGCGCCGATAACGACAAACCGCGGCGCTTCCGCCGCACATGCCTACCTCGTGCGGCGGAAGGGCGGCGGTTTGATGGAATTAGGGTGTCGTTTTTCTTGGGTGTATTCAGAAAACCCTGAGACGATTTTACAAGTATAAATATTTTCATTTTGAGCAGAAAAAATTTTAACAGAAACTAGGGTTTTGCAAGTTTGGTTTTTCGATTTTCCGGTTTCGAAACTTCGTTACACTTAACTACTTAGCTAGTTTAGGTTTAGTTAGGCTCTGATACCACTGTAAGTCCGTGTTGCCCATCCCGGTGCTTACGGGAGGCGGAAAACATAATAAAAAACGGATTTTTAATGACTTAGGCAACATGGACTTTGCTTGTGAGGATCTTTGCTAAACGAAAACTAGCTAAAGTAAACTAACAACTAACTAAGTTGTAGAAAGGTTATACCTTTGGTCTTTAGTCCTTCTCTCCTTGCTCGTCGGAATGGTAGAAAGGCCTCACCTTGCTTGTCTTCTTCCGTCAAAGAAAGATCCACTTGAAAGCCACCACCTTTAGCTTCAACTCCAAGCTAGGAGTAACTAGAGTGCAAGAAATGCTAAGACTTGAACCCTAGAAGAGAGTAGAGAGGATCAAGTGAAGGTTTTTCTCAAGCTTTTTGTTTCTCAACACATGAGAGGGAGAGAGCTTGAGGGAGAGGATGAACAAGAGAGAGAAATAATATGAGAGAATGAGAAAATAATAGAGCTCTTCTCACTAATATGTGTGAATTAATTTAATTGAATAATTAGCTAGATAATTATCATGGTAAATCATGACATGACCATTATCATTTCAAATTGCAAAGATCAAAAAGCATCTTCCAAAAGAAATTATGATGGTCAAAGTGTCAACCTAGGTCAACAAGTCAAAGAAGTCAAATGGTCAACAACCACAACCATGGATAATTATTAAACTAATTACTAATTAACAATAACACACACATAAATATTAGGGTTAATAAAATGACAATAGCCATTAACCCTAATCAAGGTCCTCTCCCTCAATCTCAAGCAACTGTGCATACGCACCCGCATTCGTGATCCGAGGAACACGAACACAATGAGAAAAACCAATCTCTAATCATATACTAGGATCCGGCTTAAACCAAAGCCTGCTAGTATAAACTGTCCGGACAGCAAACGTGCACAAGTGCGCGGATGCGAACGAACCCTGTCGCAAAACCATGCGACCTCTACTCATTTTGCCTAAAGGCGAATAGCTCTCTGTGTGGGACTCTAAAGACTCGACACTACGCTGGCAGTGGGTTTAACCACAGACCGCAAGCGGCACTAGCTGTACGTAACGGTCCCCAGGTAGATGTCGATAAGAAGACTGACGAGGTGAACCCCATCTGCACTCCTACTGAGCCTGTATGTGACAGTCTCCGTACAGTCCGGTCTGTTCGTCTGATACATCGCATGGCGGGCCTAGGGGGGCGGTGAACGTCAGTCCCCTAATAGCGGTACAAGTCGTGTCGGAGTGTAGCCCAGAACACCCTGAGATAACACTGGAAACCTACCAGTATATCTCGCTTGCCCTGGCCAGGGACTACTCGTGTAATGGCTCTCCTGGACACAGCGCGATGTCAACCCCCAATACCGGGAGAGACGAATCCTGTCTAACCGTCACTGCCTCCAAGTGCTTCGGGACTGCACCCAAAAACTACCTGTTTGCACAGCTCCTTTGAGCCGTGGTAGGGTAGTAATCAAAGTGCAGTGGGAACACACTCGAGGCGAAGTGACAGTGTCAAGTCAGCGGACTAAGCTGTACTCATGTCACCTGGGAACTGATAACTGACGATAGGTATATTACCAACCAACAGTTCCCGACGAGTCCTGTCCAGTGTACTCGTAACCTAACGAGCACCCGCATACTATCCCAAGTACGACGTACTAACGGCTGTGGGACAGACCGTCTCCCACACTGGGATGAGAAGCGCATACGCTAGTCTACTCCGGAGTATCGATGCCCTGTCTCGATAGTCCAACGACCAGGGACCTGTATAAGGATGTGCTTATAGATTACCCAGCTCCCACAAGTGCGAGCGCCATCACAACGCTGGTAATCAAGCAAAGATCCTAAGGGCTCTACTAATATGTATACCAGCAATATGCTAAAAGAAACACATGCACATATTAAAGCAGAGACAAACCAAGTAGCATACTACCATTTCGAGCAAGATTGTATATACAACTGTGAATATCCCAAGCTTCCATTAAGTAATATACAAACTAGTATGATACAGTAATGGCCTCTAGGGCATATACACTAACACTTACATCACTAGAAAACCGCAATTTACATATTTTAAAAATATAATAAGTTTAGAAATTTTGCGGCTTTCCCCCGAAATCCAGAAATATCATAAAATCTCAAGAAATCCTCATAAGTGTATATATCAATGATAATGAATGCATATGGTATCAATAATCAAGTTGCGATGTGTGATTAAAAGATTAGGCATGAACAATTAATATGATGAAGTACATGCACATGAATAGCAATCCTACGGTTTCATTTTAAGGAATTAAAGGCAATAGCACAAGTTTAAGTATCATTTAGTAAAAGGTTTAAATTTAATGGTTATCTAGTGTGCTGGCATGGCAATTACCAAGGTGTGTGTGTAAGCATGAATAGTTCTCGTGCTGCATATAAAAACCCTGGCAATAGTGCAGGTGTCCTATAACATGGTTTCGTATATGTATGTCAATATAATGCATGGATGCAGCAAATAATCATATACGTATTTCACCCCTAATTTCTAACATCACTAAGAATCTTGTAAGATACTAAAGCTATCGGGCGGCTTGCGCCATCCAACGATAGTCCCCCGTAGATGTTACATCTACTCACCGGAATCCCTGGCTAGCTGTGTCCAATCACCGCTTTCCCCTTTCGCGCCGCGTCTGACGTCTCCGCGACCGAACCTGAAATTTACATCAATACCAAACATAAGGTTACATATCAAGAACGACGTAAAACCCCAACGAAACTACTAATGTTCGCTAGCTAGGTACAATATGCACAAAGTGCGCGGAACACACGCGAAAATCGCAAAAACTGCCAAAAAACGCCGATTTGGTCGCCCGGCAAAACTAAAACCCGACTACTCAAAACTCCGCGCTCACGCATCCTAAACGTCATAGGAGATGCTAAAAACATCCCCAAGGTATCACAAATAATTCACCAAATAATTTTAATAAAAACCTAGTAAGCACAAACTAGCAATTTTGGTGCAAAAATCGAAAATTAGCGATACGGTTATCACAATCCAACACAATATCCAACCACACAACAAGCAATCTACAAACACTATAATTACAACACATTAGCAAAGATTCAAAACCTATTTTCCATAAACAACCATTACTTGAATTATCTAACCTAGCAATTCTTAATCCAAACTATATATGAAAACCTTAAATTAACACTAATTTATAACTCAATTAGCAAGTTAACCTTCTAGATTAGGTTAGCAAAACAACTAGATAACAAATTAGATTTAATCAACTAAATAATGGTTTCTAAACCCTAATTCAACTCATTTATCATGCTTCACAACTCACAATCCATACACAACCCTCTTCTAGATTTTGGTAAATTAGCAAACTTAATGCAATTTCACCCAAGTTCAACATAGATTAGGTTAATAGGAAGCCGCTTAAGCAAGGTAACCATAAAGATTAGTTAAGTAACAACTAGATTAACTACAAAACAATTTAATTAACTATCATGGCTTCAAAAACCCTAGTTTAATTTTTCAACCATAACCTAAGAAAAAACTAGATTAGAACTACACTAAATTAACACTACAACAATCTAACTTAAGAAACTTAATCAAATGAATTTAATTAGAAAGAGATTATACCTCACTAGAGATCTAGCAAGAATAGATTTGCTTCAAATGATGGCCTCAAGCATCAAGATCCAAGCTAGGGAGGTGAAGGAAAAGAAAGATGAAGGATGGGTTTAATTTGTAAGCTTAAAGTTGCAATTTTTTTGAATTTAACTTGAAGAATTTTGAAGAAAATGAAAAGAAAAGAGATGAAGAGGGGGGAGTGCAGGTTTTGGCCAGATTAGGAGGTGAGGGGAGGGGTGTGGGTGTGTTGGAAAAGTCAAGAGTCAACTCCCCAAAAGTCAATGCTCCATACTTCAACAACTATATTTAATATAAATTCCTAAACAAAACAATTCCACACATGAAAGAAAATAAATGTGAGGCCAGAAATTTCTGGACTTGAACAATGTGGGGCTGTCCTAGGGCTGAGGGAAGAGAGAGAGGGGTTTTACAAAAGAAATTTTATGCAAAAAGACCCCCTACAAGTCAAAAATTGCAAGTTTTAGCTTAAAATTCAATAAATTCGTTTCCTATCATAAAAATTAGTAAAAATTCAAAATAAAATACTAAAAATTTATGTTACCACTAGATTTTAATTATCATAATTTTAAAGATTAAAATTAGCCCGGAAAAATTTGTATTTATCGCTTATTAATGTATTTTCCTACCGGCTTAAAATAATATTAAAAAATTGAAAAATTAGGGAAAATTTTTAAACGACCAGAATTTCATAATTAACTCATTAGCTACTAAAAACAAGCAATTACCTATCCATTTTAGGTATAATTAGTCCTAAACTGCAAAATAACGAGAAAGACGGTTTTCGGAAAAATACCGAATTTTCACCGAATTTCAGGAAAACACCAAAACGACTTTTCAAGACGCTACACCACTATAGGGTTGTCTAGCACGGCAGCGAGGTTTCAGGAGGCATCGTCCATGCCAATTTCCAAAATTTGCCGTTCTAGCTAACCCTAACCCTAGAATCTTTACTAGAAAATCTGACGATACGATATGTAAACAACTTTACATCTAAGAGAATGAGGAATCCAACCTTTTTAGACCGGTCCTTCACTTCTAAAACTCTGTGTAGTAGTCCCTTCGCTGCATGCAGTGCACTCCTGGACTCTTGAAAGGGTTCACTTGAAGAAATGAACGAGCTTGCTCAATGTCTTCGAGGCCAAAGATGATCTACGTCGAGGAGACTCAAGCTCATGCTACCTCTTCACTAATGGTGGAATTAGTGAAGCAAACACACTAAACTAAATGGAAAGTACTAGAGGATGATGAAGTAGGAATTTTTCTCACTTTAGAAATAATTTTCTCACTCATTTTCCATCATCTCCATTGAAGCTAGAAAGCTTTTTAGGAAGAAGAAGAAGAAAAAATCTCATGATAATAATCAAGTGGAGAGAGATAACTATGGGTGAGTTTAGTATCATATACTTAACCTTTGTAGAGACATAACCATGGCTAGGATAATTGGTTGGGTTAATAAATATCTTATGCAAAACAAAACTAGTGGACTTAGTCAATGGTTAGCTAAGCTTCTCCAAGCTTCTACCCATGACTAAATGCCACCAATTTTTGATTTACTTAAGAAATTAAAACCCTAGGATTAAACCAAGCATGGTGCAAGTCTTACACACCAATGAAGCATGTATCCTCAAGCATGATACAAAACATGTACACAAATATATATCACATATATACTTAATGCACAATATCAAGTGAGAAAAGAAATCATAAGTGAGCCAATACTAGTTAATGTAAATTAATATATCAAATATATAATTATGCATTAAATCATTAAATCAACACTTGATTTAATAATTCGGCTATATCATATATAACCGACTAATATCAAATCCAACAACATATCGAATCAAAACTTGATCCAATAACCCGGTTATATCACATATAACCGACCAATGTCACAAATCGCGAGAATCGAATACGGTATCATATACAGTATTAATGCCGGTCCCGCACATATCACATATGTGCTCCTACTCTGTTTCGCTTGAGCCAGGAAGCCTCTGTGTAGGACTCTAAAGACTCGTCAATACGCCGGCAGTAGGTGATGATCATATCAAACACCCACAAGCCGCAAGCGGTCTCCTAAACGTAACGGCCACCCGGGTATTGAGTGGTCAGAAGATCAACAAGTAAGCCTTCTCATACTCCTGCGAATCTAATCAGTAACACTACCGTACAGTCCGGTCTCTTCGTCTGATATGTCGCATATCTCGTCTAGGGGTGGTAAACGTCAGACCCCAGTAAATCGATAAGTCGTGCCGATATGAGGCTCATAACGGGTCGAGAAACTACTGATAACACTTACCAGTATATCTCCGAATCAGCCCGGGCCAGGGACTTCCTGTTATAGCCAATCGAGCACAGCGCAACATCAACTCTATATACCGGGAGAGACGAATCCCTTCCTATCGCTCATTGCATCTATACGACTCGGGACTGTACCCAAAAACCACCGTTTTGCACGTTCTCTTGAACGTGGTAAGATGGAAATCAAAGCACAGTGGGAATCACATAAGTCTCTATGACGATCTCGGGTCGATAGACTAACCTGTACCAGTGTTACCTGAGAACTGCCATCTGACGTGAGGTATAATACCATCTAGGAGTTCTCGGAGAGTCAGTCCAGTGTACCCAGTATCCACTGAGCACCCGTATACCATCTCTGATGTCAAACACCAATGGATATGGGATTATCCATCGCCCGTCTACATGGTTCGAGAAGCTATACGCTAGTCCACTCTGGTATATCGATGCCCCGTCTCGATACACCCACGACTAGGGACATTAAATGATGTACTTACCGACTACCTTTGTCACACTAGTATGATCCGCATCATAATCCAAGTAGTCAAGTACACATCCTAAGGGCTTTACCAACATGTAATAGAGAGACAATCAGTGTACATGTTAAGATAAAGAGTAACCAGATAGCATACTATCATGTCAAGCAAGAAAGTCCTCCCTATGTATGTCCAAGCATCCACTATAATATACATCACATGTACAATAATGGACTCTAGGGCATACATATAACTAACAACATGGGCTAAAGAAAGGTAGAGAACTAGGAAAATGTGAACATTCCCTAAAAGTAGGGAATGGTGCAAATGTTGCAGCCAAAACAAATGGCGGATATCACCTTGTATTACCAACTGGTAATACATTGATTCTGAACGAATGTTATTACATACCGAACCTGATATGCAATATTATATCCGTAACTTTATTAAATAAAGAAGGATATAATTTTGTATTACAGGGTAATGTTATGAACATTTTCCTAAATCAAAAGTTGATTGGATTAGACACGTTATATAATGGCATAAACATTCTAAATCAAACTACAGTTCTTAATGTACAGAACACGAACAAGCAGAAAAGTTCAGAAATGAACGAATCCATCTTTTGGCATTGTAGTAAGGTCATATCAATGCGACACGACTAGCTAAGTTACATAAGGATGGATATTTGAATCCGTTCGAACATACATCTTATGAAACTTGCCAGTCATGTCTCAAAGGCAAAATGACCTAAACTCCGTTTACTGGACACGGGGAAAAAGCTACTGAACTCTTGGGACTGATACATAGTGATGTATGCGGTCCCATGTCTACACATGCCAGGAATGGTTCCTCATACTTCATTATATTCACCGATGATCTTTCAAGATTCGGACATTTGTTCTTGTTGAAACACAAGTCAGAAGGTTTTGAGATATTCAAGGAATATAAATGCGAAGTAGAGAACTAAACGGGTAAAAGTATTCAAATCCTTCTGTAACATCTCAGAAATATAAAATATTATTTTTGGAAATTTAATATTAAAATAATATATTTTGCGAAAACTATTCAAATTGCGAATAGGGATTTTTCATAAAATGGTATAATTATATACCAATATTTGGAAATTTATCGGAGATTAAAATGATTTATTTATTTTAATGATATTTATGGGATTTTTGGTAAAAACATTGTTTTTACATTTTTCCGTGACTTGTGCACCGTGTCATGTGCATGTTGGGTTATGACTTATGAGTTTTGAGAGTTAGAGAAATAAAAAGAAAGAGAAAAGAAAAGAAATGCAAAGATTGAAAGAGTTTGAGTGTGAATAGAATCAATTAGATGCCTTGGTTAAAATTGAGAGTAAAACAAAATAGATATTTATGAAGAGGGTGAGAGTAAGAGAGAGTAAGGGTAGGAGAGAAAGGGGGCTGGCATTCATTAATCTCCTCCTTTGTTTCATCATCTTCTCCACCTCAATTTCCCTCTACCTTCACCACCACATATCATCTCCAATCTTTCACCAAAACCCTATACCCCTTTCATTAAAAACATGTGCAACCTCATCCTCAACATATGGGACCAACCAAGTTTTGATTTTGAAGACTTGGGCAACATAAGAAAGTTCTTTGGTTGCAAATAAGGTAATCCATACACTTTAGTTTAGTTTTTGGTGTTAAATATCGTATTTCTAGTAAGAAATTGAGTTAATTAGGATATCGATTTTAGAAAATTATAAGTTGATGTCAAGTGGCCAATTGAGATGTAGGGAGTGTTTACAAGACCTTAGAGAGCGTTCTTTTGACCTGGAATTGAGTTTAGAACCCGATACACGAAGTTAGAATCATTCTGTGTCAGTTTTGTGAAACCTTATGGCCTATAAGGAATCTAGGATGACCTGGGAAGTTTATGAGAAAAACAAACAATACCAGAGACCTAGTGGCACCAATATAAAGCCAACCTGTAAGTACGAGCCCATTCCCTCACTATTTGGCCGAGCTCGCCGGATTTGGGGGCAATGTGGCCGGCCAAATGTGGGTGTTTGGTGCTGGAATTGGTCCTGTAGCACACATACTCCATACACTACCCAATACTACTGTTTGTTTATCCCCATTTGACTTGAACCAAAATCTGGGAGCTATTGTGAGTGGTTTTGGTTATATTTTCCTTATTTTAGAATTCTTAGCTTTATTATTTGATATTGTATTGGGTCGTGAGATGTTTGTACATCAACGACGAGGGTTGTTTTGTTGGTTTTGCATGCGTAGGCTATAGGTTCTAACCTAGGAGAGCACCGCGAGCCGTATTGGATTTCGGAACTTGTTGTTAATAGCTTTGCGATTTCGTATTAATTGTAGGTACCTTCGCGGGAATTCCGAGACGACGAAGCGCATCGACTATGGCTAAGCAAGGAGTTTAGCCGGTGAGTAGATTATATCTACGGGGGAAGTCGAGTGGATGGCGTATTAATTGTAGGTACAAACATTGATATGGAAGATCGCTTGATAATTATATTTTGATTAATGATATGCGGCAGACATGATTATAGGATTTAGTAACGATAATATGACACAAATTGACACTAATGAACATATTGACATATGAGAAAATAAAATAAGAAGTGAATCATGATAGGTATGAATTGAATGAGAACAAGTATGAGTTGATAATGGTATGAGGTGTGTTCGAAATCGATAAACACGACACGAGATTAAGAAAGAGGTGTTGTGGAATAAATAAGATATGACGTTTATACACTCTGATGTGAGATATTAATGTAATGAACGAGTATACGATATGATATGATGACTTAGTGTGATATGTCGTTATATGGATGAGAGTCAATATGAGATTGTCGATACCTTTGTAGGTCCGACGATATGAGATTGATATGGATGTGACCTAGGATATAGGTATATAGATATAAAATGTTGTGAATCTTGAGTGATATGCCGTACGATGGATTATACCGTACGTGATGTTGTGAGGCTGGATGCCGATTGATAGATTCACCGACTCGAATATATTGTAGACACGTATACCTTGTAGCATTTTGCTTACGATGTACTTTATGCTACGTTCATGATATTCGCATTTGCATTGCATATACCTGTGCTAGTATAGCTACACCATTATCGATGATGCGTATGTTACACTTACATAGATTGGCCGGCTTACACACCTTCATCATCGATAATTGTTATGTCACTTACACAGTAGAATTGCTATATCATTCTATGATATATTGCTATGACCACATCACTATGCTATGTTGCATGATATACTTGCTATGTTCATATCACTGTTCCATGTTGCATGATATACAGATATGCTTACATTCTGTTATATGTCGCATAAATCATGCTTTATGATTATACGCATTGAGATATGTTGTTTCATAAGATTCTGGATTTGAGAACCAAGGTTATGTTTCAAAAGGAAGTATGTATTGTTTTAAAAACCCGGTTTCTCTTGATATGATATTTCAGTGCGTCCACTATGTGTTTTCTCGGTTCTGAGACGTGTGATATGTGAAACCTAATTCGAGGAGTTGGATGAGGCCGTTTGCGGGTTCATAGTTGATCCGGTATGGTACCCCGGGGCAAGAAAGGTATGTCGATGGATTATCCGATGAGCCTGGCAGAGGGACTACTACCTACCAGTGATTGTATAGAGCTCTACGGATATCTGGAGGATACCAACCGGAGTCAAGAGATTGACATGGGCTGATCCGTACTGCTGGAGCCCGAGGGCCGATCCTAAAAACTGACGGAGCCCGAGATATGAGTATTTACGTGTCGATGTTGGACACGGGTTTCATGATTTTTCGAGTGTCGGTGTGGGACACTCAGGTTCCATGATTTTGGTGTGTCGTTGCTGGACACACGTTCATTTATATCCTCACACTTACATGCATATGCTTTTATGATATTTACATGCATTATGTTGTTGTGTCATTGGTTGACACGTGGATGAGATTCACATGCATACAGGCATTGATTATATGGTTGGATGATATCCACATGCTGATAGGAATTGATTGTGTGTTGGCATATATGCAGATACGGTCACCCTAGATATCATAGTATTACCTTTATGATATAGTTGACCAAGGAATCGTTGTTTATTTCGATTTCTACCTGATGATGTTTTCTACTCATGAGTTGACAACTCACCCCCGTTGTGCTACAGTTCTTGCAAGTTGACCGCGTAGATCAATAGCGGCATGGTTGCAACACAGTTGTATTCGGGTGATGTTCATACCAGAATATTGCATTTTATACCGCCCATTCTTATGCTCGTGTGTTTATAGGTAGGTGCTTGTAATCCGTGTTTGTTACATATTTACAGAATACAGGTTTCCAGTACAAATATTGCAAATCAAGACAAAATCTCCACAGTTACACCAAATACAGAACATCTGTCACAGCAGATAAAAGCCGGGTTCCGGTCATCCATATCCGTCCAGTGCCGAGTACCAGTTCCAGAGACAAGACATATGACAGTGGTCATTCGTGTCTCGGACAAGCACAGAGCACGAGGGGGACAGCACAAGAATCAATGGGTGCGCGGAGCTCGAGAGAGATAGAAGTCAAAAGTGAAGAAAAGATAGCAATCTTGGACTAAGAATTCTGAAGATATTCTGGAAAGATTATCAGAAAATACATGTACCAGACAACAGGGGACAACAGACCAGGGCCGTACAGAAAATCCCATGCCCTGAACCCACTATAGTGCGGCGGATCCGCGGCCAATAGGGGGTCTAGGCCGCGGATCCGCGGCCGTACTGGCGCCGCAGCTAGTCAAATTTCAGGGGTATTTGGGTCTTTTTATGTAGGTTCTGAATGTTGCCCTTGATTTCCAGCTCCCTGCCTATAAATACTCCAGAACTGAGCCAAGCCAAGGTGTTCATTCTTTGTTCTTCTTTTTGTTAGGATTTAGTCTTTTTCTTCTTCTTCTTCATTCTTTTTCCATGAAAATTGTAGTGAGAGCTTTTTGAGTGGGAGATCATTGAAGATGAAGGCTTTTTGTATCATTCTCTTGTGTTTCTTCTTCCCCTTGAGATTCTTGCTTTCTCTTGATCATTCAACCTCTTCATTGAGCTTGAATGGTTAAGGGTTAGTTATTGATCTCAAGGGTCGTATTTTCTTATGGAATTACCGCTTCATTTCACATGCGTTCTCTACCCTTCCCTTGATCTTGCAACCTCTTGATTGAGCTTGCAAGTTTAAGGGTTGGCTATTGATCCCATGCTTGTCTTGAGTTCTAGTTTCTTGTTCTTTTTATCGCTTTTTATTACTTGCTTATTATTATCTTGCTTTACTTTCTTGCATTTTAATTCATGCACTTAATTACTTGTAATCTTTTCTTTTCTTTGTTCTTTTCTTTTGCTCTCTTTTGTTCATTTTGTGAATGGTTGTAATTATCGTTGTTAAGAATAAATACGGTATTGTAAGTTAATGTTTCTTTGCTCATTTCCTTTTCCCGTTATTTTCCATTGAACTCCGCCCAAACGTTACGCAAGCGCTCCGTTAGGCACCCTACCCTGACAAGGTAACGGTGATTCCTAACCACGACCGGTTGCGTTCGGTTTGGCCGGAGGCGAAAGCAAGAGACAAGAACGGAAGGACAAGGGTAAATAAGCCGTATTCCACGAATACCGCGCTTAAATCCCCTAATCCACGTTGTTGCCGATTGCTCTAGCTTCAATCGGTCAAGACTCGGCTCAAAGGTTTTGAGTACAGATTTCTTTAGCTTACAATCTCGTATCTTTTTCTTAACAACTTCATACTTGCAAATAAATACACATAGGTTAGAATCGAACAAACACATACTCATTCTTTATTGACTCGTCTAAAACAAGAAAGGACATACAACCTTCTCCCTGTGGATCGACCCGTGCTCAACCGGCTAGCTGCATAGCGACACCGTCTTGATTGCGGTTAACTTTAATTCTTTCAATCAAATGGCGCCGTTGCCGGGGAGACGGTAGCGTATTTTCTTTCTTGTTATTCGGGTTAATATTCTTTTTGTATATATAAAAAAAAAATAATAATAAAAAAATTCTTTTTGTTTTTTGATCATTTTTGTGGGCAAGAGTGCAGATTTTTGCAGATTTGCAAACTGCGATTGTGGGAAGCAAAGTGTACATTCAAGGCTAAGGTGATTGCAAAGTACAGTGCCAAAGATCCGGGTAGTTTGACCCGCGCAAGCGAACTTTTCAAGCTTACCGGATTTGATTCAACGGGGGTTTCCTAACCCAAAAACTTAACGGTACGTACTTTACTAACACCTTCTTCTCAAATCCGACGCGTCCAATATACTATTCTTTGCAGGATTCTTTGCAAGTTCGCGAGCAAACGCTAAAAATTGACTAACCCGTATTTGTTGCAGTGCCGCGCTTAAACTAAAAAACGATTTTTTTATTCTTTATAGAATTTTTATTGAATTGCGCATTGCATCAATTAATACGGACTTAAGGGCAAGCGAACCCCACAATATACGATAAAGGATTTCATCACCTTTTCCGTGGCCCACAAATCACGAACTTGAGCATAACGTTTACCCGCACAAAATTTAAAAGAAACTAGACTTTAAGCCTTAAGGACTTCGCGCTCAGTAGGAGAAGTTAACTGTGTTTAGAACCTCGCTTAACGGTATATTGCTTACGGGGTGTCTAGGAAAGTGTTAACGGCGCAACCGCCAAAAGAGAAAGGGTTATTTAATTAAGGAACTTCGCGAAAGCGTTGGAAAACCTCCCCTTATCTCTGCTCTTACCTGGCCTCATGATCAGTGTATCTTGAGCCCATTTCTCGACATAGTTTTACTTCGACAATCAAGTTCTGGAGCAGGTCTAGTTGACCTAGGTGAACCCTAGAACGATCAGGTGTGTGGTATTTTTGTATCGTGATTGTTTTTGTCCATATTCTTTTTTTTGTATATTTCATTCTTCTGTTAATATATATAAAAAAAATAAATAAATAAATATAAAAAAAAATCATTCTTTTTCCCCTCCTTTTCTCTGCCTTTCTTTCTCCTTCTCTTCATATCATGGGTACCCCATCTCGCAAAACACTTGCCGAACTTTGGTACCCACAACCAGACATTACTTCTTACAGTTCTTGCTTTGGCCGAACGTCGAACGATCCCTCCATACCCAAAACCTCTTTGAAAGATCGGATAGACGCGTCTAGGACAAACACTTGCCCTCCGCAATCCACTTTGTATCAACCTTTTCAACCTCCCCCACCCTCTTATGTTGATACCCCTTTTGCAAGTCGTCCTTTGTCTATCGCTGAACGTATTGAACAATCTCGTAGCTAATCTTTCACTCCTTCCACCACTTCAAATTCTTGGGATCAACAATTTCATTCACCTTCTTATCCAAATGTTGATCCTACCCCTATCCAACCATTCAACTCCTACCAATCCTACCCTACCTTTGCACCTTCCCTAGACATTGCATCAGAACCGCCATTTGGGAGTTTTCAGTATCCAGACAACTTTGAATCTTTTACTGAAACCCCTTCACAACCTATGTCTAGTCTGGAACAGTCGTTGGAAGACTTTAGGGTAGCATCCAGCCAACAGATGATGGATTTGAATGCGTCCATAGCCGCTCTCATACAACCTACTGACCCGGTAGCTAGTTTCCAGCTAGCTCCAAATTTTCCAATGTATGAAGAGGCGGTAGGACAGGCTGAGAATTGGAGTGGAGAGAGTGAGCTGTATACCCTTCCAAATCAAACCTACCCGTTTCAAATTGAATCCCACCACTCCTGTGTTGAAAGTCTATCAAGTGTTCCAAATGAATTATCAGTTGAAGATAGAATGTTTAATGAGTTGTGCGACTTTGTAGTGTTTGATTTGCCAGATTGTGAAGGGACCTTGCCAAGTGAAACCACACCCAATCCTTTTGACCTCTACACCTCCATCTTAGAACCTGAATTGATTGAAATCCATGCTTTTGATAAGGTGTCTGAGAAAATTGACTTTCACATGATTAAGGATATTGACGCCAGGAATATTTTGGATGATGAACCTATAGATTTGGCAGAGTTTTTCTCTCCAATTCATCATCCCGGGTCATTAACTGTTTTTCCCGAACCCCTGATGCGTCTAAATTTTGAGGAAATTTGCATGGATAAGATAAATTTTGAAGAGAATATTGAGGATAGTTTTGAGGATGAACCAGTTTTAATTGATGAGTCGGATTTTCCAATTCATCCTGTCCCTGTCATTGACTGTGTACACCCTTCTGAACCATTAACCAATACCCCTCCTCGATCACTTCCCTCCATCCTTTCCATCGTTCCGACCTTGCAAGAACCCGTACCATTTTCACTTCCTGTGTCTGGTTTACCGAGTTCGGCGTACCCATGGTTTCTCACGAATCTTGAGGGATTTGACCCCATTTCTCGACGGATAAATATATTAGCACAATCGCTTTTCACACATCGGTCATCCCAAATTGTGCTAATCTATTTACTCCATTTGCACCCTCAAGTTCGTATTCCACTTCTTTTTCCCGTCCGCCATTCTTCTTCCTCTCATATACCGAGACCATATCCCGCTTCTCTCCGCATATGGTCTCGCGTATTCTCCATCTCTTTCCTCTACGCCTTCTTCCACCAACCGGTACATTATAGCGATAAAATCTTTGAATGGTTGGTGTTAACTTTTGGCCTGTGTAAGGCCTTGTATAGCTTGATACTGTTCTCTTTCCCCCCTAATCCTGAATTTCAACGCTTAACAGTGGAAACACTGTTTTACTTAAGTTTGGGGGGGGACTCTTTTTTGTATATATTTTTTGTTTTCCTTTTTGTTTTGTATATAATTTGTTTCTAGGGAGCGCCGACAATTTTGACCCTCTTGGTGTGGCCTGACAGTGAGGGCACTGTCAAGTTTAAGTTTGGGGGTGTGCTCGGTAAGCTTTCTTCCTTCGCATTCATTTGTATATTTTGCATTTGCATACCTTATTAAAAACCCACAAAAATTGAAAATTTTCCAAAAAATATAAAAACTTTGTCGTCAAGTTAGCTAATAGGGTAACTTAGATCTTTATTCCGAAAGTTTAGTTGATATGATAGAAATAACTAAATTCTAGGCTTAGGGATTGAAAACCCTAAAAATAACCCTCATTCTGTCTAACTTTGGTAAGTATACGTCCTTACATTTTTTTTTTGAGAAATAGGTAATCTTGAGTTCAGTTCTTAAGTTAAGTCAAGATGAAGGGAAAGTATTGATGTTTTACTGAAGGATAAGTCTGAAAAATAGTTTCTTTTCTCGAGTTCAAATTTAGAAAGTATATACCCTACAAACTGCACTTACACGCACCTTGAAACTTGGGATAGTAGAGGATACCTTGAAATACTCTTGCCTGAAAGCCTAGTATGAAAGAAAAAACGGTATTTAAAGCTAAACACCAAAAGAGCATGTTGAAAAATATATCCGGTCTTCAAAAAGAAAAAGAAAAAGAAAAAAAAAATAGAATAAAGTCAAGACCTGGAAACTGCTATTTACGCTTTAAAGTTCACACATTCAGTAATCGGTCGTTAGTGCCTCAAGAAGCATTAATAGTCGCATGAAAGGTGTGTGAGCAAATCCGTCCATCCTTAATGAAAAGAAGTAGTATTTGGTATTAGGGCAAGGGTATTATAGCTTGAATTGAATTCTTGAGTGTAGGGGTGCAAATATACACACACGTAGGGGTATACGATCGTTGTTTAGACAAATGATAGAAATAAAGAATAAGACTTGTGTTTTCTGTAAAGTTGATAAAAATCCCTGATTTGAGGACGCACTTTAGAAGGAAAACTCAGGAGAACCAACATCTTTCTAAACTTTTTTGGAACGTATAGGACCTAAGGTTAAATAGATAGGAGGTGTGAAAAATAAGGGTTGGATATTTCTAACTTAGGATGATAGAATTTCTAACGTAAATACTGAACTGTAGGAGTAGAATCAATGTTAACTTATGACACTAGCTTGACAGGATTTTGTGGGTAGTATCCGCTGAAAACCCTAAGGAGACAACACTCCTCCTACTAGGGACACCTAGAGGTTTTAACGGCTTGTTGCACGTGCTCAGTGCAATCGCGTTCCATGCGAAAGTGCGGGTATCATTTTATTTTTGTGAATAATTGGTTTTGCTCGGGACGAGCAAAAGTTAAGTTTGGGGGTATTTGTTCATACCAGAATATTGCATTTTATACCGCCCATTCTTATGCTCGTGTGTTTATAGGTAGGTGCTTGTAATCCGTGTTTGTTACATATTTACAGAATACAGGTTTCCAGTACAAATATTGCAAATCAAGACAAAATCTCCACAGTTACACCAAATACAGAACATCTGTCACAGCAGATAAAAGCCAGGTTCCGGTCATCCATATCCGTCCAGTGCCGAGTACCAGTTCCAGAGACAAGACATATGACAGTGGTCATTCGTGTCTCGGACAAGCACAGAGCACGAGGGGGGCAGCACAAGAATCAATGGGTGCGCGGAGCTCGAGAGAGATAGAAGTCAAAAGTGAAGAAAAGATAGCAATCTTGGACTAAGAATTCTAAAGATATTCTGGAAAGATTATCAGAAAATACATGTACCAGACAACAGGGGACAACAGACCAGGGCCGTACAGAAAATCCCATGCCCTGAACCCACTATAGTGCGGCGGATCCGCGGCCAATAGGGGGTCTAGGCCGCAGATCCGCGGCCGTACTGGCGCCGCAGCTAGTCAAATTTCAGGGGTATTTGGGTCTTTTTATGTAGGTTCTGAATGTTGCCCTTGATTTCCAGCTCCCTGCCTATAAATACTCCAGAACTGAGCCAAGCCAAGGTGTTCATTCTTTGTTCTTCTTTTTCTTAGGATTTAGTCTTTTTCTTCTTCTTCTTCATTCTTTTTCCATGAAAATTGTAGTTAGAGCTTTTTGAGTGCGAGATCAATGAAGATGAAGGCTTTTTGTATCATTCTCTTGTGTTTCTTCTTCCCCTTGAGATTCTTGCTTTCTCTTGATCATTCAACCTCTTCATTGAGCTTGAATGGTTAAGGGTTAGTTATTGATCTCAAGGGTCGTATTTTCTTATGGAATTAGCGCTTCATTTCACATGCGTTCTCTACCCTTCCCTTGATTTTGCAACCTCTTGATTGAGCTTGCAAGTTTAAGGGTTGGCTATTGATCCCATGCTTGTCTTGAGTTCTAGTTTCTTGTTCTTTTTATCGCTTTTTATTACTTGCTTATTATTATCTTGCTTTACTTTCTTGCATTTTAATTCATGCACTTAATTACTTGTAATCTTTTCTTTTGTTTGTTCTTTTCTTTTGCTCTCTTTTGTTCATTTTGTGAATGGTTGTAATTATCGTTGTTAAGAATAAATACGGTATTGTAAGTTAATGTTTCTTTGCTCATTTTCTTTTCCCGTTATTTTCCATTGAACTCCGCCCAAACGTTACGCAAGCGCTCCGTTAGGCACCCTACCCTGACAAGGTAACGGTGATTCCTAACCACGACCGGTTGCGTTCGGTTTGGCCGGAGGCGAAAGCAAGAGACAAGAACGGAAGGACAAGGGTAAATAAGCCGTATTCCACGAATACCGCGCTTAAATCCCCTAATCCACGTTGTTGCCGATTGCTCTAGCTTCAATCGGTCAAGACTCGGCTCAAAGGTTTTGAGTACAGATTTCTTTAGCTTACAATCTCGTATCTTTTTCTTAACAACTTCATACTTGCAAATAAATACACATAGGTTAGAATCGAACAAACACATACTCATTCTTTATTGACTCGTCTAAAACAAGAAAGGACATACAACCTTCTCCCTGTGGATCGACCAGTGCTCAACCGGCTAGCTGCATAGCGACACCGTCTTGATTGCGGTTAACTTTAATTCTTTCAATCAGGTGATTTTCTTTGGTAGGTGGTACATGTTGGATCGTGCCACTCCCGTATTATTATTCCTGTTATATATAGTTAACTCCATCTATCAGAAACTAGTATTTGTATAAATAGTAAAACTTTGCAAGACTTGAGTGATGGGTTATATGTTCGCTTGGTGGGTTTGATGTCTTATTTTACATTATCCCTTGTGTTGATCTTCGCCGTTGGGCGTCGTATACTTATATTCTGTCTTGCGTGGTTGTGACCCCGTCGATTGGCGAAGAGCTAGCTGCCGCTTGGGGATGCTTATATATTGTTGTATATCTGTTTAGATCAAAATATACGAGGGAGGTGCTGCCCGAAATATTAAAAGACAAAACATGATTCATTTTACCATTATTTCATAAATTCACCTCTTCTATTTTCTTAAAAAGGTTTAGATTTTTTGGGTTTCGGCTTACTTAATTTACGTTGCGCCTTTAGACGTTTTGTGATTTAAGTGCCGGTCACAAACTGAATTCGGGTCGTGACAAAGTTGGTATCAGAGCGCTAGGTTTAATCTTGGTTCGAGTCTATATTTGACTATGTGGAGTATAGGGCGTGTATATATTTCGCAACCTAGGCTTGACCTTACGGAACTTAGACTTGAACAGGGGGTATTAGACCCGAACTTTCGTTACATAGGCTGACCCTGATTGATAGAGTAGGTAGCTTGAGTAAAGTGACGTACCGTACGTATGTTCCGCAGCATATTTACGATAGATACTCCACTTAAGTGACCTTAGGATGTACATATCTTGAGACTTGTGATTCCCTTCGTTCCCTTGATTGTACATCGATTTGAGATCATTGATTCTATTCATTTCCATGATCATACTATCACTGATTCCGTTCCTCCTTATGATCATGTATTCATTCTGGATCTGTTGATTCATTTCATCCCTTTGATCTATTTTCGTCGATACATGATTGAGGTTCCTCTCACCATGGTTTGAGCGCCGATTGAGCTGCTGGTAGTGATTTGGTCAGGGCGAGCTTGTCGTGGACGAGGACAGACCATCTTGTTTTCTGGTGACATGGGAACGTATCGATTTAGTGTTTGTGTTGTGACCTCTTGTTTGAGGCGAGTGTTCGGTTTTGCACCGGATGATCGGGCCATTGTTAGAGGCTTCCTGTTATGAGAGGACTGTTGAAGTACAGCCTACCTTAGGGATTATGATATCGTCTACCGTGTAGACAGATGACCCAGCTATTGCTGAGATTGACGAGATGTCGCTTCCAGAGCATACGAGTTGAGATCGCTGGAGCTTTCAGGTAGGGATGAGACAGGTGATAGCTAGTCTATCTTGAGTTAAGAGACGAACGTGGTTCGTCAGATTTGATGCGCCGACTCAGGCCCAGTTGAGTTTAAGATTTCCAGTATGGAGAATCTTACTCAGATCTAGAGTAGATCGATCCAGAGAGGACGTTGTTCGTTGGATGCTCCGATAGGAGATCGGTAAAGTGGACCAGCTTCGGATAGAGGACCCCACCCAGATGCGTTGTGTGTTGATCGAGAACGGAAAAATATGGAGTATTCCTCCGATGATTGGGATGAGTTCCCGAGGACGTGTTCGGCTTGATATCTTCTACAGAGTGATGAAGATACCGAGTTCATGATTTCGAGTCCGTGTGAGATATTCCGGATTGACTGTAGCCGAGAACATTTGCAGTACGCAAATAGCATGACGTGATGTCGAAGTGGGCGATAATAAAGACGAATGGAACAAGAGGTTCGTAAGAGATGTTAACGAGCTGTTGTTACTCCCCATTGAGATTAGAGATCGGATATGTATACAGAGGAGTTGGGATACGGCCAGTTCCCGAGGAAATGCTGTGCTTAGAACACGGATGTCCAGAAAACGAGAAGAGATTAAGCAAGAGTACCAGCCTCCGTATATTTGGCATAGGCGAGATCGGAAGAGACCTTGAGCAGGTTCTTTCTAGGACACTGCTGCGATAAGATTTGCACCGAGGATCAGTTGTGTCACGTGTATTCAGAGGGCCAGAGGCCGACGCTAGTGACGTGTTGCTTTACGAGTGATCATACTAATTGGCCTAGAGATGAGCAGAGGAGTGCCAGAGCGGAACCGTTTCCGTTAGCACACCTGACCGGGCCGATGAGCCGATAGATTGCGAGATTGGTAATCCGCAGAGAAATGAGGACCCAAAGACAGAGGACGCCAGACCGTGAGCAGGAGGCAAGCAGATGTTCTTGCTCTGCCAGTTTTGGGCGCACCGACATTTTTGTTCGACATTGTAGGAGGTGTACCTCAATGTCATTTGTTGCGATTTGCGTTGGTGATCCGAGTACCACACCTATATCGCTTGGATTTGAGTTCTGATGATTTAGTTTCATGATATTGCTTTCGTGCACCATGGCTGCACCTATTGGGTATTTACATTTTGTGCATATTTATTGCACTTGATATCGGTTTTGTACCTTGGCTGCACGTGTTTATGATTTCGTGGATTTCAAACAGTTGATTTGACATTGTGCATATGGTATGCCCTCGATTTGATTTTTGCACTCGGTATAGCTCACATATGCTTGCAGTGCATTAATACGTGTTTTGTGCACGCAGTTGCACACGTTTATGGTTTTATACACCTTGGTACACTCGGTGTTGCTTTTTATACGCATTTGAGTTGTTGACGAGATTTCGTGCATTGGCTGCACCACATTTGTATTTTATGCATTTGTTGCACCAGCTTCGTATTTCATGCATTTGTTGCACTAGATTCGAATTGCATGCGTTTGTTGCATCAGGTGGGTATTTCGTGCATCGGTTGCACTAGAATTATACTCCATACATTGGTTACACCCAATTTATGTCTTTGAGCATTCATTTTACCAGATTTTTGTTTTCGTGCGCGTGTGTACTTGATGTTCGTTTTCATGCATGCTACTGCACTAGATGGTTTAAACGAACCTGACGAGCTAGGTTTGGATTTTTGCCCGTATTAGGCGCTTGGTATTGGAATTCGTGAATGTTGGATGCAGTTGAGTGAGATTTTATTTGTGCACGTCAGATGGACTTGATTTGGATTTTCACGCATGTTGGGAGCATGATATGAGATGTGATTTTGTGCACATCGGATGCTCTCGATTGGGGTTTTCAATTCGTGCATGCTAGTTGCACTGGATTGAGGCTTTTGTGCACTATAGATCCACAAGATGTTGTTGTCGTGCACATCTATTGCAGTGGACAGATGCTTTCGTGCACACCCGTTGCACTTAGTTTTGCTTTTATGCATATTGTGGCAATTGTATTGGATTTGATTTCCGTGCGCACCAGATGTACGTGATTATTTGATATGCCTTTTGGGGCTGATTTTACTCTTGATCTCTTCGCTTTCATGATGGGCACTATATTATTTAGTAGCCGAACAGGACTGATCTGAGGACAGTGCCTGAGTATTTTGCATGCATAAAAAGTTTAACAAGAGGTTTTCGAAAAGGAGCTATAGTCTCGCTATTTCTTACGTGTCCGCGAGCGACGCGAACGTTTACAAAGAAAAATCGTTTGGGATGTTTTAAAATGGCGGAACGTATATATGAGCGTCCGTTACTAGTGCCGTGAGTTACGTATCACACGGCAATTCAAGAAGGATTTTGCATATGTTTTATTCAGTTCTAAGAGCTTTTTCCAAGGATGCGTACTATATCCGTATTATAGTATTTGACTAGTGCATATTGGATTTCAGTAATGGATTTCGAGATCTGTATCTCCTTTGTAACTCTGATGGTATGTGTGCAAATTCGATGATTTGCGTGACGCTTGACGGACTTCGATATTGAGTTTCATACTCGTTTTCAGGCGCAAGGATGCGCTGTGGTATTTCTGTATCTTCCGTGATTTCGGAGCCTCGTTAATTTGAGATGTTTTAATATATGGGGAGTTAAATTTAAATTCGGGGACCGAATTTATTTAAGGGGGGAAGACTGTAAAATTTCAGAAATATAAAATATTATTTTTGGAAATTTAATATTAAAATAATATATTTCACGAAAACTATTCAATTTGCGAATAGGGATTTTTCATAAAATGGTATAAGTATATACCAATATTTGGAAATTTATCGGAGATTAAAATGATTTATTTATTTAATGATATTTATCGGATTTTTGGTAAAATCCATGTTTTTACATTTTTCCGTGACTTGTGCACCGTGTAATGTGCATGTTTGGTAGTGACTTGTACGTTTTGAGAGTTAGAGAAATAAAGAGAAAGAGAAAAGAAAAGAAATGCAAACAGAGAGAGATTTTGAGTGTGAATAGAATCAATTAGATCCCTTGGTTAAAATTGAAAGTAAAACAAAATAGATATTTGTGAAGAGGGTGAGAATAAGAGAGAGTAAGGGTAGGAGAGAGAGGGGGCTGCCATTCATTCATCTCCTCCTTTGTGTCCTTATCTTCTCCACCTCAATATCCTTCCGCCTTCACCCCCACATATCATCTCCAATCTTTCACCAAAACCCTATACCCCTTTCATTAAAAACAAGCACAACCTCATCCTCAACATATTGGACCAAACAAGTTTGGATTTTGAAGACTTGGGAAACTCAAGAATGTTCTTTGGTTGCAAATAGAGTAATCCATACACTTTAGTTTAGTTTTTGGTGTTAAATATCATATTTCTAATTAGAAATTGAGTTAATTAGGATATCGATTTTAGAAAATTATAAGATGCTGTCAAGTGGCCAATCGAGGTGTAGGGAGTGTTTACAAGACCTTAGAGAGTGTTCTTTTGACCTGGAATTGAGTTTAGAACCCGATACTTGAAGTTAGAATCATTCCGTGTCAATTTTGTGAAACCTTATGGCCTATAGGGAATCTGGGATGACAAGGGAAGTTTATGAGAAAAATAAACAATACCAGAGACCTAGTAGGAACAATATAAATCCACCCTTCTAGTACGAGCCCATTCACTCACTATTTGGCCAAGCTCGCCATATTTGGGGGCAATGTGGCCGGCCAAATGTGGGTGTTTGGTGCTGGAATTGGTCTAGTAGCACACACACTCCATACACTACCCCATAGTACTGTTTGTTTATCCCCATTTGACCTGAACCAAATTCTGGGAGCTATTATGAGTGGTTTTGGTTTTGTTTTCCTTATTTTTGAATTCATGGTTTTAGTATTTGATATTGTATTGGGTCGTGGGATGTTTGTACGTCAACGACGAGGGTTGTTTGGTTGGTTTTGCATGCGTAGGCTATAGGTTCTAACCTATGAGCGAACGGCATGTTGTATTGGATTTCGGAACTTGGTGTTAATAGCTTTGCCATTTCGTATTGATTGTTGGTACCTTCGTGTGGATTCCGAGACGACGAAGCGCATCGACTACGTCTAAACAAAGAGTTTAGAAGGTGAGTAGATTATATCTACGAGGGAAATCGGGTGGATGGCGTATAGCACTCCCGCAAACATTGATATGGAAGATCGCTTGATAATTATATTTTGTTTAATGATATGCGACGGACATGATTATAGGATTTAGTAACGATAATATGATAGAAGTTGACACTAATGAACATATTGACATATGAGATAATGAAATAATAAGTGAATCATGATAGGTACGAATTGAAAGAGAACAAGTATAAGTTGATAATGGAATGAGGTGTGTTCGAGATCGATAAACACGACACGAGATTGAGATAGAGGTGTTGTGAAATAAATAAGATATGATGTTTATACACTATGAGGTATGATATTAATGTGATGAACTAGTATACGATTTGATATGATGACTCAGTGTGATATGTCGTTATATGGATGCGAGTCGATATGAGATAGTTGATACCTTTGTTGGTCCCACGATATGTAATACAGACGAATATGACCTGGGATATAGGTATATAGATATATAATGTTGTGAATCATGAATGATATGTCGTACGATGGATTATACCGTACATGATGTTGTGAGGCTGGATGCCGATTGATAGATTCACGGACTCGGATATATTGTAGACATGTATACCTTGTAGCGTTTCACTTATGATGTACTTCACGCTACATTCACGATATTCGTATTGCATTGCATATACCTGCGCTAGTACACCTACACCATTATCGAAGATGCGTATGCTACACTTACACAGATTGGCCGGCTCACACACCTTCATCATCGATAATTGTTATGTCACTTACACAGTAGAATTGCTATATCATGCTATAATATATTGCTATGCTCACATCACTATGCTATGTTGCATGATATACTTGCTATGTTCATATCACTGTTCCATGTTGCATGATATACGGATATGCTTACATTCGGTTATATGTCGCATAAATCATGCTTTCTGATTATAATCATTGAGATATGCTTTTTCATGAGATTCTGGATTTGAGAACTGTGGTTATGTTTAAAAAGGAAGTATGTATTGTTTTAAAAACCCGGTTTCTCTTGATATGATATTTCAGTGCGTCCACCATGCGTTTTCTCGGTTCTGAGACATGTGATATGTGAAATCTGAATCGAGGAGTTGGAAGAGGCCGTTCGCGGGTTCATGGTGGATCTGGTATGGTACCTCGGGGAAAGAAAGGTATGTCGATGGATTAGCCAATGAGCCTGGCCGAGGGACTCCTACCTACCGGTGATTGTATAGAGCTCAGCGGATATCTGGAGGATACCTATCGGAGTCGAGAGATGGATATGGGCCGATCCATACTGCCGGAGCCCGAGGTCCGATCCCGCAGACTGACAGAGCCCGAGATATGAAGATTTACGTGTCGATGTTGGACACGGGTTTCATGATGTTTCGAGTGTCGGTGTGGGACACTCAAGTTCCATGATTTGATGTGTCGTTGCTGGTCACACGTTGATTTATATCCTCGTATTTACATGCATATGCTTTTATGATATTTACATGCATGAGATTGTTGTGTCATTGGTTGACACGTGGATGAGATTCAAATGCATACATGCATTAATTATATGGTTGGATGATATCCACTTGCTGATAGGCATTGATTATGTGTTGGCACATATGCAGATACGGTCACCTTAGATATCATAGTATTGCCTTTATGATATGGTTGACCTAGGAATCGTTGTTTATTTCAATTTCTACTTGATGATGTTTTCTACTCACGAGTTGGCAACTCACCCCCGTTGTGCCACAGTTCTTGCAGGTTGACCGTGTGGATCAGTAGCGGCATCGCTGCAACACAGCTGTATTCGGGTGATTTTCTTTGGTAATTGGTATATGTTAGATCATGCCACTCCCGTATTATTATTCCTGTTGTATCTAGTTAACTCCATCAATCAAAAACTAGTATTTGTATAAGTAGTAAGACTTAGCAAGACTTGTAGTTGCGAGACTTGAGCGATGGGTTATATGTTCGCTTGGTGGGTTTGATGTCTTGTTTTACATTGTCACTTGTGTTGATCTTCGCCGTTGGGTGTCGTATAGTTATATTCTGTCTTGCGTGGTTGTGACCCCGCCAATTGGTGAAGAGTTAGCTTCCGCTTAGCGATGCATATATATTGTTGTATATCTGTTTGGATCAAAATATACGAGGGAGGTGCTGCCCGAAATTTTAAAAGACAAAACATGATTCATTATACCTTTATTTCAACACTTCACTTCTATTTTCTTAAAAAGGTTTAGATTTCTGAGTTTCGGCTGACTTATTTTACGTTGCGCCTTTGGACGTTGCGTGATTTAAGTGCCGGTCACGAACTAAATTCGGGTCGTGAAAAAGTTGGTATCAGAGCGCTAGGTTTGACCTTGGTTCGAGTCTATGTTTGACTATGCGGAGTCTAGGGCGTGTATATATTTCGGAACCTAGGCTTGACCTTACGTAACATAGACTTGAACAGGGGGGTATTAGACCCGAACCTTCATTACATAGGCTGACCCTGATTGATGGAGTAGGTAGCTTGAGTAGAATGACGTACCGTACGTATGTTCCGCGGCATATTTACGATACGATACTCCACTTAAGTGACCTTAGGATGTACATATCTTGAGACTTGTGATTCTCTTCGTTCCCTTGATTATACATCCATTTGAGATCCTTGATTCTATTCGTTTCCATGATCATACTATCCCTGATTCTGTTCCTCCTTATGATCATGTATTCATTCTGGATCTGTTGAATCATTTCATCCCTTTGATCTATTTTCGTCGATACATGATTGAGGTTCCTGTCACAATGGTTTGAGCGCCGATTGAGCTGCTGCTAGTGATGCGGTCAGGGCAAGCTCGTCGTCGACGAGGACTGACCATCTTGTTTTCTGGTGACATAGGAACATATCGATTTAGTGTTTGTGTTGTGACCTCTTGTTTGAGGCGAGTGTTCGGTTTTGCACCGGATGATCGGGCCATTGTAAGAAACTGCCTGTTGTGAGAGGACTGTTGATGTACAGCCTACTTCAGGGATTCTGATGTCGTCTACCGTGCAGAGAGATGACCCAGATGTTGCTGAGATTGATGAGATGTCGCTTCCAGAGCTTATGAGTTGAGATCGCTGGAGCTTTCAGGCAGGGATGCGACAGGTAATAGCTAGTCTATCTTGAGTTAAGAGACGAACGTGGTTCGTCAGATTTGATGCGTCGACGTAGGCCCAGTTGAGTTGAAGATTTTCTGTGTGGAGAATCTTATACAGATCTAGAGTAGATCGATCCAGAGAGGACGTTGTTCGTTGGATGCTCCAATAGGAGATCAGTATAGTCGACCAGCTTCGGATAGAGGACCCCACCAAGATGCGTTGTGAGTTGATCGAGAACGGACGAATATGGAGTATTCCTCTGATGATTGGGATGAGTTCCCGAGGACGTGTTCGACTAGATATTTTCTACAGAGTGATGAAGATACTGAGTTCGTGATTTGAGTCCGTGTGAGAGATTTCGGATTGACTGTAGCCGAGAACATTTGCAGAACGCAAATAGCATGACGTGACATCGAAGTGGGCGATAATAAAGACGAGTGGAACAAGAGGTTCGTGCGAGATGTTAACAAGTTGTTGTTACTCCCCGTTGAGATTAGAGATCGGATATGTATACAGAGGCGTTGGGATACGGCCAGTTCCCGAGGAAATGCTGTGCTTTGAATGCGGATGTCCAGAAAACGAGAAGAGATTATGCAAGAGTACCAGCCTCCGTATAGTTCCGCATAGGCCAGATCGGAAGAGACCTTGAGCGGGTTCTTTCCAGGTCACTGCTGCGATAAGATTTGCACCGAGGATCAGTTGTGTCACGTGTATTCAGAGAGCCAGAAGCCGACGCCAATGACGTGCTGCTTTACGTGTGATCATACTAATTGGCCGAGAGATGACCAGAGGAGTGCCAGAGCAGAACTGTTTCCGTTAGCACACCTGACCGGGCCGATGAGCTGATAGATTGCGAGTTTGGTAATCCACAGAGAAATGAGGACCCGGACACAGAGGACGCTAGACCGTGAGCAGGAGGCAAGCGGGTGTTCTAGCTCTGCCAGTTTTGGGCGCACCTACATTTTTCTTCGACATTGTAGGATGTGTACCTCAATGTCATTTGTTACGATTTGCGTTGGTGATCCGAGTATCACGCTTATATCTCTTGGATTTGAGTTCTGATGATTTAGTTTCATGATATTGCTTTCGTGCACCATGGCTGCACCTATTGGGTATTTACATTTTGTGCATATTTATTGCACTTGATATCGGCTTTGTACCTTGGCTGCACGAGTTTATGATTTCGTGGATTTTAAACAGTTGATTTGACATTGTGCATATGGTACGCACTCGATTTGATTTCTGCACTCGGTATAGATCACATATGCTTGCAGTGCATTGATACGTGTTTTGTGCACGCGTTTGCACGCGTTTATGGTTTTATACAACTTGGTACACTCGGTGTTGCTTTTTATACGCATTTGAGTTATTGATGAGATTTCGTGCATTAGCTGCACCACATTTGTATTTTGGGAATTTGTTGCACCAGCTTCGTATTTCGTACATTTGTTGCACTAGATTCGCATTCCATGCGTTTGTTGCACCAGGTGGGTATTTCGTGCATCGGTTGCACTAGATTTATACTCCGTACATTGGTTACACCCGATTTATGTCTTTGAGCATTCTTTTTACCAGATTTGTGTTTTCATGCACGTGTGTACTTGATGTTCGCTTTCATGCATGCTATTGCAATAGATGGTTTAAACAAACCTAACGCGCTAGGGTCGGATTTTTGCGCGTATTGGACGCTTGGTATTGGAATTCATGCATGTTGGATGCACTTGAGTGAGATTTTATTTATGCACGTCGGATGGACTTGATTTGGATTTTCATGCATGTTGGGAGCATGATATGAGATGTGATTTTGTGCACACCGGAAACACACAATTGGGGTTTTCAATTCGTGCATGCTAGTTGCACTGGATTGAGATTTTCATGCACTAAAGATCCACTAGATGTTGTTGTCGTGCACATCCATTGCACTGGACAGATGCTTTCGTGCACAACCGTTGCACTTAGTTTTGCTTTTTTGCATATTGTGGCACTTGTATTGGATTTGATTTCCATGCGCACCAGACATACGTGATTATTGGATACACCTTTTGGGGCTGATTTTGCTCTTGAGCACTTTTCTTTCATGATGGGCACTATATTATGTAGTAGCCGAATAGGACTGATCTGAGGACAGTGTCTGAGTATTTTGCATGCATAAAAAGTTGAACAAGAGGTTTTCTAAAAAGAAGCTATAGTCTCTCTATTTCTTACTGTTAGTCATATGTATGCCCTAGAAGCCATTACTGTACATGAGATGTATATTGTAGTGGATGCTGGGACATATATAGGGAGGACATTCTTGCTCGACATGATAGTACGCTATCTTGTTGCTCTTTATCTTAACATGTACACTTATTGTCTCTCTGTTACATATTGATAAAGCCCTTAGCATGTGTACTCCACTTCCAGGACTATGATGCAGATCATACTAGTGGGGCCTGGGTTGTCCATGAGTACATCCTTCAATGTTCCTAGTTGTGGGATTATCGAGACGGGGCATCGATATTCCAGAGTAAACTGGCGTATATCTTCTCGACCCATGTGATGGCCGATGGATGATCCCATATCCATTGGTATTTGACATCAGAGATGGTATGCAGGTGCTCAGTGGAGACTGGGTATACTGAACGGACTCGTCGAGAACTCCTAGATGGTATTATACCTCACGTCAGATGGCAGTTTTCTGGTGACACTGGTACAGCTTAGTCTGTCGACCCGACATCGTCATAGAGTCCTGTGTGTATCCCACTGTGCTTTGATTTCCACCCTACCACGGCTCTACTGAGTCGTGCAAACAGGTGGTTTTTGGGTACAGTCCTGAGTCACATGGAGGCAATGAGCGATAGGAGGCAATTCGTCTCTCTCGGTATTGGGGGTTGATGTTGCGCTATGTTCGATTGGCCATAACTGGAAATCGCTGGCCAGGTTTGCTGTGATTTACTGGTAAGTATTATCAATAGTTTCATGAACATTATGGACCTTACATCGGCATGACTTATCAAGATATTGGGGTATGACGTTTATCACCCCTAGGCGAGATATGCGACATATCAGACGAACAAACCGGACTGGGCGGTAAGTGTTACTTATAGGATTCGCAGGAGTGTGAGCAGGCTTGCTCGTTGATCTTCTGATCACTCAATACCCGGGTGGCCGTTACGTTTAGCAGACCGCTTGCGGCTTATGGGTGACTGATATGATCACCACCAACTGCCGGCGTATTAGCAAATCTTTAGAGTCCTACACAGAGGTTTCCTGGCTCAAGCGAAACGAAATAGGAGCGCATATGAGATATGCGCGGGACCGAGAATAATACAAGTATGTGATACTGTATTCTATTCTCGCGATTTGTATCATCGGTCGGTTATATGTGATATAGCCGGGTTACCGAATCATGTGTTGATTCGATATATTGATACACTAGGTATTAGTCGGTTATATGAGATATGACCGGAATATTAAATCAAGTTTTGGTTTAATGATTTAATGTATAATTATATATTTGATATATTACTTTACATTAACTAGTATTTGTTCACTTAAGATTCATTTTCTCACTTTATGTGCACATGTTGTATATGTATTATATGTTTGTGCACTAGATTGTATCATGCTTGATGATACATGCAAACTTAGGTGTATCAGTGACTTATACCATATTTAAGTTAGTGGAAAAGGTTTCTATTTATTTTGTAATTCAAAATTAGCGTGCAGTTTGTCATGCTTGAAGCTTCATGAAGCTTTTATCATCATTTGACCAAGTCCACTAACTTTGTCTCACTAAAGATATTTATTAACCAAACCAATAACTTAAACTATGGTTTAGTCTCTACAAATGTTAACTCACCCATGTTTGCATTATGATAAACTTCACTTATTATTCTTTTATTATTATTCATTTTTCTTTCTTCTTCTTCTTCTTCATGAAGAAGAAAAGCTTGCTAGAATTTTTCAAGTGAAGAAATAAAGTGAGAAATCAAAATCTAAAGTGAACCCACTTCCTATTTCATCATCCTCTACTACTTTCCATTTAGTTTAGGGTGTTCTCTTCACAAAGTTCTTGACCTAGTGAAGATGGAGCTTGAGTTTGGGTCTCCTCGACATAGATAATCTTCGGCCTCGAAGTCAACGAGCTAGCCCATTCATTTCTCCGAAGAAACCATCACTAGAGTCTAGGATCTCGATGATCGCAGCGAAGGGACGTCAACACGGAGCTTTAGAAGTGAAGGACCGGATCTACAAAGGTTGTATTTTCATTCACTTCCTTTTGTAATGTTAGATTACATGTTATGTTACCCTAGTTTTCTAGTATGATCTTTAGTTTGATTTCTTAGCACGCCCTAAAATTCTTGTTGTGGCATGTGTGATGTTTGCAAAGCCTAGGTTAGGTGCTAAGGAATCCCAACATAGTATCAAAGCCTAACTAAAAACTTAGACGTTGTTAAGACAATGCGAAACCGAAAGACTCCGCAAAAATACGATTTTAGAAACCCATGGATTTGCTCTCTGGAAAATTTTTGAAAAGTGGCCTGGAAATTATTTCAACAACTGCAGAGTAGAATTTAGGGTATTCTAAGAACACAGGTGAAATACGAGGAGGGAATCTCAGACAAAAAACGGTGACAGGGCATCATTTTCCGGCGACGCTGGCCGTACTGGCTCTTTCCCTTCTCGTATTGCACCAGTGCTTTCTGCTCTTGTTCTCGGGTTTCTGGTATTGTTTGTTTAGTCCAAATTTTCATGTGATGATAATTGTGTTATGGACTCTTTGCGGAGTATTTCGTATTCGTATTTTTTGCATTGTATTCGTAACTTAGACCGTGTTTAACATTTCGAACGAAATTCAAACTTCACCCTATGACCCCCTCTGAAATTTCCAAGTGTTGGAACTTTTCTAAGTTAATTATATTCGATGTTCGTTCAAGTAACTCAATGGACCCTCTAGAAGAACATATAAACCTTAACTCGATTCTATGCCCTTAGAACCTTGGTTTGAACCTTAGGTTTGCCGTGGTTCCGCGTTGTCATAGGTGAGGCGTTGGTTTACCCCTTCTACGGCTGGATCATAGGTACTGTGGCACATTTTGGATACTTTAACTTCGCTCAAGTGTTGAGCTCATTGGGAGTTGAAGGGATTGGTTGATTCGATTGAAATGTTTAAACATAGTCTAGTATATTGTGATACAATACTTGGAATCAACAACATTTGAATTTTATAAGTCTAGAAATTTAGTCTCATTTGATTGGTTGCCACGGAATTTTGATGCGATCAAAAATCCGTCGCAATCACTTTGTGTATTCGGATACTCGCCGGGTAACATTACTAGATAGCCATACCCCATATCCCCGACCAAGTGACTGTAGGAGAACTCCGTTGCCAAAAAGCATCCATCTGGGTGCTCGCGGCCGCGGTGTTCCGCCTAAGTGCACTTCGTCGTCGGTATCGGGGGGTGCGGCCATCTACTAAAGTTTCCGACGAGCATTCGATCGGGATGTCGGGAATCTTGTTGAAATGCTCAACTGAATATTGGAAAGTGTTTTCAATATTGAGACTAAAATGCGGGGTTTATAATTGTTAGGCATGCGATGTCTAAGGAATTCATATTTTTAGGCATGAAATCCGCAATATGTGATATTACGGGTTTATGATGTCTAAGGTTGTTGCGGATTCCAACTGTTGTAGTTTTTCACTTTCTTTTCTGCAACCGTAAGTGTATTATGTGGGGTATCACCGGTTTCGTTGCTATACGTCAACGACAATTAAGATACGCATATTTACTTACGTTGATGACATGCGATGTTATGTGTTGCTGGATATGTTATATTGGATCGTCGTGTTTGAATAGCCGGGGTTTTTTATGTGAGATGGGTGTTTTTCATTTTCATTCATGTAAAAACTTGTATGTAATATTCTTTTATTTAGGGCACATCCGGGTTGAGGAAGATGTCACCGTTGATATATATTATTTACTTTTCCGCATTAGGATAGACCCAAGGAGGGGAGCACAAGTAACCGGGTTCTTGGGTCCAGTGGGAGACCATCTCGAGGAGTCGAGTCCGGGTCTCCTAACTCTAGAATTGGTAGGGTTGCTTTTCGCTCTCGTAGGGGTCTAGGGGGTATTGGATTGGCTATTCATCATAACCGTGGAATCCGTGTTTTATACAGGCTTAAAATAAAGCACGGACATCCTAGTATATCAAATATTTCATATGTTGTTTTCTGCTACGTTATCTGTGATGTGATCATGTAATATGTTCAGATAGATACTTTATATAGTATATATGATATATTATATAGACGTTGCTTATGTTTTACACCCGCGCTAGCCCTGCCCCTCTATGCCGTTAGTTACCTAACCTAACGATGCATAACAGGACATCGAGGCGAATGCGGGAGACATAAGCGTACGTTGTATTTATCTGTGATGTTTAGGTGACTTAAATAATGGGACATTCATTAATGAGATTAATGAAAGAAAATAAACCAAAAAGATGTTGGGGAATCAAATTTCAAAAATTAGGTAGCTCTAGTTGTTTCTTTGCATAGCGGTATTCCTTGTAGAATATCCAACACCTCATTCGACGAGGAAAGAGCCGAGATCCCTTTACCGGGAGTGACCTCTTTAGCAATAATTAGAAGATGCTACAACCTTCAGTTTGTCTTTTGACTGTTTTTCTAGTTCTTGCTTTGCATAGTGGTATTGTGAATATCCTGCACCTCATTCGACGAGGAAAGAGCCGAGATCCCTTCACCGGGAGTGACCACTTTAGCGAAACTAGCAAAAGACTCAAAAACACTCCATTTAAAACCATTTGATTCTGCAACGAGATCAAGTTCAAAGCGTTGAAGGTTTTCTTAAAAACCATCCGCAACCCTCCGTCATTTTAAGAAGTAGAGTAGTTAGTATTCGTGCTGTGTTTGTTGACCTTAGTTAAGGCACAGTGTACGGTAGCTAAGTGATGTCTTCCTATACCGCATATGATGCGATTAGTTAGGACAGTCATGTAACTTTGTTAACCTTAGTTAAGGGTCATGTGGGTAGGTCTAATTAATCATGAAATGACGGGTAGAACTTGGCTAGTACTTATAATTTGTTGACCATAGTTAAGGTCATAAGTACTAGGGGTAAAAACCATTATCGGGAGTTTCAAGTGTTGAAACCTGCAATGAGATTGCATACCTTCTATATGATAGTTGGATCCCGATACCCACTGTGACTAATTGTTACTCTTGAGAGAGTTTTGAACTTTACAATTAGCCGATCAAGTAGGTGTCTAGAAAGGTGTCATCGGGGTTACAACCCTGGGAAAACGAGGTTTATTTTAATTAGGTCCGTGCGAAAGCACGGGGAACCTCCCTCAAAGTACCGGCACTGGCCTGGCTGAAAGATTGGCGAACTTGTAGAGTATAATTAATCCCGGCTAGTCTTTCCTTTTAAGGTTTGAAGGAAGATTTGATAAAAACAGTGGGATCCATCCTGATTAGATAAAATATAAAACCAATCTAATCTTTCAAGAGCGGACGCAGAGTGTTTTCTTCTCTCTCTCTCCAGGTAGCGACCATGTCACGCCTTAATCAAGATAATAATATGGATGTATTGACTGAACCATCTTGTTATACCGAGCTGGGGAGCATTAGTCCCGCTCCAACTTATAATTGTTATAAGACTTAGCAGGAAATAGGGGATTACCAGGATTCCCATGCCGCCCAAACGAAGAGAGTGCATGATGATGCATCTTCTTTGGATGTGTTCATTACATAGAACTATTTCTTAGTATCCTCTACGTCCTTGGTATTTGATACCGAATCAGGATCCCGAATATGTAATCTGTTACATGGGCTACAGATAGGCAGAGAACTGAGAACGGGTGATAAGTTTCAAGAGTTGAAAACGGTGCAATTGTTGCAGCTAAGGTGTTGGCAGTTATCACCCTGTATCACCAAATACATTGATTCTGAACGAATGTTATTAGATACCGAACCAGATATACAACATCATATCAGTCTCTTTATTTATTAAAGAAGGATATAATTTTGTATTGTTGGATAATGTTTTGAACATTTCCTACATCAAGTGTTGATCAGTTCAGGCACGTTATCTAAAAGCATATACATTCTAAATCAAACCACAGTTCTTAACCTACAGAAGACACACGAGAGGAAGAATTCAGAAATGAACGAATCCTTCTTGAGGCATTGTAGACTAGGTCATATCAATGCAACCCGACTAGGTAAGTTGCATTTAGATACATATTTAAATCAGTTTGAATTTACATCTTGTGAAACTTGCCAGTCATGTCACAAAGATAAGATGACCATAGCTCCGTTTACTTGAAACAGAGAAAGAGTTAGTGAACTCTTGGGACTGATACATAGTGATGTTCGAAGGGCCCCAGTCTACATATGCCAGGACTGGTTCTTTGTATTTCCTTACATTCACTGATAATCTCTCAAGATTCGGACACATGTTCCTGTTGAAACACATGTCTGAAGCTTTTGAGAAATTCAAAGAATATAAGTTTAGAGAACAAAAACGGGTATAAGTATTATGTTCTTTGATGTGATCAGGGAGGAGAATACATGGGCATGGAGATCCTGGACTATTATAAAAGAGAATAAGTTCTCTCTCAGCATTACTCCTCCGTAGACACCACAGCACATCGGTGTATCGGGGCAGAGCAATCTCACCCTATTTGATATGATGTGCTCTATGATGAGTACTACTGAGTTACCTGTTTCCTTTTGGGGGTTATGCACTTGAGAAGCTGCATACCTATTGAATTGGCTTCCAATCAAATCAGTGCCTACCACTCCATATAAGATATGGTATGGGAAGAGCCCATCTCTTAAGTGAGTTAAGATTTGGGGTTGTCCGACCTATGTCTAAAAGAAAAATACAGACAAGCTCGAGGCAAGGTCAGTTCTGTAGACCTGGAAGGATTTCCTGCTATACAAACTACAGCTGATGATTTGGTAGAACCGGAGGATTTAATAGTTCCCGACGAACCTCAGCCTATCCGCCGATCTAGTAAGGTTCCTCATCCGCCTGAGAGATACTTCGGTTTCTCGATGACAGTGGGAGCGAGGATTGCGTCATGAGATGATGACCCAACTAGTTTCGAACGGGCCATCAAGAGTGGGGACTCTGTAAGAATGGCTGGATGCTAAGCGATCTGAGATGGAATCTATATACACCAACAAAGTATGGACTTTGGTAGCTATATCTGAAGGGTTAAATCCCCATCAGGAGCAAGTATATCTTGAGAAGATTACTAGGTGTAAATGGAAAAGTTAAGACTTTCAAAGCTAGACTTATTGAAAAGGGTACTCGTCATTAACCAGGCTTGGATTGTGATGTAACTTTTTTTCAGTAGCTATGCTTATGTCCGTCCGGATCCTACTTGCCAGTGCTGCATACCATGACTATGATATCTCATGGTTGGGTGTCATGACAACTTTTCTAAATATCGATTTAGAAGAAAACGTCTATAAGAACACAGCCAGATGGCTTCGTAAACAGTGGGAGCAGCGGAAACGTGTGCAAGATGCTTTATGGAATAAAGCAGGCATCGCAGAGTTGGAACATCTATTTTGATGTGGTAGTCAAAGAGTTCGACTTCATCAAAATGGTAGACGAACCTTGTATATACAAAAAGGGTAGTAGAGAGTAAGGTGGTCTTCCTAGTATTGTACGTGGATGACATACTCTTGATAGGAAAAGAGTTTCCTATGCTACACTCGGTCAATCTCCTCTTATCACATTGATTCTCTATATAGGATCTAGGTGATACCTCCAAAATCCTGGGTTTTAGATCTATGAGATAGATATAAATGGATGTTAGGATTCTCACTAGGTGTAGTGAGATGGTATCAATCGATCCTGAGGAGAATCACTGGATAGCTTCCAGGATGGTAAAGACGACTGAATGTCAGTCACAGGCATTGTCTTTACCCTCGGTGAAGGGACGGTATGTTGGAAGAGTTCCAAGCTAGATACTGTGGCAATTTAGACGATAAAGGCTAGTGACATCGCTATCAAAGATACTACCAAAGAGACAGTTTGGGTGTATATTAGTTTATATGATGAACTAGGTTCCTATCATTGTGTGACAATGGAGGTGAGGCTTTGGCCTAAGAACCACGGTCCCATCAGTGACCAAGACATATTCCAAGACAGTATCACCTGATCATAGAGATAGATGATCTCCAGGGAGATTGAGGTTAGGAGAACAGACTCAGAGGACAACACGGAGGATCCACTCACAAAGTCATTTTCCCAGAGAGAGACTTTTATGGGATGGTTACGTATGAGATACTGCAACCACAGCTATAGATGGCCCTAGTGCAAGTGAGAGATTGTTAGTTATATGTATGCCATAGAGGCCATTACTGTACATGAGATGTATATTGTAGTGGATGCTGGGACATATATAGGGAGGACTTTCTTGCTCGACATGATAGTACGCTATCTGGTTGCTCTTTATCTTAACATGTACACTTATTGTCTCTCTGTTACATGTTGATAAAGCCCTTAGGATGTGTACTCGACTTCCAAGACTATGATGCAGATCATACTAGTGGGGCCTGGGTTTTCCATGAGCACATCCTTCAATGTTCCTAGTCGTGGGAATATCGAGACTAGGCATCGATATTCCAGAGTAGACTGGCGTATATCTTCTCGACCCATGTGATGGGCGATGGATGATCCTATATCTATTGGTGTTTCACATCAGAGATGGTATGCCGGTGCTCAGTGGAGACTGGGTACACCGAACAGACTCGCCGAGAACTCCCAAATGGTATTATACCTCACGTCAGATGGCGGTTCTCTGGTGACACTGGTACAGCTTAGTCTGTCGACCCGAGATCGTCATAGAGTCTTGTGTCTCTCCCGCTGTGCTTTGATTTCCATCCTACCACGACTCTACTGAGTCATGCAAACAGGTGGTTTTTGGGTACAGTCCTGAGTCACATGGAGGCAATGAGCGATAGGAGGGGATTCGTCTCTCCCGGTATTGGGGGTTGATGTTGCGCTACGTTCGATTGGCCATAACTTGAAATCCCTGGCCAGGGTTGCTGTGATTTACTGGTAAGTGTTATCAGTAGTTTCACGAACGTTATGGACCTTACATCGGTATGACTTATCAAGCTATTGGGGTCTGACGTTTACTACCCCTAGGCGAGATATGCGACATATCAAACGAACAGACCGGACTGTGCGGTAAGTGTTACTGATTGGATTCGCAGGAGTGTGAGTAGGCTTACTCGTTGATCTTCTGATCGCTCGATACACGGGTGGCCATTACGTTTAGCAGACCGCTTGCGGCTTGTTGGTGACTGATATGATCACCACCTACTGCCGGCGTATTGACGAGTCTTTAGAGTCCTACACAGAGGTTTCCTGGCTTAAGCGAAACGAAATAGGACTGCATATGAGATATGCGCGGGAAAAGAATAATACCAGTATGTGATACTGTATTCTATTCTCGTGATTTTTATCATCGGTCGGTTATATGTGAGATAGCCGGGTTACCGAATCAAGTGTTGATTCGATATATTGATACAGTAGATATTAGTCGGTTATATGAGATTTGACCGGTCATTAAATCAAATGTTGATTTAATGATTTAATGTATAATTATATATTTGATATATTACTTTACATTAACTAGTATTTGTTCACTTAAGATTCATTTTCTCACTTAATGTGCACATGTTGTGTATGTGATATATGTTTGTGCTCTAGATTGTATCATACTTGATGATACATGCAAACTTGGGTGTATGGGTGACTTATACAATATTTAAGTTAGTGGAAAAGGTTTATATTTATTTTGTAATTCAAAATTAGTGTGCACTTTGTCATGCTTGAAGCTTCATGAAGCTTTTAGCATCATTTGACCAAGTCCACTAACTTTATCTCACTAAAGATATTTATTAACCAAACCAATAACTTAAACTATGGTTTAGTCTCTACAAAGGTTAACTCACCCATGGTTGCATTGTGATAAACTTCACTTATTATTCTTTTATTATTATTCATTATTCTTTCTTCTTCTTCTTCTTCATGAAGAAGAAAAGCTTGCTAGAATTTTTCAAGTGAAGAAATAAAGTGAGAAATCAAAATCTAAAGTGAACTCACTTCTTATTTCATCATCCTCTACTACTTGCAATTTAGTTTAGGGTGTTCTCTTCATAAAGTTCTTGACCTAGTGAAGATGGAACTTGAGTTTGAGTCTCCTCGACGTAGATCATCTTCGGCTTTGAAGTCAACGAGCTAGCCCGTTCATTACTCCGAGGAAACTATCACTAGAGTCCGGGATCTCAATGATCACAGCGAAGGGACATCAACACGGAGCTTTAGAAGTGAAGGACCGGATCTACAAAAGTAGTATTTTCATTCACTTCCTTTTGCAATGTTAGATTTAATGTTATGTTACCCTAGTTTTCTAGTATGATCTTTAGTTTGATTTCTTAGCACTCCTTAAAATTCTTGTTGTGGCATGTGTGATGCTTGCAAACCTTAGGCTAGGTGCTAAGGAATCCCAACACTTACGTGTCTGTGAGCGACGTGAACGTTTACAAAGAAAAATCATTTGGGATGTTTTAAAACGGCGGAACGTATATATTAGCGTCCGTCACTTGTGCCGTGAGTTACGTATCACACGGCAATTCAAAAAGGATTTTGCATATGTTTTATTCAGTTCTAAGAGCTTTTTCTAAGGATGTGTACTATATCCGTATTATAGAATTTGACTAGTGCATATTGGATTTCAGTAATGGATTTCGAGATCTGTATCTCCTTTGTAACTCCGATGGTATGAGTGCAAATCCGATGATTTGCGTGACGCTTGACAGAGCTCGATATTGAGTTTCATACTCGTTTTCAGGCGAACAGGATGCGCTGTGGTATTTCTGTATCTTCCGTGATTTCGGAGCCCCGTTAATTTGAGCTGATTATTGAAATATTTTAATATGTGGGGTGTTAAATTTAAATTTTGGGACCGAATTTATTTAAGGGGGGAACACTGTAACATTTCAGAAATATAAAATATTATTTTTGGAAATTTAATATTAAAATAATGTATTTCGCGAAAACTATTCGATTTGCGGATAAGGATTTTCGTAAAATGGTATAGTATATACCAATATTTGGAAATTTATCGGTGATTAAAACGATTTATTTATTTTAATTATATTTATCAAAATTTTGGTAAAATCCGTGTCTTTACATTTTTCCGTGACTTGTGCACCGTGCCATGTGCATGTTGGGTTGTGACTTGTGCGTTTTGAGAGTTAGAGAAATAAAGAGAAGAGAAAAGAAATGAAATACAAACAGAGAAAGAGTTTGAGTGTGAATCGAATCAATTAGACGCCTTGGTTAAAATTGAGTAAAACAAAATAGATATTTGTGAAGATGGTGAGAATAAGAGAGAGTAAGGGTAGGAGAGAGAGGGGGCTGCCATTCATTCATCTCCTCCTTTGTTTCTTCATCTTCTCCACCTCAATTTCCCTCCACCTTCACCCCCACATATCATCTCCAATCTTTCACTAAAACTGTAACGTTTTGAAAATCGTTTCGGTGAAATTTCGAAAAAATCGGTAAAATAAGGGGGTTTTCTGTAAAAAGTCAAAATACAAATATCTTATTATAAAAATTAAATATACATATTCTATCTATGTAATTGCTATTATTTGGTATTTATTGAGCCGCTGGTGAAATTTCAAATTTTCTGAAAAAAATATTATTTATTATTATTTTAAGCCGTCACTAATACATTTAATTAGGGAAAATTACAAATTGGAATGAGTTGAAACAAATTTTTTGCATCATAAAACATTAAATAAAATTTTATCATATGGTTTTTGGAACGAAATCATTTGCTAAAACGGTTTAGAAATTATTGAAGAAAAAAGGCTTTTTTTAGCGTAAATGGATGTTTGGGGTATTGTATTTATCAATTTTTCATCACCCCACACCCGTACCCACACCCACACACCCCCATTCACTTATACCCTTGAAGAATTCAGCAGCCCCCTCTTTTGTCCCCACTTGGTTTTTAAAGAAAAGAAATGAAAGAAAAGAAAAGAAAAGAGTAGAAAATGGTATAATTTGAGTTGACTTTGACTTGAACTAACTTTCCCCACCTCACTCTCTCTCCTCCCTCACCCAATCCCCCAAGATTTCTGGCCGAAACCTGAACCACAACAGCCCCAAATACTTCATCTCATTTTTCCATCAAAATCCCCAAAATTTCTATCAAAAATCCACCATTTTTCTCAAAAATTCAAAGCTAATTCTAAATCCAAGCTTTACCCATTATTCTTTAGCTATTCAAGCATGGATCTTGGAGCATGAAATCATTGTTGGAAGCTAAGATTTTTGCAAGTTTGATCTCAAGCTTGTGAGGTATAATCATAACCTTATACTTAATTTGTTGTTAAATTACTTGAATCTAGCTATTAGGTGTTAAATTAGGGTTTTAAATTTCAAGTTTTGAAATTTAAAGAAAGGGTTTTGATTACTAAGTTAGGGTTTGTTGTGGAAATGAGTTGTGTTTGATTGTGTATGGTTTAGTGAGGTGGATTAACATATTTAGTTTTGTAGAAAACTAATCTAGTTGTTAATTACAAGTTGTTACTTGAAAAATGTCCAAATTAAGCTTTTTGTTGCAAACTAGTTTTTTTGATTTAATTCGAAATATGAGATTAAAAATATGGTTAGGGTTTTTATCATATTATTAACTTTATTAAGTGTAGTTTAACACTTTCGTTCATGGAAATCCTGTTAGTTATATGTATGCCCTAGAGGCCATTACTGTACATAGGATGTATATTGTAGTGGATGCTGGGACATATATAGGGAGGACTTTCTTGCTCGACATGATAGTATGCTATCTGGTTGAACTTTACCTTAACGTGTATACTGATTGTCTCTCTGTTACATGTTGGTAAATCCCTTAGGATGTGTGCTTGACTACCTGGATTATGATGCGGATCATACTAGTGGGGACATGGTAGTCCATAAGTACATCCTTCAAAGTCCCTAGTCGTGGGTGTATCGAGACGGGGCATCGATATACCAGAGTAGACTAGCGTGTACCCTCTTGACCCATACAGATGGGCGATGGATGATCCCATATCCATTGGTGTTTGACATCAGAGATGATATACGGGTGCTCAGTAGAGACTGGGTACACTGGACGGACTCGCCGAGAACTCCCAGATGGTATTATACCTCACGTCAGATGGCAGTTCTCTGGTGATACTGGTACAGAGTAGTCTGTTGACCCGAGATCGTCATAGAGTCTTGTGTGGTTCCCACTGTGCTTTGATTTCCATCTTACCACGTCCAAGAGGGCGTGCAAAACGGTGGTTTTTGGGTACAGTCCCGAGTCACATGGAGGCAATGAGCGATAGGAGGGGATTCGTATCTCCCGGTATAGGGGGTTGATGTTGCGCTGTGTTCGATTGGCTATAACAGGAAATCCCTGGCCAGGGTTGCTAAGATTTACTGGTAAGTGTTACCAGTAGTTTCTCGAACAGTTATAGACCACATATCGACACGATTTATCGAGCTATTGGGGTCTGACGTTTACCACCCCTAGGCGAGATATGCGACATATCAGACGATCAGACCGGACTGTACGGTAGTGTTACTGGTCGGATTCACTGGAGTGTGAGCGGGCTTGCTCGTCGATATTCAGATCGCTCAATACCCGGGTGGCCGTTACGTTTAGCAGACCGCTTGCGGCTTGTGGGTGCTTGATATGATCATCACCTGCTGCCGGCGTATTGACGAGTCTTTAGAGTACTACACAGAGGTTTCCTGGCTCAAGCGAAACGAAATAGGAGCGCATATGAGATATGTGCGGGACCGAGAATAATGCGTGTATGTGATACCGTATTCCATTCTCGCGATGAATGTATCGAAAGGTTGTATGCGATATAACCTAGTTATCGAATCAAGGGTTGGTTCGATAAGCCGATACATAGAATACTAGTCGGTTATATGCGATATGACCGGATCGTTAAATCAAGTGTTGATTTAATGATTTAATGCATAATTATATATTTGATATATTACTTTGCATTAACTAGTATTGGTTCACTTTAAATGGATTTTCTCACTCGGATTGTACACATTGTATATGTGATATACTTTTGTGCACTTGATTGTATCATGTTTGATGATACATGTTTAACTATAGTTAAGTGTAATGGATTAAGCCATGGTTAAACTAATGATTAGGGTTTTCTATTCTTACTTATTTATTTATTTATTTATTTTGAATAGATAAGAAAAGAATGGTTGCTAATTTTGGAGTTTAGTTGAAGCTTCATGAAGCTTTGACTTTGTAACCATTCTTGTCTTCATCTTTAACCCTAACCATTAATCTAACCTTAGTTAATTCTCTACACTTGACCATGGTTCTAATATGTTAAGTATTCATTTTCTTTTCCAATTATAATAATCTTATCATATTATTCTTCTTCTTCTTCCTTGCTTCAAGTGAAGAAAAGCTTACTTCATCAATGGTGATTGATGATAAAGAGTGAGAAATCCAATTCTAAATTGAACCCACTTCCTATTTCTTCATCCTCTACCTCTTGCCAAGTAGTAGAGTGTGTTTTCTTCACAAGTTTCTTGACTTGGTGAAGTCGGAGCTTGATTTAGCGATGCCTCGACGTAGATCATCTTCGGCATGGACATCGACGACCTAGCTCGCTTATTCTCCGATGAAGTCGACGCTAGAGCCCGGATTCTTTTTGGACAGCGGATAGGACTTCGTTGCGGAGATATGGAGGTAGAGAACCGGATCTACAAAGGTTGTATTTCCGTTTCCCATTAGTTAAGTGTTAACTAGTTATCTTTTCGCCTAGAAATCTAGCCAACGATCCGTAGTCGGGTCTCTCGGCACCCATAAATTTTAATATTGGCATGTTCGATGCCTCGTAAGACCTCCTTGGTGTGCCTAAGAACCCTACAGTGGTATCAGAGCCTAGCTAGAGCCTTAGGCGAAGTCCAGACGGAGTTTGAAGTCCGAACGAACCCGAAAACCCATTTCTAACATGCTCTCTGTCCTTTTTTGAAAACAGTGAGTTTTTCCAAATTAAAAATTGCTAAAAAATTCAGCAGGGAAAAATAAGAATTACGGTGCAAAAATTTTCTGGTGAACAGTAAATTTCGCGGCGGATCCGCGGCAGAAGCATGGCTTCTGCGGCGGATCAGCGGCCCCTTGATGACGTCAGCCCTGTTCCTTTGCACAGTAATTCCTAGTTCAAAGAGCTGAGTTTTCTGGGAATTTTTAATATTTATTCAAGAGTTGAATTTTTCTGCTGTGTTTTTGGGGATTCGGTGTTTCGATCGGAGTATCAAATTTTGTCTGTGTGGCTTTCCGGATAAATTTTAGAATATGTTAAAAAGTTCGACCGGATATAAATACCCAATTTTTCCCCTGTCGGGAAATTTCCAAGTGTTGGATTTTTCCGTAGTTTAACGACGTTCTAAGTAGTGCAAGTAACGCGATGGTCCCTCTAGAAGACAACAAACCTTAACTCGATTATGTGACCGTCTTGAACTGCCCTTTGAACCTTCGGGTTTGGGGCAGTACGGCGTGCCACATGTGAGGCGTTGGCTTGACCCTTCTACGGCTGGACCGTCGGTACTGAGGCACGAACTGAATGTTGTTAGACTTATTTCATGTGTTGATCTGTATCGGGAAAACTTGGGTGTTCGAATGTTCAATCGGAAAGTTTAACATTTTCTAATTATCTAGAATGGGATACAATAATTGGAATTCACAAGTAGTTATGAGATAACTGAATGAATGTTATAAACATAGCAGTTTAGTCTCACTTGATCGGTTGCCACGGAATTTTGATGTGATCAAAAGTCCGTCGCAATCACGTAGCGTACGCGGATACTCGCCGGGTAAACTTAATAGACAGCCTCGCTCCATTGCCCCGACCAAGTGACTGTAGGAGAACCCCGTCGCCGAAAGCATCCGTTCGGGTGCTCGCGGCAGCGGTGTTCCGCCTTGGTGCACTTCGTCGACGGTATCGGGGGTGCGGCCGCCTACTAAAGTTTGCGACGAGTATTCGATCAGACTGTCGGGAATCTTGTTGAATTGCCCGACTCGATATTGAAAAGTGTTTTCGATAATGAGACTGAAATGCGGGGTTTATAATTGTTAGGCATGTGATGTCTAAGTAATTCATTTGGTCAGGCATGCGATGTCTGAGATGGTTGCGGATTCCAACTGTTGTAGTTTTACACTTTCTTTTCTGTGACCGTAAGTGTAATATGTGATATCGCCGGTTTCGTTGCTATATGTCAACGACAATTGGGATGCGCATATTTACTTACGTTGATGACATGTGATGTTATGTGTTGCTGGATATGTTATATTGGATCGTCGTGTTTGAATAGCCGGGGGTTTTTATGTGAGATGAGTGTTTTTTTATTTTCATTCATGTAAAAACTTGTATGTAATATTCTTTTATTGGGGCACTTCCAGGTTGCGGAAGTTGTCACCGTTGTTGTATATTATTTACTTTTCCGCACTAGGATAGACCCAAGGAGAGGAGCACAAGTAACCGGGTTCTGGAGTCCAGTGGGAGACCAACTCGAGGAGTCGAGTCCGGGTCTCCTAACCCTAGAATTGGTAGGGTTGCTTGCCGCTCTCGTAGGGGTCTAGGGGTGTGGGTTTGGCTATTCATCACGACCGTGGAATCCGTGTTTTATACTGGCTCGTATTGAAAACACGGATGTCCTAGTATATCCAATATTTCATATGATTCTTCTGCTGCAATATCTGTGATGTGATCATGTGATGTTCTGTGATAGATACAGTATATAATATATATGATATATTATATAGACGTTACTTATGTTTTACACCCGCGCTAGCCCTGCCCCGCTCTGCCGTTAGTTACCTAACCTAACGGTGCACGAGGGGACATCGAGGCGAATGCGAATGGCATAAGTGTACGTCGTATTTATCTGTGATGTTTAGGTACTTTAAATGATGGGACTTCATTAATGTGATTAATGAAATAAAAGAAACCTAAGATGTTGTAGAATCGAATTTCAAAAATAAAACAGGTAGCTACAGTTCTTGCTTTGCACAGCGGTATATGAGATATATCCTGCACCTTATTCGATGAGGAAAGGACCGAGATCCCTTCACCGGGAGTGACTCCTTTAGCAATAACTGGCAGATGCTACACACTCGGTTTGTTTTTTGATAGCTTTTATGTGTTTTTGCTTTGCACAGTGATATATATGGTATATCCCGCACCTCATTCGACGAGGAAAGGACCGACGATCCCTTCACCGGGAGTGACTCCTTTAGCAAAACTACAAAAGCCTCAAAAACACTCCATTTCAAAATTCATTCGATTCTACAACGATATCAAGTTCATTACGCAATAGATTTTCAGAAAAACCTGTCGTAGCCCTCCGTCATTTCAGATAAGTAGTAGTTAGTATTCGTGCTGCGTTTGTTGGCCTTTGTCAAGGCGCAGTGTGCGGTAGCTAACTGGTGCTTATCTGCTTATGCATATGATGCAGATTGAGTTAGGGTAGTCGTGCGACCTTGTTGGCCTTTGTCAAGGGCCGTGCGGGTGGGTTTAATTCAATCAGGAAATGACGGGTTGAACTTGACTAGCATCCTATGGTTTGTTGGCCTTTGTCAAGGTCATAGGAGGTTAGGGGCAAAATATTATCGGGAATTTCAAGTGTTGAAATTTGCAATGAGATTGCATACCTTCTATGAGATAGTTGGATCCCGATACCCGCTGCGAGTAAGAGTTACTCCTGGGAGAGTTTTATACATTACAATTAGCCGATCAAGTAGGTGTCTAGAAAGGTGTCAACGGGGTTACGCCTCTGGGAAAACGAGGTTTACATTAATTAGGTTCGTGCGAAAGCACGGGGGACCTCCCTCAAAGTACCGACACTGGCCTGGCTGAAAGATTGGCGAACTTGTAGTGTGTAATTAATCCCGGCTAGTCTTTCCTTTTTGGGTTTGAAGGAAGATTTGATAAAAAGCAGTGGGAGCCATCCTGATTAGATAAAATAATAACCAATCTATTCTTGACAGAGCGCACGCTGAGTGTTTTCTTCTCTCTCTCTCCAGGTAGCGACCATATCACGCCTTAATCAAGATAATAATACGGATTATTGACCGAACCCGCTTGTTATACTGAGCTGGGGAACGTTGGTCCCGCTCCAACTTATAATTGTTATAAGACAGAGCAGGAAATTGGGGAATACCAGATTTCCCATGCCGCCCAAACGAAGAGAGTGCATGCTGATGCATCATCTTCGGGTGTGTTCATTATACAGAACTGTTTCTCAGTATTCTCTACGTCCTGGGTATGTGATACCAGATCAGGATCCCAGATATGTAATCTGTTACATAGGGCTACAGAAAGGTAGAGAACTGAGAACGGGTGATAAGTTTCATGAGGCAGAAAACGGGGCAAGAGCTGCAGCCAAGTCTGTCGGTCACTGTCACCCTGTATTAATGATACATTGATTCTGAACGAATGTTATTAGATACCGAACCTGATATACAAAATCATATCAGTCTCTTTATTAGTAAAGAAATGATAAAATTTTGTATTGTTGGATAATGTTTTGAACATTTCCTATATCAAAAGTTGATCGGTTCAGGCACGTTATCTAAAAGCATTAATGTTCTAAATCAAACTACAGTTCTTTAATATACGGAACACACACAAGAGGAAGAGTTCAGAAATGAACGAATCCTTCTTGAGGTATTGTAGACTAGGTCATATCAATGCGACCCGACTAGCTGAAGTTACATAAAGATGCATATTTAAATGAGTTTGAATTTACATCTTGTGAAACTCGCCAGTCATGTCACAAAGATAAGATGACCACAGCTCCGTTTATTGGAAACAGAGAAAGAGTTAGTAAACTCTTGGGATGATACATGTTGATGTATGTAGGTCCCCTGTCTACACATACCAAGACTGGTTTTTTATACTTCATTACATTCTCTGATGATCTCTTTAGATTCAGACATATGTTCCTGTTGAAACACAAGTCCGAACCTTTTGAGATATTCACAGAATATAAGTTAGAAGTAGAGAACCAAAATACGGGTATAAGTATTATGTCCTATGATGAGATCAAGGAGGAGAACACTTGAGCACGGAATTCTTGGACTTTTCTGATGGAGAATGAGATTCTCTCTCGGCATTACTCCTCCGTATACACCATAGTACGATGGTATATCGGGGCGGAGCAATCACACCCTATATGATAAGGTGTGCTCTATGATGAGTACTACTGAGTCACCTATTTCCTTAAGGGTGTTATGCACTTGAGAAGCTGCATACCTATTGAATAAGGTTCCAATCAAATCAGTTGCCTACCACTTCATATGTGATATGGAAAGGGAAGAGCCCATCTCTTAAGATAGTTAAGATTTGGGGTTGTCCGGCCTATGTCTAAAAGCAAAATCTGGACAAGCTCGAGGCAAGGTCTGTAATGTAGAACTGGAATGGTTCCAGCTATACAAACTACAGCAGATGATTTGGTACAACCAGAGGATTCAGTAGAAACCAACGAACCTCAGCCTCTCCGCCGATCTAGTAGGGTTCCTCACCCACCTGAGAGATACTTCGGTTTCTCTATGACAGTGGGAGCGAGGAATGCATCATGAGATGATGACCCAACTAGTTTCAAGCTGGCCATCAAGAGTGAGACTCTGTAAGAATGGCTGGATGTTTATCGATCTGAGATGGAATCTTTATACACCAACAAAGTATGGACTTTGGTTGCTATATCTGAAGGGTTAAATCCCCATCAGGAGCAAGTATATCTTGAGAAGATTACTTGGTGTACATGGAAAAGTTGAGACTTTCAAAGCTAGACTTGTTAAAGGTTTGCATCATTGACCAGGCGTGGATAATGATGAAACCTTTTCAAGTGGCTATGCTTAAGTCCATCCAGATCCTACTTGCCACGGCTACATACCATGACTACGATATCTGGTGGTTGGGTGTCATGACAGCTTTTCTAAATGATGTTTTAGAAGAGAGCGTCTATAAGTACACAGCCAGAGGGCTTCGTAGACAGTGGGAGCAGCGAAAACGTGTGCAAGATGCTTTATAGGATAAAGCAGGCATCGCGGAGTTGGAACATCTGTTTTGATGGATTAGTCAAACAGTTTGACATCATCAAAATGGTAGATGAACCTTGTATATACAAAAAGGTAGTAGGGAGTATGGTGACGATCCTCGTAGAGTACGTGGATGACATACTCTTGATAGGGAAGGAGTTTCCTATGCTACGCTCGATCAATCTCAGATTATCACTATGATTCTCCATATAGGATCAAACTGATACCTCCTAAATCCTAAGTTTAGGATCTATGAGATAGATTTAATTGGATATTAGGATTCTCACTAGTTGTAGTGAGATAGTATCAATTGATCCTGGGGAGAATCACTGGAAGTGTTCCAGGGTGATAAAGACGACTGAATGTCAGTCGCAGGCATTGTCTTTACCCTCAGTAAAGGGACGGTATGTTGGAAGAGTTCCAAGCTAGATACCGTGACAAACTAGACGATAAAGGCAAGATACATCGCTACTTAAGATGCTACCAAAGAGGCTGTTTGGGTGTATATAGGTTCATGAGATGAACTATGTTCCTCCCATTGTGAGACAATGGAGTTGTGGCTTATGCCAAGGAACGCCGGTCCCATCAGTGATCCAGACATATTCTAAGGCAGTATCACCTGATCATGGAGATGGTTGATCTCCAGGGGATCGAGGTAAGGAGAGTAGATTCTGAGGACAACACAGCGGATCCACTCACAAAGGCCTGTTCCCAAAGAGAGATTTTTTTATGGGATGGTTGAGTATGAGATACTGCAACTACTGCTACAGATGGCCCTAGTGCAAGTGGGAGATTGTTAGTTATATGTATGCCCTAGAGGCCATTACTGTACATAGGATGTATATTGTAGTGGATGCTGGGACATATATAGGGAGGACTTTCTTGCTCGACATGATAGTATGCTATCTGGTTGAACTTTACCTTAACGTGTATACTGATTGTCTCTCTGTTACATGTTGGTAAAGCCCTTAGGATGTGTGCTTGACTACCTGGACTATGATGCGGATCATACTAGTGGGGACATGGTAGTCCATAAGTACATCCTTCAAAGTCCCTAGTCGTGGGTGTATCGAGACGGGGCATCGATATACCAGAGTAGACTAGCGTGTACCCTCTCGACCCATACAGATGGGCGATGGATGATCCCATATCCATTGGTGTTTGACATCAGAGATGATATACGGGTGCTCAGTAGAGACTGGGTACACTGGACGGACTCGCCGAGAACTCCCAGATGGTATTATACCTCACGTCAGATGGCAGTTCTCTGGTGACACTGGTACAGAGTAGTCTGTTGACCCGAGATCGTCATAGAGTCTTGTGTGGTTCCCACTGTGCTTTGATTTCCATCTTACCACGTCTAAGAGGGCGTGCAAAACGGTGGTTTTTGGGTACAGTCCCGAGTCACATGGAGGCAATGAGCGATAGGAGGGGATTCGTCTCTCCCGGTATAGGGGGTTGATGTTGCGCTGTGTTCGATTGGCTATAACAGGAAATCCCTGGCCAGGGTTGCTGAGATTTACTGGTAAGTGTTACCAGTAGTTTCTCGAACAGTTATAGACCTCATATCGACACGACTTATCGAGCTATTGGGGTCTCACGTTTACCACCCCTAGGCGAGATATGCGACATATCAGACGATCAGACCGGACTGTACGGTAGTGTTACTGGTCGGATTCACTGGAGTGTGAGCGGGCTTGCTCGTCGATCTTCAGATCGCTCAATACCCGGGTGGCCATTACGTTTAGCAGACCGCTTGCGGCTTGTGGGTGCTTGATATGATCATCACCTGCTGCCGGCGTATTGACGAGTCTTTAGAGTCCTACACAGAGGTTTCCTGGCTCAAGCGAAACGAAATAGGAGCGCATATGAGATATGTGCGGGACCGAGAATAATGCGTGTATGTGATACCGTAATCCATTCTCGCGATGAATGTATCGAAAGGTTGTATGCGATATAACCTAGTTATCGAATCAAGGGTTGGTTCGATAAGCCGATACATAGAATACTAGTCGGTTATATGCGATATGACCGGATCGTTAAATCAAGTGTTGATTTAATGATTTAATGCATAATTATATATTTGATATATTACTTTGCATTAACTAGTATTGGTTCACTTTAAATGGATTTTCTCACTCGGATTGTACACATTGTATATGTGATATACTTTTGTGCACTTGATTGTATCATGTTTGATGATACATGTTTAACTATAGTTAAGTGTAATGGATTAAGCCATGGTTAAACTAATGATTAGGGTTTTCTATTCTTATTTATTTATTTATTTATTTTGAATAGATAAGAAAAGAATGGTTGCTAATTTTGGAGTTTAGTTGAAGCTTCATGAAGCTTTGACTTTGTAACCATTCTTGTCTTCATCTTTAACCCTAACCATTAATCTAACCTTAGTTAATTCTCTACACTTGACCATGGTTCTAATATGATAAGTATTCATTTTCTTTTCCAATTATAATAATCTTATCATATTATTCTTCTTCTTCTTCCTTGCTTCAAGTGAAGAAAAGCTTACTTCATCAATGGTGATTGATGATAAAGAGTGAGAAATCCAATTCTAAATTGAACCCACTTCCTATTTCTTCATCCTCTACCTCTTGCCAAGTAGTAGAGTGTGTTTTCTTCACAAGTTTCTTGACTTGGTGAAGTCGGAGCTTGATTTAGCGATGCCTCGACGTAGATCATCTTCGGCATGGACATCGACGACCTAGCTCGCTTATTCTCCGATGAAGTCGACGCTAGAGCCCGGATTCTTTTTGGAAAGCGGAGAGGACTTCGTTGCGGAGCTATGGAGGTGGAGAACCGGATCTACAAAGGTTGTATTTCCGTTTCCCATTAGTTAAGTGTTAACTAGTTATCTTTTCGCCTAGAAATCTAGCCAACGATCCGTAGTCGGGTCTCTCGGCACCCATAAATTTTAATATTGGCATGTTCGATGCCTCGTAAGACCTCCTTGGTGTGCCTAGGAACCCTACAAATCCAACCTAAATTGTAGTTTGTGCATTTTTGTTATGAAATTGTTAAAAAGGGTATTTTGTAAACTAGAATATTAGGGTTTTTGGAATTTAATGAGATTAAATTCCGGAAATTGTTTCTATGACTTATTTAAGATATTTAATAAGTATATTGGCCTCTACATTCATTTAAACATCATGTTTTGTACAAAAACGGCGAATTGTGCTTGCTAGATTTGCGGAAAAATGACTTTTTAAGTGAAATTGGGGTTTTTGTGAGTTTTAACCTAGTTTATATTAAAATTAGTGTTCGTGAATGTGCAAATGAGTGTGATTGGATATTTCTCGATGGTTTGACGTTTGTACATCGACATCGAGGGTTGGTTTGACTATTCTTGCATGCGTAGGCGATAGGTTTGGACCTATGCGTGATACGCGTGCCGATTTGATTTTCGTATGCCGTTTCGATTTCGAATTTAGTTTTAATGCGATATGGTGCGTTATGATATGTAGGTACCCCCATGTGGACTTCGAGACGACAAGCAAGCGCGTGGCGACGTCGGCACCGGCTAGCGAGGACCAGGTGAGTAGATTTATATCTACGGGGAGAAGTCGGGTGGATGGCGTATAGCACCCCCGCAGTCCGTGGTGGTGTATACGGATGCGTATACACACCAACAATTATTATATGTTATTTGGGATTAATAACGATGCTTAGGATGGATATTGGTGTGTTGGATTACTTTAGTGTTGCGAACCCTAGGGTAGTGTTGCACTACACATACACACATACATACTTGCATACATTCCTTATTTCATATGTGCGTGTATGGGAATATATATTTATGTGTTCACATGGGTATGGGACTATGTGTTCATATACTGGATTTGAGGATAGTATTTGGAATTTGAGATGAGTCGATGAGATTGGGCTTGAGGCCAGGAGATCGGTGACGTGATTTGGTTCGTATTGAGATACGACATGATGTTTTAGCGGGTCTTCTGACGTAGTAATTCTTACACCCGCATGCATACATAGATGGCATCAATATTGTACTAGACGTAGGACATTATTCCGGATCATGATATTTGATAAAGAAGATACCAAATGAATAGTGTGATTGATGTGACTTTGACCCGTACCCAGATTGGGATGCCGTACAACGGATTTACGTACGAGCTATATTGATGATTGATCCGCACTATTGACTTGGGATGCCTGATTATAGATATGGTATCGGATATGATATTATTGAGGCGGGATCACCGACTAATATATATATACAGGTATGTATATGTATCGACTCAGATGTTAGGCGGTTTCCTTACCTATAGTTCAGCTTGTTAGTTCAGCCGTATAGTTTAGTGTAGTTGTTAGATTAGATTAGACTTCTTACCTATTTCAAAAACTAACGAGTCGTGGGCATTTTTAAAGACAGCCCAAGGGATCCTACGGATATTTCAAAAAACGTATCTTTTCACAAAAACACCGTAGCCCCTATTTTCAAAACCCCATGATTCGTGTTATTTCAAAAGGCACCATTTGTAGGACTGATATTAGATTAATGCAGATTAGTTATAGTTGCGTCTAGTTCTCAGCTCCCGCTCATTTTTGTGGTCCGCTTCGCATCGCATGCTTATTTTATGTTTCATACTCCATTATTGAAATCATGCTGTTAGGACACCAGCACCATTACCGATGATGCGTATGTACCACGTACACTTAATTGCCGGCTCACACACATCTTCATCGGTAATTGCCATGTCATGTACACCTTAGAAAATATTATTGCTTGACGTAGCCTGTTAGCTGATAGTTAGACATGATATTAGTGTACTTGCCTTATATGTTAGTTTAGACATTGTAGTTATTACCAGCTACTTCATGCATACTGTTATTCATTGTTATGCCGCATTCCTGGATTCTCATGCATATATTCACTGTTTTACGTGTTATTGAGGTTTTGGATTCGGATTTCCATGAGATTTTCTGGATTTGGAGGAAAACCGCAAAAACTTATATGAACTGATTTCTCTCTTTTTAAAATAAAAAGTGCGGTTTTCCCATGATGTATGAGTCGTCCACCATGAGTTTGCTGATGGATTTCGAGACCCGATTCGAGGAGACGGATGAACCGTTTCGGGTACATGGTGGACCCGGTAAGGTACCCCGGGGCAAGAAGCGCGTGATGATGACGATGTGAGCCTGGGAGGGGAGCACTACCTACCGGTGATATTACCCGACGCGTCGGATATCCGGAGGATACCGTCGTGGTCTTGAGATGGATGGTAGGGGCCGGTCTGGACTGACGGCGCCCTAGATATTGTGATTGAGACATTGAGATTGAGACTTGAGGTACATAAATTGTGACACAGAGATATCGAGGTATTTGGACACTTGTTTTGTGTCGATGCTGGGCACTGTTTTATGCTGATTTCATATATGGTACCTCATTTCTTTTAAAATACAGAAATCTCACTGATTTATGAAACCAGTTTTATTCAGTACATGCATTCTGTTTTATGCATTCATACATCATCCATATGATATATTGCTACCTGAGGTACTGACAAGGGCACATGAGATTACACTCGGGTTAGATATTTACCCTAGCCTTGTTATAGGCTATGTGTTATTCATATATTTGAGGATATATTATGATCATTGACCTAGGATTGCGTTATTTATGCGATTTCTGTGCGTAGATGTTTTTCTATTCACGAGTTGGCAACTCACCCCCGTTGTGCCCCAGTTTCTTGCAGGTTTGCCGTACAGGTTTCATTACGGCTTTGCTGGCACTATTTCTATTCCGGGTGGCTTGCTAGTAGGTGGGTTATTTGTATCTTACCCATCCTTATATCTTGTATATTATTATTCAGTTGTATCTAGAAGTTCCATCAACCAAACATGTATTTATTTTTGAGATAGAGACCCGTGATGTTATTCTTTCGACCTTAGAGTCGCGCGTTTTATTTCTGTGGATTTCTGGTGGTTTTGAGTTTCCTTTTGAGTCTTGATCCTCGCCGTTGGCGTTGTATATTATATTGCTTGTGTGGTTGTGACCGTCGTTTGACGAAGAGCTAGCTCCCGCTTGGGGATGCCTTTTTCTTGATTTCGTATACTATTCATGTTGTATCCCGTTTGGGGGCCAGTATTTACAAAGGAGACTCTGCCGAAATTTTCAGTAAAATTTTGATGTTTTTAAAAAACCGCATAATTCGGCTTATGCTATTGAAACTACTTGCTTTAAGTTGGTTTTTCCTGCACTCTACTATTTTCTTGGTTTGGATTTCTGGGTTTTCGGTTTACTTAGATTACGTACGCCTCGAGACGTTCGTAGTTTAAGTGCCGGTCATGTTCCGTACTTTCGGGTCGTGACAAAGTTGGTATCAGAGCGTTAGGTTTTACCTTCGGAGCGTAGGATGTCCCTTGGTTGATGGAATAGGTGACTAAAGTAGAGTGACGTACCGTTGGTATGTTCCGCGGCATATTTACGACACGCCACTCCACTTAAGAAGCCTTAGGATATACATTTCCTTGTTCAGTATTATATTCCTTCCTGATCTAGCCTCATCGGTACCAGTTTGGTTTTGCTGCTACGGTTACGGGCAGGGAGAGCTACGGCTAGAGTTGCGGTCAGCACAAGCTTGTCACGAACGAAGACTGACCAGGGCGAAATTCCGGCGACACACGATTGCAGAGATGTGTCTTTTTACTGTGTTTCCGCGCCACGAGCGTTTGGCGGATCGCCTTCATGAGGTTACTCGGAGGTGCTGATCGACACTAGAGAATTGAGCCAATGATGGAGGCCAGCCAGATTTTGATGACCGTTGGTGTGTTGCTTACTCCTGATGATTGAGGCACGGTTCAGCATGCAGACGAGTGAGCCATTTATTGCTGCGAACGACGAGATAACGCCCCAGATGTTGGAGCTATTGCAGTATAAGTTGTACTAAGCGATGATAGAAGGTCGCTAGTCATCGAGGATGAATGACTAGGACATGTAGATCGTTCGCCTACCCCGATGCGAGGTCATCAGATAGATTGATTCCAGCTAGATACGACTTCACGCGGAGACGTTGGGAGTCGACAGAGACGATCGAATGTCAGAAACCTATTATTCCAAGTTTAAGATAGTCGGAAAGACATGCAGGCAATTCTATGGTCCCTCTAGAAGAATGAAACCCTAACTCGAATTAATGACCGTGTGAAAGCCTTTGAACCTTAGGGTTTGTGGCAGTTCTGCGGCGCCATTAGTGAGGCTTGGGTTTGCCCTTCTACGGCTGGACCACCGATGCTGTGGTATGTACTCGATACTATTAAACTGTACCCAAGATGTTGAGCTCTTGGGGGATTATGAGGTTTTGACGAATCGATTGGATGGCTCGACTTAATTCGGATGCTAGGTGGTGAGATGCATTCTTGGGAGACTCCAGATACGAGGATAGTCATTGGAGCTCAGTCCATGCGGCCGCGACGAGACGAGTCCAAAGCAGACGACATTAGAGAAAAGTGGAGTAAGAGGTTCGTACCAGATCTAGATGAGATGACGTTCCACTCCGCCGACATCAGAGATGCGATGCGCATGCCGAGGCATGGTACTTGGACTTACCTTACAGAAGGAGTCGCGATGAGTATGCAGTCGTTCCAGAGCAAGATGCAGATATAGGAAAGGACAATGACTTCCGGACAGTTGGCAGAGACGAGACATGGAAGAGACCGTGAGCAGGATTCCTTCCAGGACACTGCTGCAATGATACTTGCACCCAGGATCAAATGTGTCATGTACATTCAGAGAGCCAGAGGCCGACGCCAGTAATATGCTGTCTTACGAGTGGTCGCGATGATTGACCAAGAGATGACCAGAGAAGTGCCAGAACGGAATCGTCCCCGTTAGCACACCTGACAGGGCCGATGAGCCGATGGACCGAAAGATTGGTAATTCACAGTGAAGACCTTGACCCAGGAGTGGTCATGGTTACGCACGCCAGCAGGACAGAGTTCATGATCATCGACGAGACGTCCCACTAGTGACCGCGACAGTTGGCCGAGATTCTTAGAGGATGCGCTTGAGCAGTACTATTCCGCCATTATTGATTACGATGTTTTGGGTGATTTATTCGTATGATTTGATTTTGATGATTGAGGATTTACGATCTTTGCACAGTGTTGCACTTGATATCGTTTTTGTGCTTCAGTTTCACATGTTTGTGATTTTACGATTTTAAACAGTTGAGTTGGTTTTGTGCGTATGCATGCACACGATTTCGTTCCTGCACTCGGTATAGTTTATATATGCTTGCAGTGCAGTGATACGCCTTTTGTGCACTTAGATGCACTGGATTTCGATTTCGATTGTGATTACCCGATACTTGTTTTATTCACCTTGTGCACCTGATTGATTTTGCGCAGGTTCGGCGCTTGATATTGGATTTCATGATTTCGTGCACGATAGATGCACCTGATTTTGCTGTCAGGTACACATGTTGCCTACGACAGATGTTTCGTGCACACCCGATGCACTTAGATGTTGTTTCAATGCGCATGTATGGCACATTCATGGATTTTGATTTCCGTGCGCACCAGACGCACGTAGCATTCATATGAATATTTTGGGATTTATTTCGTATAGAGCAGTACGTTTTTATGATATTGCTATGTGTTTTCGTACTGAGCAGGACTAGTCAGAGGACAGTACCTGAATATATTTTCCATGCATTGATAGTTATTGAAGGGATTTCCAAAAAGCGAGCTATAGCCTCAGTATTTACCTACGTGTCTAATATGACATGAAATGTTTAAAACAAGGAGACCCTTCTAAATTGTTTCCAAAACGGCGGAACGTACATTTCAAACAAAGGTATATATGTATATAGTTATTTCCTTATGATAGACGTCCGCCACTGTGCAGTGTTATACGCGTGCACAGCGACTTAAAGAGATTTGGCATGCATTTCCTTCAGATACTTACATATATAGATTCGATATTTACATGTATAGTTTCGAGTTATGTCATATTGGTTTTGATTTGGATTTGGCATTGATGTCTTCTCCATGACTCCGATGATTGCGGGATGCTTGACGGAGTTTTGATTTGAGTTATATGCTCATTTTTCAAGCGTATGCGCTGCGCTACGATTTGTTTTATGTAGTTACAATTTCGGAGCCCCGACGACTTGATGGTTTTTCTTAGATGTTTTAGTATTTGGGGGAGTTTGAATTTAAATTCGGGGACCGAATTTCTTTAAGGGGGGAAGATTGTAACGTTTTGAAAATCGTTTCGGTGAAATTTCGAAAAAATCGGTAAAATAAGGGGGTTTTCTGTAAAAAGTCAAAATACAAATATCTTATTATAAAAATTAAATATACATATTCTAGCTATGTAATTGGTATTATTTGGTGTTTATTGAGCCGCTGGTGAAATTTTAAATTTTCTGAAAAAAATATTATTTTATTATTATTTTAAGCCGTCACTAATACATTTAATTAGGGAAAATTACAAATTGGAATGAGTTGAAACAAATTTTGTGCATCATAAAACATTAAATAAAATTTTATCATGTGGTTTTTGGAACGAAATCATTTGCCAAAACGGTTTAGAAATTATTGAAGAAAAAAAGGCTTTTTTTAGCGTAAATGGATGTTTGGGGTATTGTATTTATCATTTTTCATCACCCCACACCCGTACCCACACCCACACACCCCCATTCACTTATCCCCTTGAAGAATTCAGCAGCCCCCTCTTTTTTCCCCACTTGGTTTTTAAAGAAAAGAAAAGAAAGAAAAGAAAAGAAAAGAGTAGAAAATGGTATAATTTGAGTTGACTTTGACTTGAACTAACTTTCCCCACCTCACTCTCTCTCCTCCCTCACCCAATCCCCCAAGATTTCTGGCCGAAACCTGAACCACAACAGCCCCAAATACTTCATCTCATTTTTCCATCAAAATCCCCAAAATTTCTATCAAAAATCCACCCTTTTTCTCAAAAATTCAAAGCTAATTCTAAATCAAAGCTTTACCCATTATTCTTTAGCTATTCAAGCATGGATCTTGGAGCATGAAAGCATTGTTGGAGGCTAAGATTTTTGCAAGTTTGATCTCAAGCTTGTGAGGTATAATCATAACCTTATGCTTAATTTGTTGTTAAATTACTTGAATCTAGCTATTAGGTGTTAAATTAGGGTTTTAAATTTCAAGTTTTGAAATTTAAAGAAAGGGTTTTGATTACTAAGTTAGGGTTTGTTGTGGAAATGAGTTGTGTTTGATTGTGTATCGTTTAGTGAGGTGGATTAACATATTTAGTTTTGTAGAAAACTAATCTAGTTGTTAATTACAAGTTGTTACTTGAAAAATGTCCAAATTAAGCTTTTTGTTGCAAACTAGTTTTTTTGATTTAATTCGAAATATGAGATTAAAAATATGGTTAGGGTTTTTATCATATTATTAACTTTATTAAGTGTATTTTAACACTTTCGTTCATGGAAATCCAACCTAAATTGTAGTTTGTGCATTTTTGCTATGAAATTGTTAAAAAGGGTATTTTGTAAACTAGAATATTAGGGTTTTTGGAATTTAATGAGATTAAATTCCGGAAATTGTTTCTATGACTTATTTAAGATATTTAATAAGTATACTGGCCGCTACATTCATTTAAACATCATGTTTTGTACAAAAACGGCGAATTGTGCTTGCTAGATTTGCGGAAAAATGTCTTTTTAAGTGAAATTGGGGTTTTTGTGAGTTTTAACCTAGTTTATATTAAAATTAGTGTTCGTGAATGTGCAAATGAGTGTGATTGGATTTTTCTCGATGGTTTGACGTTTGTACATCGACATCGAGGGTTGGTTTGACTATTCTTGCATGCGTAGGCGATAGGTTTGGACCTATGCGTGATACGCGTGCCGATTTGATTTTCGTATGCCGTTTCGATTTCGAATTTAGTTTTAATGCGATATGGTGCGTTATGATATGTAGGTACCCCCATGTGGACTTCGAGACGACAAGCAAGCGCGTTGCGACGTCGGCACCGGCTAGCGAGGACCAGGTGAGTAGATTTATATCTACGGGGAGAAGTTGGGTGGATGGCGTATAGCACCCCCGCAGTCCGTGGTGGTGTATACGGATGCGTATACACACCAACACTTATTATATGTTATTTGGGATTAATAACGATGCTTAGAATGGATATTAGTGTGTTGGATTACTTTAGTGTTGCGAACCCTAGGGTAGTGTTGCACTACACATACACACATACATACTTGCATACATTCCTTATTTCATATGTGCGTGTATGGGAATATATATTTATGTGTTCACATGGGTATGGGACTATGTGTTCATATACTGGATTTGAGGATAGTATTTGGAATTTGAGATGAGTCGATGAGATTGGGCTTGAAGCCAGGAGATCGGTGACGTGATTTGGTTCGTATTGAGATACGACATGATGTTTTAGCGGGTCTTCTGACGTAGTAATTCTTACACCCGCATGCATACATAGATGGCATCAATATTGTACTAGACGTAGGACATTATTCCGGATCATGATATTTGATAAAGAAGATACCAAATGAATAGTGTGATTGATGTGACTTTGACCCGTACCCAGATTGGGATGCCGTACGACGGATTTACGTACGAGCTATATTGATGATTGATCCGTACTCTTGACTTGGGATGCCTGATTATAAATATGGTATCGGATATGATATTATTGAGGCGGGATCACCGACTAATATATATATACAGGTATGTATATGTATCGACTCAGATGTTAGGCGGTTTCCTTACCTATAGTTCGGCTTGTTAGTTCAGCCGTATAGTTTAGTGTAGTTGTTAGATTAGATTAGACTTCTTACCTATTTCAAAAACTAACGAGTCGTGGGCATTTTTAAAGACAGCCCAAGGGATCCTACGGATATTTCAAAAGACGTATCTTTTCACAAAAACACCGTAGCCCCTATTTTCAAAACCCCATGATTCGTGTTATTTCAAAAGGCACCATTTGTAGGACTGATATTAGATTAATGCAGATTAGTTATAGTTGCGTCTAGTTCTCAGCTCCCGCTCATTTTTGTGGTCCGCTTCGCATCGCATGCTTATTTTATGTTTCATACTCTATTATTGATATCATGCTGTTAGGACACCAGCACCATTACCGATGATGCGTATGTACCACGTACACTTAATTGCCGGCTCACACACATCTTCATCGGTAATTGCCATGTCACGTACACCTTAGAAAATATTATTGCTTGACGTAGCCTGTTAGCTGATAGTTAGACATGATATTAGTGTGCTTGCCTTATATGTTAGTTTAGACATTGTAGTTATTACCAGCTACTTCATGCATACTGTTATTCATTGTTATGCCGCATTCCTGGATTCTCATGCATATATTCACTATTTTACGTGTTATTGAGGTTTTGGATTCGGATTTCCATGAGATTTTCTGGATTTGGAGGAAAACCGCAAAAACTTATATGAACTGATTTCTCTCTTTTTAAAATAAAAAGTGCGGTTTTCCCATGATGTATGAGTCGTCCACCATGAGTTTGCTGATGGATTTCGAGACCCGATTCGAGGAGACGGATGAACCGTTTCGGGTACATGGTGGACCCGGTAAGGTACCCCAGGGCAAGAAGCGCGTGATGATGACGATGTGAGCCTGGGAGGGGAGCACTACCTACCGGTGATATTACCCGACGCGTCGGATATCCAGAGGATACCGTCGTGGTCTTGAGATGGATGGTAGGGGCCGATCTGGACTGACGGCGCCCTAGATATTGTGATTGAGACATTGAGATTGAGACTTGAGGTACATAAATTGTGACACAGAGATATCGAGGTATTTGGACACTTGTTTTATGTCGATGCTAGGCACTATTTTATGCTGATTTCATATATGGTACCTCATTTCTTTTAAAATACTGAAATCTCACTGATTTATGAAACCAGTTTTATTCAGTACATGCATTCTGTTTTATGCATTCATACTGTTGGAGATAGTGCCCTCAGAGTCAATTATTGGATCACAGGCACGTGATTGCAATGATTGAGGGGAGGACCTGTCCCAGTAGGACAGTCTTACTCGAGATGATAGTATGCTATCTGGTTTATCTTTATCATCGTGTACTGCTTTAGGTGACCTTTCGAGTCGCTATTACGCGTTGATAAAGCCCCTAGGATTCTTGCTTGACATCCAGCAGTATGAGGGCGATCATATAAGTGGGAGCTGGGGTCTACAAGCACATCCTTAAAAGGTCCCTAGTCGTGGGAGATTCGAGACAGGGCATCGATTCTCCACAGTAGACTAGTGTATACAGTCGAGACCCCGACGAGGGGCGGTGGCCGGTCTCACAAGCCACTGGTGTCAGTTGGTTCACCTAAGATGTATACAGGTGCTCATTGGGTTATGAGTACACCGGACAGGACTCGCCGGGAACCTGCTAGTTGGGCATATACCAGACGTCAGATAGCAGTTCCCAGGTGACATGTGTACAGGTTAGTTCATCGACCTGGGATCGTCATTTGTCTCGTGTGAGTTCCCACTGTACTTTGATTACTACCCTACCACGGCTCAAAGGAGTCGTGCAAACAGGTTTTAGTTGGGTACAGTCCCGAGCCACATGGAGGCAGTGAGCGGATCTGCAGGGGTTCGTCTCTCCCGGTATTGGGGGTGAGGTCGTGCTGTGTCTAGGAGAGCCAGAACATGAAAAGTCCTTGGCCAAGGCAGGAGATTTGCTGGTAGGTATTCCAGTAGTATCTCAGGGTGTCTGGGCTACACTCCGACACGACTTGTACCGCTTTTGGGGGTCTGACTTTTACCAACCCCCTAGGCCCGCCATGCGATACTCATAGACGAACGGACCGGACTGTACGGATATTGTCACTGACAGGCTCAGTTGGGTGTCGGGGTGAGCTTCCTCATCGACGTCCCATTTGGTCAATACCTGGTGGCCCGTCACGTATTGGCTTATACCTCTGACGTGCTAGTGGTTAAATCCACAGCCAAGGTATTGACGAGTCTTTAGAGTCCACCACACTCAGTTACTCAAGTTTCGGGCGAAACGCTGTAGAGGCCGTATGGAGATATGGCAGGGTTCGATCAGATACGTGCGGTATTGCACGGATCGTGATCGGACAGATTTTACGAGCCGGCATTGGTTTAAGCCGGATTCTAGTTTTAGATAGTGTAGTTTTGTCTCTTTGCATTTGTGTTCAGTGGGAATACAAATGCGGGCATGTATTTGCAGCAGTGGGGGTTTTCCTGTAATTTATTACGGGATCGGTTTTCTGAAGTTGCCAGTTTGCATTCCGTTCCGGCCGGTTTTCCTTCATTCCTTCTCGGTCGGACTTTCTTGGTGGAGGGTGTTAATTGCAAGTTTGCAATTAACATTTAGTGGAGGGTTTTCTTGCATATGTTGCATTATGATGAGACTTGTTTCATCATGAGATGCCTTTCTAGTCTATTCCATTCCTTTCATTTGATGGTTATGTGATGATGAGATTAGATGAGGAATTGATTTGGATTGGAATTGATGTGAGCTTATTGTTGATATATTCTTTCTTGCATTTTTTCTCTCTCCAATCTCATTCTTGAGAGGGAGGGCCGGCCACTATTCCAAGGGAGAAGAGGGGATTTCATTTTGTGTGAGGAAAAAGTTTCATATCATATTTCATGCTACCAAAATTCCAAAGCACATTTTCTTTAGTTGCTTTCTTCTCCTCCTCACATCCTTCCATCAAGGCAACTTCAAGAACCCCAAGAGACATGCCTTCTACACTATTTCTATAGCAAGTCTTGGACGCGTCGGCTAGCCAACTTCGCGCCCGAGTTGCCTCGGTCAAGAGGCGGGAGCCCGTAAAAGATTCCGGCTACGTGGTGCCATTTCCGACGAGCGAGGAGGTGACGGAGATTCCGCAGGAGATCGGAGTGGAGACAAAGACCGAAGGACACGGATCGCTTGGTATTGCATCTCTACTCTTTTCTTATTTGCTAGCTAGCTAGGTTAATGGCCCGATCCGGGTAAAAAGTCCGCGGTGGTGCCGTTTTGCAAAGTTCGCAAAGTTTTTGTTTTCCGCGTTTCCGGCGTCGGATCGACAGCCGGGGCGCCCCCGCGGGCTTACAATTGTATCAGAGCCACGCCATTAACCTTGCCTAGCTTGCTCTAGCGCGTTTAGAACCCGATCGAACAAAATCCCCAAAAACCGTATTTTTGTGCACATATGTTCTCTGTTGAAATTTTTTGAGCTCCTAAAATTTTTCAGGTTGTTGCAGAGGCATGCACAAGCAATTATAAGAATTATGGGAAAATACGATCCACTGATTCTTCACTTCGACCGCGGAAGGGCGGCCAAACCCTCGGTTTGGCCGCGCTTCCGCGGCGGATAGGAGGAATCGTGGCACCATATTTTCCCAGTAAGCTTATGAGTTAGAAATAGGGCTTTTGGGATATTTTATTTGGGCCCAGGTTTTCTGTAAATGCTACAGTTCTTTTTGGGGGCCCACTTTGATAAATTTGTTCGATCGGATATTTTAAACATGCTAGTTCACAGTTTTTACATTATATCTGCGACCGTGAATGTCACTTGATCGGTAAATCCCGTCTAACTGCTATAGCCCGGTTAGACGGATTTGCGAACGTGACTTTCACGTTGATGTTCTGTGATTGTACTGTGTTGTTGCGGATCGGTCGTGGGGATAGCCTGGTTGCAGTGGTAGTACAGTTCTGTTTTATATGTACATTTGATATTGCGGGGCGAGCGTCCGACATGTGGACTGCCGTCACTGCCTGTTTGTATTATTATTTTGGGGCACGACCTGGTTGCGGTCGATGTACCCGTTGTATGTATATTTTACTTTCTGTACTAGGATTACCCCGCGGAGGGGTGCACGGATAGCCGGATTCTAGAGGGCAACAAGCCCGCATCTCATGGCATTGAGACGGAGGGGGCTTCAGTCTAGGATTGGCGGGCTATTCGCCGCACTCGTAGGGGGTATAGGGTTGACCCAGGAGGGGTGCCCAAGTTACCGGATTCCGTGAAGTGCTGGATGGTCCATTCACGTCGTTGAAGGGGGCTGCCTCGCTTCAGGTTTTGGCGGGTAACTTGCCGCGCCCGTAGGGGTCTAGGATTTCATTGCACAGGCTATCCACACGACCAGGGGAACGTCGGGTTTCAGCAGCGGCTCTGTGAAACCCGGGGATCCCAGATATCTGTATTGATCTGTGTTGCTATACATTTCTGTGTTACTTTTATCACGCCTTGAGCGAATACTATATATTGGTATATATATTAGTAGATGTTGTATATGTTTTTCATCCGCGCTAGTCCAGTCCCCGCTCTGTCGTTAGTTAGCTAACCTAACGAGTGATGACGGGACCCAGTGGCGAATGCGGATGGCATATACGTACGTCAGTATATTTTCGTTCTTTGTGGTGTGATCAATTGATGGGACTGCGTTGATTCAGATCAATGCAAGATAAACAAACCTAATCTGATGTTGTTGGAACACTTTTCAAAAGCTGTTATTGCAAGGACGTTCACTTTTATTTTGCACCGTGGTATTCAGTTGGAATATCCTGCTCCTCAGTCGACGAGGCAAGGGCCGAGATCCCTTCACCGGGAGTGACCCCTTGGACAAAAGTTTGCGTTAGGGCAGTAACTTCACTATAGCCGATTACTTTTGCTTTGCATCGTGGTATTCATTTGGAATATCCTGCACCTCATTCTACGGGGAAAGAGCCGAGATCCCTTCACCGGGAGTGACCTCTTTAGCGAAGGTTTTCGTTACTATATTTTTCTAAAAAGCTATCCGTTCCTTCAACGATATCAAGTTCATTACGTTAAAGGTTTTCGCCAGAAACCATTCGTAGCCCTCCGTCATTTCAGTTAAATATTCGGTAGTATTCAAGCTATGTATTTTGACCTCACGCCAAGGCATAGTGTTTGGTAGCTGCCGGGTATTTATCTGCTGCATAGATAGATGCGTTGGTTTGGGACAGTCGTACTACTATTTTGGCCTACGTCAAGGGTATGTACGGGTGGGTTCAAATTAACCAGGATAATGACGGGTAGAACTTGACATGTGACTTATGATATTTTGACCTCACGCCAAGGTCATAAGAGCATGGGGCAAAAATCCACATCGGGAGTTTCAAAAGTACCGAAACTTGCCAGATATGCGCATACCTTCTGGAGTGTGATAACGTGAGCGGATTCCGTCACGTTATCATGCGATGAGAGTTGGATCCCGATTCCCACTGATGAGTTGGTTTACTCCTCGGGTTATCCCGGCTAATTCTTCTTTCAGGTTTGAGGAAGAATTTGACGTTACAGTGGGAGGTTTCCAGATTAGATAAAGTGATAACCATTCTGATCTAGGTTAGAGTGCACGCTGAGTGTTTCTTTTCTCTCTCTCTTTGGCAGCGACCATTGACCCGACCCTAGACTATGACTCAGTGACCAAGTTCACCGAACCTTCTTAACACTGGCTTTTGGATTGTCAGAGTTGCAGACCTCTTTGCCACTCCTACTTTTACTCTTTTCTCCGGGACACCCCGTATTACTACGAACGTCCACTTCCATTGGACAAAACCATCGTATGGTTATATACGAACTCGAAGGACTTCGAGGATGGTTTCCGGTTCTGGAGAAAACGAATAGGACTATTCAGTTGTCTTTACCTTTTACCTTCTCTCAGGTTGCGAGTACTCCTTGGTTTAGGAGATAGTACACCTATTACGCAAATTGGATAGTTTTCTTCCAAACCTTAGGCTGGTGCCGACCGGTAGGGAATGAAGAAAGCCAATTAGCCTAAACGGTGTACAGAAGGTATTAAGTTCAGACAAAGCAAGGGATTAGTAAGAGGGCAAAGTAAATTGCGACTGCTATTCACGACCAAACCATGTACTTCTTTGTCAATCCTAAATCACCTATGAATTAAGTACATTCGGTTGTCTTTTATCCTCACCTTCTCTCGCATTGCGAGTGCTCCTCGGATTAGGACAGTACACCCATTATGCTTTTTGGATAGTCTTCTTCCAAACCATAGGCTGGTGCCGAACGGTAGGGAAGGAAGAAAACCATTTGGCCTAAAGGGGTGTACAGAAGGTAATGACTAAAAGACATGTAAAGGGATTTGGAGAGGTGGCAAAGAATTACACAGTTATAGTTGTGAATCTGGATAATGGAAGAGGCATTACTAGGAATACCAACATACCCCATCGAAACATTTCAATGTTTCAGTTTCACTGTGTACTGTTAAAAGGAAACTGATTTCCCGATTAGACACTTACTCCAGGGTATGTATTTACCAGGTTGGATTCTCACATCTGTATGGTTTTACAGATGATGAGTGGGAGTAAGTTATTAGGAATTAGGTGACCATCCTCATTATATCGGGATTCGTTGTAATCGGTGATATTTGAGGAAGTCACCTGGGTTGTTTGCCGGTCGGCAAATATTTGGTTTTGAGTATCCGTTGTTGTGCACCAATTTCAAATTGATATATCTGTACGTCTATTTTTATAGAGTGAGATATACTTTTTGAAATTATGTCTATGACATTTACCTATATCTGTGGATGTTTAGGTAAGGAGCATTGAACAACGGTGTACTTCTTAACCAAAAGTACAGTTTTCAACCTACGACACACAGTGAATGAGTCACTAGACTCAGGGGACTTATACAGAGTATTGTATATTGTCCAGTGTCCATGAGGACAGAGGGTTTGGTCCTCGTACTATATTCTGTTTACTTTTAACTTCTCTAGTTCTTAGACATGTGTTTCGTAGAAACACAGGGTCTAAGTTTTGAGGAGTTATAGGTATAAGAATACAGTAGAGAACCAAGTGTTGCAAGTATCGGGATTCTTCAAGGAGATCGAAGATGTAGATACTTGTGAATGGTATTCAGTTGATAGTAATGATTAAGAGAACTAGCTTCTCTTTCAGGTTACTCATAATTGGAAGTACTCCTAAGTTGAGTAACGCTGATCGGCCTCTCTTCCATTTACTTGACATGCACTGGAGACAGCTGCATGATTTGAATCTGGTTCAATTAAATCAGTGCCTCTGGTTCTTGGATATAGAACAGTTCATATCTTGACATTGTTAAGATACGGGGAGTTGTCCGGCTTATGCTTAAAACCAGACACTGGACAACTCAAGGCACGTTTCAGTAGTGGCTGTTTGTGGGTTGACCCGGGCTATGACGAGGGTTGACTTTCTACCATCTGGAAGATCAATAGTAATATTGTTCTTGACTCGCCACAGTTTTATCAAAAATGGATTTTTTCAGAAAAACAGTAGTGGGAGTATGGTAGAACTGGAAGTGATTCCAGAACCGCAAACGATTACTGAAGATTTGATAAGAACCTAAAGATTCAATCTGGTTTGACATTCCATTGGCCACTCCGCAGATAAGGTGGGTAACCTCAGGCACCTGAGAGGTACTTCGGTATGCTCAAGGACGGTGGCAGGGAGGTTCTTGTTTACCCAGACTTGCTATTGCTGTTGTTCCAGACTGCGAGACCCGGCGGGAGGATGAGTATAGCGTCGTTCTAAACTGGCTTTAGAAGTGCACGTCTATATGACTCTGTCAGAGGGTTGTCGTAGTCAGTGGGAGCAGCGGAAGCATTGGTGGATATCAGGCTTATGTCTATTTATAGACTGAAGCAGATATAGCGGAGATAGATCATCTATTTCTGATGTGGCAGTCATAGGTTTGACTTCATCAGAATAGGGGATGGATCTGTTGAGAAGGTAGTAGGGTGTGATGTCCTGGTATTTGATGACATACACAGAGTAGGAAGTGATATTCCTATACTACGATCGGTTATACTTTGGTCGTCACACAGTAGTTTCTCCTCATAGGACTTGGATCTTATATCGGACATTCTGGTAACTAGATCTATGGTTTTAGATCTAGATTTGGGTGGTTTCCCAATCTGGGTACCTTGACAGCATTTTATGAGTATTTAGAATGGACGACTCCTGGCATGGTAGTGTACCAGCAGGTGATGGAGTCACCCTCTCTAAAGGTGTCTTACAGACTAAAGGGGAGAGGGATACGCATGATTGACAGATCACTTGCTTAGGCAATTGAGTCAATCATGAGATGTCAAGTACCACACCAGATGTTGTTCTTGCACTAGATGCAATAAGTTGATATTGATCCAATCCTGGAGAAACAGTCGGAAGCAGTCTTAGAACATAAGTTGATGTTCTAGGGATATGATAACGGCAGCCTCCATTAGGAGACGGTTATCATTCCAGGCTTCCAAGGTGACCTGGATGGCAGAGTGGCTGTCAGAGTTATAGTTTTCCCTCTGACGAGGGGCCGTATCTTGGACAGTTGGTCCAGGTGGATACTGAGGGAAGGCATGGCGCAGGGATACTGATTAAGTTCAGTTGACGATACAGTCTAAGAAGTTTGGATTTGGAGTTCATTTATGAGCTAGGTCCCATCAGACATCCAGACATTCTAAGACAGGTATTGCTCATTTCGGGAGATGGCTTTCTCCGCGAACTTGAGATTTAGAGAGACATAGAAAGAAACACCAGAGCGGATCCACTCACTGAGGCTATTCCTCGAACGCAATAGTTTCACAAACGAGCTTTGTGAGACTGACTAGTAGAGGAGTTGGGTGTTCGGTATCACACGGGCTGTGAGTATGCGACATCGCAATAATTAGCCTCGAGTGCAAGTGGGAGATTGTTGGAGATAGTGCCCTCAGAGTCAATTATTGGATCACAGGCACGTGATTGCAATGATTGAGGGGAGGACCTGTCCCAGTAGGACAGTCTTACTCGAGATGATAGTATGCTATCTGGTTTATCTTTATCATCGTGTACTGCTTTAGGTGACCTTTCGAGCCCCTATTACACGTTGATAAAGCCCCTAGGATTCTTGCTTGACATCCAGCAGTATGAGGGCGATCATATAAGTAGGAGCTGGGGTCTACAAGCACATCCTTAAAAGGTCCCTAGTCATGGGAGATTCGAGACAGGGCATCGATTCTCCACAGTAGACTAGTGTATACAGTCGAGACCCCGACGAGGGGCGGTGGCCGGTCTCACAAGCCACTGGTGTCAGTTGGTTCACCTAAGATGTATACAGGTGCTCATTGGGTTATGAGTACACCGGACAGGACTCGCCGGGAACCTTCTAGTTGGGCATATACCAGACGTCAGATAGCAGTTCCCAGGTGACATGTGTACAGGTTAGTTCATCGACCTGGGATCATCATTTGTCTCGTGTGAGTTCCCACTGTACTTTGATTACTACCCTACCACGGCTCAAAGGAGTCGTGCAAACAGGTTTTAGTTGGGTACAGTCCCGAGCCACATGGAGGCAGTGAGCGGATTTGCAGGGGTTCGTCTCTCCCGGTATTGGGGGTGAGGTCGTGCTGTGTCTAGGAGAGCCAGAACATGAAAAGTCCTTGGCCAAGGCAGGAGATTTGCTGGTAGGTATTCCAGTAGTATCTCAGGGTGTTCTGGGCTACACTCCGACACGACTTGTACCGCTTTTGGGGGTCTGACTTTTACCAACCCCCTAGGCCCGCCATGCGATACTCATAGACGAACGGACCGGACTGTACGGATATTGTCACTGACAGGCTCAGTTGGGTGTCGGGGTGAGCTTCCTCATCGACGTCCCATTTGGTCAATACCTGGTGGCCCGTCACGTATTGGCTTATACCTCTGACGTGCTAGTGGTTAAATCCACAGCCAAGGTATTGACGAGTCTTTAGAGTCCACCACACTCAGTTACTCAAGTTTCGGGCGAAACGCTGTAGAGGCCGTATGGAGATATGGCAGGGTTCGATCAGATACGTGCGGTATTGCACGGATCATGATCGGACAGATTTTACGAGCCGGCTTTGGTTTAAGCCGGATTCTAGTTTTAGATAGTGTAGTTTTGTCTCTTTGCATTTGTGTTCAGTGGGAATACAAATGCGGGCATGTATTTGCAGCAGTGGGGGTTTTCCTGTAATTTATTACGGGATCGGTTTTCTGAAGTTGCCAGTTTGCATTCCGTTCCGGCCGGTTTTCCTTCATTCCTTCTCGGTCGGACTTTCTTGGTGGAGGGTGTTAATTGCAAGTTTGCAATTAACATTTAGTGGAGGGTTTTCTTGCATATGTTGCATTATGATGAGACTTGTTTCATCATGAGATGCCTTTCTAGTCTATTCCATTCCTTTCATTTGATGGTTATGTGATGATGAGATTAGATGAGGAATTGATTTGGATTGGAATTGATGTGAGCTTATTGTTGATATATTCTTTCTTGCATTTTTTCTCTCTCCAATCTCATTCTTGAGAGGGAGGGTCGGCCACTATTCCAAGGGAGAAGAGGGGATTTCATTTTGTGTGAGGAAAAAGTTTCATATCATATTTCATGCTACCAAAATTCCAAAGCACATTTTCTTTAGTTGCTTTCTTCTCCTCCTCACATCCTTCCATCAAGGCAACTTCAAGAACCCCAAGAGACATGCCTTCTACACTATTTCTATAGCAAGTCTAGGACGCGTCGGCTAGCCAACTTCGCGCCCGAGTTGCCTCGGTCAAGAGGCGGGAGCCCGTAAAAGATTCCGGCTACGTGGTGCCATTTCCGACGAGCGAGGAGGTGACGGAGATTCCGCAGGAGATCGGAGTGGAGACAAAGACCGAAGGACACGGATCGCTTGGTATTGCATCTCTACTCTTTTCTTATTTGCTAGCTAGCTAGGTTAATGGCCCGATCCGGGTAAAAAGTCCGCGGTGGTGCCGTTTTGCAAAGTTCGCAAAGTTTTTGTTTTCCGCGTTTCCGGCGTCGGATCGACAGCCGGGGCGCCCCCGCGGGCTTACACATACATCATCCATATGATATATTGCTACCTGAGGCACTGACACGGGCACATGAGATTACACTCGGGTTAGATATTTACCCTAGCCTTATTATAGGCTACGTGTTATTCATATATTTGAGGATATATTATGATCATTGACCTAGGATTGCATTATTTATGTGATTTCTGTGTGTAGATGTTTTTCTATTCACGAGTTGGCAACTCACCCCCGTTGTGCCCCAGTTTCTTGCAGGTTTGCCGTACAGGTTTCATTACGGCTTTGCTGGCACTATTTCTATTCCGGGTGGCTTGCTAGTAGGTGGGTTATTTGTATCTTACCCATCCTTATATCTTGTTTATTATTATTCAGTTGTATCTAGAAGTTCCATCAACCAAACATGTATTTATTTTTGAGATAGAGACCCGTGATGTCATTCTTTCGACCTTAGAGTCGCGCGTTTTATTTCTGTGGATTTCTGGTGGTTTTGAGTTTCCTTTTGAGTCTTGATCCTCGCCGTTGGCGTTGTATATTATATTGCTTATGTGGTTGTGACCGTCGTTTGACGAAGAGCTAGCTCCCGCTTGGGGATGCCTTTTTCTTGATTTCGTATACTATTCATGTTGTATCCCGTTTGGGGGCCAGTATTTACAAAGGATACTCTGCCGAAATTTTCAGTAAAATTTTGATGTTTTTAAAAAACCGTATAATTCAGCTTATGCTATTGAAACTACTTGCTTTAAGTTGGTTTTTCCTGCACTCTACTATTTTCTTGGTTTGGATTTCTGGGTTTTCGGTTTACTTAGATTACGTACGCCTCGAGACGTTCGTAGTTTAAGTGCCGGTCATGTTCCGTACTTTCGGGTCGTGACAAAGTTGGTATCAGAGCGTTAGGTTTTACCTTCGGAGCGTAGGATGTCCCTTGGTTGATGGAATAGGTGACTAAAGTAGAGTGACATACCGTTGGTATGTTCCGCGGCATATTTACGACACGCCACTCCACTTAAGAAGCCTTAGGATATACATTTCCTTGTTCAGTATTATATTCCTTCCTGATCTAGCCTCATCGGTACCAGTTTGGTTTTGCTGCTACGGTTACGGGCAGGGAGAGCTACGGCTAGAGTTGCGGTCAGCACAAGCTTGTCACGAACGAGGACTGACCAGGGCGAAATTCCGGCGACACACGATTGCAGAGATGTGTCTTTTTACTGTGTTTCCGCGCCACGAGTGTTTGGCGGATCGCCTTCATGAGGTTGCTCGGAGGTGCTGATCGACACTAGAGAATTGAGCCAATGATGGAGGCCAGCCAGATTTTGATGACCGTTGGTGTGTTGCTTACTCCTGATGATTGAGGCACGGTTCAGCATGCAGACGAGTGAGACATTTATTGCTGCGAACGACGAGATAACGCCCCAGATGTTGGAGCTATTGCAGTATAAGTTGTACTAAGAGATGATAGAAGGTCCCTAGTCATCGAGGATGAATGACTAGGACATGTAGATCGTTCGCCTACCCCGATGCGAGGTCATCAGATAGATTGATTCCAGCTAGATACGACTTCACGCGGAGACGTTGGGAGTCGACAGAGACGATCGAATGTCAGAAACCTATTATTCCAAGTTTAAGATAGTCGGAAAGACATGCAGGCAATTCTATGGTCCCTCTAGAAGAATGAAACCCTAACTCGACTTAATGACCGTGTGAAAGCCTTTGAACCTTAGGGTTTGCGGCAGTTCTGCGGCGCCATTAGTGAGGCTTGGGTTTGCCCTTCTACGGCTGGACCACCGATGCTGTGGTATGTACTCGATACTATTAAACTGTACCCAAGATGTTGAGCTCTTGGGGGATTATGAGGTTTTGACGAATCGATTGGATGGCTCGACTTAATTCGGATGCTAGGTGGTGAGATGCATTCTTGGGAGACTCCAGATACGAGGATAGTCGTTGGAGCTCAGTCCATGCGGCCGCGACGAGACGAGTCCAAAGCAGACGACATTAGAGAAAAGTGGAGTAAGAGGTTCGTACCAGATCTAGATGAGATGACGTTCCACTCCGCCGACATCAGAGATGCGATGCGCATGCCGAGGCATGGTACTTGGACTTACCTTACAGAAGGAGTCGCGATGAGTATGCAGTTGTTCCAGAGCAAGATGCAGATATAGGAAAGGACAATGACTTCCGGACAGTTGGCAGAGACGAGACATGGAAGAGACCGTGAGCAGGATTCCTTCCAGGACACTGCTGCAATGATACTTGCACCCAGGATCAGATGTGTCACGTACATTCAGAGAGCCAGAGGCCGACGCCAGTAATATGCTATCTTACGAGTGGTCGTGATGATTGACCAAGAGATGACCAGAGAAGTGCCAGAACGGAATCGTCCCCGTTAGCACACCTGACAGGGCCGATGAGCCGATGGACCGAAAGATTGGTAATTCACAGTGAAGACCTTGCTATATTCATATCACTGTTCATGATATACTTGCTATATTCATATCACTGTTCCATGTTGCATGATATCCGGATATGCTTACATTCTGTTATATGTCGCATACATCATGCTTTATGATTATACACATTGAGATATGTTGTTCATGAGATTCTGGATTAGAGTCTGTGGTAATGTTTAAAAAGGAAGTATGTATTGTTTTAAAAACCCGGTTTCTCTTGATTTGATATTTCAGTGCGTCCACCATGCCTTTTCTCGGTTCTGAGACGTGTGATATGTGAAACCCGATTCGAGGAGTTGGATGAGGCCGTTTGCGGGTTCATAGTGGATCTGGTATGGTACCCCGGGGAAAGAAAGTTATGTCGATGGATTATCCGATGAGCCTAGCAGAGGGACTACTACCTACCGGTGATTGTTTAGAGCTCGGTAGATATCTGGAGGATACCGACCAGAGTCGAGAGATGGACATGGGCCGATCCGTACTGCCGGAGCCCGATGGTTGATCCTGCAGACTGACGGATATGAGGATTTATGTGTCGATGTTATACACGGGTTTCATGATGTTTCAAGTGTCGGTGCGGGACACTCTGGTTCCATGATTTTGAAGTGTCGTTGCTGGACACACGTTGATTTATATCCTCACATTTATATGCATATGCTTTTATGATATTTACATGCATGAGGTTGTTGAGTCATTTGTTGACACGTGGATGAGATTCACATGTATACAGGCATTGATTATATGGTTGGATGATATCGACTTGCTGATAGGCATTGATTATGTGTTGGCACATATGCAGATACGGTCATCCTAGATATCATAGTATTACCTTTATGATATAGTTGACCTATGAATCATTGTTTATTTCGTTTTCTACCTAATGATGTTTTCGACTCACGAGTTGGCAACTCACCCCCGTTGTGCAGTTCTTGCAGGTTGACCGCGTGGATCAGTAGCGGCTTCGCTGGCACACAGTTGTATTCGGGTGATTTGCTTTGGTAGGTGGTACATGTTAGATCGTGCCACTCCCGTATAATTATTCCTGTTGTATCTAGTTAACTCCATCAATCAGAAACTAGTATTTATATAAGTAGTAAGACTTTGCAAGACTTGTAGGTGCGAGACTTGAGCAATGGGTTATATGTTCTCTTGGTGGGTTTGATGTCTTGTTTTACATTATCCCTTATGTTGATCTTCACCGTTGGGCGTCGTATACTTATATTCTGTATTGCGTGGTTTTGACCCCGCCGATTGGCGAAGAGCTAGATGCCGCTTTGGATGCCTATATATTGTTGTATATCTATTTGGATTAAAATATACGAGGGAGGTGCTGCCCGAAATTTTAAAAGACAAAACATGATTCATTATACCTTTATTTCAACACTTCACCTCTTCTATTTTCTTAAAATGGTTTAGATTTCTGGGTTTCGGCTTATTTAATTTACGTTGCGCTTTTGGACATTGCATAATTTAAGTGCCGGTCACGAACTAAATTCGGGTCGTGACAAAGTTGGTATTAGAGCGCTAGGTTTAAGTTTGGTTCGAGTCTATGTTTGACTATGCGGAGTCTAGGGCGTGTATATATTTCGGAACTTAGGATTGACCTTACGGAACATAGACTTGAACAGGGGGGTATTTGACCAGAACTTTCGTTACATAGGTTGACCCTGATTGATGCAGTAAGTAGCTTGAGTACAGTGATGTACCGTACGTATGTTCCGCGGCATATTTACGATACGATACTCCACTTAAGTGACCTTAGTATGTACATATCTTGAGACTTGTGATTCTCTTCATTCCCTTGATTATACATCCATTTGAGTTCCATAATTCTATTCGTTTCCATGATCATACTGTCACAGATTCCATTCCACCTTATGATCATGTATTCATTTTGGATCTGTTGATTCATTTCAACCCTTTGATCTATTTTCGTCGATACATGATTGAGTTTCCTGTTAGTTATATGTATGCCCTAGAGGCCATTACTGTACATACGATGTATATTGTAATGGATTCTTGGACATATATAGGAGGACTTTCTTGCTCGACATGATAGTATGCTATCTGGTTGTACTTTATCTTAACATGTACTCTGATTGTCTCTATGTTACATGTTGATAAAGACCTTAGGATATGTACTCGACTACTGGGACTATGATGAGATCATACTAGTGGGGCCACGGTAGTCGACGAGTACATCCTATAACTGTTCCTAGTCGAGGGTGTATCGAGACAGGGCATCGATACACCAGAGTAGACTAGCGTATACGCATCTTGATCCATATGATGGGCGATGGATGATCCCATATCCAACGGTGTTTGACATCAAGGATGGTGTACGGTTGCTCAGTGGAGACTGGGTACACTGGACAGACTCGCTGAGAACTCCCAGATGGTATTATACCTCACGTCAGATGGCAGTTCTCCGGTGACACTGGTACATAATAGTCTGTTGACCCGAGATCGTCATAGAGTCTTGTGTGATTCCCACTGTGCTTTGATTTCCATCATACCACATCCAAGAGGGCGTGCAAAAAGGTGGCTTTTGGGTACAGTCCCGAATCACATGGAGGCAATGAGCGATAGGAGGGGATTCATCACTCCCGGTATAGGGAGTTGATATTGCGCTGTGTTCGATTGGCTATAACCGGAAATCCCTGGCCAGGGTTGCTGAGATTTATTGGTAAGTGTTATCAGTAGTTTCTCAAACTGTTATAGACCTCATATCGACATGACTTATCGAGCTACTGGGGTCTGACGTTTACCACCCCTAGAAGAGATATGCGACATATCAGACGACGAGACCAGACTGTACGGGAGTGTTACTGATTGGATTCACAGGAGAATGTACAGGCTTGCTTGTTGATCTTCTGAGCGCTCAATACCTGGGTTGCTGTTACGTTTAGCTGACCGCTTGCAGCTTGTGGGTGTTTGATATGATCATCACCTACTGCCGGCGTATTGACGATTCTTTAGAGCCCTAGACAGAGGTTTCTTGGCTCAGGAAAAACGGAGTATGACCACATATGTGATATGTGCGGGACCGAGGATAATGCGGTATGTGATACCGTATTGGATTCTTGCGATATGAGATATCGGCCGGGTATATATGATATAGCCGGGTCATCATGTCGGTTATTTGTGAAATAGCCGGATTATCGGATCAAGTGTTGATTCGATAATTTAATGTATAATAATATATATGATATATTAAATTACATTAACTAATATTAGCTCGCTAAAAGATTCATTTTCTCACGGGATAATACATTGATATATATGCGATATATGTTAATTGTATTATTTTCTATTGTTACAAAATATATTGTATATGTGATATATAATATTGTAACATGTTAGGATTACAAATTTAACAATTGTTTAGGGTTTACACTTGGTTAGGGTTTGGATTAGGGTTAGCTTTTGCATGAAGCTTCCATGAAGCTTCATGAAGCTTTGACTTTGTGGTTGCTTGATATTTTGTGAAGATATTATGTTAACCCAATCCAAACCATTAACTCTAGTTAACTCTCTACAAGGGTTAACTCTTTCATGATTGACCCTTGGTTAGATTTGTAACCACTACAATAATTCATTGTTCATCACAAAAGGAAAAAGATTATTCATTCTTCTTATTGCTTGAGTTCCTTCTTGAAAAGCTTTCTAATTTTGCCTTTGTGATGAAAATGAGTGAGAAAAAGATTATAAATGAGAGCAAAAATCGTACTTCATCATCCTCATCTACCCATGCCATTTAGATGAGGGTGATCACTTCATTTTATGAGTGTTAGCTTGTGTTAATGAAACATCAAGGTAGATCATCTATGTTATCGAAGATCGGAAGCAAGGTTGCATCATTCTCTTCGTGAACCCTCTCGAGAGTCTGGAACACGATGATCACAGCGAAGGGACCTCAACACCGAGCTTAAGAAGTGAAGGACCGGATCTACAAAGGTTGTAATCCCTCTCACTTAGTATTAAAGAGTTTAACATGCTTGTTTTCGCCTAAACCCTAGTTTAAATATCCGGCTTTGGGTTGTTCGGCACGGCTAAATTTTTAATCGGGCATGGTTGATGCCTTGTAAACCCTTGTGCGCATGCCTAGCAACCTTACAGTTCCTGTCACTATGGTTTGAGCGTCAATTGAGCTGCTGCTAGTGATGCGGTCAGGGCGAGCTCGTCGTGGACGAGGACTGACCATCTTGTTTTCTTATGAAATAGGAACGTATCGACTTAGTGTTTGTATTGTGACCTCTTGTTTGAGGCGAGTGTTTGGTTTTGCACCAGATGATCGGGCCATTGTTAGAGGCTGCCTGTTGTGAGAGGACTGTTGATGTACAGCCTACCTCAGGGATTGTGATGTTGTCTACCGTGCAGACAGATGACTCAGCAGTTACTGAGATTGACGAGATGAGATCGCTGGAGCTTTCAGGCAGGGATGCGACAGGTGATAGCTAATCTATCTTGAGTTAAGAGAGGAACGTGGTTCGTCAGATTTGATGCGCCGACGCAGGCCTAGTTGAGTTGAAGATTTTCAGTGTCGAGAATCTTACTCAGATCTAGAGTAGATCGATCTGGAGAGGATGTTGTTCGTTGGATTCTCCGATAGGAGATCAGTAAAGTGGACCAGCTTCGGATAGAGGACCCCACCCAGATGCATTTTGAGTTGATCTAGAACGGACGAATATGGAGTATTCCTCCGATGATTTGGATGAGTTCTCGAGGACGTGTTCGGCTAGATATCTTCTACAGAGTGATGAAGATACCGAGTTCATGATTTTGAGTCCGTGTAAGAGATTCCGGATTGACTGTAGCCGAGAATATTTGCAGTACGCAAATAACATGACGTGACGTCGAAGTGGGCGATAATAAAGACGAGTGGAACAAGAGGTTCGTACGAGATGTTAACGAGCTATTGTTACTCCCCGTTGATATTAGAGATCGGATATGTATACAGAGGCATTGGGATATGGCCAGTTCCCGAGAAAATGCTGTGCTTAGAACGCGGATGTCCTTAAAGCGAGAAGAGATTATGCAAGAGTACCATCCTCCGTATTGTTCGGCAATGGCGATATCGGAAGAGACCTTGAGCAGGTTCTTTCCAGAACACTACTGCGATAAGATTTGCACCGAGGATCAGTTGTGTCACGTGTATTCAGAGGGCCAGAGGCCGACGCCAGTGACGTGCTGCTTTACGAGTGATCATAATAATTGTCCGAGAGATGACCAGAGGAGTGCCAGAGTGGAACCGTTTCTGTTAGCACACCTGACCGGGCCGATGAGCCGATAGATTGTGAGATTGGTAATCCGCAGAAAAACGATGACCCAGAGACAAGGGATGCCAGACCGTGAGCAGGAGGCAAGCGGATGTTCTTGCTCTGCCAGTTTTGGGCTTACCGACATTTTTCTTCGACATTGTAGGAGGTGTACCCCAATGTCATTTGTTGCGATTTGCGTTGGTGATCCGAGTATCACGCTTATATCACTTGGATTTGAGTTCTGATGATTTAGTTTCATGATATTGCTTTCGTGCACCATGGCTGCACTTATTGGGTATTACATTTTGTGCATATTTATTGCACTTGATATCGGTTTTGTACCTTGGATGCACGTGTTTATGATTTCATGGATTTCAAACAGTTGATTTGACATTGTGCATATGGCACGCACTCGATTTGATTTATGTTGGATATATGTATGCCCTAGAGGCCATTATATGTATAGTGAATGCTTGGACATATATATATGTATATTTTGATATATGACTTTCTTGCTCGACATTATAGTATGCTATCTGGTTTTACTTTATCTGACATGTTTACTTGATACTGTTCATTTGATACATGTTGATAAAGCCCTAAGGATATTTGCTTGACTTCCATGGCTATGATAGAGATCATACTAGTGGGGTATGAGTAGTCTATAAGCATATCCTTAAATGGTCCTAGTCATAGGTATATCGAGACAGGGCATCGATATTCCAGAGTAGACTAGAGTATACGTTTCTTGACCAATATGATGGGCGATGGATGATCCTATATCCATTGGTGTTGTGACATCGAATATTGTATACGGGTGCTTAGTGGAGACTGGGTACACTGAACGGACTCACCGAGAATTCCTATATGGTATTATATCTATCGTCGGATAGCAGTTCTCTAGTGACACTGGTACAAGTTAGTCTGTAGACCCGAGATCGTTATAGAGACTTGTGTGTTCTGCCACTGTACTTTGATTTCCACCCTACCACGGCTCTGCTGAGTCGTGCAAACAGCTGGCTTTTGGGTATAGTCCCGAGACACATGGAGACTGTGAGCGATAGGAGGGGTTTCGTCTCTCTCGGTATTGAGAGTTGATGTTATGCAATGTGCGATTGGCTCTGACTTGAAGTCCCTGGCTAGGGCTGATGAGATTTACTGATAAGTGTTATCAGTAGTTTCTCGACCGGTCATAGACCATATCGACATGACTTATTGAGTTATTAGGGCTCGACGATTCCATTCCTAGACTTGATATGCAACATATCAGACGAAGAGACCAGACTGTACGGTAAGTGTTGCCAATGGCTCGACAGGAGTTTTGACAGGTTCGCTTGTTTTTCTTCTGATCGCTCAATATCCGGATAGCTGTTACATTTAGCTGACCGCTTGCGGCTTGTAGGTGTTTTGATATGATCATCACCTACTGACGGCGTATTGACGAGTCTTAGAGTCACACACAGGATTTTTCTAGCTCAGGCGAAATGTTGTGGTGTGCATATGTGATATGTGCATGAACTCGATTAAATACGAATATATGATACCGTATTTTAATCAGACGTTCAATATTGGTCGGGTCGCATTTGATGTGACCGATTTATTAAATCAAGTGTTGATTTTATATAAACTTTTAGCTCATTTTTAATTAAACATTTTCTTTTGGATGTATGCATATATGTTTATACATACACATGATGATGTGCATGCACACATACATACATACATATGTGTCATGGTGGATGATACATAGAATATGGAAATACAAGACTCACATGGTTGATAAATATCTAGATTTTTGTTAATGAATTAAAGAAAAAGGAAATTAGCATAACGACTCATTTTCTACACACTTCTTCTTTCACCATTGACTTTAACCATGGTTAGATTTCCTTTGTTCTTAAACCCCTCTACAAAATATCTTGATATTTAGTTAACTATGGTTATATTTGAGAATGTCTCATATATATTCTTTTCTTTTTCTTTTTGGAAATAAGTTTTCATTATATTTACAAAAGCTTTGCCATCTTCATCTTCCTCCTTCTTCAAGCTCTCTTGAGTTTTGTTTAGAGTGAGGAACTTAAAAAGAAAGGGGTTTTAAGTGAGTTTACAAACCACACAACCATTCTACACTACCCTAGCCCTTTAGTGTAGAGTGTTTGCTTCATTTTGTGTAGCTTAGAGCTTGATCTAGAAATCTCCCGGTGGATCATCATAGACGATGAAGGATCTTGAGCGTAGTCGTTCCAAGCTTCGAGCAAAGCCGTAGGAGTCCTAAAGACCGAAGGATTTGGCTACAAAGGTTATATTTCCATTTCCTTTAGTTTAGACTTCCCATAATAATGTTTTTACCCTAATCTCTAGTTACGATTCGTAGTTCGTTTCTAATAGCACTCTAGAATTTAAAAGTTCACTACTTTATGATGGTGCAACGTTACTAGAAGCGCTACTACACACTAACAATTTCTGCACTCGGTATAGCTCACATATGCTTGCAGTGCATTGATATGTGTTTTGTGCACACAGTTGCACACGTTTATAGTTTTATACACCTTGGTACACTCGGTGTTGCTTTTTATACGCATTTGAGTAATGTAGGGTTTCTATCGACGGCAGCAAGGTTTAGGGAGACATCGTCCATGCCATTTTCAAAATTTTGCCATTTCAAAGAACTCTAATCTAGAATCGTTAACTAGAAAATAATACGTAAACATATGAAAACCATTTACATCTATGTGAAATAGAAATACAACCTTTGTAGATCGGTCCTTCACTTCATAAGCTCCTTGTAGTAGTACCTTCGCTGCGATCATCGTACTCCCGGACTCTTGGTTGACTCCATAAGAAGAAAGCAACGGTCTTTCTTAAAGTCTTCGAGGCCGAAGATGATCTACGTCGAGGGGATACGAACTCAAGTTACTACTTCACTAAAGTGAAGAAAACACCCTATACTAAAGTGCTAATCTAGTAGAGGATGGTGAAATAGGAAGTGGGCTCACTTTAGAATTTCTTTTCTCACCTTACTTTCTCACTTTTATCAAACCTTAGCAAGCTTTTCTTTTGGAAGAAGAAGATGAAGAAAGAAGAAGATCATGAGCTTAATCCAAAGTGAGATAAGTAACCATGGGTGAGTGGGTATCACATACGAACTCACGTAGAGACATAACTATAGCTAATTATAGTGGTTAGGTTAATAAATATCCTAAGTAAAACAAAATGAGTGGACTTTTTCAAAGCACTCACAAGCTTCTACAAACTTCATGTTTTGAACAATTATCCACTTATTTTGGATTTACTTTGAATATTAAAACCCCACCATTATAATTAAAATGGTGTATTTCTTATACACCCATGTAGTGTGTATCAACAACCATGACACACACAAAATATAATGCACATCAATATATGTCACATATATATTATATGTACACACAAGTGAGAAAAAGAATGCTTAAGAAATCCAATGTTAGTTAATGTAAATCAGTACATCAAATATACAATTATACACGAAATTATCAAATCATCACTTGACTTAATAATTCGGCTATATCGCATATAACCGACTAACACTAAATTTACCAATTTATCGAATCGATACTTGATTCGATAACCCGGCTATATCACATATAACCGACCGATACAAAAGACGTGAGAATAGAATACGGTATCACATACACGCATTATTCTCGGTGCCACACATATCACATATGCGCTCCTATTTCATTTTGCCTGAGCCTGTAAAACCTCTATGTAGGACTCTAAAAACTCGTTAATACGTCGGCAGTAGGTGATGATCACATCAAGCACTCACAAGCCGTCAGCGGTACTAGCTAGACGTAACGGCTACCCGGGTATTGAGCGGTCAGAAAATCAGCAAGCAAGCCCTCTCCAACTCCTGCAAAAGCCTGATAGTGACAATGCCGTACAGTCCGGTCTCCTCGTCTGATATGTCGCATATCAAGTTTAGGGGTGGTAAACGTTAGACCCTAATAACCGATAAGTCATGCCGATGTGAGGCTCATAACGGGTCGAGAAACTACTCGTAACACTTACCAGTAAATCTATAAACCAGCACTGGCCAGGGACTTCCCTGTTATGGCCAATCGAGCACAGCGCAACATCAACCCCCAATACCGGGAGAGACGAAACCCCTCCTATCGCTCATTGCCTCCATGTGACTCGGGACTGTACACAAAAACCACCATTTTGCACGCCCTCTTAGATGTGGTAAGGTGGAAATCAAAGCACAGTGGGAATCACACAAGACTCTATGACGATCTCGGGTCTACAAACTAACATGTACCAGTGTCACCAGAGAACTGCCATCTGACGTGAGGTATAATACCATCTGGGAGTTCTCGACGAGTCCGTCCAGTGTACCCAGTCTCAATTGAGCACCCGTATACCATCTCCGATGTCAAACACCAATGGATATGGGATCATCCATCGCCTATCTATATGGGTCGAGAAGGTATACGCTAGTCTACATTGGTATATCAATGCCCCGTCTCGATACACCCACGACTAGGGACATTAAATGATAAACTTATGGACTACCAAGGCCCCACTAGTATTATCTGCATCATAGTCCTGGTAGTCAAGTACACATCCTAAGGGCTTTACCAACATGTAACAGAGAGACAATCAGTGTACATGTTAAGATAAAGGGTAAGCAGATAGCATACTTTTATGTCGAGCAAGAAAGTCCTCCCTATATATGTCCAAGCATCCACTACAATATACAACGCAAGTATAGTAATGGCCTCTAGGGCATACATATAACTAACAATCTCCCACTTGCACTAGGGCCATCTGTAGCAGTGGTTGTAGTATCTCATACTCAACCATCCCATAAAAGTCTCTCTCTGGGAAAAGGCCTTTGTGAGTGGATCCGCCGTATTGTCCTCTGAGTCTACTCTCCTAACCTCGATCCCCTGGAGATCAATCATCTCCATGATTAGGTGATACTGCCTTAGAATATGTCTGGATCACTGATGGGACGGGCGTTCCTAGGCATAAGCCACAACTCCATTGTCTCATAATGGTAGCAACGAAGTTCATCTCATGAACTAATATACACCCAGACTGCCTCTTTGGTAGCATCTTTGGTACCGATGTATCCAGCCTTTATCATCTAGTATGCCACGGTATCTAGCTTGGAACTCTTCCAACATACCGTCCCTTCCACTAAGGGTAAAGACAATGCCTGTGACTGACATTCAGTCGACCTTATCACCCTGGAAGCTATCCAGTGATTCTCCCCAGGATCGATTGATACCACCTCACTACACTAAAGTGAGAATCCTAACATCCACTTAGATCTATCACATAGATCCAAAAACCCTGGATTTAGGAGGTATCATCTTAATCCTATATGGAGAATCCCTGTGATAATAGGAGATTGACCAAGTGCAGCATAAGAAACTCTTTTCCAATCAAGAGTATATCATCCATGTACAATACGAGGATCACCACCATACTCCCTACTACCTTTTTGTATATACAAGGTTCATCTACCATTTTGATGAACTCAAACGTTTTGACTACCGCATCAAAACAAATGTTCCAACTCTGCGATGCCTGCTTTAACCTGTAAAGCCATTTGCACATGTTTCCGCTGCTCCCACTGTCTACGAAGTCCTCTGGCTGTGTACTTGCAGACGCTCTTTTCTAAATCAGTATTTAGAAAGGCAGTCATGACAACCAACCGCCAGATATCGTAGTCATGGTATGTAGTAGTGGCAAGTAGGATCCGGATGGACTTAAGCATAGGCCCCAGAAAAGGTTTCATCATTATCCAAACTTGGTTGATGATGAGAACCTTTTACAACAAGTCTTAGCTTTGAAAGTCTCAACTTTTCCATGTACACCAAGTAATCTTCTCAAGATATACTTGCTCCTAATGGGGATTTAACCCTTTAGATATAGCAACTCAAGTCTATACTTTGTTGGTGTACATAGATTCCATCTTAGATCGCAAAGCATCCAGCCATTCTTACAGAGTCCCCACTCTTGATGGCCTGCTCGAAACTAGCTGGGTCATCATCTCATGATGCAATCCTCACTCCCACTTTCATAGAGAAACTAAAGTATCTCTCAGGTGGGTGAGGAACCCTACCAGATCGGCGGAGAGGCCGAGGTTTTTTAGGAGATATTGAATCCTCTGGTTCTACCAAATCATCAGCTGTAGTTTGTATAGCTGGAACCCCTTCCAGTTCTTCCTCATGACCACTAATTTGTTTCGAAAATAAATTCCTTTTCTAAAAAGGTGCCATGCCGAGAAATAAAACACCTTTTGTTCCTCGGTGCGGTAGAAGATATTCCTTTGCGAATGCTTGGGATATCCAACAAACTTCCACAGAACTGACCTTGCCTCGAGCTTGTCCGGATTTTGCTTTTAGACATAGGCCAGACAACCCCAAATCTTAACTTACTTAAGAGATGGGCTCTTCCCATACCATATCACATATGGAGTGGTAGGCACCTGATTTGGTTGAAACGCTATTCAATAAGTATGCAGCTTCTCAAGTGCATAACACCCAAAAGGAAATAGGCAATTTAGTAATACTCATTATAGAGTGCATCATATTAAATAGGGTGCAATTGCTCCACCCCGATGCACCGTTGTGTTGCGGTGTATACGGAGGAGTAATGCTGAGAGAGAATCTCATTCTCCTTTAGAATAGTCCAGGAGTTCCGTGCACAAGTATTCTTGTAACGTTTTAAAAATAATTAAATAAATAATTAAATGAATAAAATTGTTTAAGTGAATTTTATGATTTTTGGTAAAGAAAAATGTATTTTTCGTAAAATCAAACCGTGATTGTTTTTCATTATAATTTAAAAAATAGCTATTCTAATTATGTAATTACTAGTAAATGGTGTTTATTTAGCCACTTATAAATTTTTAGTTTAATTAAATATTTTTCCTAAATTAATTATTTTAAATATTAACATAAGCTTTATTATGCACTAAATTAGTGTAAATTTCAAATTTGAAATGGGTTAATTTTGCAAAGTGAGCCATGACATACTAGAGTTTGGTTTGTAGCATGCTTTTCTCTTCTTGATTTGTCTTCAAAGTTCTAGAAAATTCATGGGTGAATTAAAGTAAAAATAAAATAAATTATTGAAAAGACTTAAAATGGTGTAATTAATTAAAGTGGTTTCTATAAGTTTCTACACTCTTTTCTCTCTCTCTCATTTTCTCCCCTCTTGTGGCCGAGCCTACCCCATGGCTGCCCAAAATTTTTCCACCCCTTTTTCTCTTCAAAAATTCATTAAAAATCCATTCAAAACTCACACAAAATGCTAATAATTCCCAAATTAGATCATGACCCATTATTCTTTGATCAATCTTGCTTGAATCCTTAGAGCAAAGAGATCATTTTGAAGACAAGTTTGCATGTTTGGATCTCAAGTTTAAGGTATAATCTTAAACCAATTGTCACTTGATATATGATTATTTCAATTTAATTAATCATGATGCTTAATTAGGTTTTAATTTTAAATATTGAAAATTTAAGAAAGGGGTTTGAGTTTAAGTTAGGGTTTTCATAAATTGGTTATGATTGGGAAGTGTAGTATAACATCTTAGATTATGCAAAATGAAATTTAGTTGTCAACATTACTAATTGTTACATTATAATGGTTCAAATCTAGCTATTTGTAAACTAGATTTTTATAAATCATATAAATGTGTGAGATAAAATTCAAGTGAGGTTTTTTTATCAATTATTCATGGTTTTAATGAGGAGATTAACATGTCAATTGAATGTTAAACATAATCTAGTTACTAGTTGCAAAAGTTTAGTTTAAAAGTTATGCTAATTATGCTAGTTTCTTTTTGTTATTTGCAAACTAGGTTTTGGGGAAATTGACTAAGTAATTGAGATTAAATACCAATTAGGGTTTTTATGACATTATGAACATTTTAAATTGTAGTTTAATAATTTAGTTCATGCAAAACCAAGTTTAGTCGTGGAATTGTGAATTTTGTTGTGAAAGTTTTAAAATTTGATTAAATTGCAAACTAGAAATTTTGGTTTGATACAAATTGATGGGATTAAATTATAGAAATGGTTTTTATGACTTAGTTATATTGTTTAATGAATATTATGACCATTAGTTTCATTTAAATATCAAGTTTTGAAGTAAAACGGTAAATTGGCGTTTTCGGGTTTTACGAAATTGGACGGTTTGATGGATTTTAGGGTTTCGATGGATTTAATCGTGTTTTATAGTATAAGTAATGTGTTTTAAAACTACAAGTTTTTTGTTGATGTTATCTCGATCCATCGGAGTTTGTACGCCGATATCGAGCGGTATTTGGTTCTTTTGCGTGGACGGGACATAGGTTTTAACCTATGCTTGTTCCTTGTATCGTTTGACTTTTGTATGTGATTCGGTTTACGATGCTATTTATATGTTTGCGTTTAGGTACCCTTCAAGTGGACTGCGGGCGATGAAGAGGAGGATGGTGACACCGTCGTCGGCAGACATGGACCAGGTGAGTAGATGCATATCTACGGGGGGAAGTCGGGTGGATGGCGTTTAGCACCCCCGCAACGTAGAATAGGAATAGCACTTATTGACATTAGGAAACCAGATGTGACCCTAGATTCTTACTGAGTAGGACCCTGGTAATGACCCTAGGCGGGACTAGACTGATTTAGGAAAACCACACCTGAGGATGAATACTTTGGGAGAGGTTCGTAGGTTTCTGATAGAAACACACACGCACATACTAAAACTTGACATGGCGTATACGTATATGTGTGTATATATATAAAACTAGGTATAGGTGTATATATATACACAACACGTATATAGGATTCATTGATGTGATATGATATCTGAGGCATGATGAAACAGTATAACTGGGCTTGATGCCGTGATTCTTGACTATACAGTCGTATTAAAGTGTTAGCGGATCATTAGAGAATGAGATAATAAACATGAACATATAAATTATAAAGGGTGGTGGTGATATTGAGGTACATGGGACGCTAAAACAGTACCTGGGCTGTAGCTTGTGACTGATCACGATATGATATATGTATGACTTGATTACGACATCGTATAGGTGTGACCTGATGTCGATATCGTATAGGTGTGACTTGATGACGATAAGATATCGATATGATTTAATCACAATGTTACACATATGACATGATATTTCTGTGGATATGATGCTTATCATGATGGCAATGATATATGATTGATGTATGCGATCACAGTTTAGCACCTTAATCATGAGATGTGTTGATGATGACATTATACGAATGAGGAGACACCTAGGAGATACTTGACCGTACCCCGGTATTGGGATGCCGTACGATGGATTTTACCGTACGAGGCTTAGATTTGATGATTGATCCACACTCTTGATTCGAGGAAGCCGTACTACGTACGTGACGCTATTGAGGCGGGATCGCCGACTATTTGAGATATTGATTCAGACCTTAGGTAAACTCTAGTTTCTTACTGACTAGTCTATTAGGTTTAGTTCCTTAGGATGTTAGATGGACACTGGTTTAGGTTCGACTCACATAGTGGTAGTTGTACTCGTATCTCGCAGAGGAGTGGATAATGCACACCTGTATTTACATTCATACTGTAATCATCATGGTGCATGTTCTTTTATATGTTGCTATAATCAGTATAAACTTTACCTGTTAGGACACCAGCACTATTACCGATGATGCGCATATTCCACGCACACTTATTTGCCGGCTCACACACATCATCATCGGTAATTGCTATGTCACGTTCACTTTAGATCATATTGTCTTTTATGGATAGAATCAGTTAACAACTAGACAGATATAATATTGTGATTATTCTCTGACAGTACAGACATGATATTCATTGCTTAGACATTCATGCATTCATATTTTCATGTTATCATGCAGTATTATGGGCATATGCCGACACTTATCATATAGTTACTCATGATTTTAAGATTTGGATTTCTATGAGATTTCTGGATTTTGGGGAAAACCGCAAGAATATGGAAACACCTTTCTCTCTCCTCCTCCTCTCTTTTTAAAAACATAAGATGCGGTTTTCTCGTGATGTATGTGTCGTCCACCATGAGATTTCATGTTTTCTGATGGATTTCGAGACCCGATTCGAGGAGTGGATGAACCGTCTCGGGTACATGGTGGGCCCGGTATGGTACCCCGGGGCAAGAAGATCGAGTTGTAGACGATGAGCCTGGCAGGGGAAGGCTACCTACCGGTGATGTCTGGCGCGGCGGATATCCGGAGGATACGGACCGTTGTCGTGAGATTTGATGATATGGGCCGATCCGGACTGACGGAGCCCGAGATATAGAGACTTGAGATTACATGTATTGTGTCGATGCTTGACACGGATTTACATGGATTTCATTGATAAGATTTCAGATTCTTATACACATTTTTCTATGATAATAGCTAAAGATTTCTTATACATATATATCTGGATTTCAGGATTTGTTACTTTACATTCATGGTGCATGCATTTCATTTCATATGACATAGTATTATATGAGGCACTGACACGAGCACGGAGTATCTGCACTTACACGTAGTTTTACCCTGCTATTACTAGTTGATTGGGATATAATACTGTATTATTATGACCTAGGATAGCGTCGTGCATTCGATTTCTTTTCGTAGATGTCTTCTACTCACGAGTTGGCAACTCACCCCCGTTGTGACAAATTTTATTATGGTTCGATGTACAGGTTTCCGTGGCAGCTTGTTGGCACATCTTTTCTTCAGGATGATTTGCACGGTAGGTTGGTTCACTTGTATCCGAACCACCATTGTACTTTTATTCATTCATTTGTACCTATTAAGCTCCATCAACCATATTTGTATTACTTGATAAGTTTATAGGACCAGTCTTTTATTTCGACCTTAGAGTCGCGCATGTATTATTCTGATCTGGTGGTTTTGTTTTCTTTTGAGTTTTGAGCCTCACCTATTGGCGTTGTATATTATTGTGCTTGTTGTGGTTGTTTCCGCCTGTTGGCGTTGATGCTAGCTCCCGTTTGGCGATGCTTTTTATTGTTTATGTATATTTTACTTGTTGTACCCGTTTGCGGGCCAGTTTTTACAGAGGAGACTCAGCCGAAATTTTTGGTAAAATTTGCTGATGTTTTTTTACTTCTTTTCATTTCTTTTCTTCTTTTTCTTCTTTTATGGTTTAGATTTCTGGGCTTCGGCTTACTTAGGTCACGTGGCGCCTCTAGACGCTTCGTAATCTAAGTGCCGGTCACGTTCCGTACTTTCGGGTCGTGACAAAGTTGGTATCAGAGCGCTAGGTTTAACCTTGTATAAGTCTAGGTGACCCTTGGTTGATGGAGTAGGCGATTTAGGTAAAGTAACGTACCGTGGGTATGGTCCGCGGCATACTTACGATACGCTACTCTGCTTAAGGAGCCCTAGGATGTACATTGTTTGCACCGTATTTCATTCGTTCCTTTGATCTATCTTCGTCGATGTCGGAGAGTGGTTTCTGTTACCACGGGCAGAGGGAGCTGCGGCTCGAATGCGATAACCATTAGGGTATCGTTTATTCTTGAGGATTGAAGCATTGCTTAGCGTGCGGACGAAGGGTATTCACGTGCCGTCCGGATGAAGTTAAAGAGTTCGAACGATTATCAGAAAACCATTTTCCCAAGTTTAAAGTATTCGGAAGAACATGCAGGTATTTCGATGGACCCTTTAGAAGAATGAAACCCTAACTCGACATAATGACCACGAGAACGCCCTTGAACCTTAGGGTTTACGGCAGTTCCGCGGTGCCATTAGTGAGGCTTGGGTTTGCCCTTCTACGGCTGGATCATCGATGCTGGGGTATGTACCGGATATTTTTAAACTGTACTTGAGTGTTGAGCTCTCGGGGAATTATGGGATTTTGATGGATCGATCGAAAGGTTTAATGTAGTCCGGATATCAAGTGAAGGGATCGACTATGTGGGAGGCTCTAGACATGAGTATTGCCGTTGGTAGCGCAGTCAGCACAGCTATGAAAAGACGAGTTCGAAGCAATCGTCATCAGAGGAAAGAGGCGCACATTGATGATAGTGTTTACGAATGTGATTTAGTGATTTGAATTTCATATTTTCGTTGATTGGATTTTGGTATTTTGAGGACTTTGTTCTTCGATTGGTATTTCATGTGTGTACCTTCATTACATTCTATTTGTGTTGTACACACCCAGTACACTTGATTTGGTTTTATATATTTTGAGATTTTTTTTATTTGATTTCGTGCATAGGGGTTACACCTGATTTTGACATATGTTTCGACCTAGTTTTCAAGCATTTTTATGCTGTGATTTCGATTTTGATATTCGATGTATGTTTTCTTGCACCATGTGCACCTGATTAGGATTCTTGCGCATACTTGGTGCACTTGATGCGATTTTGTGCACACCAGATGCACTAAATCGGGGTCTTGTGCAGATTAGATGCACCTGATATTGTGTCGTGCACGCCCGTTGCACTTGACAGATGTTTTTGGTGCACACCTGTTGCACTTAGTTTTGGTTTGTGGGTATTCATGGTTTCTGCATTTGGTTTCGATTTCAGCGTGCACCGGACGCACATGTCATTTTATTGATGTGATTGGGATTGATTTTAGTTTGAGCAGTATGTTTTCATAATCATTATTATTTGATTTAGTAACCAGGCGGGATGTGTATGTTAAATAAAAGATATATATATATATTTATATAGCTAATTTTTTATAAACGTCCGCTACTTATGCCGTGACACGTGCATCACACGGCAATTTAGAAAGGGGATTTTGTATATTTCCTTATCCAGATATTTGGACGGCTTCACTATAATGCGCACTATATATAAGTTACAGATTGATGTATATTATGATGGTTTTCATATTGGGTTTTGATATTTTATTCTCGCCATAACTCCGATGATTGCGCTATGCTTGACGGAGTTGATTTTTGTTATGTATTGATGATTTCGGAGCCCCGACGTTTTGAGTGTTTTGCTAAATGTTTTAGTATTTGGAGGGGGAGTTTTAATTTAAATTCGGGGACCGAATTTCTTAAAGGGGGGAAAATTGTAACGTTTTAAAAATAATTAAATAAATAATTAAATGAATAAAATTGTTTAAGTGAATTTTATGATTTTCGGTAAAGAAAAATGTATTTTTCGTAAAATCAAACCGTGATTGTTTTTCATTATAATTTCAAAAATACCTATTCTAATTATGTAATTACTAGTAAATGGTGTTTATTTAGCCACTTATAAATTTTTAGTTTAATTAAATATTTTTCATAAATTAATTATTTTAAATATTAACATAAGCTTTATTATGCACTAAATTAGTGTAAATTTCAAATTTGAAATGGGTTAATTTTGCAAAGTGAGCCATGACATACTAGAGTTTGGTTTGTAGCATGCTTTTCTCTTCTTGATTTGTCTTCAAAGTTCTAGAAAATTCATGGGTGAATTAAACTAAAAATAAAATAAATTATTGAAAAGACTTAAAATGGTGTAATTAATTAAAGTGGTTTCTATAAGTTTCTACACTCTTTTCTCTCTCTCTCTTTTTCTCCCCTCTTGTGGCCGAGCCTACCCCATGGCTGCCCAAAATTTTTCCACCCCTTTTTCTCTTCAAAAATTCATTAAAAATCCATTCAAAACTCACACAAAATGATAATAATTCCCAAATTAGATCATGACCCATTATTCTTTGATCAATCTTGCTTGAATCCTTAGAGCAAAGAGATCATTTTGAAGACAAGTTTGCATGTTTGGATCTCAAGTTTAAGGTATAATCTTAAACCAATTGTCACTTGATATATGATTATTTCAATTTAATTAATCATGATGCTTAATTAGGTTTTAATTTTAAATATTGAAAATTTAAGAAAGGGGTTTGAGTTTAAGTTAGGGTTTTCATAAATTGGTTATGATTGGGAAGTGTAGTATAACATCTTAGATTATGCAAAATGAAATTTAGTTGTCAACATTACTAATTGTTACATTATAATGGTTCAAATCTAGCTATTTGTAAACTAGATTTTTATAAATCATATAAATATGTGAGATAAAATTCAAGTGAGGTTTTTTATCAATTATTCATGGTTTTAATGAGGAGATTAACATGTCAATTGAATGTTAAACATAATCTAGTTACTAGTTGCAAAAGTTTAGTTTAAAAATTATGCTAATTATGCTAGTTTCTTTTTGTTATTTGCAAACTAGGTTTTGGGGAAATTGACTAAGTAATTGAGATTAAATACCAATTAGGGTTTTTATGACATTATGAACATTTTAAATTGTAGTTTAATAATTTAGTTCGTGCAAAACCAAGTTTAGTCGTGGAATTGTGAATTTTGTTGTGAAAGTTTTAAAATTTGATTAAATTGCAAACTAGAAATTTTGGTTTGATACAAATTGATGGGATTAAATTATAGAAATGGTTTTTATGACTTAGTTATGTTGTTTAATGAATATTATGACCATTAGTTTCATTTAAATATCAAGTTTTGAAGTAAAACGGTAAATTGGCGTTTTCGGGTTTTACGAAATTGGACGGTTTGATGGATTTTAGGGTTTCGATAGATTTAATCGTGTTTTATAGTATAAGTAATGTGTTTTAAAACTACAAGTTGTTTGTTGATGTTATCTCGATCCATCGGAGTTTGTACGCCGATATCGAGCGGTATTTGGTTCTTTTGCATGGACGGAACATAGGTTTTAACCTATGCTTGTTCCTTGTATCGTTTGACTTTTGTATGTGATTCGGTTTACGATGCTATTTATATATTTGCGTTTAGGTACCCTTCAAGTGGACTGCGGGCGATGAAGAGGAGGATGGCGACACCGTCGTCGGCAGACATGGACCAGGTGAGTAGATGCATATCTACGGGGGGAAGTCGGGTGGATGGCGTTTAGCACCCCCGCAACGTAGAATAGGAATAGCACTTATTGACATTAGGAAACCAGATGTGACCCTAGATTCTTACTGAGTAGGACCCTGGTAATGACCCTAGGCGGGACTAGACTGATTTAGGAAAACCACACCTGAGGATGAATACTTTGGGAGAGGTTCGTAGGTTTCTGATAGAAACACACATGCACACACTAAAACATGACATGGCGTATACGTATATGTGTGTATATATATAAAACTAGGTATAGGTGTATATATATACACAACACGTATATAGGATTCATTGATGTGATATGATATCTGAGGCATGATGAAACAGTATAACTGGGCTTGATGCCCTGATTCTTGACTATACAGTCGTATTAAAGTGTTAGCGGATCATTAGAGAATGAGATAATGAACATGAAAATATAAATTATAATGGGTGGTGGTGATATTGAGGTACATGGGACGCTAAAACTGTACCTGGGCTGTAGCTTGTGACTGATCACGATATGATATATGTATGACTTGATTACGACATCATATAGGTGTGACCTGATGTCGATATCGTATAGGTGTGACTTGATGACGATAAGATATCGATATGATTTAATCACAATATTACACATATGACATGATATTTCTGTGGATAAACTAATGATGCTTATCATGATGGCAATGATATATGATTGATGTATGCGATCACAGTTTAGCACCTTGATCATGAGATGTGTTGATGATGACATTATACGAATGAGGAGACACCTAGGAGATACTTGACCGTACCCCGGTATTGGGATGCCGTACGATGGATTTTACCGTACGAGGCTTAGATTTGATGATTGATCCGCACTCTTGATTCGAGGAAGCCGTACTACGTACGTGACGCTATTGAGGCGGGATCGCCGACTATTAGAGATATTGATTCGGACCTTAGGTAAACTCTAGTTTCTTACTGACTAGTCTATTAGGTTTAGTTCCTTAGGATGTTAGATGGACACTGGTTTAGGTTCGACTCACATAGTGGTAGTTGTACTCGTATCTCGCAGAGGAGTGGATAATGCACACCTGTATTTACATTCATACTGTAATCATCATGGTGCATGTTCTTTTATATGTTGCTATAATCAGTATAAACTTTACCTGTTAGGACACCAGCACTATTACCGATGATGCGCATATTCCACGCACACTTATTTGCCGGCTCACACACATCATCATCGGTAATTGCTATGTCACGTACACTTTAGACCATATTGTCTTTTATGGATAGAATCAGTTAACAACTAGACAGATATAATATTGTGATTATTCTCTGACATTAGTACAGACATGATATTCATTGCTTAGACATTCATGCATTCATATTTTCAAGTTATCATGCAGTATTATGGGCATATGCCGACACTTATCATATAGTTACTCATGATTTTAAGATTTGGATTTCTATGAGATTTCTGGATTTTGGGGAAAACCGCAAGAATATGTAAACACCTCTCTCTCTCCTCCTCCTCTCTTTTTAAAAACATAAGATGCGGTTTTCTCGTGATGTATGTGTCGTCCACCATGAGATTTCATGCTTTCTGATGGATTTCGAGACCCGATTCGAGGAGTGGATGAACCGTCTCGGGTACATGGTGGGCCCGGTATGGTACCCCGGGGCAAGAAGATCGAGTTATAGACGATGAGCATGGCAGGGGAAGGCTACATACCGGTGATGTCTGGCGCGGCGGATATCCGGAGGATACCGACCGTTGTCGTGAGATTTGATGATATGGGCCGATCCGGACTGACGGAGCCAGAGATATAGAGACTTGAGATTACATGTATTGTGTCGATGCTTGACACGGATTTCCATGGATTTCATTGTTGAGATTTCAGATTCTTATACACATTTTTCTATGATAATAGCTAAAGATTTCTTATACATATATATCTGGATTTCAGGATTTGTTACTTTACATTCATGGTGCATGCATTTCATTTCATATGACATAGTATTATATGAGGCACTGACACGAGCACGGAGTATCTGCACTTACACGTAGTTTTACCCTGCTATTACTAGTTGATTGGGATATAATAGTGTATTATTATGACCTAGGATAGTGTCGTGCATTCGATTTCTTTTCATAGATGTCTTCTACTCACGAGTTGGCAACTCACCCCCGTTGTGCCAAATTTTATTACAGGTTCGATGTACAGGTTTCCGTGGCAGCTTGTTGGCACATCTTTTCTTCAGGGTGATTTGCACGGTAGGTTGGTTCACTTGTATCCGAACCACCATTGTACTTTTATTCATTCATTTGTACCTAGTAAGCTCAATCAACCATATTTGTATTACTTGATAAGTTTATAGGACCAGTCTTTTATTTCGACCTTAGAGTCGCGCATGTATTATTCTGATCTGGTGGTTTTGTTTTCTTTTGAGTTTTGAGCCTCGCCTATTGGCGTTGTATATTATTGTGCTTGTTGTGGTTGTTTCCGCCTGTTGGCGTTGATGCTAGCTCCCGTTTGGGGATGCTTTTTATTGTTTATGTATATTTTACTTGTTGTACCCGTTTGGGGGCCAGTTTTTACAGAGGAGACTCTGCCGAAATTTTTGGTAAAATTTGCTGATGTTTTTATACTTGTTTTCTTTTCTTTTCTTCTTTTTCTTCTTTTATGGTTTAGATTTCTGGGCTTCGGCTTACTTAGGTCACGTGGCGCCTCTAGACGCTTCGTAATCTAAGTGCCGGTCACGTTCCGTACTTTCGGGTCGTGACAATTCTCCTCCCTGATCACATCAAAGGATATAATATTTATACCCGTTTTGGTTCTCTACTTCTGACTTATATTCATTGAGTTTCTCAAAAGCTTCAGCCTTTTGTTTCAACAGGAACATATGTCTGAATCATGAGAGATCATCAGTGAATGTAATGAAGTACAAAGAACCAGACTTGGCATGTGTAGACAGGGGACTTACATACTGTAAGTGCACGGCGGCGCCCCGGCCGTCAATCCGACGCCGGAATGCGGAAACGGTGGTAAACTTAAATTTTTGCGGACTTAGCAAACCGGCACCACCGCGCACTAAACACCCGGATCGTAACCATTAACAAGTCTAAGCTAACTAGAAGATGGGAAAGAGATATACCGACGATCCAAGTCCTCCGGTCTTCATCTCCAATCCGATCTCCTCGCGGGATCTCCGTCCGTCTCATCCTCGTCGCCGGAAGTGCACCACGTTGCCTACATCGTTTACGGGCTCCCACCTCAATGCCGAGGCAACTCGGGCACGAAGCCGGCTACTCGACGTGCCCAAGATTCGTTGTAGAATTCGTAGTAGAAGAAGTCTCATTTGGGGTTCATGGAGATGCCTTTGTGGTGGAGGAAAATGAAGTGAACTTTTGGAGAGGGTTCTTGTGTGATTTTTGGAGAATGAAGAGAACCAAAAATGCCACACCAAAAATCAATCAACCCCATCCTCAAGAATGGCCGGCCCCTTGTAGCAAAGGGAGAGAGTGGAAAAGTCAAGGGGGAGGTAACCATATGAATCATGCAAGAGAGAGAGAGAGAGGAATGGTTATCATGAAAAACAATGATACCAAAACAAAACCCATACTCCACCACCAACCACCAACCTCATCATCAACAACCATGATGAGCCAAAAGTCATGCCATCATGACAAGAAGAAGTCAAGGTCAATGAAAAGATGTCATGATACAACTATATGCAAAGACCCCCTTCCACAATTGCCTATTTACAACAATGCAAATAAGCCCTCCTCCACCAATCTTCGGCCAATGAACGGAACAATGGAAATTGGCCGAAACGGAAAGCAAACTGGCAACTCCATAAAACTGGTCCCGTAATAAATTACAGGAAAACCCTGATACTGTGCATACACACCCGCATCTGTATTTCGACCGAAATACAAATGCAATGAGACAAAGTCTACACTGTACTATACTAGGATCCGGCTTAAACCAAAGCCGGCTAGTAATATCTGTTCGATCCTGATCCGTGCAATACCGCACGTATCTGATCGAACCCTGCCATATAACCATACGGCCTATAGTACAAACTGTCCGATCCTGATCCGTGCAATACCGCACGTATCTGATCGGACCTTGCCATATCTCCATACGGCCTCTACAACCTTTCGCCCGAAAGCTGAGTAACTGAATGTGGGGGACTCTAAAGACTCGTCAACACCTTGGTTGTGGATTTAACCACTAGCACGTCAGAGGTATAAGCCAATACGTGACGGGCTACCAGGTACTGACCAAATGGGACGTCGATGAGGAAGCTCACCCCGACACCCAACTGAGCCTTTCAGTGACAATATCCGTGCAGTCCGGTCCGTTCGTCTATGAGCATCGCATGGCGGGCCTAGGGGGTTGGTAAAAGTCAGACCCCCAAAAGCGGTACAAGTCGTGTCGGAGTGTAGCCCAGAACACCCTGAGATACTACTGGAATACCTACCAGTAAATCTCCTTGCCTTGGCCAAGGACTTTGTGTAATGGCTCTCCTAGACACAGCACGACCTCACCCCCAATACCGGGAGAGACGAACCCCTGAAGATACGCTCACTGCCTCCATGTGGCTCGGGACTGTACCCAACTAAAACCTGTTTGCACGACTCCTTTGAGCCGTGGTAGGGTAGTAATCAAAGTACAGTGGGAACTCACACGAGACAAATGACGATCCCCAGGTCGATGAACTAACCTGCACACATGTCACCAGGGAACTGCTATCTGACGTCTGGTATATGACCAACTAGCATGTTCCCGGCGAGTCCTGTCCGGTGTACTCACAACCCAATGAGCACCTGTATACATCTTAGGTGATCCAACTGACACCAGTGGCTTGTGAGACCGGCCACCGCCCCTCGTCGGGGTCTCGACTGTATACACTAGTCTACTAATGGAGTATCGATGCCCGGTCTCGAAACTCCCACGACTAGGGACCTTTTAAGGATAAGCTTATAGACCCCCAGCTCCCACTTATATGATCGCCCTCATACTGCTGGTGGTCAAGCAAGAATCCTAGGGGCTCTATCAACGTGTAATAGCGACGTGTCATGTCACCTAAAGCAGTACACGATGATAAAGGTAAACCAGATAGCATACTATCATCTCGAGCAAGACTGTCCTACTGGGATAGGTCCTCCCTCAATCATTACAATCACGTACCTGTGACCTAATAATTGACTCTGAGGGCACTATCTCCAACAATCTCCCACTTGCACTCAAGGCTAATTATTGCGATGTCGCATACTCACAGCCCGTGTGATACCGAACATCCAACTCCTCTACTAGTCAGTCTCACAAAGCTCGTTTCCGAAACTATTGCGTTCGAGGAATAGCCTCAGTGAGTGGATCCGCTTAGTTGTTTCTTTCTATGTCTCTCTATATCTCAAGTTCGCGGAGAAAGCCATCTCCCGAAAAGAGTAATACCAGTCTCAGAATATGTCTGGATGTCTGATGGGACCTAGCTCATAAATGAACTCCAAATCCAAACTTCTTAGACCGTATTGACAACTGAACTTAATCAGTGTCCTGCGCCATGCCTCCCTCAGTATTGCCTTGGACCACCTGTCCAAAATACTGCCCCTCATCAGAAGGAAAACTATAACTCTGACAACCTTCTTGTCGTCCATGTCACCTTGGAAGCCTGGAATGATAACTGTCTCCTGAATGAGGCTGTCGTTATCATCTCCCTAGAACATCCACTTATGTTCTAAAACTGCTTCCGACTGTTTCTTCAGGATTGGATTAATGTCAAGTTATTGCATCTAGTGCAAGAACAACATCTGGTGTGGTACTTGACATCTCACGATTGACTCAATTGCCTGAGCAAGTGATCTGCCAATCATGCCCGTCCCTCTCCCTTTTAGTCTGTAAGACACCTTTGGAGAGGGTGACTCCATTACCTGCAGGTACACTACCGTGCCAGGAGTCGTCCATCCTAAATACTCTTAGAATGCTGTCAAGTACCCTGATTGGGAAACCACCCAAATCTAGATCTAAAACCATAGATCTAGTAACCAGTATGTCTGATATAAAATCCATTTCCTTTGTGGAGAAACAACTGTGTGACGACCAAACTATAACCGATCGTAGTGTAGGAGTTTCCTTTCCTACTCTGTGTATATCATCCAAATACCAGGATATCACACCCTACTACCTTCTCAACAGATCCATCCCCTATTCTGATGAAGTCAAACCCATGACTGTCACGTCAGAAATAGATGATCTTTCTCCACTACATCTGCTCTAGTCTATAAATAGACATAAGCTACCTGTCCACCAATGCTTCCGCTGCTCCCACTGACTACGACAACCCTCTGGCAGAGTCATATAGACGTGCACTTCTAAAACTAGTTTAGAACGACGCTATACTCATCCTCCCGCCGGGTCTCGCAGCCTGGAACAACAGCAATGGTAATTGTGGGTAAACAAGAACTTCCCTGTCACCGTCCTTAAGGCTACCGGAGTACCTCTCGAGTGCCTGAAGTTACCCACCTTATCTGCGGAGTGGCCAATGGAATGTCAATCCAGATTGAATCTTTAGGTTCCTTATCAAATCTTCAGTAATCGTTTGTGGTTCTGGAATCACTTCCAGTTCTACCATACTCCCACTTCTGTTTTCTGAAAAAATCCATTTTTTTAATAAAACTGTGGCGAGTCTAGAACAATATTGCTATTGTTCATCCAGATGGTAGAAAGTCAACCCGCGTCATAGCCTGGGTCAACCCACAAACAGCCATTACAGAAACGTGCCTTGAGTTGTCCAGTGTCTGGTTTTAATCATGAACCGGACAACTCCCCGTACCTTAACATCGTTAAGATATGAACTGTTCTATATCCAATATAGAAACAGAGGCACTGATATAATTGAACCAGATTCAAATCATGCAGCTGTCCCCAGCGCATGTCAACTAAATGGAAGGAGGCCGATCAGCGTTACTCAACTTAGGAAGCATTTCCAATTATGAGTAACCTGAAAGAGAAGCAATTTCTCTTTATCATTACTATCAACTGAATACCATACACAAGTATCTACATCTTCGATCACCTTGAAGAATCCCGATACTTGCTACACCTGGTTCTCTACTCTATTCAAATACCTATAACTCCTCAAAACTTAGACCCTGTGTTTCTACGAAACACATGTCTAAGAACTAGAGAAGTTAAAAGTAAACAGAATATAGTATGAGGACCAACCCCTCTGTCCTAATGGACACTGGACAACATACAATACTCTGTATAAGTCCGCTGAGTCTAACAACTCTTTCACTGTGTGTCGTAGATTGAAAACTGTACTTATGGTTAAGAAGAATTACACCGCTGTTTAATGCTCCTTACCTAACCATCCACTGATATAGGTAAATGTCATCGACATAATATCAAAAGGTATATCTCACTCTATGAAAATAGACGTACAGATATATCAATTTGAAATTGGTGCACAACAGCGGATATTCAAAACCAAATATTTGCCGACCGGCAAACAGCCCAGGTGATCTCCTCAAATATCACCGATTACCATGAATCCCGATATAATTAGGATGATCACCCAATTCCCAATAACCTACTCCCACTCATCATCTGTAAAACCATACAGATGTGAGAATCAAACCTGGTAAATACATACCCTGGAGCAAGTATCTAATCGGGAAATCAGTTTTCCATTAACAGTACACAGTTGAACTGAAACATTGAAATGTTTCGATGGGGTATCCTGGTATTCCTAGTAATGCCTCTTCCATCATCCATATTCACAACTATAACCGTATAATTCTTTGCCACCTCTCCAAATCCCTTTATATGTCTTTAGTCGTTACCTTCTGCACACCCCTTAGGCCAAATGGTTTTCTTCCTTCCCTACCGTTCGGCACCAGCCTATGGTTTGGAAGAAGACTATCCAGAAAGCATAAAGGGTGTACTGTCCTAATCCTAGGAGCACTCGCAACGCGAGAGAAGGTGAAGATAAAAGACACCTGAATGTACTTTATTCCTATTTCTCCTGAACCAGGATCCATCCCCGAACTGGAACAAGTTCCTTTCGAGTTCGTATATAACCATACGATGGATTATCCAATAAAATGGGATCTTCGTAGTGATACGGAGTGTCCTGGAGAAATACAAAGGTGATTTAGGATTGGCGAAGAAATACTTGGTTTGGTCGTGAATAGCAGTCGCAGCTTACTTTGCCCTCTTACTAATCCCTTTCTTTGTCTTAACTCAATACCTTCTGTACACCGTTTAGGCTAATTAGTTTTCTTCATTCCCTACCGGTCGGCACCAGCCTATGGTTTGGAAGAAGACTATCCAATTTGCATAATAGGTGTACTACTCCTAAACTAAGGAGTACTCGCAACCTGAGAGAGGGTGAAAAGAAAAGACAACTGAATAATCCTATCCGTTTTCTCCAGAACCGGAAACCATCCTCGAATCCCTTCGAGTTCGTATCTAACCATACGATGGTTTTGTCCAATGGAAGTGGACGTTCGTAGTAATACGGGGTGTCCTGGAGAAAAGGGTAAAAGTAGGAGTGGCAATGAGGTCTGCAACTCTGACAATCCAAAAGCCAGTGTAAAGAAGGTTCGGTCAACTTGGTCACTGAGTCATAGTCTTAGGGTCGGGTCAAAGGTCGCTGCCAGAGAGAGAGAGAAAAGAAACACTCAGCGTGCACTCTAACCTAGATCAGAATGGTTACCAATTTATCTAATCTGGAATCCTCCCACTGTACCTCAAATTCTCCTCCAAACCTGAAAGAAGAATTAGTCGGGGTTACCCGAGGAGTATACCAACTCATCAGTGGGAATCGGGATCCAACTATCATTGCATGATAACGTGACGGAATCCGCTCACGCTATCACACTCCAGAAGGTATGCGCATATCTGGCAAGTTTCAGTTCTTTTGAAACTCCCGATGTGATTTCTGCCCCATGCTCTTATGACCTTGACTTTGGCCAACAAATCATAAGTCACATGTCAAGTTCTACCCGTCATTCTCCAGGTTGTTTTGAATCCACCCGTACATACCCTTGACTTTGGCCAACAAGGCAGTACGACTGTTCCAAACCAACGCATCTATCTATGCTGCATATGAATAACCAACAGCTACCAAACACTGTGCCTTGACTTTGGCCAACAAACACAGCTTGAATACTATTGACTACCCATATGAAACGACGGAGGGCTACGAATGGTTTCTGGCGAAAACCTTTAACGTAATGAACTTGATATCGTTGAAGGAACGGATAGCTTTTTAAAAAATATAGTGACGAAAACCATTGCTAAAGAGGTCACTCCCGGTGAAGGGATCTCGGCTCTTTCCCCGTAGAATGGGGTGCAGGATATTCCAAATGAATACCGCGATGCAAAGCAAAAGTAATCGGCTATAGTGAAGTTAATGCCCTGACGCAAACTTCTGTCCAAGGGGTCACTCCCGGTGAAGGGATCTCGGCCCTTGCCTCGTCGACTGAGGAGCAGGATATTCCAATGAATACCTCGATGCAAAACAAAAGTGAACGTCCTTGCAATAACAGCTTTTTGAAAAGTGTTCCAACAACATCAGATTAGGTTTGTTTTTAACTTGCATTGATCCGAATCAACGCAGTCCCATCAATTGATCACACCAAAAAGAACGAAAATATACTGATGTACGTATATGCCATCCGCATTCGCCACTGGGTCCCGTCATTACCCGTTAGGTTAGCTAACTAACGACAGAGCGGGGACTGGACTAGCGCGGATGTAAAACATATACAACATCTACTAATATATATACCAATATATAGTATTCGCTCAAGGCGTGAATAAAATGCAACATCACAGAAATGTACAGCATCACAGAAACAATACAGATATCTGGGATCCCCGGGTTTCACAGAGCCGCTGAAACCCGACATTCCCCTGGTCGTGTGGATAGCCTGTGCAATGAAATCCTAGACCCCTACGGGCGCGGCAAGTCACCCGCCAAAACCTGAAGCGAGGCAGCCCCCTTCAGCGCCGTGAATGGACCACCCAGCACTTCACGGAATCCGGCAACTTGGGCACCCTTCCTGGGTCAACCTGTACCCCCTACGAGTGCGGCGAATAGCCCGCCAATCCTAGAGCGAAGCCCCCTCCGTCTCAATGCCATGAGATGCGGGCTTGTTGCCCTCCAGAACCCGGCTATCCGTGCACCCCTCCGCGGGGCAATCCTAGTACAGAAAATAAAATATACATACACCGGGTACATCGACCGCAACCAGGTCGTGCCCCAAAAGAATAATACAAACAGGCAGTGACGGCAGTCCACATGTCGGACGCTCGCCCCGCAATATCAAATGTACATAATACAACAGAACTGTACTAGCATTGCATCCAGGCTATCCCCCACGACCGATCCGCAACAACACAGTAAATACATAGAACATCAACGTGAAAGTCACGTTCGCAAATCCGTCTAACCGGGCTATAGCAGTTAGACAGGATTTACCGATCGAGTGACATTCACGGTCGCAGATATAATGTAGATACTGTGAAAAATGTGTTTAAGATTTTCCGATTGACCAAAAATTAACAAGTGGGCCCCAAACTAATACTGTAGCACTCACAGAAATAATTGGCCCAATTTTAATATTCCAAAACCCCTAATACTAGCCCAGAAGCCCACTGGGAAATTTTGGCCCATTGATCTCTCTAAGTTGCGGCGGATCCGCGGCCCAATAGAAGGGTGAGGCCGCGGTTCCGCGCTCTGGAAGAGGGATCAGTGCGTCGAATTTTCCCAGAGTGCTTAGAATTTCCTGCACATCATTCTGAGACCACCTGAAAAATTTTTGGACACCAAAAAATCTTAACAGAAAACTGATGTGCACAAAAACATAGATTTTGGAATTTTGGTCGATCGGAAAAGCAAAACACATCAAACGAAAGCTAGACGAAGTTAATGGCGAGGCTCTGATACCACTGTAAGTGCACGGCAGCGCCCCGGCCGTCAATCCGACGCCGGAATGCGGAAACGGTGGTAAACTTAAATTTTTGCGGACTTAGCAAACCGGCACCACCGCGCACTAAACACCCGGATCGTAACCATTAACAAGTCTAAGCTAACTAGAAGATGGGAAAGAGATATACCGACGATCCAAGTCCTCCGGTCTTCATCTCCAATCCGATCCCCTCGCGGGATCTCCGTCCGTCTCATCCTCGTCGCCGGAAGTGCACCACGTTGCCTACATCGTTTACGGGCTCCCACCTCAATGCCGAGGCAACTCGGGCACGAAGCCGGCTACTCGACGTGCCCAAGATTCGTTGTAGAATTCGTAGTAGAAGAAGTCTCATTTGGGGTTCATGGAGATGCCTTTGTGGTGGAGGAAAATGAAGTGAACTTTTGGGGAGGGTTCTTGTGTGATTTTTGGAGAATGAAGAGAACCAAAAATGCCACACCAAAAATCAATCAACCCCATCCTCAAGAATGGCCGGCCCCTTGTAGCAAAGGGAGAGAGTGGAAAAGTCAAGGGGGAGGTAACCATATGAATCATGCAAGAGAGAGAGAGAGAGGAATGGTTATCATGAAAAACAATGATACCAAAACAAAACCCATACTCCACCACCAACCACCAACCTCATCATCAACAACCATGATGAGCCAAAAGTCATGCCATCATGACAAGAAGAAGTCAAGGTCAATGAAAAGATGTCATGATACAACTATATGCAAAGACCCCCTTCCACAATTGCCTATTTACAACAATGCAAATAAGCCCTCCTCCACCAATCTTCGGCCAATGAACGGAACAATGGAAATTGGCCGAAACGGAAAGCAAACTGGCAACTCCATAAAACTGGTCCCGTAATAAATTACAGGAAAACCCCGATACTGTGCATACACACCCGCATCTGTATTTCGACCGAAATACAAATGCAATGAGACGAAGTCTACACTGTACTATACTAGGATCCGGCTTAAACCAAAGCCGGCTAGTAATATCTGTTCGATCCTGATCCGTGCAATACCGCACGTATCTGATCGAACCCTGCCATATAACCATACGGCCTATAGTACAAACTGTCCGATCCTGATCCGTGCAATACCGCACGTATCTGATCGGACCTTGCCATATCTCCATACGGCCTCTACAACCTTTCGCCCGAAAGCTGAGTAACTGAATGTGGGGGACTCTAAAGACTCGTCAACACCTTGGTTGTGGATTTAACCACTAGCACGTCAGAGGTATAAGCCAATACGTGACGGGCTACCAGGTACTGACCAAATGGGACGTCGATGAGGAAGCTCACCCCGACACCCAACTGAGCCTTTCAGTGACAATATCCGTGCAGTCCGGTCCGTTCGTCTATGAGCATCGCATGGCGGGCCTAGGGGGTTGGTAAAAGTCAGACCCCCAAAAGCGGTACAAGTCGTGTCGGAGTGTAGCCCAGAACACCCTGAGATACTACTGGAATACCTACCAGTAAATCTCCTTGCCTTGGCCAAGGACTTTGTGTAATGGCTCTCCTAGACACAGCACGACCTCACCCCCAATACCGGGAGAGACGAACCCCTGAAGATACGCTCACTGCCTCCATGTGGCTCGGGACTGTACCCAACTAAAACCTGTTTGCACGACTCCTTTGAGCCGTGGTAGGGTAGTAATCAAAGTACAGTGGGAACTCACACGAGACAAATGACGATCCCCAGGTCGATGAACTAACCTGCACACATGTCACCAGGGAACTGCCATCTGACGTCTGGTATATGACCAACTAGCATGTTCCCGGCGAGTCCTGTCCGGTGTACTCACAACCCAATGAGCACCTGTATACATCTTAGGTGATCCAACTGACACCAGTGGCTTGTGAGACCGGCCACCGCCCCTCGTCGGGGTCTCGACTGTATACACTAGTCTACTAATGGAGTATCGATGCCCGGTCTCGAAACTCCCACGACTAGGGACCTTTTAAGGATAAGCTTATAGACCCCCAGCTCCCACTTATATGATCGCCCTCATACTTCTGGTGGTCAAGCAAGAATCCTAGGGGCTCTATCAACGTGTAATAGCGACGTGTCATGTCACCTAAAGCAGTACACGATGATAAAGGTAAACCAGATAGCATACTATCATCTCGAGCAAGACTGTCCTACTGGGATAGGTCCTCCCTCAATCATTACAATCACGTACCTGTGACCTAATAATTGACTCTGAGGGCACTATCTCCAACACATACATCATCATGTATCAATCCAAAGAGTTCACTAACTCTTTCTCTGTTTCTAGTAAATGGAGTTATGGTCATTTTATCTTTGTGACATGACTGGCAAGTTTCACAAGATGTAAATTCAAACTTGTTTTAAATATGCATCTTAATGTAACTTGGCTAGTCGGGTCGCATTGATATGACCTAGTCTACAAAGCCATAAGAAGGATTCATTCATTTTTGAACTCTTCCTCTTATGTGTATTTTGTACGTTAAGAACTATAGTTTGATTTAGAACGTATATGCTTTTATATAACGTGCCTGAACAGATCAACTCTTGATATACGAAATGTTCAAAACATTATCCAACAATACAAAATTATATCCTTCTTTAATAAATAAAGAGACTGATATGATGTTGTATATCAGGTTCGTATCTAATAACATTCGTTCAGAATCAATGTATTTGGTAATACAGGGTGATAACCGCCAACATCTTGGCTGCACCAATTGCACCGTTTCCAACTCTTGAAACTTTATCACCCGTTCTTAGTTTTCTACCTATCAGTAGCCTATGTAACAGATTACATATGTGGGATCCTGATCCGATATCTCATACCCAGGACGTAGAGGATACTGAGAAACAGTTCTCGGTAATGAACACACCCGAAGAAGATGCATCATCATGCACTTTCTTCGTTTGGGCGGCATGGGAATCCTGGTAATCCCCTATTTCCTGCTCGGTCTTATAAAAATTATAAGTTGGAGCGGGACCAATGTTCCCCAGCACAGTATAACAAGTTGGTTCGGTCAATACATCCATATTCTTATCTTGATTAAGGCGTGACATGGTCACTACGTGGAGAGAGAGAGAGAGAGAGAAAACACTCTGCGTGCACTCTTGCAAGATTAGATTGGTTATTATTTTATCTAATCAGGATGGCTCCCACTGTTTTTATCAAATCTTCCTTCAAACCCTAAAAGGAAAGACTAGTCGGGATTAATTACACGCTACAAATTCGCCAATCTTTCAGCCAGGCCAGTGCCGGTACTTTGAGGGAGGTTCCCCGTGCTTTCGCACGAACCTAATTAAAATAAACCTCGTTTTCCCTGGGGCGTAACCCTGTTGAAACCTTTCTAGACACCTACTTGATCGGCTAATTGTAATCTGTAAAACTCTCCCAGGAGTAACTCTTACTCGCAGTGGGTATCGGGATCCAATCTATCTCATAGAAGGTATGCAATCTCATTGCAAATTTCAACACTTGAAATTCCCGATAAAATTTTGCCCCTAGCAACTCATGACCTTAACATAGTCAACAAATCATAAGCGCTAGCCAAGTTCAACCCGTAATTTCTTGATTGAATTAAACCCACCCGCACGACCCTTAACATAGTCAACAAAGTCGTACGACTACCCTAATCCAATCTGCATCATATGCATAAACAGATAAACACTAATTAGCTACCGCACACTACGCCTTAACATAGTCAACAAACGTAGCACGAATACTAAGTAGTATCAATCTGAAATGACGGAGGGCTACGACAGGTTTTTCTGAAAACCTATTGCATAATGAACTTGATATCGTTGTAGAAACAAGTGAATTTTGAAAAAGAGTGTTTTTGAGGCTTTCATTAGTTTTGCTAAAGAAGTCATTCCCGATGAAGGGATCTCGGCTCTTTCCTCATAGAATAAGGTGCGGGATATATCATATATATCACTATGCAAAGCAAAACTCCAAAAACAATCAAAAGACAAAACGAGTGTTGTAGCATCTTCCAATTTTGCTAAAGAGGTCACTCCCAGTAAAGGGATCTCAGCTTTTTCCTCATCGAATAAGGTGCAGGATATATCATATATATCACAATGCAAAGCAAAACTGTAGCTACCCTTTTTGAAAATTTGATTCTACAACATCTTTTAAGTTTCTTTTCTTTCATTAATCAGATTAATGAAGTCCCATCATTTAAGTCACCTAAACATCACAGATAAATAGAACGTACACTTATGCCATCCGCATTCGCCTCGATGTCCCGTCATGCACCATTAGGTTAGGTAACTAACGGCAGAGCGGGACAGGGCTAGCGCGGGTGTAAAACATAAGTAACGTCTATATAATATATCATATATACAATATACAGTATCCATCTCATCATATCAAATGATCACATCATAGATATCGCAGCAGAAGAAATATATAAAATAATAGATATACTAGGAGGTCCGTGTTTTATTTTGAGCCTGTATAAAACACGGATTCCACGGTCTCGATGAATAGCCAAATCCATACCCCTAGACCCCTATGAGAGCGGCAAGCAATCCTACCAATTCTAGGGTTAGGAGACCCGGACTCGACTCCTCGAGTTAGTCTCCCACTGGACTCCAGAACCCGGTTACTTGTGCTCCCCTCCTTGGGTCTATCGTAATGCGGAAAAGTAAATAATATACATCAATGGTGACATCAACCTCAACCAGGAAGTGCCCTAATAAAAGAATATTACATACATTTAATTTTACATGAATGAAAATAAAACTTTCATCTCACATAAAACCCTCGGCTATTCAAAATGCGACGATCCAATATAACATATCCAGCATCACAGAACATCACATGTCATGACATCACAGAGAAAAGCCTTGACGATGTTAAACATTCCAATCGAATCAACGAACACCCAAAATTACCCAAAAAGCTCAACACTTGAGCGTAGTATAAAGTTATTCAGCACACGCCACAGTACCAATGAACCAGACGTAGAAGGGTCAACCAAGGCCTCACATGTGGCACCGCTGAACCACCATTAACCCTAGGGTTCAGTGGTGGTTCTGACGGTCACATAATCGAGTTAGGGTTTCGTTCTTCTAGAGGGTCCATCGAATAACTTGCATGATATTTGAAAGCTTTTTAACTACGGGAAAAATCCAACAGTTGGAAAATTTCCCGGCAAGGGTTAAAGCGTGTATTTGACATCCGATTGAACTTTTTAACACCGTCTAAAGTAACCCGAAAATAGTTAAAATTATGACTACGAAACACTCCGAGTTTCCTTTGCATTGAGTTAATCATCACATGAAAAAGTAGCAAAAGTAAACAACAGCTGAAACACCAATATCCAGAGAGCAAAACATGGAAAAAAATTTGGATCCAAATTCCCTACTGGGGCCGGCCTCCTCGATTTTAGTGTCAATGTGCTCGGTCCAAATCCGAGCACATGGTCCCCAATTTTTCCTATGTTCTTATATTGGCTCAAAGATGATTCTGCACTTGTTTGAAAAATTTTTGGAGCTCATTTTAAAATCGACAGAAACATGGTTTTAGGATTTCAAGTTTCAGAGTTTGATCCGTATTCGTAATCTAACATTATGCACATAATTCTTTGGGTAGGATCTGATACCACTGTAAGGTTCCTATCGACGGCAGCAAGGTTACGAGAGGCATCGTCCATGCCATTTTCAAAATTTTGCTATTTAAAGGAACTTTAAACTAGAATCGTTAACTAGAAAATAATACGTAAACAAATGTAAACCATTTACATCTAAGTGAAATAGAAATACAACCTTTGTAGATCGGTCCTTCTTTTCATAAGCTCCTTGTAGTAGTCCCTTCGCTGCGATCATGGTACACCCGGACTCTTGGACGGCTCCATGAGAAGAAAGCAACGGTCTTGCTTGAAGTCTTCGAGGCCGAAGATGATCTACGTCGAGGGGATACGAACTCAAGCTACTACATCACTAAAGTGAAGCAAACACCCTATACTATAGCGCTAATCTAGTAGAGGATGGTGAAATAGGAAGTGGGCTCACTTTAGAATTTCTTTTCTCACATTACTTTCTCACTTTTATCAAACACTAGAAAGTTTTTCTTTTGGAAGAAGAAGATGAAGAAAGAAGAAGATCATGAGCTTAACCTAAAGTGAGATAAGTAACCATGGGTGAGTGCGTATCATATCCTAACCCATGTTGAGACATAACCATGGCTAATTATAGTGGTTAGATTAATAAATATCCTAAGTAAAACAAAATGAGTGGACTTTGTCAAAGCACTCACAAGCTTCTACAAGCTTCATGCTTTGAACAATTATCCACTTATTTTGGATTTACTTTGAATATTAAAATCCCACCATTATAATTAAAATGGTGTATGTCTTATACACCCATGTAGTGTGTATAAACAACCATGACACACACAAAATATAATGCACATCAATATATATCACATATATATTATATGTACACACAAGTGAGAAAAAGAATGTTTACGTAAGCCAATGTTAGTTAATGTAAATTAGTATATCAAATATACAATTATACACTAAATTATTAAATCAACACTTGACTTAATAATTTGGCTATATCACATATAACCGACTAACACTAAATGTACCAACATATCGAATCAATACTTGATTCGATAACCCGGCTATATCACATATAACCGACCAATACAAAAGTTGTGAGAATAGAATACGGTATCACATACATGCATTATTCTCGGTCCCGCACATATCACATATGTGCTCCTATTTCATTCTGCCTGAGCCAGTAAAACCTCTATGTAAGACTTTAAAGACTCGTCAATATGCCGGAAGTAGGTGATGATCACATCAAGCACTCACAAGCCGTCAGCGGTACAAGCTGGACGTAACGGCTTGTTAGTGTATATGCCCTAGGGGCCATTATTGTATCATACTAGTTTGTATATTACTTAATGGAAGCTTAGGATATTCACAGTTATATAACAGTCTTGCTAAACATGGTAGTATGCTACTTGGTTTTATCTATCTTAATATGTGAGTATACGTATTGATAGAGCCCTTAGGATCTTGCTTGACTACCAGCGTTGTGATGGCAGTCACACTAGTGGGGGCTGGGTAGTCTACAAGCACATCCTTTTTCAGGTCCCTAGTCATAGGATTATCGAGACAGGGCATCAATACTCCGGAGTAGACTAGTGTGTACACTTCTCATCCCAGTTGGGGAGATGGTCTGTCCCACATCCGTCAGTACGTCGTACTGGAGATAGTATACAGGTGCTCGTTGGGTTACGAGTACACCGGATAGGACTCACGGGGAACTGTTGGTTGGTATTATACCCGTCGTCAGTTAACAGTTCCCAGGTGACATGAGTACAGCATAGTCCGCAGACTTGACACTGCTGCTTCGCCTCGAGTGTGCCCCACTGTTCTTAGATTGCTACCCTACCACGGCTCAAAGGAGTCGTGCAAACAGGTAGCAGTTGGGTGAAGTCCCGAGCACTTGGAGGCAGTGGCGGTTAGACAGGATTCGTCTCTCCCGGTATTGGGAGTTGATATCGCGCTGTGTCAGAGAGCCATTACGTAAAGACCCTGGCCAGAGCAAGCGGGATTTACTGGTAGGTTCCAGTTGTTTCTCAAGGTGTAATGGGCTACGCTCCGACACGACTTATACCGCTATTGGGGGACTGACGCTTGCCGCCCACCTAGGCCCGATATGCGATAGTCTTAGACGAACAGACCGGACTGTACGGAGATTGTCACATCAGGCTCAGTAGGAGTTCGGATGGGTTTCCTCATCGGCCTTCTTATCGACATCTACCTGGGGACCGTTACGTACAGCTAGTGCCGCTTGCGGTCTGTGGTTAAACCCACTACTAGCGTAGTATTCGAGTCTTTCGAGTCCCACACAGAGAGTTTCCCAGCTCTAGGCGAAACGATATAGAGGTCGTATGGTTTTACGACAAGGGTTCGGATGCATACGTGTGTTTACGCACGTACGAAGTTCGGACAGTTTTTACTAGTCGGCTTTGGTTTAAGCCAGATTCTAGTATCGGATTATTGGATTTATACAGTCTAAAGTTTTTCCGTGTTTTCACGGATAGGAGGGGCGTTCTCGTAATTTGGCGGGAAGCTTCTAGAAGGATGATGACTTGGGGGTGTAGGTGGCATAAGCATTAAATGATTTAGTGACTCATTTGTGTGATTCATCCATGTCATTAATGCATCATTAAATGGTTAATGACTTATGTAGTGAATCACTCATATGAATAAATGAAGCATGATGATTAATCATTTTGATAAATCATTATGCTTCATATATTCAAGAGAGATCATTATCTCATTCTCATTCTCTTGCTCACCTTCTCTCTCCTCAAGCTCTCTCTCTTAAGACCCTAATCCTCCCCTCTCATGTGTTGAGATCAAGGATTAGATAGACTAATTAATCCATTACCCCACTCTATATCACCTAGTTGCCTTTGATTAGCAACTAAAGAAACCTAGTTACCTCAAGATTAGAGGTGAAGCTTGGAATAGAAGCTCTCGGGTGGATCATCTATTACGTAGAGGAGGCCGAGGAGGAGGTGGATAATGAAAAGACGAAGGACTAGATTCTCTAGGTATAATCACTTCTCATAGTAGTTAACAACTCCTATGTATATGTTAGTTATAGTTTAGCAAAGATTCTTCGGTCAGTCGATGTTAACTCAAAGAACAAGATTGTTTTTCATACTTCCGCCTCCCCGCAACTCGTGGGGTGTTGCACATCGACTTACAGTGGTATCAGAGCCTCGCTAAACATTGATTAACACATTAGCAAAGTCGTAAGAATTTCGAACGCAAAATGAACCGGAAAAAACATCAAAATCACTAAGTTTCTGTCGATTTTAAAACAGGCCCTAAATTTTTTTCAGGGACCTCTAAAAATTCCAGCAGGGAAATACAAGAACTCTGGAAAAAATTGGGTGCATGAATCGGCCAAACAGCCGCGGAACCACGGCCGATCCCACCGATCCGCCGTGAAGCCGCGACCGAGTTGAAGCCGATTCACCCTAAATTTTCCCAGAACTCTTCTGTGATGTTTTTTGTCTTTTCTGAAATGTTTATTTTCTGCTCAAGTCTCAGGTGCACAGAGAAGTTTTGGAGTAGAATCTAAAGTGTTTGCTCGATCGAAATTATACGATGTTTGCTAATTAGATTATATCTGTGAACTGTATAATGTGTTCGTAAACCTCCCCTAACTGCTATTATGTCGGTTGGCAGGGGGTTGCACATTTCTGTAATGATTTATCTGTTTGTAATTATGAACTTGATTGGACTGTTGTGATGATTAGCCAGGTTTTGAGATGGGTTATTATATTCATTCATTCGATGTAATTGTAATATGTTGTAATATTATTTTGCGGGGCACATCCAGGTTGCGGTTGTAGCCACCGTTGTATTATTTCATTTTACAGTTTTTGCTCCTAGGATAGACCCAAGGTGGGGTACACAAACTACCGGGTACTTTGAAGTGTTTAGTGGCCTACTCACGTGGTTGAGGGAGACCGCTTCACTTCGGGTACTTGGAGGATAGTTTGCCGTACCCGTAGGGGTCTAGGGTAGGGTAATGGCTATTCATCACAACTGTGTAATCCGTCTTTCGTTGCAGGCTCAAAAGAAACGCGGATTGCTTGCATATCCAATAATGTTCATCTGTGATCTGGAATGCCTATTATTGCGTATGACGAATGTACAATATCTATATATGATAGCTATTTAGACGCCACTTATGTTTTACACCCGCGCTAGCCCAGCTCCCGCTCTGTCGTTAGTTAAGTAACCTAACGGATGATGACGGGACCCAGTGGTGAATGTGGGTGGCATAAGAGGACGTTGTATTTTCGTTGTTTTCTGCAATGATAGGTTAATTGATGGGACGCATTATAATAATGCAAAGGAAAATAAACCAAAGTTGAATCGTTGGAACAGTTTAAAAGAAACCACTCGGTTATTTTAAAATAGAGGATATTTTTTAAAAAATTGCGGAGCTTTAACCACTACTTTTAAAAAGCTATCAGGTTCCTTTGGTCATATCAAGTTCACTACGTTCATGGTTTCGCCAAAACCATTCGTAGCCGTCCGTCATTTCATTTGGGTATTCAGTAGTATTCAAGCTATGTATTTTGGCCAAGGTCAAGGCATAGTGTTTGGTAGCTGCTAGGTTTTCAATTGTTGCATAAATAGATGAGTTAGTCTGGGACAATCGTATTATCATTTGACCAAAGTCAGGGGTATGTACGGATGGGTTCAAATTAACAAGATAATGATGGGTAGAACTTGATATGTGACTTATGACATTTTGACCAAAGCCAAGGTCATAAGAGCATGGGGCAAAAACTTATATCGGGAATTTCTAAAGAAACTGAAATTTGCAAAGAGATGCATACCATTTGGAGTTTGATGAATGTTGGTAGGATTCCTTCAGCATTATCATATGATGATATTTGGATCCCAATCCTACTGTGAGTATATGCTACTCATCAGGAGATTCGTCACTTAACTATCAATGCTATAAACCAAGTAGGTGCCGAGAAAGGTGTCAGCGGGGCTACGCCCCCAGAGAAAAGAGGTTATTTAATTAAGGAACTTCGCGAAAGCGTTGGAAAACCTCCCTCGAAGTATTGACACTAACCTGGCTTAACGGTTAAGCAAGTATTGTACGGTGAGAATGGTCCTGGCTAGTTCTTCCTTTTTGGTTTGAGGAGGGATTCGAGAAACAGTGGGAGCCATCCAGTTTAGATAAATTAAAAACCACTCTAAACTTGCAAGAGCATCATGCTAAAAGTGTTTCTTCTCTCTCTCCTAATTGCAGCGACCCTGAAAATGACTGGATTTAAGTTAATATTAGAAAAAAATATACTGACAGGGCCAAACTATAAAGATTGGTTGCGGAATGTCAAAATGGCTTTGACCTATGACAGATTGGGGTTTGTTCTCACCACTAGGAACCTGCAGTCCCAGGACCTAAATCCAGTAATGCGGATAAGGAAATCCGCAAAACCTAGGAGTTAGATTGCGCGAAGGCCAAGTGCATCGTGCTTGCCTCGATGAATAATGAACATCAGAGGAGGCACGAGGATATGGATCTAGATGCCATATTTCTCCATACAAAGGAACTTTATGGAGAGCAATCTCGTATAGCAAGATACGAGACCTCAAAGAACTTGTTTCGAGCGAGGTTGGCCGTCGGATCATCGGTAGGAGAATATGTCCTTAAGATGATTGGATATATTGAAGAGCTCGCAGACCTTGGGACGACTTTGGATAATGAGCTCTATATAGACTTGATTCTCCAGTCCCTTCCTTCCACCTACGCCCAGTTTATTTTGAATTTCAACATTCAAAGAAAAGAAGTTGAACTTCCAGAACTCCTTAACATGTTAAGGAGTGTAGAGGGCACCTTGCAGAAGGTAAGGGAAACACCCGCTATGTTTGTTAGCGGAGCTTCTTCTTCCGGGTCCAAGGCTAGGGCCAAAGGAAAGAAGAAGAAGGCCGCCACCAAACCTAGAGGAGGTGTTAGTATGGTGGGAGCGAAGGGAAAGAAAAAGATTGCAGTGCCAGTAGTGGCCAAGGATGAGTGCTTCCATTGTCATAGGAAAGTGCACTGGAAGAAAGATTGCAAGGCGTGGAACGCCAAGAACCAGGAACCGAAGCAGGCTGTGGCTTCGACTTCAGGTGTGTTTGTAATTGAGAATTGTCAGTCAATCAACTCTACTTCCTAGGTATTGGATACTGGATCAGGATCTCATATATGCAATTCATTGCAGGCACTGAGAAACCGTAGAGTACTGAAGGATGGTGATATGACCCTTAAGGTTGCTAACGGAGTTAGCGTAGGAGCTGTGTCCGTCGGGGATTATCACCTAGGATTGACGAGTGGACATATTTTAGTTTTACATAACTGTTTTTTTGTACCTAGCTTAACGTGTAATATCATATCAGTTTCCTTGTTATCAAATAAAGGTTATGATTTCACGTTTGTAAGTGATGTTGTTAACATCAACCTTAATCATAGTTTGATTTGGTCCGGTATACTGAATAACGGTATATATGTCTTAAACCAACTACAGATTTTCAATGTCCAGAACACACTAAAAAGAAAGTCTCCAGATTTAAATAAAGCTTTCTTATGGCATTGTAGACTATGTCACATCAATGAGACAAGGTTAACTAAGTTACATAGAGAAGGATATTTGGACTCGCTCGAATATCAAACTTATGCCACTTGTGAATCATATCTCAAAGGAAAGATGACAAAGACTCCATTCACTGGACATGGAGTAAGAGCGAGCGAGCTCTTAGGACTCATACACAGCGATGTATGTGGTCCAATGTCTACACATGCAAGAGCTGGTTTTTCCTATTTCATTACTTTTACGGATGATTACTCTAGGTACGGATTCATTTATCTGATGAAACATAAATCCGAGGCTTTTGAGAAATTCCAGGAGTATAAGAATGAAGTAGAAAACCAAACCGGCAAAAGTATCAAGACACTAAGATCTGATCGAGGTGGTGAATACTTAAGTGCCGAGTTTCTTGGTTACCTAAAAGAGAAAGGAATTCTCTCTTAGCTTACTCCTCCATACACTCTACAGCATAACGGTGTATCGGAGAGACGGAATCAAACCCTATTGGATATGGTACGTTCTATGATGAGTAATGCTGAGTTACCGCGATCTTTCTGGGGTTATGCACTAGAATCAGCGGCATATCTTTTGAACAGGGCTCCTACCAAGACTGTGCCTACAACGCCATATCAGATGTGGAGTGGGAAGAAACCCCATCTTCAGCATCTGAAGATATGGGGATGTCCAGTTTTTGTTAAAAAGCAGCATGCGGACAAGCTCGAGGCATGATCAGTACAGTGTAAGTTTGTGAGATATCCAAAGAACTCCAAAGGATATTATTTCTATTACGCAGAGGAACAAAAGGTTTTTGTTTCTCGTAATGCCCATTTTCTAGAACATCAGTTTTTAGAAAGGAAATAAGTGGGAGCGAAATAGAACTGGAAGAAATTCCAGAACCACAAACTACTACTGAAAGTTTGGTAGAACCAGTAGTTCAAGAAGAACAGGACATTCCCGCATCCCTCCGCAGGAGTAGTAGGCCGTCTCATCCGCCTGAGAGATACTACGGTTTTCTCATAGATGGGGATGGAGAGGATTGCATCATTGATGATGATGAACCTACTAGCTTCCAGCAGGCCATCCAGAGCGGCGACTCGGTATGATGGCTAGATGCATTGCGGACCGAAATGGAGTCCATGTACACCAACAAAGTATGGACTTTGGACTTTGCTCCAGATGGGGTAAAACCCATAGGATGCAAATGGATCTTCAAGAAAAAGATTGGTGTAGATGGACAGCTGGAAACCTATAAGGCTAGACTTGTTGCAAAGGGTTTTCGTCAAAAACCTGGTTTGGACTATGACGAAACTTTTTCTCCAGTGGCTATGCTCAAATCCATTCGGGTCCTTCTTGCTATTGTTGCCTTCTATGATTATGAAATCTGGCAGATGGACGTAAAAACGGCTTTTCTGAATGGTAATTTAGAAGTGTGCGTCTATATGGATCAGCCAGAAGGTTTCAATCAGAGTGGGAGCAGCGGGAAAGTATGCAAGTTGCTTAAGTCCATTTATGGACTGAAGCAGGCATTGCGGAGTTGGAACATCTGTTTGGATGAAACAGTCAAAGAATATGACTTTATCAAAAATCTAGATGAACCAAGTATATATAGTAAAGTTGTAGCACGAACTGTCGTATTCCTCGTATTATACATTGATGACATTCTATTGATAGAAAATAAAATTCCTATGCTACAATCTGTCAAAGGATTCTTGTCACACAGGTTCTCCATGAAAGACCTGGGTGATGCCTCTTACATTCTGGGGATCCGGATCTATCGTGATAGATCCAAGAGGATGTTGGGACTTTCGCAGTCCAGGTATATCAACACTATACTGAAAAGATTTAATATGGAGGATTCTAAGCGTGGTAATCTACCGGCTTGTCACGGAATCACCCTCTCCAAAGAGATGTCTCCCAACACTGATTTGGAAAGCGGACGCATGTCTATTATACCCTACGCTTCTGCGGTAGGCTCTATAATGTATGCGATGTTGTGCACCAGACCAGATATAGCTTACGCACTGAGCGTGGTAAGACGGTATAAGTCAGACCCAGGGGAGAAGCACTGGATAGAAGTAAAGAACATTCTCAAGTACCTGAGAAGGACTAAGGAGATGTTCTTGGTTTACGGCGGAAAAGACCTCAAGATGGAGGTCTTTGCTGATTCCGGCTTCCAGAGTGATAAGGACGATTCCAAGTCCATGTCAGGTTATGTCTTTACCCTCAATGGAGGGGCGGTGTACTAGAAGAGTTCCAAGCAGGACACCGTTGCTGACTCGACGATGGAAGCGGAGTATATTGCTGCTTGCGATGCCGCAAAAGAAGCGGTCTGGATGAAGAAGTTCCTAACAGAACATCAGGTGGTTCCTACCATTGTTGATCCAATACCTCTGTATTACGACAACAACGGAGCTATAGCTTTAGCGAAGGAACCAAGGTCCCATCAAAAGTCCAGACACATCTTAAGGCGGTATCACCTGATCAGGAAGATTATAGATCGCCGGAAGATCAAGGTCCGGAGAGTTTCTACTGAAGAGAACATTGCTGATCCATTCACAAAGGCCCTACCTCAGATTCAGTTCGAGAGGCTACGCGAGATAATCGGTCTTCGATATGCCAGTACATGACCCTAGTGCAAGTGGGAGATTGTCAGTGTATATGCCCTAGCGGCCATTATTGTATCATAATAGTTTGTATATTACTTAATGGAAGCTTGGGATATTCACAGTTATATAACAGTCGTGCTAAACATGGTAGTATGCAACTTGGTTTTATCTTTCTTAATATGTGAGTATACGTATTGATAGAGCCCTTAGGATCTTGCTTAACTACTAGCGTTGTGATGGCAGTCACACTAGTGGGAGCTGGGTAGTCTACAAGCACATCCTTTATCAGGTACCTAGTCGTAGGATTATCGAGACAGGCCATCGATACTCCGGAGTAGACTAGTGTGTACGCTTCTCATCCAAGTTGGCGAGATGGCCTGTCCCACAGCCGTCAGTACGTCGTACTGGAGATAGTATACAGGTGCTCGTTGGGTTATGGGTACACCGGACAGGACTCACGGGGAACTGTTGGTTGGTATTATACCCGTCGTCAGTTAACAGTTCCCAGCTGACATGAGTACAGCATAGTCCGCAGACTTGACACTGCTGCTTCGCCTCGAGTGTGTCCCACTGTTCTTAGATTGCTACCCTACCACGGCTCAAAGGAATCGTGCAAACAGGTAGCAGTTGGGTGCAGTCCCGAGCACTTGGAGGCAGAGGCGGTTAGACAGGATTCGTCTCTCCCGGTATTGGGAGTTGATATCACGCTGTGTCAGAGAGCCATTACGGAAAGTCCCTGGCCAGGGCAAGCGAGATTTACTGGTAGGTTCCAGTTGTTTCTCAAGGTGTAATGGGCTACGCTCCGACACGACTTATACCGCTATTAGGGGACTGACGCTTGCCACCCCCTTAGGCCTGATATGCGATAGTCTTAGACGAACAGACCGGACTGTACGGAGATTGTCACATCAGGCTCAGTAGGAGTTCGGATGGGTTTCCTCATCGGCCTTCTTATCGACATCTACCAGGACCGTTACGTACAGCTAGTGCCGCTTGCGGTCTGTAGTTAAACCCACTGCCAGCGTAGGAGTCGAGTCTTTAGAGTCCTACACAGAGAGTTTCCCTGCTCCAGGCGAAACGATATAGAGGTCGTATAGTTTTACGACAAGGGTTCGGACGCATACGCGTGTTTACGCACGTACGACGTTCGGACAGTTTTTACTAGCCGGCTTTGGTTTAAGCCAGATTCTCGTATCGGATTATTGGATTTATACAGTCTAAAGTTTTTCCGTGTTTTCACGGATAGGAGGGGCATTCTCGTAATTTGGCGGGAAGCTTCTAGAAGGATGATGACTTGGGGGTGTAGGTGGCATAAGCATTAAATGATTTAGTGACTCATTTGTATGATTCATCCATGTCATTAATGGTTAATGACTCATGTAGTGAATCACTCATATGAATAAATGAAGCATGATGATTAATCATTTTATTTATTTATTTTGATAAATCATTATGCTTCATATATTCAAGAGAGATCATTATCTCATTCCCATTCCCATGCTCACCTTCTCTCTCCTCAAGCTCTCTCTCTTCAAACCCTAATCCTCCCCTCTCATGTGTTGAGATCAAGGATTAGATAGACTAATTAATCCATTACCTCACTCTATATCACCTAGGTGCCTTTGATTAGCAACTAAAGAAACCTAGTTACCTAAAGATTAGAGGTGAAGCTTGGAATAGAAGCTCTCGGGTGGATCATATACTACGTAGAGGTGGCCGAGGAGGAGGTGGATAACGAAAAGACGAAGGACTAGATTCACTAGGTATAATCACTTCTCATAATAGTTAACAACTCCTATGTATATGTTAGTTATAGTTTAGCAAAGATTCTTCTGTTAGTCGATGATAACTCAAAGAACAAGATTGTTTTTCATATTTCCGCCTCCCCGCAACTCGTGGGGTGTTACACATCGACTTACATGGCTACCCGAGTATTGAGCGATCAGAAGATCTGCAAGCAAGCCCGCTCCAACTCCTGCAAAAGCCTGACAGTGACACTACCGTACAGTCCGGTCTTCTCGTCTGATATGTCGCATATCAAGTCTTGGCGTGGTAAACGTCTGACCCCAATAACCGATAAGTCATGCCGATGTGAGACTCATAACGGGTTGAGAAACTACTCGTAACACTTACGAATAAATCTCTAAACCATCCCTGGCCAGGGACTTCCCTGTTATGGCCAATCGAGCACAGCGCAACATTAACCCACAATACCGAGAGAGACGAAACCCCTCCTTTCGCTCATTGCCTCCATGTGACTCGGGACTGTACCCAAAAACCACCGTTTTGCATGCCCTCTTGGATGTGGTAAGCTGGAAATCAAAGCACAGTGAGAATCACATAAGACTCTATGACGATCTCGGGTCTACAGACTAACCTGTACCAGTGTCACCAGAGAACTTCATCTGACGTGAGGTATAATACCATCTAGGAGTTCTCGGCGAGTACGTCCAGTGCACCCAGTCTCTACTGAGCACCCATATACCATCTCTGATGTTAAACACCAATGGATATGGGATCATCCATCGCCCATCTATATGGGTCGAGAAGGTATACGCTAGTCTACTCTGGTATATCGATGCCCCGTATCGATACACCCACGACTAGGGACATTAAAGGATGAACTTATAGACTACCATGGCCCCACTAGTATGAACTGTATCATAGTCCTGGTAGTCAAGTACACATCCTAAGGGTTTTACCAACATGTAACAGAGAGACAATCAGTGTACATGTTAAGATAAAGAGTAACCTGATAGCATACTATTATGTCGAGCAAGAAAGTCCTCCCTATATATGTCCAAGCATCCACTACAATATACATCATAGGTATAGTAATGGCCTCTAGGGCATACATATAAATAACAAGTTATTGATGAGATTTCATGCATTAGCTGCACTAGAATTGTATTTTGTGCATTTGTTGCACCAGCTTCGTATTTCGTGCATTTGTTGCACTAGATTCACATTCAATGCGTTTGTTGCACCACGTGGGTATGTTCCTATCAGATTTTTGCATTTTCATACCGCCCAATTTTTATCACATTGCATATCCGTAGATACTCTTGAGCCGTGTTTGCTAGTCAATTGCAGGATACAGGTTCTCGGTTCTAAAACGGTGAAATTCTTGGAAAACACGAAAAAATCCGGGTTCCTGCCAACCACAGATAAAAACACGGTCTCTGCTCTTCATCCGTATGTTGCCAGATATCAATAGGAAGACAAAAGGTCAAATCAATGTCATTCTCATGCACAAGGCTCAATGGTAGCACAAAATCCAAGAGATCTACGCGGAGCTCGAGGCAAATCATGACAAAATCTTGACAAAAAGTCCACCTTTCCCTCAACAGAATTCTGGAAAATTCGTGAAGCAATTATAAGAAAATACATATACCAGAATGAAGTACTCATCAGATCAGGCCACCACCAAAAAGCCCAAAGCCCAAATCAACCATAAGAGCGCGGATCCGCGGCAAAAGGTGGGTCCAGGCCGCGGATCCGCGGCTGTTTAGGCGCCGCATGCGCAGGGTTTTGGGGGGTATTTTGGTCATTGTACAGGTGTTCTGGTGGTTGCCCTAGGGTTTCATTCTCTGGCCTATAAATAGCCCAGAAGTTTGTGAAGAAAGGGGCCATTCTTGTATTTTCTTTTCCTAGGATTTAGTTCACTTGTTCTTCTTCTTCTCATCTCTTCTCCATTAAACTTGTAGTGAGCTTTGTGAGGGAGGAATGATAAATAAAGAAGATCAATTTATTATCATGCTTGTCTTACTTTTGTTATAATTGTTGTAACTTTAAATTCGTTAAGTAGTTGTTGTTATTTCCTTGTTATTTCTTTCTTCTCTTTTTTCTTTATCCTTACATACGACAATGATACTTACGCTTGATCCTCGCCAAGGTGAGGTCGCAAACAGTTAGTCGTATTCTTCTACTCTCCTTCTTTCTACCTTCCTCTTTTGTTTTGTTTTGTTTTTCCTATCATGAAGTGTGAGTAGTTTTATACTTGTTAGGGTAGGATAAGGGAAGTTTGAGAGAAGGAAATCTCTCTCACTCTTTCCTTGCCCAACAACTTAAATCGACTCCCGTTAATTGAACCACAATCCGCTCCTTACGGCACCCTATCCTACATGATAGCGGTGATTCCGTAGTGAGACCGGTTGTGGTTGAATTAACCGAAGGTTATGGATAAGAGCCAAGAACGGACGGACAAGCACCAAAAGGAAGACTTATGCGTTGGAAAGCCTAGCTTATACTCGCAAAGTCCTTCCTAGTCGTGCTAATCCCCGTTGTTGCCGATTACCGTAACACCGATATTAAGAGGGGCAACGAAAGATGTGGAGACTCCTAACTCAAACTAACCTAATCCTAACCCTAACAAGCTCTCTTTAAATATCAACTTAACACTTAGATAACCACAACAAAATCTGAACAACCGGACTTAACTCGTCGAAAAACACATAGAAAAAGATTCCCATCTCCCTGCGGACGACCCGTACTCAACCGGCTAGCTACGTGCGAAACCGTCTTGATTGCGGTTTTTAAACTTAAACTTGAACACGCTCGTATCCTACCAATCAAATGGCGCCGTTGCCGGGGAGACGGTAGTTTGTTTCTTTGTGAAATTTTGGGTTAATTTGTAAGTATAACTCTAACCGAAAAACAAAAAAATATATATATACTTTGTAAAAAAATCATCTTGTTATTTTTGATTAGCTTTTGTGCAAGTGTGCAGGAAAATACAAGGTTCGAGTTCCGTGGCCAAGACGTTGAAAATACGGAGTTCAAGTACAGTGCCAAAGACGTGGGAAGATAGACCCACATTTCGCGGCTACACCGCGACGGACAAAACGAAGCATACGGTCTACTATCAAGATCTGGAGCAGTTACAGTGAGCGAATAAAAATTCAGAAGTTCCAGACAAGCAGAGAAGACCCATACCAGCACCCACAGAAAAAATGAAGGCCCAATCTCTCCTTCCTGCCGCGGATCCGCGGCAACAGAGGGCTTAGGCCGCGGATCCGCGGCCACTTGGTGGCTTCAGGGGTGCAATTTCTTTCTGGTGAGTCTCTCTGTTCTCTCCACTCCTCTGAAGTCCACTGAACTGTGTTTTCTCCAGCCTTCTTTGCGCAAACTCTTCTCCCCCTTCCAATAAACTGTTCTTGTGCAGGATTCTTTGCGCCGCAAATAAAAATTGTTTGCAGTTGATTTGTTACTGTTTTGCATTCTTTAATACGGACTTAAGGGGCTTGAAACCAATCCAGATTGGGTGGGGATTTCATCACCCTTCCCAGGACCCCGGAAATCACTAAAGCATATGCATTGTCCATTGTAAATTAAAAAATACTAGACTTCTGCCCTAAGGACTTCGCGCTCATTAGAAGAAGATAAAACTTGTTTAGAACCTCGCTTAACCGTATATTGTTTACGGGGTGTCTAGGAAAGTGTTAAAGGCGCAACCGCCGAAAGAGAAAGGGTTATTTAATTAAGGAACTTCGCGAAAGCGTTGGACAACCTCCCCTTATCTCTGCACTTACCTGGCCTCGTGATCAGTGTATTTTTAAGCCCGTTTCTCTACATTGTTTAACTTCGACAATCAAGTTCAGGAGCAGGTCTAGTAGACCCAGGTTACCCTAGATCTAGGAGTGATTGTGCATATCTTGTTTGTGATTGCTTAAGCCGTATTTCCGTACATATTTCTGTAAATCTCTTTCTAAAAAGAAAAAAAAATCAAAAACTTTTATAAAAACTTGCCCTTTTGTCGCCAAATCCATTTTCACCCACCACCCAGCGCCTTTCTCAATTGACGTTTTCTTACCCTCACCTTCTCCTCTTTGACTATACTAAACTCGTTTAGTTTATGTCCGCTTGGACTCGGGACACTAGCGCCCGTCTAGTCCGCGTTACGTTAGTCGCGACCGACTACGCGATCGACTCCGAAGTCGATACTCCGTCCACTCCTCTTTCACCCCTTCCTTTGCCGGCCAACTTCGACGTTGACCGGAATTCTGTTCATACATCTTCACCTTCACCTTCACCTTCACCAACCTCTTCTTCCGCGATGTCGGGATTTAATCCGAACATCTCTTTGACCACCCCTGGATTGTCTCCACCTCCTACGGAGACCAATCTCCCACCACCTCCGCCTGTTGTAGCGCCGCAGTGAATCGCGCTCCAGGATCGTTTCTATCCCACCCGTTCTGCACTTCCCACCTGCCTTTCTCTTCCTCCGGCCAATGGGGACAACTTTGAAAATAAGCCCCATTTCATCAACATGCTTCCACGTTTTCATTGGCTTGAATCTGAAGATGCCTATATCTTCATCAACAAATTTCAAAATGTCTGTGCCATGGTGAAAACAACCCAGCTGTCGGACGATGCTATACGTCTACGGGTCATTCCGTTCACTTTATGCGATCTCGCTGAAAAATGGCTGTATAGCACCGCTTCCCACTCAATCACCAGCTGGGACGAGTTTGTTAAAGCGTTTCTGAAAAAATTCTATCCAAATCACAAGACCGCAAGAATTCGAAATGAGATCAACCAATTCTCTCAGCTTCCTTCTGAACCCTTCTGGAAGTGCTTTGACCGGTACAAAGACCTTCTTGTTCAGTGTCCTCACCACGGTATAGAGAAATGGCAACTCTGCCAAACCTTATACGAGGGACTGAACCCAGCAACGAAGCAGTTGCTGGAAACCATCTGTCAGGGCCACTTCCTATCCAAATTTGACGAGGAAGCGTGGCAGTTCTTTGACGATCTTGCGGAGCAAACGCTACAGTGGGAGAGCACCAGACCGACTTCTTCTTCTTCTACCTCCACTTCTACCGGTCAGTCTAGGGTAGGAATCCACCAACTCGATGTCTCTATTGCGATGAAAGCTGAAATGGCTGCAATAACACGAAAGCTTGAAGCGATAGAGAGAAAATTTTCTGCTCCTGCCCCCACACCTGTTCTCCCCCTTCGTACCATCTTTGCTTGTTGTTCTGATCCTTCCCACTTGACCGAAGAGTGTCCTTACAATCCACCCTCGCAAGGACAGGATCAGGTTAATGCTGCCTTCCAGCAAAGACTGAGGAATGATCCATACTCTTCCACCTACAATCCCGGTTGGAGGAACCACCCCAATTTCGCCTGGAATCAGAATCAAAATCAATTCCAGGGCAACAATTTCCAAAGGGCCCCTCCGCCGCAACAACAAGCACAGCAACAAACTCAGTATCAGCAGCCCTTCCAACCCCAACCTTTCCAAAACCAGACGAACAACTTTGCACCAAACAACTCTTTTCCACCAAACAACTTTGTTCCGTCGAACAACGATAAGGTTTCCTCGCTCGAGCGAAGTCTGGAGGCATTTGTTAAACAATCGACTCAATCCACCGCCAACATCCAGTCTTCGATTCAATCTTTAGTGCAACACACTGCCGCACACGGGCAAAGCATCAAGACCATCGAGGCCCAGATTGCACAGCTGAACGCGGCCTTGAGCGAGCGAGAGAAGGGGAAGCTCCCGTCCCAGCCACTTCCAAATCCCGGTCACCTACATAATGCACATGTTGCTCTTGAACAATAAAACCATAATGTGAGTGCCGTGACCACACTGAGATCGGGGAGGATGCTGCAAAACAACATTGGCAAACGGATCAACGATGATGCCCCGGCCGCTGCTTCTTCTTCTTCTTCTCCTTCTTCTTCTTCGTCTTCCGAGCCTATTCTCCGTTCTTCACAAGGCTCTCCCTCTTCTTCTTCTGCTCTGAACGGACCCACTTCTCACTCCACGAAAACACCTATTCTGGGATCCGTTCCAACTCCAAAATCTCCTCCTCCAGCATTAGACTCAACCAATTTTCAAAATGTTCCATTTCCAAACCGGTTGAGGTCTAATAAACAAAATCCACAAATGGAGAAGATTTTGGAGTTATTCAAGCAAGTTAACATTAACATTCCTCTTTTAGATGCTGTCCAACAAGTCCCATCTTACGCAAAAATCTTAAAGGACTTGTGCACGAAAAAGAGGAAGTCTCAGGTACCCAAGAAAGTTTTCTTGGCTAGTGCTGTGAGTGATGCCCTTACCCAATCTTTACCACAAAAACGGAAGGACCCTGGCTGTCCTACGATTTCAATTACTATTGGGGATAAGAACATCAACCGCGCACTATTAGATCTTGGTGCCAGTGTTAACTTGCTTCCATATTCAGTATACGAGCAATTAGGCGTCGGAGAGTTGAAACCCACACACTGCACTCTCCAAATGGCCGACCGATCAATCACCCATCCTAGGGGTGAGCTAGAGGATGTGTTGATAAGAGTCGGGGACTTCATATTCCCCGTCGACTTCATTGTCTTAGATACACAGCCTGTAGCTAACCCCCGGAATCAAATTCCGGTGATACTCGGTCGCCCATTTCTCGCAACCTCAAATGCTGTGATCAATTGTCGCAATGGTTCAATGAACCTCTCTATTGGAAATATGACGATTGAACTCAACATTTTTAGGTTGGGGAATCAGCCCGCCGAACCTAATGCTCATATACTGGATGTCGGCTCGATCCAGGAGATCACCCCCGAAGAGTGTGAATTCGAGGAGTTTCTGTTTGAACACGATAGACTTGACGCCACTAGTGCGTTTCTCTTCGAACCTGCTGCTGCTTCTGCGCCCGACAACGAATACGAGTGTTTCACGTTCACGTTCACGAACGATCTTAGCCGCGCACAACCCGAGTTTGAATCTTTTGACTTTCCGGATGAGTTACCTGAACCATCCGACTCGGTTGCCTACACTCGTTTTGAACCTTTGCTGGAGTCCTTTGAGTTCGAGACCTTTGCACCAGTCTTGCCTTCCATCATTTCACCTCCAACGCTCGAACTCAAGCCGTTGCCGTCTCACCTTAAGTATGCTTACTTAGGTGAGAACGAGACCCTCCCTGTCATCATCTCGGCTTCTCTAGCTCCAGAGCAAGAGAAAGCCCTTCTCGCGGTCTTGCACAGCAACAGGCAAGCTTTTGGCTGGTCCATGGCGGACATCAAGGGGATTAGTCCCCTCATCGTTGAGCATCACATTCATCTGATGGATGATGCCAAACCAGCCCGGGATCCACAAAGACGTCTTAATCCAGTCATGAAGGAGGCTGTGAAGAAGGAGATAGTCAAATGTCTAGATAGTGGTATCATTTACCCTATCTCTGATAGCCAGTGGGTTAGCCCCATTCATGTTGTCCCCAAGAAGTCGGGCATCACGGTCATAACCAACGAGGCGAATGAGTTAATCCCTACTCGCACCCAAACTGGGTGGCGAGTTTGCATTGATTACAGAAAACTCAACGCCGCAACGCGGAAAGACCACTTTCCGCTACCTTTCATTGACCAGATGCTGGAACGATTGGCCGGACATGAGTACTATTGTTTTCTTGATGGCTACTCTGGCTATAATCAAATTCCCATCGCCGAAAAAGACCAGGACAAGACCACTTTCACTTGTCCTTTCGGCACGTTTGCATATCGACGCATGCCCTTTGGGTTATGCAATGCGCCCGCTACCTTCCAGCGGTGTATGATGGGAATTTTCTCTGACATGGTGGAAAAATTTCTGGAGATTTTCATGGATAACTTCTCCATCTTCGGCGACTCCTTTGACGAGTGTTTGCTGCATCTTGACGCTGTCCTTACCCGATGTAAGGACAAGAATCTCACTTTGAACTGGGAGAAATGCCACTTCATGGTGCGCGAAGGTATTGTCTTAGGACATATCATCTCGCAAAATGGCATAGAGGTTGACAAAGCAAAGATTGAGGTCATTTCTAATCTGCCTCCTCCCCGATGCGTCAGAGATATCCGAGCCTTCCTTGGCCATGCCGGTTTCTACAGACGGTTTATCAAGGACTTTAGCAAGATTGCTAGGCCCTTGACTCTTTTGCTGGCCAAGGACACGCCTTTCGACTTCAACTCGAGCTGTGTGACTGCATTCGAGTCACTGAAACGCTCACTCACTTCTGCTCCCGTTCTTTCTTCTCCTGACTGGACGCACCCATTCGAGATCATGTGCGATGCATCCGACTTTGCCATTGGTGCTGTCCTTGGACAGCACATCAACAAGATGCCGCACGTAATCTATTACGCAAGCCGAACCCTGAACGACGCCCAACTTAACTATACCACAACTGAGAAGGAATTCTTAGCTGTTGTATTTGCTTTAGAAAAGTTCAGGCCCTACCTCATCGGCTCTCCAGTCATTGTCTACATGGACCATTCAGCTCTGCGCCATCTTTTTGCGAAGAAAGATGCCAAATCTCGGTTAATACGTTGGATCCTCTTGCTTCAAGAGTTTGACCTTGTCATTAAGGACAAACGAGGATGTGAAAACGTAGTTGCCGACCATCTCTCACGACTTCCTTCTTCGCCTTCGCTTCCAATTCCGATCAACGACGTTTTCCCGGATGAACAACTCTTGACAGTATCGTGCGAACCATGGTTCGCAGATATTGTAAACTATTTGGCCACGGGATTACTACCGACTGAATGGTCGAGTCAGGACAGACTTCGCTTCTTATCCCAAGTAAAACACTTTTACTGGGACGAACCTTATCTGTTCAAGTACTGTCCCGACCAGATTATTCGTCGGTGTGTCCCTGATGAGGAATTCAAGAGTGTGCTGTCATTTTGCCACGATCAAGCGTGTGGCGGGCATTTTGGGCCCAGAAAGACAGCTGAGAAGATCTTGCAATGTGGTTTCTACTGGCCACAACTTTTCAAAGACGCTCACGACTATTGCAAGACTTGCTCCCGGTGCCAACACATGGGCCGGATATCCCGGAGGAACGAGATGCCGCTCCAACCGATCTTGGTTGTGGAGATTTTCGATGTTTGGGGGATAGACTTCATGGGGCCGTTTCCCAGCTCTTTTGGGAACTTGTACATCCTTCTAGCTGTTGATTACGTCTCTAAATGGGTCGAGACTGTGCTCAGCCGGACTAACGACAACAAGGTTGTCGTTAGGTTCCTTAAAGAAAACATTTTCTCCCGGTTTGGGCACCCCCGAGCGATCATTAGCGACAATGGGAGTCATTTCTGCAATAAAACTTTCGAAGCCTTAATGCGGAAATACTCCATTAATCATAAGCTTTCTACGCCCTACCATCCCCAAACCTGCGGGCAGGCCGAAGTTTCAAATCGGCAAATCAAGCAGATACTGGAGAAGACGGTTTCCAAGAACCGTAAGGATTGGTCTCTGAAACTCACTGATGCCCTTTGGGCATTTAGAACCGCTTATAAGACCGACCTTAGCATGTCTCCCTATCGGCTTGTATACGGAAAAGCCTGCCACCTTCCTGTTGAAATCGAGCATCGCGCATTTTGGGCGATAAAGGAGTTGAATCTGTCTCTTGAGGACGCGGGCAGCCATCGGAAGCTGCAGTTGAACGAACTAAACGAGCTTAGGGATGAGGCTTACGACAACGCGGTTGTCGTTAAGAATCGAACGAAGGTGTTTCACGATAAACACCTTTTGCGCAAAACCTTCGTACCTGGTCAACAGGTACTGCTTTACGACACCCGACTTCACTTCCATCCTGGAAAGCTCAGATCTCGCTGGAAAGGGCCGTATTTTGTGCGGAATGTGTATCCGCACGGCGCTGTGGATTTGGAAAATCCAAAGGATGGTTCACTCTTCAAAGTGAACAGACATCGATGCAAACCGTACCTTAGCGCCGAACCAACAGAGGAGCTCCTGTTCTTACAGGAGCCGGTTTACCCTGAATGATCTTCCTCTGCCAACCTCCAAACTTCGGTTATCCAGCCAAGAACAGTGGACACTGTTCCAAATAAGTTTGGGGGTATGTACAAACCATTTTGTATATATTTGTGTATATTCTTTTTTCTTTTCTTTAAAAACAAAAACGAATAAAAATTTGTGTTTCGCTAACCGACAATTTTGACCCTTCCATCTGCTCTCTTCATGCTACGACAGTGAGGACACTGTCCAGTTCAAGTTTGGGGGTACGCTCGGTACGCATTTCTTACCTTCGCATTCATATGTATATTTTGCATCTGCTTATTTAAATCCATAAAATCCATAAAAATTTGAAAATTTTCTAAAAAATATAAAAACCTTTTTGTCAAGTTAGCTTGTGGAAGAACTCTGATTCAACATTCGACGGTTTTTGTTTGAAAAAATAGGAATAACTAGATCTTATGCTTGGATTTTGAAAACCTGAAAGATAACTCTCCTTTGAAGTTAACTATAGCTAATATACGTCTTTAGATTACACTACACGTGTCGTAAGATTTTGGGAATTAGATGACAAGTCTTTCATGTTTAAACTTTTAAACAGATAAATGATTTTCTGAGGATCAAATAGGTTTGTTCTGAAATAAGTAATGTCAAGAATAGTTTATGAAGTAAAGCGAATATGAAGGAATGTTATTGATGCCGTAATTGGAGCTAAGTCGGAAAAATAACCCATCTAAAACTTGATTGGAATGATTACACACCAAACCCACTAAACACGTCTTTTATCCAAAAAATATTTGAACTGCCGGTTATATCTCCGTTCGTATTAAATCATCTGATTTTCACGACAAACTGTCTTTTGTTTTTGGACCTAGGTAACTTGAGTAATTAAGTCCGCTGGGGTGTTTCTACACCTAATGCCCTAAAACCAACTGGTTTGGGTGCATTGGCCCAAAGCTCGCTAAGAAGCCTAGAAAGTCCAGTTTAAAACAAAGTCAAGCAAGTGTTCTCTCCGAGTTAAAATTCCTAACGGTTCTTTGTGTGAGAATAATCTTGATAAAAGACAGGCTTTTAAAAAAAATTTTAACGGAGATATGAAGGTTTTATTCTATGATAAAGACTATTGCACGTTCACAGAGGTGTGTATGAAATGAAAACAAGTTAAAAGGTGGAGTGAAAAATACGACATAGTTTCCTGTTAAGGAAGATAGAAATTCTGAAGTTGAAACCTAACTGGAAAACGAAACTTGAAAAATGCTTAACTCTTTATAAAACTTATGTGATCCTTTTCAAATTGTTATCTGGGCTTTATTGTGCGACATGATGACTTTAATCGATCCTTCTGGAACTTCACGACACTATTTGCACTGCACGTAAAGACATATAAAATCTGTAGTTAAATAAGAAGCGAGGTGTGAAAAATAAAGGTTCGATGGTCTAGACTTAGGATTATAGAATTGTTATTTTCTAAAACAAAACTTTAGGGTTTGAATCTCAGTTATTTTACAAAACCAACTTGACCGGATTTTGTGGGTAGTATCCGCTGAAAACCCTCAGGAGACAACACTCCTCCTACTAGGGACACCTAGAGGTTTAACGGCTTGTTGCACATGCTCAGTGCAATCGCGTTCCCTGCGAAAGTGAGGTTAGGAAATTTTTTGTGAATAAATGGACTTTGCTCGGGACGAGCAAATGATAAGTTTGGGGGTATTTGTTCCTATCAGATTTTTGCATTTTCATACCGCCCAATTTTTATCACATTGCATATCCGTAGATACTCTTGAGCCGTGTTTGCTAGTCAATTGCAGGATACAGGTTCTCGGTTCTAAAACGGTGAAATTCTTGGAAAACACGAAAAAATCCGGGTTCCTGCCAACCTCAGATAAAAACACGGTCTCTGCTCTTCATCCGTATGTTGCCAGATATCAATAGGAAGACAAAAGGTCAAATCAATGTCATTCTCATGCACAAGGCTCAATGGTAGCACAAAATCCAAGAGATCTACGCGGAGCTCGAGGCAAATCATGACAAAATCTTGTCAAAAAGTCCACCTTTCCCTCAACAGAATTCTGGAAAATTCGTGAAGCAATTATAAGAAAATACATATACCAGAATGAAGTACTCATCAGATCAGGCCACCACCAAAAAGCCCAAAGCCCAAATCAACCATAAGAGCGCGGATCCGCGGCAAAAGGTGGGTCCAGGCCCGGATCCGCGGCTGTTTAGGCGCCGCATGCGCAGGGTTTTGGGGGGTATTTTGGTCATTGTACAGGTGTTCTGGTGGTTGCCCTAGGGTTTCATTCTCTGGCCTATAAATAGCCCAGAAGTTTGTGAAGAAAGGGGCCATTCTTGTATTTTCTTTTCCTAGGATTTAGTTCACTTGTTCTTCTTCTTCTCATCTCTTCTCCTTTAAACTTATAGTGAGCTTTGTGAGGGAGGAATGATAAATAAAGAAGATCAATTTATTATCATGCTTGTCTTACTTTTGTTATAATTGTTGTAACTTTAAATTCGTTAAGTAGTTGTTGTTATTTCCTTGTTATTTCTTTCTTCTCTTTTTTCTTTATCCTTACATACGACAATGATACTTACGCTTGATCCTCGCCAAGGTGAGGTCGCAAACAGTTAGTCGTATTCTTCTACTCTCCTTCTTTCTACCTTCCTCTTTTGTTTTGTTTTGTTTTTCCTATCATGAAGTGTGAGTAGTTTTATACTTGTTAGGGTAGGATAAGGGAAGTTTGAGAGAAGGAAATCTCTCTCACTCTTTCCTTGCCCAACAACTTAAATCGACTCCCGTTAATTGAACCACAATCCGCTCCTTACGGCACCCTATCCTACATGATAGCGGTGATTCCGTAGTGAGACCGGTTGTGGTTGAATTAACCGGAGGTTATGGATAAGAGCCAAGAACGGACGGACAAGAACCAAAAGGAAGACTTATGCGTTGGAAAGCCTAGCTTATACTCGCAAAGTCCTTCCTAGTCGTGCTAATCCCCGTTGTTGCCGATTACCGTAACACCGATATTAAGAGGGGCAACGAAAGATGTGGAGACTCCTAACTCAAACTAACCTAATCCTAACCCTAACAAGCTCTCTTTAAATATCAACTTAACACTTAGATAACCACAACAAAATCTGAACAACCGGACTTAACTCGTCGAAAAACACATAGAAAAAGATTCCCATCTCCCTGCGGATGACCCGTACTCAACCGGCTAGCTACGTGCGAAACCGTCTTGATTGCGGTATTTAAACTTAAACTTGAACACGCTCGTATCCTACCAATCAGGGTACTTCGTGCATCGGTTGCACTAGATTTATACTCCATACATTGGTTACACCCGATTTATGTCTTTGAGCATTCGTTTTACCAGATTTGTGTTTTCGTGCGCGTGTGTACTTGTTGTTCGTTTTCGTGCATACTACTGCACTAGATGGTTTAAATGAACCTGACACGCTAGGGTTGGATTTTTGTGCGTATTAGGCGCTTGGTATTGGAATTCGTGCATGTTGGATGCACTTGAGTGAGATTTTATTTGTGCACGTCGGATGCACTTGATTTGGATTTTCACGCATGTTGGGCGCATGATATGAGATGTGATTTTGTGCACACCGGATGCATTCAATTGGGGTTTTCAATTCGTGCATGCTAGTTACACTGGATTGAGATTTTTGTGCACTATAGATCCACTAGATGTTGTTGTCGTGCACATCCATTGCACTGGACAGATGCTTTCGTGCATACCCGTTGCACTTAGTTTTTTTTTTGTACATATTGTGGCACTTGTATTGGATTTGATTTTCGTGCGCACCAGACATACGTGATTATTGAATATGCCTTTTGGGGCTGATTTTGCTCTTGAGCACTTTACTTTCATGATGGGCACTATATTATGTAGTAGCCGAACAGGACTGATCTGAGGACAGTGCCTGAGAATTTTGCATGCATAAAAAGATTAACAAGAGGTTTTCGAAAAGGAGCTGTAGTCTCGCTATTTCTTACGTGTCCGCGAGCGACGCGAACGTTTACAAAGAAAAATCGTTTGGGATGTTTTAAAACAGCGGAACGTATATATGAGCGTCCGTCACTTGTGCCGTGAGTTACGTATCGCATGGCAATTCAGAAAGGATTTTGCATATGTTTTATTCAGCTCTAAGAGCTTTTTCCAAGGATGAATACTATATCTGTATTATAGTATTTGACTAGTGCATATTGGATTTCAGTAGTGGATTTCGAGATCTGTATGTCCTTTGTAACTCTGATGGTATGCGTGCAAATCCGATGATTTGCGTGACGCTTGACGAAGTTCGATATTGAGTTTCATACTCGGTTTCAGGCACACAGGATGCGCTGTGGTATTTCTGTATCTTCCGTGATTTCGGAGCCCCGTTGATTTGAGCTAATTATTGAAATGTTTTAATATGTGGAGAGTTAAATTTAAATTCGGGGACTGAATTTATTTAAGGGGGGAAGACTGTAACATTTTAGAAATATAAAATATTATTTTTGGAAATTTAATATTAAAATAATATATTTCGCGAAAACAATTCGATTTGCGAATAGAGATTTTTCATAAAATGGTATAAGTTTATACCAATATTTGGAAATTTATCGGAAATTAAAATGATTTATTTACTTTAATGATATTTATCGGATTTTTGGTAAAATCCGTGTTTTTACATTTTTCCATGACTTATGCACCGTGTCATGTGCATGTTGGGTTTTGACTTGTGAGTTTTGAGAGTTAGAGAAATAAAGAGAAAGAGAAAAGGAAAGAAATGCAAACAGAGAAAGTGTTTGAGTGTGAATAGAATCAATTAGATTCCTTGGTTAAAATTGAGAGTAAAACACAATAGATATTTGTGAAGAGGGTGAAAATGTAACATTTCAGAAAAATAAAATATTATTTTTGGTAATTTTTATAATTAAATACTGAATATATTGAATATTTTAATAAGGCGGTATAATTAAATACCGATAAATAGGGAAAATTTTGGAAAATTACAGAAATTACTGAAATGAGGATGCTTTATTGGATTTAAGCAAATTATGAAATTTTACGATTTATTATACATTATTTTAATGCTAATAGCGATTAAATATCGCTAATCGTGCATTAAACGTATTTTGTGCACATGACATACACATGTCATTTTAACACTTGTTACATTTTTATCATGGCTTTTTATCATTTTATCATGCATGGCTGTTGTTTTTAAAAGAGAAATGAAAAGAAAATAAAAGAAAACAAAGAAAAGAAATGAAAAGGATATTATAATGAGGGATGGGCATGAGAGAGAGAAGGTGAGGGGTCTCCATTGACCATGGCTTGTCTCCACACTTCATCATTCTCATCTCTTTCCTCTCTCCCTCTCACTTTGGCTGCCTCCATCTTCCCCTGCTCTTCAACCCTCACAAACACCATTAAAAACTCATCCAATGTTCTTCCACGCTTCATTAAAAATGTGCACAAGCTCACAAGCTACACTTTGGACCAAGAAAGCAAGGATTTTGGGCACTTGGGGCAACTCAAGAAAATTCTTGAGTTGCCAAATGAGATAATTTTTGAACCATTAGTGTAGTATTTGGTTTACTTTAGCTTCTATGCATGTTTAGAGGTAAGTAGGCGATGTTTAGTGAGGTTTGGAAATTCTAAGCTTAGGGTTAGGGTTTGAATTGAATTGTGAAGTGTAATTGAGGTTAATAGTGACCTTAAACCCCCTTTTGTAATATCATATTGGACCCTAAACCTGAGACTTAACCCCAAATACGAACTTTGAAATTCTGTCGATATGGGAAATTGTGGAAATTGTGATGGTTTATTGATATCTGCTAACACTCGGGGACTCTAAATATGTTTTAGCAAACACAGTGAGTTGTGCAGGTGATATGGACTATACCCTAAAGACCCGAGACCAAACCCTAACACCATGGCCGCAAATAAATTGCCACCAGGACTTGACCTGGGTGCTTCATTCTTGGTTCATGGATCCATTAGCAGTAAAATAGACCCTTTACATATGCAAAATTGGCTAATTTCACCTAGGGTAAAATCTGGGACTATTTTCAAGAGTTGTTGTTTTGATTCAGGGTTTTGTTTTACGTATTGTGAATTCTGGATTTTTGTAATTTGCGTGGTATTCAATCACTTGATGTTTGTACGTCGAAATCGAGTGTTATTTGGTGGTTTTGAAAGCGTAGTCCATAGGTTCTAACCTATAGGGTTTTAGCGTGTCGTTTTGGTTTTGAATTGGGTTTTAATGCGATGCGATACATTATGACATGTAGGTGCCCCCATGAGAACTTCGAGACGACAAGAAAGCGCGTGGGGACGTCGGCATCGGCAACCGAAGGTCAAGGTGAGTAGATATATACCTACGGGGAAAGTCGGGTGGATGGCGTATAGCACCCCCATAGTTCGTAATATAGCTTATATATATATATGTTTATACATGTGTTTTATGTTACATGGAAGATTATCAATATATGATTTTGTGTTCATGGTTTAGTTTAGCGTAGTTAGAAGTAACTTGGTTTAGCTTCTTAGTCGCGAACCCTAGAATAAGGTTTATACCCACACGCCCACACACACTTGCATTCATTTTATTACCTGTGCGTATATGGGGATATGTATATGTATATATACACACATGGGTATGGGACTATGTATATATATACGTATACCTATACATGGATGATGAGGATTGTATTTGGTATTTGGAGATGAGTCGAGGAGATTAGGCATAATGCCATGAGATCGGTGATATGATGTTGTTCTTACTATGAGATACGACATGAGATTTTAGCGGGCCTTTGGGCGTGTGTTTTCATACACGCATATATATGTAGATGGTATCAGTTTGTACTAGACTTAGATCAGTACCCCAATTCATGAGATATGATGATAAGGATACCAGAAAAATGATGTGATGAATGTGGTATTTGACCTGTACCCAGATTGGGATGCCGTACGACGGATTTACGTACGAGCTATATATTGATGATAGATCCGCACTCTTGACTCGAGAATGTCATATTAAAGTTATATTGTATTGTACGTGATATTATTGAGGTGGGATCACCGACTATTATATTTATATGTATCGACTCAGACTTAGGTGGTTTTCCCTTACCCTTTCGATTAGATTGTTCGTTTAGTCCTATAGTTTACTTATAGATGTTAGACTAGACTCGGGTCATACCTATTTCAAAACTAACGAATCGTGAGTATTTTCGAGACAGGCCAAGGGATTATACGGATATTTTCAAAAGACGAATCTTTTCTAAAACACTATAGCCCTTATTTTCTAAACATCACAATTCGTGTTATTCAAATTGGCAAAACTGTATGACACATGTATATATTGATATAGATTCTTCATTTTTCTGTTTATTATTCAGCACCCGCATATTATTGATGTTCGCATCGCATTTGCATGCTTATATTGTGTTTTCGTATGCCATTATTGAGATCTTGTTGTCAGGACACCAGCACCATTACCGATGATGCGTATACTCCACGTACACTTGCTTGCCGGCTCACACACATCATCATCGGTAATTCCCATGTCACGTACACTTTAGTGAATATTATTTCATTGACATAGCCTGCTAGCTGATAGTTGCAATATGTTATCGCTTTCATATGCTAGTTTAACTATTGCACTCATTCCATGATATTAGATGCATTCATATACTCATTGGTTATGCAGTATTTTGGGGTTTTATGCCGATATTCACTGTTTACTTACTCTTGATTTTGGATTTCGGATTTTCATGAGATTTCAGGATTTGGGGGAAAATCGCAAGAATATATATAAACTTCTCTCTCTCTCTTTAAAATTTAAGTTGCGGTTTTCTCGTGATGTATGAGTCGTCCACCATGAGTTTTCATGATAGCTGTTGGATTTCGAGACCCGTTTCGAGAAGTAGTATGAACCGTCTCGGGTACATGGTGGACCCGGTATGGTACCCCGGGGTGAGAGCGATTTCATAGAGGATGATGAGCCTGGCAGGGGCAGACTGGCTACCGGTGATTGTTTGGCATGGCGGATCCGAAGCATACCTTCCGTGGTCGTGTGATTTGATGATATGGGCCGATCCGGACTGACGGTGCCCGAGGTATTGAGACACTATGATATTGAGATATTTAGATTTATGTTTTGTGTCGATGCTAGACACTGATTATGATGATTTCGTTGATGATACCTCGTGTTATATAAACATAAATCTTACAAAAACAAGAAAACAGTTTCTTCATTTACGTGTATTCTGTTTTCATTTCATTACATTCATACCTCTTACATATGATATATTGCTACCTGAGTCATTGACACGAGCACATGAGATTACACTTATGTATAGATGTTTACCCTTGCTACCTTTTCTTGCTTCAGACTTTATCATTTGAGGTTATATATATATATTTGATCGTATTGACCTAGGATGAGTCATATATACGATTTCTGCTCGGTGATGTTTTCTACTCATGAGTTGGCAACTCGCCCCCATTGTGCCACAGTTTCTTGCTATTTTTGTGTAACGTTTTAGAAATCGTTATGCGAATTTTTCCGTTTTAGGGTAAAAGAGTCGGTATTTTCCATTTTAACCCGATTGTGATCAAACGTCCGTATAAACTTGCCGGCACCTACTTTAGCTAAAATAAAACTAGTGCGCGAGCTTTGGGGGTATATGGGAAGTTTTGGTTCAAATATGATTTTTCCCTAATAAAATATTATTTTTGGAATTTAATATTAAAATAATATATTTCGCGAAAACTACCCGATTTGTGAAAATTGGGATTTTCGTAAAGTGGTATGAGTTCATACGAATATTTGGAAATTTATCGAAGAATAAAATGATTTATTTTTTTTATGATATTTAACGGATTTTTGGTAAAATCCGTGTTTTTACATATTTCCGTGACTTATGCACCATGTCATGTGCACGATGGATTTGTGTTTGTGACTTGTGAGATTAATAGAGAATGAGAAAGGAAAAGGGGAACAAAGAAAAAGAAAAGAAAAGAAAAGAAAGAGTTGTGTGTGAAAAGGATATTGGGTATAAAACAAAAGTGATAATTGAGAGGGTGAGTGTAGGGGGTGATATTTGTGAAGGAGAGTGAGGCTAAGAGAGAGAGAGGGTTTTACTCGGCTGCCCCATTCCTTCCTCCTCCATTGTTTCTTCATGAATTTCTCCATCTTCTTCAACCCTCACTACCTGTAACACTTGAGTTTAGGGTTAGTGGTAATTGTGTGTTAATATGGGGGTTTTGGTAAAATGTATACCAAAACGGGTTTTTAGTGATTTATCTGGTTTTATGGTTATTTTAGTGGAATTTTATCTCGACCGCACACACTTGTGCACGTTAACTAGGGTTAAGACTAGGGTTGCCATATATTTAAGCTTGTGGGTTAACCATGTTTAAGTTAACCAAGGTGGGTTAGGCCCTTGGTTAAGATAATTGAGTAGTTTTGAGCTAATTAGTTTAATTAAGGGTGGTTGGTTTTGACCAAGAGTGTTTAGGGTGGTTAAGGTTGACTTGCTTGAGAGAGAGAGAGAGATGTGATGGTTGTCATGATAGCTTTAAGGTAAAGGCACACCATCTCATTTCAATACTTTTTCACCTCTCTCTCACTCACACACTCACATCAGCCTAGCCACCAAAAACAACAGCACATCAGCCCAAAAAAAATCAGCTTTCAGCCACCAATTCTGCACCAAATCAGCACACAACTGCTGACAAACAGCCCTAACATCATTGCAACAGCCCACTTCATGAACTCACACACACAACCATTTTCAAAAAACCTTGCTTCTGCCACAAAAACAGCCTCAGCTTCAGCTCTTTCCAGCAGCAGCAGCATCAGCTGAAACAGCAACATTATCAGCCCAACACCACACCACATCATCCCAACACCACACAACATCAGCCCCAACACCACACCACAACAACACCAACACAACTACAGCAACACAAAACCACAGAACCAGAGCAACAACAAGCTTCAGATAGTTCAGAAGCAGCAGCATCCAGCCAAGAATTTGCAGCATTGGAGCTGTAGCAGCAGCATGACAGCAGCAAAACATCATTCCTCTTCTTCTCTTTCTCCTCGTTTGTGAGGTTCCTAGGGGGTATAACCTCTAAACTCTTTCCATGTTGCTTAGATTATGTGTTTGTTTAGCTAGTTTAGTATTTTGATGGAGTTATAGTAGTAGATTGTATTGAGATGTTAGATCTAGTTAAATTAGGGTATCTATAGCTTAATAAACCCTTTTAGGTGTGTGTTAGTCTGTTTTAGCGTAGTAGTGTCGTTAAAATTGGATAGATAACCCTAAATTGCTAAAGTTATGGTTGTCTAGCTTATATTAGTGTTTATTGTATGCTTTAGTGGTAATTTTGGGTGTGGGGCTCTTCTGGGTAGCTTAGTCTGTTGGTACCTGCAACATTTTAAGTTAGGCCCAGAGGAAAAATCTGGAGCTCTAAACGTGTTTTCGATGTTTTAAGTCTTGTGCGACACGCGTGTGATACGCGTGGTTCTGTGGCGCGTTGCGCGACACAGCGCGTCGGAGTAGGTTCTTGTGGGTTTATGCGCGTCATGACGTGTCGTGTGCACGCGCGTTTAGTTTCACGCACGCGTACCCTTTTTATCGATATATCATGTTTTGCAGGATTTTTCCTTATATGGTGACTTTTGTAAATTCTAGGTTCGCCGGCGGAGACTTCGAGCGCAGCGGAGAAAGGGAAGCAGGTGGTCGGACACACCTAGCACGGGATCGTGGGTGAGTAGATTTAACATCTACGGGGAACGATCGTTTGGATGGCGCAAGTCGCCCGATAGATTTAGTAAACTTGAAAATAGTAAACTTTGATATTTACTTGTGAGATTCGAATAAAAATACTTGCATGATATTTGTTGCAGTTAGGATCTACATGTCGTACCCATATACGCAAACTCATTTGTAGGACACATGCACCATTACCAGGTTTTTATATGCAGCACGAGCACTATTCATGTGGACACACACCCTGGTAATTGCCATGTCACGACACTAGATAACTATAAATCTGAAATATGTAAATTGCTTAGACCTATGCTATTGCAATAAATATTTAAAATGAAATCATAAAAATTGCTATTCTCGTGCATATGTATTATTATATCATTTGCTCTTTGCTCATGCCTAGTATAAATCATAATTGTAAATTGATACCATAGGCATTCATTATCATTGACATATGCATCCATGATGATTTCATGAGATTTTTGATATTTCTGGATTTCGGGGGAAAGCCGCAAGATTTCAAACTTATAATCTTTTAAAATATAAAAGTTGCTGTTTTCTAGTGATGTAAAGAGTCGTCCACCATGAGTTTGCTGTGGTTTTTGAGACCCGTTTCGAGGAGGTGGATGAACCGTCTCAGGTACATGGTGGGTCCGGTACGGTACCCCGGGGCAAGAAGATCGCAGGAGATGGCGGTGAGCCTGGCAGGGGACGGATTACCTACCAGTGACTTCATTTGGCATGGCCGATATCCAGAGGATACCGACTGTGGCCGCTAGATTGAGATATGGATATTTGACATGGATCAGCTGGACGGCTGAGGCCAGAGATACTTTACATGAATACATAAGGTTGAGACAGTTTTGTGGTGTCGTTGCTGGACACAGATTTTGTTGATTCCATGGATATTATGCTGATTTTAAAAAGGAGTTTCAAAAATAGAATAAAGAACAATTCTTATACCTACCTGATGAGATCTTGAGTTGACTCATATAGCATACATACATGATAGTATATTCATGTGGCATACATACCTGTTATTTCATCCATGTGCCATAAAGACTTGCTAGTACACTGATGTTGCATACATACCTGCTAGTACATATAGCCATACCTGTTTAGGGATGCTAGGATACTTGTGTGCATGCATGCGATAGTTTTAGTAGATGCTATTTATTACTCACGAGCTGGCAACTCACCCCCGTTGTGCCACAACCTTTTCTGCAGGTCCGTTCTGTCAGCACTGTAGCGGCGGACTCTTTTGCCTCCTTTGCTCTTTTTGCCTGGACTCGAGGCTTTTTCTCATAGGTGGGTTGTTTCATTTTGTACCCCCCTTATATATGTTCATTATACCTAGAGTACTCTATCTACTACTACTATTTCAGCTGTACCAGTTTATTTGGATTACTGTATATTGACCTAGAGACGTGGTTGTGAGACTTGTGGATTATATGTTATGCTTGGGGTCGAGCTCACATGAGTCGACATATTATTTTTACTTGTGCTTTCATGCTTACTTATGCACATTGTATTTTACATTGCGTGGGATTTATGACCGCCTTGAGGCGAAGAGCTAGCTCCCGCTTGGGGATGCCATATTTCTGTTATTCACTTGTATTCCTGTTGTACCCGTTGGGGGACTATTTTACAAGAAGATTTTGCCAGAAATTTGGGAAAAAAGGGAAGTTGTTTTAATAAAAAGAGACTTGATATGACTTAATGAAACAAGTGCTTAAATAAAAATGGTTTTTCCTTCACTCTAATTCTTAATTGGGTTTTGATTTCTGGGCTTCGGGTTACTTATCTTACGGACGCCTTGAGACGTTTCGTAACTTAAGTGCCGGTCGCGTTCCGTACTCTGTGGGTCGTGACAAAGTTGGTATCAGAGCGATAGGTTTCACCTTTCTGAGTGTAGGATGACCCTTAGTAGATGGAGTAAGTGACCTAAGCAGGGTAGCGTAGCGTACGTATGTCCGCGGCATACTTGCGATACGGTACTCCGCCTAAGTGACATTAGGATATACTTGCTTGAAATTCCTTCTTCAATTCCGTGTATCCTACGATTCTTTTGCACCGTTCTTATTGTCCGGTTTCCTTTACCAGTCACTATGCCGTAGAGGGCTATCAGAGCGCAGAGGGCTGCCACCCGAGACGAGATTCGAGCTGGCCCGTCCGAGACTAGGACTGAGAAGGGTGGTATGCCTACACAGCAGGGACAGACTGATCCGCCTTCCCTAGGCCGTATGGATAGGCTTGAGACTGGTATGGAGGAGCTGCGACAGATGATGGGGGATATGCAGGAGCTATGTCAGATGGTAGGATCCTTAGTTGCGGCCAGTCGTGCACCGAGGCCGGAGGACGTACCTACTACATCCCAGACTAATATGATACCAGCTCCTACTACTACCACCGTGACCATCCCGGTTTTGCTACAGGAGTTCATGAGGCTGAGACCTCTAGTCTTTACGGGTACGGATGCAGCAAAGGACCCGCAGACGTTCCTTGACAGTTTGGCCAGGATCTGCCGCTCGCTGAGGTGTTCTGATGACCGATGGGTATAGCTGGCGAGTTTCCGACTAGAGGGCCTCGCACAGATATGGTGGGAGTCAGTTCTGAGAGGTTGAGCTGCAGGTCTACCGCCCATGACATGGACCGAGTTTACAGTAGTCTTTCTAGCTCGTTTCCTTCCGGAGAGCGTTCGTGATGCCAGAGCTCGTAGCTTTGAGGCCTTGATCAAGACACCAGGAATGACGGTGTCTGAGTATGACGTCCAGTTTACACAGTTGTCCCGATATGCTCCGTATCTGGTAGATACCGAAGCGAAGAGGGTGAAGAGGTTTATACAGGGACTGGATCCCCAGCTATTTCTTGCTATTGGCGCCCAGCACTTCGATACCTATTCGGCGGCTATGGATACGGCGTTGCGGATGGAGTCACGTATTTCAGCGACATCGGCCATTCCCGGACCGAAGAGGATTCATACCGGCACGCCAGATCAGAGGCAGCATGCCAGATTCTTTCTGAGAGATAGGGCCGGCAGAGGGTTTGGACGAGGTTAGCTGTATGGTTCGTATCCACAGGGACAGTAGGCATCGCCAGGATGTTTTGGGTGCGGGAGTCTGCACCGTCGTATCAGAGACTGCCCGGCGAGACGACAGGGAGTGGCAACTGTTCCGCATATGACCCTACCACCATCATCGCCCCCTCCTCAGAGAGCTCTACTTCCTGCCACAGGCGATGTTCCACGCCAGTTAGGTGCACCCAGAAGCCGTGGACGCGGCGGACCAATCCAGAGAGGACGAGGAGGCAGAGGCCGAGGTCGAGGCCGAGGTCAGCCCGCTATTGGAGGAGGTCAGGCCTGAGTGTTTGCGTTGACTCCCAGGATGCGCAGGCATCCAATGCCGTCGTGACAGGTACCCTATCAGTATGTTCTGTTGATGCACACGTGTTGTTTGATCCCGGATCCATGCATTCGTATGTTTCCACACACTTCGTGCCGACTTTGGGTAGAGAGTCCGGTTTGCTTAATCAGCCGCTTGTTGTGACCACTCCAGTGGGAGAGTCATTTGTTGCTAGGCACGTGTTCCGATCCTGTACCATCCGTATTGGCGAGCGAGAGCTGCCTGTCGACTTGATCCTTCTTGAGATATTGGACTTCGACGTTCTTTTGGGCATGGATTGGTTAGCTATGTGCTACGCGTCTGTGGACTGCCGTGAGAAGACAGTTCGATTTTGTTTTCCCGGCGAGTCGGCTTTTGTTGTGCAGGGGGACCGTGGTGCCGCTCCTCACATATTGATTTCTTCTCTTCGCGCTGATCAGCTGTTGAGAAAGGGATGTTGGGGATTTCTGGCCTATGTTTGCGATACTATGGCTACAGATGTTCCATTGGACCAGGTTCCGATTGCCTGCGACTTCCCCGATGTTTTCCCTGATGAGCTGCCAGGACTGCCGCCTGAGCGCGATGTCGAGTTCTGTATTGATTTGATTTCCAGCTCGGGGCCTATTTCTATACCGCCTTATCGGATGGCCCCGGCGGAGCTTAAAGAGTTGAAGGTTCGGCTGCAAGATTTGTTAGATAAGGGACTTATTCGACCCAGTGTTTCTCTATGGGGTGCTCCGGTCCTGTTTGTCAAGAAGAAGGACGGAAGTTTGCGCTTATGTATCGACTACCGCCAGCTGAAAAAGGTTACCTTGCGGAACAGATACCCGTTGCCACGCATTGATGATTTGTTCGATCAGCTTCAGGGTGCGGGTTATTTTTCGAGGATCGAATTGCGATCATGATACCATCAGCTGAGAGTCCGACATGAGGATATACCGAAGACAGCTTTCCGTACACGTTATGGCCACTATGAGTTTCTGGTGATGTCGTTCGGACTCACCAACGCCCCAGCAGCATTCATGGATTTGATGAACGGCGTATTCAGGCTGTATCTCGACTTGTTCATCATAGTGTTCATTGATGATATTTTGGTGTATTCCCAGAGCCGAGAGGAGCACGAGCAGCATTTGTGGATTACTTTGCAGACCTTGAGGGAAAACCAGCTTTTTGCAAAATTTTCCAAGTGTGCATTCTGGTTGGACAGCGTTGGTTTCTTGGGTCACGTGATTACGAGAGATGGCATATGTATAGACCCGAAGAAGATTGAGGCCGTTCAGCAGTGGCCCAGACCGACATCGGCCATGGAGATCCGTAGTTTTCTACGCCTGGCGGGCTACTACAGGCTATTCGTTCAGGTTTTCTCCCGTATTGCTGCACCTTTGACCGGTTTGACCCGGAAAGGAGTTCCCTTCGTTTGGACGGAGGAGTGCGATCACAGTTTTCAGCAGCTACGGGCTTGTTTGACTACGGCGCCAGTATTATCATTGCCTTCAGGATCGGGCGGATTCATGGTTTATTGTGACGCTTCGCGGGTAGGGCTAGGATGCGTTTTGATGCAGCATGACAGGGTGATCGCGTATACTTCGCGACAATTGAAGAAACATGAACAGAACTACCCCACTTACGATTTGGAGATGGCTGCAGTGGTCTTTGCACTTAAGATCTGGCGACATTACCTCTACGGCGAGTCGTGCCAAATATTCACTGATCACAAGAGCTTAAAGTATATATTTCAGCAGCGAGACCTGAACCTCAGACAGCGTCGTTGGATGGAGCTGGTGAAAGACTATGACTGTGAGATCTTGTACCACCCGGGCAAGGCGAATGTTGTAGCTGATGCTTTAAGCAGGAGGCCCGGGGGTAGTCTATCTTGTTTGCCCGCGGTACAGAGGCAGTCGTCAGCAGATTGGCAGATTTTATACGACAGCCGAGTTGAGTTCGAGTTCACTCCGACAGGGGGCCAGCTTGCGCATGTTCGTGCACGTCCGCAGTTACTTGACCGCATTCGAGAGGCACAGCCCAGTGATGACCAACTTTCAGCGATCACGGAGCAGATTAGGCAGGGCAGAGATTTTGAGTTCGTGATCGACGATCAGGGAGTACTACGATTCGGGACTTGATTGTGCGTACTAGATTCGGAGGGACTGCGACGTGAGATTCTTGAGGAGGCGCATAGATCTACATACAGCGTTCATCCAGGTTCCACCAAGATGTACCGTGATTTGAGAGATGTCTATTGGTGGGACGGGATGAAGAGGGATGTCACTGACTTCGTATCGAGATGCCTGACTTGTCAGCAAGTCAAGGCCGAGCACCAAAGGCCAGCAGGAGAGTTGCAGCCTTTGCCCATTGCGGAGTGGAAATGGGAGCAGATTTCGATGGACTTCGTTGTGGGTCTACCCAGGACCAGTCGATGGTACGACTCCATTTGGGTGATCGTGGATCGATTGACGAAAGCGGCTCACTTCCTGCCAGTGAAGACCACTTTCAGTTTTGCTCAGTATGCCCAGATTTACATCGACGAGATCGTGCGGTTACATGGTATACTGACTTGTATAGTATCAGATCGAGGCACCCAGTTTACCAGCCGACTATGGCAGAGACTTCAGGAGTCATTGGGCACCCGTTTGAGCTTCAGCACAGCATTTCATCCGTAGACCGACGGGCAGTCAGAGCGGACTATTCAGACTCTCGAGGACATGGTCAGAGCGTGCGTTTTGGACTTTGGCGGTAGCTGGGATCGTCATTTACCTTTAGTGGAGTTCTCCTACAACAACAGCTTCTAGGATACTATCCAGATGGCACCTTTCAAGGCCTTGTTTGGCAGGAGATGCAGATCGCCCATCTGTTGGACTGAGCTGAGCGAGAGCAGTATTTTTGAGCCGCAGATCGTCCAGGAGACGACCGAGAAAGTACAGTTGATTTGAGACCGGATGAGAGCAGCTCAGAGAAGGCAGAAATCGTATGCAGACAGGTGCCGTCGCAGATTAGAGTTCGCGGTTGGCGATCATGTTTTTCTGAGGGTCTTTCCGATGAAGGGCGTGATGCGATTTGGGCGAAAGGGAAAGCTTAGCCCTAGATTCGTAGGTCCTTTCGAGATCCTCGAGCGCATCGGCGATGTTGCATATCGTGTGGCTCTTCCACCCAGCTTTTCAGATGTCCACCCCATCTTCCACGTGTCGATGCTACGCAGATATCTTCATGACCCTTCCCACACGATTCAGCATCAGACCGTTCAGCTTGAGCCTGACCTTTCGTTCACCGTGCAGCCTGTTGAGAAATTAGATCGGAAGGTGAAGAAACTTCGATCAAAGGTCCTGCTGTCGGTGAGGGTTCTTTGGCGCAGCCCGAATGGTGAGGAGATCACTTTGGAGGCCGAGGGAGAGATGCGGAAGAAATTCCTTCTTCTTTTTGAAGGTACGCGTAGTTGCATATTTTAAAATTCGGGGACGAATTTTCTTAAGCGGGGAAGACTGTAACACTTGAGTTTAGGGTTAGTGGTAATTGTGTGTTAATGTGGGGTTTTTGGTAAAAAGTTTACCAAAACGGGTTTTTAGTGATTTATCTGGTTTTATGGTTATTTTAGTGGAATTTTATCTCGACCGCATACACTTGTGCACGTTAACTAGGGTTAAGACTAGGGTTTCCATATATTTGAGCTTGTGGGTTAACCATGTTTAAGTTAACCATGGTGGGTTAGGCCCTTGGTTAAGATAACTGAGTTGTTTTGAGCTAATTAGTTTAATTAAGGGTGGTTGGTTTTGACCAAGGGTGTTTAGGGTGGTTTAAGGTTGACTTGCTTGAGAGAGAGAGAGAGAGAGAGAGAGATGTGATGGTTGTCATGATAGCTTCAAGGTTAAGTCACACCATCTCATTTCAAAACTTTTTCACCTCTATCTCACTCACACACTCACATCAGTCTAGCCACCAAAAACAACAGCACATCAGCCCAAAAAAATCTGCTTTCAGCCACCAATTCTGCACCAAATCAGCACACAACTGCTGCACAAACAGCCCTAACATCATTGCAACAGCCAACTTCATGAACTCACACACACAACCATCTTCAAATAACCTTTCTTTTGCCACAAAAACAGCCTCAGCTTCAGCTCTTTCCAGCAGCAGCAGCATCAGCTGAAACAACAACATTATCAGCCCAACACCACACCACATCAGCCCCAACACCACACCACATCAGCCCAACACCACACCACATCAGCCCCAACACCACACCACATCAACACCAACACAACTACAGCAACACAAAACCACAGAACCAGAGCAACAACAAGCTTCAGATAGTTCAGAAGCAGCAGCATCCAGCTAAGAATTTGCAGCACTGGAGCTGTAGAAGCAGCATGACAGCAGCAAAACATCCTTCCACTTCTTCTCTTTCTCCTCGTTTGTGAGGTTCCTAGGGGGTATAACTTCTAAACTCTTTCCATGTTGCTTAGATTGTGTGTTTGTTTAGCTGGTTTAGTGTTTTGATGGAGTTATAGTACTAGATTGTATTGAGATGTTAGATCTAGTTAAATTAGGGTATCTATAGCTTAAAAAACCCTTTTAGATGTTAGTTAGTCTGTGTTAGCGTAGTAGTGTCGTTAAAATTAGATAGATAACCCTAAATTGCTAAAGTTATGGTTATCTAGCTTATATTAGTGTTTATTGTATGCTTTAGTGGTAATTTTGGGTGTGGGGCTCTTCTGGGTAGCTTAGTCTGTTGGTACCTACAACTTTTTAAGTTAGGCCCAGAGGAAAAATCTAGAGCTATAAACGTGTTTTCGATGTTTTAAGTCTTGTGCGACACGTGCGTGATACGTGTGGTTCTGTGGCGCGCTGCGCGACACAGCGCGTCGGAGTAGGTTCTGGTGGGTTTATGTGCGTCGCGACGTGTCGTGTGCACGCGCATTTAGTTTCACGCACGCGTACCCTTTTTATCGACATATCGTGTTTTACAGGATTTTTCGTTATATGGTGACTTTTGTAAATTCTAGGTTCACCGGCGGAGACTTCGAGCGTAGCAGAGAAAGGGAAGCAGGTGGTCGGACACACCTAGCACGGGATCACGGGTGAGTAGATTTAACATCTACGGGGAACGATCGTTTGGATGGCGCAAGTCACCCGATAGATTTAGTAAACTTTGATATTTACTTGTGACATTCGAATAAAAATACTTGCATGATATTTGCTGCAGTTATGATCTATATGTCATACCCATATACGCAAACTCATTTGTAGGACACATGCACCATTACCAGGTTTTTATATGCAGCACGAGCACTATTCATGTGGACACACACCCTGGTAATTGCCATGTCACGACACAAGATAACAATAAATCTGAAACATGTAAATTGCTTAGACCTGTGCTATTGCAATAAATATTTAAAATGAAATCATAAAAATTGCTATTCCCATGCATATGTATTATTATATCATTTGCTCATGCTTAGTATAAATCATACATTGTAAATTGATACCATAGGCATTCATTATCATTGACATATGCATCCATGATGATTTCATGAGATTTATGATATTTCGGGATTTCGGGGAAAAGCCGCAAGATTTCAAACTTATAATCTTTTAAAATATAGAAGTTGCGGTTTTCTAGTGATGTAAAGTGTCGTCCACCATGAGTTTGCTGTGGTTTTCGAGACCCGTTTCGAGGAGGTGGATGAACCGTCTCGGGTACATGGTGGGCCCGGTACGGTACCCCGGGGCAAGAAGATCGCAGGAAATGGCGTTGAGCCTGGCAGGTGACGGATTACCTACCTGTGACTTCATTTGGCATGGCGGATATCCAGAGGATACCAACCGTGGCCGCTAGATTGAGATATGGATATTTGACATGGATCAGCTGGACGGCTGAGGCCAGAGATACTCGACATGAATACATGAGGTTGAGACAGTTTTGTGGTGTCATTGCTGGACACAGATTTTGTTGATTCCATGGATATTATGCTAATTTTAAAAAGGATTTTCAAAAATAGAATAAAGAATAATTCTTATACCTATCTGATGAGATCTTGAGTTGACTCATATAGCATACATACATGATAGTATATTCATGTGGCATACATACCTGTTATTACATCCATGTGCCATACAGACTTGCTAGTACACTGATGTTGCATACATACCTGCTAGTACATATAGCCATACCTGTTTAGGGATGCTAGGATACTTGTGTGCATGCATGCGATAGCCTTAGTAGATGTTATTTATTACTCACGAGCTGGCAACTCACCCCCGTTGTGCCACAGCTTTTCTGCAGGTCCATTCCTTCAGCACTCTAGCGGCGGACACTTTTGCCTCCTTTGCTCTTTTTGCCTGGACTCGGGGCTTTTGCTCATAGGTGGGTTGTTATCATTTTGTACCCTCCTTTATATATGTTCATTGTACCTAGAGTACTCCATCTACTACTACTATTTCAGCTGTACCAGTTTATTTGGATTATTGTATATTGACCTAGAGACTAGGTTGTGAGACTTGTGGATTATATGTTATGCTTGGGGTCGAGCTCACCTGAGTCGACATATTATTTTTACTTGTGCTTTCATACTTACTTATGCACATTGTATTTTACATTGCGTGGGATTTATGACCGCCATGAGGCGAAGAGCTAGTTCCCGCTTGGGGATGCCATATTTCTGTTATTCACTTATATTCCTGTTGTACCCGTTGGGGGACTATTTTACAAGAAGATTTTGCCGGAAATTTGGGAAAAAGGGAAGTTGTTTTAATAAAAAGAGATTTGATATGACTTAATGAAACAAGTGCTTAAATAAAAATGGTTTTTTCTTCACTCTAATTCTTAATTGGGTTTTGATTTCTGGGCTTCGGCTTACTTATCTTACGGACGCCTTGAGACGTTTCGTAACTTAAGTGCCGGTCACGTTCCGTACTCTGCGGGTTGTGACACTACCTCTTTGAATCATCTCCATTCCCTTGCCAAAACCCTATGTCCCCTTCATTAAAAACATGCACCCCTTTATCCTCAACACCTTGAACCATCGAAGTTTTGATTTTGAAGACTTGGGCATCTCAAGGAAGTTCCTTGCTTGATATTAAGGTAATCCTTACACTCTAGTTAGTTTTAGTGTTAAATATCGTATTTTTAGTTTAGAATTGGTGTTATTGGGGATATGTGATCTTAGAAAATTACAAGTTGCTGTTGTTGTTAGTTATATGTATGCCCTAGAGGCCATTACTGTACATAGGATGTATATTGTAGTGGATGCTAGGACATATATAGGGAGGACTTTCTTGCTCGACATGATAGTATGCTATCTGGTTGAACTTTACCTTAACGTGTATACTGATTGTCTCTCTGTTACATGTTGGTAAAGCCCTTAGGATGTGTGCTTGACTACCTGGACTATGATGCGGATCATACTAGTGGGGACATGGTAGTCCATAAGTACATCCTTCAAAGTCCCTAGTCGTGGGTGTATCGAGACGGGGCATCAAAATACCAGAGTAGACTAGCGTATACATTCTCGACCCATACAGATGGGCGATGGATGATCCCATATGCATCGGTGTTTGACATCAGAGATGATATACGGGTGCTCAGTAGAGACTGGGTACACTGGACGGACTCGCCGAGAACTCCCAGATGGTATTATACCTCACGTCAGATGGCAGTTCTCTGGTGACACTGGTACAGAGTAGTCTGTTGACCCGAGATCGTCATAGAGTCTTGTGTGGTTCCCACTGTGCTTTGATTTCCATCTTACCACGTCCAAGAGGGCGTGCAAAACGGTGGTTTTTGGGTACAGTCCCGAGTCACATGGAGGCAATGAGCGATAGGAGGGGATTCGTCTCTCCCAGTATAGGGAGTTGATGTTGCGCTGTGTTCGATTGGCTATAACAGGAAATCCCTGGCCAGGGTTGCTGAGATTTACTGGTAAGTGTTACCAGTAGTTTCTCGAACAGTTATAGACCTCATATCGACACGACTTATCGAGCTATTGGGGTCTGACGTTTACCACCCCTAGGCGAGATATACGACATATCAGACGATCAGACCGGACTGTACGGTAGTGTTACTGGTCGGATTCACTGGAGTGTGAGCGGGCTTGCTCGTCGATCTTCAGATCGCTCAATACTCGGGTGGCCGTTACGTTTAGCAGACCGCTTGCGGCTTGTGGGTGTTTGATATGATCATCATCTGCTGCCGACGTATTGACGAGTCTTTAGAGTCCTACACAGAGGTTTCCTGGCTCAAGAGAAACGAAATAGGAGCGCGTATGAGATATGTGCGGGACCGAGAATGATGCGTGTATGTGATACCGTATTTCATTCTCGTGATGTGACATTGATCGGTTATATGCGATATAGCCGGGTTATCGGATCAAGTGTTGATTCGATAAGTTGTTACTGATGATACCAGTCGGTTATGTGCGACATGACCGGATCATTGAATTAAGTGTTGATTTAAAGATTTAATGCATAATTGTATATTTGATATATTACTTTGCATTAACTAGTATCGGTTCACTTTAAAATGGATTTTCTCACTCGGGTGTGCGCATTGCATATGCGATATGATTTTGTGCACTTGCTTGTATCATGTTTGATGATGCATGCCAAACTTGGTTAAGTGTAAAGAATGAACCATGGTAATGAATGGGTTAGGGTTTTGATTTTTATTTATTCATTTATCTTTCTTATTTATTCTTTTTGGAAAAAGGAAAAAGAAAGATAAATGGTGGCATATTTTGGATTTAGTTGAAGTTTCTTGAAACTTTGACTAAGTCTTCATTCTTGTCCTATACTTAACCCTAACCATTTTAACTAACCTAAGTTAATTCTCTACACTTAACTAGAGTTAAAAGTATGATAAGTATTGTTTTATTTTCTATTTTTAATTCAACACTTATCATATCATCTTCATCTTCTTCCATTCTTCAAGTGAAGAAAGCTTCATTTTTATCAATGGTGATTGATGATTAAGAGTGAGAAATCCATTTCTAAAGTCTACCCACTTCCTATTTCTTCATCCTCTACCTCTTGCCAAGTAGTAAAGTGTGTTTACTTCACAAGTTTCATGACTTGGTGAAGTTGTGAGCTTGATCTAGCGATGCCTCGACGTAGATCATCTTCGGCATGGACATCGACGACCTAGCTTGCCCATTCTCCGACGAAGCCGACGCTAGAGCCCGGGAAATCATTAGGACAGCGATGAGACTTCATTACGGAGCTATGGAGGTGGAGAACCGGATCTACAAAGGTTGTATTTCCGTATCTCTTAGATAAGTGTTAACTAGTTTGCTTTTTCGCCTAGTTTTCTAGCAAACGATCCGTAGTCGGGTCTCTCGGCACCTAGAATTTTTTGAAAATGGCATGTTCGATGCCTTGTGAGACCTCACTAGAGTGCCTAGGAACCCTACAGTGGTATCAGAGCCTAGCTAGAGCCTTAGGCGAAGTTCAGACGGAATTTGAAGTCCGATCGAACCGAAAACACGAACCCAAAATTGCTCTCTGTCCTTTTTCTAAAACCTGGGATTTTTCCAGATTAAAAATTGCCAAAAAATTCAGCAGGGAATTGTATGAGTTACTGTGAAGCACGTGATGATAAATCCACTAAGGAAGCGCGGAACCGCGGCCCCCACCATAGCACTAGCGGCGCTTCCGCGGCCACACTGTAGATTTACACCACGTGGATAGCACAGTAATTCTTGTCTCAGAGTGCTGAGTCTTCTGGAAATTTTTATATTTTATTCAAGAGTTGAATTTTCTGAAGTTGTTTTGGGGATTCGGTGTTTCGATCGGAGTATCAAATTTTGCCTGTGTGGCTTTCCGGATAATTTTTAGAATATGTTAAAAAGTTCGACCGGATATAAATACCCAATTTTTCCCCTGTCGGGAAATTTATAAGAGTTGGATTTTTCCGTAGTTTAACGACGTTCTAAGTAGTGCAAGTAACGCGCTGGACCCTCTAGAAGACAACAAACCTTAACTCGATTATGTGACCGTCTTGAACTGCCCTTTGAACCTTCGGGTTTGGGGCAGTACGGCGTGCCACACGTGAGGCGTTGGCTTGACCCTTCTACGGCTGGACCGTTGGTACTGAGGCACAAACTGAATGTTGTTAGACTTATTTCATGTGTTGGATTGTATCGGGAAAACTTGGGTGTTCGATTGTTCGATCGGAAACTTTAACATTTTCTGTTTATCTGGAATGTGATACAATAATTGGAATTCACAAATAGTTATGAGATAACTGAATGAATATTATAAACGTAGCAGTTTAGTCTCACTTGATCGGTTGCCACGGAATTTTGATGTGATCAAAAGTCCGTCGCAATCACGTAGCGTACACGGATACTCGCCTGGTAAACTTAATAGACAGCCTCACTCCATAGCCCCGACCAAGTGACTGTAGGAGAACCCCGTCGCCGAAAGCATCCGTTCGGGTGCTCGCGGTGGCGGTGTTCCGCCTTGGTGCACTTCGTCGACGGCGTCGGGGGTGCGGCCGCCTACTGAAGTTTGCGACGAGCATTCGATCAGGATGTTGGGAATCTTGTTGAATTGCCCGACTTGATATTGAAAAGTGTTTTCGATAATGAGACTAAAATGCGGGGTTTATAATTGTTAGGCATGCGATGTCTAAAGAATTCATTTGGTTAGGCATGCGATGTCTGAGGTGGTTGCGGATTCCAACTGTTGTAGTTTTACACTTTTTTTTCTGTGACCGTAAGTGTAATATGTGATATCGCCGGTTTCGTTGCTATATGTCAACGACAATTGGGATGGACATATGTACTTACGTTGATGACATGTGATGTTATGTGTTGCTGGATATGTTATATTGGATCGTCGTGTTTGAATAGCCGGGGTTTTTTATGTGAGATGAGTGTTTTTCATTTTCATTCATGTAAAAACTTGTATGTAATATTCTTTTATTTGGGGCACTTCCAGGTTGCGGAAGTTGTCACCCTTTGTATATTATTTACTTTTCCGCACTAGGATAGACCCAAGGAGGAGGGCACAAGTAACCGGGTTCTGGGGTCCAGTGGGAGACCAACTCGAGGAGTCGAGTCCGGGTCTCCTAACTCTAGAATTGGTAGGGTTGCTTGCCGCTCTCGTAGGGGTCTAGGGGTGTGGGTTTGGCTATTCATCGCAACCGTGGAATCCGTGTTTTATACTGGCTCGTATTGAAAACACAGACGTCCTAGTATATCCAATATTTCATATGATTCTTCTGCTGCGATATCTGTGATGTGATCATGTGATGTTCTGTGATAGATACAGTATATAGTATATATGATATATTATATAGACGTTACTTATGTTTTACACCCGCGCTAGCCCTGCCCCGCTCTGCCGTTAGTTACCTAACATAACGGTGCACGAGGGGACATCGAGGCGAATGCGGATGGCATAAGTGTACGTCGTATTTATCTGTGATGTTTAAGTACTTTAAATGATGGGACTTCATTAATGTGATTAATGAAATAAAAGAAACCTAAGATGTTGTAGAATCGAATTTCAAAATAAAAAGGGTAGCTACAGTTCTTGCTTTGCACAGCGGTATATGTGATATATCCTGCACCTTATTCGATGAGGAAAGGACCGAGATCCCTTCACCGGGAGTGACTCCTTTAGCAATAACTGGCAGATGCTACACACTCGGTTTGTCTTTTGATTGCTTTTAAGTGTTTTTTCTTTGCACAGTGATATATATGATATATCCCGCACCTCATTCGACGAGGAAAGGACCGACGATCCCTTCACCGGGAGTGACTCCTTTAGCAAAACTAGAAAAGCCTCAAAAGCACTCCATTTTAAAATCATTCGATCCTACAACGATATCAAGTTCATTACGCAATAGGTTTTCAGAAAAACCTGTCGTAGCCCTCCGTCATTTCAGATAAGTTGTATATAGTATTCGTGCTGCATTTGTTGGCTTTCGTCAAGGTGCAGTGTGCGGTAGCTATATGCTGCTTATCTGCCAGCATACGATGCGATTGGATTAGGGTAGTCGTGCGGCTTTGTTGGCTTTCGTCAAGGGTCGTGCGGGTGGGTTTAATTCGATCAAGAAATGTACGGGTTGAACTTGACTAGCGGGCTATGGTTTGTTGGCTTTCGTCAAGGTCATAGCACGTTAGGGGCAAAATATTATCGGGAATTTCAAGTGTTGAAATTTGCAATGAGATTGCATACCTTCTATGAGATAGTTGGATCCCGATACCCGCTGCGAGTAAGAGTTAATCCTGGGAGAGTTTTACATATTACAATTAGCCGATCAAGTAGGTGTCTAGAAAGGTGTTAACGGGGTTACGCCTCTGGGAAAACGAGGTTTACATTAATTAGGTCCGTGCGAAAGCACGGGGTACCTCCCTCAAAGTACCGACACTGGCCTGGCTGAAAGATTGGCGAACTTGTAGTGTGTAATTAATCCCGGCTAGTCTTTCCTTTTAGGGTTTGAAGGAAGATTTGATAAAAAGCAGTGGGAGCCATCCTGATTAGATAAAATAATAACCAATCTATTCTTGACAGAGCGCACGCTGAGTGTTTTCTTCTCTCTCTCTCCTGGTAGCGACCATATCACGCCTTAATCAAGATAATAAAATGGAATATTGACCGAACCCGCTTGTTATACTGAGCTGGGGAACGTTGGTCCCGCTCCAACTTATAATTGTTATAAGACAGAGCAAGAAATTGGGGAATACCAGATTTCCCGTGCCGCCCAAATGAAGAGAGTGCATGCTGATGCATCATCTTCGGTTGTGTTCATTACAATGAACTGTTTCTCCGTATCCTCTACGTCCTGGGTATGTGATACCAGATCAGGATCCCAGATATGTAATCTGTTACATAGGGCTACAGAAAGGTAGAGAACTGAGAACGGGTGATAAGTTTCATGAGGCAGAAAACGGGGCAAAATTTGCAGCCAAGTCTGTCGGTCACTGTCACCCTGTATTACCGATACATTGATTCTGAACGAATGTTATTAGATACCGAACCTGATATACAAAATCATATCTGTCTCTTTATTAGTAAAGAAACGATAAAATTTTGTATTGTTGGATAATGTTTTGAACATTTCCTATATCAAAAGTTGATCGGATCATGCACGTTATCTAAAAGCATTGATGTTCTAAATCAAACTACAGTTCTTTGTATACGGATCACACACAAGAGGAAGAGTTCAGAAATGAACGAATTCTTCTTGAGGCATTGTAGACTAGGTCAGATCAATGTGACCCGACTAGCTAGAGTTACATATAGATGCATATTTAAATCAGTTTGAATTTACATCTTGTGAAACCCGCCAGTCATGTCACACAGATATAATGACACCAGCTCTGTTTATTGGAAACAGAGAAAGAGTTAGTAAACTCTTGGGATGATACATGTTGATGTATGTAGGTCCCCAGTCTACACATGCCAGGACTGATTCTTTATACTTCATTATATTCTCTGATAATCTCTCAAGATTCAGACATATGTTCCTGTTGAAACACAAGTCCGAACCTTTTGAGATATTCACGGAATATAAGTTAGAAGTAGAGAACCAAAACGGGTATAAGTATTATGTCCTTTGATGTGATCAAGGAGGAGAATACTTGTGCACGGAATTTCTGGACTATTCTAAAGGAGAATGAGATTCTCTCTCAGCATTACTCCTCCGTATACACCATAGCACGATGGTATATCGGGGCAGAGCAGATACACCCTATTTGATATGGTGTGCTCTATGATGAGTAATACTGAGTTACCTTTTTCCTTTTGGGAGTTATGCACTTATGAAGATGCATACCTATTGAATAATTGAATAGGGTTCGAATCAAATCAGTTGCCTACCACTTCATATGTGATATGGAAAGGGAAGAGCCCATGTCTTAAGTTAGTTAAGATTTGGGGTTGTCCGGCCTATGTCTAAAAGCAAAATCCGGACAATCTCAAGACAAGGTTAGTTATGTAGAACTGGAAAGGTTCCAGCTATACAAACTGCAGCTAATGATTTGACAGAACCAAAGGATTCAGTAGATACCAACGAACCTCAGCCTCTCCGCCGATCTAGTAGGGTTCCTCACCCACCTGAGAGATACTTCTGTTTCTCTATGACAGTAGGAGCGAGGATTGCATCATGAGATGATGACCCAACTATCTTCGAACTGGCCATCAGGAGTGAGACTCTATAAGAATGGCTGGATGCTTAACGATCTGAGATGGAATCCATGTACACAAACAAAGTATGGACTTTGGTTGCAATATCTGAAGGGTTAAATCCCCATCAGGAGCAAGTATATCTTGAGAAGATTACTTGGTGGAGATGGAAAAGTTGAGACTTTCAAAGCTAGACTTGTTAAAGCTTTTCGTCATCGACCAGGCGTGGATTATGATGAAACCTTTTCAAGTGACTATGCTTAAGTCCATCCAGATCCTACTTGCCACGGCTACATACCATGACTACGATATCTGGTGGTTGGGTGTCATGACTGCTTTTCTAAATGATGTTTTAGAAGAAAGCGTCTATAAGTACACATCCAGAGGGCCTCGTAGACAGTGGGAGCAGCGGAAACGTAGGCAAGATGCTTTATAGGATTAAAGCAGGCATCGCGGAGTTGGAACATCTGTTTTGATAGATTAGTCAAAGAGTTTGACATCATCAAAATGGTAGATGAACCTTGTATAAACAAAAAGGTAGTAGGGGTATGGTGACGATCCTCGTAGAGTACGTGGATGACATACTCTTGATAGGGAAGGAGTTTCTTATGCTACGCTCGATCAATCTCCGCCTATCACAATGATTCTCCACATAGGATCAAAGTGATACCTACTAAATCCTGGATTTTGGATCTATGAGATAGATATAAATGGATGTTAGGATTCTCACTAGTTGTAGTGAGATGGTATCAATTGATCCTGGGGAAAATCACTGGAAGTGTTCCAGGGTGATAAAGACGACTGAATGTCAGTCACAGGCATTGTCTTTACCCTCAGTAAAGGGACGGTATGTTGGAAGAGTTCCAAGCTAGATACCGTTGCATACTAGACGATAAAGGCAGGATACATCGCTACATAAGATGCTACCAAATAGGCTGTTTGGGTGTATATAGGTTCATGAGATGAACTATTTTCCTACCATTGTGTGACAATGGAGTTGTGGCTTATGCCAAGGAACGCAGGTCCCATCAGTGATCCAGACATATTCTAAGGCAGTGTCACCTGATCATGGAAATGGTTGATCTCCAGGTGATCGAGGTTTGGAGAGTAGACTCAGAGGACAACACAGCGGATCCACTCACAAAGGTCTGTTCCCAGAGAGAGACTTTTATGGGATGGTTGAGTATGAGATACTACAACTACTGCTACAGATGGCCCTAGTGCAAGTGGGAGATTGTTAGTTATATGTATGCCCTAGAGGCCATTACTGTACATAGGATGTATATTGTAGTGGATGCTGGGACATATATAGGGAGGACTTTCTTGCTCGACATGATAGTATGCTATCTGGTTGAACTTTACCTTAACGTGTATACTGATTGTCTCTCTGTTACATGTTGGTAAAGCCCTTAGGATGTGTGCTTGACTACCTGGACTATGATGCGGATCATACTAGTGGGGACATGGTAGTCCATAAGTACATCCTTCAAAGTCCCTAGTCGTGGATGTATCGAGACGGGGCATCGATATACCAGAGTAGACTAGCGTATACCTTCTCGACCCATACAGATGGGCGATGGATGATCCCATATCCATCGGTGTTTGACATCCGAGATGATATACGGGTGCTCAGTAGAGACTGGGTACACTGGACGGACTCGCCGAGAACTCCCAGATGGTATTATACCTCACGTCAGATGGCAGTTCTCTGGTGACACTGGTACAGAGTAGTCTGTTGACCCGAGATCGTCATAGAGTCTTGTGTGGTTCCCACTGTGCTTTGATTTCCATCTTACCACGTCCAAGAGGGCGTGCAAAACGGTGGTTTTTGGGTACAGTCCCGAGTCACATGGAGGCAATGAGCGATAGGAGGGGATTCGTCTCTCCCGGTATAGGGAGTTGATGTTGCGCTGTGTTCGATTGGCTATAACAGGAAATCCCGGGCCAGGGTTGCTGAGATTTACTGGTAAGTGTTACCAGTAGTTTCTCGAACAGTTATAGACCTCATATCGACACGACTTAACGAGCTATTGGGGTCTGACGTTTACCACCCCTAGGCGAGATATGCGACATATCAGACGATCAGACCGGACTGTACGGTAGTGTTACTGGTCGGATTCACTGGAGTGTGAGCGGGCTTGCTCGTCGATCTTCAGATCGCTCAATACCCGGGTGGCCGTTACGTTTAGCAGACCGCTTGCGGCTTGTGGGTGTTTGATATGATCATCATCTGCTGCCGGCGTATTGACGAGTCTTTAGAGTCCTACACAGAGGTTTCCTGGCTCACGCGAAACGAAATAGGAGCGCGTATGAGATATGTGAGGGACCGAGAATGATGCGTGTATGTGATACCGTATTTCATTCTCGTGATGTGACATTGATCGGTTATATGCGATATAGCCGGGTTATCGGATCAAGTGTTGATTCGATAAGTTGTTACTGATGATACCAGTCGGTTATGTGCGACATGACCGGATCATTGAATTAAGTGTTGATTTAATGATTTAATGCATAATTGTATATTTGATATATTACTTTGCATTAACTAGTATCGGTTCACTTTAAAATGGATTTTCTCACTCGGGTGTGCGCATTGCATATGCGATATGATTTTGTGCACTTGCTTGTATCATGTTTGATGATGCATGCCAAACTTGGTTAAGTGTAAAGAATGAACCATGGTAATGAATGGGTTAGGGTTTTGATTTTTATTTATTCATTTATCTTTCTTATTTATTCTTTTTGGAAAAAGGAAAAAGAAAGATAAATGGTGGCATATTTTGGATTTAGTTGAAGTTTCTTGAAACTTTGACTAAGTCTTCATTCTTGTCCTATACTTAACCCTAACCATTTTAACTAACCTAAGTTAATTCTTTACACTTAACTAGAGTTAAAAGTATGATAAGTATTGTTTTATTTTCTATTTTTAATTCAAGACTTATCATATCATCTTCATCTTCTTCCATTCTTCATGTGAAGAAAGCTTCATTTTTATCAATGGTGATTGATGATTAAGAGTGAGAAATCCATTTCTAAAGTCTACCCACTTCCTATTTCTTCATCCTCTACCTCTTGCCAAGTAGTAGAGTGTGTTTACTTCACAAGTTTCATGACTTGGTGAAGTTGTGAGCTTGATCTAGCGATGCCTCGACGTAGATCATCTTCGGCATGGACATTGACGACCTAGCTTGCCCATTCTCCGACGAAGCCGACGCTAGAGCCCGGGAACTCATTAGGACAGCGAGGAGACTTCATTACGGAGCTATGGAGGTGGAGAACCGGATCTACAAAGGTTGTATTTCCGTATCTCTTAGATAAGTGTTAACTAGTTTGCTTTTTCGCCTAGTTTTCTAGCAAACGATCCGTAGTCGGGTCTCTCGGCACCTAGAATTTTTTGAAAATGGCATGTTCGATGCCTTGTGAGACCTCACTAGAGTGCCTAGGAACCCTACAGTTGTGTGGCCAAATGAGGTGTAGTGAGTGTTTACTAGACCTTATAGAGTGATTTAGAGGCCTGGAAGTGAGTTTAGAACCCGATACATGAAGTTAGAATTTGTTCCGTATCGGTTTTGTGAAACCTTAAGGCCTACATGGAAGCTGGGATGACCTAGAGTGTTTATGAGATAAGCAAACAATACCAGGGACCAAATTAGGGCACTGGGAGACCACCCCGACCAGACAAACACCAATGGAGCATCAAGGTCCAAGCTCGCCGGAATTTATGGGTATGTGGCCGGCCACTTGGTGGTGGTTGGTGATGGAATTGGTCCAGTAGCTCATATACTTCATATACAACACCCTATACTTGTTTGTGTAGTTCCAGTTAACCTAAACCAAAATCTGGGAGCTATTATCAGTGGTTTTGGTAATGGTTTTCCGTATTTTGAAATTCTTGGTTTTTGTATTTGGTGGTTGCGCGTTTATACGTCAACAAAAAGGGTTGTTTTGTTGTTTCTGTATGCGTAGGCTATAGGTTCTAACCTATGAGCGCACCGCATGCCGTTTTGGATTTCGGAACTCGTTATTAATGGTATTGCGATACGTGTTGATATTGTAGGTACCTTCGCATGGATTCTGAGAAGACGAAACACATCGACTACGGCTAAGCGAGGAGTTTAGCAAGTGAGTAGATTTATATCTACAGGGGAAGTCGGGTGGATGGCGTATAGCACCCCCGCAACCATTGATATGGAATATCGTTTTTTTTATGTTATCCTGATGATTGATATGCTACGGACATGATTGTAGGATTCACAAACGATAATATGATTGAAGTTGAAGCTAATGAACATTTGACTTAGGAGAAAAATCATGACAAGTACGATTTAAAAGAGAACAAGTGTGACGTTTATTTAATATGATGAACGAGTATACGTTGTGATATGATAACTTAGTGTATGTCATTTTATGGATTCGAGTCGATATGAGATCTTTGATACCTTTGTAGGTCCCCTGATACGAGTTGACATGGAGGTGACCTGAGAGATAGGTATTTTTAATATGGATAATGTGTTGCATTTTGAGTGATATACCGTACAAGACTTAGATCCGTACCCCGATGTCGTATAGTTTGATAGCCGCCGTACATGGTTGACCGTACGCGATGAGTTTTACCTGTTGATTTATCCATACCCTTGTTTAGAGGATGCCATATGATGGATTGTACCGTACGTGATGTTGTGAGGCTGGATGCCGATTGATAGATTCGCCGACTCGGATACATATTGTAGACACATATACCTTATAATATTTTGTTCACGAGGTACTTATTGCTGCATTCATGTCATTCTCATTGCATTAAATATACCTGTGCTAGTACACCTACAACATTATCAATGATGCGTATGTTACACTTACACAGATTTGCTGGTTCACACACCTTCATCATCGATAATTGCCATGTCACTACACGGTAGAATTGCTACATCATACCATGATATCTTTGCTATGTTCATATCATTGTTCCACGTTGCATGAGATATACGGACATGCTTGCATCCTATTATATGTTGCATACATACTGACATGTACACCCACATACTTGATTACAGCTACATGTACTTCATGCATACATATTGACACATATACTCACATATCTTGGTATAGTTGCATATACCCCTAAGTGGTATTGTATTGACATGTGATATTGAGACATTGGTTATTATGCTATTGTGCTTATGAAATGCATCATACATACTTGCTTACATGTAGATACTTATACCTTGCTACAGTTACATGTACATCTCATATGATGCTGTACTTGATTTCGAAGGACTTGGGAACCACATGATGTATTTTAAAAGTTGGATTCATTTAAAAGAGCGGTTTTCCCTTAATATGCTAATATTGCTGTTTTATGTTGCATATATCATATTTTCATGGATTTACGCATTGAGATATGGATTTCATGTGATTTATGGATTTAAGAACCGTGGGGGTATTTCAAGAAATTTATGTATTGTTTGAAAACCCGGTTTCTCTTGTTATGATATTTTAGTACGTCCACCATGTGTTTTCTAGGTTCTGAGATTGACATGGGAAACCCGATTCGATGAGCGGGATGCACCGTCTGCGGGTACATGGTGGACCCGGTATAGTACCCGGGGTGAGAGATGATTTCCTGGTGTAGGCGATGAGCTTGGCAGAGGGACCACTACCTACCAGTGATATTATTTGGACTCGGCGGATATCTGGGTTATACCGATCGGAGTCGTGCTCAGACATGCTATGTGGATTTCGGGTGTTGATGTGGACACTCAGGTTCCATGAGATGTACTGACATCAGGGCCGGTCATGGCGACGGTGCCTGGAAAATGAGGATTTACGTGTCGATGCTAGACACGGGTTTCATGATGTTTCGGGTGTCTGTGTGGGCACTCTGGTTCCATGATTTTGTTGTGTCGCGAAGGACACGCGTTGTTTCATATTCTCATATTTACCTGCATATGCTTTTATGATATTTACATGCAGGAGTTGTTGTGTCAGTGGTTGACACGTGGTCGAGATCTACTCCATTCATGCATTGATTATATTGTTGGACGAGATCTACTGCTTACATGCATTGATTAAATTGTTGGATGATATCCACTTGCTGATAGGCAGTTATTTATGTGATGGCACATATGCAGATACGGTCACCCTAGATATCATAGTATTACCTTTATGATATATCTGACCTAGGAATCGTTGTTTATTTCGATTTCTACCTGTTGATGTTTTCTACTCATGAGTTGGCAACTCACCCCCGTTGTACCACAGTTCCTGCAGGTTGCCCGCGTGGATCAGTTGCGGCATCGCTGGCACACAGCTTGCTTTCGGGTGTTTTGCTTTGGTAGGTGGTACATGTTGGATCGTGCCACTCTTGTATTATTATTCCTATTGTATCTAGTAAACTCCATCAATTCAGAAACTAGCAAATTGTATATGTTGCGGACTTAGAGGACTTGTAGTTGCGAGACTTGAGCGATGGGTTTTATGTTCGCTTTTGGGGTTGATGTCTTGCTTTACTTTTCCTTATGTGGATATGCGCCGTTGGGCATCGTATACTTGTTATTTATACTTGTGGTGGTTGTTTCCGCCGTTGGGCGTGATTTGCTCCCATTTGGGATGCTTTATATATATTCTGTGTTGTACCCATTTTCGGGGTTAGTTTTTACAAGGGAGGTGCTGCCTAAATTTTCAAAAGACAAAACATGATTTACTATACCTTTATTTCAAAGCTTCACCTCTTTATTTCTTAAAAAGGTTTAGATTTCTGGGTTTCAGCTTACTTGAATTACGTTACGCCTGTAGACGTCGTGTGATTTAAGTGCTGGTCGCGAGCTAATATTTTTTGTCGTGACAAAGTTGGTATCAGAGCGTTAAGTTTAACCTTGGTTCGAGTTTAGGTTTGACTATGTGGGGTCCAGGGCGTATATATTTTGGAACCTTGGCTTGACCTTATGGAACTTAGACTTGAACAAAGGGGTGTTAAACCCGAACTTTCGTTTCATAGGCTTACCCTGATTGATGGAGTTGGTAGCTTGAGTAGAGTGACGTACCGTACGTATGTTCCGCCGCATATTTAAGATACGATACTCCACTTAAGTGACCTTAAGATGTATATATCTTGAGACCGGTGATTCTCTTCGTTCCCTTGATTATACAGCCATTTGAGATCCTTAATTTTATTCATCTCCATGATCATATTTTCAGTGATATGACTCCTCCTTATGATCATGTATCCATTTTGGGATCTGTTGACTCTTTCATCACTTGATCTATTTTAGTCGATACTTGTTTGAGGTTCCTGTCACCATGGTTTGAGCGCTGATAGAGCTGCAGCTGGTGATGCGATCAGGGCGAGCTCGTCGTGGACAAGGACTGACCATCATGTTTTCTGGTGACATGGGAACGTATCGATGTAGTGTTGTGTTGTGACCTCTCGTTTGAGGCGAGTGTGCGGTTATGTACCGGATGAACGGGCCATTGTTAGGGGCTGCCTGCTGTGAGAGGACTGTTGAGGTAGGCATTGTAGGGTTCCTAGGCACTCTCAAGAGGTCTCACAAGGCATCAACCATGCCAATTTCTAATTTTAACGGTGCCGAGAAACCCTAACAAGATCGTTGGCTAGAATTTTAGGCGAAAACTAACTAGTTAACAACTTAACTACAAGGAATCGGAAATACAACCTTTGTAGATCCGGTGCTCCACCTCCATAGCTCCGCGACGAAGTCCCTTCGCTGTCCAAGTGAACTCCCGGGCTCTAGCGTCGGCTTCGTCGAAGAATATGCGAGCTAGGTCGTCGATGTCCATGCCGAAGATGATCTACGTCGAGGCATCGCTAGATCAAGCTCCACCTTCACCAAGCCTTGAAAACTTGTGAAGGAAACACACTCTACTACTTGGCAAGAGGTAGAGGATGAAGAAATAGGAAGTGGGTAGACTTTAGAATTGGATTTCTCACTCATTTCCAACAATCACCATTGATGGAGCTTAGTTTCTCTTCTTGAAGAAGAAGAAGAAGAAGAAATGTTATTATGATAAGAATAATAAAATTGAGAAAAGAAATTCATTCTTATCATAATTGAACCATAGTTAGGTGTAGAGAATCAATCATGGTTTAGTGGAATGGTTAGGTTAAGCATGAGACAAAAATGGTTACAAGGTTAAAGACTTCATGAAGCTTCATGAAGCATTTAAAGAAAGCCACCATTTTCTCATGCTCTTTTTCTTTTCCAAAAAGAATAAATGTATATATAAATTAATAAGAAAAACAAAACCCTAATTATCCACTTAACCATGGTTTAATTCTTTACACTTAACCAAAATGTATGTATCATCAAACATGATACAATCAAGTGCACAAAATCATATCGCATATGGAATGCGCACACCCGAGTGAGAAAATCCATTCAAAGTGAACCGATACTAGTTAATGCAAAGTAATATATCAAATATATAATTATGCATTAAATCACTAAATCAACACTTGATTCAATGATCCGGTCATGTCGCACATAACCGACTGGTATCATCAGTAACAACTTATCGAATCAACACTTGATCCGATAACCCGGCTATATCGCATATAACCGATCAATGTCACATCGCGAGAATGAAATACGGTATCACATACACGCATCATTCTCGGTCCCGCACATATCTCATATGCGCTCCTATTTCGTTTCGCTTGAGCCAGGAAACCTCTGTGTAGGACTCTAAAGACTCATCAATACGCCGGCAGCGGATGATGATCATATCAAACATCCACAAGCCGCAAGCGGTCTGCTAAACGTAACGGCCACCCGGGTATTGAGCGATCTGAAGATCGACGAGCAAGCCCGCTCACACTCCAGTGAATCCAACCAGTAACACTAACGTACAGTCCGGTCTGTTCGTCTGATATGTCGCATATCTCGCCTAGGGGTGGTAAACGTCAGACCCCAATAGCTCGATAAGTCGTGTCGATATGAGGTCTATAACTGTTCGAGAAACTACTGGTAATACTTACCAGTAAATCTTAGCAACCCTGGCCAGGGATTTCCTGTTATAGCCAATCGAACACAGCGCAACATCAACCCCCTATACCGGGAGAGACGAATCCCCTCCTATCGCTCATTGCGTCCATATGACTCGGGACTGTACCCAAAAACCACCGTTTTGCACGCCCTCTTGGACGTGGTAAGATGGAAATCAAAGCACAGTGGGAACCACACAAGACTCTATGACGATCTCGGGTCAACAGACTACTCTGTACCAATGTCACCAGAGAACTGCCATCTGACGTGAGGCATAATACCATCTGGGAGTTCTCGGCGAGTCCGTCCAGTGTACCCAGTCTCTACTGAGCACCCGTATATCATCTCTGATGTCAAACACCAATGGATATGGGATCATCCATCGCCCATCTGTATGGGTCGAGAAGGTATACGCTAGTCTACTCTGGTATATCGATGCCCCGTCTCGATACAGCCACGACTAGGGACTTTCAAGGATGTACTTATGGACTACCATGTCCCCACTAGTATGATCCGCATCATAGTCCAGGTAGTCAAGTACAGATCCTATGGGCTTTACCAACATGTAACAGGGAGACAATCAGTGTACACGTTAAGGTAAAGATCAACCAGATAGCATACTATCATGTCGAGCAAGAAAGTCCTCCCTATATATGTCCAAGCATCCACTACAATATACATCCTATGTATAGTAATGGCCTCTAGGGCATACATATAACTAACTATCTCCCACTTGCACTAGGGCCATCTGTAGCAGTGGTTGTAGTATCTCATACTCAACCATCCCATAAAAGTCTCTCTCTGGGAACAGGCCTTTGTGAGTGGATCCGCTGTGTTTGTCTTCTGAGTCTACTCTCCAAACCTCGATCACCCTGGAGATCAACCATCTCTATGATCAAGTGATACTGCTTTAGAATATGTCTGGATCACTGATGGAACCTGCGTTCCTTGGCATAAGCCACAACTCCATTGTCTCACAATGGTAGGAACGTAGTTCATCTCATGAACCAATATACACCCAACTAGCCTCTAGGGTAGCATCATAAGTAGCAATGTATCCTGCCTTTATCGTCTAGTATGTCACGGTATCTAGCTTGGAACTCTTCCAACATACCGTCCCTCTACTGAGGATTAAGACAATGCCTGTGAATGACACTCAGTCGTCTTTATCACCCTGGAACCCTTCCAGTGATTCTCCCCAGGATCGATTGATACCATCTTACAACAACTAGTGAGAATCCTAACATCCATTTAGATCTATCTCATAGATCCAAAATCCAGGATTTAGTAGGTATTATTTTGATCCTACGTGGAGAATCATTGTGATAAGCGGAGATTGACCGAGCATAGCATAGGAAACTCCTTCCCCATCAAGAGTATGTCATCCACGTACTCTACGAGGATCGTCACCATACTCCCTACTACCTTTTTGTTTATACAAGGTTCATCTACCATTTTGATGATGTCAAACTCTTTGACTGATTCATCAAAACAGATGTTCCAACTCCGCGATGCCTGCTTTATCCTATAAAGCATCTTGTACACGTTTCCGCTGCTCCCACTGTCTACGAAGCACTCTGGCTGTGTACTTACAGACGTTCTCTTCTAAAACATCATTTAGAAAAGGAGTCATGACACCCAACCGCCAGATATCGTAGTCATGGTATGTAGTCGTGACAAGTAGGATCTGGATGGACTTAAGCATAGCTACTTGAAAAAGTTTCATCATTATCCACGCCTGGTCGATGACGAAAAGCTTTAACAAGTCTAGCTTTGAAAGTCTCAACTTTTCCATCTACACCAAGTAATCTTTTTAAGATATACTTGCTCCTGATGGGGATTTAACCCTTCAGATATAGCAACCAAAGTCCATACTTTGTTGGTGTATAAGGATTCCATCTTAGATCACTAAGCATCCAGCCATTCTTACAGAGTCTCACTCCTGATGGCCAGGTCGAAACTAGTTGGGTCATCATCTCATGATGCAATCCTCGCTCCCACTGTCATAGAGAAACCGAAGTATCTCTCAGGTGGGTGAGGAACCCTACTAGATCGGCGGAGAGGCTGAGGTTCGTTGGTAACTATTGAATCCTTTGGTTCTACCAAATCATCTGCTGTTGTTTGTATAGCTGGAACTATTCCAGTTCTACATAACTGACCTTGCCTCGAGCTTGTCCGGATTTTGCTTTTCAGACATAGGCTGGACAACCCCAAATTTCAACTAACTTGAGAGATGGGCTCTTCCCTTATCATATCAAATATGAAGTGGTAGGCAACTGATTTGATTTGAACCCTATTCAATAGGTATGCAGCTTCTCAAGTGCATAACTCCCAAAAAGGAAATAGGTAACTCAGTAGTACTCATCATAGAGCACACCATATCAGATAGGGTGTATCTGCTCCGCCCTGACATACCATCGTGCAATGGTGTATACGGAGGAGTAATGCTGAGAGAGAATCTCATTCTCCTTTAGAATAATCCAGGAATTCCGTGCTCAAGTATTCTCCTCCTTGATCTCATCAAAGGACATAATACTTGTACCCTTATTGGTTCTCTACTTCTAACTTATATTCTGTGAATATCTCAAAAGGTTCAGACTTGTGTTTCAACAGGAACATATGTCTGAATCTTGAGAGATTATCAGAGAATGTAACGAAGTACAAAGAACCAGTCCTGGCATATGTAGACAGGGGACCTAACATACATCAACATGTATCATCCCAAGAGTTCACTAACTCTTTCTCTGTTTCCAATAAACAGAGCTGGTGTCATTATATCTTTGTGACATGACTGGCAAGTTTCACAAGATGTAAATTCAAACTGATTTAAATATGCATCTAAATGTAACTCAGCCAGTCGGGTCGCATTGATATGACCTAGTCTACAATGCCTCAAGAAGGATTCGTTCAGTTCTGAACTCTTCCTCTTGTGTGTGTTCCGTATACTAAAGAACTGTAGTTTGATTTAGAACATTAATGCTTTTAGATAACGTGCCTGAACCGATCAACTTTTGATATAGGAAATGTTCAAAACATTATCCAACAATACAAAATTTTATCATTTCTTTACTAATAAAGAGATAGATATGATTTTGTATATCAGGTTCGGTATCTAATAACATTCGTTCAGAATCAATGTATTTGGGATACAGGGTGACAGTGACCAACAGACTTGGCTGCAACACTTGCCCCGTTTTCTGCCTCATGAAACTTATCACCCGTTCTCAGTTCTCTACCTAGCTGTAGCCCTATGTAACAGATTACATATCTGGAATCCTGATCTGGTATCACATACCCAGGACATAAAGGATACTGAGAAACAGTTCTCTGTAATGAACACACCCGAAGATGATGCATCAGCATGCACTCTCTTCGTTTGGGTGGCACGGGATTCTGGTAATCCCCAATTTCCTGCTCTGTCTTATAACAATTATAAGTTGAGCGGGACCAACGTTCCCCAGCTCAGTATAACAAGCGGGTTCGGTCAATATTCCGTATTATTATCTTGATTAAGGCGTGATATGGTCGCTACCTGGAGAGAGAGAGAAGAAAACACTCAGCGTGCGCTCTGTCAAGAATAGATTGGTTATTATTTTATCTAATCAGGATGGCTCCCACTGCTTTTTATCAAATCTTCCTTCAAACCCTAAAAGGAAAGACCAGCCAGGATTAATTACACACTACAAGTTCGCCAATCTTTCAGCCAGGCCAGTGTCGGTACTTTGAGGGAGGTCCCCCGTGCTTTCGCACGAACCTAATTAATGTAAACCTCGTTTTCCCAGAGGCGTAACCTCGTTAACACCTTTCTAGACACCTACTTGATCGGCTAATTGTAATGTGTAAAACTCTCCCAGGAGTAACTCTTACTCGCAGCGGGTATCGGGATCCAACTATCTCATAGAAGGTATGCCATCTCATTGCAAATTTCAACAGTTGAAATTCCCGATAATATTTTGCCCCTAGCTCGCTATGACCTTGACGGAGGCCAAACAACCCATAGTCCGCTAGTCAAGTTCAACCCGTCATTTCCTGATTGAATTAAACCCACCCGCACGACCCTTAACGGAGGCCAAACAACGCCGTACGAATACCCTAATCCAATCGCATCATATGCTTGCAGATAAGCACTGGTTAGCTACCGTACACTACGCCTTGACGGAGGCCAAACAACCGCAGCACGAATACTAACTAGTACGTATCTGAAATGACGGAGGGCTACGACAGGTTTTTCTGAAAACCTATTGCGTAATGAACTTGATATCGTTGTAGAATCAAATGATTTTAAAATGGAGTGCTTTTGAGGCTTTTCTAGTTTTGCTAAAGGAGTCACTCCCGGTGAAGGGATCGTCGGTCCTTTCCTCGTCGAATGAGGTGCGGGATATATCACATATATCACTGTGCAAAGCAAAAACACTTAAAAGCAATCAAAAGACAAACCGAGTGTGTAGAATCTACCAGTTATTGCTAAAGGAGTCACTCCCGGTGAGGGATCTCGGTCCTTTCCTTATCGAATAAGGTGCAGGATATATCATATATACCGCTGTGCAAAGCAAGAACTGTAGCTACCTATTTTATTTTTGAAATTCGATTCTACAACAACTTTAGGTTTCTTTTACTTCATTAATCACATTAATGAAGTCCCATCATTTAAATACCTAAACATCACAGATAGATATGACGTACACTTATGCCATCCGCATTCGCCTCGATGTCCCCTCGTGCACCGTTAGGTTAGGTAACTAACGGCAGAGCGGGGCAGGGCTAGCGCGGGTGTAAGACATAAGTAACGTCTATATAATATATCATATATACTATATACTATATCCATCACAGAAACATCACATGATCACATCACAGATATCGCAGCAGAAGAATCATATGAAATATTGGATATACTAGGACGTCCGTGTTTTCAATACGAGCCAGTATAAAACACGGATTCCATGGTCGCGATGAATAGCCAAACCCACACCCCTATACCCCTACGAGAGCGGCAAGCAACCCTACCAATTCTACAGTTAGGAGACCCGGACTCGACTCCTCGAGTTGGTCTCCCACTGGACTCCAGAACCCGGTTACTTGTGCTCCCCTCCTTGGGTCTATCCTAGTGCGGAAAAGTAAATAATATACAAAAGGTGACATCTTCCGCAACCTGGAAGTGCCCCAATAAAAGAATATTACATACAAGTTTTTACATGAATGAAAAAGAAAAACACTCATCTCACATAAAAACCCCCGGCTATTCAAATACAACGATCCAATATAACATATCCAGCAACACATAACATCACATGTCATCAACGTAAGTAAATATGTCCATCCCAATTGTCGTTGACTTATAGCAACGAAACCGGCGATATCACATATTACACTTACGGTCACAGAAGAGAAAGTGTAAAACTACAGCAGTTGGAATCCGCAACCACCTCAGACATCACATGCCTGACCAAATGAATTCCTTATACATCGCATGCCTAACCATTATAAACCCCGCCTTTTAGTCTTATTATCGAAAACACTTTTCAATATCAAGTCGGGTAATTCAACAAGATTCCCGGCATCCTGATCGAATGCTCGTCGCAAACTTCAATAGACGGCTGCACCCCTAACGCCGTCGACGAAGTGCACCAAGGCGGAACACCGCTACCGTGAGCACCCGAACGGATGCTTTCGGCGACGGGGTTCTCCTACTGTCACTTGGTCGGGGCTATGGAGTGAGGCTGTCTATTAAGTTTACCCGGCGAGTATCCGCGTACGCTACGTGATTGCGACGGATTTTTGATCACATCAAAATTCCGTGGCAACCGATCAAGTGAGACTAAACTGCTATGTTTATAACATTCATTCAGTTATCTCATAACATCTTGTGAATTCCAATTATTGTATCCCATTCTAGATAATTAGAAAATGTTAAACTTTCCGATCGAACAATCGAACACCCAAGTTTTCCCGATATAGATCAACACATGAAATAAGTCTAACAACATTCAGTTCGTGCCTCAGTACCAACGGTCCAGTCGTAGAAGGGTCAAGCCAACGCCTCACATGTGGCACGCCGTACTGCCCCAAACCCGAAGGTTCAAAGGGCAGTTCAAGACGGTCACATAATCGAGTTAAGGTTTGTTGTCTTCTAGATGGACCATCGCGTTACTTGCACTACTTAGAACGTCGTTAAAGCACGGAAAAATCCAACACTTGGAAATTTCCCGACAGGGGAATAATTGGGTATTTATATCCGGTCGAACTTTTTAACATATTCTAAAATTTATCCGGAAAGCCAAATAGACAAAATCTGATAAACCCGATCGAATCAACGAAGCTCCAAAACATCCCAGATTATTCAACTCTTGAATAAATATTAAAAATACCCAGAGAAGTCATCACTGTTAAATATGAATTACTGTGCAAAAGTCAACGCAAGAGGAGACCAATAGGCCGCGGAACCGCCGCACATGCCAAGCTCGTGCCGCGGTTCCGCGGTGGTTTAATTGAATTAGGCCCCCGTATTTCACAGTAATTCATATAAAACCCTGCTTAATTTTCTGCATATTTTTAATGTGGAAAAATGCACAGTTTTGAAAAAAGGACAGAGAGCATGGGAAAAATGAGGTTTCGGGTTCGATCGGGATTCAAACGTTGTCTAGACTTCGCCTAAGGCTCTAGCTTGGCTCTGATACCACTGTAGAGTTCCTAGGCACTCTCAAGAGGTCTCACAAGGCATCAACCATGCCAATTTCTAATTTTAACGGTGCCGAGAAACCCTAACAAGATCGTTGGCTAGAATTTTAGGCGAAAACTAACTAGTTAACAACTTAACTACAAGGAATCGGAAATACAACCTTTGTAGATCCGGTGCTCCACCTCCATAGCTCCACGACGAAGTCCCTTCGCTGTCCAAGTGAACTCCCGGGCTCTAGCGTCGGCTTCGTCGAAGAATATGCGAGCTAGGTCGTCGATGTCCATGCCGAAGATGATCTACGTCGAGGCATCGCTAGATCAAGCTCCACCTTCACCAAGCCTTGAAAACTTGTGAAGGAAACACACTCTACTACTTGGCAAGAGGTAGAGGATGAAGAAATAGGAAGTGGGTAGACTTTAGAATTGGATTTCTCACTCATTTCCAACAATCACCATTGATGGAGCTTAGTTTCTCTTCTTGAAGAAGAAGAAGAAGAAGAAATGTTATTATGATAAGAATAATAAAATTGAGAAAAGAAATTCATTCTTATCATAATTGAACCATAGTTAGGTGTAGAGAATCAATCATGGTTTAGTGGAATGGTTAGGTTAAGCATGAGACAAAAATGGTTACAAGGTTAAAGACTTCATGAAGCTTCATGAAGCATTTAAAGAAAGCCACCATTTTCTCATGCTCTTTTTCTTTTCCAAAAAGAATAAATGTATATATAAATTAATAAGAAAAACAAAACCCTAATTATCCACTTAACCATGGTTTAATTCTTTACACTTAACCAAAATGTATGTATCATCAAACATGATACAATCAAGTGCACAAAATCATATCGCATATGGAATGCGCACACCCGAGTGAGAAAATCCATTCAAAGTGAACCGATACTAGTTAATGCAAAGTAATATATCAAATATATAATTATGCATTAAATCACTAAATCAACACTTGATTCAATGATCCGGTCATGTCGCACATAACCGACTGGTATCATCAGTAACAACTTATCGAATCAACACTTGATCCGATAACCCGGCTATATCGCATATAACCGATCAATGTCACATCGCGAGAATGAAATACGGTAACACATACACGCATCATTCTCGGTCCCGCACATATCTCATATGCGCTCCTATTTTGTTTCGCTTGAGCCAGGAAACCTCTGTGTAGGACTCTAAAGACTCGTCAATACGCCGGCAGCGGATGATGATCATATCAAACATCCACAAGCCGCAAGCGGTCTGCTAAACGTAACGGCCACCCGGGTATTGAGCGATCTGAAGATCGACGAGCAAGCCCGCTCACACTCCAGTGAATCCAACCAGTAACACTAACGTACAGTCCGGTCTGTTCGTCTGATATGTCGCATACCTCGCCTAGGGGTGGTAAACGTCAGACCCCAATAGCTCGATAAGTCGTGTCGATATGAGCTCTATAACTGTTCGAGAAACTACTGGTAACACTTACCAGTAAATCTCAGCAACCCTGGCCAGGGATTTCCTGTTATAGCCAATCGAACACAGCGCAACATCAACCCCCTATACCGGGAGAGACGAATCCCCTCCTATCGCTCATTGCCTCCATATGACTCGGGACTGTACCCAAAAACCACCGTTTTGCACGCCCTCTTGGATGTGGTAAGATGGAAATCAAAGCACTGTGGGAACCACACAAGACTCTATGACGATCTCGGGTCAACAGACTACTCTGTACCAGTGTCACCAGAGAACTGCCATCTGACGTGAGGTATAATACCATCTGGGAGTTCTCGGCGAGTCCGTCCAGTGTACCCAGTCTCTACTGGGCACCCGTATATCATCTCTGATGTCAAACACCAATGGATATGGGATCATCCATCGCCCATCTGTATGGGTCGAGAAGGTATACGCTAGTCTACTCTGGTATATCGATGCCCCGTCTCGATACACCCACGACTAGGGACTTTCAAGGATGTACTTATGGACTACCATGTCCCCACTAGTATGATCCGCATCATAGTCCAGGTAGTCAAGTACAGATCCTATGGGCTTTACCAACATGTAACAGGGAGACAATCAGTGTACACGTTAAGGTAAAGATCAACCAGATAGCATACTATCATGTCGAGCAAGAAAGTCCTCCCTATATATGTCCAAGCATCCACTACAATATACATCCTATGTATAGTAATGGCCTCTAGGGCATACATATAACTAACAGGCATGCCTTAGAGATTGTTATGTCATCGACAGTGTAGATAGATGACCCAGCTGTTGCTGAGATTGTGTGATGTCGCTTCCAGAGCTTACGAGCTGAGATCGCTGGAGCTTCCAGGCAGGGATGCGACAGGTGATAGCTAGTATATCTTGAGTTGAGAGACGAAAGTGATTCGTCAGATTTGACGCGTCGATGCAGGCCCAGTTGAGTTGAAGATTTCCCGTGTGGAGAGTCTTACTCAGGTCTAGAGTAGACCGATCAAGAGATGATAGTTGATGTATCGTCTATCCTTGAGGATTGAGGTATTTGTTTAGCATGCGGATGAAGGGTGTTCACATGTCATCTTGGTGGAGTTGAAAGGTTCGAACGAATGTTAGGAAACCCATTTTTTTTCAAGTTTAAAGTATTCGGAAGGACATGCAAGTGATTCTGTGGACCCTCTAGAAGAATGAAACCCTAACTCGACGTGATGACCATGGAACCGCTTTTGAACCTTAGGGTTTGCGGCAGTTTAGCGGTGTCATCAGTGAGGCTTGGGTTTGCCTTTCTATGGCCGGTCCATAAGTACTGTGGTATATACCGAATATTATTAAACTGTACTCAGGTGTTGATCTCTCGGGAAATTTTGGGACTTTTGATGACTCGATCGAAAAGTTTAACGCCGTCCTGATATCCTGTGATAGGAGATCAGCAACAAGACCAGCTTCGGATAGAGGACCTCACCCAGATGTGTTGTGAGTTGATCAAGAAACGGATGGGTATTGAGTATTCCTCCGGTGGTTGGGACGAGTTCCCGAGGACGTGTTTGGCTAGATATCTTCAACAAAGTGATGAAGATACCGTGTTCGTAGTTCGAGTCCGTGTGAGAGATTCTGGATTGACTTTAGCTGAGAGATGACCTGAGGAGTGCTAGAGCGGAATTGTTTCTGTTAGCACACCTGACCGGGCAGATGAGCCGATAGATTGCGAGATTGGTAATCCGCAGAGAAATGAGGACCCGGAGACAGAAGATGCCAGACTGTGAGCAGAGGGCAAGCGGATGTTCTTGCTCTACCAGTTTGGGCGCACCCACATTTTTCGACATTGTAGGAGGTGTACCTCAATGTCATTTGTTGCGATTCGCGTTGTGATCCGAGTATCACGCTTACATTGCTTGGATTTTAGTTTTGATGATCGAGTTTCGGGATATAGTTTTCGTGCACCATGGCTGCACCTACTGGGTATTTAAATTTTTGTGTATAGTTATTACACTTGATATATTTTATACACCGTTGTGTTGATGTCGATTTTGTGCCTCAGCTGCACATGTTTATGTTTTCCTGGATTTCCTATGGTGGTTATGATATTTAGTACACTAGATGCACAGGATTTGATATTTCGTGCACTAGATGCACAGGATTTGATATTTCGTGGACTAGATGCACAGGATTGATATTTCGTGCAGTGGATGCACAGGATTTGATATTTCGTGCAGCGGATGCACAGGATTTGATATTTCGTGGACTGGATGCACCGGATTTGTATTTCGTGCATTGGTTGCACTCGATTTATGCCTTGGAGCATTCATTTTACCGGATTTGTGTTTTCGTGTGCATGCATACTTGATGTTCGTTTTCGTGCATACTACTGCACTTGATGCTTATTACGGACCTGACGCGCTTGGGTTGGATATTGCGCATATTAGGCGCTTGATTTAGATTTTTATTCGTGCATGTGGGATGCACTTGACTTCGAATTTTTTATTCGTGCATGTGGGATGCACTTGATATCGATTTCGTTTGTGCATAACGGATGCACTTGATTTGGACTTTCGCGCACGTTGGGCGCGTGATATGATTTTGTGCACACCTGATGCACTCGATTGGGATTTTCATTCGTGCATGACAGTTGCACTGGTTGAGATTATCGTGCACTATAGATGCACTAGATGTTGTTGTCGTACACACCCGTTGCACTGGACCGATGCTTTCGTGCACACCTGTTGCACTTAGATTTGCTTTTGTGCATATTGGCACTTGTATATAGGTTAGATTTCCATGCGCACCAGACGTACGTGATTGTTGGATACGCCTTATGAGGCTGATTTTGCTTTTGAGCACATTGTTTTCATGATGAGGCCCTATACTTTGTAGTACCTTAACATGACTGATCCGAGGACGGTACCTATGTACTTTTGCATGCATAAAAAGTTTACCAAGATGTTTCAAAAATGAGCTATAGTCTCGCTATTTTTTACGTGTCTGCGAGTGACACGAGCATTTACAAAATAAAGCCTTTTGGGATATTTCAAAAAGGAGGGGCGCATATTTTGGCAAAACATATATGCTAGTATATTATTACTTTAATAATGAGCATCCGCCAATTGTGCCGTGAATTACGCATCACACGGCAATTCAGAAAAGATTCTGCATATGATTTATTTGGTTTTTGGAGATTTTTCAAGTAGTATGCGTACTATATATGTGCATTATAGTATTTGATTAGTGCATATGAGATTTCGTTAGTGGATTTGAGATTTGAATCTCCTTTGTGACTCCGATGATATGCGTGCAATTCCGTTGATTTGCGTGACGCTTGACGGAGATCGGTTATGAGTTTATTACTCATTTTTCCGGCGCGCAGGATGCGCTGTGGTTTTTGTTTCTTCCGTTATTTCGGAGCTGTTAGTTATATGTATGCCGTAGAGGCCATTACTGTACATAGGATGTATATTGTAGTGGATGTTGAGACATATATAGGTAGGACTTTCTTGCTCGACATGATAGTATGCAATCTGGTTGCTCTTTATCTTAACATGTATACTTTCTGTCTCTCTGTTACATGTTGATAAAGCCCTTAGGACGTGTACTCGACTTCCAGGACTATGATGTAGATCATACTAGTGGGGCCTGGGTGGTCCATGAGTACATCCTTCAATGTTCCTAGTCAAGGGAATATCGAGACGGGGCATCGATATTCCAGAGTAGACTAGCGTATAACTTCTCGACCCATTTGATGGACGATGGATGATCCCATATACAATGGTGTTTGACATCAGAGATGGTATGCAGGTGCTCGGTGGAGACTGGGTACACTAAACGGACTCACCGAGAACTCCCAGATGGTATTATACCTTACGTCAGATGGCAGTTCTCTGGTGACACTAGTAGAGCTTAGTCTGTTGACCCGAGATCATCATAGAATCTTATGTGTCTCCCTCTGTGCTTTGATTTCCACCCTACCACGGCTCTACTGAGTCGTGCAAACAGGTGGTTTTTGGGTACAGTCCCGATTCACATGGAGGCAATGAGCGATAGGAGGGGATTCGTCTCTCCCGGTATTGGGGGTTGATGTTGCGCTATGCTCGACTGGCTATAACTGGAAATCCCTGGCCAGGGTTGCAGTGATTTACTGGTAAGAGTTATCAGTAGTTTCACGCTTGTTATGGACCTTACGTCGCATGACTTATCAAGCTATTGGGGTCTGACGTTTACCACCCCTAGGCGAGATGTGCAACATATCAGACGAACAGACTGGACTGTACGGTAAGTGTTACTGGTTGGATTCACAGAAGTGTGAGCGGGCTTGCTCGTTGATCATCTGATCGCTCAATACCCGAGTGGCCGTTACGTTTAGCAGACCGCTTGCGGCTTGTGGGTGTTTGATATGATCATCACCTAATGCCGACGTATTGACGAGTCTTTAGAGTCCTACACAGAGGTTTCCTGGCTCAAGCGAAACGAAATAGGAGCGCATATGAGATATGTGCGGGACCGAGAATAATACCAATATGTGATACTGAATTCTATTCCCGCGATTTGTATCATCAAACGGTTATATGCGATATAGCCGGGTTACCGAATCAAATGTTGATTCGATATATTGATACACTTGATATTAGTCGGTTATATGCAGTATGACCGGATCATTAAATCAAGTGTTTATTTAATGATTTAATGTATAATTATATATTTGATATATTAGTTTACATTAACTAGTATTGGTTCACTTAAGATTGATTTTCTCACTTGATTATGCACATTGTATATATGATATATGTTTGTGCACTAGTTTGTATCATGTTTGATGATACATGCAAACTTGGGTGTGTATGCTTTAAACCATGTTTAGCTTAATGGTTAGGGTAACTTTATTTATTTATCTTATTCATTTATTTTTGGCAAGAAAAAATGGTGGCTTTCTTTGGTTTTTACTTGAAGCTTCATGAAGCTTTGAAAAGTCTAGCCATTTTGTTTTATGCCTTAACCTAACCATTACACCTAAACCCTAGTTTATTCTCTACATGTGTTTACTTCACCCATGGTTGCATTATGATAAGTATTCACTTGATTTAATAATTTCAAGAATAATTCATTTTCCTTCTTCTTCTTCTTCTTCATCTTCTTCAAGTGAAAAAAACCTTCCTTGAAGATTCTCAAGTGATGAAATCAAGTGAGAAACCCAATTCCAAAGTGAACCCACTTCCTATTTCTTGATCCACTACCACTTGCCATGTAGTAGAGTGTGTTATCTTCATAAATTTCATGACCTAGTGAAGATGGAGCTTGAGTTTGAGTCGCCTCGACGTAAATCAACTTCGGCATCGAAGTCAACGACCCAGCCCAATCAATTCTCCGAAGAAACCAACACTAGAGTCTGTGATTCCGATGATCGCAGCGGAGGGACATCATCATGGAGCTAAAGAAGTGGAGGACTGGATCTACAAAGGTTGTAATCCCTTTCACTTGTAGTTAAGTTGTTAACTTGCATTTGTTTTCGCCTATCCTCTAGTTAACGATGTTGCATAGGGTTTCTCGGCACATAAATTTTTGAATTTGGCATGGTTGATCACTTATGGAACCTCATGAGTGTGCCTAAGAACCCAACAGTGGTATCAGAGCCTAGCTAGAGCTTTAGGCGATGAGTATACGAAGTTAGAAACCCGATCGAACCCCGAAACCCTAATCGCAACCCCTCTCTGTACATTTTTGAAAACAGTGGATTTTTCCAAATTAAAAATATCCAAAAAATACATCAGGGTTTTCTTGGAGTTACTGTGGAGCACGTGCCCCCAACTCGACTAAAGCGCCGTGGAACCGCGGCCCCAACCTGGCATGCGCGGCGGTTCCGCGGCCATATAGGAGCATCTTGTCACTTGCTTTTCACAGTAATCCTCGTCTGTAATGCCTGTGTTTTCTGGGAATTTTTAATCTACACTCAACAGTTGAGTTTTCTGGGTTGTATTAGGAGTTCGTTGATTCGATCGAAAGTTTAATTTCGTCTAAGTGTTTTTTCCGGGTAATTTTAGAACATGTTAAAAAGTTCGACCGAATATAAATACCCAATTTTTCCCCTGCCGAAAAATTTCCAAGTGTTGGATTTTTCCATGGTTTAAGGACGTTCTAAGTAGTGCAAGTAACGCGATGGACCCTCTAGAAGACAACAAACCTTAACTCGATTATGTGACCGTCTTGAACTGCCCTTTGAAACTTAGGGTTTGGGGCAGTACGGCGTGCCACATGTGAGGCGTTGGCTTGACTCTTCTACGGCTGGACCGTTGGTACTGTGGTATGAAGTGAATGTTTTTAAACTTATTTCGTGTGTTGAGCTGTTCCGGGAAAACTTGGGTATTTGATTGTTCGATCGAAAAGTTTAACATTTTCTATTTATCTGGAATGTGATACAATAATTGTAAACCACAAGTAGTTATGTGATAACTAATATGAATGCTATAAATCTAGCAGTTTAGTCTCACTTGACCGGTTGCCATGGGATTTTGATGTGATCAAAAGTCCGTCGCAATCATGTAGCATACGCGGATACTTGCCGGGTAAACCTCATAGACAGCTACACCCCATAGCCCCGACCAAGTGACTGTAGGAGAACATCGTCGCCGAAAGCATCCGTTCGGGTGCTCGCGGCTGTTAGTTATATGTATGCCCTAGAGGCCATTACTATACATAGGATGTATATTGTAGTGGATGCTTGGACATATATAGGGAGGACTTTCTTGCGCGACAAGATAGTATGCTATCTGGTTGTACTTTACCTTAACGTGTATACTGATTGTCTCTCTCTTACATGTTGGTAAAGCCTTTAGGATATGTACTCGACTACTGGGACTATGATGAGATCGTACTAGTGGGGCCACGGTAGTCGACGAGTACATCCTATAACTGTTCCTAGTCGAGGTGTATCGAGACAGGGCATCGATGCACCAGAGTAGACTAGCGTATACGCATCTTGACCCATATGATGGGCGATGGATGATCGCATATCCATCGGTGTTTGACATCAAGGATGGTGTACGGGTGCTCAATGGAGACTGGGTACACTGGACGGACTCGCCGAGAACTCCCAGATGGTATTATACCTCACGTCAGATGGCAGTTCTCCGGTGACACTGGTACAGAGTAGTCTGTTGACCCGAGATCGTCATAGAGTCTTGTGTGATTCCCACTGTGCTTTGATTTCCACCTTACCACGTCCAAGAGGGCGTACAAAACGGTGGTTTTTAGGTACAGTCCCGAATCACATGGAGGCAGTGAGCAATATGAGGGGATTCGTCTCTCCCGGTATAGGGAGTTGATGTTGTGCTGTATTCGATTGGCTATAACCGGAAATTCCTGGCCATGGTTGCTGAGATTTACTGGTAAGTGTTATCAGTAGTATCTCGAACTGTTATAGACCACATATCGACACGACTTATCGAGCTACTGTGGTCTGACGTTTACCACCCCTAGGCAAGATATCCGACATATCAGACGACGAGAACGGACTGTACGGTAAGTGTTACTGGTTGGATTCACAGGAGTGTGAGCGGGCTTGCTCGTTGATCTTCTGATAGCTCAATACCCGGGTGGCCGTTACGTTTAGCAGACCGCTTGCGGCTTGTGGGTGTTTGATATGATCACCACCTACTGCCGGCGTATTGACGAGTCTTTAGAGTCCTACACAGAGGTTTCCTGGCTCAAGCGAAACGAAATAGGAGCGCATATGAGATATGTGCGGGACCGAGAATAATACCAGTGTCACGACCCGAAAGTACGGAACATGACCGGCACTTAAACTACGACGTCTCGAGGCGTACGTAATCTAAGTAAACCGAAAACCGAGAAATCCAAACCAAGAAAAATAGTAGAGTGAAGGAAAACCAACTTAAAGCAAGTAGTTTCAATAGCATAAGCCGTATTATGCGGTTTTTAAAAACATCAAAAAATTTACTGAATATTTCGGCAGAGTCTCCTTTGTAAATACTGGCCCCCAAACGGGATACAACATGAATAGTATACGAAATCAAGAAAAAGGTATACCCAAGCGGGAGCTAGCTCTTCGTCAATCGACGGTCACAACCACACAAGCAATATAATATATAACGCCAACGGCGAGGATCAAAAATCAAAAGGAAACTCAAAACCACCAGAAATATAACGAGCGACTCTAAGGTCGAAAGAATAAACAACACTAGTCTCTATCTCAATAAATACATGTTTGGTTGATGGAATTTACCAGATACAACGGAATAATGTTATACAAGGTAATATGATGGGTACGATACAAGAAAAACCCACCTACTAGCAAGTCACCCGAATGAAACTGAGCCCGCAAAGCCGTAATGAAACCTGTACGGCAAACTTGCAAGAAACTGGGGCACAACGGGGGTGGGTTGCCAACTCATGAATAGAAAAACATCTACGCACAGAAATCGCATAAATAACGCAATCCTAGGTCAATGATCATAATATAGCCTCAAAAATGTATATAACATGCAGCCTATAACAATGGATAGGGTAAATATCTAACCCGAGTGTAAACTCATGTGCCCGTGTCAGTGCCTCAGGTAGCAATATATCATATGAATGAGGTATGAATGCATGAAAACAGAATACATGTAAATGAAGAAACTGTTTTCATAAATTAGTGAGATTTCCTTCGTATTTTTAAACTGAGGTATCATAAATGAAATCAGTATCAACAGTGTCTAGCATCGACACAAAACATAAATCTCACTGTCTCGAAATATCAATATCTCAATCTCAATATCTAGGGCGCCCTCAGTCCAGACCGGCCCCTACCATCCATTTCAAGACCACGACTGTATCCTCCGGATATCCGACGCGTCGGGTAATATCACCGGTCGGTAGTACTCCCCTGCCGGGCTCAACGTCAACACCACATTCCTCTTGCCCCGGGGTACCGCACCGGGCCCACCATATACCCGAAACGGTTCCTCCACTCCTCGAATCGGGTCTCGAAATCCATCAGCAAACTCATGGTGGACGACTCATACATCATGGGAAAACCGCACTTTTTATTTTAAAAGGGAGAAAAGGTTTATTTATGTTTTTGCGGTTTTCCTCCAAATCCAAGAAATCTCATGAAATCCGAATCCAAGTCATCAATAGCATGTAAACAGTGAATATAGGCATGAGAATCCATGAATGCGACACAACAGTGAATAATAACATGCATGAAGTAGTAGGCAATAACTACAATGTCTAACTAGCATATAAGGCAAGTACACTAATATCATGTCTAAACTATTAGCTAACAACCTATGTCAAATGAAATAGTATTTTCTAAAGTGTTCGTGACATGTCAATTACCGATGAAGATGTGTATGAGCCGGCAAGTAAGTGTACGTGGTACATACGCGTCATCGGTAATGGTGCTGGTGTCCTAACAGCATGATATTAATAATGCAATAAGAAATTATAATATAAGTATGCGATGCGGAGCGAACAGTAAAAATGAGCGGGAGCTGAATACTAGACGCAACTATAACTAATCTGCACTAATCTAATATAAGTCCTACAAATGGTGCCTTTTGAAATAACACGAATAATGGGGTTTTGAAAATACGGGCTACGGTGTTTTTAAGAAAAGATACGTTTTTTGAAATATCCGTAGAATCCCTTGACCTGTCTTTTAAAATACGCATGATTCGTAAGCTTTGAAATAGGTAAGAATCGAATCTAACTAACTAAACTAAACTAAAGGGCTAAGCTAACAAGCTGGACTACAGGTAAGGAAACCGCCTAACGTCTTAGTCGATACATATACATACCTGTATATATATTAGTCGGTGATCCCGCCTCAATAATATCATATCGGATACCATATCTATAATCAGACATCCCAAGTCAAGAGTGCAGATCAATCATCAAGATATAGCTCGTACGTAAATCCGTCGTACGGCATCCTCCAATTCTGGGTACGGGTCAAAATCACATTCATCATACTATTCACCGGGTATCCTCTTTATCAATATTATGATCTGGTACTGATCTACGTCTAGTACAAGACTGATATCGCCTAAGTATGCGTGCACGTGTGTAAAAACTACGTCAAGGACCCGCAACAACGTCATGTCGTATCTCAAATACGAACCCCGCTATATCACCGATCTCACGGTCTCAAATCAAATCTCATCGACTCATCATAAATCCCAAGTACTGTCCTCAAATCCGTATATGAACACACAGTCCCATACCTATGTGAACACATAACTATATATTCCCGAATAAGCACAAAAGAAAGAAGAAAGTATGCAAGTATGGATGGGTGTGTGCAAGTGTGGTGCGACCGCTACTCTAGGGTTTCGCGACACTCAATCATCCAAGAACACCAAATATCCATATTTATCATCAATAACTCAAACAATATATAACCAATATATATATGTGTGTATACGTGTCCGTATACATCACCACGAACTGCGGGGGTGCTATATGCCATCCACCCGACTTCTCCCCGTAGATATAAATCTACTCACCTGGTCCTCGCTCGCCGGTGCCGACGTCGCCACGCGCTTGCTGGTCGTCTCGAAGTCCACATGGGGTACCTACATATCATAACGCACCGTATCGCATTAAAACTAAATTCGAAATCGAAACGGCATACGAAAATCAAATCGGCACGCGTATCACGCATAGGACCAAACCTATCGCCTACGCATGCAAGAATAGTCAAACCAACCCTCGATGTCGATGTACAAACGTCAAACCATCGAGAAAAATCTAATCACACTCATTTGCACATTCACGAACACTAATTTTAATATAACTAGGTTAAAACTCACAAAAACCCCAATTTCACTTAAAAAGTCATTTTTCCGAAAATCTAGCAAGCACAATTCGCCGTTTTTGTAAAAACATGATGTTTAAATGAATTTAGCGGCCAATATATTTATTAAATATCTTAAATAAGTCATATAAACAATTCCCGGAATTTAATCTCATTAAATTCCAAAAACCCTAAAATTTTAGTTCACAAAATACCTAAATTTTAACAATTTTATAGCAAAAATGCACAAACTACAATCCATCTTGGATTTTCATGAACTAAAGTATTAAACTACATTTTAAAATGTTAATAATGCCATGAATACCCTAATTAGATTTTTTTATCTCCATTTTTTAATCAAATTTCAAAAACCTAGTTTACTAATTATATAATTATCACTTTTAAATCAACAAATATGCAAACTAGCAACTTAAATTGATTTAGCAAAACATTGATATGTCAAATACATCCCACAACCATAGTCTCACAACACAAAACCCTAACTAGATTTTTCACAAACCCTAATCTAAAACTTCTCTTGCAAACCCACATCTTTCAATTAAACCGCAATTAAGCACCTAACTAGCTTCATTAAGGAATTTAAGTCAAAAAAATGAATAATGGGTCAAAATTTATACCTCACAAACCATGATCAAACATGAATTCTAGACCTCCATTTTGAAATCCTTGCACCAAGATCCATGCTAAAGGAGATGAGGGAAAATGGGTACGAGTCGGATTTTGATTTCGGTGAGGTTTTAATTGATTTTTTTGATGGAAAGAGAGGAGAAGAAGGAAGGGGGGGGGGGCTGCTGTTGGGCCTGCACAATTTCGTCCAGAAATTGTGGGTGGGTGAGGGAGGAGAGAGAGTGGGGTGGAAAAAGTGAGAAGAAAAGTCAAAGTCCACCTTTTACTTCTATCATTCTCTTTTCTTTTCTTTTCTTTTCTTTTGCAAAACAAGTGGGGACAAGAGAGGGGGGCTGCTGAATTCAGCCAAGGGGGAGGGAAAATCGGGGTGTGTGAGTGTGTGTATGGATGTGGGGTGATGAAAAATGATAAATACTATACCCCAAACATCCATTTACACTAAAAAAAGCCTTTTTTCTTCAATAATTTCTAAACCGTTTTGGCAAACGATTTCGTTTCAAAAACCACATGATAAAATTTTATTTAATGTTTTATGATGCACAAAATTTGTTTCAACTCATTCCAATTTGTAATTTTCCCTAATTAAATGTATTAGTGACGGCTTAAGATAATAATAAAATAATATTTTTTTCAGAAAATTTGAAATTTCACCAGCGGCTCAATAAACACCAAATAATAGCAATTACATAGCTAGAATATGTATATTTAATTTTTATAATAAGATATTTGTATTTTGACTTTTTACAGAAACCCCCTTATTTTACCGATTTTTCGAAATTTCACCGAAACGATTTTCAAAACGTTACAACCAGTATGTGATACTGTATTCTATTCTCACGATTTGTATCATTGAACGGTTATATGAGATATAGCCGGGTTACCGAATCAAATGTTGATTCGATATATGGATACACTTAATATCAGTCGGTTATATGCAGTATGACCGGATCAAGAAATCAAGTGTTTATTTAATGATTTAATGTATAATTATATATTGGATATATTACTTTACATTGACTAGTATTGTTCACATAAGATTGTTTTTCTCACTTGATATGCACAAGTTGTATATGTGATATATGTTTGTGCACTAGTTTGTATCATGATTGATGATACATGCAAAGTTGGGTATGTGTATGATTTACACCATGTTTAGTTAATGGTTAGGGTTTTATTTTCTTTATTCATTTTGTAAAAACAAAATGGTGCTTTTCTTTATTTTTGGCTTAAAGCTTCATGAAGCTTCATAGCATCTTTGAAAAGTCTAAACCATTTTGTTTTATCCATAAACCTAACCAATACCTAAACTATGGTTTGCTCTCTACATGAGTTAACCTACCCATGGTTGCATTATGATAAGCTTCACTTGAATTTTCTTTTTGGAATTAATTCATTTTTCATTTCCTCCTTCTTCTTCTTCTTCATGAAGAAGAAAACCTTGCTTGAAAATTTCAAGTGTTGAAATCAAGTGAGAAATACAAATCCAAAGTGAAACCACTTCCTATTTCTTCATCCTCTACCACTTGCCATGTTGTATAGGGTGTCTTCTTCACAAGGTTCATGACCAAGTGAAGATGGAGCTTGAGTTTGAGTCGCCTCGACGTAGATCGTCTTCGGCACCGAAGTCAACGACCTAGCCCGATCATTTCTCCGATGAAACCAACGCTAGTGTCCAGGATCCCGATGATCGCAGCGGAGGGACGTCATCACGGAGCTAAAGAAGTGGAGGACCGGATCTACAAGGGTTGTAATCCCTTTCACTTTGTAGTAAAGTAGTTTACTAGCTTTAGTTTCGCCTTACCTCGAGTTAACGATCTAGCATTAGGGTTCTTTGGCACATGGAAAATTTGATTTTGGCATGGTTGATCAGTTGTGGAACCTCATGAGTGTGCCTAGGAACCCTACAGCGGCAGCGGTGTTCCGCCTTGGTGCACTTCGTCGACGGCATCGGGGGTGCGGCCGTCTACTAAAGCTTGCGACGAGCATTCGTTCAGGATGTCGGGAATCTTGCTGAATTGCCCGACTTGATATTGAAAAGTGTTTTCGATAATGAGACTAAAATGTGGGGTTTATAATTGTTAGGCATGCGACGTCTAAGGAATTCATTTGGTTAGGCATGCGATGTCTAAGGAGATTGCGGATTCCAACTGTTGTAGTTTTACACTTTCTTTTCTGCGACCGTAAGTGTAATATGTGATATCGCCGGTTTCGTTGCTATATGTCAACGACAATCTGGATGGGCATATTTACTTACGTTGATGACATGTGATGTTATGTGTTGCTGGATATGTTATATTGGATCGTCGTGTTTGAATAGCCGGGAGGGTTTTTATGTGAGATGAGTGTTTTTCATTTTCATTCATGTAAAAACTTGTATGTAATATTCTTTTATTGGGGCACTTCCAGGTTGCGGAAGATGTCACCGTTGATGTATATTATTTTCTTTTCCGCATTAGGATAGACCCAAGGAGGGGAGCACAAGTAACCGGGTTCTAGGGTCCAGTGGGAGACCATCTCGAGTAGTCGAGTCCGGGTCTCCTAACTCTAGAATTGGTATGGTTGCTTGCCGCTCTCGTAGGAGTCCAGGGATGTAGGATTGGCTATTTGTCACGACCGTGGAATCCGTGTTTTATTCAGGCTTAAAATAAAACACGGACGTCCTAGTATATCCAATATTTCATATGTTATTTTCTGCTGTGTTATCTGTGATGTAATCATGTGATATGTTCAGATAGATATTATATATAGTATATATGATATATTATATAGACGTTGCTTATGTTTTACACCCGCGCTAGCCCTGCCTCGCTCTGGCGTTAGTTACCTATGTAGGGTTCCTAGGCACTCTAGTGAAGTCTCACAAGTGATCAAACATGCCCAAATCAAATTTTACGGGTGCCTACAAACCCGACTACGGATCGTTTACTAGATATTTAGGCGAAACAAGCAAACTAGTTAACATTTTAACTAATGGAACGGACATACAACCTTTGTAGATCCGGTGCTCCACCTCCATAGCTCCGTAACGAAGTCCTCTCCGCTGTCCAAAAAGAATCCGGGCTCTAGAGTCGGCTTCGTCGGAGAATAAGCGAGCTAGGTCGTCGATGTCCATGCCGAAGATGATCTACGTCGAGGCATCGCTAAATCAAGCTCCACCTTCACCAAACCTTGAAAATTTGTGAAGGAAACACACTCTACTACTTGGCAAGAGGTAGAGGATGAAGAAATAGGAAGTGGGTAAACTTTAGTTTTGGATTTCTCACTAGATTTCATGACTTGCCATTGGAGTAGCAAGCTTTCTTCATTGAAGAAGAAGATGAAGAAAGAAGAAGATGATATGATAAGATAATTAAAAATGAGATAATTAAATCAATACTTATCATAACTTCAACTATAGTTAAGTGTAGAGAATTAACTTGGGTTAGTTAAATCGTTAGGGTTAAGTATAAGACAAGAATGAAGACTAAGTCAAAGCTTCAACTAAAAACAAAATAAGCAACCATTCATTTATCTTTTTCATTTTCCAAAATGGATATAAATAAATAAGATAAATGAATAAGTAATCAAAACCCTAATCATTAACTTAAACCATGGTTTGATTCTTTACACTTAACCAAGTAAGCATGTATCATCAAACATGATACAAACATGTGCACAAAACTATATCGCATATACTATGTGCACAATTCAAGTGAGAAAATCCATTTAAAGTGAACCAATACTAGTTAATGCAAAGCAATATATCAAATATATAATTATACATTAAATCATTAAATCAACACTTCATTCAATGATCCGGTCATATCGGATATAACCGACTAGTATCATATGTATCGGCTTATCGAATCAATCCTTGATTCGACAACTAGGTTATATCGCATATAACCATCCGACACATTCATCGCGAGAATGAAATACGGTATCACATACACGCATTATTCTCGGTCCCGCACATATCTCATATGCGCTCCTATTTCGTTTCGCTTGAGCCAGGAAACCTCTGTGTAGGACTCTAAAGACTCGTCAATACGCCGGCAGCAGATGATGATCATATCAAACACCCACAAGCCGCAAGCGGTCTGCCAAACGTAACGGCCACCCGGGTATTGAGCGATCAGAAGATCGACGAACAAGCCCGCTCACACTCCTGCGAATCCAACCAGTAACACTTACCGTACGGTCCGGTCTGTTCGTCTGATATGTCGCATATCTCGCCTAGGGGTGGTAAACGTCAGACCCCAATAGCTCGATAAGTCATGCCGACGTAGGGTCCATAACATTCGTGAAACTACTGATAACACTTACCAGTATATCACTGCAACCCTGGCCAGGGATTTCCTGTTATGGCCAGTCGAGCATAGCACAACATCAACCCCCAATACCGGGAGAGACGAATCCCCTCCTATCGCTCATTGCCTCCATGTGAATCGGGACTGTACCCAAAAACCACCTGTTTGCACAACTCAGTAGAGCCGTGGTAGGGTGGAAATCAAAGCACAGTGGGAGACACACAAGACTCTATGACGATCTCGGGTCAACAGACTAAGCTGTACCAGTGTCACCAGAGAACTGCCATCTGACGTGAGGTATAATACCATCTGGGAGTTCTCGGTGAGTCCGTTCAGTGTACCCAGTCTCCACTGAGCACCCGCATACGATCTTCGATGTCAAACACCAATGGATATGGGATCATCCATCGCCCATCGCATGGGTCGAGAAGATATGCGCTAGTCTACTCTGGAATATCGATGCCCCGTCTCGATATTCCCACGACTAGGAACAATGAAGAATGTACTCATTGACTACCCAGGCCCCACTAGTATGATCTGCATCATAGTCCTGGAAGTCGAGTAAACATCCTAAGGGCTTTATCAACATGTAATCAGAGAGACAGAAAGTATACATGTTAAGATAAAGAGCAACCAGATAGCGTACTATCATGTCGAGCAAGAAAGTCCAACCTATATATGTCCCAGCATCCACTACAATATACATCCAATGTACAGTAATGGCCTCTAGGGCATACATATAACTAACAATCTCCCACTTGCACTAGGGCCATCTGTAGCAGTGGTTGCAGTATCACATACTCAACCATCCCCTAAAAGTCTCTCTTTGGGAAAAGGGCCTTCGTGAGTGGATCCGCCGTGTTGTCCTCTGAGTCTACTCTCCTAACCTCGATCACCCTGGAGATCAGCTATCTCCATGATCAGGTGATGCTGCCTTAGATTATGTCTGGGTCACTGATGGGACCAGGGTTCCAGGGCCAAAGCCACAGTTCCATTGTCACACAATGGTAGGAACCTAGTTCATCCTATGAACCAATATACACCCAAACTGCCTCTTTGGTAGTATCTTTAATAGCGATGTTACCAGCCTTTATCGTCTAGTTTGCCACGGTATCTAGCTTGGAACTCTTCCAACATACCGTCCCTTTACTGAGGGTAAAGACAGTGCCTGTGACTGACATTCAGTCGTCTTTATCACCCTGGAACTCTTCCAGTGATTCTCCCCAGGATCGATTGATACCATCTCACTACAACTAGTGAGTATCCTATCATCCAATTAGATCTATCTCATAGATCCAAAGCTTAGGATTTAGGAGGTATCATCTTTATCCTATTTGGAGAATCCTTATGATAATAGGAGATTGACCGATCGTAGTATAGGAAACTCTTTTCCTATCAAGAGTATGTTGTCTACGTACAATACGAAGATAACCACCTTACTCTCTACTACCCTTTTGTATATACAAGGTTCTTCTACCATTTTGATGAAGTCAAACACTTTGACTATCACATCAAAACAGACGTTCCAACTCCGCGATGCCTGCTTCATCATGTAAAGCAACTTGCACACGTTTCCGCTGCTCCCATTGTTTACGAAGACCTCTGGCTGTGTTCTTATAGACGTTCTCTTCTAAATCAGTATTTAGAAAAGCAGTCATGGCACCCAACCGCCAGATATTGTAGTCATGGTATGTAGCCGTGGTAAGTAGGATCTGGATAGACTTAAGCATAGCTACTGGAAAAAGGTTTCATCATTATCCACGCCTGGTCGATGACGAAAACCTTTAACAAGTCTAGCTTTGAAAGTCTCAACTTTTCCATCTATACCAAGTAATCTTCTCAAGATATACTTGCTCCTGATGGGGATTTAACCCTTCAGATATAGCAGCTAAAGTCCATACTTTGCTGGTGTACATGGATTCCATCTCAGATCGCTAAGCATCCAGCCATTCTTACAGAGTCCCTACTCTCGATGGCCTGCTCGAAACTAGTTAGGTCATCATCTCATGATGCAATCCTTGCTCCCACTGTCATCGAGAAACCGAGGTATCTCTCAGGCGGATGAGGAACCCTACTAGATCGGCGGAGAGGCTGAGGTTCGTCGGAAACTATTGAATCCTTTGGTTCTACCAAATCATTAGCAGTTTTGTACAGCTGGAACCTTTCCAGTTCTACAGAACTGATCTTGCCTCGATCTTGTCCGGATATTGCTTTTGACATAGGCCGGACAATCCCAAATCTTAACTTACTTAAGAGATAGGTTCTTCCCATACCATATCTTATATGGAGTGGTAGGCAGTGATTTGATTCAAACCTAATTCAATATGTATGCAGCTTCTCAAGTGCATAACTCCCAGAAGGAAAAAGGTAACTCAGTAGTACTCATCATAGAGCACACCATATCATATAGGGTGCGATTTCTCCGCCCCGATATACCATCGTGCTATGGTGTATTCGGAGGAGTAATGCTGAGAGAGAATCTCATTCTCCTTTAGAATAGTCCAGGAATTCCATGCTCAAGTATTCTCCTCCCTGATCTCATCATAGGACATAATACTTATACCCGGTTATTGGTTCTCTACTTCTAACTTATATTCTGTGAATACCTCAAAAGGTTCGGGCTTATGTTTCAACAGGAACATATGACTGAATCTTGAGAGATTATCAGAGAATATAATGAAGTAAAAAGAACCAGTCCTGGCATGTGTAGACAGGAGACCTTACATACATCATCATGTATCAGTCCCAAGAGTTTACTAACTCTTTCTCTGTTTCCAGTAAACAGAGCTGGTGTCATTATATCTTTGTGACATGACTGGCAAGTTTCACAAGATGTAAATTCAAACTGATTTAAATATGCATCTAAATGTAACTTCAGCTAGTCGGGTCGCATCGATATGACCTAGTCTACAATACCTCAAGAAGAATTCGTTTATTTCTGAACTCTTCCTCTTGTGTGTGTTCTGTATACGAGGAACTGTAGTTTGATTTAGAACGTCAATGCTTTTAGATAACGTGCCTGAACCGATCAACTTTTGATATAGGAAATGTTCAAAACATTATCCATCAATACAAAATTATATCCTTTCTTTACCAATAAAGAGACTGATATGATTTTGTATATCAGGTTCGGTATCTAATAGCATTTGTTCAGAATCATTGTATTCGTAATACAGGGTGACAGTGACCAACAGACTTGGCTGCAACACTTGCCCCATTTTCTGTCTCATGAAACTTATCACCCGTTCTCAGTTTTTCTACCTTTCTGTAGCCCTATGTAACAGATTACATATCTGGGATCCTGATCCGGTATCATATACCCAGGATTCAGAGGATACTGAGAAACAGTTCTTTGTAATGAACACACCCGAAGGAGATGCATCATATGCACTTTCTTCGTTTGGGCGGCATGGGAATTCTGGTATTCCCCTATTTCCTGCTCTGTCTTATAACAATTATAAGTTGGAGCGGGACCAACGTTCCCCAGCTCAGAATAACAAGCGGGTTCGGTCAATACATCCGTATTATTATCTTGATTAAGGCGTGATATGGTCGCTACCAGGAGAGAGAGAGAAGAAAACACTCTGCGTGCGCTCTTGCAAGATCAGATTGGTTATTTATTTTATCTAATCAGGATGGCTCCCACTGTTTTTATCAAATCTTCCTTCAAACCCTAAAAGGAAAGACTAGCCGGGATTAATTACACTCTACAAGTTCACCAATCTTTCAGCCAGGCCAGTGTCGGTACTTTGAGGGAGGTTCCCCGTGCTTTCGCACGGACCTAATTACAGTAAACCTCGTTTTCCCAGAGGCGTAACCCCGTTGACACCTTTCTAGACACCTACTTGATCGGCTAATTGTAAAGTGCAAAACTCTCCCAGGAGTAACAATTACTCGCAGTGGGTATCGGGATCCAACTATCATATAGAAGGTATGCAATCTCATTGCAAATTTCAACACTTGAAACTCCCGATGAAGGTTTTTTCCCCTAGCACCTATGACCTTAACTATGGTCAACAAATCATAAGTACTAGTCAAGTTCTACCCGTCATTTCGTGATTAATTAGACCCACCCACATGACCCTTAACTAAGGTCAACAAAGTCACGCGACTGTCCTAACTGATCGCATCATATGCGGTGTAGGAAGACATCACTTAGCTACCGTATACTGTGCCTTGACTATGGTCAACAAACACAGCACGAATACTAAGTACTCTACTTCCTAAAATGACGGAGGGTTGCGGCTGGTTTTTGTGAAAACCTTTAACGCTTTGAAGTTGATCTCGTTGCAGAATCAAATGGTTTTTAAATGGAATGTTTTCGAGGCTTTTCTAGTTTTGCTAAAGGGGTCACTCCCAGTGAAGGGATCGTCGGCCCTTTCCTCGTCGAATGAGGTGCGGGATATATCATATAAATCACTGTGCAAAGCGGAAACTATAGAAGCGATCAAAGACAAATCGAGGGTTGTAGCATCTGCCAGTTATTGCTAAAGGAGTCACTCCCGGTGAAGGGATCTCGGTCCTTTCCTTATCGAATAAGGTGCAGGATGTTCTACAATGAACACCGCGATGCAAAGCAAGAACTGTAGCTACCTGTTTTATTTTGAAATTCGATTCCACAACATCATTTAGGTTTATTTTCTTTCATTAATCTCATTAATGAATATCCCATCATTTAAATCCACCTAAACATCACAGATATATTTAACGTACGCTTATGCCATCCGCATTCGCCTCGATGTCCCGTCTGCACCGTTAGGTTAGGTAACTAACGCCAGAGCGAGGCAGGGCTAGCGCGGGTGTAAAACATAAGCAACGTCTATAAAATATATCATATATACTATATATAATACCTGTCACATAACACAGAACATCGCATGATCACATCACAGATAAAACACAGCAGAAGAAATATATGAAATATTGGATATACTAGGACGTCCGTGTTTTCAATACGAGCCAGTATAAAACACGGATTCCACGGTCGTGATGAATAGCCAAACCCACACCCCTAGACCCCTACAAGAGCGGTAAGCAACCCTGCCAATTCTAGGGTTAGGAGACCCGGACTCGACTCCTCGAGTTGGTCTCCCACTGGACCCCAGAACCCGGTTACTTGTGCTCCCCTCCTTGGGTCTATCCTAGTGCAGAAAAGTAAATAATATACAAACGGTGACTACTTCCGCAACCTGGAAGTGCCCCAATAAAAGAATATTACATACAAGTTTTTACATGAATGAAAATGAAAAAACACTCATCTCACATAAAAAACCCCGGCTATTCAAACACGACGATCCAATATAACATATCCAGCAACACATAGCAACACATGTCATCAACGTATGTAAATATGCACATCCCAATTGTCGTTGACATATAGCAACGAAACCGGCGACATCACATATTACACTTACGGTCACAGAAAAGAAAGTGTAAAACTACAACAGTTGGAATCCGCAACCTCCTCAGACATCGCATGCCTGACCAAATGAATTACTTAGACATCGCATGCCTAACAATTATAAACCCCGCATTTTAGTCTCATTATCGAAAACACTTTTCAATATCAAGTCGGGCAATTCAACAGGATTCCCGACATTCTGATCGAATACTCGTCGCAAACTTTAGCAGACGGCCGCACCCTCGACGCCGTTGACAAAGTGCACCAAGGCGGAACACCGCTGCCGCGAGCACCCGGACGGATGCTTTCGGCGACGGGGTTCTCCTACAGTCACTTGGTCGGGGCTATGGGGTGAGGCTGTCTATTAAGCTTACCCGGCGAGTATTCGCGTACACTACGTGATTGCGACGGACTTTTGATCACATCAAAATTCCGTGGCAACCGATCAAGTGAGACTAAAGTGCTATGTTTATAACATTCATTCATTTATCTCATAACATATTGTGAATTCCAATTATTGTATCCCATTCCGGATAAACAGAAAATGTTAAACTTTCCGATCGAACATTCGAACGCCCAAGTTTTCCCGATACAGATCAACACATGAAACAAGTCTAAAAACATTCAGTTCGTGCCTCAGTACCAACGGTCCAGCCGTAGAAAGGTCAAGCCAACGCCTCACATGTGGCACGCCGTACTGCCCCAAACCCGAAGGTTCAAAGGGCAGTTCAAGACGGTCACATAATCGAGTTAAGGTTTGTTGTCTTCTAGAGGGTCCATCGCGTTACTTGCACTACTTAGAACGTCTTTAAACCACGGAAAAATCCAACACTTGGAAATTTTCCGGCAGGGGAAAAATTGGGTATTTATATCCGGTCGAACATTTTAATAGTTTCTAAAATATCCGGAAAAACATAAACAAAGTTAAATTATCCGATCAAATTAACGAATCCCCAATAAAACCCTAGAAAACACAACACCAGAGTGGAATTAAAAAATTCACATCAAAAATTGCCAAGAAAGGACCTAAGAATAAATATATGAAATTTGAGGGACTAAGTCGAAATTTGGGCCGCGGAAGCGCCGCCAAACACCTGTTTTGGCCACGGTTCCGCGCTCCAATTATTGAATTAGTCGACCAAATTTCACAGTAATTCTTAGTTTTTCCTGCTTATTTTCCTGCATATTTTTAATTCACAAAATTCAACAGTTTTGAAAAATGTACAGAGAACGATTTTGCTTGGGGTTTCGCGGTTCGATCGGATCTCTAACTTCGTCTACCGATCGCCTAAGGCTCTAGCTAGTCTCTGATACCACTGTAGGGTTCCTAGGCACTCTAGTGATGTCTCACAAGTGATCAAACATGCCCAAATCAAATTTTACGGGTGCCTACAAACCCGACTACGGATCGTTTACTAGATATTTAAGCGAAACAAGCAAACTAGTTAACATTTTAACTAATGGAACGGACATACAACCTTTGTAGATCCGGTGCTCCACCTCCATAGCTCCGTAACGAAGTCCTCTCCGCTGTCCAAAAAGAATCCGGGCTCTAGAGTCGGCTTCGTCGGAGAATAAGCGAGCTAGGTCGTCGATGTCCATGCCGAAGATGATCTACGTCGAGGCATCGCTAAATCAAGCTCCACCTTCACCAAACCTTGAAAATTTGTGAAGGAAACACACTCTACTACTTGGCAAGAGGTAGAGGATGAAGAAATAGGAAGTGGGTAAACTTTAGTTTTGGATTTCTCACTAGATTTCATGACTTGCCATTGGAGTAGCAAGCTTTCTTCATTGAAGAAGAAGATGAAGAAAGAAGAAGATGATATGATAAGATAATTAAAAATGAGATAATTAAATCAATACTTATCATAACTTCAACTATAGTTAAGTGTAGAGAATTAACTTGGGTTAGTTAAATGGTTTGGGTTAAGTATAAGACAAGAATGAAGACTAAGTCAAAGCTTCAACTAAAAACAAAATAAGCAACCATTCATTTATCTTTTTCATTTTCCAAAATGGATATAAATAAATAAGATAAATGAATAAGTAATCAAAACCCTAATCATTAACTTAAACCATGGTTTGATTCTTTACACTTAACCAAGTAAGCATGTATCATCAAACATGATACAAACATGTGCACAAAACTATATCGCATATACTATGTGCACAATTCAAGTGAGAAAATCCATTTAAAGTGAACCAATACTAGTTAATGCAAAGCAATATATCAAATATATAATTATACATTAAATCATTAAATCAACACTTCATTCAATGATCCGGTCATATCGGATATAACCGACTAGTATCATATGTATCGGCTTATCGAATCAATCCTTGATTCGACAACTAGGTTATATCGCATATAACCATCCGACACATTCATCGCGAGAATGAAATACGGTATCACATACACGCATTATTCTCGGTCCCGCACATATCTCATATGCGCTCCTATTTCGTTTCGCTTGAGCCAGGAAACCTCTGTGTAGGACTCTAAAGACTCGTCAATACGCCGGCAGCAGATGATGATCATATCAAACACCCACAAGCCGCAAGCGGTCTGCCAAATGTAACGGCCACCTGGGTATTGAGCGATCAGAAGATCGACGAGCAAGCCCGCTCACACTCCTGCGAATCCAACCAGTAACACTTACCGTACGGTCCGGTCTGTTCGTCTGATATGTCGCATATCTCGCCTAGGGGTGGTAAACGTCAGACCCCAATAGCTCGATAAGTCATGCCGACGTAGGGTCCATAACATTCGTGAAACTACTGATAACACTTACCAGTATATCACTGCAACCCTGGCCAGGGATTTCCTGTTATGGCCAGTCGAGCATAGCACAACATCAACCCCCAATACCGGGAGAGACGAATCCCCTCCTATCGCTCATTGCATCCATGTGAATCGGGACTGTACCCAAAAACCACCTGTTTGCACAACTCAGTAGAGCCGTGGTAGGGTGGAAATCAAAGCACAGTGGGAGACACACAAGACTCTATGACGATCTCGGGTCAACAGACTAAGCTGTACCAGTGTCACCAGAGAACTGCCATCTGACGTGAGGTATAATACCATCTGGGAGTTCTCGGCGAGTCCGTTCAGTGTACCCAGTCTCCACTGAGCACCCGCATACGATCTTCGATGTCAAACACCAATGGATATGGGATCATCCATCGCCCATCGCATGGGTCGAGAAGATATGCACTAGTCTACTCTGGAATATCGATGCCCCGTCTCGATATTCCCATGACTAGGAACAATGAAGAATGTACTCATTGACTACCCAGGCCCCACTAGTATGATCTGCATCATAGTCCTGGAAGTCGAGTAAACATCCTAAGGGCTTTATCAACATGTAATCAGAGAGACAGAAAGTATACATGTTAAGATAAAGAGCAACCAGATAGCGTACTATCATGTCGAGCAAGAAAGTCCTACCTATATATGTCCCAGCATCCACTACAATATACATCCAATGTACAGTAATGGCCTCTAGGGCATACATATAACTAACAACCTAACCTAACGGTGCAGACGGGACATCGAGGCGAATGCGGATGGCATAAGCGTACGTTATATTTATCTGTGATGTTTAGGTGGACTTAAATGATGGGACATTCATTAATGAGATTAATGAAAGAAAATAAACCTGAAAGATGTTGTGGAATCGAATTTCAAAAATAAAAACAGGTAGCTACAGTTCTTGCTTAGCATCGTGGTGTTCCTTGTAGAACATCCTGCACCTTATTCGATAAGGAAAGGGCCGAGATCCCTTCACCGGGAGTGACCCCTTTAGCAATAACTGGCAGATGCTACAACCCTCGGTTTGTCTTTTGATTGCTTCTATAGTTTTTGCTTTGCACAGAGGTATATATGATATATCTTGCACCTTATTCGATGAGGAAAGGGCCGACGATCCCTTCACCGGGAGTGACCCCTTTAGCAAAACTAGAAAAGCTTCAAAAACACTCCATTTAAAAACCCATTTGATTCCGCAACGAGATCAAGTTCAAAGCGTTAAAGGTTTTCTTAAAAACCATCCGCAACCCTCCGTCATTTTAGGAAGTAGAGTACTAAGTATTCGTGCCGTGTTTGTTGACCATAGTCAAGGCACAGTGTACGGTAGCTAAGTGATGTTTTCGTACACCGCATATGATGCGATTAGTTAGGACAGTCATATGGCTTTGTTGACCTTAGCCAACGGTCATGTGGGTGGGTCTAATTAATCACGAAATAACGAGTAGAACTTGACTAGTGCTTATGATTTGTTGACCATAGTTAAAGTCATAAGTGCTAGGGGTAAAAACCATTATCCGGAGTTTCACGTGTTGAAATTTGCAATGAGATTTCATACCTCCTATATAATAGTTGGATCCCGATACCCACTGCGAGTAATTGTTACTCCTGGGAGAGTTTTGCACTTTGCAATTAGCCGAACAAGTAGGTGTCTAGAAAGGTGTCAATGGGGTTACGCCTCTGGGAAAACGAGGTTTATTTTAATTAGGTCCGTGCGAAAGCTCGGGGAATCTCCCTCAAAGTACCGACACTGGCCTGGCTGAAAGATTGGCGAACTTGTAGAGTGTAATTAATCCCGGCTAGTCTTTCCTTTTAAGGTTTGAAGGAAGATTTGATAAAAATAGTGGGAGCCATCCTGATTTGATAAAATATATAACCAATCTAATCTTGCAAGAGCTCACGCATAGTGTTTTCTTCTCTCTCTCTCCAGGTAGCGACCATATCACGCCTTAATCAAGATTATAATATGGATGTATTGACCGAACCCGCTTGTTATACTGAGCTGGGGAACGTTGGTCCCTCTCCAACTTATAATTGTTATAAGACAGAGCAGGAAATAGGGGAATACCAGGATTCCCATACCGCCTAAACGAAGAAAGTGCATGACATGCATCTCCTTCGGGTGTATTCATTATAAAGAACTGTTTCTCAGTATCCTCTACGTCCTGGGTATTTGATACCGGATCAGGATCCTAAAAATGTAATCCGTTACATGGGCAACAGAAAGGTAGAGAACTGAGAACGGGTGATAAGTTTCATGAGACAGAAAACGGTGCAAGTGTTGCAGCCAAGTCTGTTGGTCACTGTCACCCTGTATTATAAATACATTGATTCTGAACAAATGCTATTAGATACCGAACCTGATATACAAAATCATATCAATCTTTTTATTTATTAAAGAAGGATATAATTTTGTATTGTTGAATATTGTTTTGAACATTTCAAAAGTTGATCGGTTCAGGCACGTTATCTAAAAGCATTGACGTTCTAAATCAAACTACAGTTCCTAGTATACAGAACACACACAAGAAGAAGAGTTCAGAAATGAACGATTCCTTCTTGAGGTGTTGTAGACTAGGTCATATCAATATGACCCGACTAGCTGAAATTATATTTAGATGCATATTTAAATCAATTCGAATTTACATCTTGTGAAACTTGCCAGTCATGTCACAAAGATTAGATGACCATAGCTCTGTTTATTGGAAACAGAGAAAGAGTTAGTAAACTCTTGGGACTAATACATGATGATGTATGTAAGGTCCCCTATCTACACATGCCAGGACCGGTTCTTTGTACTTCATTACATTCTCTGATGATCTCTCAAGATTCAGACATATGTTCCTGTTGAAACACAAGTCCGAAGCTTTTGAGATATTCACAGAATATAAGTTAGAAGTGGAGAACCAAAAACCGGGTATAAGTATTATGTCCTACGATAAGATCCAGGAGGAGAATACTTGTGCATAGAATTCCTAGACTATTCTAAAGGAGAATGAGATTCTCTCTCGGTATTACTCCTCTGAATACACCACAACACAACGGTGTATCAGGGCGGGGCAATAGCACCATATTAGATATGGTGTGCTATGATGAGTACTACTGAGTTACCAATTTCCTTTTGGGGTTGTGCACTTGAGAAGTTGCATACCTATTGAATTGGATTCGAATCAAATCAGTGCCTACCACTCCATATAAGATATGGTATAGGAAGAGCCAATCTCTTAAGTAAGTTAAGAATTGGGATTGTCCGGCCTATGTCAAAAGCAAAATCCGGACAAGCTCGAGGCAAGGTCAGTTCTGTAGAACTGGAAGGAGTTCCAGCTATACAAACTGCAGCTGCTGATTTGATAGAACCAATGGATTCAATAGTCACCGACGAACCTCAACCTCTCCACCGATCTGGTAGGGTTCCTCATCCGCCTGAGAGATACTTCGGTTTCTCGATGACAGTGGGAGCGAGAATTGCATCATGAGATGATGACCCAACTAGTTTCGAACATGCCATCAAGAGTGGGGACACTGTAAGAATGGTTGGATGCTTAGAGATCTGAGATAGAATCCATGAACACTAACAAAGTATGGACTTTGGTTGCTATATCTGAAGGGTTAAATCCCCATCAGGAGCAAGTATATCTCAAGAAGATTGCTTGGTGTAGATGGAAAAGTTGAGACTTTCAAAGCTAGACTTGTTGAAGGTTTTCGTCATCGACCAGGCGTGGATATTGATGAAACCTTTTCCAGTGGCTATGCTTAAGTCCATCCGGATCCTACTAGCCATTGCTACATACCATGACTACGATATCTGGTGGTTGGGTGTCATGAATGCTTTTCTAAATAGTTATTTAGAAGAGAACGTCTATAAGAACACAGCCAGAGGGCTTCGTAGACAGTGGGAGAAGGGGAAACGTGTGCAAGTTGCTTTACAGTATAAAGCAAGCATCGCGGAGTTGGAACGTCTGTTTTGATGTGGTAGTCAAAGTGTTTGACTTCATCAAAATGGTAGATGAACCTTGTATATACAAAAAGGTAGTAGAGAGTAAGGTGGTCATCCTCGTATTGTATGTGGACAACATACTCTTGATAGGAAAAGAGTTTCCTATGCCACTCTCGGTCAATCTCCTCTTATCACATGGATTCTCCATAGAGGATCAAAATGATACCTCCTTAATCCTGGGATTTGGATCTATGAGATAGATCTAAATGGATGTTAGGGTTCTCACTAGGTTTAGTGAGATGGTATCAATCGATCCTGGAGAGAATCACTGGAAAGGTTCCAGGGTGATAAGGACGACTGAATGTCAGTCGCAGGCATTGTCTTTACCTTCAGTGGAGGGATGGTATGTTGGAAGAGTTCCAAGCTAGATACCGTGGCAAACTAGACGATAAAGGCTGGTAACATCGCTATCAAAGATACTACCGAAGAGGCAGTTTGGGTGTATATTGGTTCATGTGATGAACTAGGTTCCTACCATTGTGTGACAATGGAAGTGTGGATTTGGCCCAGGAACCCTGGTCCCATCAGTGACCCAGACATATTCTGAGGCAGCGTCACCTGATCATGGAGATAGCAGATCTCTAGGGTGATCGAGGTTTGGAGAGTAGACTCAGAGGACAACACGGCGGATCCACTGACAAAGGCTTTTTCCCAGAGAGAGACTTATATGGGATGGTTTAGTATTAGATACTACAACCACTGCTACAGATGGCCCTATTGCAAGTGGGAGATTGTTAGTTATATGTATGCCCTAGAGGCCATTACTGTACATAAGATGTATATGGTAGTGGATGCTGGGACATATATAGGTAGGACTGTCTTGCTCGACATGATAGTATGCTATCTGGTTGCTTTTTATCTTAACATGTATACTTTCTGTCTCTCTGTTACATGTTGATAAAGCCCTTAGGATGTGTATTCGACTTCCAGTACTATGATGTAGATCATACTAGTGGGGCCTGGGTAGTCCATGAGTACATCCTTCAATGTTCCTAGTCGTGGGAATATCGAGACGGGGCATCGATATTCCAGAGTAGACTAGCGTATATCTTCTCGACCCATGTGATGGGCGATGGATGATCCCATATCCATTGGTGTTTGACATCAGAGATGGTATGCGGGTGCTCAGTGGAGACTGGGTACACTGAACGGACTCGCCGAGAACTCCCAGATGGTATTATACCTTACGTCAGATGGCAGTTCTCTGGTGACACTGGTACAGCTTAGTCTGTTGACCTGAGATCGTCATAGAGTCTTGTGTGTCTCCCACTGTCCTTTGATTTCCACCATACAACGGCTCTACTGATTCGTGCAAACAGGTGGTTTTTGGGTATAGTCCCGATTCATATGGAGGCAATGAGCGATAGGAGGGGATTCGTCTCTCCCGGTATTGGGGGTTGATGTTGCGCTATGCTCGACTGGCCATAACTGGAAATCCCTGGCCAGGGTTGAAGTGATTTACTGGTAAGAGTTATCAGTAGTTTCACGCTTGTTATGGACCTGACGTCGGCATGACCTATCCTACTGGGGTCTGACGTTTACCACCCCTAGGCGAGATATGCGACATATCAGACGAACTGACCGGACTGTACGGTAAGTGTTACTGGTTGGATTCACAGGAGTGTGAGCGGGCTTGCTTGTTGATTTTCTGATCGCTCAATAACCGGGTGGCCATTACATTTAGCAGACCGCTTGCAGCTTGTGGGTGTTTGATATGATCATCACCTACTGCCGGCGTATTGACGAGTCTTTAGAGTCCTACACAGAGATTTCCTGGCTCAAGCGAAATGAAAAAGGAGCGCATATGAGATATGTGCGGGACCGAGAATAATACCAGTATGTGATACTGAATTCTATTCTCGCGATTTGTATCATCGAACGGTTATATAAGATGTAGCCGGGTTACCGAATCAAATGTTGATTCGATATATTGATACACTTGATATTAGTCGGTTATATGCAGTATGACCGGATCATTAAATCAAGTGTTGATTTAATGATTTAATGTATAATTATATATTTGATATATTACTTTACATTAACTAGTACTGGTTTACTTAAGATTGATTTTCTCACTTGATTGTGCACATTGTATATATGATATATGTTTGTGCACTAGTTTGTATCATGTTTGATGATACATGCAAACTTGGTTGTGTATGCTTTAAACCATGTTTAGGTTAATGGTTAGGGTTTTAACTTATTTATTTATCTTATTCATTTATTTTTGGCAAGAAATAAAATGGTGGCTTTCTTTGGTTTTTACTTGAAGCTTCATGAAGCTTTGAAAAGTCTAGCCATTTTGTTTTATGCCTTAGCCTAACTATTACACCTAAACCCTAGTTTATTCTCTACATGTGTTTACTTCACCCATGGTTGCATCATGATAAGTATTCACTTGATTTAATATTTTCAAGAATAATTCATTTTCCTTCTTCTTCTTCTTCATCTTCTTCAAGTGAAAAAAAAACCTTTCTTGAAAATTCTCAAGTGATGAAATCAAGTGAGAAACCCAATTCCAAAGTGAACACACTTCCTATTTCTTCATTCTCTACCACTTGCCATGTAGTAGAGTGTGTTATCTTCACAAGTTTCATGACCTAGTGAAGATAGAGCCTGAGTTTGAGTCGCCTCGACGTAGATCATCTTCGGCACCGAAGTCAACGACCTAGCCCGATCAATTCTCCGATTAAACCAACGCTAGAGTCCGGGATTCCGAAGACCGCAGCGGAGGGACGTCATCACGGAGCTAAAGAAGTGGAGGACCGGATCTACAAAGGTTGTAATCCCTTTCACTTGTAGTTAAATTGTTAACTTGCATTTGTTTTCGCCTATCCTCTAGTTAACGATCTTGCATTGGGTTTCTCGACACATAAATTTTTGAATTAGGCATGGGTGATCACTTATGGAACCTCATGAGTGTGCCTAGGAACCCAACAGGAGCCCCGTTGATTTAGCTGTTTATTACAATATTTTAGCATTTGGGGGTTTAAATTTAAATTTAAATTCGGAGACCGAATTTCTTTAAGGGGGGAAGATTTTAACGTTTTAGAAATCGTTATACGAATTTTTCCGTATTAGCGTAAAATATTCAGTATTTCCCGTTTTAACCCGATTGTGATCAAACGTCCGTATAAACTATCCGACACCTAGTTTAGCTAAAATAAAACTAGTTTGCGAGCTTTGGGGGTATTTGGAAAGTTTTGGTTCAAATAGGATTTTTCCCAAATAAAATATTTTTTTTTGAATTTAATATTAAAATAATATACTTCGCGAAAACTACGCGATTTTTGAAAATTGGGATTTTCGTAAAGTGGTATGAGTGCTACCAATATTTGGAAATTTATTGAAGAATAAAATGATTTATTTTTTCTTATGATATTTAACGGATTTTTGGTAAAATCCGTGTTTTTACATTTTGTCGTGACTTGTGCACCATATCATGTGCACGATGGATTCGTGTTTGTGACTTGTGAGATTAAAATAGAATGAGAAAGGAAAATGGGAACAAAGAAAAAGAAAAGAAAAGAAAGGGTTGTGTGTGAAAAGGATATTGGGTATAAAACAAAAGTGATAATTGAGAGGGTGAGTGTAGGGGGATATATTTGTGAAGGAGAGTGAGGCTAAGAGAGAGAGAGAGGGTTTTACTTGGCTGCCCCATTTCTTTCTCCTCCATTGTTTCTTCATGAATTTCTCCATCTCCTTCAACCCTCACTACCTCTATGCATCATCTCCATTCCCTTGCCAAAACCCTATGTCCCCTTCATTAAAAACATGCACCCCTTCATCCTCAACACCTTGAACCTTCCAAGTTTTGATTTTGAAGACTTGGGTATCTCAAGGAAGTTCCTTGCTTGATATTAAGGTAATCCTTACACTCTAGTTAGTTTTAGTGTTAAATATCGTATTTTTATTTTAGAATTGGAGTTATTGGGGATATGCGATCTTAGAAAGTTACAAGTTGCTGTTGTGTGGCCAAATGAGGTGTAGTGAGTGTTTACTAGAGCTTATAGAGTGATTTAGAAGCCTGGAAGCGAGTTTAGAAACCGATACACGAAGTTAGAATTTGTTCCGTATCGGTTTTGTGAAACCTTAAGGCCTATATGGAATCTGGGATGACTTGGAGTGTTTATGAGATAAGCAAACAATACCAGGGACCAAATTAAGGCACTAGGAGACCACCCCGACCAAGCGAACACCAATGGAGCATCAAGGGCCAAGCTCGCCGGAATTTGTGGGTATGTGGCCGGCCACTTGGTGGTGGTTGGTGATGGAATTGGTCCAGTAGCTCAGATACTTCATTTACAACACCCTATACTTATTTGTGCAGTTCCAGTTTACCTGAACCAAAATGTGGGAGCTATTGTGAGTGGTTTTGGTTATGGTTTTCCGTATTTTGAAATTCTTGGTTTTTGTAATTGGTATTGTATTTGGTTGTTGCGCGTTTGTACATCAACAAAAAGGGTTGTTTGATTGTTTCTGCATGCGTAGGCTATAGGTTCTAACCTATGTGCGTACCACGTGCTGTTTTAGATTTCGGAACTCGTTATTAATGGTATTGCGATATGTGATGATATTGTAGGTACCTTCGCGTGGATTCCGAGAAGACGAAGCACATCGACTACGGCAAAGCGAGGAGTTTAGCAGGTGAGTAGATTTATATCTACGGGGGAAATCGGGTGGATGGCGTATAGCACTCCCGCAACCATTGATACGGAATATAGTTTGTTTATGTTGTCCTAATGAATGATTTGCTACGGAAATGATTGTAGGATTCACAAATGATAATATGATTGAAGTTGATGCTAATGAACATTTGACTTCGGTGAAAAATCATGATAAGTACGATTTAAAAGAGAACAAGTGTGATGTTTATTTAATGTGATGAACGAGTATACGATGTGATATGATGACTTAGTGTGATATGTCATTTTATGGATTCGAGTCGATATGAGATCTTTGATACCTTTGTAGGTCCCCTGATACGAGTTGACGTGGAGGTGATCTGAGAGATAGGTACTTTTAATATGGATAATGTGTTGCATTTTGAGTGATATGCCATACGAGACTTAGATCCGTACCCCGATATCGTATAGGTTGATAGAATCCCTATTTGTTTATTGTCGCCGTACGTGATTCACCGTACGCGATGACTTTTACCTGTTGATTTATCCATACCCTTATTTAGAGTATGTCGTACGATGGATTGTACCGTACGTGATGTTGTGAGGCTGGATGCCGATTGATAGATTCGTCGACTCGGATACATATTGTAGACACGTATACCTTATAGTATTTTGTTCACGAGGTACTTATTGCTTGATTCATGTTATTCTCATTGCATGAAATATACCTGTTCTAGTACACCTACACTATTATTGATGATGCGTATGTTTCACTTACACAGATTTGTCGGTTCACACACCTTCATCATCGATAATTGCCATATCACTACACGGTAGAATTGCTACATCATACCTTGATATCTTTGCTATGTTCATATCATTGTTCCATGTTGCATGAGATATACGGACATTCTTGCATCCTGTTATATGTTGCATACATACTGACATGTACACCCACATACTTGATTACAGCTACATGTACTTCATGCATACATATTGACACATATACTCTCATATCTTGGTATAGTTGCATATACCCCTAAGTGGTATTGTATTGATATGTGATATTGAAACATTTGTTATTATGCTATTGTGCTTATGAAATGCATCATACATACTTGCTTACATGTAGATACTGTAGGGTTCCTAGGCATACTCAAGAGGTTCCACAACTGATCAACCATGGCAAAATCAAATTTTTCTTGTGCCGAGAAACCCTAATGCTAGATCGTTAACTAGAGGCAAAGGCGAAACTTGCAATTAAACAACTTTATTGCTAAGTGAACGGAAATACAACCTTTGTAGATCCGGTCCTCCACTTCCTTAGCTCCATGATGATGTCCCTCCGCAGCGATCATCGGATCCCGGACTCTAGCGATGGTTTCGTCGAAGAAATGATCGGGCTAGATCGTTGACTTCGGTGCCGAAGATGATCTACGTCGAGACGACTCCAACTTGAGCTCCATCTTCACCAAGTCATGAAACTTGTGAAGAAAACACCCTATACTACATGACAAGTGGTAGAGGATGAAGAAATAGGAAGTGGGTTCACTTTGGATTTGGATTTCTCACTTGGATTCATCACTTGAATTTTTCTAGCCATGGTTTCTTCTCTTCATGAAGAAGATGAAGAAGAAGAAAGAAAAAGAATAATCAATTAAAAACAAAATCAAGTGATGGTTATCATTTAGTAACCATGGGTGAGTGTGGAGAATAAACTAGGGTTTAGTTGAATGGTTAGGGTTAAGGAAAAAGCAAAATGGTCAAAGCTTTCGAAGCTTCATGAAGTTTCAAGAATGAAACAAATTTAGCCACCATTTTATTCTTGCCAAAATAAACAAATAAATAAATAAAATGAATAAGTGAATAATTCAAAACCCTAACCATTCACTTAACCATGGTTTAAAGTAAACATACACCCAAGCTTGCATGTATCATCCAACATTATACAATCTAGTGCACAAAAATATATCACATATACTACTTGTGCACATCAAGTGAGAAAATCCATCTTAAATGAATAAATACTAGTTAATGTAAAGTAATATATGAAATATATAATTATACATCAAATCATTAAATCAACACTTGATTTAATGATCCGGTCATATCACATATAACCGACTAATATCAAGTGTATCAATGTATCGAATCAACACTTGATTCAGTAACCCGGCTATATCACATATAACCTGCCGATGATACAAATCGCGAGAATAGAATCTAGTATCACATACTGGTATTATTCTCGGTCCCGCACATATCTCATATGTGCTCCTATTTCGTTTCGCTTGAGCCAGGAAAACTCTGTGTAGGACTTTAAAGACTCGTTAATACGCCGGCAGCAGGTGATGATCAAATCAAACAACCACAAGCCGCAAGCGGTCTGCTAAACGTAACGGCCACCCGGGTATTGAGCGATCATAAGATCGATGAGCAAGCCCTCTCATACTCCTGTGAATCCAACCGGTAACACTTACCGTACAGTCCGGTCTCGTCGTCTGATATGTCGCATATCTCGCCTAGGGGTGGTAAACGTCAGACCCCAATAGCTCGATAAGTCGTGTCGATATAAGGTCTATAACAGTTCGAGAAACTACTGGTAACACTTACCAGTAAATCTCAGCAACCCTGGCCAGGGATTTCCGGTTATAGCCAATCGAACACAGCGCAACATCAACTCCCTATACCGGGAATGAAGAATCCCCTCCTATCGCTCATTGCCTCCATGTGATTCGGGACTGTACCCAAAAACCACCGTTTTGCATGCCCTCTTGGACGTGGTAAGGTGGAAATCAAAGCACAGTGGGAATCACACAAGACTCTATGACGATCTCGGGTCAACAGACTACTCTATGCCAGTGTCTAGTATGCCACGGTATGGTAGCATCTTAAGTAGCGATGTATCCAGCCTATATCGTCTAGTATGCCACGGTATCTACCATGGAACTCTTCCAACATACTGTCCCTTTACTGAGGGTAAAGACAATGCCTGTGACTGACATTCAGTCGTCCTTATCACCCTGGAACCCTCCCAGTAATTCTCCCCAGGATCATCTGATACCATCTCACTATAACTAGTGAGTATCCTAACATCCATTTAGATCTATCTCATAGATCCCAAAACCCAGGATTTTAGGAGGTATCGCTTAGATCCTGTATGGAGAATCCTTGTGATAAGCGGAGATTGACTGAGCGTAGCATAAGAAACTCTTTTCCTATCAAGAGTATGTCATCCACGTACTCTACGAGGATCACCACCATACTCCCTACTACCTTTTTGTTTATACAAGGTTCATCTACCATTTTGATGATGTCATACTCTTTGACTAATCCATCAAAACAGATGTTCCAACTCCGCGATACCTGCTTTATCACATAAAACATCTTGCACACGTTTCCGCTGCTCCCAGTGTCTACGAAGCCCTCTGACTGTGTACTTATAGACTCTCTTTTCTGAAACATCATTTTAGAAAAGCAGTCATGACACCCAACCGCCAGATATCGTAGTTATGGTATGTAGCCGTGGCAAGTAGGATCTGGATGGACTTAAGCATAGCCTCTGGAAAAAGGTTTCATCATTATCCACGCCTGGTTAATGACGAAAACCTTTAACAAGTCTAGTTTTGAAAGTCTCAACTTTTCCATCTACACCAAGTAATCTTCTCAAGATATACTTGCTCCTGATGGGGATTTAACCCTTCAGATATAGCAACTAAAGTCCATACTTTGTTGGTGTATATGGATTCCATCTCAGATCGCTAAGCATCCAGTCATTCTTACAGAGTCCCACTACTGATGGCCAGCTCGAAAATAGTTGGGTCATCATCTCATGATGCAATCCTCGCTCCTACTGTCATAGAAAAACCGTAGTAACTCTCAGGTGGGTGAGGAACCCTACTAGATCAGCGGAGAGGCTGAGGTTCGTTGGTAACTATTGAATCCTTTGGTTCTACCAAATCATCAGCTGCAGTTTGTATAGCTGAAACATTTCCAGTTCTACATAACAGATCTTGTCTCGAGCTTCTCCGGATTTTTCTTTTAGACATAGGCCGGACAACCCCAAATCTTAACTAACTTAAGATATGGGCTCTTCCCTTTCCATATCACATATGAAGTGGTAGGCAACTGATTTGATTTGAACCCTATTCAATAGGTATGCAGCTTCTCAAGTGCATAACTCCCAAAAGGAAATAGGTAACTCAGTAGTACTCATCATAGAGCACACCTTATCATATAGGGTGTGATTGCTCCGCCCTGATATACCATCGTGCTATGGTGTATACGGAGGAGTAATACTGAGAGAGAATCTCATTCTCCTTTAGAATATTCCAAGAATTCTATGCACAAGTATTCTCCTCCTTGATCTCATCAAAGGACATAATACTTATACCCGTATTGGTTCTCTACTTCTAATTTATATTCTGTGAATATCTCAAAATGTTCGGACTTGTGTTTCAACAGGAACATATGACTGAATCTTGAGAGATCATCAGAGAATGTAATGAAGTACAAAGAACCGGTCCTGGCATATGTAGACGGGGGACCTTATATACATCAACATGTATCAATCCCAAGAGTTCACTAACTCTTTCTCTGTTTCCAATAAACAGAGCTATGGTCATCTTATCTCTGTGACATGACTGGCAAGTTTCACAAGATGTAAATTCAAACTGATTTGAATATGCATCTAAATGTAACTTCAGCTTAGTCGGGTCGCATTGATATGACCAAGTCTACAATACCTCATGAAGGATTCGTTCATTTCTGAACTCTTCCTCTTGTGTGTGTTCCGTATACTAAGAACTGTAGTTTGATTTAGAATATCAATGCTTTTAGATAACGTTCCTGAACCGATCAACTTTTGATATAGGAAATGTTCAAAACATTATCCAACAATACAAAATTTTATCATTTCTTTACTAATAAAGAGACTGATATGATTTTGTATATCAGGTTCGGTATCTAATAACATTCGTTCAGAATCAATGTATTTGTAATACAGGGTGTCCGTGACCAACAGACTTGGCTGCAACACTTGCACCGTTTTCTGTCTCATGAAACTTATCACCCGTTCTCAGTTCTCTACCTTTCTGTAGCCCATGTAACAAATTACATATGCGGGATCCTGATCCGGTATCTCATATCCAGGACGTAAAGAATACTGAGAAACGGTTCTGTATAATGAATATACCCGAAGATGATGCATCAGTATGCACTTTCTTCGTTTGGGCGGCACGAGAATTCTGGTAATCCCCAATTTCCCTCTTTGTCTTATAACAATTATAAGTTGGAGCGGGACCAACGTTCCCCAGCTCAGTATAACAAGCGGGTTCGGTCAATATATATGTATTATTATCTTGATTAAGGCGTGATTTGGTCGCTACCTGGAGAGAGAGAGAAGAAAACACTCAGCGTATGCTCTTGCAAGATCAGATTGGTTATTATTTTATCTAATCAGGATGGCTCCCACTGTTTTTATCAAATCTTCCTTCAAACCCTAAAAGGAAAGACTAGCCGGGATTAATTACACACTACAAGTTCGCCAATCATTCAGCCAGGCCAGTGTCGGTACTTTGAGGGAGGTCCCCTTGCATTCGCACGAACCTAATTAATGTAAACCTCGTTTTCCCAGAGGCGTAACCTCGTTAACACCTTTCTAGACACCTACTTGATCGGCTAATTGTAATGTGTAAAACTCTCCCAGGAGTAACAATTACTCGCAGTGGGTATCGGGATCCAACTATCTCATAGAAGGTATGCAATCTCATTGCAAATTTCAACACTTGAAATTCCCGATAATTTTGCCCCTAGCACCCTATGACCTTGACGGAGGTCAACAAACCATAGGCTACTAGTCAAGTTCAACCTGTCATTTCTTGATTGAATCAAACCCTCCCGCACGACCCTTGACGGAGGTCAACATGGCCGTACGACTACCCTAACCCAATCTGCATCATATGCATAAGCAGATAAATACTAGTTAGCTACCGTACACTACGCCTTGACGGAGGTCAACAAACGTAGCACGAATACTAAGTAGGACTTATCTGAAATGACGGAGGGTTACGACAGGTTTTTCTGAAAACCTATTGCGTAATGAACTTGATATCGTTGTAGAATCAAATGATTTTGAAATGGAATGTTTTTGAGGCTTTTCTAGTTTTGCTAAAGGGGTCACTCCCGGTGAAGGGATCGTCGGCCCTTTCCTCGTCGAATGAGGTGCGGGATATATCATATATATCGCTGTGCAAAGCAAGAACTATAGGAGCAATCAAAAGACAAACCGAGGGTTGTAGCATGTGCCAGTTATTGCTAAAGGAGTCACTCCCGGTGAAGGGATCTCGGTCCTTTCCTTATCGAATAAGGTGCAAGACGTTCTATAAGGAACACCGCGATGCAAAGCAAGAACTGTAGCTACCTGTTTCTGAAAATTCGATTCCACAACATCTTAAGGTTTCTTTTTCTTTCATTAATCACATTAATGAAGTCCCATCATTTAAGTTACCTAAACATCACAGATAAATACGACGTACACTTATGCCATCCGCATTCGCCTCGATGTCCCCTCGTGCACCGTTAGGTTAAGTAACTAACGGCAGAGCGGGGCAGGGCTAGCGCGGGTGTAAAACATAAGTAACGTCTATATAATATATCATATATACCATATACAGTATCCATCACAGAACATATCACATGAACACATCACAGATATCGCAGCAGAAGAATCATATGGAATATTGGATATACTAGGACGTTCGTGTTTTCAATACGAGCCAGTATAAAACACGGATTCCCCGGTCGCGATGAATAGCCAAACCCACACCCCTAGACCCTTACGAGAGCGGCAAGCAACTCTACCAATTTTAGAGTTTGGAAACCCGGACTCGACTCCTCAAGTTGGTCTCCCACTGGACTCCAGAACCCGGTTACTTGTGCTCCCCTCCTTGGGTCTATCCTAGTGCGGAAAAGTAAATAATATACAAAAGGTGACATCTTCCGCAACCTGGAAGTGCCCAAATAAAAGAATATTACATACAAGTTTTTACATGAATGAAAATGAAAAACACTCATCTCACATAAAAACCCCCCGGCTATTCAAACACGACTATCCAATATAACATATCCAGCAACACATAACATAACATGTCATCAACGTAAGTGAATATGCGCATCCCAATTGTCGTTGACATATAGCAACGAAACCGGCGATATCACATATTACACTTACGGTCGCAGAAAATAAAGTGTAAAACTACAACAGTTGGAATCCACAACCTCTTTAGACATCGCATGCCTAACCAAATGAATTCCTTAGACATCGCATGCCTAACAATTATAAACCTCGCATTTTAGTCTCAATATCGAAAACACTTTTCAATATAAATTCGGCAATTCAACAAGATTCCCGGCATCCTGACCGAATGCTCGTCGCAAACTTTAGTAGACGGCCGCACCCCCGATACCGTCGACGAAGTGCACTAAGGCGGAACACCGCTGCCGCGAGCACCCGAATGGATGCTTTCGGCGACGGAGTTCTCCAACAGTCACTTGGTCGAGGCTATGGGGCGTGGCTGTCTATTATGTTTAGCCGACGAGTATCCGCGTACGCTACGTGATTGCGACGGAATTTTGATCACATCAAAATTCCGTGGCAACCGATCAAGTGAGACTAAAGTGCTATGTTTATAACATTCAAATCAGTTATCTCATAACTACTTGTGGATTTCAAATATTGTATCACATTCCAGATAAATAGAAAATGTTAAACATTCCGATCGAACAATCAAACATCCAAGTTTTCCCGAAACAGCTCAACACATGAATTAAGTTTAAAAACATTCACTTCATGCCTCAGTACCAACGGTCCAGCCGTAGAAGGGTCAAGCCAACGCCTCAAATGTGGCACGCCGTACTGCCCCAAACCGTAAGGTTCAAAGGGCAGTTCAAGACGGTCACATAATCGAGTTAATGTTTGTTGTCTTCTAGAGGGACCATCTGTAAGTCCATGCTACCTCTCCCGGTAATTTCGGGCATGCGGAATTTGACGAAAAACGATTTTCTTAGAGGTGGTAACATGGACTTAAGACCCGGATCTTTGTTAAACATCTAACTAACAACCTAACTACGAGTTGCTAACTACTCGGTTAGGGGGTTATACCTTTCTTTCTTGAACTCCTTCGTCTTCAAGCCTCGATGGTTGTCCGGATCGGCTTCACCCCGTCGTCTCCTTGCGCCGAAGATAGATCCACCTGAAAGCTTCAACCTTTGGCTCCTTCTTCGAACTTTGAAGAAACTAGTTCACTCGGTTTGCTAAACCTTATGAACTAGAGTGAGTAGAGAAGAGTTTATATGGGATTTTATCTATGGTTCTTGGTTCTCAACTCATGAGACAAGTGAACCACAGAGTCAAGAGAGGGAGAGCAAGAGGAGGAGATGAGAGCTCAAGAACAAGAGAGAGAACGAGCATGAAAGAATGAGAGAAGATTTTTCTCATTTGGCTCTCATAATCCAAAACAATCATAACACCTCATATCAATCAAGTATTATGTGATGGTTTAAGCAACCATAGCCATATCATTTCATGCAATCATTTTGCACAAAAGAGCAAGCAAGCAAATGTCTTTGCCATGAAATGATAGCTATAGTTATCATGATGGTCAACTAGTCAAGCCTAGTCAACCGGTCAACAAAGTCAACAAGTCAACAAAAGTCAACAAGTCAACAAAGTCAATCCCTCAACAACCATGTCACCATAATACTTAATTAATATAATTGTTAATCACATATCATATTCTCATTAGGGTTGAGCAAAAAGTCAATAGTCAACTGTCAACGGTCAACAACCCTAATGAGAATCCTCTGCCTCTGTCTCTCCGTCAACTGTGCATACACACCCGCATCCGCGTTCCGAGGAACACGAATGCAAACTGGATAAAACCAATCCCAAAATGTACACTAGAATCTGGCTTAAACCAAAGCCCGCTAGTGTGAACTGTCCGGACACTATACGTGCACAAGTGCACGGATGTGACCGAACCCTGTCGCAAAACCATACGACCTCTACTCTTTTGCCTAAAGGCGAATAGGTTTCTGTGTGGGACTCTAAAGACTCGACACTAAGCTGGCAGTGGATTAAACCACAGACCGCAAGCGGCACTAGCTGTGCGTAACGGTCCCCAGGTAGATGCCGACAAGAAGACTGACGAGGCGAAACCCATCTGAACTCCTACTGAGCCTGAATGTAACATTCTCCGTACAGTCCGGTCTGTTCGTCTGATACATCGCATGGCGGGCCTAGGGGCCGGTAAACGTCAGTCCCCCAATAGCGGTACAAGTCGTGTCGGAGTGAAGCCCAAAACACCCTGAGATAACATTGGAAGCCTACCAGTATATCTCGTTTGCCCTGGCCAGGGACTACTCGTGTAATGACTCTCCTAGACACAGCGCGATGTCAACCCCCAATACCGGGAGAGACGAATCCTATCTAACCGTCACTGCCTCCAAGTGCTTCGGGACTGCACCCAACTACCACCTGTTTGCACGACTCCTTTGAGCCGTGGTAGGGTAGTAATCAATATACAGTGGGAACACACTCGAGGCGAAGTGACAGTGTCAAGTCAGCGGACTAAGCTGTACTCATGTCACTTGGGAACTGATAACTGACGATTGGCATAATACCAACTAGTCAGTTCCCGACGAGTCCTGTCCAGTGTACTCGTAACCCAACGAGCACCCGCATACTATCTCAAGTACGACGTACCGACGGATGTGGGACAGACCGTCTCCCACACTGGGATGAGAAGCGCATGCGCTAGTCTACTCCGGAGTATCGATGCCCTGTCTCGATAGTCCTGCGACCAGGGACCTGCATAAGGATGTGCTTATAGATTACCCAGCCCCACTAGTGTGACTGCCATCACAACGCTGGTAATCAAGCAAAGATCCTAAGGGCTCCACTAATGTGTATAGGCGATATACCAAAATAAACACATGTACACATTGAAGTAGAAACAAACCAAGTAGCATACTACTATTTTGAGCAAGATTGTATATACAAGGTGAATATCCCAAGCTTCCATTAAGTAATATACAAACTAGTATGATACAGTAATGGCCTCTAGGGCATATACACTAACAATCTCCCACTTGCACTAAGGCCATGTACTGGCGTATCGAAGACCTATCATCTCGATCAGCCGCTCGAACTGAGTCTGGGGTAAGGCCTTGGTGAATGGATCTGCAGTGTTATCTTCTGAAGAGACTCTCCGAACCTCGATCTCCTGGCGATCCACGATCTCCCTGATCAGGTGATACCGCCTCAAGATGTGTCTGGATCTCTGATGGGACCTGGGTTCCTTCGCTAAAGCTATAGCCCCTTTGTTGTCGCAATACAGAGGTATTGGATCAACAATGGACGGAACCACCTGAAGCTCTTTCAAGAACTTCCTCATCCAGACAGCTTCTTTTGAGGCATCAGATGCAGCGATGTATTCCGCTTCCATCGTCGAGTCTGCAACGGTTTCCTGTTTGGAACTCTTCCAACACACCGCCCCTCCATTGAGGGTAAAGACAAAACCCGACATGGACTTGGAATCATCCTTGTCACTCTGGAAGCTGGAGTCAGCAAAGGCCTCGATCTGGAGGTCTTTTCCGCCATACACCAAGAACATCTCCTTAGTCCTTCTCAGGTACTTGAGAATGTTCTTTACCGCTATCCAGTGTTTCTCCCCAGGGTTTGACTGATACCGGCTTACCACACTCAGTGCATAAGCTACATCCGGTCTGGTATACAACATCGCATACATTATAGAGCCTACCGCAGAAGCGTAGGGTATAATAGACATGCGATCTCTCTCCAAATCAGTCATGGGAGACATCTCTTTAGAGAGGGTGATCCCGTGACAAGCCGGTAGGATACGGCGCTTGGAATCTTCCATACTGAATCTTTTCAGTATGGTGTCGATGTACCTGGACTGTGAAAGTCCTAATATCCTCTTGGATCTATCACGATGGATCCGGATCCCCAGGATGTATGAGGCATCACCCAGGTCTTTCATGGAGAACCTGTGCGACAAGAACCCCTTGACAGATTGTAGCATAGGAATGTCATTTCCTATTAAGAGAATGTCATCCACGTACAAAACGAGGAATACTAAAGTTCTCGCTACAAATCTACTATAGATGCATGGTTCATCTGGATTTTTGATAAAGCCAAATTCCTTGACCGTCTCATCAAAACAGATGTTCCAACTCCGCGATACCTGCTTTAGTCCATAGATGGACTTAAGCAACTTGCACACCTTTCCGCTGCTCTCACTCTGAATGAAACCCTCTGGCTGGTCCATATAGACACACTCCTCTAAATTTCCATTTAGAAAAGCTGTCTTTACGTCCATCTGCCAAATCTCATAATCGTGGAAGGCAGCAATGGCAAGAAGGATCCGAATGGATTTCAGCATAGCCACTGGAGAAAAGGTTTCGTCATAGTCCAAACCAGGTCTATGACGAAAACCCTTTGCCACAAGTCTAGCTTTATAGGTCTCAACCTGTCCATCTACACCAATCTTTCTTTTGAAGATCCACTTGCATCATACGGGTTTTACCCCGTCTGGAGCAATGTCCAACGTCCATACTTTGTTGGTGTACATGGACTCCATTTCGGTCCGCATTGCATCCAGCCATTTTACTGAGTCAACGCTCTGATCGACCTGCTGGAAGCTAGTAGGTTCATCATAATCTATGATGCAATCCTCTCTATCCCCGTCTATGAGAAAACCGTAGTATCTCTCAGGCGGATGAGACTGCCTACTACTCCTGCGGAGCGGCGTAGGAATGTCCTGTTCTTTTGAACCCTCTGGTTCCACTAAACTTTCAGTAATAGTCTGTGGTTCTGGAATTTCTTCCAGTTCTACTGCGCTCCCACTAATTTCCTTTTCTAAGAACTGGTGTTCTAGAAAGTGGGCATGACGAGAAAGAATAACTTTTTGTTCCTCTTCGCAGTAGAAGAAATATCCCTTGGAGTTCTTTGGATATCACACAAACTTGCACTGTACTGAGCGTGCCTCGAGCTTGTCCGCATGCTGCTTTTTGACAAAAGCTGGACTTCCCCATGTCTTAATATGATTAAGATGGGGCCTCTTCCCACACCACATCTCATATGGTGTGGTAGGCACAGTTTTAGTGGGAACTCGGTTCAAAAGGTACGCAGCTGATTCTAGCGCATACCCCCAGAATGATCGCGGTAACTCAGCGTTACTCATCATGGACCGTACCATATCCAATAGGGTTCGGTTCCGTCTCTCCGATACACCGTTATGTTGCGGAGTGTATGGAGGAGTAAGCTGAGAGAGAATTCCGTTCTCTTTTAAATAGTCCAGGAACTCGGCACTCAAGTATCACCACCTCGATCCGATCTTAGGATCTTGATACTTTTGCCGGTTTGTTTTTCTACTTCATTCTTATATTCCTGGAATTTTCCAAAGGCTTCGGACTTATGTTTCATTAAGAAGACATAACCGTACCTTGAAAAGTCATCCGTAAAAGTAATGAAGTAAGAATAACCGCTTTGAACATGTGTAGACATTGGACCGCACACGTCGCTGTGTACGAGTCCCAAGAGCTCGCTCGCCCTAACTCTGTGTCCAGTAAACGGAGTCTTTGTCATCTTTCCTTTGAGACAGGATTGACAAGTGGCATACGATTGATATTCGAACGGATTCAAATATACTTCTGTATGTAACTTCGTCAACCTTCTCTCATTGATGTGACCCAGTCTACAATGCCATAAGAAAGTCTGATTGATTTCCGGAGACTTTCTTTTGTGTGTATTCTGGACATTGAAAATCTGTGGTTGGTTTAATACGTATATAACATTGCTCAATGTACCTGACCCAATCAGAACTTGATTAAGGTGAATGTTTACAACATTACTTACAAACGCAAATTCATAACCTTCTTTAGAAACCAAAGATACAGAAATGATATTACAAGTTGCGTTGGGTACAAAAAAGCAATTATGCAAAACCAAAACATGTCCATCTGACATTCCCAGGTGATAGTCCCCCACGGCTTTAGCATCCATGCTAGCTCCGTTCGCAACTTTGAGGGTTATGTCACCTGCTTTCAAAACACAACGGTTTCTCAACGCCTGTAAAGAATTACAGATATGAGATCCTGATCCGGTATCCAATACCCAGGAAGTAGAGTTTATTGAAAGACAGTTTTCAATAACATACACACCTGAAGCTGAAGCTGCAACCTGCTTCAATTCCTGTGTTCTGGCCTTCCAGGCCCTGCAATCATTCTTCCAGTGTCCTTTCTTATGACAATAGAAGCATTCTTCCTTATCCACAAGCTTCCCCGCTTTCTTTGTTGCTTTAGCTTTTCCCTTTGTATCCACTTTACTAACACCGCCTCTTGTTTGGTGGGGGCTTTCTTCTTCTTTCCCTTGGCTTTCGCCTTGGACCTAGAAGAAGATGATCCTCCTACAAACAAAGTGGATGTTTCCCTACCTTTCTGTAGGGTGCCCTCTGTGCTCCTCAGCATGTTGAGGAGCTCTGAAAGTTCAACTTCTTTTTCTTGTAAGTTGAAGTTCAGTATAAATTGGGCGTAAGTGGAAGAAAGGGACTGGAGAACTAAGTCCGTATAGAGCTCACTCTCCAATGTGGTCCCTAGGTCCGCGAGCTCCTTAATGTAGCCGATCATCTTAAGCACGTGTTCTGCTACTGATGATCCGACGGCCATCCTTGCCGAAAATAACTTTTTCGATGCTTCGTATCTTGCGATACGAGATTGCTCTCCATACAGTTCTTTTGTATGAAGAAATATGGATTCCAAGTCCATATTCTCGTGCCTCCTCTGATGTTCATTGTCCATAGAGGCAAGTACGAGGCACTTGGCCTTCGCGCTATCAATCTCCCAAGTCTTACGAATTTCCTTATCCGCGACGCTGGAAGTGGGACCAGGGACAGGGGGAGCTTTGGTGGTAAGAAGATACCCCAGCTTGTCGTAAGTGATTGCCATTTTGACATTCCTGAGCCAATCTTTATAGGTTGGCCCTGTCAGTATGTTTTTATCTAGGAGTAACTTAAGTCCAGTCATGTCGATTGGTCGCTGCAATTAGGAGAGAGAAGAAACACTCAGCTTGATGCTCTTGCAAGTTTAGAATGGTTTTTAGTTTGTCTAAACAGGATGGCTCCCACTGTTTCTCGAATCCCTCCTCAAACCATAAAGGAAGAATTAGTCGGGATCAATCCCACCGCACAATACTTGCTTAACCGTTCAGCCAGGCCAGTGTTGGTACTTCGAGGGAGGTTTTCCAACGCTTTCGCGAAGTTCCTTAATTAAATAACCTCTTTTCCCTGGGGGCGTAGCCCCGCTAACACCTTTCTAGGCACCAACTAGGTTTATAGCATTGATCGTTTAGTGAGAAATTTCCCGAGGAGTAGCATATACTCACAGTAGGATCGGGATCCAAATATCATCGCGTGACGAAACTGAAGGAATCCTACCAGAATCATCACACTCCAAGTGGTATGCAAATCAAGCAAGTTTCAGTACTTATGAAACTCCCGATGTGGATTTTTGCCCCATACTCTTATGACCTTGACTTTGGCCAAAATATCATAAGTCACATGTCAAGTTCTACCCGTCATTATCCAGGTTAATTTGGATCCATTCGTACCTACCCTTGACTTTGGCCAAAATGGCAGTACGACTGTCCCAAACCAATGCATCTATCTATGCTACACATGAACACCCAATAGCTACCAATCACTATGCTTTGACTTTGGCCAACATACATAGCTTGAATACTATTGACTATTCATGTGAAACGACGGAGGGCTACGAATGATTTTGGTGAAACCGTGAACGTAGTGAACTTGATATAGTCGATGGAACGAGATAGCTTTTAAATGGAGTGGCTCAAGCTCCGCATTTAAAAGTTGGTTTTGAAAAGAACCGAGTGGTTTTTCGAAAGTGTTCCAACGATTTTTACTTGGTTTATTTTCTTGCATTAGTTCTTTTAATGCGTGATATTCTTGCATTAGTTCTTTTAATGCGTCCCATCATTTAATCCTACCATTGCAGAAAACAACCAAAATATGACGTACGCTTATGCCATTCGCATTAGCCACGGGGCCCCGTCATTACCCGTTAGGTTACTTAACTAACGACAGAGCGGGGGATGGGCTAGCGCGGCTGTAAAACATAAGCAACGCCTAAATAATATCATATATAGATATATTGCAATGATAGCCATTTCAGATCACAGATGAACACATTGGATATACTAGGAATCCGCAATTCGTACGAGCCTGTAATGAAAAGCAGATTACACGGTCGCGGTGAATAGCCAATACCCCACCCAAGACCCCTACGGGTGCGGCAAACTACCCGCCAAGTACCCGAAGCGAAGCAACCTCCCTCAACTCTATGAGTAAGCCACTCGGCACTTCGGCATACCCGGTAGTTTGTGCACCCCCTCCATGGGTCTATCCTAGGAGCAAAAACAGTAAAAAGAAATTATACAATGACGGCTACAACCCCGACCCGGTTGTGCGGCCATACAAATAATTATTACATCAATTTACAAATTTACATGAATTGAAAGAAAAGAAAAACTCTTGTCTCACAACCCCCGGCTATTCACCCGCGACAATCCAACATATTCATATACACATTCCAATAACATTACAGATCACAGATTTGTATAACCCCCACTAATCGACATATAGCGATTAGTAGACGTTCAATACAAATATCACAACACAGATAAAAACCCGTCAGCTAAAGTCTTTTAGAAGTTCGATCGAAAATACGGATTTTTAGGCCCCAAACACAAAATTTTCGTTCTGGAAAATCTGGGCTGAAAATACATATACTAAAATTCCTAAATTACCCCCATAAGCACACTGTAGCAAATAACAACCAGAGAGGAGCCAAGACGGCCGCGGAACCGCGGCAATAGCAAGCTATTGCCGCGTTTCCGCGGCGCAATGATGGGATCAGGGGACCGTCTTTCTACAGTGCACTCTAAAAACCCTGAGTCGATTTTTGATGCATGATTTATTATTTTTACAGAACATAAAAAATCGACAGCAAGTATGAAATCGGGGTTCATTTCGGGACTTTTTCTTTGATCGATCTTCTAGCTACTTTGCTAATATGTTAGATAGAGTTTAACTAGGCTCTGATACCACTGTAAGTCCATACTACCTCTCCCGGTACTTTCGGGCATGCGGAATTTGACGAAAAACGATTTTCTTAGAGGTGGTAACATGGACTTAAGACCCGGATCTTTGTTAAACATCTAACTAACAACCTAACTACGAGTTGCTAACTACTCGGTTAGGGGGTTATACCTTTCTTTCTTGAACTCCTTCATCTTCAAGCCTCGATGGTTGTCCGGATCGGCTTCACCCCGTCGTCTCCTTGCGCCGAAGATAGATCCACCTGAAAGCTTCAACCTTTGGCTCCTTCTTCGAACTTTGAAGAAACTAGTTCACTCGGTTTGCTAAACCTTGTGAACTAGAGTGAGTAGAGAAGAGTTTGTATGGGATTTTATCTATGGTTCTTGGTTCTCAACTCATGAGACAAGTGAACCATAGAGTCAAGAGAAGGAGAGCAAGAGGAGGAGATGAGAGCTCAAGAACAAGAGAGAGAATGAGCATGAAAGAATGAGAGAAGACTTTTCTCATTTGGCTCTCATAATCCAAAACAATCATAACACCTCATATCAATCAAGTATTATGTGATGGTTTAAGCAACCATAGCCATATCATTTCATGCACTCATTTTGCACAAAAGAGCAAGCAAGCAAAAGTCTTTGCCATGAAATGATGGCTATAGTTATCATGATGGTCAACTAGTCAAGCCTAGTCAACCGGTCAACAAAGTCAACAAGTCAACAAAAGTCAACAAGTCAACAAAGTCAATCCCTCAACAACCATGTCACCATAATACTTAATTAATATAATTGTTAATCACATATCATATTCTCATTAGGGTTGAGCAAAAAGTCAATAGTCAACTGTCAACGGTCAACAACCCTAATGAGAATCCTCTGCCTAAGCCTCTCCGTCAACTCTGCATACACACCCGCATCCGCGTTCCGAGGAACACGAATGCAAACTGGATAAAACCAATCCCAAAAGGTACACTAGGATCTGGCTTAAACCAAAGCCCGCTAGTGTGAACTGTCCGGACACTGTACGTGCACAAGTGCACGGATGTGACCGAACCCTGTCGCAAAACCATGCGACCTCTACTCTTTTGCCTAAAGGCGAATAGGTTTCTGTGTGGGACTCTAAAGACTCGACACTACGCTGGCAGTGGGTTTAACCACAGACCGCAAGCGGCACTAGCTGTGCGTAACGGTCCCCAGGTAGATGCCGACAAGAAGACTGACGAGGCGAAACCCATCTGAACTCCTACTGAGCCTGAATGTAACATTCTCCGTACAGTCCGGTCTGTTTGTCTGATACATCGCATGGCGGGCCTAGGGGGCGGTAAACGTCAGTCCCCCAATAGCGGTACAAGTCGTGTCGGAGTGAAGCCTAAAACACCCTGAGATAACACTGGAAGCCTACCAGTATATCTCGTTCGCCCTGGCCAGGGACTACTCGTGTAATGGCTCTCCTAGACACAGCGCGATGTCAACCCCCAATACCGGGAGAGACGAATCCTGTCTAACCGTCACTGCCTCCAAGTGCTTCAGGACTGCACCCAACTACCACCTGTTTGCACGACTCTTTTGAGCCGTGGTAGGGTAGTAATCAAAGTACAGTGGGAACACACTCGAGGCGAAGTGACAGTGTCAAGTCAGCGGACTAAGCTGTACTCATGTCACCTGGGAACTGATAACTGACGATAGGCATAATACCAACTCGTCAGTTCCCGACGAGTCCTGTCCAGTGTACTCGTAACCCAACGAGCACCCGCATACTATCTCAAGTACGACGTACCGACGGCTGTGGGACAGACCGTCTCCCACACTGGGATGAGAAGCGCATGCGCTAGTCTACTCCGGAGTATCGATGCCCTGTCTCGATAGTCCTGCGACCAGGGACCTGCATAAGGATGTGCTTATAGATTACCCAGCCCCACTAGTGTGACGACCATCACAACGATGGTAATCAAGCAAAGATCCTAAGGGCTCCACTAATGTGTATAGGCGATATACCAAAATAAACACATGTACACATTGAAGTAGAAACAAACCAAGTAGCATACTACTATTTTGAGCAAGATTGTATATACAAGGTGAATATCCCAAGCTTCCATTAAGTAATATACAAACTAGTATGATACAATAATGGACTCTAGGGCATGTACACTAACACCATCGCGTTACTTGCACTACTTAGAACGTCATTAAACTACGGAAAAATCCAACACTTGGAAATTTTCCGTTAGGGGAAAAATTGGGTATTTATATCCGGTCGAACTTTTTAACAAATTCTTAAATTACCCGGAAAAACACATCGACGAAATTAGACTTCCCGATCGAAACACCGAGTCCCCAATACAACCCAGAAAACTCAACTCTTGAGTGAAAAATAAAATTTCCCAAAAGGATCAACAAACACCAACTGAGGTTACTGAGCAAAAATTATTCCATGATCTTTACATACGGCCGCGGAACCGCCGCCATTACCAGGGTAAGGCCGCGGTTCCGCGGCGGTTTAGTCGAATTACAGTCTTGTTTTGCACAGTAACCCTTGTATTTTCCTGCTGATATTTTTGAGAAATTTTAATTTGGAAAAATCCACATTTTCAGAAAATGTACAGAGAAGGGTTTCGGATTAGGGTTTCGGGTTCGATCGGACTTCTAACATCGTCTATACATCGCCTAAGGCTCTAGCTAGGCTCTGATACTACTGTAGGGTTCCTAGGCACACTCAAGAGGTTCCACAACTGATCAACCATGGCAAAATCAAATTTTTCTTGTGCCGAGAAACCCTAATGCTAGATCGTTAACTAGAGGCAAAGGCGAAACTTGCAATTAAACAACTTTATTGCTAAGTGAACGGAAATACAAGCTTTGTAGATCCGGTATTCCACTTCCTTAGCTCCATGATGATGTCCCTCCACTGCGATCATCGGATCCCGGACTCTAGCGATGGTTTCGTCGAAGAAATGATCGGGCTAGATCGTTGACTTCGGTGCCAAAGATGATCTACGTCGAGGCGACTCCAACTTGAGCTCCATCTTCACCAAATCATGAAACTTGTGAAGAAAACACCCTATACTACATGACAAGTGGTAGAGGATGAAGAAATAGGAAGTGGGTTCACTTTGGATTTGGATTTCTCACTTGGATTAATCACTTGAATTTTTCTAGCCATGGTTTCTTCTCTTCATGAAGAAGATGAAGAAGAAAGAAAGAAAAAGAATAATCAATTAAAATCAAAATCAAGTGATGGTTATCATTTAGTAACCATGGGTGAGTGTAGAGAATAAACTAGGGTTTAGTTGAATGGTTAGGGTTAAGGAAAAAACAAAATGGTCAAAGCTTTCAAAGCTTCATGAAGTTTCAAGAATGAAACAAATTTAGCCACCATTTTATTCTTGCCAAAATAAACAAATAAATAAATAAAATGAATAAGTGAATAATTCAAAACCCTAACCATTCACTTAGCCATGGTTTAAAGTAAACATACACCCAAGCTTGCATGTATCATCAAACATGATACAATCTAGTGCATAAAAATATATCACATATACTACTTGTGCACATCAAGTGAGAAAATCCATCTTAAGTGAACAAATACTAGTTAATGTAAAGTAATATATCAAATATATAATTATACATCAAATCATTAAATCAACACTTGATTTAATGATCCGGTCATATCGCATATAACCGACTAATATCAAGTGTATCAATATATCGAATCAACACTTGATTCGGTAACCCGGCCATATCACATATAACCTGCCGATGATACAAATCACGAGAATAGAATCTAGTATCACATACTGGTATTATTATCGGTCCCGCACATATCTCATATGCGCTCCTATTTCGTTTCGCTTGAGCCAGGAAACCTCTGTGTAGGACTCTAAAGACTCATCAATACGCCGGCAGCAGGTGATGATCATATCAAACACCGACAAGCCGCATGCGGTCTGCTAAACGTAACGCCACCCGGGTATTTAGCGATCAGAAGATCGACGAGCAAGCCCGCTCATACTCCTGTGAATCCAACTGGTAACACTTACCGTACAGTCCGGTCTCGTCGTATGATATGTCGCATATCTCGCCTAGGGGTGGTAAACGTCAGACCCCAATAGCTCGATAAGTCGTGTCGATATGAGGTATACAACAATTCGTGAAACTACTGGTAACACTTACCAGTAAATCTCAGCAACCCTAGCCAGGGATTTCCGGTTATAGCCAATCGAACACAGCGCAACATCAACTCCCTATACCGGGAGAGACGAATCCCCTCCTATCGCTCTTTGCCTCCATGTGATTCGGGACTGTACCCAAAATCCACCGTTTTGCACGCCTTCTTGGACGTGGTAAGGTGGAAATCAAAGCACAGTGGGAATCACACAAGACTCTATGACGATCTCGGGTCAACAGACTACTCTGTACCAGTGTCACCAGAGAACTGCCATCTGACGTAAGGTATAATACCATCTGGGAGTTCTCGGCGAGTCCGTCCAGTGTACCCAGTCTCCACTGAGCACCCGTATATCATCTCTGATGTCAAACACCAATGGATATGGGATCATCCGTCGCCCATCTGTATGGGTCGAGAAGGTATACGCTAGTCTACTCTGGTATATCGATGCCCCATCTCGATACACCCACGACTAGGGACCTTCAAGGATGTACTTATGGACTACCATGTCCCTACTAGTATGATCCGCATCATAGTCCAGGTAGTCAAGTACACTTCCTAAGGGCTTTACCAACATGTAACAGAGAGACAATCAGTGTACACGTTAAGCTAAAGAGCAACCAGATAGCATACTATCATGTCGAGCAAGAAAGTCCTCCCTATATATGTCCAAGCATCCACTACAATATACATCCTATACATAGCAATGGCCTCTAGGGCATACATATAACTAACAGATACTTATACCTTGCTACAGTTACATGTACACCTCATATGAAGCTGCACTTGACTTCGGAGGATTTGGGAACCGCATGATGTATTTTAAATGCTGGATTCATTTAAAAGAGCGGTTTTCCCTTAATATGCTCATATTGCTGTTTTATGTTGCATATATCATATTTTCATGGATTTACGCATTGACATATGGATTACATGTGATTTATCGATTTGAGAACCGTAGTGGGTATTTCAAGAAATTTATGTATTGTTTAAAAACCCGGTTTCTCTTGATATGATATTTCAGTGCGTCCACCATGTGTTTTCACGGTTCTGAGATTGACATATGATACCCGATTCGAGGAACGGGAGGCACCGTCTGCGGGTACATGGTGGACCCGGTATAGTACCCCGGGGTGAGAGATGATTTCGTCGTGTAGACGATGAGCCTGGCAGAGGGACCACTACCTGCCGGTGATATTATTTGGACTCGGCGGATATCTGGGGGATACCGACCGGAGTCATGTTCAGACATGCTACGTGGATTTCGGGTGTCGATGTTGACACTTAGGTTCTATGAGATGTACTGACATCTGGGCCGGTTATGGCGACGGCGCCTAGGAGATGAGGATTCACGTGTCGATGGTAGACACTGGTTTCATGATGTTTCGGGTGTCAATGTGGACACTATGGTTCCATGATTTTGTTGTTTCGTGAAGGACACACGTTGTTTCATATCCTCATATTTACCTGCATATGCTTTTATGATATTTACATGCAGGAGTTATTGTGTCAGTGGTTTACACGTGGACGAGATCCACTGCATACATGCATTGATTATATTGTTGGATGAGACCCACTGCATACATGCATTGATTATATTGTTGGATGATATCCACTTGCTGATAGGCAGTTATTTATGTGTTGTCACATATGCAGATACGGTCACCCTAGATATCATAGTATTACCTTTATGATATAATTAACCTAGGAATCGTTGTTCATTTAGATTTCTACATGTTGAAGTTTTCTACTCACGAGTTGGCAACTCACCCCCGTTGTGCCACAGTTCTTGCAGGTTGCCCGCGTAGATCAGTTGCGGCATCGCTGGCACACAGCTTACTTTCGGGTGTTTTGCTTTGGTAGGTGGTACATGATGGATCGTGCCACTCTTGTATTATTATTCCTATTGTATCTAGTAAACTCCATCAATTCAGAAACTAGCAAATTATATATGTTGCAGACTTAGAGGACTTGTAGTTGCGAGACTTGAGCGATGGGTTTTATGTTCGCTTTTAGGGTTGATGTCTATCTTTACTTTTCCTTATGTGGATATTCGCCGTTAGGCGTCGTATACTTGTGGTGGTTGTTTCCGCCGTTGGGCATGATTTTCTCCTGTTTGGGATGCTTTATATATATTCTTTGTTGTACCCGTTTCCGGGGTTAGTTTTTACAAGGGAGGTGCTGCCCAAATTTTCAAAAGACAAAACATGATTTACTATACCTTTATTTCAAAGGTTCACCTCTTTATTTCTTAAAAAGGTTTAGATTTCTGGGTTTCTGCTTACTTGAATTACGTTATGCCTGTAGACGTCGCGTGATTTAAGTGCTGGTCGCGAACTAATATTGTAAGTGCACGGCTGCGCCCCGGCCGTCCATCCAACGCCGGAATGCGGAAACGAAACTTTTACAAAACTTGTAAACCGACACTACCGCGCACTAAAAACTCGGATCAGGCCATTAACCTAATGCTAGCAAAGTAGAAGATGGGCAGAATGCTATACCGAGCGATCCGTGTCCTTCGGTCTTCGGCCTCTATCCCGATCCCCTCGCGGAATCTCCGGTCTTCACCTCCTCGTCGGAAAGAGCACCACATCGCCGGGTTCTTTTACGGGCTCCCACCTCTGGACCGAGGCAACTCGGGCATGAAGTTGGCAAGCCGACGTGTCCAAGAAATGTTGTAGACTAAGTGTAGAATCGATTTATCTCTTGGGGTTTGAAGTTACCATTTGATGATGGAGGGGAGAAAGAACTATGGAGAGTTGTGATGAATTTTTCTAGCAAACCAAAAATGTGTGATGAATATTTTTCCCTCATCAAAAAAATCTCTCCCCCTCTCAAAAGAAGTGGCCGGCCCTTTTTCTCACGGTGGAGGAAAAATCAATCCCATAATGCAAAAGGAGAAAAATGGCATGATAACATGTAAAAAGCAAGTGGATGATAATGAGGAAAAGGAGTCATTCAAAAGCCATATCAAATCCCATCTCATAAATGCAAGACCATGATCAAAGAAAAAGCAAAGATGCTATTATTATCATAATCTCTCCATTTACAAGAAACCCCCTCCACAAAGCTAATTTGCATACTTGCAAATAACCCCCTCCATCGGAAAAATCCGGCAACGAATGAACAAAGGAAATATGGCCGAAACGGAATGCAAACTGGCAACTTCAGAAAACTGATCCCGTAATAAATTACAGGAAAACCCCGCGACTGTATATACATACCAGCATTTGTATTTCGACCGAATACAAATGCAAAGAGACAAAATCTACTCTGTACAATACTAGGATCCGGCTTAAACCAAAGCCCGCTAGTATTATCCGTCTGATCATGATCCGTGCAATACCGCACGTATATGATCGAACCCTGCCATATCTCCATACGGCCTCTACAGCGTTTCGCCCGAAACTTGAGAAACTGTCTGTGGGGGACTCTAAACACTCATCAATACTTTGGCTGTGGATTTAACCAGTAGCACGTCAGAGGTATTAGCTATACGTAACGGGCTACCAGGTATTGACCAAAAGGGACGTCGAAGAGCGAACGCATCCTAACACACTACTGAGCCTGTCAGTGACAATATCCATATAGTCCGGTCCGTTCGTCTATGAGCATCGCATGGCGGGCCTAGGGGGTTGGTAAAAGTCAGACCCCTAAAAGCGGTACAAGTCGTGTCGGAGTGTAGCCCAAAACACCCTGAGATATTACTGGAATACCTACTAGTAAATCTCCTGCATTGGCCAAGGACTTTCATGTACCGGCTCTCCTAGACACAGGGCGACCTCATCCCCAATACCGGGAGAGACGAACCCCTGCAGATCCGCTCACTGCATCCATATGGCTCGGGACTGTACCCAACTAAAACATGTTTGCACGACTCCTTTGAGCATGGTAGGGTAGTAATCAAAGCACAGTGGGAACTCACACGAGACAAATGACGATCTCAGGTCGATGAACTAACCTGTACACATGTCACCAGGGAACTGCTATTTGACGCTAGGTATAATACCAACTAGCATGTTCCCGGCGAGTCCTGTCCGGTGTGCTCATAACCCAATGACCACCTGTATACATCTTAGGTGAACCAACTAACACCAGTGGCTTGTGAGACCGGCCATCGCCCCTCGTCGGGGTCTCGACTGTATACACTAGTCTACTCTGGAGTATCGATGCCCTGTCTCGAAACTCCCACGACTAGGGACCTTTTAAGGATGTGCTTATAGACCCCAGCTCCCACGTATATGATCGCCCTCATACTGCTGGCAGTCAAGCAAGAATCCTAGGGGCTCTATCAACGTGTAATAGCGTCTTGTAAGGTCACCTAAAGCAGTACATGATGATAAAGATAAACCAGATAGCATACTATCATCTTGAGTAAGACCGTCCTACCGGCATAGGTCCTCCCTCAATCATTGCAATCACGTGCCTGTGATCCAATAATTGACTCTGAGGACACTATATCCAACAATCTCATACTTGCACTCAAGGCTAATTATTGCGATGTCGCATACTCACAGCCCGTGTGATACCGAACACCCAACTCCTCTACTAATCAGTCTCACAAAGCCTGTTTGCGAAACTATTGCGTTCGAGGAATAGCCTCAGTGAGTGGATCCGCTCTGATGTTTCTTTCTATGTCTCTCTTTATCACAAGTTCGCGGAGAAAGCCATCTCCCAAAATGAGCAATACCTGTCTTAGAATATGTTTGGATGTCTGATGGGACCTAGTTCATAAATGAACTCTAAACCTAAAATTCTTAGACTGTATCGTCAACTGAACATAATCAGTATCCTGCGCCATGCTTCCCTCAGTATCCGCTTGGACCACCTGCCAAAAATACTGCCCCTTGTCAGAGGGAAAACTATAACTCTGACAATCACTCTGTCATCCAAGTCACCTTGGAAGCCTGGATTGATAGCTGTCTCCCGAATGAGGCTGTCGTTATCATATCCCTAGAACATCTACTTATGTTCTAAAACTGCTTCTGAATGTTTCTCTAGGATTGGATCAATATCAACTTATTGCACCTACTATAAAAACAACATCTGGTGTGGTACTTGATATCTCATGATTGACTCAATTGCCTAAGCAAGTGATCTGCCAATCATGCACATCCCTCTCCCCTTTAATTTGTAAGACTCCTTTAGAGAGGGTGACTCCATCACCTGCTGGTATACTACCGTGCCAGGAGTCGTCCATTCTAAAAACTCTTAGAATGCTGTCTAAGTACCCTGATTGGGAAACTACCCAAATCTAGATCTAAAACCATAGATCCAGTAACCAGAATGTCTGATATAATATCCAAGTCCTATGTGTTGAAACCACTGTGTGACAACCAAAGTATAACCGATCGTAGTATAGGAATTTCACTTCCTACTCTGTGTATGTCATCCAAATACCAGGACGTCACACCCTACTACCTTCTTAACAGATCCATCCCCTATTCTGATGAAGTCAAACCTATGACTGTCACATCAGAAATAGATGATCTATCTCCGCTATATCTGCTTAAGTCTATAAATAGACATAAGCCACTTGTCCACTATGCTTCCGCTGCTCCCACTGACTACGAAAACCCTATGGCAGAGTCATATAGACGTACACTTGTAAAGCTAGTTCAGAACGACGCTATACTCATCCTCCTGCCGGGTATCACAGCCTGGAGCAACAGCAATAGCAAGTCTGGGTCAACAAGAACCTCCCAGTCACCGTCCTTGAGGCTACCGGAGTAGCTCTCGGGTACCTGAGGTTACCCACCATATCTGCAGAGTGGCTAATGGAATGTCAAACCAAATTGAATCTTTAGGTTCTTATCAAATTTTCAGTAATCGTTTGCGATTCTGGAATCACTTCCAGTTCTACCATACTCCCACTACTAATTTCTGCAAAAATCCATTTTTTTTTTAAAACTGTGGCGAGTCTAGAACAATATCACTATTGATCTTCCAGATGGTAGAAAATCAACCCTCGTCATAGCCCGGGTCAACCTACAAACAGCCATTGCAGAAACGTGCCTTGAGTTGTCCAGTGTCTGGTTTTAACCATAAGCTGGACAACTCCCCGTACCTTAACATCGTTAAGATATGAACTGTTCTATATCCAATACAGAAACAGAGGCACTGATTTAATTGAACCAGATTCAAATCATGCAGCTGTCTCCAGTGCATGTCAACTAAATGGAAAAAGGCCGATCAGCATTACTCATCTTAGGAGTACTTCCAATTATGAATAACCTGAAAGAGAAGCAAGTTCTCTTAATCATTAGTATCAACTGAATACCATCCACAAGTTTCTACATCTTCGATCACCTTGAAGAATTCCGATACTTTTAACACCTGGTTCTCTACTTTATTCATATACCTATAACTTCTCAAAACTCAGACCATGTGTTTCTACGAAACACTTGTCTAAGAACTAAAGAACTCATAAGTAAACAGAATATAGTATGATGACCAACCCCTCTGTCCTAATGGACACTGGATAATATACAGTACTCTGTATAAGTCCCCTGAGTTTAGTAACTCAAACCCTGTGTGTCATAGGTTGAAAACTGTACTTATGGTTGAGAAGAATTACACCGCTGTTTAATGCTCCTTACCTAACCATCCACTGATATAGGTAAATGTCATGGACATAATTTCAAAAAGTTATATCTCACTCTATAAAAATAGACGTACAGATATATCAATTTGAAATTGGTGCATAGCAACGGATATTCAAAACGAAATATTCATCGTCCGGCAAACAGCCGAGGCGATTTCCTCAAATATCACCAATTACAACGAATTCCGATATAATGAGGATGATCACCTAATTCCCAATAACTTACTCCCACTCATCATCTGTAAAACCATACAGATGTGAGAATCATACCTGGTAAATACATACCCTCGAGCAAGTGTCTAATTGGGAAATCAGTTTTCTTTTAACAGTACACAGTGAAACTGAAACATGTGAATGTTTCGTAGGGGTATCCTGGTATTCTTAGTAATGCCTCTTCCATTATCCAGATTCACAACTGTAACCGTATATTTCTTTGCCATCTCTCCAAATCCCTTTATATGTCTTTAGTCGTTACCTTCTGCACACCCCTTTAGGCCAAATGGTTTTCTTCCTTCCCTACCATTCGGCACCAGCCTATGGTTTGGAAGAAGACTATCCAATAAGCATAATGGGTGTACTACCCTAAACCTAGGAGCCCTCGCAATGCGAGTGAAAGTGAAGATAAAAGACAACCGAATAAACCTTATTCCTATTTCTCTTGAACCAGAATCCATCCCCGAACTGGAACAAGTTCCTTTCGAGTTCGTATATAACCATACGATGAAGTGTCCAAATAACTGTGGATCTTTGTAGTGATACGGAGTGTCCTGGAGAAATACAAAGGTGAAGTGTGAGTGGTAATGAAATACTTGGTTTGGTCGTGAATAGCAGTCGCAGTTTACTTTACCCTCTTACTAATCCCTTTATTTGTCTTAACTTAATATCTTCTGCACACCATCGTTATGCTAATTGGTTTTCTTCATTCCCTATCGGTCGGCACCAGCCTATGGTTTGGAAGAAGACTATCCAATTAGCGTAATAGGTGTACCGTCCTAATCCAAGGAGCACTCGCAACCTGAGAGAAGGTAAAAGGAAAAGACAACTGAATAGTCCTATTCGTTTCCTCCAGAACCGGAAACCATCCTCGAATAAATTACTTAGAGTTCGTATATAACCATACGATGGTTTTGTCCAATGGAAGTGGACGTTCGTAGTAATACGGGATGTCCTGGAGAAAAGGGTAAAAGTAGGAGTGGCAATGAGGTTTGCAACTCTGACAATCCAAAAGCCAGTGTTTAAGAAGGTTCGGTTAATTTTGGTCACTGAGTCTGTTAGTTATATGTATGCCCTAGAGGCCATTACTATACATAGGATGTATATTGTAGTGGATGCTTGGACATATATAGGGAGGACTTTCTTGCTCGACATGATAGTATGCTATCTGGTTGCTCTTTACCTTAACGTGTATACTGATTGTCTCTCTGTTACATGTTGGTACCCTTAGGATGTGTACTTGACTACCTGGACTGTGATGCGGATCATACTAGTGGGGACATGGTAGTCCATAAGTACATCCTTCAAGGTCCCTAGTCGTGGGTGTATCGAGACGGGGCATCGATATGCCAGAGTAGACTAGCGTATACCTTCTCGACCCATACAGATGGGCGATGGATGATCCCATATCCATTGGTGTTTAACATCAGAGATGATATACGGGTGCTCAGCAGAGACTGGGTACACTGGACGGACTCGCCGAGAACTCCCAGATGGTATTATACCTTACGTCAGATGGCAGTTCTCTGGTGACACTGGTACAGAGTAGTCTGTTGACCCGAGATTGTCATAGAGTCTTGTGTGGTTCCCACTATGCTTTGATTTCCACCTTACCACGTCAAAGAGGGCGTGCAAAACGGTGGTTTTTGGGTACAGTCCCGAATCACATGGAGGCAATGAGCGATAGGAGGGGATTCGTCTCTCCCGGTATAGGGAGTTGATGTTGCGCTGTGTTCGATTGGCTATAACAGGAAATCCCTGGCCAGGGTTGCTGAGATTTACTGGTAAGTGTTACCAGTATTTTCTCGAATTGTTATAGACCTCATATCGACACGACTTATCGAGCTATTGGGGTCTGACGTTTACCACCCCTAGACGAGATATGCGACATATCAAACGATCAGACCGGACTGTACGGTAAGTGTTACTGGTTGGATTCACAGGAGTGTGAGCGGGCTTGCTCGTCGATATTCTGATCGCTCAATACCCGGGTGGCCGTTACGTTTAGCAGACCGCTTGCGGCTTGTGGGTGCTTGATATGATCATCACCTGCTGCCGGCGTATTGACGAGTCTTTAGAGTCCTACACAGAGGTTTCCTGGCTCAAGCGAAACGAAATAGGAGCGCATATGAGATATGTGCGGGACCGAGAATAATGCGTGTATGTGATACCGTATTCTATTCTCGCGATGAATGTATCGATTGGTTGTATGCTATATAACCTAGTTATCGAATCAAGGATTGATTCGATAAGCCGATACATTGGATATTAGTCGGTCATATGCGATGTGACCGGATCGTTAAATCAAGTGTTGATTTGATGATTTAATGCATAATTATATATTTGATATATTACTTTGCATTAACTAGTATTGGTTCACTTTAAAAGGATTTTCTCACTTGAAGTACACAACTTGTATATGTGATATACTTTTGTATACGGTAGCTAACTAGTATTTATCTGCTTGAGCATATGATGCGATTGGATTAGGGTATTCGTACGGCGTTGTTTGGCATTCGTCAAGGGTCGTGCGGGTGGGTTTAATTCAATCAAGAAATGTACGGGTTGAACTTGACTAGTGGACTATGGGTTGTTTTGCATTCGTCAAGGTCATAGAACACTAGGGGCAAAATATTATCGGGAATTTCAAGTGTTGAAATTTGCAATGAGATTGCATACCTTCTATGAGATAGTTGGATCCCGATACCCGCTGCGAGTAAGAGTTACTCCTGGAAGAGTTTTACACATTACAATTAGCCGATCTAGTAGGTGTCTAGAAAGGTGTCAACGGGGTTACGCCTCTGGGAAAACGAGGTTTACATTAATTAGGTTCGTGCGAAAGCACGGGGGACCTCCCTCCAAGTACCGACACTGGCCTGGCTGAAAGATTGGCGAACTTGTAGTTTGTAATTAATCCCGGCTAGTCTTTCCTTTTAGGGTTTGAAGGAAGATTTGATAAAAAGCAGTGGGAGCCATCCTGATTAGATAAAATAATAACCAATCTATTCTTGCAAGAGAGCACGCTGAGTGTTTTTTTCTCTCTCTCTCTCCTGGTAGCGACCATATCACGCCTTAATCAAGATAATAAAACGGATATTTGACCGAACCCGCTTGTTATACTAAGCTGGGGAACGTTGGTCCCGCTCCAACTTATAATTGTTATAAGACAGAGCAGGAAATTGGGGATTACCAGATTTCCCGTACCGCCCAAACGAAGAGAGTGCATGCTAATGCATCATCTTCGGGTATGTTCATTATACAGAACTGTTTCTCAATATTCTTTAAGTCCTGGGTATTTGATACCGGATCAGGATCCCTGATATGTAATCTGGTACATAGGGCTACAGAGAGGTAGAGAACTGAGAACGGGTGATAAGTTTCATGAGGCAGAAAACGGGGCAAGTGTTGCAGCCAAGTCTGTTGGTCACTGTCACCCTGTATTACCAATACATTGATTCTGAACGAATGTTATTAGATACCGAACCTGATATACAAAATCATATCAGTCTCTTTATTAGTAAAAGAAATGATAAAATTCTGTATTGTTGGATAATGTTTTGAACATTTCCTATATCAAAAGTTGATCGGATCAGGCACGTTATCTAAAAGCGTTGATGTTCTAAATCAAACTACAGTTCTTAGTATACAGAACACACACAAGAGGAAGAGTTCAGAATTGAACGATTCCTTCTTGAGGTATTGTAGACTAGGTCAGATCAATGTGACCCGACTAGCTAGAGTTACATAAAGATGCATATTTAAATTAGTTTGAATTTACATCTTGTGAAACTCGCCAGTCATGTCACAAAGATAAGATGACCATAGCCCTGTTTATTGGAAACAGAGAAAGAGTTAATGAACTCTTGGGACTGATACATGATGATGTATGTAATGTCCCCTGTCTACACATGCCAAGACCGGTTCTTTATACTTCATTACATTCTCTGATGATCTCTTTAGATTCAGACATATGTTCCCGTTGAAACACAAGTCCGAACCTTTTGAGATATTCACAAAATATAAGCTAGAAGTAGAGAACCAAAATACGGGTATAAGTATTATGTCCTTTGATGTGATCAAGGAGGAGAATACTTGAGCACGGAATTCCTGGACTATTCTAAAGGAGAATGGGATTCTCTCTCAGCATTACTCCTCCGTATACACCATAGCACGATGGTATATCGGGGCGGAGCAATAACACCCTATATGATAAGGTGTGCTCTATGATGAGTACTACTGAGTTACCTATTTCCTTTTTGGGAGTTATGCACTTGAGAAGCTGCATACCTATTGAATATGGTTCAAATCAAATCAGTTGCCTACCATTTCATATGTGATAAGGGAAGAGCCCATCTCTTAAGTCAGTTAAGATTTGGGGTTGTCTGGCCTATGTCTAAAAGCATAATCCGGACAAGCTCGAGGCAATGTCTGTTATGTACAACTGAAAAGGATCCAGCTATACAAATTACAGCAGATGACTTGGTAGAACCAAAGAATTCAGTAGATTCCAACGAACCTCAGCCTCTCCGCCGATCTAGTAGGGTTCCTCACCCACCTGAGAGATACTTCGGTTTCTTTATGACAGTGGGAGCAAGGATTACATCATGAGATGATGACCCAACTATTTTCGAGCTGGCCATCAGGAGTGGGACTCTGTAAGAATGGCTGGATGCTTAACGATCTGAGATGGAATCCTTATACACCAACAAAGTATGGACTTTGGTTGCTATATCTGAAGGGTTAAATCCCCATTAGGAGCAAGTATATCTTGAGAAGATTACTTGGTGTACATGGAAAGGTTGAGACTTTCAATGCTAGACTTGTTAAAGGTTTGCATCATTGACCAGATATGGATCATGACGAAACCTTTTCTAAGGAGCTATGCTTAAGTCCATCCAGATCCTACTTGCCACGGCTACATACCATGACTACGATATCTGGCGGTTGGGTGCCATGACTGCTTTTCTAAATGATGTTTTAGAAGAGAACGTCTATAAGTACACAGCCAGAGGGCTTCGTAGACAGTGGGAGCAGCGGAAACGTGTACAAGATGCTTTATAGGATAAAGCAGGTATCGCGGAGTTGGAACATCTGTTTTGATGTAGTGGTCAAACAGTTTGACATCATCAAAATGTTAGATGAACCTTGTATATACAAAAAGGTAGTAGGGAGTATGGTGATGATCCTCGTAGAGTACGTGGATGACATACTCTTGATAGGGAAGTAGTTTCCTATGCTACGCTCGGTCAATCTCCGCTTATCATAATGATTCTCCATATAGGATCAAAGTGATACCTCCTAAATCCTGCGTTTTGAATCTATGAGATAGATCTAATTGGATGTTAGGATTCTCACTAGTTGTAGTGAGATGGTATCAATCAATCCTGGGGAGAATCACTGGAAGGGTTCCAGGGTGATAAGGACGACTGAAAGTCAGTCGCAGGCATTGTCTTTACCCTCAGTAAAGGGACGGTATGTTGGAAGAGTTCCAAGCTAGATACCGTGGCATACTAGACGATTAAAGGCTGAATATGTCGCTACTTAAGATGCTACCAAAGAGGCTGTCTGGGTGTATATTAGTTCATGAGATGAACTTAGTTCCTCCCATTGTGAGACAATGGAGTTGTGGCTTATGCCAAGGAACGTCCGTCCCATCAGTGATCCAGACATATTCTAAGGCAGTATTACCTGATCATGGAGATGGTTGATCTCCAGGGTGATCGAGGTTAGGAGAGTAGACTCTGAGGACAACACGGCGGATCCACTCACGAAGGCCTATTCCCATAGAGAGATTTTTATGGGATGGTTGAGTATGAGATACTGCAACCACTGCTACAGATGGCCCTAGTGCAAGTGGGAGATTGTTAGTTATATGTATTCCCTAGAGACCATTACTATACATAGGATATATATTGTAGTGGATGCTTGGACATATATAGGGAGGACTTTCTTGCTCGACATGATAGTATGCTATCTGGTTGCTCTTTACCTTAACGTGTATACTGATTGTCTCTCTGTTACATGTTGGTAAAGCCCTTAGGATGTGTACTTGACTACCTGGACTGTGATGCGGATCATACTAGTGGGGACATGGTAGTCCATAAGTACATCCTTCAAGGTCCCTAGTCGTGGGTGTATCGAGACAGGGCATCGATATGCCAGAGTAGACTAGCGTATACCTTCTCGACCCATACAGATGGGCGATGGATGACCCCATATCCATTGGTGTTTAACATCAGAGATGATATACGGGTGCTCAGTAGAGACTGGGTACACTGGACGGACTCGCCGAGAACTCCCAGATGGTATTATACCTTACGTCAGATGGCAGTTCTCTGGTGACACTGGTACAGAGTAGTCTGTTGACCCGAGATCGTCATAGAGTCTTGTGTGGTTCCCACTGTGCTTTGATTTCCACCTTACCACGTCCAAGAGGGTGTGCAAAACGGTGGTTTTTGGGTACAGTCCCGAATCACATGGAGGCAATGAGCGATAGGAGGGGATTCGTCTCTCCCGGTATAGGGAGTTGATGTTGCGCTGTGTTCGATTGGCTATAACAGGAAATCCCTGGCCAGGGTTGCTGAGATTTACTGGTAAGTGTTACCAGTAGTTTCTTGAATTGTTATAGACCTCATATCGAGACGACTTATCGAGCTATTGGGGTCTGACGTTTACCACCCCTAGGCGAGAAATGCGACATATCAGACGATCAGACCCGACTGTACGGTAAGTGTTACTGGTTGGATTCACAGGAGTGTGAGCGGGCTTGCTCGTCGATCTTCTGATCGCTCAATACCCGGGTGGCCGTTACGTTTAGCAGACCGCTTGCGGCTTGTGGGTGCTTTATATGATCATCACCTGCTGCCGGCATATTGACGAGTCTTTAGAGTCCTACACAGAGGTTTCCTGGCTCAAGCGAAACGAAATAGGAGCGCATATGAGATATGTGCGTGACCGAGAATAATGCGTGTATGTGATACCGTATTCTATTCTCGCGATGAATGTATCGATTGGTTGTATGCTATATAACCTAGTTATCGAATCAAGGATTGATTCGATAAGCCGATACATTGGATATTAGTCGGTCATATACGATGTGACCGGATCGTTAAATCAAGTGTTGATTTGATGATTTAATGCATAATTATATATTTGATATATTACTTTGCATTAACTAGTATTGGTTCACTTTAAAAGGATTTTCTCACTTGAAGTACACAACTTGTATATGTGATATACTTTTGTGCACTTGTTTGTATCATTTTTGATGATACATGTGTTGGAGATAGTGCCCTCAGAGTCAATTATTAGGTCACAGGTACGTGATTGTAATGATTGAGGGAGGACCTATCCCGGTAGGACAGTCTTACTCGAGATGATAGTATGCTATCTGGTTTACCTTTATCATCGTGTACTGCTTTAGGTGACCTGACACGTCGCTATTACACGTTGATAGAGCCCCTAGGATTCTTGCTTGACCACCAGCAGTATGAGGGCGATCATATAAGTGGGAGCTGGGGGTCTACAAGCATATCCTTAAAAGGTCCCTAGTCGTGGGAGTTTCGAGACCGGGCATCGATACTCCATTAGTAGACTAGTGTATACAGTCGAGACCCCGACGAGGGGCGGTGGCCGGTCTCACAAGCCACTGGTGTCAGTTGGATCATCTAAGATGTATACAGGTGTTCATTGGGTTATGAGTACACCGGACAGGACTCGCCGGGAACATGCTAGTTGGTCATATACCAGACGTCAGATGGCAGTTCCCTGGTGACATGTGTGCAGGTTAGTTCATCGACCTGGGGATCGTCATTTGTCTCGTGTGAGTTCCCACTGTACTTTGATTACTACCCTACCACGGCTCAAAGGAGTCGTGCAAACAGGTTTTAGTTGGGTACAGTCCCGAGCCACATGGAGGCAGTGAGCGTATCTTCAGGGGTTCGTCTCTCCCGGTATTGGGGGTGAGGTCGTGCTGTGTCTAGGAGAGCCATTACACAAAGTCCTTGGCCAAGGCAAGGAGATTTACTGGTAGGTATTCCAGTAGTATCTCAGGGTGTTCTGGGCTACACTCCGACACGACTTGTACCGCTTTTGGGGGTCTGACTTTTACCAACCCCCTAGGCCCGCCATGCGATGCTCATAGACGAACGGACCGGACTGCACGGATATTGTCACTGACAGGCTCAGTAGGGTGTCAGGATGAGTTTACTCATCGACGTCCCTTTTGGTCAATAGCTGGTGGCCCGTCACGTATTGGCTTATACCTCTGACGTGCTAGTGGTTAAATCCACAGCCATAGTATTGACGAGTCTTTAGAGTCCACCACACTTACAGTTACTCAAGTTTCGGGCGAAACGCTGTAGAGGCCGTATGGAGATATGGCAGGGTCCGATCAGATACGTGCGGTATTGCACGGATCAGGATCGGACGGTTTGTACTAGTAGCCGTATAGGTATATGGCAGGGTTCGATCAGATACGTGCGGTATTGCACGGATCAGGATCGAACGGATATTACTAGCCGGCTTTGGTTTAAGTCGGTCCTAGTTTAGTACAGTGTAGATTTTGTCTCTTTGCATTTGTATCCGGACGGAATACAGATGCGGGTGTGTATGCACAGTATCGGGGTTTTCCTGTAATTTATTACGGGACCAGTTTTCTGGAGTTGCCAGTTTGCATTCCGTTCCGGCCGGTTTTCCTTTGTTCTTTCCCGGCCGGACTTTTCCGATGGAGGGGGTTATTTGCAATTGTGCAAATAACATTTGTGGAGGGGGTTTCTTGTAAAAGATTGATTATGATAGCTATCATTATCTTTTCCACCATGCTTTTGTTTTTATTTGTGACATGAAAGGGTATGGTTTGAAAAAGGTAAAGCGTGGTTGTATGTTTTCTTGTCTTGGGTTGTGGTCACCTCCTTCTTCTCCTACACTCACCTCCCTCATATGATATATGGTTTTTCCTCCACCATTCTTCTCACTTGATGAAAGAAGTTTTTCATGGCTGAGAGAAAGAAAAAGATGAGAGCTTCATCTTTGAGAGAGTAGCATTCTTGATTTCATTTTCGATGCTAGAAAAATGCAAGCACCATTTTTCTTCTTGATTCCTCCATCATCTTTCAAAAGGCAACAAACCCCAAAGTGAGACATCCACTCTACACTACACTTCCTACAGCATATCTTGAGCATGTCGAGTTGCCGGCTTCATGCGCGAGTTGCCTCGGTATTGAGGTGGGAGCCCGTAAAAGTACCCGGCTTCGTGGTGCCCTTTCCGACGAGGAGGAGACGGACGGAGATCCCGCGAGGAGATCGGAGTGGAGATGAAGACCGGAGGACTTGGATCGTCGGTATACATCTCTTCCCTTTCTTATTAGTAGCGTAGACTTGTTAATGGTTACGATCCGGAGTTTAGTGCGCGGTGGTGCCGGTTTGCAAAGTCCGCAAAATTTAAGTTTATCACCGTTTCCGCATTCCGGCGTCGGATTGACGGCCGGGGCGCCGCCGTGCACTTACAGTGGTATCAGAGCCTCGCCATTAACTTAGTCTAGCTTTCGTTTGATGTGTTTGCGTTTCCGATCGAACAAAATCCCGAAAACACGTATTTCAAGCACATCAGTTTCTGTCGAATTTTTTTTGAGTCCAAAAATTTTTCAGGTTGTCTCAGAGTGATGTGCAGGGAATTCTAAGCATACTGAAAAAATTTGGTACCATGAACCCACCATCCCACCGCGGAAGGGCGGCCAAAACCCTACTTTGGCCGCGCTTCCGCCGCAAGTTTCACTGTTCATGCTCCCAAAATTTTGCATAATGTTCCTGAGTTGAAAATGTGCTTTCTGGAATATTAAAGTTGGGCCAATTATTTCTGTGAGTGCTACAGTTTTCTTTGGGGCCCACTTGTTAATTGTTTGATCAATCGGAAAATTTTAAACACATTTTTCACAGTATTTACATTATATCTGCGACCGTGAATGTTACTCGATCGGTAAATCCGGTCTAACTGCTATAGCCCGGTTAGACGGATTTGCGAACGTGACTTTCACGTTGATGTTCTATGTTTATGCTGTGATGTTGCGGATTGGTCGTGGGGGATAGCCTGGATGCAATGCTAGTACAGTGTTGTTGTATTATGTACATTTGATATTGCGGGGCGAGCGTCCGACATGTGGACTGCCGTCACTGCCAGTTTGTATTATTATTTTGGGGCACGACCTGGTTGCGGTCGATGTACCCGGTGTATGTATATTTTACTTTCTGTACTAGGATTGCCCCGCGGAGGGGTGCACGGATAGCCGGGTTCTAGAAGGCAACAAGCCCGCATCTCATGGCATTGGGACGGAGGGGGCTTCACTCCAGGATTGACTGGCTATTCGCCGCACTCGTAGGGGGTATAGGATTTCATTGCACAGGCTATCCACACGACCAGGGGAACGTCGGGTTTCAGTAGTGGCTCTGTGAAACCCGGGGATCCCAGATATCTGTATTGTTCTGTGATGCTGTACATTTCTGTGATGTTGCATTTTATTCACGCCTTGAGCGAAATACTATATATTGGTATATATATTAGTAGATGTTGTATATGTTTTTCATCCGCGCTAGTCCAGTCCCCGCTCTGCCGTTAGTTATCAAACCTAACGGGTGAAGACGGGACCCAGTGGCGAATGCGGATGGCATATACGTACGTCAGTATATTTTCGTTCTTTGTGGTGTGATCAATTGATGGGACTGCATTGATTCGGATCAATGCAAGTTTAACAAACCTATTCTGATGTTGTTGGAACACTTTTCAAAAAGCTGTTATTGCAAGGACGTTCACTTTTGTTTTGCATCGTGGTATTCATTTGGAATATCCTGCTCCTCAGTCGATGAGGCAAGGGCCGAGATCCCTTCACCGGGAGTGACCCCTTGGACAGAAGTTTGCGTCAGGGCATTAACTTCACTATAGCCGATTACTTTTGCTTTGCACAGTGATATTCGGTTATGAATATCCAGCACCCCATTCTACGGGGAAAGAGCCGAGATCCCTTCACCGGGAGTGACCTCTTTAGTAAAGGTTTTCGTCACTATATTTTCTAAAAAGCTATCCGTTCCTTCAACGATATCAAGTTCACTACGTTAAAGGTTTTCGCCAAAAACCATTCGTAGCCCTCCGTCGTTTCATATGGGTAGTCAATAGTATTCAAGCTGTGTTTGTTGGCCTTAGTCAAGGCACAGTGTTTGGTAGCTATTGGGTATTCATATGCTGCATAGATAGATGCGTTGGTTTGGGACAGTCGTATAGCCTTGTTGGCCTTAGTCAAGGGCTTGTACGGGTGGGTTCAAATCAACCTGGACAATGACAGGTAGAACTTGACATGTGACTTATGATTTGTTGGCCTTAGTCAAGGTCATAAGAGCATGGGGCAGAAATCACATCGGGAGTTTCAAAAGAACTGAAACTTGCCAGATATGCGCATACCTTCTGGAGTGTGATAGCGTGAGCGGATTCCGTCACATTATCATGCGATGAGAGTTGGATCCCGATTCCCACTGATGAGTTGGTTTACTCCTCGGGTGACCCCGACTAATTCTTCTTTCAGGTTTGGAGGAGAATTTGAGGTACAGTGGGAGGTTTCCAGATTAGATAAATTGGTAACCATTCTGATCTTGGTTAGAGTGCACGCTGAGTGTTTCTTTTCTCTCTCTCTTTGGCAGCGACCATTGACCCGACCCTAAGACTTTGACTCAGTGACCAAGTTGACCGAACCTTCTTAAACACCGGCTTTTGGATTGTCAGAGTTGCAGACCTCATTGCCACTCCTACTTTTACCCTTTTCTCCAGGACACCCCGTATTACTACGAACGTCCACTTCCATTGGACAAAACCATCGTATGGTTAGATACGAACTCGAAGGAATTCGAGGATGGTTTCCGGTTCTGGAGAAAACGGATAGGATTATTCAGTTGTTTTTTCCTTTTACCCTCTCTCAGGTTACGAGTACTCCTTGGTTTAGGGGTAGTACACCTATTACGCAAATTGGATTGTCTTCTTCCAAACCTTAGGCTGGTGCCGACCGGTAGGGAATGAAGAAAACCAATTAGCATAACGATGGTGTGCAGAAGGTATTAAGTTCAGACAAAGCAAGGGATTAGTAAGAGGGCAAAGTAAATTGCAACAGTTATTCACGACCAAACCAAATATTTCGTTACCACTCCCACATCACCTTTGTATTTCTCCAGGACACTCCGTATCACTACGAAGATCCACAGTTTATTTGGATACTCCATCGTATGGTTATATACGAACTCGAAAGGAACTTGTTCCAGTTCGGGGATGGATTCTGGTCCAGGAGAAATAGGAATAAAGTACATTCAGGTGTCTTTTATCTTCACCTTCTCTCGTGTTGCGAGTGTTCCTAGGATAGGGACAGTACACCCATTATGCTTATTGGATAGTCTTCTTCCAAACCATAGGCTGGTGCCGAACGGTAGGGAAGGAAGAAAACCATTTGGCCTAAAGGGGTGTGCAGAAGGTAAAGACTAAAGACATATGAAGGGATTTGGAGAAGTGGCAAAGAACTATACGGTTACAGTCGTGAATCTGGAAGAGGCATTACTAGGAATACCAGGATACCCCATCGAAACATTTCAATGTTTCATTTTCACTGTGTAATGTTAAAAGAAAACTGATTTCCCGATTGGACACTTGCTCCAGGGTATGTATTTACCAAGTTTGATTCTCACATCTGTATAGTTTTACAGATGATGAGTGGGAGTAAGTCATTGGGAATTGGGTGATCATCCTCATTATATCGGGATTCGTTGTAATCGGTGATATTTGGGGAAATCACCTGGGCTGTTTGCCGGTCGGCAAATATTTGGTTTTGAATATCCGCAGTTATGCACCAATTTCAAATTGATATATCTGTACGTCTATTTTCATAGAGTGAGATATACCTTTCTGAAATTATGTCTACGACATTTACCTATATCAGTGGATGGTTAGGTAAGGAGCATTAAACAGCGGTGTAATTCTTCTTAACCATAAGTACAGTTTTCAACCTACGACACACAGTGAATGAGTTATCAGACTCAGCGGACTTATACAGAGTAATGTATGTTGTCCAGTGTCCATTAGGACATAGGGGTTGGTCCTCATACTATATTCTGTTTACTTTTAACTTCTCTAGTTCTTAGACATGTGTTTCGTAGAAATACAGGGTCTAAGTTTTGAGGAGTTATAGGTATTTGAATAGAGTAGAGAACCAGGTGTAGCAAGTATCGGGATTCTTCAAGGTGATCGAAGATGTAGATACTTGTGTATGGTATTCAGTTGAGAGTAATGATAAAGAGAAATTGCTTCTCTTTCAGGTTACTCATAATTGGAAGTATTCCTAAGTTGAGTAACGCTGATCGGCCTCTCTCCATTTAGTTGACATGCACTGGAGACAGCTGCATGATTTGAATCTGGTTCAATTAAATCAGTGCCTCTGGTTCTATATTGGATATAGTACAGTTCATATCTTAACATTGTTAAGGTACGGGGAGTTGTCCGGCTTATGATTAAAACCAGACTCTGGATAACTCAAGGCACGTTTCTGTAATGGCTGTTTGTGGGTTGACCCAGGCTATGACGAGGGTTGACTTTCTACCATAAGAAAGATCAATAGTGATATTGTTCTTGACTCGCCACAGTTTTAATAAAAATGGATTTTTTCAAAAACAGTAGTGGGAGTATGGTAGAACTGGAAGTGATTCCAGAACCGCAAACGATTACTGAAGATTTGATAAGGAACCTAAAGATTCAATCTGATTTGACATTCCATTGGCCACTCCGCAGATAAGGTGTGTAACTTCAGGCACCCGAGAGGTACTCCGGTAGCCTCAAGGACGGTGACAGGGAAGTTCTTGTTTACCCACAATTACCATTGCTGTTGTTCCAGGCTGCGAGACCCGGCGAGAGGATGAGTATAGCGTCGTTCTAAACTTGCTTTAGAAGTGCACGTCTATATGACTCTGCCAGAGGGTTGTCGTAGTCAGTGGGAGCAGCGGAAGCATTGGTGGACATCAGGCTTATGTCTATTTGTAGACTAAAGCAGATGTAGCGGAGATAGATCATCTATTTATGATGTGACAGTCATAGGTTTGACTTCATCAGAATAGAAGATGGATCTGTTGAGAAGGTAGTAGGGTGTGATATCCTGGTGTTTGGATGACATACACTACACAGAGTAGGAAAAGAAACTCCTATACTACAATCGGTTATACTTTGGTCGTCACACAGTTGTTTCTCCACATAGGAATTGGGTATTATATCAGACATACTAGTTACTAGATCTATGGTCTTAGATCTAGATTTGGGTAGTTTCCCAATCAGGGTACTTAGACAGCATTCTAAGAGTATTTAGGATGGACGACTCCTGGCACGGTAGTGTACCTGTAGGTAATGGAGTCACCCTCTCCAAAGGTGTCTTACAGACTAAAGGGGAGAGGGGCGTGCATGATTGGCAGATCACTTGCTCAGGCAATTGAGTCAATCATGAGATGTCAAGTACCACACCAGATGTTGTTCTTGCACTAGATGCAATAAGTTGACATTAATCCAATCTTGGAGAAACAATCGGAAGCAGTTTTAGAACATAAGTGGATGTTCTAGAGATATGATAACGACAGCCTCATTCAGGAGACAGTTATCATTCCAGGCTTCCAAGGTGACATGGACGACAAGGAGGTTGTCAGAGTTATAGTTTTCCTTCTGATGAGGGGCAGTATTTTGGACAGGTGGTCCAAGGCAATACTGAGGGAGGCATGGCGCGCAGGATACTGATTAAGTTCAGTTGACGATACAGTCTAAGAAGTTTGGATTTGGAGTTCTTTTATGAGCTAGGTCCCATCAGACATCCAGACATTCTAAGGCAGGTATTGCTCTTTTCGGGAGATGGTTTTCTCCGCGAACTTGAGATATAGAGAGACATGGAAAGAAACAACTAAGCGGATCCACTCACTGAGGCTATTCCTCGAACGCAATAGTTCCGCAAACGAGCTTTGTGAGACTGACTAGTAGAGGAGTTGGATGTTCGGTATCACACGGGCTGTGAGTATGCGACATCGCAATAATTAGCCTTGAGTGCAAGTGGGAGATTGTTGGAGATAGTGCCCTCAGAGTCAATTATTAGGTCACAGGTACGTGATTGTAATGATTGAGGGAGGACCTATCCCGGTAGGACAGTCTTACTCGAGATGATAGTATGCTATCTGGTTTACCTTTATCATCGTGTACTGCTTTAGGTGACCTGACACGTCGCTATTACACGTTGATAGAGCCCCTAGGATTCTTGCTTGACCACCAGCAGTATGAGGGCGATCATATAAGTGGGAGCTGGGGGTCTACAAGCATATCCTTAAAAGGTCCCTAGTCGTGGGAGTTTCGAGACCGGGCATCGATACTCCATTAGTAGACTAGTGTATACAGTCGAAACCCCGACGAGGGGCGGTGGCCGGTCTCACAAGCCACTGGTGTCAGTTGGATCACCTAAGATGTATACAGGTGCTCATTGGGTTATGAGTACACCGGACAGGACTCGCCGGGAACATGCTAGTTGGTCATATACCAGACGTCAGATGGCAGTTCCCTGGTGACATGTGTGCAGGTTAGTTCATCGACCTGGGGATCGTCATTTGTCTCGTGTGAGTTCCCACTGTACTTTGATTACTACCCTACCACGGCTCAAAGGAGTCGTGCAAACAGGTTTTAGTTGGGTACAGTCCCGAGCCACATGGAGGCAGTGAGCGTATCTTCAGGGGTTCGTCTCTCCCGGTATTGGGGGTGAGGTCGTGCTGTGTCTAGGAGAGCCAGTACACAAAGTCCTTGGCCAAGGCAAGGAGATTTACTGGTAGGTATTCCAGTAGTATCTCAGGGTGTTCTGGGCTACACTCCGACACGACTTGTACCGCTTTTGGGGGTCTGACTTTTACCAACCCCCTAGGCCCGCCATGCGATGCTCATAGACGAACGGACCGGACTGCACGGATATTGTCACTGACAGGCTCAGTAGGGTGTCAGGATGAGTTTACTCATCGACGTCCCTTTTGGTCAATAGCTGGTGGCCCGTCACGTATTGGCTTATACCTCTGACGTGCTAGTGGTTAAATCCACAGCCTTAGTATTGACGAGTCTTTAGAGTCCACCACAGTTACAGTTACTCAAGTTTCGGGCGAAACGCTGTAGAGGCCGTATGGAGATATGGCAGGGTCCGATCAGATACGTGCGGTATTGCACGGATCAGGATCGGACGGTTTATACTAGTAGCCGTATAGGTATATGGCAGGGTTCGATCAGATACGTGCGGTATTGCACGGATCAGGATCTAACGGATATTACTAGCCGGCTTTGGTTTAAGTCGGTCCTAGTTTAGTACAGTGTAGATTTTGTCTCTTTGCATTTGTATCCGGACGGAATACAGATGCGGGTGTGTATGCACAGTATCGAGGTTTTCCTGTAATTTATTACGGGACCAGTTTTCTGGAGTTGCCAGTTTGCATTCCGTTCCGGCCGGTTTTCCTTTGTTCTTTCCCGGCCGGACTTTTCCGATGGAGGGGGTTATTTGCAATTGTGCAAATAACATTTGTGGAGGGGGTTTCTTGTAAAAGATTGATTATGATAGCTATCATTATCTTTTCCACCATGCTTTTGTTTTTATTTGTGACATGAAAGGGTATGGTTTGAAAAAGGTAAAGCATGGTTGTATGTTTTCTTGTCTTGGGTTGTGGTCACCTCCTTCTTCTCCTACACTCACCTCCCTCATATGATATATGGTTTTTCCTCCACCATTCTTCTCACTTGATGAAAGAAGTTTTTCATGGTTGAGAGAAAGAAAAAGATGAGAGCTTCATCTTTGAGAGAGTAGCATTCTTGATTTCATTTTCGATGCTAGAAAAATGCAAGCACCATTTTTCTTCTTGATTCCTCCATCATCTTTCAAAAGGCAACAAACCCCAAAGTGAGACATCCACTCTACACTACACTTCCTACAGCATATCTTGAGCATGTCGAGTTGCCGGCTTCATGCGCGAGTTGCCTCGGTATTGAGGTGGGAGCCCGTAAAAGTACCCGGCTTCGTGGTGCCCTTTCCGACGAGGAGGAGACGGACGGAGATCCTGCGAGGAGATCGGAGTGGAGATGAAGACCGGAGGACTTGGATCGTCGGTATACATCTCTTCCCTTTCTTATTAGTAGCGTAGACTTGTTAATGGTTACGATCCGGAGTTTAGTGCGCGGTGGTGCCGGTTTGCAAAGTCCGCAAAATTTAAGTTTATCACCGTTTCCGCATTCCGGCGTCGGATTGACGGCTGGGGCGCCGCCGTGCACTTACAACATGCTCACTTGGGTGTAGTTTTGGTTTAAACCTTGGTTATGTAAATGGTTAAGGTTTTTATTTATTTATTCATTTATTTATTTCATTTTGGTAAGAAATAAAATGGTTGCTAGTTTTGTTTTATATTGAAAGTTCATGAAGGTTTGAAAAGTTGACCATTTTGTTTCTTTCCTTTAACCTAACCATTCCACTTAACCCTAGTTTATTCTCTACACCTAATCATGGTTTGAATATGATAAGTATTGTTTTTCTTTTCTTTTTTGGATTAACACTTATCATATTCTTGCTTCTTCTTCTTCTTCTTCACTTCATGAAGAAAGCTTTCTACCAACAATGGTGAAATGTGAAAATGAGTGAGAAATCCAATTCTAAAGTGAACCCACTTCCTATTTCTTCATCCTCTACCTCTTGCCAAGTAGTATAGGGTGTTTCCTTCACAAGTTATCATGGCTTGGTGAAGGTGGAGCTTGATCGAGTGATGCCACGACGTAGATCATCTTCGGCATCGTTGTCGATGACCTAGCCCGCTTTTTCTCCGATGAAGCCGATGCTAGAGCCCGGGATCCGTTTTGGACAGCGAGGAGACATCATCACGGAGCTATGGAGGTGGAGTACCGGATCTACAAAGGTTGTATTTCCATTTACCATTTAGTTAAGTTGTTAACTAGCTTCTTTTTCGCCTAAATATCTAGTTAACGATCCGTATTAAGGTTTCTCGGCACCCGTAAAATTTGAAATTGGCATGGTTGATGCCTTGTGAGACCTCATTAGTGTGCCTAGGAACCCTACAGAGTCATAGTCAAGGGTCGGGTCATGGTCGCCGCCAAACAGAGAGACAAAAGAAACACTCAGCGTGCACTCTAACCTAGATCAGAATGGTTATCACTTTATCTAATCAGGAAACCTCCCACTGTAACGTCAAATTCTTCCCCAAACCTGAAAGAAGAATTAGTCGGGATCACCCGAGGAGTAAACCAACTCATCAGTGGAAATCGGGATCCAACCATCATCGCATGATAACGTGACGGAATCCGCTCACGTTATCACACTCCAGAAGGTATGCGCATATCTAGCAAGTTTCAGTTTCTTTAGAAACTCCCGATGTGATTTTTGCCCCATGCTCTTATGACCTTGACGAAGGTCAACAAATCATAAGTCACATGTCAAGTTCTACCCGTCATTGTCCTGGTTAATTTGAACCCACCCGTACAAGCCCTTGACGAAGGTCAACAAGGATATACGGCTGTCCCAAACCAACGCATCTATCTATGCAGCAGAAAGGTAACAAGCAGCTACCATACACTAAGCCTTGATGAAGGTCAACAAACATAGCATGAATACTGCGTGCTACCCGTTTTAAATGACGGAGGGCTACGAATGGTTTCTGGCGAAAAACCTTTAACGTAATGAACTTGATATCGTTGAAGGAACTGGATAGCTTTTATAAAAATATAGTGGCGAAAACCTTTTCTAAAGAGGTCACTCCCGTTGAAGGGATCTCGGCTCTTTCCCCGTAGAATGAGGTGCAGGATATTCCAACTGAATACCATGATGCAAAGCAAAAGTAAACGACTATAGTGAAGTTATTGCCCTAACGCGAACTTCTGTCCAAGGGGTCACTCCCGGTGAAGGGATCTCGGCCCTTGCCTCGTCGACTGAGGTGCTGGATATTCATAACCGAATATCACTGTGCAAAACAAAAGAGAACGCCCTTGCAATAACAGCTTTTCGAAAAATTGTTCCAACAACATCAGAATAGGTTTGTTAGCTTGCATTGATCTGAATCAACGCAGTCCCATCAATTGATCACACCACAAAAGAACGAAAATAATGATGTACGTATATGCCACCCGCATTCGCCACTGGGTCCCGTCATCACCCGTTTGGTTACTTAACAAACGACAGAGTGGGGGCTGGACTAGCGCGGGTGCAAAATATATACAACATCTACTAGTATATATATATATATATATATATATATATCAATAATAATATTCGCTCAAGGCGTGATAAAATGCAACATCACAGAAATGTAATAAGCATCACAGAACAATACAGATATCTGGGATCCCCAGGTTTCATAGAGCCGCTACTGAAACCCGACGTTCCTCTGGACGTGTGGATAGCCTGTGCAATGAAATCCTAGACCCCTACGGGAGCGGCAAGTTACCCGCCAAAACCTGAAGCGAGGCAGCCCCTTTCAACAACGTGAATGGACCACCCAGCACTTCACGGAATCCGGTAACTTGGGCACCCCTCCTGGGTCAACCTATACCCCCTACGAGTGTGGCGAATAGCCCGCCAATTCTAGAGTGAAGCCCCCTCCGTCTCAACGCCATGAGATGCGGGCTCGTTGCCCTCTAGAACCCGGCTATCCATGCACCCTTCCGCGGGGTAATCCTAGTACAGAAAGTAAAATATATACAACGGGTACATCGACCTCAGCCCGGTCGTGCCCCAATAGAATAATATACAAACAGGCAGTGACGGCAGTCCACATGTCGGACGCTCGCCCCGCAATATCAAATGTAAATATACAACCAAACTGTACTAACATTGCATCCAGGCCATCCACCACAACAGATCCGTAACATCACAACACAACACAGAACATCAACGTGATTGTCACGTTCGCAAATCCGTCTAAAACGGCTATAGCAGTTAGACAGGATTTACCGATCAAATGACATTCACCGTCGCAGATATAATGTAAATACTATGAACTAACATGTTTAAAATTTTCGATCGACTAAATTTTCCGAAGTGGGCCCAAAGCACAATACCCAGTACTCAAAATAAATCTGGGCCCAAACAGAATATACCAAAAACCCTATTTCCATGTCCGAAGCCCACTGTGAAAATTTGGTGCAATTTGGCCACATAACGGCGGCGAATCCGCAGCCAAAACATGGTTTTGGCCGCTGATCCGCCGCGCTACAGTAATATCAGCCTACCAAATTTTCACAGAATTCATAAAAAACCCTGCACGTAATTTTCCAATATACGAAATAACTTTTAGAGCACAGAAAAATTCGACAGAAAGTACGACATGGAAACGCGGTTTTTGGAAAATCCGTTCAATCGAACTTGTAAGCACGTTAGAGCAAGCTAGACTAGGTTAATGGCGTGGCTCTGATACCAGTGTAAGTGCACGGCAGCGCCCCGGCCGTCAATCCGACGCCGGAATGCAGAAACGAAACTTTTACAAAACTTGTAAACCGGCACTACCGCGCACAAAAAACCCGGATCGGACCATTAACCTAATGCTAGCAAACTAGAAGATGGGTAGAATGCTATACCGATCGATCCGTGTCCTTCGGTCTTCGGCCACCATCCCGATCCCCTCGCGGAATCTCCGGTCTTCACCTCCTCGTCGGAAAGAGCACCACATCGCCGGGTTATTTTACGAGCTCCCACCTCTGGACCGAGGCAACTCAGGCACGAAGTTGGTGAGCCAACGTGTCCAAGAAATGCTGTAGACTAAGTGTAGAATCGATTTGTCTCTTGGGGTTTGAAGTTGCCATTTGATGATAGAGGAGAGAAAGAACTATGGAGAGTTGTGAGGAATTTTTGTAGCAAACCAAAAATGTGTGATGAATATTTTTCCCTCATCAAAAAAATCTCTCCCCCTCTCAAAAGAAGTGGCCGGCCCTTTTTCTCATGGTGGACGAAAAATCAATCCCATAATGCAAGAGGAGAAAAATGGCATGTTAACATGTAAAAAGCAAGTGGATGATAATGAGGAAAATGAGTCATTCAAAAGCCATATCGAATCCCATCTCATAAATGCAAGACCATGATCAAAGAAAAAGCAAAGATGCTAATATTATCAGAATCTCTCCGTTTACAATAAGCCCCCTCCACAAAGCTAATTTGCATACTTGCAAATAACCCCTCCATCGGAAAAATCCGGCTATGAAGGTGCTGGATATAGTGCCCTCAGAGTCAATTATTGGATCACAGGCATGTGATTGCAATGATTTAGGTGACCTTACAAGTCGCTATTACACGTTGATAGAGCCCCTAGGATTCTTGCTTGACTGCCAGCAGTATGAGGGCGATCATATACATGGGAGCTGGGGTCTATAAGCAAATCCTTAAAAGGTCCCTAGTTGTGGGAGTTTCGAGACACGGCATCGATACTCCAGAGTAGACTAGTGTATACAGTCGAGACCCCGACGAAGGGCGGTGGCCGGTCTCACAAGCCACTGGTGTCAGTCGGTTCACCTAAGATGTATACAGGTGCTCATTGGGTTATGAGTACATCGGAAAGGACTCGCTGGGAACCTGCTAGTTGGGATTATACCAGACGTCAGATAGCAGTTCCCTGGTGACATGTGTACAGGTTAGTTCATCGACCTAAGATCGTCATTTGTCTCGTGTGAGTTCCCATTGTACTTTGATTACTACCCTACCACGCTCAAAGGAGACATGCAAACAGGTTTTAGTTGGGTACAGTCCCGAGCCACATGGAGGCAGTGAGCAGATCTTCAGGGGTTCGTCTCTCCCGGTATTGGGGGTGAGGACGCGTCTAGGAGAGCCATTACACGAAGTCCTTGGCCAAGGTAGGAGATTTACTGGTAGGTATTCTAGTAGTATCTCAAGGTGTTATGAGCTACACTCCGACACGACTTGTACCGCTTTTGGGGGTCTGACTTTTACCAACCCCCTAGGCTCGCCATGCGATGCTTATAGACGAACGGACCGGACTGTATGGATATTGTCACTGACAGGCTCAGTAGGGTGTCAGGATGAGTTCGCTCATCGACGTCCCTTTTGGTCAATACCTGGTAGCCCGTTACGTACAGGCTAATACCTCTGACGTGCTAGTGGTTAAATCCACAACCAAAGTATTGACGAGTCTTTAGTGTCCCCCATAAACCGTTTTCTCAAGTTTCGGGCGAAACGCTGTAGAAGCCGTATGGAGATATGGCAGGGTTCGATCGGATACGTGCGGTATTACACGGATCATGATCGGACGGATAATACTAGCGGGCATTGGTTTAAGCCGGATCCTAGTATTGTACAGTGTAGATTTTGTCTCCTGGCATTTGTATTCGGTCGCAATGCAAATGCGGGTATGTATATACAGTTGCGGGGTTTTCCTGTAATTTATTACGGAATCAATTTTCTGAAGTTGCCAGTTTGCATTCCGTTCCGGCCAGTTTTCCTCTGTTTCTTCACCGCCAGATTTTTCTGATGGAGGGGCTAATTGCAAGTTCTCAAATTAGCAATTGTGGAGGGGGTTTCTTGTATATTGAGGCATCATGATGCTTCTTTCATCATTAGATTCTTTTTGCATCACTTGTCTTGCATTTATGGTGATGGTTTTTGATTGGATTTGATTTGGAAAAATGGTGTGACCATTTTCTTATCATTATCTTGGCTTTTCTTCTCCATTTTTATTCATTCCTTTTTCCCCACTAAGGAGAGAGGCCGGCCACTTCATGAGGGAGATGAGAGAGTTCATTTTTCATGAGGGAAATTGATTCATCTCATTTTGCTTGCTTGCTAAATTCCAAACCCCTCTCCAAAGTTCTTCTCTCCTTCATCATCAAAGGCAACTTCTATAACCCCAATAGACAACCATTCTACACTTCATCTACATCACCCCTTGGGTACGTCGGCTCGCCAACTTCGTGCCCGAGTTGCCTCGGTCCAGAGGTGGGAGCCCGTAAAAGAACTCGGCGATGTGGTGCCCGTTCCGACGTGGAGATGAAGACCGGAGATTCCGCGAGGAGATCGTAGTGGAGGCCGAAGACTGATGAACACGGATCGCTTGGTATAGCCCTCTACCCCTTTTCTAGTTTGCTAGAGTTAGGTTAATGGCCCGATCCGGGTTTAAAGTGGGCGGTGGTGCCGGGTTCTAGTTTTTAGAAAAGTTTCGTTTCTGCATTCCGGCGTCAGATTGACGGCCGGGGCGTCGCCGTGCACTTACACTGTTATCAGAGACACGCCATTAACCTAGTCTAGCTTGCTCTAGTATGTTTAGAACTCGATCGAGCAAAAATCCCAAAAACCGTATTTTCTAGTGCACAAGTTTATGTCGAAATTTTTCTGGCTCGAAATTTTTTTCAGTACATTGCAAAAATACGTGCAGGGAATTCTAAGAAATCTGCAAAAATTTTGTTAGCTGTTGCTACAGTATGACCGCGGGAATGCGGCCAAAACCCTGTTTTGGCCGCGGGAACGCGGTGGAGAAGGGTCAACGCTGTACAGAATTTTTAAAGTGGGCTTTTGGGTTGGAAATGGGGGTTTTGGGATGTTCTGTTTGGGCCCAGATTTTCTTTGAGTGCTACAGTTGTGCTTGGGGCCCACTTCGGTAAATTTGATCAATCGAAAATTTTAAACAGGTTAGTTCACAGTATTTACATTATATCTGTGACCGTGAATTTCATTTGATATGCAAATCCTGTCTAACTGCTATAGCCTTTTTAAACGGATTTGCGAACGTGACATTTACGTTGAGGTTCTGTATTGTGCTGTGATATTGCGGATTGGTCGTGGGGATAGCCTGGTTGCAGTGGTAGTACAGTTTTGTTTTTATATGTACATTTGATATTGCGGGGCGAGCGTCCAACATATGTGGACTGCCGTCACTGCCTGTTTGTATTATTCTTTTGGGGCACGAACGGGTTGAGGTCGATGTACCCGTTGCATGTATATTTTACTTTCTGTACTAGGATTACCCCGTGGAGGGTTGCACGGATAGCCGGGTTCTAGAGGGCAACGGGCCCGCATCTCATGGCATTGAGACGGAGGGGGCTTTACTCTAGAATTGGCGGGCTATTCGCCGCACTCGTAGGGGGTATAGGTTGACCCAGGAGGGGTGCCCAAGTTACCGGATTCCGTGAAGTGCTGGGTGGTCCATTCACGTTGCTGAAGGGGGCTGCCTCGCTTCAGGTTTTGGCGGGTAACTTGCCGCGCCCGTAGGGTTCTAGGATTTCATTGTACAGGCTATCCATACGACCAGGGGAACGTCGAGTTTCAGTAGCAGCTCTATGAAACCCGGGGATCCCAGATATCTGTATTATTCTGTGATGCTTATTACATTTCTGTGATGTTGCATTTTATCACGACTTGAGCGAATATTATATATTGATATATATACTAGTAGATGTTGTATATGTTTTGCATCCGCGCTAGTCCATTCCCCGCTCTGTCGTTAGTTAAGTAACCTAATGGGTGATGACAGGACCCAGTGACGAATGCGGATGGCATATACGTACATCATTATTTTCGTTCTTTGTGGTGTGATAAATTGATGGGACTGCGTTGATTCGGATCAATGCAAGCTAAATAAACCTATTCTGATGTTGTTGGAACAATTTTTCAAAAAGCTGTTATTGCAAGGGCGTTCTCTTTTGTTTTGCACAGTGGTATTCGGTTATGAATATCCAGCACCTCAGTCGACGAGGCAAGGGCCGAGATCCCTTCACCGGGAGTGACCCCTTGGACAGAAGTTTGTGTCAGGGAAATAACTTCACTATAGCCGATTACTTTTGCTTTGCATCGTGGTATTCAGTTGGAATATCCTGCACCTCATCCTACGGGGAAAGAGCCGAGATCCCTTCACCGGGAGTGACCTCTTTAGCAAAGGTTTTCGTTACTATATTTTTATAATGCTATCCGGTTCCTTCAACGATATCAAGTTCATTATGTTAAAGGTTTTTCGCCAAAAACCATTCGTAGCCCTCCATCATTTCAGACGGGTAGCACGTAGTATTCATGCTATGTTTGTTGGCCTTAGTCAAGGCATAGTGTATGGTAGCTGCTTGTTACCTTTCTGCTGCATAGATAGATGCGTTGGTTTGGGACAGTCGTATAGCCTTGTTGGCCCTAATCAAGGGCTTGTACGGGTGGGTCCAAATTAACCTGGACAATGACAGGTAGAACTTGATATGTGACTTATGATTTGTTGGCCTTAGTCAAGGTCATAAGAGCATGGGGCAAAAATCACATCGGGTGTTTCTAAAAAAACTGAAACTTGCCAGATATGCGCATACCTTCTGGAGTGTGATAACGTGAGCGGATTCCGTCATGTTATCATGCGATGATAGTTGGATCCCGATTCCCACTGATGAGTTGGTTTACTCCTCGGGTGATCCCGACTAATTCTTCTTTCAGGTTTAGGGAAGAATTTGACGTTACAGTGGGAGGTTTTCTGATTAGATAAAGTGATAACCATTCTGATCTAGGTTAGAGTGTACGCTGAGTGTTTCTTTTCTCTCTCTCTTTGGCAGCGACCATGACCCGACCCTAGACTATGACTCAGTGACCAAAATTAACCGAACCTTCTTAAACACTGGCTTTTGGATTGTCAGAGTTGCAAACCTCTTTGCCACTCCTACTTTTACCCTTTTCTCCGGAACACCCCGTATTAGTACGAACGTCCACTTCCAATGGACAAAACCATCGTATGGTTATATACGAACTCGATGGATTTTATTCGAGGATGATTTCCGGTTCTGGAGAAAACGATTAGGACTATTCAGTTGTCTTTTCTTTTTACCTTCTCTCAGGTTGCGAGTGCTCCTTGGATTAGGGGATAGTACACCTATTACGCAAATTGGATAGTCTTCTTCCAAACCTTAGGCTGGTGCCGAACGGTAGGGAATGAAGAAAACTAATTAGCCTAAACGGTGTACAGAAGGTATTAAGTAAAGACAAAGAAATGGATTATTAAGAGGGCAAAGTAAATTGCGACTGCTATTCACGACCAAACCAAGTATTTCTTCGCCAATCCTAAATCACCTTTGTATTTCTCTAGGACACTCCGTATCACTACAAAAATCCACAGTTTATTGGATACTCCATCGTATGGTTATATACGAACTCGAAAGGAACTTGTTCCAGTTCGGGGATGGATTCTGGTTCAGGAGAAATAGGAATAAGGTTTATTCGGTTGTCTTTTATCTTCACCTTCTCTCGCATTGCGAGTGCTCCTAGGATTAGGACAGTACACCCATTATGCTTATTGGATAGTCTTCTTCCAAACCATAGGCTGGTGCCGAACGGTAGGGAAGGAAGAAAACCATTTTGCCTGAGAGGGTATACAGAAGGTAATGACTAAAGACATATAAAGGGATTTGGAGAGATGGCAAACAATTATACGGTTACAGTTGTGAATCTGGATAATGGAAGGGGCATTACTAGGAATACCGGAATACCCTATCGAAACATTTTAATGTTTCAGTTTCACTGTGTACTGTTAAAAGAAAACTGATTTCCCAATTATCCCTTGCTCCAGGGTATGTATTTACCAGGTATGATTCTTACATCTGTATGGTTTTACAGATGATGAGTAGGAGTAAGTTATTGGGAATTAGGTGATTATTCTCATTATATCAAAATTCGTTGTAATTGGTGATATTTGAGGAAGTCACCAGGGTTGTTTGCCGGATGGCAAATATTTGGTTTTGAATATCCGCTCTTATGCACCAATTTCAAATTGATATATCTGTACGTCTATTTTTATAGAGTGAGATATACTTTTTGAAATTATGTCGATGACATTTACCTATATCAGTGGATGATTAGGAAAGGAGCATTAAACAGCGCTGTAATTCTTCTTAACCATAAGTACAGTTTTCAAACTACGACACACAGGGAATGAGTTATTAGACTCAAGGGACATATACAGAGTATTGTATGTTGTCTAGTGTCCATTAGGACAGAGGGGTTGGTCCTCGTACTATATTCGGTTTACTTGTGACTTCTCTAGTTCTTAGACATGTGTTTCGTGTAAACACAAGGTCTGAGTTTTGAGAAGTTATAAGTATAAGATTAAAGTAGAGAACCAGGTATTGTAAGTATCGGGATTCTTCAAGGTGGTCGAAAATGTAGATACTTGTGTAGGGTATTCAGTTGATAGTAATGATTAAGAGAACTTGTTTCTCTTTCAGGTTACTCATAATTGGAAGCACTCCTAAGTTCAGTAACGTTGATCGGCCTCTTTCCATTTAGTTGACATGCACCGGAGACAGCTGCATGATTTGAATCTGGTTCAATTAAATCAGTGCCTCTGGTTCTATATTGGATATAGAACAGTTCATATCTTAACGATGTTAAGGTACGGTGAGTTGTCCGGCTTATGCTTAAAACCAGACTCTGGATAACTCAAGGCACGTTTCAGTAATGGCTGTTTGTGGGTTGACCCAGGCTACTACTAGGGCTGACTTTCTACCATCTGGAAGATCAATAGTGATATTGTTCTTGACTCGCCACAGTTTTAACAAAAATGGATTTTTTCTGAAAACAGTAGTGGGAGTATGGTAGAACTGGAAGTAATTCAAGAACCGCAAACGATTACTGAAGATTTGATAAGAACCTAAAGATTCAATCTGGCTTGACATTCTATTGGCCACTCCGCAGATATGGTGGGTAACCTCAGCCACACGAGAGGTACTCCGGTTGCCTCAAGGACGGTGACAGGGAGGTTCTTGTTTAACCAGACTTTCTACTACTGTTGTTCCAGACTGTGAGACCCGGCAGGAGGATGAGTATAGCGTCGTTCTAAACTAGATTTGGAAGTGTACGTCTATATGACTCTACCAGAGGGTTGTCATAGTCAGTGGGAGCAGCGGAAGCATAGTGGACAAGTGGCTTATATCTATTTATAGACTTGAGCAGATATAGCGGAGGTAGATCATCTATTTCTGACGTGACAGTCATAGGTTTTACTTCATCAGAATAGGGGATGGATCTGTTAAGAAGGTAGTAGGGTGTGATGTCCTAGTATTTGGATGACATACACAGAGTAGGAAGTGAAATTCCTATACTACGGTCGGTTATACTTTGGTTGTCACACAGTGGTTTCTCCACATAGGATATGGATATTATATCAGATATTCTGGTTACTAGATCTATGGTTTTAGATCTAGATTTGGGTGCTTTCCCAATCAGGGTACTTAGTGTTAGTTATATGTATGCCCTAGAGGCCATTACTGTACATTGGATGTATATTGCAGTGGATGCTGGGACATATATAGGTAGGACTTTCTTACTCGACATGATAGTACGCTATCTGGTTGCTCTTTATTTTAACATGTACACTTTCTGTCTCTCTGTTACACGTTGATAAAGCCCTTAGGATGTGTACTCGACTTCCAGGACTATAATGCAGATCATACTAGTGGGGCATGGGTAGTCCATGAGTACATCCTTCAATGATCCTAGTCGTGGGAATATCGAGACGGGGCATCGATATTCCAGAGTAGACTAGCGTATATCTTCTCGACCCATGTGATGGGCGATGGATGATGCCATATCCATTGGTGTTTGACATTAGTGATAGTATGAGGGTGCTCAGTGGAGACTGGGTACACTGAACGGACTCGCCGAGAACTCTCATATGGTATTATACCTCACGTCAGATGGCAGTTCTCTGGTGACACTGGTACAGCTTAGTCTGTTGACCCGAGATCGTCATAGAGTCTTGTGTGTCTCCCACTGTGCTTTGATTTCCACCCTACCACGGCTCTACTGAGTCGTGCAAACAGGTGTTTTTGGGTACAGTCCCGATTCACATGGAGGCAATGAGCGATAGGAGGGGATTCGTCTCTCCCGGTATTGGGGGTTGATGTTGCGCTATGCTCGACTGGCCATAATAGGAAATCCCTGGCCAGGGTTTCAGTGATCTGCTGGTAAGTGTTATCAGTAGTTTCACACATGTTATGGACCTCACGTCGGCATGACTTATCAAGCTATTGGGGTCTGACGTTTACCACCCCTGGGCGAGATATGCGACATATCAGACGAATAGACCGGACTGTACGGTCAGTGTTACTGGTTGGATTCACAGGAGTGTGAGCGGGCTTGCTCGTCAATCATCTGATCGCTCAATACCCGGGTGGCCGTTATGTTTAGCAGACCGCTTGCGGCTTGTGGGTGTTTGATATGATCATCACCTGCTGCCGGCGTATTGACGAGTCTTTACAGTCCTACACAGAGGTTTCCTGGCTCAAGCGAAACGAAATAGGAGCGCATATGATATATGTGCGGGACCGAGAATAATGCGTGTATGTGATATCGTATTCGATTCTCACGATGAATGTATCGATTGGTTGTATGCGATATAACCTAGTTATCGAATCGAGGATTGATTCGATAAGTCGATACATCGGATATTAGTCGGTTATATGCGATATAACCGGATCGTTAAATCAAGTGTTGATTTAATGATTTAATGTATAATTATATATTTGATATATTACTTTGCATTAAGTAGTATTTGTTCACTTAAAAAGGATTTTCTCACTTGAAATGCACAAGTTGTATATGTGATATATTTTTGTGCACTTGTTTGTATCATGTTTGATGATACATGCAAACTTGGGTTTGTGTAAAGAATTAAACCATGGTTATGTTAATGGTTAAGGTTTTGATTTACTCACTTATTCATTTATCTATTTATTTTGGTTAAAAAAAAGGAAAAGGAAAACAAAAATGGTTGCTTTCAAACAAGAAACTTCTTGATGCTTCATGCATCTTTGACTAAAGTAACCATTCTTGTCTTCTTCTCCTAACCCTAACCATTCAACTTAACCCTAGTTAGTTCTCTACACTAAACCATGGTTGAAATTATGATAAGTATCATTTTGTTTTCCATTTGAAAAATACTTATCATAATTCCTTTCTTTTTCTTCTTCTTCTTCAACAATGAAGAAAAGCTTGCTACCATCAATGGAAACATGAGAAAAAGAGTGAGAAATCTAATTCTAAAGTGAACCCACTTCCTATTTCTTCATCCTCTACTACTTGCCATGTAGTATAGGGTGTTTTCTTCACAAGTTTCATGACTTGGTGAAGGTGGAGCTTGATCTTGAGTTGCCTCGACGTAGATCATCTTCGGCATCGAAGTCGACGACCTAGCCCGATATTTTCTCCGATGAAACCACCGCAAGAGTCCGGATTCCGATAGGTACAGCGGAAGGACGTCATCATGGAGCCTAGGAAGTGGAGGACCGGATCTACAAAGGTTGTAGTCACTTCCCTTTTAGTTAAAGTTGTTAACTTACACTGCATCGCCTATACCTCTAGTTACGATCCGTATTAGGGTTTGTAGGCACATAAGAAATTTTTGAATTGGCCATGTTTAATCACTTGTGAGACCTCATGGGTGTGCCTAGGAACCCTACAGTGGTATCAGAGCCTAGCTAGAGCCTTAGGCGATGCGTAGACGGAGTTGGAAGTCCGATCGAACCGAAACCCTAATCTCAAATTGCTCTCTGTATATTATTTGAAATCGGGGATTTTTCATGATTAAAAATATGCAGAAAAATAAGCAGGGTCATATATGAATTACTGTGAAAAACTAGGGCCTAATTCAATTAAAGCACCGCGGAACCGCGGCACAAGCCTTGCATGTGCGGCGGTTCCGCGGCCGTACGGTCTCCTCTTTCATTGCATTTTACACAGTAATTCCTATATTGTAGTTCAGGTTTTCCTGGGAATTTTTAATCTGAACTCAAGAGTTGAGTTTTCTGGGTTGTATTAGGAGTTTGGAGATTCGATCGGACTGTCTAATTTTGTCTGTGTTTTTTTCCGGGTAATTTTAGAATATGTTAAAAAGTTCGACCGGATATAAATACCCACTTTTTCCCCTGCCGGGAAATTTCCAATTGTTGGATTTTTCCGTCGTTTAATGACGTTCTAAGTAGTGCAAGTAACACGATGGTCCCTCTAGAAGACAACAAACCTTAACTCGATTATGTGACCGTCTTGAACTGCCCTTTGAACCTTAGGGTTTGGGGCAGTACGGCATGCCACATGTGAGGCATTGGCTTGACCCTTCTACGGCTGGACCGTTGGTACTGAGGCACGAAGTGAATGTTTTTAAACTTATTTCATGTGCTGAGCTGTCGGGAAAACTTGGGTGTTCGATTGTTCGATCGGAAAGTTTAACATTTTCTATCTTATCCGGAATGTGATACAACATTTGGAATTCACAAGTAGTTATGAGATAACTGAATGAATGTTATAAACATAGTAGTTTAGTCTCACTTGATCGATTGCCACGGAATTTTGATGTGATCAAAAGTCCATCGCAATCACGTAGCGTACGCGGATACTCGCCGGGTAAACTTAATAGACTACTACACCCCATAGCCCCGACCAAGTGACTGTAGGAGAACCCCGTCGCCGAAAGCATCCGTTCGGGTGCTCGCTGCAGCGGTGTTCCGCCTTGGTGCAATTCGTCGACGGCATCGGGGGTCCGGTCGTCTACTAAAGTTTGCGACAAGCATTCGATCTGATTGCCGGGAATCCTGTTGAATTGCCCGACTTGATATTGAAAAGATTTTTTGATAATGAGACTAAAATGCGGGGTTTATAATTGTTAGGCATGCGTTGTATAAGGAATTCATTTGATTAGGCATGCGTTGTATATGCAGGTTGCGGATTCCAACTGTTGTAGTCTTACACTTTCTTTTCTGTGACCGTAAGTGTAATATATGATATCGCTGGTTTCGTTGCTATATGTCAACGACAATTGGGATACGCATATTTACTTACGTTGATGACATGTGATGTTATGTGTTGCTGGATCTGTTATATTGGATCGTCGTGTTTGAATAGCCGTGTTTTTTTTATGTGAGATGAGTGTTTTTCCTTTTCATTCATGTAAAAACTTGTATGTAATATTCTTTTATTGGGGCACTTCCAGGTTGCGGATGATGTCACCATTTGTATATTATTTACTTTTCCGCATTAGGATATACCCAAGGAGGGGAGCACAAGTAACCGGGTTCTAGGGTCCAGTGGGAGACCTGTTAGTGTATATGCCCTAGAGGCCATTACTGTATGATACTAGTTTGTATATTACTTAATGGAAGCTTGGGATATTCACCTTGTATATACAATCTTGCTCAAAATAGTAGTATGCTACTTGGTTTGTTTCTACTTCAATGTGTACATGTGTTTATTTTATTATATCACCTATACGCATTAGTGGAGCCCTTAGGATCTTTGCTTGATTACCAGCGTTGTGATGGCAGTCACACTAGTGGGGCTGGGTAATCTATAAGCACATCCTTATGCAGGTCCCTAGTCGCAGGACTATCGAGACAGGGCATCGATACTCCGGAGTAGACTAGCGCATGCGCTTCTCATCCCAGTGTGGGAGACGGTCTGTCCCACAGCCGTCAGTACGTCGTACTGGAGATAGTATGCGGGTGCTCGTTGGGTTACGAGTACACTGGACAGGACTCGTCGGGAACTGACCCGTTGGCGTTATACCTATCGTCAGTTATCAGTTCCCAGGTGACATGAGTACAGCTTAGTCCGCTGACTTGACACTGTCACTTTGCCTCGAGTATGTTCCCACTGTACTTTGATTATTACCCTACCACGGCTCAAGGGAGTCGTGCAAACAGGTAGTAGTTGGGTGCAGTCCCGAAGCACTTGGAGGCAGTGACGGTTAGACAGGATTCGTCTCTCCCGGTATTGGGGGTTGACATCGCGCTGTGTCTAGGAGAGCCATTACATGAGTAGTCCCTGGCCAGGGCAAGCGGGATATACTGGTAGGCTTCCAGTGTTATCTCAGGGTGTATTGGACTTCACTCCGACATGACTTGTACCGCTATTAAGGGACTGACGTTTACCGCCCCCCTAGGCCCGCCATGCGATGTATCAGACGAACAGACCGGACTGTACGGAGATTGCCACATTCAGGCTCAGTAGGAGTTCAGATGGGTTTCACCTCGTCAGTCTTCTTGTCGGCATCTACCTGGGGACCGTTACGCACAGCTAGTGCCGCTTGCGGTCTGTGGTTAAACCCACTGCCAGCGTAGTGTCGAGTCTTTAGAGTCCCACACAGAAAGCTATTTGCCTTTAGGCAAAAGAGTAGAGGTCGCATGGTTTTGCGACAGGGTCCGGTCACATCCGTGCACTTGTGCACGTACAGTGTCCGGACAGTTAACTCTAGCGGGCTTTGGTTTAAGCCAGATCCTAGTGTACGTTTTGGGATTGGTTTTATCCAGTATGTATTTGTGTTCCTCGGAACGCGAATGCGGGTGTGTATGCACAGTTGACGGAGAGACAGAGGTAGAGGATTCTCATTAGGGTTATTGACCGTTGACTGTTGACTATTGACTTTTTGCTCAACCCTAATAAGAATATGATATGTAATTAACAATAATATTAATTAAGTATTGTGGTGACATGGTTGTTGAGGGGTTGACTTTGTTGACTTGTTATATTTGTTGACCGGTTGACTAGGTTGGACTAGTTGACCATCATGATGACAATGGCTATCATTTCATGGCAAAGACTTTTCACTTGCTTGTTCTCTTGTGCAATATGAGTGCATGAAATGATATAGCCATTTTGACTTAAACCATTTACACTATACTTGATTACTATTTTTGTGATGATGGTTTTGGATTATGAGAGCCAAGTGAGAAAAGTCTTGCTCATTCTATCAATTTCATTCTCTCTCTTGTGTTATTGAGCTCTCATCTTCTTCCTCTTGCTCTCCCTATCTTTACTCTATGGTTCACTTGTCTCATATGTTGAGAATCAAGAACCATAGAGAAAATCCCAACACACTCTCCTCTACTCACTCTAGTTCACAAGGTTTAGCAAACCGAGTGAACTAGTTTCTTCAAAGACCAAAGAAGAAGCCAAAGGTAGAAGCTTTCAGGTGGATCGATCTTCGGCGCAAGGAGACGACGGGGTGAAGCCGATCCGGACAACCATCGAGGCTTGAAGACGAAGGAGTTCAAGAAAGAAAGGTATAACCCCCTAACCGAGTAGTTAACAACTCCTAGTTAGGTTGTTAGTTAGATGTTTAACAAAGATCCGGTTTTGAGTCTATGTTACCACCTCTAGAAAATTGTTTTTCACCAAATTCCGCATGCCCGAAAGTACCGGGAGAGGTAGCATTGACTTACAGTGGTATCAGAGCCTTGTTAAACTCTACCTAACTTGTTAGCATAGTAACTAGAAATTCGATCGGAGAAAAATTCGCGAAATACACCCGGATTTCAAACTTTCTGTCGATTTTCAAAGTGCTGCAAAAATTATTTGACATATACCAAAAATCGACTCAGGGTTTTTAGAGTATACTGTAGAAAGACGGTCCCCTGATCTCATCAAAGCGCCGCGGAAACACGGCAATTGCTTGCTATTGCCGCGGTTCCGCGGCCGTCTTGGCTCCTCTCTAGGTCTTCTTTGCTACAGTATGCTTATAGGGGTATTTTGGGATTTTTGGAATATATATTTTGTGCCCAGATTTTCCAGAACGAAAATTTTGTGTTTGGGGCCTGAAAATCCGTATTTTTTATTGAACTTCTAAGAGACTTAAGCTGACGGGTTTTTCTGTGATGTGATATTTGTATTGAACGTCTGCTAATCGCTATATGTCGATTAGTGGGGGTTATACAAATCTGTGATCTGTAATGCTGCTGGAATGTGTATATGAATCCGTTGGATTGTCGCGGGTGAATAGCCGGGGGTTGTGAGACGAGAGTTTTTCTTTTCTTTCAATTCAAGTAAATTTGTAAATTGATGTAATATTATTTGTATGACCGCACAACCGGGTCGGGGTTGTAGCCGTCATTGTATAATTTCTTTTTACTGTTTTTGCTCCTATGATAGAGCCGTGGAGGGGGTGCACAAACTACCGGGTATCTCGAAGTGCCGAGTGGCCTACTCACGGTGTTGAGGGAGGTTGCTCCACTTCGGGTACTTGGCGGGTAGTTTGCCGCACCCGTAGGGGTCTTGGGTGGGGTATTGGCTATTCACCGCGACCGTGTAATCTGCTTTTCGTTACAGGCTCGTACGAATTGCGGATTCCTAGTATATCCAATGTATTCATCTATGATCTGAAATGGCTATCATTGCAATATATCTATATATGATATTATTTAGGCGTTGCTTATGTTTTACAGCCGCGCTAGCCCAGCCCCCGCTCTGTCGTTAGTTAAGTAACCTAACGGGTAATGACGGGGCCCCGTGGCGAATGCGAATGGCATAAGCGTACGTCATATTTTGGTTGTTTTCTACAATGGTAGGATTAAATGATGGGACACATTAAAAGAACAAATGCAAGAATATCACACATTAAAAGAACTAATGCAAGAAAAATAAACCAAGTAAAATTCGTTGGAACACTTTCGAAAAACCACTCGGTTCTTTTCAAAACTAACTTTTAAATGCGGAGCTTGAGCCACTCCTTTTAAAAGCTATCTCGTTCCATCGATTATATCAAGTTCACTACGTTCACGGTTTAGCCAAAACCATTCGTAGCCCTCCGTCGTTTCACATGGATGGTCAATATTATTCAAGCTATGTTTGTTGGCCAAAGTCAAGGCATAGTGATTGGTCGCTATTGGGTATTCATGTGCAGCATAGATAGATGCGTTAGTTTGGAACAGTCATGCTACCTTGTTGGCCAAAGTCAAGGGTAGGTGCGGGTGGATTCAAATTAACCTGGAGAACGACGGGTAGAACTTGACATATGACTTATGATTTGTTGGCCAAAATCAAGGTCATAAGAGCATGGGGCAAAAAATCCACATCGGGAGTTTCAAAAGAACTGAAACTTGCTAGTGTTGCATACCATTTGGAGTGTGATGATTCTGGTAGGATTCCTTCAGTTTCGTCACGCAATGATATTTGGACCCCGATCCTAATGTGAGTATATGCTGCTCCTCGGGAAATTTCTTACTTAACGATCAATGCTATAAACGAAGTAGGTGTCTAGAAAGGTGTTAGCGGGGCTACGCCCCCAGGGAAAAGAGGTTATTTAATTAAGAAACTTCGCGAAAGGGTTGGAAAACCTCCCTCGAAGTACCGACACTGGCTTGGCTGAACGGTTAAGCAAGTATTGTACGGTGAGATTGACCCTGACTAATTCTTCCTTTTTGGTTTGAGGAGGGATTCGAGAAAAAGTGGGAGCCATCCTGTTTAGACAAACTAAAAACCATTCTAAACTTGCAAGAGCATCATACTGAGTGTTTCTTCTCTCTCCTAATTGCAGCGACCAATCGACATGACTGGACTTAAGTTACTCCTAGATAAAAACATACTGACAGGGCCAAACTACAAAGATTGGCTCAGGAATGTCAAGATGGCAATCACTTACGACAAGCTGGGGTATCTTCTTACCACCAAACCTCCCCCTGTCCCAGGTCCCAAAACCAGCGTCGCGGATAAGGAAATCCGTAAGACCTGGGAACTAGACTGCGCGAAGTCCAAGTGCCTCGTGCTTGCCTCTATGGACAATGAACATCAGAGGAGGCACGAGAATATGGACCTGGAATCCATATTTCTTCATACAAAAGAACTGTATGGAGAGCAATCTCGTATCGCAAGATACGAACTGTCGAAGAAGTTATTTTCGGCAAGATTGGCCGTCGGATCATCGGTAGCGGAACACGTGCTTAAGATGATTGGCTACATTGAGGAGCTCGCGGACCTTGGGACCACGTTGGAGAATGAGCCCTATACGGACTTGATTCTCCAGTCCCTTCCTTCCACTTACGCCCAGTTCATACTGAACTTCAACTTACAAGAAAAGGAAGTTGAACTTTCAGAACTCCTCAACATGCTGAGGAGCGCAGAGGGCACCCTACAGAAAGGTAGGGAAACATCCACTTTGTTTTTAGGAGGATCTTCTTCTTCTAGGTCCAAGGCGAAAGCCAAGGGAAAGAAGAAGAAAGCCCTCGCCTAACCAAGGGGCGGTGTTAGTAAAGTGGATACGAAGGGAAAGGCAAAAGCAACAAAGAAAGTAGGAAAGCTTGTGGATAAGGAAGAATGCTTCTATTGTCATAAGAAGGGACACTGGAAGAATGATTGCAGGGCTTGGAAAGCCAGAACACAGGATCTGAAGCAGGTTGCGGCTTCAGGTTCAGGTGTGTATGTTATTGAAAACTGTCTTTCAATAAACTCTACTTCCTGGGTATTGGATACCGGATCAGGATCTCATATCTGTAATTCTTTGCAGGCGTTGAGAAACTGTAGGATTTTGAAGGCAGGTGACATGACCCTCAAAGTTGCAAACGGAGCTACATGGAAGCTAAGGCCGTGGGGGACTATCACCTGGGAATGTCAGATGGACATGTTTTGGTTTTGCGTAATTGCTTTTTTGTACCCAACGCAACTTGTAATATCATTTCTGTATCTTTGGTTTCTAAAGAAGGTTATGAATTTGCGTTTGTAAGCAACGTTGTAAACATTCACCTTAAACAAGTTCTGATTGGGTCAGGTACATTAAGCAATGGTATATACGTATTAAACCAACCACAGATTTTCAATGTCCAGAATACACACAAAAGAAAGTCTCCGGAAATAAATCAGACTTTCTTGTGGCATTGTAGACTGGGTCACATCAATGAGAGAAGGTTAACAAAGTTACATACAGAAGGATATTTGAATCCGTTCGAATATCAGTCGTATGCCACTTGTCAATCCTGTCTCAAAGGAAAGATGACAAAGACTCCGTTCACTGGACACGGAGTAAGGGCGAGCGAGCTCTTGGGACTCGTACACAGCGACGTGTGCGGTCCAATGTCTACACATGCGCGAAGCGGTTATTCTTACTTCATTACTTTTACGGATGACTTTTCAAGGTACAGTTATGTCTTCTTAATGAAACATAAGTCCGAAGCCTTTGGAAAATTCCAGGAATATAAGAATGAAGTAGAAAAACAAACCGGCAAAAGTATCAAGATCCTAAGATCGGATCGAGGTGGTGAATACTTGAGTGCCGAATTCCTGGACTATTTAAAAGAGAACGGAATTCTCTCTCAGCTTACTCCTCTATATACTCCGCAACATAACGGTGTATCGGAGAGACGGAACCGAACCCTATTGGATATGGTACGGTCCATGATGAGTAACGCTGAGTTACCGCGATCATTCTAAGGGTATGCGCTAGAATCAGCTGCATACCTTTTGAACCGAGCTCCCACTAAGACTGTGCCTACTACACCATATGAGATGTGGTGTGGGAAGAGACCCTATCTTAATCACATTAAGACATGGGGAAGTCCAGCTTTTGTCAAAAAGCAGCATGCGGACAAGCTCGAGGCACGCTCAGTACAGTGCAAGTTCGTGGGATATCCAAAGAACTCCAAGGAATATTTCTTCTACTGCGAAGAGGATCAAAAGGTTTTTGTTTCTCGTCATGCCTACTTCTTGGAAACTGAGTTTTTGGAAAACCAGATAAGTGGGAGCACAGTAGAACTGGAAGAAATTCCAGAACCATGAGCTATTACTGAATGCTTAGTGGAACCAGAGGGTTCAAAAGAACAGGACATTCCTACGCCGCTCCGCAGGAGTAGTAGGCAGTCTCATCCGCCCGAGAGATACTGCGTTTTTCTCATAGATGGGGATAGAGAGGATTGCATCATAGATTATGATGAGCCTTCTAGCATCCAGCAGGCCGTTCAGAGCGTTGACTAAGTAAAATGGCTGGATGCAATGCGGACCGAAATGGAGTCCATGTACACCAACAAAGTATGGACGTTGGACATTGCTCCAGACGGGGTAAAACCCGTAGGATGCAAGTGGATCTTCAAAAGGAAGATTGGTGTAGATGGACAGGTTGAGACCTATAAAGCTAGACTTGTTACAAAGGGTTTCCGTCAAAGACCTGGCTTGGACTATGACGAAACCTTTTATCCAGTGGCTATGCTGAAATCCATTCGGATCCTTCTTGCCATTGCTGCCTTCCACGATTATGAGATCTGGCAGATGGACGTAAAGACCGCTTTTCTAAATGGAAATTTAGAAGAGTGTGTCTATATGGACCAACCGGAGGGTTTCATTCAGAGTGAGAGCAGCGGAAAGGTGTGCAAGTTGCTTAAGTCCATCTATGGACTAAAGCAGGCATCGCGGAGTTGCAACATCTGTTTTGATGAGACGGTCAAGGAATTTGGATTTATCAAAAATCCAGATGAACCATGCATCTATAGTAGATTTGTACCGAGAACTGTAGTATTCCTCGTTTTGTACGTGGATGACATTCTCTTAATAGGAAATGACATTCCTATGCTCCAATCTGTCAAAGGGTTCTTGTCACACAGGTTCTCCATGAAAGACCTGGGTGATGCCTCATACATCCTGGGGATCCGGATCCCTCGTGATAGATCCAAGAGGATATTAGGACTTTCACAGTCCAGGTACATCGACACCATATTGAAGAGATTCAGTATGGAAGATTCTAAGCGCGGTAACCTACCGGCTTGTCACGGGATCACCCTCTCTAAAGAGATGTCTCCTAAGACTGATTTGGAGAGGGATCGCATGTCTATTATACCCTACGCTTCTGCGGTAGGCTCTATAATGTATGCGATGTTGTGTACCAGACCGGATGTAGCTTATGCACTGAGTGTGGTAAGCCGATATCAGTCAAACCCTGGGGAGAAACACTGGATAGCGGTAAAGAACATTCTCAAGTACCTGAGAAGGACTAAGGAGATGTTCTTGGTGTATGGCGGAAAAGACCTCCAGATCGAGGCCTTTGCTGACTCCAGCTTCCAGAGTGACAAGGATGATTCCAAGTCCATGTCGGGTTTTGTCTTTAACCTCAATGGAGGGGCGGTGTGTTGGAAGAGTTCCAAACAGGAAACCGTTGCAGACTCGACGATGGAAGCGGAATACATCGCTGCATCTGATGCCGCAAAAGAAGCTGTCTGGATAAGGAAGTTCTTGAAAGAACTTCAGGTAGTTCCGTCCATTGTTGATCCAATACTTCTGTATTGTGACAACAACGGGCTATAGCTTTAGCGAAGGAACCCAGGTCCCATCAGAGATCCAGACACATCTTGAGGCGGTATCACCTGATCAGGGAGATCGTGGATCGCCAGGAGATCGAGGTTCGGAGGGTTGCTTCAGAAGATAACACTGCAGATCTATTCACCAAGGCCTTTCCCCAGACTCGGTTCGAGCGGCTGATCGAGATGATAGGTCTTCGATACGCCAGTTCATGGCCTTAGTGCAAGTGGGAGATTGTTAGTGTATATGCCCTAGAGGCCATTACTGTATCATACTAGTTTGTATATTACTTAATGGAAGCTTGGGATATTCACCTTGTATATACAATCTTGCTCAAAATAGTAGTATGCTACTTGGTTTGTTTCTACTTCAATGTGTACATGTGTTTATTTTATTATATCACCTATACGCATTAGTGGAGCCCTTAGGATATTTGCTTGATTACCAGCGTTGTGATGGCAGTCACAATAGTGGGGCTGGGTAATCTATAAGCACATCCTTATGCAGGTCCCTAGTCGCAGGACTATCGAGACAGGGCATCGATACTCCGGAGTAGACTAGCGCATGTGCTTCTCATCCCAGTGTGGGAGACGGTCTGTCCCACAGCCGTCAGTACGTCGTACTGGATATAGTATGCGGGTGCACGTTGGGTTACGAGTACACTGGACAGGACTCGTCGGGAACTGACCGGTTGGTATTATACCAATCGTCAGTTATCAGTTCCCAGGTGACATGAGTACAGCTTAGTCCGCTGACTTGACACTGTCACTTCGCCTCGAGTGTGTTCCCACTGTACTTTGATTACTACCCTACCACGGCTCAAAGGAGTCGTGCAAACAGGTAGTAGTTGGGTGCAGTCCCGAAGCACTTGGAGGCAGTGACGGTTAGACAGGATTCGTCTCTCCCGGTATTGGGGGTTGACATCGCGCTGTGTCTAGGAGAGCCATTACACGAGTAGTCCCTGGCCAGGGCAAGCGGGATATACTGGTAGGCTTCCAGTGTTATCTCGGGGTGTATTGGGCTTCACTCCGACACGACTTGTACCGCTATTAGGGGACTGACGTTTACCGCCCCGCTAGGCCCGCCATGCGATGTATCAGACGAACAGACCGGACTGTACGGAGATTGTCACATTCAGGCTCAGTAGGAGTTCAGATGGGTTTCACCTCGTCAGTCTTCTTGTCGGCATCTACTTGGGGACCGTTACACACAGCTAGTGCCGCTTTCGGTCTGTAGTTAAACCCACTGCCAGCGTAGTGTCGAGTCTTTAGAGTCCCACACATAAAGCAATTCGCCTTTTGGCAAAAGAGTAGAGGTCGCATGGTTTTGCGACAGGGTCCGGTCACATCCGTGCACTTGTGCACGTACAGTGTCCGGACAGTTAACACTAGCGGGCTTTGGTTTAAGCCAGATCCTAGTGTACGTTTTGGGATTGGTTTTATCCAGTATGTATTCGTGTTCCTCGGAACGCGAATGCGGGTGTGTATGCACGTTGACGGAGAGATAGAGGCAGAGGATTGTCATTAGGGTTGTTGACCGTTGACTGTTGACTATTGACTTTTTGCTCAACCCTAATGAGAATATGATATGTAATTAACAATAATATTAATTAAGTATTGTGGTGACATGGTTGTTGAGGGGTTGACTTTGTTGACTTGTTGACTTTGTTGACTGGTTGACTAGGTTGGACTAGTTGACCATCATGATGACAATTGCTATCATTTCATGGCAAAGACTCTTCACTTGCTTGTTCTCTTGTGCAATATGAGTGCATGAAATGATATAGCCATTTTGACTTAAACCATTTACACAATACTTGATTACTATTTTTGTGATGATGGTTTTGGATTATGAGAACTAGGTGAGAAAAGTCTTGCTCATTTTATCATTTTCATTTTCTCTCTTGTGTTCTTGAGCTCTCATCTTCTTCCTCTTGCTCTCCCTCTCTTTAGTCTAGGGTTCACTTGTCTCATGTGTTGAGAATCAAGAACCATAGAGAAAATCCCAACACACTCTCCTCTACTCACTCTAGTTCATAAGGTTTAGCAAACCGAGTGAACTAGTTTCTTCAAAGACCGAAGAAGAAGCAAAAGGTAGAAGCTTTCAGGTGGATCGATCTTCGGCGCAAGGAGACGACAGGGTGAAGCCGATCGAGACAACCATCGAGGCTTGAAGACGAAGGAGTTCAAGAAAGAAAGGTATAACCCCCTAACCGAGTAGTTAACAACTTCTAGTTAGGTTGTTAGTTAGATGTTTAACAAAGATCCGGTTTTGAGTCCATGTTACCACCTCTAGAAAATTGTTTTTCACCAAATTCCGCATGCCCGAAAGTACCGGGAGAGGTAGCATGGACTTACAAGACCATCTCGAGGAGTCGAGTCCGGGTCTCCTAACCCTAGAATTGGTAGGGTTGCTTGCTATTCTCGTAGGGGTCTAGGGGTGTGGGATTGGCTATTCATCACGACCGTGGAATCCGTGTTTTATACTGGCTCGTATTAAAAACACGGACGTCCTAGTATATCCAATATTTCATATGATACTTTCTGCTGCGTTATCTGTGATGTGATCAAGTGATTTGTTCAGATAGATATTATATATAGTATATATGATATATTATATAGACGTTGCTTATGATTTACACCCGCGCTAGCCCTGCCTCGTTCTGGCGTTAGTTACCTAACCTAACGGTGCAGACGGGACATTGTGGCGAATGCGGATGGCATAAGCGTATGTTATATTTATCTGTGATGTTTCGGTGGACTTAAATGATGGGATATTCATTAATATGATTAATGAAAGAAAATAAATCTATTTGATGTTGTGGAATCGAATTTCAAAATAAAACAGGTAGCTACAGTTCTTGCTTTGCATCGCGGTGTTCCTTGTAGAACATCCTGCACCTTATTCGATAAGGAAAGGACCGAGATCCCTTCACCGGGAGTGACTCCTTTAGCAATAACTGGCAGATGCTACACACTCGGTTTGTCTTTTGATTGCTTCTATAGTTTCTGCTTTGCACAGTGATATATATGATATATCCCGCACTTTATTCGACGAGGAAAGGGTCGACGATCCCTTCACCGGGAGTGACCCTTTTAACAAAACTAGAAAAGCCTAAAAAACACTCCATTTAAAAACCATTTGATTCCGCAACGAGATCAACTTCAAAGCGTTAAAGGTTTTCTTAAAAACCATTCGCAACCCTCCGTCATTTTAGGAAGTAGAGTACTTAGTATTCGTGCTACGTTTGTCGACCATAGCCGAGGCGTAGTGTGCGGTAGCTAAGTGATGTCTTCCTACACCGCATATGATGCGATTAGTTAGGACAGTCATGTGGCTTTGTTGACCTTAGACAAGGGTCATGTGGGTGGGTCTAATTAATCACGAAATGACGGGCATAACTTCACTAGTACCTATGATTTGTTGACCTTAGCCAAGGTCATAGGTGCAAGGGGTAAAAACCATTATCGGGAGTTTCAAGTGTTGAAATTTGCAATGAGATTGCATACCTTCTATGTGATAGTTGGATCCCGATACCCACTGCGAGTAATTGTTACTCCTGGGAGAGTTTTGCACTTTACAATTAGCCGATCAAGTAGGTGTCTAGAAAGGTGTCAACGGAATTACGCCTCTGGGAAAACGAGGTTTACTGTAATTAGGTCCGTGCGAAAGCACGGGGAAGCTCCCTCAAAGTACCGACACTGGCCTGGCTGAAAGATTGGCGAACTTGTAGAGTGTAATTAATCCCGGCTAGTCTTTCATTTTAAGGTTTGAAGGAAGATTTGATAAAAACAGTGGGAGCCATCCTGATTAGATAAAATAAATTACCAATCGAATATTGCAAGAGCGCACGCAGAGTGTTTTCATTTCTCTCTCTCCAGGTAGCGACCATATCACGCCTTAATCAAGATAATAATATGGATGTATTGACCGAACCCGCTTGTTATACTGAGCTGGGGAACGTTGGTCCCGCTCCAACTTATAATTGTTATAAGACAGAGCAGGAAATAGGGGAATATTAGAATTCCTATGCCGCCCAAACGAAAAAAGTGCATATGATGCATCTCCTTCGGGTGTGTTCATTACAAAGAACTGTTTCTCAGTATCCTCTGCATCCTGGGTATTTGATACCGGATCAGAATCCCAGATATGTAATCTGTTACAAAGGGCTACAAAAAGGTAGAAAAACTGAGAACGGGTGATAAGTTTCTTGAGACAGAAAACGGGGCATGTGTTGCAGCCAAGTCTGTTGGTCACTGTCACCCTGTATGACCAGTACATTGATTCTGAACGAATGTTATTAGATACCGAACCTGATATACAAAATCATATCAGTCTCTTTATTAGTAAAGAAAGGATATAATTTTGTATTGTTGGATAATGTTTTGAACATTTCCTATATCAAAAGTTGATCGGTTCAGGCACGTTATCTAAAAGCATTGATGTTCTAAATCAAACTACAGTTCCTAGTATACAGAACACACACAAGAGGAAGAGTTCATAAATGAACGAATCCTTCTTGAGGCATTGTAGACTAGGTCATATCAATGCTACCTGACTGACTGAAGTTACATTTTAGATGCATATTTAAATCAGTTTGAATTTACATCTTGTGAAACTTGCCAGTCATGTCACAAAGATTAGATGACCATAGCTCCGTTTATTGGGAACAGAGAAAGAGTTAATGAACTCTTGGGACTGATACATGATGATGTATGTAAGGTCTGCTGTCTACACATGCCAGGACTGGTTTTTTATACTTCATTACGTTCTCTGATAATCTCTCAAGATTCAGACATATGTTCCTATTGAAACACAAGTACGAACCTTTTGAAATATTCACAGAATATAAGCTAGAATTAGAGAACCAATACGGGTATAAGTATTATGTCCTATGATAAGATCAGGGAGGAGAATACATGTGCATGGCATTCCTGGAGTATTCTAAAAGAAAATGAGATTCTCTCTCAGTATTACTCCTCTGAATACACCACAGCACAATGGTGTATCGGGGCGGAGCAATCACACAATATTAGATATGGTGTTCTCTATGATGAGTATTACTGAGTTACCTATTTCCTTTTGGGGTTGTGCACTTGAGAAGCTACATACCTATTGAATTAGGTTCGAATCAAATCAGTGCCTACCACTCCATATGAGATATGGTATGGAAAGAGCCTATCTCTTTAGTTAGTTAAGATTTGAGGTTGTCCGACCTATGTCTAAAAGCAAAATCCAGACAAAATCAAGGCAAGGTCAGTTCAGTAGAACTGGAAAGCTTCCAGCTATACATAACTGCAGCTGATGATTTGACAGAACCAAAGGATTCTATAGTCCCCGACGAACCTCAGCCTCTCCACCGATCTGGTAGGGTTCCTCACCGGCCTGAGAGATACTTCGGTTTCTCGATGACAGTGGGAGCGAGGATTTCATCATGAGATGATGACCCAACTAGATTCGAGCAGGTCATCAAGAGTAGGGACTCTGTAAGAATGGCTGGATGCTTATCGATCTGAGATGGAATCCATGTACACCAGCAAAGTATGGACTTTGGCTGCTATATCTGAAGGGTTAAATCCCCATCAGGAGCAAGTATATCTTGAGAAGATTACTTGGTGTAGATGGAAAAGTTGAAACTTTCAAAGCTAGACTTGTTAAAGGTTTTTGTCATCAACCAGGCAAGGATAATGATGAAACATTTTCCAGGGACTATGCTTAAGTCCATCCAGATCCTACTTGCCATTGCTACATACCATGACTACGATATCTGGTGGTTGGGTGCCATGACTGCTTTTCTAAAATTATGATTTAGAAGAGAACGTCTATAAGAACACAGCCAGAGAGCTTCGTAAACAGTGGGAGCAGCGGAAACGTGTTCAGGTTGCTTTACAGAATAATGCAGGTATCGCAGAGTTGGAACGTCTGTTTTGATGTGGTAGTCGAAGTGTTTGACTTCATCAAAATGGTAGATGAACCTTGTATGTACAAAAAGGTATTAGAGAGTAAGGTGGTCATCCTCGTATTGTACGTAGACAACATACTCTTGATAGGAAAAGAATTTCCTATACTACGATCGGTCGATCTCCTCTTATCATATGGATTCTCCAATAGGATAAAGGTGATACCTCTTAAATCCTGGGTTTTGGATCTATGAGATAGATTTAAATGGATGTTAGGATTCTCACTAGTTGGAGTGAGATGGTATCAGTTGATCCTGTGGAGAATCACTGGAAGGGTTCCAGGGTGATAAAGACGAGTGAATGTCAGTCACAGGCATTGTCTTTACCCTCAGTGTAGGGACGGTATGTTGGAAGAGTTCCAAGATAGATACCGTGGAAAACTAGACGACAAAGCCTGGTAACATCGCTATTAAAGATACTACCAAAGAAACAGTTTGGGTGTATATTGGTTCATAAGATGAACAAGGTTCCTACCATTGTATGACAATGGAAGTATGGCTTTAGCCCAGGAACCCTGGTCCCATCAGTGACCCAGACATATTCTGAGGCAGCATCACCTGATCATGGAGATAGTTGATCTCCAGGGTGATCGAGGTTTGGAGAGTAGACTCAGAAGATAACACGGCGGATCCACTCACGAAGGCCTTTTCCCACAGAGAGACTTATATGGGATGGTTGAGTATTAGATACTACAACCACTGCTACAGATGGCCCTAGTGCAAGTGGGAGATTGTTAGTTATATGTATGCCCTAGAGGCCATTACTGTACATTGGATGTATATTGTAGTGGACGCTGGGACATATATAGGTAGGACTTTCTTGCTCGACATGATAGTACGCTGTCTGGTTGCTCTTTATCTTAACATGTAAACTTTCTGTCTCTCTGTTACACGTTGATAAAGCCCTTAAGATGTGTACTCGACTTCCAGGACTATGATGCAGATCATACTAGTAGGGCCTGGGTAGTCCATAGTACATCCTTCAATGTTCCTAGTCGTGGGAATATCGAGACGGGGCATCGATATTCCAGAGTAGACTAGCGTATATCTTCTCGACCCGTGTGATGGGCGATGGATGATCCCATATCCATTGGTGTTTGACATCATAGATGGTATGTGGGTGCTCAGTGGAGACTGGGTACACTGAACGGACTCGCCGAGAACTCCCAGATGGTATTATACCCCACGTCAGATGGCAGTTCTCTGGTGACACTGGTACAGCTTAGTCTGTTGACCCGAAATCGTCATAGAGTCTTGTGTGTCTCCCACTGTGCTTTGATTTCCACCCTACCAAAGCTCTACTGAGTCATGCAAACAGGTGTTTTTTGGGTACAGTCCCGATTCACATGGAGGCAATGAGCGATAGGAGGGGATTCGTCTCTCCCGGTATTGGGGGTTGATGTTGCGCTATGCTCGACTGGCCATAATAGGAAATCCCTGGCCAGGGTTGCAGTGATCTACTGGTAAGTGTTATCAGTAGTTTCACACATGTTATGGACCTCACGTCGGCATGACTTATCAAGCTATTAGGGTCTGACGTTTACCATCCCTAGGCGAGATATGCGACATATCAGACGAACAGACCGGACTGTACGGTAAGTGTTACTGGTTGGATTCACAGGAGTGTGAGCAGGCTTGCTCGTCAATCTTTTGATCGCTCAATACCCAGGTGGCCGTTATGTTTAGCAGACCGCTTGAGGCGTGTGGGTGTTTGATATGATCATCACCTGCTGCCGGCGTATTGACGAGTCTTTAGAGTCCTACACAGAAGTTTCCTGGCTCAAGCGAAACGAAATAGGAGCGCATATGAGATATGTGCGGGACCGAGAATAATGCGTGTATGTGATACCGTATTCTATTCTCGCGATGAATGTATCGATTGGTTGTATGCGATATAACCTAGTTATCGAATCGACGATTGATTCGATAAGTCGATACATCGGATATTAGTCGGTTATATGCGATATGACCGGATCGTTAAATCAAGTGTTGATTTAATGATTTAATGTATAATTATATATTTGATATATTACTTTGCATTAACTAGTATTTGTTCACTTAAAAAGGATTTTCTCACTTGAAATGCACAAGTTGTATATGTGATATACTTTTGTGCATATGTTTATATCATGTTTGATGATACATTCAAACTTGGGTTTGTGTAAAGAATAAAACCATAGTTATGTTAATGGTTAGGGTTTTGATTTACTCACTTATTCATTTATCTATTTATTTTGGTTTAAAAAAAAAGGAAATGGAAAACAAAAATGGTTGCTTTCAAAGAAGAAACTTCTTGATGCTTCATGCATCTTTGACTAAAGTAACCATTCTTGTCTTCTTCTCCTAACCCTAACCATTCAACTTAACCCTAGTTAGTTCTCTACACTAAACCATGGTTGAAATTATGATAAGTATCATTCTGTTTTCTATTTGAAAAATACTTATCATAATTCCTTTCTTCTTCTTCTTCTTCAACATTGAAGAAAAGCTTGCTACCATCAATGGCAACATGAGAAAAAGGGTGAGAAATCCAATTCTAAAGTGAACCAACTTCTGATTTCTTCATCCTATACCACTTTCCATGTAGTATAGGGTGTTTTCTTCACAAGTTTCATGACTTGGTGAAGGTGGAGCTTGATCTTGAGTTGCCTCGACGTAGATCATCTTCGGCATCGAAGTCGACGACCTAGCCCGATCTTTTCTCCGATGAAACCACCGCAAGAGTCCGGATTCCGATAGGTACAGCGGAGGGACGTCATCACGGAGCCTAGGAAGTGGAGGACCGGATCTACAAAGGTTGTAGTCACTTCCCTTTTAGTTAAAGTTGTTAACTTACACTGCATTGTCTATACCTCTAGTTACGATCCGTATTAGGGTTTGTAGGCACATAGGAAATTTTTGAATTGGCCATGTTTGATCACTTGTGAGACCTTATGGGAGTGCCAGGAACCCTACACTTAGACAGCATTCTAAGAGTTTTTATAATGGACGACTCCTGGCACGGTAGTGTACCTGCAGGTGATGGAGTCACCCTCTCTAAAGGAGTCTTACAGACTAAAGGGGAGAGGGATGTGCATGATTGGCAGATCACTTGCTTAGGCAATTGAGTCAATCATGAGATGTCAAGTACCACACCAGATGTTGTTTTTACAGTAGGTGCAATAAGTTAATATTGATCCAATCCTCGAGAAACATTCGGAAGCAGTTTTAGAACATAAGTGGATGTTCTAGGGATTTGATAACGGTGGCCTCTTTTAGGAGACGGTTATCATTCCAGGCTTCCAAGGTGACCTGGAAGATAGAGTGACTGTCAGAGTTATAGTTCTCCCTCTGAAGTGGGGCAGTATTTTGGACAGGTGGTCCAGGAGGATACTGAGAGAGGCATGGCGTAGAATACTGATTAAGTTCAGTTGACGATACAGTCTAAGAAGTTTGGATTTGGAGTTCATTTATGAACTAGGTCCCATCAGACATCCAGACATATTCTAAGACAGGTTTTGCTCATTTCGGGAGATGGCTTTCTCCGCGAACTTGAAATAAAGAGAGACATAGAAAGAAACATCACAGCGGATCCACTCACTGAGGCTATTCCTCGAATGCAATAGTTACGCAAACGAGCTTTGTGAGACTGACTAGTAGAGGAGTTGGGTGTTTGGTATCACACAGGCTGTGAGTATACGATATCGCAATAATTAGCCTTGAGTGCAAGTGGGAGATTGTTGGATATAGTGCCCTCAGAGTCAATTATTGGATCACAGGCATGTGCTTGCAATGATTGTGGGAGGACCTATGCCGGTAGGACAGTCTTACGCAAGATGATAGTATGCTATTTGGTTTATCTTTATCATCGTGTACTGCTTTAGGTGACCTTACATGTCACTATTGCACGTTGATAGAGCCCCTAGGATTCTTGCTTGACTGCCAGCAGTATGAGGGCGATCATATACGTGGGAGCTGGGGTCTATAAGCAAATCCTTAAAAGGTCCCTAGTCGTGGGAGTTTCGAGACTGGGCATCGATATTCCAGAGTAGACTAGTGTATACAGTCGAGACCCCGACGAGGGGCGGTGGCCGGTCTCACAAGCCACTGGTGTCAGTTGGTTCACCTAAGATATATACAGGTGCTCATTGGGTTATGAGTACACCGGACAGGACTCGCCGGGAACCTGGTAGTTGGATTTATACGAGATGTCAGATAGCAGTTCCCTGGTGACATGTGTACAGGTTAGTTCATCGACCTGAGATCGTCATTTGTCTCGTGTGAGGTCTCACTGTACTTTGATTACTACCCTACCACGCTCAAAGGATACCAGCAAACAGGTTTTAGTTGGGTACAGTCCCGAGCCACATGGAGGCAGTGAGCGGATCATCATGGGTTCGTCTCTCCCGGTATTGGGGGTGAGGTCGCGCTGTGTCTAGAAGTGCCATTACACGAAGTCCTTGACCAAGGCAGGAGATTTACTGGTAGGTATTCCAGTAGTATCTCAGGGTGTTCTGGGCTACACTCCGACACGACTTGTACCGCTTTTGGGGGTCTCAATTTTACCAACCCCTTAGGCCCGCCATACGATGCTCATAGAAGAACCGACCGGACTGTATGGATATTGTCACTGACAGGCTCAGTAGGGTGTCAGGATGAGTTAGCTTATCGATGTCCCTTTTGGTCAATACCTGGTAGCCCGTTACATATAGGCTAATACCTCTGACGTGCTAGTGGTTAAATCCAAAACCAAAGTATTGACGAGTCTTTAGAGTCCCCCATAGACCGTTTTCTCAAGTTTCGGGCGAAACGCTGGAGAGGCCGTATGGAGATATGGCAGGGTTCGATCGGATACGTGCGGTATTGCACGGATCATGATCGGACGGATAATACTAGCGGGCTTTGGTTTAAGCCGGATCCTAGTATTGTACAGTGTAGATTTTGTCTCCTTGCATTTGTATTCGGTCGCAATACAAATGCGGGTATGTATATACAGTCGTGGGGTTTTCCTGTAATTTATTACGGGATCAGTTTTCTGAAGTTGCCAGTTTGCATTCCGTTCCGGCCAGTTTTCCTTTGTTCCTTCACGGCCGGATTTTTCTGATGGAGGGGCTAATTTGCAAGTTCGCAGATTAGCAATTGTGGTGGGGGTTTCTTGTATATTGAGGCATCATGATGCTTCTTTCATCATTAGATTCTTTTTGCATCACTTGTCTTGCATTTATGGTGATGGTTTTTTATTGGATTTGATTTGGAAAAATGGTGTGACCATTTTCTTATCATTATCTTGGATTTTCTTCTCCATTTTTATTCATTCCTTTTTCCCCACTAAGGAGAGAGGCCGGCCACTTCATGAGGGAGATGAGAGAGTTCATTTTTCATGAGGGAAATTGATTCATCTCATTTTGCTTGCTTGCTAAATTCCAAACCCCTCTCAAAAGTTCTTCTCTCCTTCATAATCAAAGGCAACTTCTATAACCCCAATAGACAACCATTCTACACTTCATCTACATCACCCCTTGGACACGTCGGCTCGCCAACTTCGTGCTCGAGTTGCCTCGGTCCAGAGGTGGGAGCCCGTAAAAGAACCCGGCGATGTGGTGCCCATTCCGACGTGGAGATGAAGACCGGAGATTTCGCGAGGAGATCAGAGTGGAGGCCGTAGACCGAAGGACACGGATCGCTTGGTATAGCCCTCTACCCCTTTTCTAGTTTGCTAGAGTTAGGTTAATGGCCCGATCCGGGTTTAAAGTGCGCGGTGGTGCCGGGTTCTAGTTTTTAGAAAAGTTACGTTTCCGCATTCCGGCGTCGGATTGACGGCCGGGGCGCCACTGTGCACTTATAGAAGGAACAAAGGAAATATAGCCGAAACGGAATGCAAACAGGCAACTTCAGAAAACTGATCCCGTAATAAATTACCGGAAAACACCACGACTGTATATACATACCCGCATTTGTATTTCGACCGAATACAAATGCAAAGAGACAAAATCTACACTGTACAATACTAGGATCCGGCTTAAACCAAAGCCCGCTAGTATTATCCGTCTGATCATGATCCGTGCAATACCGCACGTATATGATCGAACCCTGCCATATCTCCATACGGCATCTACAGCGTTTCACCCGAAACTTGAGAAACTGTTTGTGGGGGACTCTAAAGACTCATCATCACTTTGGCTGTGGATTTAACCACTAGCACATCAGAGGTATTAGCCATACGTAACGGGCTACCAGGTATTGACCAAAAGGGACGTCGATGAGCGAACTCATCCTGACACCCTACTGAGCGTGTCAGTGACAATATCCGTACAGTCCGGTCCGTTCATCTATGAGCATCGTATGGCGGGCTTAGGGGGTTGGTAAAAGTCAGACCCCCAAAGGCGGTACAAGTCGTGTCGGAGTGTAGCCCAGAACACCCAGAGATATTACTGGAATACCTACCAGTAAATCTCCTGCCTTGGCCAAAGACTTTCATGTTCTGGCTCTCCTAGACACAGCACGACCTCACCCCCAATACTGGGAGAGACGACCCCCTGCAGATCCGCTCACTGCCTCCATGTGGCTCGGGACTGTACCCAACTAAAACCTGTTTGCACGACTCCTTTGAGCGTGGTAGGGTAGTAATCAAAGCACAGTGGGAACTCACATGAGACAAATGACGATCTTAGGTCGATGAACTAACCTGTACACATGTCACCAGGGAACTGCTATCTGACGCTAGGTATAATACAAACTAGCATATTCCCGGCGAGTCATGTCCGGTGTACTCATAACCTAATGACCACCTGTATACATTTTAGGTGAACCAACTGACACCATTGGCTTGTGAGACCGGCCACCGCCCATCGTCGGGGTCTCGACTTTATACACTAGTCTACTCTGGAGTATCGATGCCCTGTCTCGAAACTCCCACGACTAGGGACCTTTTAAGGATGTGCTTATAGACCCCAGCTCCCACTTATATGATCGCCCTCATACTGCTGGCAGTCAAGCAAGAATCCTAGGGGCTCTATCAACGTGTAATAGCGACTCGTAAGGTCACCTAAAGCAGTACATGATGATAAAGATAAACCAGATAGCATACTATCATCTTGAGTAAGACCGTCCTACCGGCATAGGTCCTCCCTCAATCATTGCAATCACGTGCCTGTGATCCAATAATTGACTCTGAGGGCACTATATCCAACAAATATTTTTGGTTGTGACATTTTGCCGTACAGGTTTCATTACGTCTTTACTGGTACACTGCTTCCATTCCGGGTGATTTGCTTTGGTAGGTGGGTTCACTTGTATCGTGACCACCATTGTACTTTATTTTATTCATTGTATCTAATAAAGTCCATCAACCAGACATGTATATTTATTTCAGACTTAGAGATCAGAGTTGTATATTCTTTCGACCTTAGAGTCGCGCGTTGTATTATTATGGTTTTCATTGATGTTTTGAGTTTCCTTTTGAGTTTTGATCCTCGCCCTTCGGCGTTGTATATTATATTGCTTGCGTGGTTGTGGCCGTCGATTGACGAAGAGCTAGCTCCCGCTTGGGGATGCCTTTTATCATTGATGCATATATTTATCATATTGTACCCCGTTCGGGGCCCGTATTTACAAAGGGAACTCTGCCGAAATTTTTAGAAAAGGCTTGATGTTTTAAAAACGCATAATTCGGCTTATGATATTAAAACCAGTTGCTTTTAAACAAGTTTTCCTCCATTTATTATTTAAAATGGTTTTAGATTTCTGGCCTTTTAGCATACTTGAATTAGATGTCGTCCAATAGACTTCATATGATTCAAGTGCCAGTCACATGCTAATTCGGGTCGTGACAAAGTTGGTATCAGAGCGCTAGGTTAATCTTGGTTCGAGTCTAGGTTTGACTATGCGGAAAGTAGGGCATTTGTATATATACGGAATCTAGGCTTGACCTTACGGAACTTAGACTTAGTCGAGGGGGTATTAGACCCGAACTTTCGTCGCGTAAGTTGACCTTGGTTGATGGAGTAGGTAACTTAAGGAGAGCGACGTACCGTGTGTATGTTCTGCGGCATATTTACGATATGCTACTCCGCTTAAGAAACCTTAAGATGTACATTTCCTTGCACAGCATTACATTCATTAATGATCTATCCTCATCAATATCGGTTTATGGTTTTGCTGCCACGATTACACGGGCAGAGAGATCTATGGCTAGATTTGCGGTCAGCACAAGATCGTCACGAACGAGGACTGACCATGACATGATTCCAGGGACATACGATTGCATAGAGCGGCGGCATTTTATTTTGTTTTCGTGCCGTGAGCGTTTGATGGATCGCTGTTATGAGATTTCTCGGACGTGCAGATTAGCACCAGAGGATTGAGCCACTGATAGAGGCCAGCCAGAATGTGATGACCATTGATGTATCGCTTATTCATGATGATCGAGGCACTGTTCAGCGTGTAGATGAATGAGCCAGTTGTTGCTGCGAATGACGAGATATCGCCCCAGATGTTGGAGCTATTGCAGTACGAGTTGTACTTAGAGATATGATAGCAGGTCGTTAGTCACCCAAGGATGCATGACTAGGACATGTAGTTCGTTCGCTTACCCCGATGCGAGGTCATTAGATAGATTGATTCCAGTTAGTGACGACTTCACGCAGGTACGTTGAGTGTTGATAGAGGCGATCGAATGTCAAAAACCCATATTCCAAGTTTAAAGTATTCGAAAGGACATGCAAGCAATTCTAAGGACCCTATAGAAGAATGAAAACCCTAACTCAACATAATGACCATGCGAAAGCCTTTGAACCTTAGCTTTGCGGCGATTCCGCGGTGCCATTAGTGAGGCTTGGGCGATTATGAGGTTTTGACGAATCGATCGAATGGTTCGACTGTAAGTCCACGTTGCGACCCCCGGTTCTTACGGGGAGGCGGAAACGGTATAAAATCAAAGTTTTAACGCAAGAGGCAACATGGACTAAGCTAGGTCGGGATCTTTACCTAAACTAAAACTAGCATACTAAGCTAAAGATATTTAGCTACTCGGATGAAGATGGTTATACCTAAACTTGAACTCCTTCTCTTTAAGCTCCGATGGTGGTTCGATGGCTCCTTCTCGTTGTCTCCGTACGCCGAAGATAGATCCACTTGAAAGCTCCAACCTTTAGCTCCTTCTTCGTTCTTTGAAGAAACTAGTTCACTTGGTTTGCCAAACCTAGTGAACTAGAATGAGTAGAGAGGAAATAGAATGGGATTTTATCTATGGTTCTTGATTCTCAACTCATGAGACAAGAGAACCATAGATCAAGTGAGGGAGCAAGAGGTTGAGGGTGAGAGCAAGAGGAGAGCTCAAGAACAAGAGAGAGAATGAGCAAGAAAGAATGAGCAACTCTTTTGTCTTTCACCCTCTCATAATCCAAAGTGATCATAACTCATCATATCAAAAAAGTCTTATGTGATGGTTAGAAGCAACCATAACCTTATCATGTCATGCACTCATTTTACTCAAATGAGCAAGCAAGAAAAAGTCTTTGGCATGAAATGATAACCATGGTTATCATGATGGTCAACTAGTCAAGCCTAGTCAGCCGGTCAACAAGTCAACAAAAGTCAACAAGTCAACAAAGTTAACAAGTCAACAAAAGTCAACAAGTCAACAACCATATCACCATAATACTTAATTAATATAATAGTTAATCACATATCATATTCTCATTAGGGTTGAGCATAAAGTCAAATAGTCAACGGTCAACTGTCAACAACCCTAATGAGAATCCGCAGCCTCTGCCTCCCTGTCAACTGTGCATACACACCCGCATCCGCGTTCCGAGGAACACGAATGCAAACTGGATAAATCCAATCCCATAAGGTACACTAGGATCTGGCTTAAACCAAAGCCCGCTAGTGTAAACTGTCCGGACACTGTACGTGCACAAGTGCACGGATGTGACCGAACCCTGTCGCAAAACCATGCGACCTGTCGCAATACCATGCGACCTCTACTCTTTTGCCTAAAGGCGAAAAGCTTTCTGTGTGGGACTCTAAAGACTCGACACTACGCTGGCAGTGGGTTTAACCACAGACCGCAAGCGGCACTAGCTGTGCGTAACGGTCCCCAGGTAATGCCGACAAGAAGACCGACGAGGCGAAACCCATCTGAACTCCTACTGAGCCTGAGTGTGACATTCTCCGTACAGTCCGGTCTGTTCGTCTGATACATCGCATGGCGGGCCTAGGGGGCGGTAAACGTCAGTCCCCCAATAGCGGTACAAGTCGTGCCGGAGTGAAGCCCAATACACCCTGAGATAACACTGGAAACCTACCAGTATATCTCGTTTGCCCTGGCCAGGGACTACTCGTGTAATGGCTCTCCTAGACACAGCGCGATGTCAACCCCCAATACCGGGAGAGACGAATCCTGTCTAACCGTCACTGCCTCCAAGTGCTTCGGGACTGCACCCAACCACCACCTGTTTGCACGACTCCTTTGAGCCGTGGTAGGGTAGTGATCAATGTACAGTGGGAACACACCCGAGGCGAAGTGACAGTGTCAAGTCAGCGGACTAAGCTGTACTCATGTCATCTGGGAACTGATAACTGACGATAGGTATAATACCAACTAGTCAGTTCCCGACGAGTCCTGTCCAGTGTACCCGTAACCTAACGAGCACCCGCATACTATCTCAAGTACGACGTACTGACGGCTGTGGGACAGACCGTCTCCCACACTGGGATGAGAAGCGCATGCGCTGGTCTACTCCGGAGTATCGATGCCCTGTCTCGATAGTCCTGCGACCAGGGACCTGCATAAGGATGTGCTTATAGATTACCCAGCCCCACTAGTGTGACGGCCATCACATCGCTGGTAATCAAGCAAAGATCCTAAGGGCTCTACTAATGTGTATAGGCGATATACAAAAATAAACACATGTACACATTGAAGTAGAAACAAACCAAGTAGCATACTACTATTTTGAGCAAGATTGTATATACAAGGTGAATATCCCAAGCATCCATTAAGTAATATACAAACCAGTATGATACAGTAATGGCCTCTAGGGCATATACACTAACAATCTCCCACTTGCACTAAGGCCATGTACTGGCGTATCGAAGACCTATCATCTCGATCAGCCGCTCGAACTGAGTCTGGGGCAGGGCCTTGGTGAATGGATCTGCAGTGTTATCTTCTGAAGCGACTCTCCGAACCTCGATCTCCTGGCGATCCACGATCTCCCTGATCAGGTGATACCGCCTTAAGATGTGCCTGGATCTCTGATGGGACCTGGGTTCCTTCGCTAAAGCTATAGCCCCGTTGTTGTCGCAATACAGAGGTATTGGATCAACAATGGACGGAACCACCTGAAGTTCTTTCAAGAACTTCCTCATCCAGACAGCTTCTTTTGCGGCATCAGATGCAGCGATGTATTCCGCTTCCATCGTCGAGTCTGCAACGGTTTCCTGTTTGGAACTCTTCCAACACACCGCCCCTCCATTGAGGGTAAAGACAAAACCCGACATGGACTTGGAATCATCCTTGTCACTCTGGAAGCTGGAGTCAGCAAAGGCCTCGATCTGGAGGTCTTTTCCGCCATACACCAAGAACATCTCCTTAGTCCTTCTCAGGTACTTGAGAATGTTCTTTACCGCTATCCAGTGTTTCTCCCCAGGGTTTGACTGTTACCGGCTTACCACACTCAGTGCATAAGCTACATCCGGTCTGGTACACAACATCGCATACATTATAGAGCCTACCGCAGAAGCGTAGGGTATAATAGACATGCGATCCCTCTCCAAATCAGTCTTGGGAGACATCTCTTTAGAGAGGGTGATCCCGTGACAAGCCGGTAGGTTACCGCGCTTGGAATCTTCCATACTGAATCTCTTCAGTATGGTGTCGATGTACCTGGACTGAGAAAGTCCTAATATCCTCTTGGATCTGTCACGGTAGATCCGGATACCCAGAATGTATGAGGCATCACCCAGGTCTTTCATGGAGAACCTGTGTGACAAGAACCCCTTGACAGATTGTAGCATAGGAATGTCATTTCCTATTAAGAGAATGTCATCCACGTATAAAACGAGGAATACTACAGTTCTCGCTACAAATCTACTATAGATACATGGTTCATCTGGATTTTTGATAAAGCCAAATTCCTTGACCGTCTCATCAAAGCAGATGTTCCAACTCCGCGACGCCTGCTTTAGTCCATAGATGGACTTAAGCAACTTGCACACCTTTCCGCTGCTCCCACTCTGAATGAAACCCTCCGGCTGGTCCATATAGACACACTCCTCTAAATTTCCATTTAGAAAAGCTGTCTTTACGTCCATTTGCCAGATCTCATAATCGTGGAAGGCACAATGGCAAGAAGGATCCGAATGGATTTCAGCATGGCTACTGGAGAAAAGGTTTCGTCGTAGTCCAAGCCAGGTCTTTGACGAAAACCCTTTGCTACCAGCCTAGCTTTATAGGTCTCAACCTGTCCATCTACACCAATCTTCCTTTTGAAGATCCACTTGCATCCTACGGGTTTTACCCCGTCTGGAGCAATGTCCAACGTCCATACCTTGTTGGTGTACATGGACTCCATTTCGTTCCGCATTGCATCCAGCCATTTCACTGAGTCAACGCTCTGAACGGCCTGCTGGAAGCTAGTAGGCTCATCATAATCTATGATGCAATCCTCTCTATCCCCGTCTATGAGAAAACCGCAGTATCTCTCGGGCGGATGAGACTGCCTACTACTCCTGCGGAGCGGCGTAGGAATGTCCTGTTCTGTTGAACCCTCTGGTTCCACTAACCTTTCAGTAATAGTCTGTGGTTCTGGAATTTCTTCCAGTTCTACTGCGCTCCCACTAATTTCCTTTTCCAAGAACTGGTGTTCTAGAAAGTGGGCATTACGAGAAACAAGGACTTTTTGTTCCTCTGCGTAGTAGAAAAGATACCCCCTGGTGTTCTTTGGGTATCCCACAAACTTGCACAGTACTGAGCGTGCCTCGAGTTTGTCCGCATGCTGCTTTTTGACAAAAGCTGGACATCCCCAGATCTTCAGATATTGAAGATAGGGTTTCTTCCCACTCCACATTTCATATGGGGTGGTAGGCATAGTCTTAGTCGGAACTCGGTTCAAAAGGTATGCAGCTGATTCTAGCGCATACCCCCAGAACGATCGCGGTAACTCAGCGTTACTCATCATGGACCGCACCATATCCAATAGGGTGCGGTTCCGTCTCTCCGATACACCATTATGTTGCGGGGTGTATGGAGGAGTAAGCTGAGAGAGAATTCCGTTCTCTTTTAAATAGTCCAGGAACTCGGCACTTAAGTATTCTCCACCTCGATCCGATCTTAGAATCTTAATACTTTTGCCGGTCTGTTTCTCTACTTCATTCTTATACTCCTGGAATTTTCCAAAGGCCTCGGACTTATGTTTCATTAAGAAGACATAACCGTACCTTGAGAAGTCATCCGTAAAAGTAATGAAGTAAGAATGTCCGCTTCGGGCATGTGTAGACATTGGACCGCACACGTCACTGTGTACGAGTCCCAAGAGCTCGCTCGCTCTTACTCCTTGTCCAGTAAACGGAGTCTTTGTCATCTTTCCTTTGAGACAAGATTGACAAGTGGCATACGATTGATATTCGAACGCATTCAAATATCCTTCTGTATGTAACTTATTCAACCTTCTCTCATTGATGTGACCCAATCTACAATGCCATAAGAAAGTCTGATTTATTTCTGGAGACTTTCTTTTGTGTGTATTCTGGACATTAAAAATCTGCGGTTGGTTTAACACGTATATACCATTACTCAATGTACCTGACCCAATCAAAACTTGATTAAGGTGAATGTTTACAACATTACTTACAAACGCAAATTCATAACCTTCTTTAGAAACTAAAGATACAGAAATGATATTACAAGTTGCGTTGGGTACAAAAAAGCAATTACGCAAAACCAAAACATGTCCATCTGACATTCCCAGGTGATAGTCCCCCACGGCTTTAGCATCCATGCTAGCTCCGTTTGCAACTCTGAGGGTCATGTCACCTGCCTTCAAAACCCTACGGTTTCTCAACGCCTGCAAAGAATTACAGATATGAGATCCTGATCCGGTATCCAATACCCAGGAAGTAGAGTTTATTGAAAGACAGTTTTCAATAACATACACACCTGAAGCTGAAGCTGCAACCTGCTTCAATTCCTGTGTTCTGGCCTTCCAGGCCCTGCAATCATTCTTCCAGTGTCCTTTCTTATGACAATAGAAGCATTCTTCCTTATCCACAAGCTTCCCCGCTATCTTTGTTGCTTTTCCTTTTCCCTTCGTATCCACTTTACTAACACCGCCCCTTGGTTTGGCGGGGGCCTTCTTCTTCTTTCCCTTGGCTTTCGCCTTGGACCTAGAAGAAGATGATCCTCCTACAAACAAAGTGGATGTATCCCTACTTTTCTGTAGGGTGCCCTCTGCGCTCCTCAGCATGTTGAGGAGCTCTGAAAGTTCAACCTCTTTTTCTTGTAAGTTGAAGTTCAGTATAAACTGGGCTTAAGTGGAAGGAAGGGACTGGAGAACTATATCCGTATATAGCTCACTCTCCAATGTGATCCCTAGGTCAGCGAGCTCCTCAATGAAGCCGATCATCTTTAGCACGTGCTCGGCTACTGATGATCCGACGGCCATTCTTGTCGAAAATAACTTTTTCGACGCTTCGTATCTTGCGATACGAGATTGCTCTCCATACAGTTCTTTTGTATGAAGCAATATGGATTCCATGTCCATATTCTCATGCCTCCTCTGATGTTCGTTGTCCATCGAGGCAAGCAGGAGGCACTTGGCCTTCGCGCTATCAATCTCCCAAGTCTTGCGGATTTCCTTATCCGCGACGCTGGAAGTTGGACCAGGGACAGGGGGAGCTTTGGTGGTAAGAAGACACCCCAGCTTGTCATAAGTGATTGCTATCTTGACATTCCTGAGCCAATCTTTGTAGTTTGGCCCAGTCAGTTTGTTTTTATCTAGGAGTAACTTATGTCCAGTCATGTTGATTGGTCGCTGCAATTAGGAGAGAGAAGAAGAAACACTCAGCATGATGCTCTTGCAAGTTTAGAGTGGTTTTTAGTTTGTCTAAACAGGATGGCTCCCACTGTTTCTCGAATCCCTCCTTAAACCATAAAGGAAGAATTAGTCAGGATCAATCCTACCGTACAATACTTGCTTAACCGTTCAGCCAGGCCGGTGTCGGTACTTCGAGGGAGGTTTTCCAACGCTTTCGCGAAGTTCCTTAATTAAAGAACCTCTTTTCCCTGGGGGCGTAGCCCCGCTAACACCTTTCTAGGCACCTACCAGGTTTATAGCATTGATCGTTAAGTGAGAAATTTCCCGAGGAGTAGCATATACTCACAGTAGGATCGGGATCCAAATATCATCGCGTGACGAAACTGAAGGAATCCTACCAGAATCATCACACTCCAAATGGTATGCAAATCTAGCAAGTTTCAGTACTTATGAAACTCCCGATGTGGATTTTTGCCCCATGCTCTTATGACCTTGGCGTGAGGTCAAAATGTCATAAGTCACATGTCAAGTTCGTCCCATCATTATCCAGGTTAATTTGAACCCACCCGTACATACCCTTGACGTAGGCCAAAATGGCAGTACGACTGTCTCAAACCAACGCATTCTATCTATGCAACAGATAAATATCCGGCAGCTACCAATCACTATGCCTTGGCGTGAGGTCAAAATACATAGCTTGAATACTACCGAATATTTAACTGAAATGATGGAGGGCTACGGATGGTTTTGGGAAAACCGTGAACGTAGTGAACTTGATTTGGTCGATGGAACGAGATAGCTTTTAAATGGAGTGGCTCAAACTCCGTAATTTAGAAGTTTGTTTTGAAAAGAACCGAGTGGTTTTTCGAAAGTGTTCCAACGACTTTAACTTGGTTTATTATCTTGCATTAGTTCTTTTAATGCGTGATATTCTTGCATTAGTTCTTTTAATGCGTCCCATCATTTAATCCTACCATTGCAGAAAACAACCAAAATATGACGTACGCTTATGCCATTCGCATTCGCCACGGGGCCCCGTCATTACCCGTTAGGTTACTTAACTAACGACAGAGCGGGGGCTGGGCTAGCGCGTCTGTAAAACATAAGCAACGCCTAAATAATATCATATATAGATATACTGCAATGATAAACATTTCAGATCACAGATAAATACATTGGATATACTAGCAATCTGTAATTTGTACGAGCCTGTAACAAAAACAGATAACACGGTCGCGGTGAATAGCCAAAACCCCACCCAAGACCCCTACGGGTGCGGCAAACTACCCGCCAAGTACCCGAAGCGTAGCAACCTCCCTCATCTCCATGAGTAGGCCACTCGACACTTCGGCATACCCGGTAGTTTGTGCACCCCTCCATGGGTCTATCCTAGGAGCAAAAACAGTAAAAAGAAATTATACAATGACGGCTACAACCCCTTCCCGGTTGTGCGGCCATACAAATAATTATTACATCAATTTACAAATTTACATGAATTGCAAGAAAAGAAAACTCTCGTCTCACAACCCCCGGCTATTCACCCGCGACAATCCAACATATTTATATACACATTCCAGCACATTACAGATCATGTATAACCCCGACTAATCGACTTATAGCGATTAGCCGACGTTCAATACATGCAAACATCACAGATATAACCATCATAGTCAAAGTGCAGTGAAGTTCGGAAAAAATACGGAATTATAGGACCCCAAAAGGAAATTTCTTTTCTGGAAAATCTGGGCACATATAATATATTTCAAAAATCCCAAAACCAACACAGACACACACTGCACGAAAAAAGATGCACAGAAGACGACAAAGCGCGGCGCTTCCGCGGCGGATGCCTAGCTCGCGCGGCGGAAGGGCGGCGGTTTGGACGAATTACTGTATCGTTTTTCTTGGGTGTTCACACAAAACCCTGAGCCGAATTTACAAGTGTAAAGTTTTTCATTTTGAGCCAAAAAAATTTCAACAGAAACTCAGTTTTTTGTAAAAGTTTGGTTTTTGGATTTTTCCGGTTCCGAACTTCGTTACACTTCACTACCAAGCTAGTTTAAGTTTAGTTAGGCTCTGATACCACTGTAAGTCCACGTTGCGACCCCCGGTTCTTACGGGGAGGCGGAAACGGTATAAAATCAAAGTTTTAACGCAAGAGGCAACATGGACTAAGCTAGGTCGGGATCTTTACCTAAACTAAAACTAGCATACTAAGCTAAAGATATTTAGCTACTCGGATGAAGATGGTTATACCTAAACTTGAACTCCTTCTCTTTAAGCTCCGATGGTGGTTCGATGGCTCCTTCTCGTTGTCTCCGTACGCCGAAGATAGATCCACTTGAAAGCTCCAACCTTTAGCTCCTTCTTCGTTCTTTGAAGAAACTAGTTCACTTGGTTTGCCAAACCTAGTGAACTAGAATGAGTAGAGAGGAAATAGAATGGGATTTTATCTATGGTTCTTGATTCTCAACTCATGAGACAAGAGAACCATAGATCAAGTGAGGGAGCAAGAGGTTGAGGGTGAGAGCAAGAGGAGAGCTCAAGAACAAGAGAGAGAATGAGCAAGAAAGAATGAGCAACTCTTTTGTCTTTCACCCTCTCATAATCCAAAGTGATCATAACTCATCATATCAAAAAAGTCTTATGTGATGGTTAGAAGCAACCATAACCTTATCATGTCATGCACTCATTTTACTCAAATGAGCAAGCAAGAAAAAGTCTTTGGCATGAAATGATAACCATGGTTATCATGATGGTCAACTAGTCAAGCCTAGTCAACCGGTCAACAAGTCAACAAAAGTCAACAAGTCAACAAAGTTAACAAGTCAACAAAAGTCAACAAGTCAACAACCATATCACCATAATACTTAATTAATATAATAGTTAATCACATATCATATTCTCATTTGGGTTGAGCATAAAGTCAAATAGTCAACGGTCAACTGTCAACAACCCTAATGAGAATCCGCAGCCTCTGCCTCCCTGTCAACTGTGCATACACACCCGCATCCGCGTTCCGAGGAACACGAATGCAAACTGGATAAATCCAATCCCATAAGGTACACTAGGATCTGGCTTAAACCAAAGCCCGCTAGTGTAAACTGTCCGGACACTGTACGTGCACAAGTGCACGGATGTGACCGAACCCTATCGCAAAACCATGCGACCTGTCGCAATACCATGCGACCTCTACTCTTTTGCCTAAAGGCGAAAAGCTTTCTGTGTGGGACTCTAAAGACTCGACACTACGCTGGCAGTGGGTTTAACCACAGACCGCAAGCGGCACTAGCTGTGCGTAACGGTCCCCAGGTAATGCCGACAAGAAGACCGACGAGGCGAAACCCATCTGAACTCCTACTGAGCCTGAGTGTGACATTCTCCGTACAGTCCGGTCTGTTCGTCTGATACATCGCATGGCGGGCCTAGGGGGCGGTAAACGTCAGTCCCCCAATAGCGGTACAAGTCGTGCCGGAGTGAAGCCCAATACACCCTGAGATAACACTGGAAACCTACCAGTATATCTCGTTTGCCCTGGCCAGGGACTACTCGTGTAATGGCTCTCCTAGACACAGCGCGATGTCAACCCCCAATACCGGGAGAGACGAATCCTGTCTAACCGTCACTGCCTCCAAGTGCTTCGGGACTGCACCCAACCACCACCTGTTTGCACGACTCCTTTGAGCCGTGGTAGGGTAGTGATCAAAGTACAGTGGGAACACACCCGAGTCGAAGTGACAGTGTCAAGTCAGCGGACTAAGCTGTACTCATGTCACCTGGGAACTGATAACTGACGATAGGTATAATACCAACTAGTCAGTTCCCGACGAGTCCTGTCCAGTGTACCCGTAACCTAACGAGCACCCGCATACTATCTCAAGTACGACGTACTGACGGCTGTGGGACAGACCGTCTCCCACACTGGGATGAGAAGCGCATGCGCTGGTCTACTCCGGAGTATCGATGCCCTGTCTCGATAGTCCTGCGACCAGGGACCTGCATAAGGATGTGCTTATAGATTACCCAGCCCCACTAGTGTGACGGCCATCACATCGCTGGTAATCAAGCAAAGATCCTAAGGGCTCTACTAATGTGTATAGGCGATATACAAAAATAAACACATGTACACATTGAAGTAGAAACAAACCAAGTAGCATACTACTATTTTGAGCAAGATTGTATATACAAGGTGAATATCCCAAGCATCCATTAAGTAATATACAAACCAGTATGATACAGTAATGGCCTCTAGGGCATATACACTAACATCGACTTCATTCGGATGCTATGCGATGGGATGCATTTCTTGGGAGACTCCAAATACGAGTATAGCCGTTGGAGCATGGTCCATCTGTAAGTCCACGGTAGCACCCCGGCTGTCTAACAGACGCCAAATGCGGAACAAAAACTTTTTAGAAACTGGAGTTATCGCGTACCGTAACCCGGATCTGCCATTAAAGCTAAACTAACAAACTACAAAGTTGGTAGAAGAGTTATACCGAACGATCTGAGTCCTTCGGTCTTCAACCATCATCCCATGCTTTGTTACGGCTGCTCCGATCTCCTGAATCTCCAGTCTCGTCGTCCAGGTGGCACCACGTCGACGGATCTTTAAACGGGCTCCCGCCTCTGAACCGAGGCAACTCAATCGTCAAGTTTGCCAAAAGAGACGACCAAGATATTGTAGAGAATGAGTAGAACACTTTGTCTCTTTACGTACAAGGTTATGGACGAACAGTTAATGAAGTTGCCAATTGGAATCGGGTAAATGGAAATTGGGCTATGAAATTTCCATACACTCAATTATCATAGTCTTTTCTCCCAAAACAAAAATGAACAACCAACATATCCATCAAAGAAGTGGCCGGCCACTTAAAGATAAGGGGGAGGTGAGTGTAGGAGGGGGAAGGTGACCACAAGGATAAAGATCTAAAGCAAATATCATTAACAAGAACAAAACTCATTAATGAAAATGGTGACACATAATAACACCTCACCATTCAATTAATGCATACAATGAATCACTTAATCCTAGTCACCAACTTCTAGAAGCTTCTAGAAACTTCTACACTCATCCAAAGAAAAGATAAATCTGCATTTAACCGACTGTCAAATACGGCTGATAGAAAACTGGAAACTGGCAACTTCCAAAAGTGATCCTGAAACGAATTTCAGGATAACCCCGTATCAGTATAAACATACCCGTATTTGTATTACGACCAAATACAAATGCAACTGAGACAAAGATATTATATCTACACAGCATAATACTCGGATCCGGCTTAAACCAAAGCCGACCAATATTATCTGCCCGAAAAACGACACGTGCGAAAATGCACGTGCATTTTCCGAACCTTGCCATAAACCCATATGGCCTCTACAACGTTTCGCCCGAACTTGGGAAAGTGTCTGTGGGGGACTCTAATGACTCATCAACACACTGGCACTGGGTATAACCACTAGCACGTCAGAGGTACAAGCTGTACGTAACGGTTTGCCTATGTATTGATTGGAAGGGAATCTGACGAGCGAACTCATCCATAAACTCTACTAAGCCTAACAGTGACAATGTATATACAGTACGGTCCGTTCATCTAAAGAGTATCGCATATCGAGTCTAGGGGGGTGGATAAAGTCAGACCCCTAATAACGCGATATTTCGTGTCGGTATGAAGCCCACCACCACGTGAGAAACTACTGATCCAAATCAGTAATTCTCCACTACCTTGGCCAAGGATTTCTAGTGATGGCCACCCGTGCACTGCGCGACATCAACCCCCAATACCGGGAGAGACGAACCCCCGACGATCCGCTCACTTCCTCCAATGTGGCTCGGGACTGTAACCAACTAAAACCTGTTTACACAACTCCTTTGAGCGTGGTTGGGTAGTAATCTAAGCATAGTGGGAACTCACATGAGACAAATGACGATCTCAGGTCGATGAACTAACCTGTACACATGTCACCAGGGAACTGCTATCTGACGATATGTATAATACCAACTAGCATGTTCCCGGCGAGTCCTGTCCGGTGCACTCATAACCTAATGAGCACCTGTATACATCTTAGGTGAACCAACTGACACCAGTGGCTTGTGAGATCGGCCACCGCCCCTCGTCGGGGTCTCGACTGTATACACTAGTCTACTCTGGAGTATCGATGCCCTGTCTCGAAACTCCCACGACTAGGGACACTTTTAAGGATGTGCTTACAGACCCCAGCTCCCACGTATATGATCGCCATCATACTGCTGGTAGTCAAGCAAGAATCCTATGGGCTCTATCATCATGCAATAGTGAACTAAAGCATGTATACGATGATATAGACAAACCAGATAGCAAACTATCATCTCGAGCAAGACTGTTATATCGGTATAGGTCCTGCCTCAATCATTGCAATCACGTACCTGTGATCCAATAATTGACTTTGAGGGCACTATCTCCAACAATCTCCCACTTGCACTCAAGGCTAATTATTGCGATGTCTCATACTCACTGCCCGTGTGATACCGAACATCCAACTACTTTACTAATCAGTTTCACAAAGCTAGTTTGTAAAACTCTTGTGTTCGAGAAATAGCCTCAGTGAGTGGATCCGCCCTGATGTTTCTTTCTATGTCTCTCTTAATCTCAAATTCGCGTAGAAAGCCGTCTCCCGAATCGAGTAATACCTGTCTTAGAATATGTCTGAATATCTGATGGTACCTAGTTCAGAAATGAACTCCAAATCCAAACTTCTTAGACTGTATCGATAACTGAACCTAATCAGTATCCAGCACCATGCCTCCCACAGTATCCTCTTGGACCACCTGTCCATAATACTGTCCCTCGTCAGAGGGAAAACTATACTTCTGACAATCACTCTGTCATCCATGTCACCTTTGAAGCCTGGAATGATAACCGTCTCCCGAAGGAGGCTGCCGTCATCAAATCCATAGAACATGCACCTTATGTTCTAAAACTGCTTCCTTACGTTTCTTCAGGATTGGATTAATATAAACTTATCGCATCAAGTGCAAAAACTACATCTGCTGTGGTACTTGACATCTCATGATAGACTCAATTGCCTAAGCAAGTGATCTGCCAATCATGCACATCCCTCTCTCCTTTAGTCTCTAAGACACCTTTAGAGAGGGTGACTCCATCACCTGCAGGTACACCACCATGCCAGGAATCATCTATTCTAAAATACTATTAGAATACTGTCAAAATACCCACATTGGGAAACTATCCAAATCTAGATCTAAAACCATAGATCTAGTAACCAGAATGTTTGTTATTATATCCATATCCTGTCTGGAGAAAAAACTGTATGACGAACACAGTACAACCGATCGTAGTATAGGAATTTTACTTCCTACTCTGTGTATGTCATCCAAATACCAAGGCATCACACTCTACTACCTTCTTAACAGATCCATCCCCTATTCTGATGAAGTCAAAGCTATGACTATCGCATCAAAATTAGATAATCTTATCTCCGCTATATTTGCTCAAGCCTATAAAATAGACATAAGCTACTTGCCCACTACGCTTCCGCTGCTCCTACTGACTACGACAACCCTCTGGCAGAATAATATACACGTACACTTCTAAAGCTAGTTTAGAACGACGCTATACTTATCCTCTTTCCGGGTTTCATAGTCTTGAACAACAGTAATGTCAAGTCAGGGTAAATAAGAACATCCCTGTCACCGTCCTTGAGGCTACCTGAGTATCTCTCGGGTGTCTGTGGTTACCCACCATATCTGTGGAGTGGCTAATGGAATGTCAAACCTGATTGAATATATAGGTCCTATTAAATTTTCCGTAATCGTTTGCGGTTCTGGAATCACTTCCAGTTCTACCATACTCCCACTACTGTTTTCTGAAAAAATCCATTTTACTAAAACTGTGGCGAGTGAAGAACAATATCACTATTGATATATCAGATGGTAGAAATGTCAACCCTCGTCAAAGCCAGGGTCAACCCACAAACAAACATTACAGAAACGTGCCTTGAGTTATCCAGTTTCTGGTTTTAAGCATAAGCTGGACAACTCCTCTTAACTAAAGATCATTAAGATATGAACCATTTTATATCCAATATAGAAACAGAGGCACTAATTTAATTGGAACCAGATTCAAACCATGCAGCTGTTTCCAGTGCATATCAACTGAATGGAGAGAGGCTAATCAACATTACTCAACTTAGGAATCCATCCAATTATGAGTAACCTGAAAGAGAAACAAGTTTCTCAAAACCATTACTATCCACAGAATACCAATCACAAGAATCTACATCTTCGATCCCTTTGAAGAATCCCGATACTTGCGATATCTGGTTCTCTACTTTATTCTTATACTCACAACTTCTCATAACTCAGACATTGTATTTCTACGAAACACTTGTCTAAAAACTAGAGTAGTCACAAGTAAACAGAACATAGTACGAGGACCTACCCCTCTGTCCTGACGGACACTGGACAACATACAATACCTGTATAAGTCCGCTGAGTTGAATAACTCAAAACCTGTGCATCGTAGGTTGAAAACTGTACCCAGGTGATTTCCTCAAATATCACAAATTCAACCGAATTCCGATATATTGAGGATGATGACCTAATTCCCAATAACTTACTCCCACTCATCATCTGTAAAACTATACAGATATGAGAATATTAAACCTGGTAAATACATACCCTGGAGTAAGTATCTCATCGGGAAATCAGTTTTCCTTTTAACAATGCGAAGTGAAACCGAAACATTAAAATGTTTCGTAGGGGTATCCTGGTATTCTTAGTAATGCCTCTTCCATAATCCTTTTCATGACTTTAACCGTATATCTCTTTGCCACCTCTCCAAATCCCTTTATATGTCTGTATTCATTTCCTTCTGTACACACCCTTTTAGGCAAAGTGGTTTTCTTCCTTCCCTACCTTTTGGCACCGGCCTATGGTTCAGAAGAAGACTATCCAGTAATCGTAATAGGTGTACCCTCTTCAACCTAGGAGTACTCGTATATTGAGAGAAGGTGATGATAAAAGACAATCTGAATAATACCTTATTCTATTTCTCCCGAACTGGGAAAAAATCAAAGGTGAAATAGTAGTGGCGATGAAGTACGCGGTTTGGTCGTGAATGATAACAGTTGCAATTTACTTTGCCCTCTTTCTAATCCCTTTATTTTGTCTTTACTTATTACCTTCTGCACATCCTACTTAGGCTAATTGGTTTTCTTCATTCCCTACCTTTCGGCACCTGCCTATGGTTTGGAATAAGACTATCCAATAAGCGTAATAGGTGTACACTCCTAAACTAAAGAGCCCTCACAATCTGAGGGAAGGTGATAACAAAAGACAACTGAATAAACCAATTCTTTTTCTCCTGAACCTGGATCCATCTTCGAAGTAGTACCTTCGAGTTCGTATATAACCATACGATGGATCTATCCAATGGAAGTGGATATCCGTAGTAATACGGGGTGTTCTGAGAAATGCAAAGGGTAAAAGAAGGAGCGGCAATGACTTATGCAACTTGGACAATCCAAAAGCCAGTATTTTAAGAAGATTCGGTCAACTTGGTCACTGAGTCATAGTCTAGGGTCGGTCAAAGGTCGCTGCCAAAGAGAGAGAGAAAAGAAACACTCTGTGTGCACTCTAACCTAGATCAGAATGGTTATCACTTTATCTAATCAGGAAACCTCCCACTGTAATCTCAAATTTTCCTCCAAACCTGAAAGAAGAATTAGTCGGGATCACCCGAAGAGTAAACCAACTCATCAGTGAGAATCGGGATCCAACTATCATCGCATGATAACTTGATGGAAGCCACTCAAGTTATCACACTCCAGAAAGTATGTGCACACTTGGCAAGTTTCAGTTTCTTTAGAAACTCTTGATATTGATTTTTGCCTCATGCTCTTATGACCTTGATGAAAGCCAAAATATCATAAGTCACATATCAAGTTCTACCCGTCATTGTCCAGGTCAATTTGAACCCACCCGTACATATCCTTGACGAAGGCCAAAATAGTAGTACGACTGTCCCAAACCAACGCATCTATCTATGCTACAAATGAATACCCAGCAGCTACCAAACACTATGCCTTGGCGAAGTTCAAAATACATAGCTTGAATACTACTGAATACCTAAATGAAACGACGGAGGGCTACGACTGGTTTTTGGCGAAAAAACCCTTTAACGTAATGAACTTGATCTCGTTGAAGGAACCTAATAGCTTTTTATAAAAATATAGTGACGAAAACGTTTTGCTAAAGAGGTCACTCCCGGTGAAGGGATCTCGGCTCTTTCCTCGTGGAATGAGGTGCAGGATATTCCAACTGAATACTGCGATGCAAAGCAACTTGTAATCGACTATATTAAAGTTATTACCCTGACGCAAACTTCTGCCCAAGGGGTCACTCCCGGTGAAGGGATCTCGGCCCTTGCCTCGTCGAGTGAGGTGCAGGATATTCTGACTGAATATCGCTATGCAAAACAAAAGGAAACATCTTTGTAATAACACTTTTTAAAAATTGTTCCAACAACATCAAATATAGGTTTGTTTTATACTTGCATTGATCAGAATCAATACAGTCCCATCAATTAATCACAACAGAAAAGAACGAAAAATAAAATGTACGTATATGCCATCCGCATTCGCCACTGGGTCTCGTCATCACCCGTTAGGTTACTTAACTAACGACAGAGCGGGAGCTAGACTAGCGCGGGTGTAAAACATATACAACATCTAATAGTATATATACCAATATACAATAATCGCTCGAGGCATGATAATATGCAACATTACAGAAAAGTAATAAGCATCACAGAACAATACAGATAATCTGGGATCCCCGAGTTTCACAGAGCCGCTGCTGAAACCCGACGTTCCCCTAGTCGTGTGGATAACCTGTGCAATGAAACCTAGACCCCTACGGGTGCGGAAAGTTACCCGCCAAAACCTGAAGCGAGGTAGTCCCCACAGCATAGTGAATGGAACACCCGGCACTTCACGGAATCCGGTAAATTGAGCACCACTCCTTGGGTCAACCTGTACCCCTACGAGTGCGGCGAATAGTCTGCCAATTCTTGAGTGAGGCCCCTCTGCCTCTCAAAGCCATGAGATACGGACATGTTGCCCTCCAGAACCCGGCTATCCGAGTACTCCATCGCGGGGTAAACCTAGTACAGAAATAAAAATATGTACAATGGGTACATCGACCTCGACCCGGTCGTGCCCTAAAAGAATATTATACAAACAGGCAGTGACGGCAGTCCACATGTTGGATGCTTGCCCTGCAATATCAAATGTACAAATAAATCCAAACTGCACTATCATTGCACCCTGCTATCCACCACGACATATCCGCAACATCACAGCACAACAGAGAACATCAACGCGAATGTTACGTTCGCAAACCCGTCTAAAAGAACTATAGCAATCAGACGCGGTTTACCGATCAAATGACATTCCCAGTCGGAGATATAATGTAAATACTGTAAACTAACAAGTTTAAAATTTCGATCGACTAAATTTGTCGAAGTGGGCCCCACAAACATCTGCCGTACAGTAACAAAATCTGGGCCCGAAAGAACAGTACCAGAAACCACAATTCCCTGTATAGAAGCCCTTATACAATTTTGGAGCACTGTTCCCATTAAACAGCCGCGGATGCGCGGTCAAACCCTAGGTTTGACCGCGGTTCCGTGGTGGTTCTATTGGATCACGTGACCAAATTTGTACGGATTGCTTAAAAAAGCCTGCTTGTTTTTCTGTGACATACAAAATAATTTTTAGAACAGTTTAAAAATCAACAGAAACTATGAACTTGAAAATTATGATTTTTGAAAATCCGTTCGATCGATATTTTAAGCGCGTTAGCACAAGTTAGTATAGCTTAATGGTGAGGCTCTGATACCACTGTAAGTCCACGGTACCACCCCGGCCGTCTAACTGACGCCAAATGTGGAACAAAAACTTTTTAGAAACTGGCGCTATCGCATACCGTATCCCGGATCTGCCATTAAAACTAAACTAACAAACTACAAAGTTGGTAGAAGAGTTATACCGAACGATCCGAGTCCTTCGGTCTTCAACCATCATCCCACGCTTTGTTGCGGCTGCTCCGATCTCCTGAATCTCCAGTCCCGTCGTCCAGGCGGCAACATGTCGACGGATCTTTAAACGGGCTCCCGCCTCAAAACCGAGGCAACTCGATCGACAAGTTTGCCAAAAGAGACGACCAATATGTTGTAGAGAATAAGTAGAACACTTTGCCTCGTTACGTCCAAGGCTATGGACGAACGGTTAATGAAGTTGCCAATTGGAATCGGGTAAATGGAAATTGGGCTATGAAATTTCCATACACTCAATTATCATAGTCTTTTCTCTCAAAACAAAAATGAACAACCAACATATCCATCAAAGAAGTGGCCGACCACTTAAAGATGAGGGGGAGGTGAGTGTAGGAGGGGGAAGGTGACCACAAGGATAAAGATCTAAAGCAAATATCTTTAACAAGAACAAAACTCATTAATGCAAATGGTGACACATAATAACACCTCACCATTCAATTAATGCATACAATGAATCATTTAATCCTAGTCATCAATTTCTAGAAGCTTCTAGAAACTTCTACACTCATCCAAAGAAAAGATAAATCCGCATTTAACCGGCTGTCAAATACGGCTGATAGAATACTAGAAACTGGCAACTTCCAAAAGTGATCCTGAAACGAATTTCAGGATAACCCCGTATCAGTATAAACATACCCGTATCTGTATTACGACCGAATACAAATGCAACTGAGACAAAGATATTATATCTACACAGCATAATACTCGGATCCGGCTTAAACCAGAGCCGACCAGTATTATCTGCCCGAAAAACAACACGTGCGAAAATGCAAGTGCATTTTCCGAACCTTGCCATAAACCCATATGGCCTCTACAACGTTTCGCCCGAACATGGGAAAGTGTCTGTAGGGGACTCTAATGACTCATCAACACACTGGGACTGGGTATAACTACTAGCACGTCAGAGGTACAGGCTGTACGTAACGGTTTGCCTATGTATTGATTGGAAGGGAATCTGACGAGCGAACTCATCCATAAATCCCACTGAGCCTAACAGTGACAATGTATATACAGTCCGGTCCGTTCATCTAAAGAGTATCGCATATCGAGTCTAGGGGGTGGATAAAATCAGACCCCTAATAATGCGATAATTCGTGTCTGTATGAAGCCCATCACCACCCGAGAAACTACTGATCCAAATCAGTTATTCTCCACTACCTTGGCCAAGGATTTCTAGTGATGGCTACCCGTGCACTGCGCGACATCAACCTCCAATACCGAGAGAGACGAACCCCCGACGATCCGCTCACTTGCGTCCAATTTGTCTGGGACTGTACCTAACTAAAACCTGTTTGCACAACTCCTTTGAGCGTGGTAGGGTAGTAATCTAAGCACAGTGGGAACTCACATGAGACAAATGACGATCTCAGGTCGATGAACTAACCTGTACACATGTCACCAGGGAACTGCTATCTGACGATATGTATAATACCAACTAGCATGTTCCCGGCGAGTCCTATCCGGTGTACTCATAACCTAATGGGCACCTGTATACATCTTAGGTGAACCAACTGACACCAGTGGCTTGTGAGACCGGCCACAGCCCCTCGTCAGGGTCTCGACTGTATACACTAGTCTACTCTAGAGTATCGATTCCCTGTCTCGAAACTCCCACGACTAGGGACACTTTTAAGGATGTGCTTACAGACCCCAGCTCCCACGTATATGATCGCCATCATACTGCTGGTAGTCAAGCAAGAATCCTATGGGCTCTATCATCATGCAATAGTGAACTAAAGCATGTATACGATGACAAAGACAAACCAGATAGCAAACTATCATCTCGAGCAAGACTGTTATATCGGTATAGGTCCTGCCTCAATCATTGCAATCATGTACCTGCGATCCAATAATTGACTTTGAGGGCACTATCTCCAACACCATGCAGCCACGATGAGACGAGTCCGAAGCAGTCAACATTAGAGAAAAGTGGAGTAAGATGTTCATACGAGATCTTGATGAGAGGATGTTCTACTCCGCCGACATCATAGATGGGACACGCATACAGAGGCGTTATATATGGATATATCTTCCAGAAGGAGTCGTGATGAGTATGCAGCCATTCTGGAACAAGAAATAGATTTAGTAAAGGGCGATGACTTCCGGGTAGTTCGACAGAAACGACATTTGGGAGAGACCACTACAAGACCTTTCTGGAATATTTTACGAGAAGACTTGGACCCAGGAATGGTTATTTTGTGCACACCCAGCAGGCTAGAGTTCGGCACCGTCGACGAGACATGTTATGATTGACCACGACAGTTGGCCAGAGATTCTTTAGAGGATGTGCTTAAGCGGGACTATTCCTCCATAATTGATTTCGGTATTTTGGGCGATCTATTCGCATGATTGAGTTTTGATGACTGAGTTTCATGATATTTGTTTTCGTGCACCATGTTTGCACCTACTGGGTATTCATATTTTGTGCATAGTTATTACACTTGAGATATGGTTTATCACCGTTGTGTTGATTTATGATTTGTGCACAGTTATTGCACTTAATATCGTTTTTGTGCCCTGGCTGCACATGTTTATGATTTCATGGATTTCATACAGTTGTGCTGATTTTGTGCATATGGTACGCACTTGATTTGGTTTTTGCACTCGGTAAAGTTCGCATATGCTTGCAGTGTATTAATACGTATTTTTTGCACCACAGTTGCACCTGACTTCGTTTTGATGTCATTTGAGATATTGATTGTGATTTCATGCCTAGGGCATGCATATGATTTGACTTATGCTTTCGGCTTAGATTTCATACACTTTTAGTATTTTGATTTGCTTTTGTGCACGCTGATGCATATGGTTATGAGATTATATACCATGGTATACCTAATTTGGATTTGGATTGAAATGTGTTGTATACCGTCGATTTCGATTGTGATACTCGATATTTGTTTTGTGCACCTCGTACACCTGATTGGATTCTTGCGCATATTTGACGTGCTTGGATTGTATTTTGCGCATGTTCGGCGCTTGATATTGGATTTCGTGATTTCGTGCATGATGGATGCACCTGATTTAGATTTTCGCACATGTTGGGCGCATGATATGAGATGCGATTTTGGTGCACGCCAGATGCACTAAATCGAAATTCTTCGTGCATATCAGATGCACCTGATTTTGCTGTCAGGCACACACGTTGCATCTGATAGATGTTTCGTGTACACCCGTTGCACTTAGATGTTGTTTCTGTGCACATGTATGACACATTCATGGATTTTGATTTCCGTGCGCACCAAACGCATATAGCTTTCATATGCACAATTTGGAATTGATTTCTTATGGAGCAGTACGTTTTTATGATAATTACGATTTGTTTTCGTATTAAGCAGGACTAGTCAGAGGACAGTACCTGGATATATTTTGCATGCATTGATAGTTATCGGAGGGATTTCCAAAAAGGGAGCTATAGTCTCAGTATTTACCTACGTGTCTGATATGACACGAAACGTTTAAAACAAGGAAACCCTTCTAAATTGTTTTCAAAAACGGCGGGACGTGTATATTAAACAAAAGATATATACATATATGATAATTTTGTTACAATAGACGTCCACCACTGTGCAGTGTTATGCGCAACGCACAGCAACAAGAAAAGTTTGGCATGCATTTCCTTCAGATGTTTACATGTATAGATTTGGTATTTACATGTATAGTTTTGATGTATATCATATTGGTTTCATTTTGGATTTGACATTTGTGTCTTCACCATGACTCCGATAATTGTGGGATGCTTGACGGAGTTTTGTTTTTGAGTTATCTGCTCATTGTTCATGCGCATGCATTACGCTACAATTCGTTTATGTATTGATGATTTCGGGGCCACGACGACTTGGACTTTTACTGAAATGTTTTAGTATTTGAGGGGTTTAAATTTAAATTCGGGGACCGAATTTATTTAAGGGGGAAAGACTGTAACATTTCAGAAAAGTAAAATATTATTTTTAGGAATTTTTATAATTAAATAATGAATATATTGAATATTTTAATAAGGCGGTATAATTAAATACCGATAAATGGGGGAAAATTTGGAAAATTACAAAAATTACTGAAATGAGAATGCTTTATTGGATTTAAGCAAATTATGAAATTTTATGATTTATTATACATTATTTTAATGCTAATCGCGATTAAATATCGCTAATCGTGCATTAAACGTGTTTTGTGCACTTGACATGCACATGTCATTTTAACACTTATTACATTTTTATCATGGCTTTTTCTCATTTTATCATACATGGTTGTTGTTTTTAAAAGAGAAAAGAAAAGAAAAGAAAGAAAAGAAAAGAAAAGGATATTATAATGAGGGATGGGCATGAGAGAGAGAGGGTGAGGGGTCTCCATTAACCATGGCTTGTCTCCACACTTCATCATTCTCATCTCTTTCCTCTCTCCCTCTCACTTTGGCTGCCTCCATCTTCCCCTCCTCTTCAACCCTCACAAACACCATTAAAAACTCATCCAATGTTCATCCCCACTTCATTAAAAATATACACAAGCTCACAGGCTACACTTTGGACCAAGAAAGCAATGATTTTGGGCACTTGGGGCAACTCAAGAAAATTCTTGAGTTGCCAAATAAGGTAATTTTTGAACCATTAGTGTAGTATTTGGTTTACTTTAGCTTCCATGCATGTTTAGAGGTAAGTAGGCGATGTTTAGTGAGGTTTGGAAATTCTAAGTTTAGGGTTAGGGTTTCAATTGAATTTTGAAGTGTAATTGAGGTTAATAGTAACCTTAAACCCCCTTTTGTGATATCATATTGGACCCAAAACCTGAGACTTAACCCAAAATACGAACTTTGAAATTCTGTCGATATGGGAAATTGTGGAAATTGTGATGGTTTATTGATATCTGCTAACACTCAGGGACTCTAAAAATGTTTTAGCATACACAGTGAGTTGTGCAGGTGATATGGAGCATACCCTAAAGACCCGAAACCAAACCCTAACAACATGGCCACAAATAAATTCCCCCTGGCCACAAATTATGGCCAGGACTTGACCCGGGTGCCTTATTCTTGGTTCATGGATCCATTAGCAGTAAAATAGACTCTTTACATATGCAAAATTGGCTAATTTCACCTAGGGTAAAATCTGGGACTATTATCAAGAGTTGTTATTTTGATTCGGGATTTTGTTTTACGTATTGTGAATTCTGGATTTTTGTAATTTGCGTGGTATTCGATCACTTGACCTTTGTACGTCGAAATCGAGTGTTATTTGGTGGTTTTGAAAGCGTAGTCCATAGGTTCTAACCTATAGGGTTTTAGCGTGTCGTTTTGGTTTTGAATTGGGTTTTAATGCGATGGGATACATTAAGACATGTAGGTACCCCCACGAGAACTTCAAGGGGACAAGAAAGTGCGTGGCGATGCCGGCATCGGCAAGCGAAGGTCAAGGTGAGTAGATATATATCTACGGGGGAAGTCGGGTGGATGGCGTATAGCATCCCTGCAGTTCGTGGTATAGCTTATATATATTTGTGTACACATGTGTTTTATGTTACGTGGATGATTATCAAGATATGATTTTGTGTTCATGGTTTAGTTTAGGGTAGTTAGAAGTAACTTAGTTTAGCTTCTTCGTCGCGAACCCTAGAATAAGGTTTATACCCCCCCCCCCACACACACTTGCATTCATTTTATTTCCAGTGCGTATATGGGGATATATATATATATACACACACCCACACACACCCACACATGGGTATGGGACTATGTATATATATGTGTATGTATGAATGTATGTATGTATCTATATATATATATATATATATATATATATATATACGTAAACCTATACATGGATGATGAGGATTGGTTATGTTATTTGGAGATGAGTCGAGGAGATTGGGCATTGTGCCATGAGATCGGTGATATGATGTGGTTCGTATTATGAGATACGACATGAGATTTTAGTCGGCCTTTGGACGTGTGTTTTCATACACGCATATATATGCAGATGGTATCAATTTGTACTAGACTTAGATCAATACCCCAATTCATGTGTTATGATGATAAGGATACCAGATAAATGATGTGATGAATGTGATATTTGACCCATACCCAGATTGGGATGCCGTACAACGGATTTACGTACGAGCTATATATTGATGATAAATCCACACTCTTGACTCGAGGATGTCATATTATATTTATATTGTATCGTACGTGATATTAATGAGGCGGGATCACCGACTATTATATTTATATGTATTGACTAAGATTTAGGTGGTTTTCCCTTACCCTTTTGGTTAGATTGTTCATTTAGTCCTATAGTTTACTTGTATATGTTAGACTAGACTCGGGTCATACCTATTTCAAAACTAACGAATCGTGAGTATTTTAAAAACAGGCCAAGGGATTATACGGATATTTTCAAAGGACGCATCTTTTCTAAAACACCGTAGCCCTTATTTTCTAAACACCACGATTCGTGTTATTTCAAATGGCAAAACTGTATGACACATAAATATATATTGATATAGATTCTTCATTGTTGTGTTTATTATTCAGCTCCCGCATATTATTGCTGTTCGCATCGCATTTACATGCTTATATTGTGTTTTCATATGCCATTATTGAGATCATGCTGTCAGGACACCAGCACCATTACTGATGATGCGTATGCTCCACGTACACTTACTTGCCGGCTCACACATATCATCATCGGTAATTGCCATGTCACGTTCACAATAGTGAATATTATTTCATTGACATAGCCTGCTAGCTGATAGTTGTAATATGTTATCACTTTCATATGCTAGTTTAACTATTGCACTCATTGCATGATATTAGATGCATTCATATACTCATTGGTTATGCGGTATTTTGGGGTTTTATGCCGATATTCACTGTTTACTTACTCTTGATTTCGGATTTTGGATTTTCATGAGATTTCAAGATTTGCGGGAAAACCGCAAGAATATATATAAACTTCTCTCTCTCTCTTTTTAAAATGCAAGTTGCGGTTTTCTCGTGATGTATGAATCGTCCACCATGAGTTTTCATGATAGCTGTTGGATTTCGAGACCCGTTTCGAGCAGTAGTATGAACCGTCTCGGGTGCATGGTGGACCCGGTATGGTACCCCGGGGCGAGAGTGATTTCATGGAGGATGATGAGCCCGGTAGGGGTAGACTGCCTACCGGTGATTGTTTGGCGCGGCGGATATCCGGAGGATACCGTCCGTGGTCGTGTGATTTGATGATATGGGCCGATCCGGACTGACGGAGCCCGAGGTATTGAGACACTGTGAAATTGAGATATTAGGATTTATGTTTTGTGTCGATGCTAGACATTGATTATGTTGATTTCATTAATGATACCTCGTGTTATATAAACATTGTTAGTGTATATGTCCTAGGGGCCATTATTGTGTCATACTAGATTGTATATTACTTAATGGAAGCTTGGGATATTCACAGTTGTATATACAGTCTTTCTAAAAATAGTAGTATGCTACTCGGTTTGTGTCTACTTTAATATGTGTATATGTTTCTTGTAACGTATCACTTATACATATTAGTAGAGCCCATAGGATCTTTGCTTGATTACCAGCGTTGTGATGGCAGTCACACTAGTGGGGGCTGGGTAGTCTGTAGGCAACATCCTATACAGGTCCCTGGTCATTGGATTATCGAGATAGGGCATCGATATTCCGGAGTAGACTAAGTGTGTACGCTTCTCATCCCAGTTAGGGAGATGGTCTGTCCCACAGCCATCAGTACGTCGTACTGGAGATAGTATACAGGTGCTCGTTAGGTTACGGGTACACCGGACAGGACTCGCAGGGGAACTGATTGGTTGGTATTATACCCATCGTCAGTTAACAGTTCCCAGGTGACATGAGTACAGCATAGTCCGCAGACTTGACACTGCTACTTCTCCTCGAGTGTGTCCCACTGTTCTTATATTGCTACCTTACCACGGCTCAAAGGAGTCGTGCAAACAGGTAGCAGTTGGGTGCTGTCCCGAGCACTTGGAGACAGTAGTGGTTAGATAAGATTCGTCTCTCTGGGTATTGGGAGATGATATCGTGCTGTGTCAGAGAGCCATTACGCAAAGTCCCTGGCCAGGGCAAGCGAGATATACTGGTAGGTTCCAATAGCTTCTCAGGGTGTAATGGGCTTCGCTCCGACACGACTTATACAACTATTAGGAGACTAACGCTTGCCGCCCCCTAGGCTTGATATGCGATAGTCTTAGATGAACAGACCGGACTGTACGGAGATTGTCACATCAGACTCAGTGGGAGTTCGGATGATTTTCCTCATCGGCCTTCTTATCGACATCTACCTGGGGACCATTACGTACAGCTAGTGCCGCTTGCGGTCTATGGTTAAACCCACTGCCAGCGTAGTGTCGATTCTTTAGAGTCCCACACAGAGAGTTTCCCTGCTCCAGGCGAAACAATATAGAGGTCGTATGGTATTACGACAAGGGTTCGGACGCGTACGTGTATTTACGCACGTACGACTTTTCGGACAGTTTTTACTAGCCGGCTTTGGTTTAAACCAGATTCTAGTATCGGGTTATTGGATTTATACAGTCTAAAGTTTTTCCGTGTTTTCACGGATTGGAGGGGCATTCTCGTAATTTCTCGGGAAGCTTCTAGAAGAGTGGTGACTAAGGGGTTAAGGTGGCATTGCATTAAATGAGATTAGTGACTCATTTGTGTGATTCATCCAAGTCATTAAATACATCATAAATGCTTAATGTCTCATGGAGATGAATCACTCATAGATATTTATGAAGCATGGTTGTTAATTCTATTATTTGATTTTTGGATAAATAATAATGTTTCATATATATTATGATAAGTTCATTATCTCATTTCGTTATCATCTTCACATTCTCTCTCCTCAAGCCCACTCTCTCTTCAAACCCTAACCCAAACCTCTCATGTGTTGAGATCAAGGGTTAGCTAGACTAATACATCCATAACCTCACTCTATATCCCCTAGGTAGTTTAGATTAGCACTTTAAGCAACCTAGTTATCTCAAGTTTAAGATTAAGCTTGGCGTAGGAGCTTTCGGGTGGATCGTCTTTGATTCGAGGAGGCCGTTGAGGTGCCGATGTTCCAAGGAGCCTACGAGGAGTGGAGGACAGCGATGAAGACCCGAAGGACTAGTATCGTGAGGTATAACTTCATATCCGAGTAGTTAAAACTTTAGTTAATAGTTAGCAATGGTTTAGAAACGATTCATGTGCTCAAGTCCGTGTTACGAAGCTTTGATAATCATTTTTTATATATTCCGCCTCCCCGCAAGTTCGTGGGGTGCGTGACATGGATTTACAGTGGTATCAGAGCCAACTAAACCAATACTAGCTTGTTAGCAACTGATTAGAAGTTCGATCGACGGAAAATACGAAAAACGAAAAACCAAAACCCTAAGTTTCTGGTAATTTTAAAACTGTCTGAAAAAATATTTGACATACCTTAAAATTCACAGCAGGGAATTTAATGAAAACTGAGAAAATACGAGCCCCTAACTCGGCAACTCGGCCACGGAACCGCGGCACAAAGGTGCTTTTGGCCGCGGATCCGCCGCCGAGTCAACTCCGAGTTGACTCGGATTTCCTCTGTAATTCATAATTTTTGGTTTTCTATTTCCTTGTATGTTCTGTTTCTGCCCAGGTTGCCTCTGTGCTGATTTGATTTTGGGGTAGACACGGATAAAGGTAATCGATCGATGTTCTAAATTAATTGCTAATCGGGTCTTGTTCTGTAATGTTTTATGTGTTCATAAACCTCCCCTAACTGCTAGTATGTCGGTTGGCAGAGGGTTGCACATATCTGTGATGTTTTTTAACTGTTTGTGGATATAAACTGTGTTGGACTGTTGTGATGATTAGCCGGGGTTTTGTGATGGGTTATTGTATTAATTCATTCGATGTAATTGTAATAAGTTGTAATATTATTTCGCGGGGCACATCCAGGTTGCGGTTGTAGCCACCGTTGTATTATTTCTATTTACTATTTTTTCTCCTAGAATTGACCCAAGGTGGGGTGCATAAACTACCGGGTATTTTGAAGTGTTGAGGTAGACCGCTTCACTTCTGGTACTTGGCGGGTAGTTTGCCGTACCCGTAGGGGTCTGGGGTAGGGTAAATGGATATTCATCACTACTGCGTAATCCGTCTTTTATTGAAGGCTCAAAGAAAATGCGGATTGCTAATAAATCCAATAATGTTCATCTGTGATCTGGAATGCTTATTAATGCGTCTGACGAATGTACAATATATCTATATATGATAGCTATTAGACGTCACTTATGTTTTACACCTGCGCTAGCCCAACCCCCGCTCTGTTGTTAGTTAAGTAACCTAACGGGTGATGACGGGACCCAGTGGCGAATGCAGATGGCATAAGAGGACGTGGTATTTTCGTTGTTTTCTACAATGATAGGATAAAAGATGGGACGCATTATTATAATGCAAAGAAAATAAACCAAAGTTGAATCGTTGGAACAAATTTAAAAGAAACCACTCGGTTATTTTAATAGCAAAATTTTGTAATTGCGGAGCTTTAACCACTCCTTTTAAAAAAAAGTATCAGGTTCCTTCGATTATATCAAGTTCACTACGTTCACGGTTTTGCCAAAACCAGTCGTAGCCCTCCGTCATTTTAGTTAAATATTCAGTAGTATTCAAGCTATGTATTTTGACCTTCGCCAAGGCATAGTGATTGGTAGCTGCTGGATATTTATCTGTAGCATAGAAAGATGCGTTGGTTTGGGACTGTCGTACTACTATTTTGGCCTTCGTCAAGGGTATGTACGGGTGGGTTCAAATTAACCTGGATAATGACGGATGGAACTTGACATGTGACTTATGATATGTTGGCCTTCGTCAAGGTCATAAGAGCATGGGGCAAAAATCCACATCGGGGATTTCTAAAGAAACTGAAACTTGCAGAGAGATGCATACCATTTTGGAGTTTGATGAATATTGGTAGGATTCCTTCAACATTATCATATGATGATATTTTGGATCCCAATCCTACTGTGAGTATATGCTACTTATCAGGAGATTCGTCACTTAACGATCAATGCTATAAACCAAGTACGTGCCTAGAAAGGTGTCAGCGGGGTTACGCCCCCAGAGAAAATAAGTTATTTAATTAAGGAACTTCGCGAATGCTTTGGAAAACCTCCCTCGAAGTATCGACACTGGCCTGGCTGAACGGTTAAGCAAGTATTGTACAGTGAGAATTGTCCTGGCTAATTCTTCTTTTATGGTTTGAGGAAGGATTCGAGAAACAGTGGGAGCCATCCTGTTTAGATAAACTTAAAACCAATCTAAACTTGCAACAGCATCATGCTAAAATGTTTTCTTCTCTTTCTCATAATTGCAGCGACCTTGTGACCATACATAGGTTACATCTAGATAATAATTTGACTGAATCTTACTTATATGAATTGCAAAAGTCTGTCCAGATGTCCATTTCCTATGACAAGCTGGACCACCCTATTACTACTCAAGATCACACCGTCCCAGGTTCAGTTTCCACTGTCGCAGATATGGATATCCGTCAGACAAGGGAAAAAAATAAAGCGAAAGCTAAGTGCCTCGTGTTAGCTTTAGTTGATGGTGTATACTAGAAGCAGCACGAAAAGATGGACTTAGTTTCCATCTTTCTCCATAATAAATGTTTATATGGAGAGCAATCTCATATCACTAGATATGAAACCTCGAACGAATTAATTCAAGCGAGGTTAGCTGACGGGTCATCTGTAGGGGACAACGTCCTTACAATGACTAGCTGTATTGATATGCTCCAAGACCTGGAGACCGCGTTGGGAAACGAGTCAAATACTGACTTGATTCTACAGTCTCTGCCTTCTACCCTGAAGGAAACCAGGGAAGGAGAAGGAAAGAGAAAAGCAAAAGTTTCGGGACTGGATATAGTAAAACAGGGACGTTCCTATTGTTACAGGAATGAACATTGGCAGAAAGATTGCAGGTCTTTAGAAGCCAGTAGCCAGGATTCGAAGCATGTTGTGGCTTCAGCTTCGGGTGTGTTTATGATAGAAAACTGTATGTCAGTTAACCCTACTTCCTGGGTATTGGATACCGGGTCAGGAACTCACATCTGTAATTCTTTACAGGCTCTGAGAAACCGTAGGGTTATCGGGATAGGTGATATGACCCTCACAGTTGCTAACGGAATGAGCATGGACGCTGAATCCGTAGGGGAATATCATCTTGGACTGACAACTGGGCAGATATTGATAATGCGTAACTGTTTTTATGTACCAGGTACGACTTGTAATATCATATCTGTACCCTTACATTCTAAGGAAGGATATGATTTTACTTTTGCAAGAGATGCGGTTCACATCCACCTAAATCAAGTTTTGATTGGGTTAGGTATATTAGAAAATGGAATATACGTATTAAATCAAGCTCAGATTTTCAGTGTCCAGAACACACTTAAAAGAAAGTTTCCGGAAACAAATCAGGCTTTCTTATGGCATTGTAGACTGGGTCACATCAATGAGAGAAGATTAACAAAGTTACATAGAGAGGGATACTTGAATCCGTTCGAGTATCAGTCTTATGCCACTTGTGAATCTTTTCTCATGGGAAAGATGACAAAGACTCCGTTCACTGGACACGGAGAAAGAGCGAGCGAGCTCTTAGGACTCATACACAGTGACGTGTGTGGTCCAATGTCTACACATGCGCGAGGTGGTTATTCCTACTTCATTACTTTTACGGATGATTTCTCTAGGTATGGACATATCTTCTTGATGAAGCATAAATCCGAGGCCTTTGAGAAATTCTAGGAATACAAGAATGAAGTGGAAAAACAAACAGGCAAAAGTATAAAGACACTGAGATCTGATCGAGGTGGTGAATACTTAAGTGCCGAGTTCCTGGGTTACTTAAAATAGAATGGAATTCTCTCTCAGCTTACTCCTCCATACACACCACAACACAACGGTGTATCAGAAAGGAGGAATCGAACCCTATTGGATATGGTTCGTTCCATGATGAGTAAGGCTGAGTTACCGCGATCTTTCTGGGGCTATGCACTAGAATCAGCTGCATATCTTTTGAACAAGGTTCCAACCAAAACTGTGCCTACCACACCATATCAGATGTGGAGTGGGAAGAAACCCTGTCTTCAGTACCTGAAGACTTGGGGATGTCCAGCTCTTGTAAAAAAGCAGCATCCGGACAAACTCGAGGCACGCTCAGTACTGTGTAAGTTTGTGGGATACCCAAAGAACTCCAAAGGGTATCTATTCTATTACGCAGAGGAACAAAAAGTTTTTGTTTCTCGTCATGCCCACTTTCTGGAACATCAGTTTTTAGAAAAAGAAATAAGTGAGTGCGTTATAGAACTGGAAGAAATTCCAGAACCACAAGCTATTACTGAAAGCTTGAAAGAACCAGAAGGTTCAGGAGAACGGGACATCCCGACGCCACTCCATAGGAGTTGTAGGCAATCTCATCCGCCCGAGAGATACTACGGTTTTCTCATAGACGGGGATAGAGAGGATTGCACTATTGACTATGATGAGCCTACTTGTTTCCAGCAAGCCATTCCAGCAAGCCATCCATGTACACTAACAAAGTATGGACTTTGGACGTTGCTCCAGATGGGGTAAAACCCGTAGGATGCAGATGGATCTTCAAAAAGAAGATTGGTGTAGATAGACAGATTGAAACCTATAAGGCTAGATTTGTTGCAAAGGGTTTCCGTCAAAGACCTGGTTTGGATTATGACGAAACCTTTTCTCCAGTGGCTATGCTCAAATCCATTCGGGTACTTCTTGCTATTGCTGCCTTCCACGATTATGAGATCTGGCAGATGGATGTAAAGACGGCCTTTCTAAATAGAAAATTGGATGAGAGCGTTTATATGGATCAGCCAGAGGGATTCATTCAGAGTGGGAGCAGCGGTAAAGTATGCAAGTTGCTTAAGTCCATTTATGGACTAAAGCAGGCATCACGCAGTTGGAACATCTGTTTTGATGATGCTGTCAAAGAATTCGACTTTATCAAAAATCCAGATGAACCTTGCATATACAGTAAGATTGTAGGGAGAGCTGTAGTATTCCTCGTCTTGTACGTGGATGACATTCTCCTAATTGGAAATGATATTTCAATGTTACAGTCAGTCAAAAGATTCTTGTCACATAAATTCTCCATGAAAGACCTAGGTGATGCCACCTACATTCTGGGGATCCGGATCTATCTTGATAGATCAAAGAGGATATTAGGACTTTCACAGTCCAGGTACATAGAAACCAAAGTGAAGAGATTCAAAATGGATGATTCTAAGCGCGGTAACTTACCGGCTTGTCACGGAATCACCCACTCCAAAGAGATGTCTCCCAAGACTGATTTGGAAAGGGATCGCATGTCGATTATACCATACGCTTCTGTGGTAGGCTCTATAATGTATGCGATGTTATGTACCAGACCAGATGTAGCATACGCATTGAGCGTAGTAAGCCGGTATCAAGCAAACCTAGGGGAGAATCACTGGATTGCAGTAAAGAACATTCTCAAGTACCTGAGGAGGACTAAGGAAATGTTCTTGGTGTATGGCGGAAAAGACCTCCAGATGGAGGCCTTTGCTGACTCCGGCTTCCAGAGTGACAAAGATGACTCTAATTCTATGTCGGGTTATGTCTTTACCCTCAATGGAGGGGCGGTCTGTTGGAAGAGTTCCAAACATGAGACCGTTGCAGACTCAACGTGTTGGAGATAGTGCCCTCAGAGTCAATTATTGGATCACAGGCACGTGATTGCAATGATTGAGGGAGGACCTATCCCGGTACGATAGTCTTACTCGAGATGATAGTTTGCTATCTGGTTTATCTTTATCATCGTGTACTGCTTTAGGTGACATGACATGTCGCTATTACACGTTGATAGAGCCCCTAGGATTTTTTCTTGACTGCCAGCAGTATGAGGGCGATCATATAAGTGAGAGCTGGAGTCTATAAGCACATCCTTAAAAGGTCCCTAGTCGTGGGAGTTTCGAGACAGGGCATCGATTCTCCAGAGTAGACTAGTGTATACAGTCGAGACCCCGACGAGGGGCGGTGGCCGGTCTCACAAGCCACTGGTGTCAGTTGGATCACCTAAGATGTATACAGGTGCTCATTGGGTTATGAGTACACCGGACAGGACTCGCCGGGAACATGCTAGTTGGTCTTATACCTGACGTCAGATAGCAGTTTCCAGGTGACATGTGTACAGGTTAGTTCATCGACCTGGGGATCGTCATTTGTCTCGTGTGAGTTCCCACTGTGCTTTGATTACTACCCTACCATGGCTCAAAGGAGTCGTGCAAATAGGTTTTAGTTGGGTACAGTCCCGAGCCACATGGAGGCAGTGAGCGGATCTTCAGGGGTTCGTCTCTCCCGGTATTGGGGGTGAGGTCGCGCTGTGTCTTGGAGAGCCATTACACGAAGTCCTTGGCCAAGGCAGGAGATTTACTAGTAGGTATTCCAGTAGTATCTCAGGGTGTTCTGGGCTACACTCCGACATGACTTGTACCGCTTTTGGGGGTCTGACTTTTACCAACCCCGTAGGCCCGCCATGCGATGCTCGTAGACGAACGGACCGGGCTGCACGGATATTGTCACTGACAGGCTCAGTAGGGTGTCAGGATGAGTTCGCTCATCGACGTCCCTTTTGGTCAATAGCTGGGGGCCTTTTATGTATTGGCTTATACCTCTGACGTGCTAGTGGTTAAATCCACAGCCATAGTATTGACGAGTCTTTAGAGTCCACCACACTTTCAGTTATTCAAGCTTTCGGGCGAAACGCTGTAGAGGCCGTATGGAGATATGGCAGGGTCCGATCAGATACGTGCGGTATTGCATGGATCAGGATCGGACGGTTTGTACTAGAGGCCGTATGGATATATGGCAGGGTTCGATCAGATACGTGCGGTATTGCACGGATCAGGATCGGACGAACATTACTAGCCGGCTTTGGTTTAAGCCGGATCCTAGTTTAGTACAGTGTAGATTTTGTCTCTTTGCATTTGTATCCGGACGGAATACAGATGCGGGTGTGTATGCACAGTATCGGGGTTTTCCTGTAATTTATTACGGGACCAGTTTTCTGGAGTTGCCAGTTTGCATTCCGTTCCGGCCGGTTTTCGTTTGTTCTTTCCCGGCCGGACTTTTCCGATAGAGGGGGTTATTTGCAATTGTGCAAATAACATTTGTGGAGGGGGTTTCTTGCAATTGTATTGATTATGATATCTTTCTTCCATCACTTGCATTAAATGAGATTAGAAAGGGTATGGTTTGGATGTGCTTATGTTATGGTTGATGTTTGTTTATGGTCACCTCTTCTCATCTCCTACACTCACCTCCCTTCATGATTTGTTTTTGCTCTCCACCATTTCCACATAAGAGAATGGCCGGCCACTTTAGTTTGTGAAGGGGAGAAATTTCCATTTTGTGGTAGCACATATTTCTTCATCTCATTCTTCTAGTTTTGGAAAAATGAAAGCACCATTTTTTTCCATAACCTTATTCCTCCATCAAGGCAACTACAAACCCCAAATGAGACAAGCATCATCTACACTACATTCAACAGCAAATCTTGGGCACGTCGACTAGCCAGCTTCGTGCCCGAGTTGCCTCGGTATAGAGGCGGGAGCCCGTAAAAGAAACAGGCGATGTGGTGCCCTTCCGGCAAGGAGGCGACGACCGGAGTTTCCGCGAGAGATCGGGACGACGACGAGAAGACCGGAGGACTCGGATCAATCGGTATATCTCTAACCCGTCTTGTTGTTAGTTAGATCTAGTTTAATGGCCCGATCCGGGGTTTAGTGCGCGGTGGTGCCGGTTTGCTAAGTTCGCAAAATTAAAGTTTATCACCGTTTCCGCATTTGGCCGTCGGACTGACGGCCGGGGTTCCGCCGTGCACTTACAGTGGTATCAGAGCCACGCCATTAACTTCGTCTAGCTTCGTTTGATGTGTTTTTCATTTCCGATCGACCAAAATTCCAAAACTTGCATTTTTGTTCACATCAGTTTTCTGTTGAAATTTTTTGGTCTCTAAAAATTTTTCAGGTTGTAGAAAATTGATGTACTAGAAGTTCTAAGACTACTGGGAAAATTCGACACAGTCAGTTGACGACTGAAGCGCTGAACCGCGGCCAAACCCCCCCTTGGGTCGCGGTTCCGCCGCACATTGGTGTCCTCACTGTGTCCAATTTCTCCAGTGGGCTTCTGGGCTGATTTTAGGGGTTTTGGAATATTAAAATTGGGCCCAGATTTTCTGTGAGTGCTACAGTATTGCTTGGGGGCCCACTTGTTAATTTTTGATCGATCGGATATTTTAAACACATTTTTCACAGTATTTACATTATATCTGCGACCGTGAATGTCACTCGATCGGTAAATCCTGTCTAACTGCTATAGCCCGGTTAGACGGATTTGCGAACGTGACTTTCACGTTGATGTTCTGTGTTTTGCTGTGATGTTGCGGATCGGTCGGTGGGGATAGCCTGGATGCAATGCTAGTACAGTTTTGTTGTATTATGTACATTTGATATTGCGGGGCGAGCGTCCGACATGTGGACTGCCGTCACTGCCTGTTTGTATTATTCTTTTGGGGCACGACCTGGTTGCGGTCGATGTACCCGTTGTATCTATATTTTATTTTCTGTACTAGGATTGCCCCGCGGTGGGGTGCACGGATAGCCGGGTTCTGGAGGGCAACAAGCCCGCATCTCATGGCATTGGGACGGAGGGGGCTTCGCTCTAGAATTGGCGGGCTATTCGCCGCACTCGTAGGGGGTACAGGTTGACCCATGAGGGATGCCCAAGTTACCGGATTCCGTGAAGTGCTGGGTGGTCCATTCACGGTGCTGAAGGGGGGTGCCTCGCTTCAGGTTTTGGCAGGTAACTTGCCGCGCCCGTAGGGGTCTAGGATTTCATTGCACAGGCTATCCACACGACCAGGGGAACGTCGGGTTTCAGTAGTGGCTCTGTGAAACCCGGGGATCCCAGATATCTGTATTGTTCTGTGATGCTGTACATTTCTGTGATGTTGCATTTTATTCACGCCTTGAGCGAAATATAATATATTGGTATATATATTAGTAGATGTTGTATATGTTTTTCATCCGCGCTAGTCCAGTCCCCGCTCTGCCGTTAGTTAGCTAACCTAACGGGTGATGACGGGACCCAGTGGCGAATGCGGATGGCATATACGTACGTCAGTATATTTTCGTTCTTTGTGGTGTGATCAATTGATGGGACTACATTGATTCGGATCAATGCAAGATAAAACAAACCTATTCTGATGTTGTTGGAACACTTTTCAAAAAGCTGTTATTGCAAGGACGTTCACTTTTGTTTTGCATCGTGGTATTCATTTGGAATATCCTGCTCCTCAGTCGACGAGGCAAGGGCCGAGATCCCTTCACCGGGAGTGACCCCTTGGACAGAAGTTTGTGTCAGGGCATTAACTTCACTATAGCCGATTACTTTTCCTTTGCGCCGTGGTATTCAGTTAGAATATCCTGCACCTCATTCTACGGGGAAAGAGCCGAGATCCCTTCACCGGGAGTGACCTCTTTAGTAAAGGTTTTCGTCACTCTATTTTCTAAAAAGCTATCCGTTCCTTCAACGATATCAAGTTCATTACGTTAAAGGTTTTCGCCAGAAACCATTCATAGCCCTCCGTCGTTTCATATGGATAGTCAATAGTATTCAAGCTGTGTATGTTGGCCAAAGTCAAGGCACAGTGTTTGGTAGTTGTTGGTTATTCATATGCAGCATAGATAGATGTGTTGGTTTGGGGCAGTCGTACTACCATTTTGGCCCAAGTCAAGGGTATGTACGGGTGGGCTCAAATTAACCTGGAGAATGACGGGTTGAACTTGACATGTGACTTATGATATGTTGGCCAAAGTCAAGGTCATAAGAGCATGGGGTAGAAATCACATCGGGAGTTTTAAAAGAACTGAAACTTTCCAGATATGCGCATACCTTCTGGAGTGTGATAGCGTGAGCGGATTCCGTCACGTTATCATGCGATGAGAGTTGGATCCCGATTCCCACTGATGAGTTAGTTTACTCCTCGGGTATTCTCGACTAATTCTTCTTAAAGGTTTGGAGGAGAATTTGAGGTACAGTGGGAGGTTTCCAGATTAGATAAAGTGATAACCATTCTGATCTAGGATAGAGTGCATGCTGAGTGTTTCTTTTCTCTCTCTCTTTGGCAGCGACCATTGACCCGACCCTAGACTATGACTCAGTGACCAAGTTGACCGAACCTTCTTAACACTGGCTTTTGGATTGACAGAGTTGCAAACCTCATTGCCACTCCTACTTTTACCCTTTTCTCCAGGACACCCCGTATTACTACGAACGTCCACTTCCATTGGACAAAACCATCGTATGGTTATATACGAACTCGAAGGAATTCGAGGATGGTTTCCGGTTCTGGAGAAAACGAATAGGACTATTCAGTTGTCTTTTCCTTTTACCTTCTCTCTCAGATTGCGAGTACTCCTTGGCTTAGGAGATAGTACACCTATTACGCAAATTGGATAGTTTTCTTCCAAACCTTAGGCTGGTGCCGAACGGTGGGGAATGAAGAAAACCAATTAGCCTAAACGGTGTACAGAAGGTATTAAGTTAAGACAAAGCAAGGGATTAGTAAGAGGGCAAAGTAAATTGCGACTGCTATTCACGACCAAACCAAGTATTTCTTCGCCGATCCTATATCACCTTTGTATTTCTCCAGGACACTCCGTATCACTACGAAGATCCCAAGTTTATTGGATAATCCATCGTATGGTTATATACGAACTCGAAAGGAACTTGTTCCAGTTCGGGGATGGAACCTGGTTCAGGAGAAATAGGAATAAAGTACATTCAGGTGTCTTTTATCTTCACCTTCTCTCGCGTTGCGAGTGCTCCTAGGATTAGGACAGTACACCCTTTATGCTTATTGGATAGTCTTCTTTCAAACCATAGGCTGGTGCCGAACGGTAGGGGAGGAAGAAAACCATTTGGCCTAAAGAGGTGTGCAGAAGGTAATGACTAAAGACATATAAAGGGATTTGGAGAGGTGGCAAAGAATTATACGGTTATAGTTGTGAATCTGGATAATGGTAGAGGCATTACTAGGAATACCAGGATATCCTATCGAAAAATTTCAATGTTTCAGTTCAACTGTGTACTGTTAAAAGAAAACTGATTTCCTGATTAAACACTTGCTCCAGGGTATGTATTTACCAGGTTTGATTCTCACATCTGTATGGTTTTACAGATGATGAGTGGGAGTAAGTTATTGGGAATAGGGTGACCATCCTCATTATATCGAGATTCGTTGCAATCAGTGTTATTTGAGGAAATCACCTGGGCTGTTTGCCGGTCGGCAAATATTTGGTTTTGAATATCCGCTGTTGTGCACCAATTTCAAATTGATATATCTGTACGTCTATTTTCATAGAGTGAGATATACTTTTTGATATTATGTCGATGACATTTACCTATATCAGTGGATGGTTAGGTAAGGAGCATTAAACAGCGGTGTAATTCTTCTTAACCATAAGTACAGTTTTCAAACTACAACACACAGTGAAAGAGTTGTTAGACTCGGCGGACTTATACAGAGTATTGTATGTTGTCCAGTGTCCATTAGGACAGAGGGGTTGGTCCTCATACTATATTCTGTTTACTTTTAACTTCTCTAGTTCTTAGACATGTGTTTCGTAGAAATACAGGGTCTAAGTTTTGAGGAGTTATAGGTATTTGAATAAAGTAGAGAACCAAGTGTAGTAAGTATCGGGATTCTTCAAAGTGATCAAAGATGTAGATACTTGTGTATGGTATTCAGTTGATAGTAATGATAAAGAGAAATTGCTTCTCTTTCAGGTTACTCATAATTGGAAGCATTCCTAAGTTGAGTAACGCTGATCGGCCTCCTTCCATTTAGTTGACATGCACTGGAGACAGCTGCATGATTTGAATCTAGTTCAATTAAATCAGTGCATCTGGTTCTATATTGGATATAGTACAGTTCATATCTTAACATTGTTAAGGTACGGGGAGTTGTCCGGCTTATGATTAAAACCAGACTCTGGATAACTCAAGGCACGCTTCTGTAATGGCTGTTTGTGGGTTGACCCAGGCTATGACGAGGGTTGACTTTCTACCATAAGAAAGATCAATAGTGATATTGTTCTTGACTCGCCACAGTTTTAATAAAAATGGATTTTTTCAAAAACAGTAGTGGGAGTATGGTAGAACTGGAAGTGATTCCAGAACCGCAAACGATTACTGAAGATTTGATAAGAAACCTAAAGATTCAATCTGATTTGACATTCCATTGGCCACTCCGCAGATAAAGTGGGTAACTTCAGGCACCCGAGAGGTACTCCGGTAGCCTCAAGGACGGTGACAGGGAAGTTCTTGTTTACCCACACTTGCCATTGTTGTTGTTCCAGGCTGCGAGACCCGGCAGGAGGATGAATATAGCGTCATTCTAAACTAGCTTTAGAAGTGCACGTCTATATGACTCTGCCAGAGGGTTGTCGTAGTCAGTGGGAGCAGCGAAAGCATTGGTGGACATCAGGCTTATGTCTATTTATATACTAAAGCAGATGTAGCGGAGATAGATCATCTATTTCTGATGTGACAGTCATAGGTTTGACTTCATCAGAATAGGGGATGGATCTGTTGAGTAGGTAGTAGGGTGTGATATCCGTGTTTTTGGATGACATACACAAAGTAGGAAGTGACATTCCTATACTACGATCGGTTATACTTTGGTCGTCACACACTGTTTTCTCCACAAGGGACTTGGACACAATATCAGACATACTGGTTACTAGATCTATGGTTTTAGATCTAGATTTGGGTGGTTTCCCAATCAGGGTACTTTGACAGCATTCTAAGAGTATTTAGAATGGACGACTCCGGGCATGGTAGTGTACCTGCAGGTAATGGAGTCACCCTCTCTAAAGGTGTCTTATAGACTAAAGTAGAGAGGGATGCGCATGATTGGCAGATCACTTGCTTAGGCAATTGAGTCAATCATGAGATGTCAAGTACCACACCAGATGTTGTCCTTGTAGTAGGTGCAATAAGTTGATATTGATCCAATCCTGGAGAAACAGTCGAAAGCAGCTTTAGAACATAAGTGGATGTTCTAGGGATATGATAACGACAGCCTCATTTGGGAGACAGTTATCATTCCAGGCTTCCAAGGTGACATGGACGACAAGGAGGTTGTCAGAGTTATAGTTTTCCTTCTGACGAGGGGCAGTGTTTTGGACAGGTAATCCAAGGCAATACTGAGGGTGGCATGGCGCAGGATACTGATTAAGTTCAGTTGACGATACAGTCTAAGAAGTTTGGATTTGGAGTTCATTTATGAGCTAGGTCCCATCAGGCATCCAGACATTCTAAGACAGGTATTGCTCATTTCGAAAGATGGCTTTCTCCGCGAACTTGAGATATAGAGAGACATAGAAAGAAACATCTAGGCGGATCCACTCACTGAGGCTATTCCTCGAAAGCAACAGTCTCCCAAACAGGCTTTGTGAGACTGACTAGTAGAGGAGTTGGGTGTTCGGTATCACACGGGCTGTGAGTATGCGACATCGCAATAATTAGCCTTGAGTGCAAGTGGGAGATTGTTGGAGATAGTGCCCTCAGAGTCAATTATTGGATCACAGGCATGTGATTGCAATGATTGAGGGAGGACCTATCCCGGTACGACAGTCTTACTCGAGATGATAGTTTGCTATCTGGTTTATCTTTATCATCGTGTACTGCTTTAGGTGACATGACATGTCGCTATTACACGTTGATAGAGCCCCTAGGATTTTTGCTTGACTGCCAGCAGTATGAGGGCGATCATATAAGTGAGAGCTGGAGTCTATAAGCACATCCTTAAAAGGTCCCTAGTCGTGGGAGTTTCGAGACAGGGCATCGATTCTCCAGAGTAGACTAGTGTATACAGTCGAGACCCCGACGAGGGGCGGTGGCCGGTCTCACAAGCCACTGGTGTCAGTTGGATCACCTAAGATGTATACAGGTGCTCATTGGGTTATGAGTACACCGGACAGGACTCGCCGGGAACATGCTAGTTGGTCTTATACCTGACGTCAGATAGCAGTTCCCAGGTGACATGTGTACAGGTTAGTTCATCGACCTGGGGATCGTCATTTGTCTCGTGTGAGTTCCCACTGTGCTTTGATTACTACCCTACCACGGCTCAAAGGAGTCATGCAAACAGGTTTTAGTTGGGTACAGTCCCGAGCCACATGGAGGCAGTGAGCGGATCTTCAGGGGTTCGTCTCTCCCGGTATTGGGGGTGAGGTCGCGCTGTGTCTTGGAGAGCCATTACACGAAGTCCTTGGCCAAGGCAGGAGATTTACTGGTAGGTATTCCAGTAGTATCTCAGGGTGTTCTGGGCTACACTCCGACACGACTTGTACCGCTTTTGGGGGTCTGACTTTTACCAACCCCCTAGGCCCGCCATGCGATGCTCATAGACGAACGGACCGGACTGCACGGATGAGTTCGCTCAGTAGGGTGTCAGGATGAGTTCGCTCATCGACGTCCCTTTTGGTCAATAGCTGGTGGCCCGTTACGTATTGGCTTATACCTATGACGTGCTAGTGGTTAAATCCACAGCCATAGTATTGACGAGTCTTTAGAGTCCACCACACTTTCAGTTACTCAAGCTTTCGGGCGAAACGCTGTAGAGGCCGTATGGAGATATGGCAGGGTCCGATCAGATACGTGCGGTATTGCACGGATCAGGATCGGACGGTTTGTACGAGAGGCCGTATGGATATATGGCAGGGTTCGATCAGATACGTGCGGTATTGCACGGATCAGGATCGGACGAACATTACTAGCCGGCTTTGGTTTAAGCCGGATCCTAGTTTAGTACAGTGTAGATTTTGTCTCTTTGCATTTGTATCCGGACGGAATACAGATGCGGGTGTGTATGCACAGTATCGGGGTTTTCCTGTAATTTATTACGGGACCAGTTTTCTGGAGTTGCCAGTTTGCATTCCGTTCCGGCCAGTTTTCGTTTGTTCTTTCCCGGCCGGACTTTTCCGATGGAGGGGGTTATTTGCAATTGTGCAAATAACATTTGTGGAGGGGGTTTCTTGCAATTGTATTGATTATGATATCTTTCTTCCATCACTTGCATTAAATGAGATTAGAAAGGGTATGGTTTGGATGTGCTTATGTTATGGTTGATGTTTGTTTATGGTCACCTCTTCTCATCTCCTACACTCACCTCCCTTCATGATTTGTTTTTGCTCTCCACCATTTCCACATAAGAGAATGGCCGGCCACTTTAGTTTGTGAAGGGCAGAAATTTCCATTTTGTGGTAGCACATATTTCTTCATCTCATTCTTCTAGTTTTGGAAAAATGAAAGCACCATTTTTTTCCATAACCTTATTCCTCCATCAAGGCAACTACAAACCCCAAATGAGACAAGCATCATCTACACTACATTCTACAGCAAATCTTGGGCACGTCGACTAGCCAGCTTCATGCCCGAGTTGCCTCGGTATAGAGGCGGGAGCCCGTAAAAGAAACAGGCGATGTGGTGCCCTTCCGGCAAGGAGGCGACGACCAGAGTTTCCGCGAGAGATCGGGACGACGACGAGAAGACCGGAGGACTCGGATCACCCGGTATATCTCTAACCCGTCTTGTTGTTAGTTAGATCTAGTTTAATGGCCCGATCCGGGGTTTAGTGCGCGGTGGTGCCGGTTTGCTAAGTTCGCAAAATTAAATTTTATTACCGTTTCCGCATTTGGCCGTCGGACTGACGGCCGGGGCGCCGCCGTGCACTTACACAACGATGGAAGCGGAGTACATAGCTGCTTGCGATGCCGCAAAAGAAGCTGTCTGGATGAAGAAGTTCCTCACAGAATTTCAGGTGGTTCCTTCCAGTGTTAGTCCAATACCTCTGTATTGTGACAACCACGGCGCTATAGCTTTAGCGAAGGAACCCAGGTCCCATGAGACGTCCAGACACATCTTAAGGCGGTATCACCTGATCAGGGAGATCGTAGATCGCCGGGAGATCGAGGTGAAAAGAGTAGAGACAGAGAATAACATTGCTGATCCATTCACAAAGGCCCTTCCTCAGACGCAGTTCGAGAGGCTATTCGAGATGATAGGTCTACGATATGCCAGCTCATGGCCCTAGTGCAAATGGGAGATTGTTAGTGTATATGCCCTAGGGGCCATTATTGTATCATACTAGATTGTATATTACATAATGGAAGCTTGGGATATTCACAGTTGTATATACAGTCTTGCTAAAAATAGTAGTATGCTACTTGGTTTGTGTCTACTTTAAAATGTGTATATGTTTCTTGTAACGTATCACTTATACATATTAGTAGAGCTCATAAGATCTTTGCTTGATAACCAGCGTTGTGATGGCAGTCACACTAGTGGGGGCTGGGTAGTCTGTAGGTACATACTATACAGGTCCCTGGTCGTTGGATTATCGAGATAGGGCATCGATATTCCGGAGTAGACTAAGTGTTTACACTTCTCATCCCAGTTGGGGAGATGGTCTGTCCCACATCCATCAGTACGTCGTACTGGAGATAGTATATAGGTGCTCGTTAGGTTACGGGTACACCGACAGGACTCGCAGGGGAACTGATTGGTTGGTATTATACCCATCGTCAGTTAACAGTTCCCAGGTGACATGAGTACAGCATAGTCCGCAGACTTGACACTGCTACTTCGCCTCGAGTGTGTCCTACTGTTCTTAGATTGCTACCCTACTACGGCTCAAAGGAGTTGTGCAAACAGGTAGCAGTTGGGTTCAGTCCCGAGCACTTGGAGACAGTAGTGGTTAGATAGGATTCGTCTCTCCTGGTATTGGGAGATAATATCGCGCTGTGTCAGAGAGCCATTACGCAAAGTCCCTGGCCAGGGCAAGCGAGATATACTGGTAGGTTCCAGTAGCTTCTCAGGGTGTAATGGGCTTTGCTCCGACACGACTTATACAACTATTAGGGGACTGACGCTTGCCGCCCCCTAGGCTTGATATGCGATAGTCTTAGACTAACAGACCGGACTGTACGGAGATTGTCACATCAGGCTCAGTGGGAGTTCGGATGATTTTCCTCATCGGCCTTCTTATCGACATCTACCTGGGGACCGTTACGTACAGCTAGTGCCGCTTGCGGTGTGTGGTTAAACCCACTGCCAGTGTAGTGTCGAGTCTATAGAGTCCCACACAGAGAGTTTCCCTGCTCCAGGCGAAACGATATAGAGGTCGTATGGTATTACGACAAGGGTTCAGACGCGTATGTGTGTTTACGCACGTATGACTTTTCGGACAGTTTTTACTAGCCGGCTTTGGTTTAAGCCAGATTCTAGTATCGGGTTATTGGATTTATACAGTCTAAAGTTTATCCGTGTTTTCATGGATTGGAGGGGCATTCTCGTAATTTGTCGGGAAGCTTCTAGAAGAGTGGTGACTAAGGGGTTAAGGTGGCATTGCATTAAATGAGATTAGTGACTCATTTGTGTGATTCATCCAAGTCATTAAATGCATCATAATTGCTTAATGACTCATGGAGATGAATCACTCATAGATATTTATGAAGCATGGTTGTTAATTCTATTTTTTGATTTTTGGATAAATAATAATGCTTCATATATATTATGATAAGTTCATTATCTCATTTCATTCTCATCTTCACCTTCTCTCTCCTCAAGCTCACTCTCTCTTCAAAGCCTAACCCTAACCTCTCATGTGTTGAGTGTTAGTGTATATGCCCTAGAGACCATTATTGTATCATACTAGCTTGTATATTACTTAATGGATGCTTCTCTTCAAACCCTAACCCTAACCTCTCATGTGTTGAGTGTTAGTGTATATGCCCTAGAGGCCATTACTGTATCATACTAGCTTGTATATTACTTAATGGATGCTTGGGATATTCACAGTTGTATATACAATCTTGCTCAAAATGGTAGTATGCTACTTGGTTTGTCTCTACTTCAATATGTGCATGTGTTTCTTTTAGCAAATCGCTTATACATATTAGTAGAGCCCTTAGGATCTTTGATTGATTACCAGCGTTATGATGCCAGTCACACTCGTGGGGGCTGGGTAATCCATAAGCACATCCTTATACAGGTCCCTAGTCGTTGGACTATCGAGACAGGGCATCGATACTCCGGAGTAGACTAGCATATGCGCTTCTCATCCCAACGGGGGAGACGGCCTGTCCCACAGCCGTCAGTACGTCGTACTTGAGATAGTATGCGGGTGCTCGTTAGGTTACGAGTACACTGGACAGGACTCGTCTGGAACTGTTGGTTGGTATTATACCTATCGTCAGTTATCAGTTCCCAGGTGACATGAGTACAGCTTAGTCCGCTGACTTGACACTGTCACTTCGCCTCGAGTGTGTTCCCACTGTACTTAGATTACTACCCTACCACGGCTCAAAAGAGTCGTGCAAACAGGTAGTTTTGGGGTGCAGTCCCGAAGCACTTGGAGGCAGTGACGGTTAGACAGGATTTGTCTCTCCCGGTATTGGGGCTTGACATCGCGCTGTGTCCAGGAGAGCCATTACACAAGTAGTCCCTGGCTAGGGCAAGCGAGATATACTGGTAGGTTTCGAGTGTTATCTCAGGGTGTTCTTGGCTACACTCCGACACGACTTGTACCGCTATTAGGGGACTGACGTTTACCGCCCCCCTAGGCCCGCCATGCGATGTATCAGACGAACAGACCGGACTGTACGGAGACTGTCGCATTCAGGCTCAGTAGGAGTTCAGATGGGATCACCTCGTCAGTCTTCTTATCGGCATCTACCTGGGGACCGTTACGTACAGCTAGTGCCGCTTGCGGTCTGTGGTTAAACCTACTGCTAGCGTAGTGTCGAGTCTTTAGAGTCCCACACAGAGAGTTATTCGCCTTTAGGCAAAATGAGTAGAGGTCGCATGGTTTTGCGACAGGTTTCGTTCACATCCGCACACTTGTGCACGTTTGCTGTTCAGACAGCTTATACTAGCGGGCTTTGGTTTAAGCCAGATCCTAGTATATGATTTGGGATTGGTTTTATCTCATTGTATTCGTGTTCCTCGGATCACGAATACGGGTGCGTATGCACAGTTGACTGAGACAGAGGGAGAGGACTTTGATTAGGGTTAATGACCATTGTCATTTTCTTAACCCTAATGCTTATGTGTGTATTTTGAATAATTGATATTAGTTATATATAATTGTGCATGGTTAGGGTTGTTGACCATTTGACCATACTTGACTTATTGACTTGGGTTGACAAGTTGACCATCATCATTCCATATGAAAGATGCTCTTTGATCCTTGCAATTTGCATTTAATGTGAAATGATAATGGTCAAGTCTTGATTAACCATGACAATTATCTAGCTAATTATCTAATTTCATAATTCACCCATATTAGAGAGAATGGTTCATTATTTCTCTAATTCTATCATATAGATTCTCTCTCCTCCTCTTCCTCTCTCTCAAGCTCTCCCCCCTCATGAGTTGAGAAACACATGAGCTTGAGATAAACCTCTCTAAAGTAATCTCTACTCTCATCTAAGGTTCTAGATTTAGCACTTCTAGCACCTTAGTTACTTCTAGCTTGAAGTTGAAGCCAAAGGTTGAGGCTCTCGGGTGGATCCTTCTTCGACTAGAGAAGGCGACAAGGTGAACACTTTCTTTCACTCCAAGGAGCAAGGGGAGAAGGACATAAAGCCCAAGGTATAACCTTTCTTCCATGTAGCTAAGACTAGTTAGCTTGTAGTTAGTTTTTGTTTAGCAAAGATCCTCCTTTAGTTAGTCCATGTTCCCTAGTTCGATAAAAATCCGAATTTTATTCCGTTTTCCGCCTCCCCGCAAGCACCGGGGTGAGCCACGTGGACTTACAGTGGTATCAGAGCCTAACTAAACATAAACTAGCTAGTTAGTAAAGTGTATAGAAGTTCGATCGGTAAAAATCGCAAAACCAAAATTTCAAAACCCTAAGTTTCTGTTGATTTTTTTTCTGCTCAAAAACTAATAAATCATACTTCAAAAATCGGCTCAGGGTTTTTCAAAGAAGCACACCAAAAATGATCCAGTGAATCGCTCAAAGCGTCGCGCTTCCACGGCAAGAACATGCCTTTTGCCGCGGAACCGCGGCCGTTTTGACTCGGTTCTGGACCGAGTTTGGTGCAGTATTCTTCTGCTGAGGTTTTGGGATTTTTAAGATGGTTTCTTTCTGCCCAGATTTTCCAGAAAAGTAATTTGTATTTGGGGTGCCTATAAATCCGTATTTTTGATCGAACTTCACTACACTTTGACTAATGGGTTATATCTGTGATGTTTATATGTATTGAACGTCTGCTAATCGCTATACGTCGATTAGTGGGGGTTATACATATCTGTGATCTGTGTTTGTTGATGGTATGTGTATATGAATGCGTTGGATTGTCGCGGGTGAATAGTCGGAGGGTTTTGTGAGACGAGAGTTTTCTTTTCTTTCAATTCATGTAACATGTAAATTGATGTAATATTATTTATATGGCCGCACAACCGGGTCGGGGTTGTAGCCGTCATTGTATAATTCTTTTTACTGTTTTTGCTCCTAGGATAGACCCATGGAGGGGGTGCACAAACTACCGGGTATCTCGAAGTGCCGAGTGGCCTACTCACGGTGTTGAGGGAGGTTGCTTCGCTTCGGATACTTGGCGGGTAGTTTGCCGCACCCGTAGGGGTCTTGGGTGGGGTATTGGCTATTCACCGCGACCGTGTAATCCGCTTTTCGTTGCAGGCTCGAACGGATTGCGGATTCCTAGTATATCCAATGTATACATATGTGATCTGTAATGTCAATCATTGCTATATATCTATATACGATATCTATTTAGGTGTTGCTTATGTTTTGCATCCGCGCTAGTCCAGCCCCCGCTCTGTCGTTAGTTAAGTAACATAACGGGTGATGACGGGACACCGTGGCGAATGCGGATGGCATAAGTGTACACAATATTTTGGTTGTTTTCTGCAATGGTAGGATTAAATGATAGGACGCATTAAAAGAACTAATGCAAGAAAATAAACCAAGTAAAAGTCGATTGGAACACTTTGAAAACCACTCGGTTCTTTTCAAAACCAAACTTTTAAATGCGGAGCTTGAACCACTCCTTTTAAAAGCTATCTCGTTCCATCGATTATATCAAGTTCACTACGTTAACGGTTTCGCCAAAACCATTCTTAGCCCTCCATCATTTCAGTTAAATATTCGGTAGTATTCAAGCTATGCATTTTGACCTCACGCCTAGGCATAGTGATTGGTAGCTGCCGGATATTTATCTGTTGCATAGATAGATTGCGTTGGTTTGAGACAGTCGTACTGCCATTTTGGCCTACGTCAAGGGTAGGTACGGGTGGGTTCAAATTAACCTGGATAATGATGGGAAGAACTTGACATGTGACTTATGACATTTTGACCTCACGCCAAGGTCATAAGAGCATGGGGCAAAATTCCACATCGGGAGTTTCATAAGTACTGAAACTTGCTAGCGCTGCATACCATTTGGAGTGTGATGATTCTTGTAGGATTCCTTCCATTTTATCACGCGATGATATTTGGATCCCGATCCTACTGTGAGTATATGCTACTCCTCAGGAAATCTCTCACTTAACGATCAATGCTATAAACCTAGTAGGTGTCTAGAAAGGTGTTAGCGGGGCTACGCCCACAGGGAAAAGTGGTTACTTAATTAAGGAACTTCGCGAAAGCGTTGGAAAACCTCCCTCGAAGTACCGACACTGGCCTGGCTGAACGGTTAAGCAAGTATTGTACGGTGAGATTGATCCTGACTAATTCTTCCTTTATGGTTTGAGGAGGGATTCGAGAGACAGTGGGAGCCATCCTGTTTAGATAAATTAAAAACCAATCTAAACTTGCAAGAGCATCATGCTAAGTGTTTTCTTCTCTCTCTCTTAATTGCAGCGACCCAATGACCGCACCTAGGTTACATCTAGATAATAAAATGACTGAATCGGACTGTTATGACTGGCAAAGGTCTGTCCAGATGTCCATTGCCCATGACAAGCTGGGACACCTCTTGACTGATCCAACCCTTGCCGTCTCAGGTCCAGTTTCCCCTGTCACGGATATTGATATCCGTAGGACATCGGATGAAAACTGTGCGAAAGCCAAGTGCCTCGTGTTAACCTCAGTTGATGGTGTAAGCCAGAGGCAACACGAGAAGATGGACTTAGTTTCAATCTTCCTCCATAACAATGATTTATATGGAGAGCAATCTCGTATCGCAAGATATGAGACCTCGAACGAATTGCTTCCAGCGAGGTTGGCTATCGGGTCATCTATAGGGGGCAACGTCCTTACAGAGGCCAGCTCTTTTAAGCTCTCGGACCTGAAGACCACGTTGAAGAACGAGTCAGATGCTGACTTAGTTCAACAGTCTCTACCTACTACCCTGAAGGAAACCAGGGAACTAGAAAGAAAGGGAAGGGAAGAAGTTTTGGGAATAGATATAGTAAAAGAGGGATGTTCCTATTGTTACGGGAATGAACATGGGCAGGAGGATTGCAGTGCTTGTAAAGCAAGTAGCCAGAATTCGAAGCATGTTGTGGCTTCGGCTTCGGGTGTGTTTGTAATAGAGAACTGTATGTCAGTTAACCCTACTTCCTGGGTATTGGATACCGGATCAGGATCTCATATCTGTAATTCGTTACAGGCTCTGAGAAACCGTAGGGTTATCAAGAAAGGTGATATGACTCTCAGGGTTGCTAACGGAATGAGCATGTATGCTGAATCCGTAGGGGAATATCATCTTGGACTGACAACCGGGCAGATATTGATTCTACGTGACTGTTTTTATGTACCAGGTGCGACTTGTAACATCATATCTGTTAGTGTATATGCCCTAGAGGCCATTACTGTATCATACTAGTTTGTATATTACTTAATGGAAGCTTGGGATATTCACAGTTGTATATACAATCTTGCTCGAAATGGTAGTATGCTACTTGGTTTGTCTCTGCTTTAATATGTGCATGTGTTTCTTTTAGCATATTGCTGGTATACATATTAGTAGAGCCCTTAGGATCTTTGCTTGATTACCAGCGTTGTGATGGCGCTCGCACTCGTGGGAGCTGGGTAATCTATAAGCACATCCTTATACAGGTCCCTGGTCGTTGGACTATCGAGACAGGGCATCGATACTCCGGAGTAAACTAGCGTATGCGCCTCTCATCCCAGTGTGGGAGACGGTCTGTCCCACAGCCGTTAGTACGTCGTACTTGGGATAGTATGCGGGTGCTCGTTAGGTTACGAGTACACTGGACAGGACTCGTCGGGAACTGTTGGTTGGTAATATACCTATCGTCAGTTATCAGTTCCCAGGTGACATGAGTACAGCTTAGTCCGCTGACTTGACACTGTCACTTCGCCTCGAGTGTGTTCCCACTGCACTTTGATTACTACCCTACCACGGCTCAAAGGAGCTGTGCAAACAGGTAGTTTTTGGGTGCAGTCCTGAAGCACTTGGAGGCAGTGACGGTTAGACAGGATTCGTCTCTCCCGGTATTGGGGGTTGACATCGCGCTGTGTCTAGGAGAGCCATTACACGAGTAGTCCCTGGCCAGGGCAAGCGAGATATACTGGTAGGTTTCCAGTGTTATCTCAGGATGTTCTGGGCTACACTCCGACACGACTTGTACCACTATTAGGGGACTGACGTTCACCGCCCCCCTAGGCCCGCCATGCGATGTATCAGACGAACAGACCGGACTGTACGGAGACTGTCACATACAGGCTCAGTAGGAGTGCAGATGGGGTTCACCTCGTCAGTCTTCTTATCGACATCTACCTGGGGACCGTTACGTACAGCTAGTGCCGCTTGCGGTCTGTGGTTAAACCCACTGCCAGCGTAGTGTCGAGTCTTTAGAGTCCCACACAGAGAGCTATTCGCCTTTAGGCAAAATGAGTAGAGGTCGCATGGTTTTGCGACAGGGTTCGTTCGCATCCGCGCACTTGTGCACGTTTGCTGTCCGGACAGTTTATACTAGCGGGCTTTGGTTTAAGCCGGATCCTAGTATATGATTTGAGATTGGTTTTTCTCAGAGTATTCGTGTTCCTCGGATCACGAATGCGGTTGCGTATGCACAGTTGCTTGAGATTGGGGGAGAGGACCTTGTTTAGGGTTAATGGCTTTTGTCATTTTATTAACCCTATTGATTTTGTGTGGATTATAGTTAATTGATAATTAGCTTAATTATTGTGCATGGTTGTTGTTGACAATTTGACTTCATTGACTTGTTGACCTTGTTGACAACTTGACCATAATCATTTCATTTGGAGATGCTCTTTGATCTTTGCAAAATTGAAATGATAATGGTCATGTCATGATTTATCATGACAATTTTCAAGCTAATTATCCAATTAAAATTATCCACACATATTAGTGAGAATGGCTCACTAATAATTCATTCTCTCATATTATTTCTCTCTCTTGCTCATCCTCTCCCTCAAGCTCTCTCCCTCTCATGTGTTGAGAAACAAAAAGCTTGAGAAAAACCTTCACTTGATCCTCTCTACTCTCTTCTAGGGTTCAAGTCTTAGCATTTCTTGCACTCTAGTTACTCCTAGCTTGGAGTTGAAGCTAAAGGTGGTGGCTTTCAAGTGGATCCTTCTTTGACGGGAGAAGACAAGCAAGGTGAACTCTTTCAACCATTCCAAGGAGCAAGGAGAGAAGGACTTTGAGCTCAAGGTATAACCTTTCCATCACTTAGCTACTTTGTAGTTAGGGTTAGCAAGTTTATGTTTAGCAAAGATCCTTAACGCATAGTCCATGTTGCCTATAGTTGATAAAAATCAAATTTTTATTATGTTTTCGGCCTCCCCGTAAGCACCGGGGTGGGCAACACGGACTTACAGTGGTACCAGAGCCTAACTAAACCTAAACTAGCTAAGTAGTTAAGTGTAACGAAGTTTCGAAACCGAAAAACCCAAAAACCAAACTTTTTCAAAATCCAAGTTTCTGTTAAAAATTTTTCTGGTCAAAATGAAAAACTTTATACTTGTAAATTCGTCTCAGGGTTTTGTATGAACACCCAAGAAAAACGATGCAGTGATTCGTTCAAACCGCCGCGCTTCCGCCGCACGAGGTAGGCATGTGCCGCGGAAGCGCCGCGGTTTGTCGTCTTCTGTGCATCGTTTTTCGTGCAGTGTTTGTCTGTGTTGGTTTTGGGATTTTTGAAATATATTATATGTACCCAGATTTTCCAGAAAAGAAATTTCCTTTTGGGGTCCTATAATTCCGTTTTTTTTTTCGGAACTTCACTACACTTTAACTATATCGGTTATATCTGTGATGCTTGTATGTATTGAACGTCGGCTAATCGCTATAAGTCGATTAGTCGGGGTTATACATCTCTGTGATCTGTGATTGTTATTGGTTTGTGGATATGAATGGATTGGATTGTCGCGGGTGAATAGCCGGGTTGGATGTGAGATGAGCGTTATTTTTCTTTCATTCATTTGTAACATGTAAATTGATATAATAATATTATTTGTATGGCCGCACAACCGGGTCGGGGTTGTAGCCGTCATTGTATAATTCTTTTTACTGTTTTTGCTCCTAGGATAGACCCATGGAGGGGGTGCACAAACTACCGGGTATCTCGAAGTGCCGAGTGGCCTACTCACGGTGGTGAGGGAGGTTGCTTCGCTTCGGGTGCTTGGCGGGTAGTTTGCCGCACCCGTAGGGGTCTTGGGTGGGGTTTTGGCTATTCACCGCGACCGTGTAATCCGCTTTGCGTTGCAGGCTCGAACGCATTGCGGATTCCTAGTATATCCAATGTATTCATCTGTGATCTGTAATGTCTATCATTGCTATATATTTATATATAATAACTATTTAGGCGTTGCTTATGTTTTACAGCCGCGCTAGCCCAGCCCCCGCTCTGTCGTTAGTTAAGTAACCTAACGGGTGATGACGGGGCCCCGTGGCGAATGCGAATGGCATAAGCGTACGTCATATTTTGGTTGTTTTCTGCAATGGTAGGATTAAATGATGGGACGCATTAAAAGAACTAATGCAAGAAATAAACCAAGTAAAAGTCGATTGGAACACTTTGAAAACCACTCGGTTCTATTCAAAACTAAAACTTTTAAACGCGGAGCTTGAACCACTCCTTTTAAAAGCTATCTCGTTCCATCGATTATATCAAGTTCACTACGTTCACGGTTTCGCCAAAACCATCCGTAGCCCTCCATCATTTCGGTTAAATATTCGGTAGTATTCAAGCTATGTATTTTGACCTCACGCCAAGGCATAGTGATTGGTAGCTACCGGATATTTATCCGTTGCATAGATAGAATGCGTTGATTTGAGACAGTCGTACTTCCGTTTTGGCCTACGTCAAGGGTAGGTACAGGTGGGTTCAAATTAACCAGGATAATGATGGGAAGAACTTGACATGTGACTTATGACATTTTGACCTCACGCCAAGGTCATAAGAGCATGGGGCAAAAATCTACATCGGGAGTTTCATAAGTACTGAAACTTGCTAGCGTTGCATACCATTTGGAGTGTGATGATTCTGGTAGGATTCCTTCGGTTTTATCACGCGATGATATTTGGATCCCGATCCTACTGTGAGTATATGCTACACCTCGGGAAAACTCTCACTTAACGATCAATGCTATAAACCTAGTAGGTGCCTAGAAAGGTGTTAGCGGGGCTACGCCCACAGGGAAAAGAGGTTACTTAATTAAGGAACTTCGCGAAAGCGTTGGAAAACCTCCCTCGAAGTACCGACACTGGCCTGGCTGAACGGTTAAGCAAGTATTGTACGGTGAGAATGATCCCGGCTAATCCTTTTCTTTACGGTTTGAGAAGGGATTCGAGAGACAGTGGGAGCCATCCAGTTTAGACAAACTAAAAACCACTCTAAACTTGCAAGAGCATCATGCTAAAGTGTTTCTTTTCTCTCTCCTAATTGCAGCGACCATTCAAGATGACCGGACTTAAGTTACTATTAGATAAAAACATATTGACAGGGCCAAACTACAAAGATTGGCTCAGGAATGTCAAGATGGCTATCACTTATGACAAGCTGGGGTATATACTTACCACCAAAGCTCCCCCCGTCCCAGGTCCCACCTCCAGCGTCGCGGATGTAGAAATCCGTAAGACATGGGAGATAGATTGCGCGAGGGCCAAATGCCTTGTACTAGCCTCGATGGACAACGACCATCAGAGGAGGCACGAGAATATGGACCTAGAGTCCATATTTCTCCATACAAAAGAACTGTATGGAGAGCAGTCTCGTATCGCAAGATACGAAGTGTCGAAGAAGCTCTTTTCGGCAAAGTTGGCCGTCGGATCATCGGTAGCGGACCACGTGCTTAAGATGATCGGCTACATAGAGGAGCTCGCGGATCTTGGGACCACGTTGGAGAATGAACTGTATACCGATTTGATTCTCCAGTCCCTTCCTTCCACTTACGCCCAGTTCATTCTTAACTTCAACATGCAAGGAAAGGAGGTTGAACTTGCCGAACTTCTGAACATGTTGAGGACTGCTGAGGGCACCCTACAGAAGGGTAGGGAGACATTCACTTTGTTTGTAGGAGGATCTTCCTCTTCTAGGTCCAGGGCGAAAGCCAAGGGCAAGAAGAAGAAAGCCCCCGCCAAACCAAGAGGCGGTGTCGGTAAAGTGGATACGAAGGGAAAGGGTAAAGCAACAAAGGTAGCGGGGAAGCTGGTGGGGAAGGAAGAATGCTTCTATTGTCACAAAAGTGGCCACTGGAAACAAGATTGCAAGGCTTGGAAAGCCAAAACACAGGATTTGAAGCGAGTTGCAGCTTCAGCTTCAGGTGTGTATGTTATTGAAAACTGTCTATCAATAAACTCTACATCCTGGGTATTGGATACCGGATCAGGATCTCATATCTGTAATTCTTTGCAGGCGTTGAGAAAGCGTAGAGTTTTGAAGGCAGGTGACATGACCCTCAGAGTTGCGAACGGTGCTAGCATGGATGCTGAGGCCGTGGGGGACTATCACCTGGTATTATCAGATGGACACTTTTTGGTTTTGCGTAGTTGTTATTATGTACCAAATGCAACCTGTAATATCATTTCTGTATCTTTATTATCTAAAGAAGGTTATGAATTTGCATTTGTAAGTAATGTAGTGAACATTCACCTTAATCAAGTGTTGATTGGGTCAGGTACATTGAACAACGGTATATACGTTTTAAACCAACCACAGGTTTTCAATATCCAGAATACACACAAAAGAAAGTCTCCAGAAATTAATAAAACTTTCTTATGGCATTGTAGACTGGGTCACATCAATGAGAGAAGATTGACTAAGTTACATACTGAAGGATATTTAGATCCGTTCGAATATCAATCGTATGCAACTTGTCAATCCTGTCTCAAAGGAAAGATGACAAAGGCTCCGTTTTCTGGACACGGAGAAAGAGCGAGCGAGCTCTTGGGACTCGTACACAGCGACGTGTGCGGTCTAATGTCTACACATGCGCGAAGCGGTTTTTCTTACTTCATAACTTTTACGGATGATTTCTCAAGATTCGGACATGTCTTCTTAATGAAGCATAAATCCGAAGCTTTTGATAAGTTCCAGGAATATAAGAATGAAGTAGAAAAATAAACAGGCAAAAGTATCAAGATCCTAAGATCGGATCGAGGAGGAGAATACTTAAGTGCCGAATTCCTGAATTACTTAAAAGAGAATGGAATTCTCTCTCAGCTTACTCCTCCATACACTCCGCAACATAACGGTGTATCGGAGAGACGGAACCGAACCCTATTGGATATGGTACGGTCCATGATGAGTAACGCTGAGTTACCGCGATCATTCTGGGGATATGCGCTAGAAACAGCTGCATATCTTTTGAACCGTGTTCCCACTAAGACTGTGCCTACCACACCATATGAGTTATGGAGTGGGAAGAAACCCTATCTTCAATACTTGAAGATTTGGGGATGTCCAGCTTATGTCAAAAAGCAGCATGTGGACAAGCTCGAGGCACGCTCAGTACTGTGCAAGTTTGTGGGATACCCAAAGAACTCCAGGGGGTATCTTTTCTATTACGCAGAGGAACAAAAAGTCCTTGTTTCTCGCAATGCCCACTTTCTGGAACATCAGTTTTTAGAAAAAGAAATAAGTGGGAGCGCAATAGAACTGGAAGAAATTCCAGAACCACAAACTATTACTGAAAGTTTAGTGGAACCAGAAGGTTCAAAAGAACAGGACATTCCTACGCCACTCCGCAGGAGTAGTAGGCAGTCTCATCCGCCCGAGAGGTACTACGGTTTTCTCATTGACGGGGATAGAGAGGACTGCATCATAGATTGTGATGAGCCTACTAGCTTCCAGCAAGCCATTCAGAGCGTCGACTCGGTAAAATGGCTGGATGCAATGCGGACCGAGATGGAGTCCATGTACACCAACAAAGTATGGACGTTGGACATTGCTCCAGACGGGGTAAAACCCGTAGGATGCAAGTGGATCTTCAAAAGGAAGATTGGTGTAGATGGACAGGTTGAGACCTATAAAGCTAGACTGGTAGCAAAAGGTTTTCGTCAGCGACCTGGTTTGGACTATGACGAAACCTTTTCTCCAGTAGCTATGCTGAAATCCATTCGGATCCTTCTTGCCATCGCTGCTTTCCACGATTATGAGATTTGGCAGATGGACGTAAAGACAGCTTTTCTAAATGGTCATTTAGAGGAGTGTGTCTATATGGACCAGCCAGAGGGTTTCATTCAGGGTGGGAGCAGCGGAAAGGTGTGCAAGTTGCTCAAGTCCATTTATGGACTCAAGCAGGCATCGCGGAGTTGGAACATCTGTTTTGATGAGACGGTCAAAGAATTTGGCTTTATCAAAAATCCAGATGAACCATGCATCTATTGTAGATTTGTAGCGAGAACTGTAGTATTCCTCGTTTTATACGTGGATGACATTCTCTTAATAGGAAATGACATTCCTATGCTACAATCTGTCAAGGGGTTCTTGTCACACAGGTTCTCCATGAAAGACCTGGGTGATGCCTCATACATTCTGGGTATCCGGATCTACCGTGACAGATCCAAGAGGATATTAGGACTCTCGCAGTCCAGGTACATCGACACCATACTGAAGAGATTCAGTATGGAAGATTCCAAGCGCGGTAATCTACCGGCTTGTCACGGGATCACCCTCTCCAAAGAGATGTCTCCCAAGACTGATTTGGAGAGGGATCGCATGTCTATTATACCCTACGCTTCTGCGGTAGGCTCTATAATGTATGCGATGTTGTGTACCAGACCGGATGTGGCTTATGCACTGAGTGTGGTAAGCAGGTATCAGTCAAACCCTGGGGAGAAACATTGGATAGCAGTAAAGAACATTCTCAAGTACCTGAGAAGGACTAAGGAGATGTTCTTGGTGTATGGCGGAAAAGACCTGCAGATTGAGGCCTTTGCTGACTCCAGCTTCCAGAGTGACAAGGATGATTCCAAGTCCATGTCGGGTTTTGTCTTTACCCTCAATGGAGGGGCGGTGTGTGGGAAGAGCTCCAAACAGGAAACCGTTGCTGACTCGACTATGGAAGCGGAATACATCGCTGCATCTGATGCCGCAAAAGAAGCTGTCTGGATGAGGAAGTTCTTGAAAGAACTTCAGGTGGTTCCGTCCATTGTTGACCCAATACCTCTGTATTGCGACAACAACGGGGCTATAGCTTTAGCGAAGGAACCCAGGTCCCATCAGAAATCCAGACACATCTTAAGGCGGTATCACCTGATCAGGGAGATCGTGGATCGCCAGGAGATCGAGGTCCGGAGAGTTGCATCAGAGGATAACACAGCAGATCCATTCACCAAAGCCTTGCCCCAGACTCAGTTCGAGCGGCTGATCGAGATGATAGGTCTTCGATACGCCAGTACATGGCCTTAGTGCAAGTGGGAGATTGTTAGTGTATATGCCCTAGAGGCCATTAATGTATCATACTAGTTTGTATATTACTTAATGGAAGCTTGGGATATTCACAGTTGTATATACAATCTTGCTCGAAATGGTAGTATGCTACTTGGTTTGTCTCTGCTTTAATATGTGCATGTGTTTCTTTTAGCATATTGCTGGTATACATATTAGTAGAGCCCTTAGGATCTTTGCTAGATTACCAGCGTTGTGATGGCGCTCGCACTCGTGGGAGCTGGGTAATCTATAAGCACATCCTTATACAGGTCCCTGGTTGTTGGACTATCGAGACAGGGCATCGATACTCCGGAGTAGACTAGCGTATGCGCTTCTCATCCCAGTGTGGGAGACGGTCTGTCCCACAGCCGTTAGTACGTCGTACTTGGGATAGTATGCGGGTGCTCGTTAGGTTACGAGTACACTGGACAGGACTCGTCGGGAACTGTTGGTTGGTAATATACCTATCGTCAGTTATCAGTTCCCAGGTGACATGAGTACAGCTTAGTCCGCTGACTTGACACTGTCACTTCGCCTCGAGTGTGTTCCCACTGCACTTTGATTACTACCCTACCACGGCTCAAAGGAGCTGTGCAAACAGGTTGTTTTTGGGTGCAGTCCCGAAGCACTTGGAGGCAGTGACGGTTAGACAGGATTCGTCTCTCCCGGTATTGGGGGTTGACATCGCGCTGTGTCTAGGAGAGCCATTACACGAGTAGTCCCTGGCCAGGGCAAGCGAGATATACTGGTAGGTTTCCAGTGTTATCTCAGGGTGTTCTGGGCTACACTCCGACACGACTTGTACCGCTATTATGGGACTGACGTTCACCGCCCCCCTAGGCCCGCCATGCGATGTATCAGACGAACAGACCGGACTGTACGGAGACTGTCACATACAGGCTCAGTAGGAGTGCAGATGGGGTTCACCTCGTCAGTCTTCTTATCGACATCTACCTGGGGACCGTTACGTACAGCTAGTGCCGCTTGCGGTCTGTGGTTAAACCCACTGCCAGCGTAGTGTCGAGTCTTTAGAGTCCCACACAGAGAGCTATTCGCCTTTAGGCAAAATGAGTAGAGGTCGCATGGTTTTGCGACAGGGTTCGTTCGCATCCGCGCACTTGTGCACGTTTGCTGTCCGGACAGTTTATACTAGCGGGCTTTGGTTTAAGCCAGATCCTAGTATATGATTTGAGATTGGTTTTTCTCAGAGTATTCGTGTTCCTCGGATCACGACTGCGGGTGCGTATGCACAGTTGCTTGAGATTGGGGGAGAGGACCTTGTTTAGGGTTAATGGCTTTTGTCATTTTATTAACCCTATTGATTTTTTGTGGATTATAGTTAATTGATAATTAGCTTAATTATTGTGCATGGTTGTTGTTGACAATTTGACTTCATTGACTTGTTGACCTTGTTGACAACTTGACCATAATCATTTCATTTGGAGATGCTCTTTGATCTTTGCAAAATTGAAATGATAATGGTCATGTCATGATTTATCATGACAATTTTCAAGCTAATTATCCAATTAAAATTATCCACACATATTAGTGAGAATGGCTCACTAATAATTCATTCTCTCATATTATTTCTCTCTCTTGCTCATCCTCTCCCTCAAGCTCTCTCCCTCTCATGTGTTGAGAAACAAAAAGCTTGAGAAAAACCTTCACTTGATCCTCTCTACTCTCTTCTAGGGTTCAAGTCTTAGCATTTCTTGCACTCTAGTTACTCCTAGTTTGGAGTTGAAGCTAAAGGTGGTGGCTTTCAAGTGGATCCTTCTTTGACGGGAGAAGACAAGCAAGGTGAACTCTTTCAACCATTCCAAGGAGCAAGGAGAGAAGGACTTTGAGCTCAAGGTATAACCTTTCCATCACTTAGCTACTTTGTAGTTAGGGTTAGCAAGTTTATGTTTAGCAAAGATCCTTAACGCATAGTCCATGTTGCCTATAGTTGATAAAAATCAAATTTTTATTATGTTTTCCGCCTCCCCGTAAGCACCTGGGTGGGCAACACGGACTTACAATATCTGTATCCTTACTATCTAAGGAAGGATATGATTTTACTTTTGTAAGTGATGTAGTAAACATCCACCTAAATCAAGTACTGATTGGGTCAGGTACATTGAAAAACGGTATATACGTTTTGAATCAAGCTCAGGTCTTCAGTGTCCAGAACACACATAAAATAAAGTCTCCGGAATTAAATCAGGCTTTCTTATGGTATTGTAGAGTGGGTCACATCAATGAGACACGGTTAACAAAGTTACATAAAGAAGGATACTTGTATCCGTTCGAGTACCAGTCTTATGCCACTTGTGAATCTTGTCTCATGGGAAAGATGACAAAGACTCCGTTCACTGGACACGGAGAAAGAGCAAGCGAGCTCTTGGGACTCAAACACAGTGACGTGTGTGGTCCAATGTCTACACATGCGCGAAGTGGTTATTCATACTTCATTACTTTCACAGATGATTTCTCTAGGTATGGGCATGTCTTCTTAATGAAGCACAAATCCGAGGCCTTAGAGAAATTTCGGGAATACAAGAATGAAGTTGAAAAACAAACAGGCAAAAGTATAAAGACACTGAGATCTGATCGAAGTGGTGAATACTTAAGTGCCGAGTTTCTGGGCTACTTAAAAGAGAATGGAATTCTCTCTCAGCTTACTCCTCCATACACACCACAACACAACGGTGTATCAGAAAAGAGGAATCGAACCCTATTGGATATGGTTCGATCCATGATGAGTAAGGCTGAGTTGCCACGATCCTTCTGGGGTTATGCACTAGAATCAGCTGCATATCTTTTGAACAAGGTTCCCTCCAAGACTGTGCCTACCACACCATATCAGATATGGTGTGGGAAGAAACCCTGTCTTAAGTATCTGAAGATATGGGGATGTCCAGCTTTTGTAAAAAGGCAGCATGCGGACAAGCTCGAGGCACGCTCAGTACTGTGTAAGTTTGTGGGATACCCAAAGAGCTCCAGGGGGTATTTTTTCTATTAAGCAGAGGAACAAAAGGTTTTTGTTTCTCGTCATGCCCACTTTCTGGAACATCAGTTTTTAGAAAAAGAAGCAAGTGGGAGCGTATTAGAACTGGAGGAAACTCCAGAACCACAAGCTATTACTGAAAGTTTGGAAGAACCAGAAGTTTCAAGAGAACCGGACATCCCTACGCCACTCCGCAGGAGTAGTAGGCAGTCTCATCCGCCCGAGAGATACTACGGCTTTCTCATAGACGGGGATAGAGAGGATTGCACTATGGATTATGGTGAGCCTACTAGCTTCCAGCAAGCCATTCAGAGCGACGACTCGGTAAAATGGCTGGATGCAAAGCGGGCCGAGATAGAGTCCATGTACACCAACAAAGTTTGGACTTTGGACTTTGCTCCAGAAGGGGTAAAACCCGTAGGCTGCAAATGGATCTTCAGAAAGAAGATTGGTGTAGATGGGCAGGTTGAGACCTATAAAGCTAGACTTGTTGCAAAGGGTTTTCGTCAAAGACCTGGTTTGGACTATGACGAGACCTTTTCTCCAGTGGCTATACTGAAATCCATTCGGATCCTTCTTGCCATTGCTGCTTTCCACGATTATGAAATCTGACAGATGGACGTAAAGACGGCTTTCCTAAATGGAAATTTGGAAGAGTGCGTCTATATGGATCAGCCAGAAGGATTCATTCAGAGTGGGAGCAGCGGTAAAGTGTGCAAGTTGCTAAAGTCCATCTATGGTCTTAAGCAGGCATCGCGGAGTTGGAACATCTGCTTTGATGATACTGTCAAAGAATTCGACTTTATCAAAAACCCAGATGAACCATGCATTTACAGTAAGTTTGTAGGGAGAACTGTCGTATTCCTCGTCTTGTACGTGGATGACATTCTCCTAATAGGAAATGATATTCCTATGCTACAGTCAGTCAAAGGATTCTTGTTGCAGAGGTTCTCCATGAAGGACCTGGGCGATGCCAACTACATTCTGGGGATCCAGATCTATCGTGATAGATCTAAGAGGATGTTGGGACTTTCACAATCAAGGTACATCGACACCATACTGAAAAGATTCAGTATGGAAGATTCCAAGCGCGGTAACTTACCGGCTTGTCACGGGATCACCCTCTCCAAAGAGATGTCTCGCAAGACTGATTTGGAAAGGGATCGCATGTCTATTATACCCTACGCTTCTACGGTAGGCTCTATAATGTATGCGATGTTATGTACCAGACCAGATGTAGCATACGCATTGAGCGTTGTAAGCCGGTACAGTCAAACCCAGGGGAGAAACACTGGATAGCGGTAAAGAACATTCTCAAGTACCTGAGAAGGACTAAGGAGATGTTCTTGTTGTATGGCGGAAAAGACCTCCAGCTCGAGGCCTTTGCTGACTCCAGCTTCCAGAGTGACAAGGATGACTCCAAGTCCATGTCGGGTTATGTCTTTACCCTCAATGGAGGGGCGGTTTGCAGGAAGAGTTCCAAGCAGGAGACCGTTGCAGACTCAACTATGGAAGCGGAGTACATAGCTACTTGCGATGCCGCAAAGGAAGCTGTCTGGATGAAGAAGTTCCTCACGGAGCTTCAGGTGGTTCCTACCATTGTTGATCCAATACCGCTATATTGCGACAACAGCGGCGCTATAGCTTTAGCGAAGGAACCCAGGTCCCATCAGAAGTCCAGGCACATTTTGAGGCGGTTCCACCTGATCAGGGAGATCGTAGATCGCAGCGAGATCAAGGTGAAGAGAGTAAATACGGAGAATAACACTGCAGATCCACTCACGAAGGCCCTACCCCAGACTCAGTTCGACCGGCTGATCGAGATGATAGGTCTTCGATACGCCAGTGCATGGCCTTAGTGCAAGTGGGAGATTGTTAGTGTATATGCCCTAGAGGCCATTACTGTATCATACTAGCTTGTATATTACTTAATGGAAGCTTGGGATATACACAGCTGTATATAAAATCTTGCTCAAAATGGTAGTATGCTACTTGGTTTGTCTCTACTTCAATATGTCCATGTGTTTCTTTTAGCATAACGCTTATACATATTAGTAGAGCCCTTAGGATCTCGGCTTGATTACCAGCGTTGTGATGGCGGTCACACTCGTGGGGGCTGGGTAATCCATAAGCACATCCTTATACAGGTCCCTAGTCGTTGGACTATCGAGACAGGGCATCGATACCCCGGAGTAGACTAGCGTATACGCTTCTCATCCCAGCGGGGGAGACGGTATATCCCACAGCCGTCAATACGTCGTACTTGAGATAGTATGCGGGTGCTCGTTAGGTTACGAGTACACTGGACAGGACTCGTCGGGAACTGTTGGTTGGTATTATACCTATCGTCAGTTATCAGTTCCCAGGTGACATGAGTACAGCTTATTCCGCTGACTTGACACTGTCACTTCGCCTCGAGTGTGTTCCCACTGTACTTAGATTACTACCCTACCACGGCTCAAAGGAGTCGTGCAAACAGGTAGTTTTTGGGTGCAGTCCTGAAGCACTTGGAGGCAGTGACGGTTAGACAGGATTCGTCTCTCCCGGTATTGGGGGTTGACATCGCGCTGTGTCCAGGAGAGCCATTACACAAGTAGTCCCTGGCCAGGGCAAGCGAAATATACTGGTAGGTTTCCAGTGTTATCTCAGGGTGTTCTGGGCTACACTGCGATACGACTTATACCGCTATTAGGGGACTAACGTTTACCGCCCCCTAGGCCCGCCATGCGATGTATCAGACGAACAGACCGGACTGTACGGAGACTGTCATATTCAGGCTCAGTAGGAGTTCAGATGGGTTCACCTCGTCATTCTTCTTATCGGCAACTACCTGGGGACCGTTACGTACGGCTAGTGCCGCTTGCGGTCTGTGGTGAAACCCACTGCCAGCGTAGTGTCGAGTCTTTAGAGTCCCACACAGAGAGTTATTCGCCTTTAGGCAAAATGACTAGTGGTCGCATGGTTTTGAGACAGGGTTCGTTCACATCCGCGCACTTGTGCATGTTTGCTGTCCGGACAGCTTGTACTAGCGGGCTTTGGTTTAAGCCAGATCCTAGAATATGATTCGGGATTGGTTTTATCTCATTGTATTCGTGTTCCTCGGATCACGAATACGGGTGCGTATGCACAGTTGACTGAGACAGAGGGAGAGGTCTTTGATTAGGGTTAATGACCATTGTCATTTTCTTAACCCTAATTGTAGGGTTCCTAGGCACTCTAGTGAGGTCTCACAAGGCATCAACCATGCCGATTTCAAATTTTAACGTGCCGAGAAACCCTAAACTACGGATCGTATGCTAGATGTCTAGGCGAAAAAGCTAACTAGTTAACAATTAACTAAGAGATACGGAAATACAACCTTTGTAGATCCGGTCCTCCACCTCCATAGCTCCGAGATGAAGTCCTCTCCGCTGTCCAAATCAAATCCGGGCTCTAGCGTTGGCTTCGTCGGAGAATGGGCAAGCTAGGTCGTCGATGTCCATGCCGAAGATGATCTACGTCGAGGCATCGCTAGATCAAGCCCACAACTTCACCAAGTCATGAAACTTGTGAAGTAAACACACTATACTACTTAGCAAGAGGTAGAGGATGAAGAAATAGGAAGTGGGTAGACTTTAGAATTGGATTTCTCACTCATTTGCATCAATCACCATTGATGGAGGTTGGTTTTCTTCAAAGAAGAATGAAGAAGAAGAAGAGCAAGAAGAAGAGAAGTATTATGATAAGAATAGAATATAATATAAAAATCAATCCTTATCATAATTTTAACTATGGTAATGTGTAGAGAATTGACTAAGGTTAAATAAAGGGTTAGGGTTTAGCATGGAGACAAAATGGTCAAATGTTTCATGAATGTTCATGAAAGAAACAAAACAAAATGAAAGCAACCATTTTATTTCTCTTTGCTATTTAATTTTCTAAAAGAATAATCAAATAAATGAATATGGAAATAAAACCCTAACCTTTCATAAAACCATGGTCAATTCTTTACACAACCCAAGTTATGCATGCATCATCAAACATGATACAAGCAAGTGCACAAAATCATATCGCATATGCAATGCGCACCCCCGAGCGAGAAAATCCATTTAAAGTGAACCGATACTAGTTAATGCAAAGTAATATATCAAATATATAATTATACATTAAATCATTAAATCAACACTTGATTTAACGATCCGGTCATATCGCATATAACCGACTAGTATCCAATGTATCGGCTTATCGAATCAATCCTCGATTCGATAACTAGGTTATATCGCATACAACCATTCGACACATTCATCGCGAGAATAGAATACGGTATCACATACACGCATTATTCTCGGTCCCGCACATATCTCATATGCGCTCCTATTTCGTTTCGCTTGAGCCAGGAAACCTCTGTGTAGGACTCTAAAGACTCGTCAATACGCCGGCAGCAGATGATGATCATATCAAACACCCACATGCCGCAAGCGGTCTGCTAAACGTAACGGCCACCCGGGTATTGAGCGATCTGAAGATCGACGAGCAAGCCCGCTCACACTCCAGTGAATCCAACCAGTAACACTACCGTACAGTCCGGTCTGATCGTCTGATATGTCGCATATCTCGCCTAGGGGTGGTAAACGTCAGACCCCAATAGCTCGATAAGTCGTGTCGATATGAGGTCTATAACTATTCGAGAAACTATTGGTAACACTTACCAGTAAATCTCAGCAACCCTGGCCAGGGATTTCCTGTTATAGCCAATCGAACACAGCGCAACATCAACTCCCTATACCGGGAGAGACGAATCCCCTCCTATCGCTCATTGCCTCCATGTGACTCTGGACTGTACCCAAAAACCACCGTTTTGCACACCCTCTTGTACGTGGTAAGATGGAAATCAAAGCACAGTGGGAACCACACAAGACTCTATGACGATCTCGGGTCAACAGACTACTCTGTACCAGTGTCACCAGAGAACTGCCATCTGACGTGAGGTATAATACCATCTGGGAGTTCTCGGCGAGTCCGTCCAGTGTACCCAGTCTTTACTGAGCACCCGTATATCATCTCTGATGTCAAACACCAATGGATATGGGATCATCCATCGCCCATCTGTATAGGTCGAGAAGGTACACGCTAGTCTACTCTGGTATATCGATGCCCCGTCTCGATATACCCATGACTAGGGACTTTGAAGGATGTACTTATGGACTACCATGTCCCCACTAGTATGATCCGCATCATAGTCCAGGTAGTCAAGTACAGATCCTAAGGACTTTACCAACATGTAAAAGAGAGACAATCAGTGTACACGTTAAGGTAAAGATCAACCAGATAGCATACTATCATGTCGAGCAAGAAAGTCCTCCCTATATATGTCCCAGCATCCACTACAATATACATCCTATGTACAGTAATGGCCTCTAGAGCATACATATAACTAACAATCTCCCACTTGCACTAGGGCCATCTGTAGCAGTGGTTGTAGTATCTCATACTCAACCATCCCATAAAAGTCTCTCTCTGGGAACAGGCCTTTGTGAGTGGATCCGCTGTGTTGTCCTCTGAGTCTACTCTCCTAACCTCGATGCCTTGGAGATCAACCATCTCCATGATCAGGTGATACTGCCTTAGAATATGTCTGGATCACTGATGGGACGGACGTTCCATGGCATAAGCCACAACTCCATTGTCACACAATGGGAGGAACATAGTTCATCTCATGAACCAATATACACCCAAACAGCCTCTTTGGTAGCATCTTAAGTAGCGATGTACCCTGCCTTTATCGTCTAGTATGTCACGGTATCTAGCTTGGAACTCTTCCAACATACCGTCCCTTTACTGAGGGTAAAGACAATGCCTGTGACTGACACTCAGTCATCTTTATCACCCTGGAACACTTCCAGTGATTCTCCCCAGGATCAATTGATACTATCTCACTACAACTAGTGAGAATCCCAACATCCAATTAGATATATCTCATAGATCCAAAACCCAGGATTTAGGAGGCATCACTTTGATCATATATGGAGAATCATTGTGATAAGCGGAGATTGATCGAGCGTAGCATAGGAAACTCCTTCCCTATCAAGAGTATGTCATCCACGTACTCTACGAGGATCACCACCATACTCCCTACTACCTTTTTGTATATACAAGGTTCATCTACCATTTTGATGATGTCAACTTCTTTGACTAATCCATCAAAACAGATGTTCTAACTCCGCGATGCCTGCTTTATCCTATAAAACATCTTGCACACGTTTCCGCTGCTCCCACTGTCTACGAAGCCCTCTGGCTGTGTACTTATAGACACTCTCTTCTAAACATCATTTAGAAAGGCAGTCATGACACCCAACAACCAGATATCGTAGTCATGGTATGTAGCCGTGGTAAGTAGGATCTGGATGGACTTAAGCATAGATACTTGAAAAGGTTTCATCATTATCCACGCCTGGTTGATGACAAAAGCCTTTAACAAGTCTAGCTATGAAAGTCTTAACTTTTCCATCTACACCAAGTAATCTTCTCAAGATATACTTGCTCCTGATGGGGATTTAACCCTTCAGATATAGCAGCCAAAGTCCATACTTTGCTGGTGTACATGGATTCCATATCAGATCGCTAAGCATCCAGCCATTCTTACAGAGTCCCACTCCTGATGGCCAGCTCGAAACTAGTTGGGTCATCATCTCATGATGCAATCCTCGCTCCCACTGTCATAGAGAAACAGAAGTATCTCTCAGGTGGGTGAGGAACCCTACTAGATCGGCGGAGAGGCTGAGGTTCGTTGGTAACTATTGAATCCTTTGGTTCTATCAAATCATCTTCTGTAGTTTGCATAGCTGGAACCTTTCCAGTTGTACATAACAGACCTTGCCTCGAGCTTGTCCGGATTTTGCTTTTAAATATAGGCCGGACAACCCCAAATCTTAACTAGCTTAAGACATGGGCTCTTCCCTTTCCATATCACATATGAAATGGTAGGCAACTGATTTGATTGGAACCCTATTCAATAGGTATGCAACTTCATAAGTGCACAACTCCCAAAAGGAAAAAGGTAACTCAGTATTACTCATCATAGAGCACACCATATCAAATAGGGTGTATCTGCTCCGCCCCGACATACCATCTTGCAATGGTGTATATGGAGGAGTAATGCTGAGAGAGAATCTCATTCTCCTTTAGAATAGTCCAGGAATTCCGTGCTCAAGTATTCTTCTCCTTGATCTCATCAAAGGACATAATACTTTTACCCGTATTTTGGTTCTCTACTTCTAACTTATATTCTGTGAATATCTCAAAAGGTTCGGACTTATGTTTCAACAGGAACATATGTCTGAATCTAAAGAGATCATCAGAGAACGTAATGAAGTATAAAGAACCAGTCTTGGTATGTGTAGACAGGGGAGCTTACATACATCAACATGTATCATATCCCAAGAGTTCACTAACTCTTTCTCTGTTTCCAATAAACAGAGCTATGGTCATCTTATCTTTGTGACATGACTGGCGAGTTTCACAAGATGTAAATTCAAACTGATTTAAATATGCATCTAAATGTAACTCAGCCAGTCGGGTCGCATTGATATGACCTAGTCTACAATACCTCAAGAAGGATGCGTTCATTTCTGAACTCTTCCTCTTGTGTGTGTTCTGTATACTAAGAACTGTAGTTTGATTTAGAACATTAATGCTTTTAGATAACGTGCCTGAACCGATCAACTTTTGATATAGGAAATGTTCAAAACATTATCCAACAATACAAAATTTTATCGTTTCTTTACTAATAAAGAGACAGATATGATTTTGTATATCAGGTTCGGTATCTAATAACATTCGTTCAGAATCAATGTATTGGTAATACAGGGTGACAGTGACCGACAGACTTGGCTGCAACTCTTGCCCCGTTTTCTGCCTTATGAAACTTATCACCCGTTCTCAGTTCTCTACCTTTCTGTAGCCCTATGTAACAGATTACATATCTGGGATCCTGATCCGGTATCACATACCCAGGACGTAGAGGTTACAGAGAAACAGTTCTGTATAATGAACACAACCGAAGATGATGCATCAGCATGCACTCTCTTGGTTTGGGCGGCACGGGAAATCTGGTATTCCCCAATTTCCTGCTCTGTCTTATAACAATTATAAGTTGGAGCGGGACCAACGTTCCCCAGCTCAGTATAACAAGCGGGTTCGGTCAATAATCTGTATTATTATCTTGATTAAGGCGTGATATGGTCGCTACCAGGAGAGAGAGAGAAGAAAACACTCAGCGTGCGCTCTGTCAAGCATAGATTGGTTATTATTTTATCTAATCAGGATGGCTCCCACTGCTTTTTATCAAATCTTCCTTCAAACCCTAAAAGAAAAGACTAGCCGGGATTAATTACACACTACAAGTTCGCCAATCTTTCAGCCAGGCCAGTGTCGGTACTTTGAGGGAGGTCCCCCGTTCTTTCGCACGAACCTAATTAATGTAAACCTCGTTTTCCCAGAGGCGTAACCCCGTTGACACCTTTCTAGACACCTACTTGATCGGCTAATTGTAATGTATAAAACTCTCCCAGGAGTAACTCTTACTCGCAGCGGGTATCGGGATCCAACTATCTCATAGAAGGTATGCAATCTCATTGCAAATCTCAACACTTGAAATTCCCGATAATATTTTGCCCCTAGCACCCTATGACCTTGACGGAGGTCAACAAACCATAGGCTACTAGTCATGTTCAACCCGTCATTTCTTGATCGAATTAAACCCACCCGCACGACCCTTGACGGAGGTCAACAAGGCCGCACGACTACCCAAACTCAATCTGCATCATATGCATAAACAGATAAATACTAGTTAGCTACCGCACACTACGCCTTGACGGAGGTCAACAAACGTAGCACGAATACTAAATAGGACTTATCTGAAATGACGGAGGGCTACGACAGGTTTTTCTGAAAACCTATTGCGTAATGAACTTGATGTCGTTGTAGAATCAAATGATTTTAAAATGGAGTGCTTTTGAAGCTTTTCTAGTTTTGCTAAAGGAGTCACTCCCGGTGAAGGGATCGTCGGTCCTTTCCTCGTCGAATGAGGTGCGGGATATATCATATATATCACTGTGCAAAGCAAAAACTCTTAAAAGCAATCAAAAGACAAACCGAGTGTGTAGCATCTGCCAGTTATTGCTAAAGGAGTCACTCCCGGTGAAGGGATCTCGGTCCTTTCCTCATCGAATAAGGTGCAGGATATATCATATATACCTCTGTGCAAAGCAAGAACTGTAGCTACCTGTTTTATTTTGAAATTCGATTCTACAACATCTTAGGTTTCTTTTATTTCATTTATCACATTAATGAAGTCCCATCATTTAAGTACCTAAACATCACAGATAAATACGACGTACACTTATGCCAACCGCATTCGCCTCGATGTCCCCTCGTGCACCGTTAGTTTAGGTAACTAACGGCAGAGCGGGGCAGGGCTAGCGCGGGTGTAAAACATAAGTAACGTCTATATAATATATCATATATACTATATACTGTATCTATCATAGAACATCACATGATCACATCACAGATATCGCAGCAGAAGAATCATATGAAATATTGGATATACTAGGACGTCCGTGTTTTCAATACGAGCCAGTATAAAACACGGATTCCACGGTAGCGATGAATAGCCAAACCCACACCCCTAGACCCCTACGAGAGCGGCAAGCAACCCTACCAATTCTGGAGTTAGGAGGCCCGGACTCGACTCCTCGAGTTGGTCTCCCACTGGACTCCAGAACCCGGTTACTTGTGCCCTCCTCCTTGGGTCTATCCTAGTGCGGAAAAGTAAATAATATACAAACGGTGACAACTTCCGCAACCTGGAAGCGTCCCAATAAAAGAATATTACGTACAAGTTTTTACATGAATGAAAATGAAAAACACTCATCTCACATAAAAACCCCCGGCTATTCAAACACGACGATCCAATATAACATATCCAGCAACACATAACATCACATGTCATCAACGTAAGTAAATATGTCCATCCCAATTGTCGTTGACATATAGCAACGAAACCGGCGATATCACATATTACACTTACGGTCACAGAAAAGAAAGTGTAAAACTACAATAGTTGGAATCCGCAACCACCTCAGACATCGCATGCCTGACCAAATGAATTACTTAGACATCGCATGCCTAACAATTATAAACCCCGCATTTTAGTCTCATTATCGAAAACACTTTTCAATACCAAGTCGGGCAATTCAACAGGATTCCCAATATTTTGATCGAATGCTCGTCGCAAACTTAAGTAGACGGCTGCACCCTCGATACCGTCGACGAAGTGCACCAAGGCGGAACACCGCTACCGTGAGCACCCGGACAGATGCTTTCGGCGACGGGGTTCTCCTACAGTCACTTGGTCGGGGCTATGGAGTGAGGCTGTCTATTAAGTTTATCGGCGAGTATCCGCGTACGCTACGTGATTGCGACGGACTTTTGATCACATCAAAATTCCGTGGCAACCGATCAAGTGAGACTAAACTGCTATGTTTATAACATTCATTTAGTTATCTCATAACTATTGTGAATTCCAATTATTGTATCCCATTCCAGATAAACAGAAAATGTTAAACTTTCCGATCGAACAGTCAAACACCCAAGTTTTCCCGATACATCTCAACACATGAAATAAGTCTAACAACATTCAGTTCGTGCCTCAGTACCAACGGTCCAGCCGTAGATGGGTCAAGCCAACGCCTCACATGTGGCACGCCGTACTGCTCCAAACCCGAAGGTTCAAAGGGCAGTTCAAGACGGTCACATAATCGAGTTAAGGTTTGTTGTCTTCTAGAGGGTCCATCGAGTTACTTGCACTACTTAGAACGTCGTTAAACTACGGAAAAATCCAACACTTGGAAATTTCCCGACAGGGGAAAAATTGGGTATTTATATCCGGTCGAACTTTTTAACATATTCTAAAATTTATCCGGAAAGCCAAACAGACAAAATTTGATACTCCGATCGAAACACCGAATCCCCAAAAGAATCCCAGAAAATACAACTCTGGAATAAATTTTAAAAATACCCAGAAAATCCAGCATAATAAAATAGGAGTTACTGTGCAAACAGTAATTGATGATGTCACATTGTTGCCGCGGATCCGCCGCAGAAGCCAAGCTTCTGCCGCTGATCCGCCGCAATATGTACTGTTCATCAGAAACTTTTTGCGCCGTAATTCTTAGATTTCCCTGCTGAATTTTTTAAGCATTTTTAATTTGGAAAAACTCACTGTTTTCAAAAAAGTACAGAGAGCAAGATTGATTTGGTGTTTCGGGTTCGTTCGGACTTCAAATTCCGTCTGGACTTCGCCTAAGGCTCTAGCAAGGTTCTGATACCACTGTAGGGTTCCTAGGCACTCTAGTGAGGTCTAACAAGGCATCAACCATGCCGATTTCAAATTTTAACGTGCCGAGAAAGCCTAAACTACGGATCGTATGCTAGATGTCTAGGCGAAAAAGCTAACTAGTTAACAATTAACTAAGAGATACGGAAATACAACCTTTGTAGATCCGGTCCTCCACCTCCACGGCTCCGAGATGAAGTCCTCTCCACTGTCCAAATCAAATCCGGGCTCTAGCGTCGGCTTCGTCGGAGAATGGGCAAGCTAGGTCGTCGATGTCCATGCCGAAGATGATCTACGTCGAGGCATCGCTAGATCAAGCTCACAACTTCACCAAGTCATGAAACTTGTGAAGTAAATACACTCTACTACTTGGCAAGAGGTAGAGGATGAAGAAATAGGAAGTGGGTAGACTTTAGAATTGGATTTCTCACTCATTTGCATCAATCACCATTGATGGAGGTTGGTTTTCTTCAAAGAAGAATGAAGAAGAAGAAGAGCAAGAAGAAGATAAGTATTATGATAAGAATAGAATATAATATAAAAATCAATCCTTATCATAATTTTAACTATGGTAATGTGTAGAGAATTGACTAAGGTTAAATAAAGGGTTAGGGTTTAGCATGGAGACAAAATGGTCAAATGTTTCATGAATGTTCATGAAAGAAACAAAACAAAATGAAAGCAACCATTTTATTTCTCTTTGCTATTTAATTTTCTAAAAGAATAATCAAATAAATGAATATGGAAATAAAACCCTAACCTTTCATAAAACCATGGTCAATTCTTTACACAACCAAAGTTATGCATGCATCATCAAACATGATACAAGCAAGTGCACAAAATCATATCGCATATGCAATGCGCACCCCCGAGCGAGAAAATCCATTTAAAGTGAACCGATACTAGTTAATGCAAAGTAATATATCAAATATATAATTATACATTAAATCATTAAATCAACACTTGATTTAACGATCCGGTCATATCGCATATAACCGACTAGTATCCAATGTATCGGCTTATCGAATCAATCCTCGATTCGATAACTAGGTTATATCGCATACAACCATTCGACACATTCATCGCGAGAATAGAATACGGTATCACATACACGCATTATTCTCGGTCCCGCACATATCTCATATGCGCTCCTATTTCGTTTCGCTTGAGCCAGGAAACCTCTATGTACGACTCTAATGACTCGTCAATACGCCGGCAGCAGATGATGATCATATCAAACACCCACAAGCCGCAAGCGGTCTGCTAAACGTAACGGCCACCCGGGTATTGAGCGATCTGAAGATCGACGAGCAAGCCCGCTCACACTCCAGTGAATCCAACCAGTAACACTACCGTACAGTCCGGTCTGATCGTCTGATATGTCGCATATCTCGCCTAGGGGTGGTAAACGTCAGACCCCAATAGCTCGATAAGTCGTGTCGATATGAGGTCTATAACTATTCGAGAAACTATTGGTAACACTTACCAGTAAATCTCAGCAACCCTGGCCAGGGATTTCCTGTTATAGCCAATCGAACACAGCGCAACATCAACTCCCTATACCGGGAGAGACGAATCCCCTCCTATCGCTCATTGCCTCCATGTGACTCGGGACTGTACCAAAAAACCACCGTTTTGCACGCCCTCTTGGACGTGGTAAGATGGAAATCAAAGCACAGTGGGAACCACACAAGACTCTATGACGATCTCGGGTCAACAGACTACTCTGTCCCAGTGTCACCAGAGAACTGCCATCAGACGTGAGGTATAATACCATCTGGGAGTTCTCTTTACTGAGCACCCGTATATCATCTCTGATGTCAAACACCAATGGATATGGGATCATCCATCGCCCATCTGTATGGGTCGAGAAGGTATACGCAAGTCTACTCTGGTATATCGATGCCCCGTCTCGATATACCCACGACTAGGGACTTTGAAGGATGTACTTATGGACTACCATGTCCCCACTAGTATGATCCGCATCATAGTCCAGGTAGTCAAGTACAGATCCTAAGGGCTTTACCAACATGTAACAGAGAGACAATCAGTGTACACGTTAAGGTAAAGATCAACCAGATAGCATACTATCATGTCGAGCAAGAAAGTCCTCCCTATATATGTCCCAGCATCCACTACAATATACATCCTATGTACAGTAATGGCCTCTAGAGCATACATATAACTAACACTAATGCTTATGTGTGTATTATGAATAATTGATATTAGTTATATATAATTGTGCATGGTTAGTGTTGTTGACCATTTGACCATACTTGACTTGTTGACTTGGGTTGACAAGTTGACCATCATCATTCCATATGAAAGATGCTCTTTGATCCTTGCAATTTGCATTTAATGTGAAATGATAATGGTCAATGTTAGTTATATGTATGCCCTAGAGGCCATTACTGTACATAGGATGTATATTGTAGTGGATGCTGGGACATATATAGGAAGGACTTTCTTGCTCGACATGATAGTATGCTATCTGGTTGCTCTTTACCTTAACGTGTATATTGATTGTCTCTCTGTTACATGTTGGTAAAGCCCTTAGGATGTATACTTGACTACCTGGACTATGATGCAGATCATACCAGTGGGGACAGATAGTCTATAAGTACATCCTTCAAAGTCCCTAGTCGTGGGTGTATCGAGACGGGGCATCGATATACCAGAGTAGACTAGCGTATACCTTCTCGACCCATACAGATGGGCGATGGATGATCCCATATCCATTGGTGTTTGACATCAGAGATGATATACGGGTGCTCAGTGGAGACTGGGTATACTGGACGGACTCGCCGAGAAATCCCAGATGGTATTATACCTTACGTCAGATGGCAGTTCTCTGGTGACACTGGTACAGAGTAGTCTGTTGACCCGAGATCGTCATAGAGTCTTGTGTGGTTCCCACTGTGCTTTGATTTCCACCTTACCACGTCCAATAGGGCGTGCAAAACGGTGGTTTTTGGGTACAGTCCCGAATCACATGGAGGCAATGAGCGATAGGAGGGGATTCGTCTCTCCCGGTATAGGGGGTTGATGTTGCGCTGTGTTCGATTGGCTATAACAGGAAATCCCTGGCCAGGGTTGCTGAGATTTACTAGTAAGTGTTACCAGTAGTTTCTCGAACTGTTATAGGCCTCATATCGACACGACTTATCGAGCTATTGGGGTCTGACGTTTACCACCCCTAGGCGAGATATGCGACATATCTGACGACGAGACCGGACTGTACGGTAAGTGTTACTGGTTGGATTCACAGGAGTGTGAGCGGGCTTGCTCGTCGATCTTCTGATCGCTCAATACCCGGGTGGCCATTACGTTTAGCAGACCGCTTGCGGCTTGTGGGTGTTTAATATGATCATCACCTGCTGCCGGCGTATTGACGAGTCTTTAGAGTCCTACACAGAGGTTTCCTGGTTCAAGCGAAACGAAATAGGAGTGCATATGAGATATGTGCAGGACCGAGAATAATGCGTGTATGTGATACCGTATTCTATTCTCGCGATGAATGTATCGAATGGTTGTATGCGATATAACCTAGTTATCGAATCAAGGATTGATTCGGTAAGCCGATATATAGGATATTAGTCGGTTATATGCGATATGACCGGATCGTTAAATCATGTGTTGATTTAATGATTTAATGCATAATTATATATTTGATATATTACTTTGCATTAACTAGTATTGGTTTACTTTAAATGGATTTTCTCACTTGATGTACACAAGTTGTATATGTGATATACTTTTGTGCACTTGTTTGTATGATGTTTGATGATGCATGTTAACTTGGTTAAGTGTAAAGACTAAACCATGGTTAAGTTAATGATTAGGGTTTTGCTTATCTTATTTATTTATTTATTTATTTTGGAAAAGATTAAAGAGAAGAATGGTGGCTTTCTTTGTTTGTAGTTGAAGCTTCATGAAGGTTTGACCAAAGCTACCATTCTTGTCTTCTTCTCCTAACCCTAACCATTCAACAACCTTGGTTAATTCTCTACACTTTACTATGGTTAAAATTATGATAAGTACTATTTTCTTTTAAACTTATCATAATATTCATCTTCTTCTTCTTCTTGAAGAAGAAAACCTAGTTTCCATCAATGGTGATTGATGAAAAAGAGTGAGAAATCCAAATCTAAAGTGAACCCACATCCTATTTCTTCATCCTCTACCTCTTGCCAAGTAGTATAGGGTGTTTTCTTCACATGTTTCATGACTTGGTGAAGTGGGAGCTTGATCTTGTGATGCCTCGACGTAGATCATTTTCGGCATCGTTGTCGATGACCTAGCCCGCCCATTTCTCCGATGAAGCCGACTCTAGAGCCCGGGATCCGTTTTGTACAGAGAAGGGAATTCATCATGGAGCTATGGAGGTGGAGAACCGGATCTACAAAGGTTGTATTTTCTTTCTTGTAGTTAAGTTGTTAACTAGTTGCATCTTTCGCCTAAAATTCTAGTTAACGATCCATATTACTGTTTCTCGGCACATGTAAAATGTTAAATTGGCATGGTTGATGCCTTGTGAGACCTCATTAGAGTGTCTAGGAACCCTACAGTGGTATCAGAGCCTAGCTAGAGCCTTAGGCGATGCATAGACGGAGTTAGAAATCCGATCGAACCGAAACCCCATTGCAAAATCGCTCTCTGTACATTTTTCAAAACTGTTGAATTTTGTGAATTAAAAATATGCAGAAAACTAAGCAGGAAAAACTAAGAATTACTGTGAAGTTTGGGCTCCTAATTCCATAATTAGACCGCGGAACTGCGGCCAAACCAGGGGTTTGGCGGCTCTTCCGCGGCCCAAATTTGGACTTATTCCCTCAAATTTCATATATTTATTCTTAGGTCCTTTCTTGGCAATTTGTTATGTGAATTTTTTAATTCCACTCAAGTGTTGAGTTTTCTAGGGTTTTATTGGGGATTCGTTAATTTGATCGGATAATTTAACTTCGTTTATGTTTTTCCGGATATTTTTGAATATGTTAAAAAGTTCGACCGGATATAAATACCCACCTTTTTCCCTACCGGAAAGTTTCCAAGTGTTGGATCTTTCCGTAGTTTAATGACGTTCTAAGTAGTGCAAGTAACGCGATGGTCCCTCTAGAAGACAACAAACCTTAACTCTATTATGTGACCGTCTTGAACTGCCCTTTGAACCTTAGGGTTTGGGGCAGTAGGCGTGCCACATGTGAGGCGTTGGCTTGACCCTTCTACGACTGGACCGTTGGTACTGAGGCACGAACTGAATGTTGTTAGACTTATTTCATGTGTTGACCTGTATCGGGAAAACATGGGTGTTCGAATGTTCGATCGGAAAGTTTAACATTTTCTATTTATCTGGAATGGGATACAATAATTGAAATTCACAAGTAGTTATGAGATAACTGAATGAATGTTATAAACATAGCACTTTAGTCTCACTTGATCGGTTGCCACGGAATTTTGATGCGATCAAAAGTCCGTCGCAATCACGTAGCGTACGCGGATACTCGCCGGGAAAACTTAATAGACAGCCTCACCCCATAGCCCCGACGAAGTGACTGTAGGAGAACCCCGTCGCCGAAAGCATCCGTTCGGGTGCTCGCGGCAGCGGTGTTCCGCCTTCGTGCATTTCGTCGACGGCATCGGGGGCGCGGCCGTCTACTGAAGTTTGCGACGAGCATTCGATCAAAATTGTCGGGAATCTTGTTGAATTGCCCGACTTGATATTGAAAAGTGTTTTCGATAATGAGACTGAAATGCGGAGTTTATAATTGTTAGGCATACGATGTCTAAGGAATTCATTTGATTAGGCATGTGATGTTTATGTAGGTTGCGGATTCCAACTGTTGTAGTTTTACACTTTCTTTTCTGTGGCCGTAAGTGTAATATGTGATATCGCCGGTTTCGTTGCTTTATGTCAACGACAATTAGGATGGGCTTATTTACTTACGTTGATGACATGTGATGCTATGTGTTGCTGTATATGTTATATTGGATCGTCGTGTTTGAATAGCCGGGGTTTTTTTTATGTGAGATGAGTGTTTTTCATTTTCATTCATATAAAAACTTGTATGTAATATTCTTTCATTGGGACACTTCCAGGTTGCGGAAGATGTCACCCTTTGTATATTATTTACTTTTCCGCACTAGGATAGACCTAAGGAGGGGAGCACAAGTAACCGGGTTCTGAAGTCCAGTGGGAGACCAACTCGAGGAGTCTAGTTCGGGTCTTCTAACTCCAGAATTGGTAGGGTTGCTTGCCGCTCTCGTAGGGGTTTAGGGGTGTGGGTTTGGCTATTCAACTCGAGGAGTGGAATCCGTGTTTTATACTGGCTCGTATTGAAAACACGGACGTCCTAGTATATCCAATATTTCATATGTTTCTTCTGCTGCGATATCTGTGATGTGATAATGTGATGTTCTGTGATAGATACAGTATATAGTATATATGATATATTATATGGATGTTACTTATGTTTTACACCCGTGCTAGCCCTGCCCTGCTCTGCCGTTAGTTACCTAACCTAACGGTGCATGAGGGGACATCGAGGCGAATGCGGATGGCATAAGTGTACGTCGTATTTATCTGTGATGTTTAGGTACTTAACTGATGGGACTTCATTAATGTGATTAATGAAATAAAAGAAACCTAAGATGTTGTAGAATCGAATTTCAAAAATAAAACAGGTAGCTACAGTTCTTGCTTTGCACAGCGGTATATGTGATATATCCTGCACCTTATTCGATAAGGAAAGGACCGAGATCCCTTCATCGGGAGTGACTCCTTTAGCAATAACTGGCAGATGTTGCACACTCGGTTTGTCTTCTGATTGCTTTTAAGTGTTTTGCTTTGCACAGTGCTATATATGATATATCCCGCACCTTATTCGATGAGGAAAGGACCGACGATCCCTTCACCGGGAGTGACTCCTTTAGCAAAACTATAAAAGCCTCAAAAACACTCCATTTTTTAAAATCATTTGATTCTACAACGATATAAAGTTCATTACGCAAAAGGTTTTCTTAAAAACCTATCGTAGCCCTCCGTCATTTCAGATAAGTCCTAGTTAGTATGCGTGCTGCGTTTGTTGACTCAGTCAAGGCGTAGTGTGCGGTAGCTGATTAGTGCTTATCTGCATAGCATATGATGCGATTGGATTAGGGTAGTCGTGCGGCCTTGTTGACTCAGTCAAGGGTCGTGCGGGTGGGTTTAATTCAATCGAGAAATGACGGGTTGAACTTTACTTGTGGTCTATGATTTGTTGACTCAGTCAAGGTCATAGATCGCTTGGGGCAAAATATTATCGGGAATTTCAAGTGTTGAAATTTGCAATGAGATTGCATACCTTCTATGAGATAGTTGGATCCCGATACCCGCTGCGAGTAATTGTTACTCCTGGGAGAGTTTTACACATTACAATTAGCCGATCAAGTAGGTGTCTAGAAAGGTGTAAACGGGGTTACGCCTATGGGAAAACGAGGTTTACATTAATTAGGTTCGTGCGAAAGCATGGGGGACCTCCCTCAAAGTACCGACACTGGCCTGGCTGAAAGATTGGCGAACTTGTAGTATAAAATTAATCCCGTCTAGTCTTTCCTTTTAGGGTTTGAAGGAAGATTTGATAAAAACAGTGGGAGCCATCCTGATTAGATAAAATAATAACCAATCTATTCTTGCAAGAGCGCACGCTGAGTGTTTTCTTCTCTCTCTCTCCAGGTAGTGACCATATCACGCCTTAATCAAGATAATAATACGGAATATTAACCGAACCCACTTGTTATACTGAGCTGGGGAACGTTGGTCCCGCTCCAACTTATAATTGTTATAAGACCGAGCAGGAATTAGGGGATTACTAGAATTCCCGTGCCGCCCAAACGAAGAGAGTGCATGCTGATGCATCATCTTCGGGTGTGTTCGTTACAAAGAACTGTTTCTCTGTATCCTCTACGTCCTGGGTATGTGATACCAGATCAGGATCCCAGATATGTAATCTGCTACATAGGGCTACAGAAAGGTAGAGAACTGAGAACGGGTGATAAGTTTCATGAGGCAGAAAACGGGGCAAGTGTTGCAGCCAAGTCTGTTGGTCACTGTCACCCTGTATTACCAATACATTGATTCTGAACGAATGTTATTAGATACCGAACCTGATATACAAAATCATATCAGTCTCTTTATTAGTAAAGAAAGGATATAATTTTGTATTGATGGATAATGTTTTGAACATTTCCTATATCAAAAGTTGATCGGTTCAGGCACGTTATCTAAAAGCATTGACGTTCTAAATCAAACTACAGTTCCTAGTATACAGAACACACACAAGAGGAAGAGTTCAGAAATGAACGAATCCTTCTTGAGGCATTGTAGACTAGGTCATATCAATGCGACCCGACTGGCTGAAGTTACTTTTTAGATGCATATTTAAATCAGTTTGAATTTACATCTTATGAAACTTGCCAGTCATGTCACAAAGATTAGATGACCATAGCTCTGCTTATTGGAAACAGAGAGAGAGTTAATGAACTCTTGGGACTGATACATGATGATGTATGTAAGGTCCCCTGTCTACACATGCCAGAACTGGTTCTTTATACTTCATTACATTCTCTGATGATCTTTCGAGTTTCAGACCAATGTTCCTGTTGAAACACAAGTCCGAACCTTTTGAGATATTCACAGAATATAAGTTAGAAGTAGAGAACCAAAATACGGGTATAAGTATTATGTCCTTTGATGTGATCAAGGAGGAGAATACTTGAGCACGGAATTCCTGGATTATTCTAAAGGAGAATGAGATTCTCTCTCAGCATTACTCCTCCGTATACACCATAGCACGATGGTATATCGGGGCGGAGCGATAACACCCTATGTGGTTAGGTGTGCTCTATGATGAGTACTACTGAGTTTCCTATTTCCTTTTGGGAGTTATGCACTTGAGAAGCTGCATACCTATTGAATAGGGTTCCGATCAAATCAGTTGCCTACTACTTCATATGTGATATGGAAACGGAAGAGCCCATATCTTAATTTGGTTAAGATTTGGGGTTGTCCGGGCTATGTCTAAAAGCATAATCCGGACAAGCACGAGGCAAGATCTGTTATGTAGAACTGGAAATGTTCCAGCTATACAAACTGCGGCTGATGATTTGAAAGAACCAAAGGATTCAATAGTTACCAATGAACCTCAGCCTCTCCGCCGATCTAGTAAGGTTCCTCACCCGCCTGAGAGATACTTCGGTTACTCTATGACAGTGGGAGCGAGGATTGTATCATGAGATGATGACCCAACTAGTTTCGAGCAGGCCATCGAGAGTAGGGACTCTATAAGAATGGCTGGATGCTTAGTGATCTGAGATGGAATCCATGTACACCAACAAAGTATGGACTTTGGTTGCTATATCTGAAGGGTAAATCCCCATCAGGAGCAAGTAAATCTTGAGAAGATTACTTGGTGTAAATGGAAAAGTTTAGACTTTCAAAGCTAGACTTGTTAAAGCCTTTCGTCATCGACCAGGTGTGGATAATGATGAAACCTTTTCAAGTAGCTATGCTTAAGTCCATCCAGATCCTACTTGACACGGCTACATACCATGACTACGATATCCGGCGGTTGGGTGCCATGACTGCTTTTCTAAATGATGTTTTAGAAGAGAACGTCTATAAGTACACAGCCAGAGGGCTTCGTAGACAGTGGGAGCAGCGGAAACGTGTACAAGATGCTTTATAGGATAAAGCAGGTATCACGGAGTTGGAACATCTGTTTTGATGTAGTAGTCAAACAGTTTGACATCATCAAAATGGTAGATGAACCTTGTATATACAAAAGGGTAGTAGGGAGTATGGTGATGATCCTCGTAGAATGCGTGGATGACATACTCTTGATAGGGAAGGAGTTTCCTATGCTACGCTCGGTCAATCTCCGCTTATCACAATGATTCTCCATAAAGGATCAAAGTGATACCTCCTAAATCCTGCGTTGTGAATCTATGAGATAGATCTAATAGGATGTTAGGATTCTCACTAGTTGTAGTGAGATGGTATCAATCGATCCTGGGGAGAATCACTGGAAGGGTTCCAGGGTGATAAAGACGACTGAATGTCAGTCACAGGCATTGTCTTTACCCTCAGTGGAGGGACGGTATGTTGGAAGAGTTCCAAGCTAGATACCGTGGCATACTAGACGATAAAGGCTGGATACATCGCTACTTAAGATGCTACCAAAGAGGTTGTTTGGGTGTATATTGGTTCATGAGATGAACTACGTTCCTACCATTGTGAGACAATGGAGTTGTGGCTTATGCCAAGGAACGTCCGTCCCATCAGTGATCCAGACATATTATAAGGCAGCATCACCTGATCATGGAGATGGTTGATCTCCAGGGTGATCGAGGTTAGGAGAGTAGACTCAGAGGACAACACGGCGGATCCACTCACGAAGGCCTATTCCCAGAGAGAGATTTTTATGGGATGGTTGAGTATGAGATACTGCAACCACTGCTACAGATGGCCCTAGTGCAAGTGGGAGATTGTTAGTTATATGTATGCCCTAGAGGCCATTACTGTACATAGGATGTATATTGTAGTGGATGCTGGGACATATATAGGGAGGACTTTCTTGCTCGACAAGATAGTATGCTACCTGGTTGCTCTTTACCTTAACGTGTATATTGATTGACTCTCTGTTACATGTTGGTAAAGCCCTTAGGATGTATACTTGACTACCTGGACTATGATGCAGATCATACTAGTGGGGACAGATAGTCTATAAGTACATCTTTCAAAGTCCCCAGTCGTGGGTGTATCGAGACGGGGCATCGATATACCAGAGTAGACTAGCGTATACCTTCTCGACCCATACAGATGGGCGATGGATGATCCCATATCCATTGGTGTTTGACATCAGAGATGATATACGGGTGCTCAGTGGAGACTGGGTACACTGGACGGACTAGCCGAGAACTCCCAGAAGGTATTATACCTTACGTCTGATGGCAGTTCTCTGGTGACACTGGTACAGAGTAGTCTGTTGACCCGAGATCGTCATAGAGTCTTGTGTGGTTCCCACTGTGCTTTGATTTCCACCTTACCACTTCCAAAAGGGCGTGCAAAACGGTGGTTTTTGGGTACAGTCCCGAATCACATGGAGGCAATGAGCGATAGGAGGGGATTCGTCTCTCCCGGTATAGGGGGTTGATGTTGCGCTGTGTTCGATTGGCTATAACCGGAAATCCCTGGCCAGGGTTGCTGAGATTTACTAGTAAGTGTTACCAGTAGTTTCTCGAACTGTTATAGGCCTCATATCGACACGACTTATCGAGCTATTGGGGTCTGACGTTTACCACCCCTAGGCGAGATATGCGACATATCTGACGACGAGACCGGACTGTACGGTAAGTGTTACTGGTTGGATTCACAGGAGTGTGAGCGGGCTTGCTCGTCGATCTTCTGATCGCTCAATACCCGGGTGGCCGTTACGTTTAGCAGACCGCTTGCGGCTTGTGGGTGTTTAATATGATCATCACCTGCTGCCGGCGTATTGACGAGTCTTTAGAGTCCTACACAGAGGTTTCCTAGCTCAAGCGAAACGAAATAGGAGCGCATATGAGATATGTGCAGGATCGAGGATAATGCGTGTATGTGATACCGTATTCTATTCTCGCGATGAATGTATCGAATGGTTGTATGCAATATAACCTAGTTATCGAATCAAGGATTGATTCGGTAAGCCGATACATAGGATATTAGTCGGTTATATGCGATATGACCGGATCGTTAAATCAAGTGTTGATTTAATGATTTAGTGCATAATTATATATTTGATATATTACTTTGCATTAACTAGTATTGGTTTACTTTAAATGGATTTTCTCACTTGATGTACACAAGTTGTATATGTGATATACTTTTGTGCACTTGTTTGTATCATGTTTGATGATGCATGTTGACTTGGTTAAGTGTAAAGATTAAACCATGGTTAAGTTAATGATTAGGGTTTTGCTTATCTTATTTATTTATTTATTTATTTTGGAAAAGATTAAAGAGAAGAATGGTGGCTTTCTTTGTTTGTAGTTGAAGCTTCATGATGGTTTGACCAAAGCTACCATTCTTGTCTTCTTCTCCTAACCCTAACCATTCAACAACCTTGGTTAATTCTCTACACTTGACTATGGTTAAAATTATGATAAGTATTATTTTCTTTTAAACTTATCATAATATTCATCATCTTCTTCTTCTTCTTCTTGAAGAAGAAAACCTAGTTTCCATCAATGGTGATTGATGAAAAAAAGTGAGAAATCCAAATCTAAAGTGAACCCACCTCCTATTTCTTCATCCTCTACCTCTTGCCAAGTAGTATAGGGTGTTTTCTTCACAAGTTTCATGACTTGGTGAAGTGGGAGCTTGATCTTGTGATGCCTCGACGTAGATCATCTTCGGCATCGTTGTCGATGACCTAGCCCGCCCATTTCTCCGATGAAGCCGACTCTAGAGCCCGGGATCCGTTTTGTACAGAGAAATTACTTCATCATGGAGCTATGGAGGTGGAGAACCGGATCTACAAAGGTTGTATTTCCGTTCTTGTAGTTAAGTTGTTAACTAGTTGCATCTTTCGCCTAAAATTCTAGTTAACGATCCGTATTAGGGTTTCTCGGCACATGTAAAATGTTAAATTGGCATGTTTGATGCCTTGTGAGACCTCATTAGAGTACCTAGGAACCCTACAGTCAAGTCTTGATTAACCATGACAATTATCTAGCTAATTATCTAATTTCATAATTCACCCATATTAGAGAGAATGGTTCATTATTTCTCTCATTCTATCATATAGATTCTCTCTCATCCTCTTCTCTCTCTGAAGCTCTCCCCTCTCATGAGTTGGGAAACACATGAGCTTGAGATAAACCTCTCTACTCTCATATAAGGTTTTAGGATTAGCACTTCTAGCACCTTAGTTACTTCTAGCTTGAAGTTGAAGCCAAAGGTTGAGGCTCTCGGGTGGATCCTTCTTCGACTAGAGAAGGCGACAAGGTGAACACTTTCTTTCACTCCAAGGAGCAAGGAGAGAAGGACATAAAGCCCAAGGTATAACCTTTCTTTCATGTAGCTAAGACTAGTTAGCTTGTAGTTAGTTTTTGTTTAGCAAGGATCCTCCTTTAGTTAGTCCATGTTGCTTAGTTCGATAAAAATCCTATTTTTATTCCGTTTTCCGCCTCCCCGCAAGCACCGGGGTGAGCAACGTGGACTTACATTGAGATCAAAGGTTAGCTAGACTAATACATCCATAACCTCACTCTATACCCCCTAGGTAGCTTAGATTAGCACTTTAAGCAACCTTGTTATCTCAAGTTTGAGATTAAGCTTGGCGTAGGAGCTTCCGGGTGGATCGTCTTTGATTCGAGGAGGACGTTGAGGTGCCGATGTTCCAAGGAGCCTACGAGGAGTGGAGGACAGCGATGAAGACCCGAAGAACTTGTATCATGAGGTATAACTTCGTATCCGAGTAGTTAAACCTCTAGTTGATAGTTAGCAATGGTTTAGAAACGATTCATGCGCTCAAGTCCGTGTTACAAAGCTTTGATAATCGTTTTTCATATATTCCGCATCCCCGCAAGTTCGTGGGGTGCGTGACATGGACTTACAAACATAAATCTCACAAAAACCAGAAAACAATTTCTTCATTTACAGGTATTCTGTTTTACATTCATTACATTCATACCTCATACATATGATATATTGCTACATGAGGCACTGACACGAGCACATGGGATTACACTTATGTATAGATGTTTACCCTTGCCACCTTTTCTTGCTTCAGACTTTATCATTTGAGGTTATATATATATTTGATCGTATTAACCTAGGATGAGTCATACATACGATTTCTGCTCGGTGATGTTTTCTACTCACGAGTTGGCAACTCACCCCCGTTGTGCCACAGTTTCTTGCAGGTTTTGCCGTACAGGTTTCGTTACGGTTTTGCTGGCACACTCTTCCATTTTGGGTGATTTGCTTTGGTAGGTGGGTTCACTTGTATCGTGACCACCATTGTACTTTATTTTATTCATTGTATCTAGTAAACTCCATCAACCAGACATGTATATTTATTTCAGACTTAGAGACCAGAGTTGTATATTCTTTCGACCTTAGAGTTGCGCGTTGTATTATTATGGTTTTCATTGATGTTTTGAGTTTCATTTTGAGTTTTGATCCTTGCCCTTCGGCGTTGTATATTATATTTCTTGTATAGTTGTGGCCGTCGATTGACGAAGAGCTAGCTCCCGCTTGGGGATGCCTTTTATCATTGATGCATATATTTATCATGGTGTACCCCGTTCGGGGCCAGTATTTACAAAGGGAACTCTGCCGAAATTTTTAGAAAAGACTTGATGTTTTAAAAATGCATAATTCGGCTTATGCTATTAAAACCACTTGATTTTAAACAAGTTTTACTTCATTTATTATTTAAAATGGTTTTAGATTTCTGGGCTTTTAGCTTACTTGAATTAGATGTGGTCCTATAGACTTCATCTGATTCAAATGCCAGTCACGTGCTAATTCGGGTCGTGACAGAGAATAAGAGATATTAAGGGTAGGAGAGAGAGGGGGCTTCATTTCCTCCTTTGTTTCTTCATCTTCTCCACCTCAATTTCCCTCCACCTTCACCCCCACATATCATCTCCAATCTTTCACCAAAACCCTATACCCTTTTCATTAAAAACATGCACAACCTCATGCTCAATATATTGGACCAACCAAGTTTGGATTTTGAATATTTGGGAAACTCAAGAAAGTTCTTTGGTTGCAAATAAGGTAATCCATATACTTTAGTTTAGTTTCTGGTGTTAAATATCATATTTCTAGTTAGAAATTGAGTTAATTAGGATATCGATTTTAGAAAATTATAAGTTGTTGTCAAGTGGCCAATTGAGGTGTAGGGAGTGTTTACAAGACCTTAGAGAGTGTTCTTTTGACCTGGAATTGAGTTTAGAACCCGATACACGAAGTTAGAATCATTCCGTGTCGGTTTTGTGAAACCTTATAGCCTACAGGGAATCTGGGATGATCAGGAAAGTTTATGAGAAAAACAAACAATACCAGAGACCTAGTGGGACCAATATAAAGCCACCCTGCAAGTACGAGCCCATTCCCTCACTATTTCGATAAGCTCGCCGTATTTGGGGGCAATGTGGCCGGCCAAATGTGGGTGTTTTGTGCTGGAATTGGTTCAGTAGCACAAACACTCCACACACTACCCCATAGTACTGTTTGTTTATCCCTATTTGACTTGAACCAAAATCTAGGAGCTATTATGAGTGGTTTTGGTTATGTATTCCTTATTTCGGAATTCTTGGTTTTAGTATTTGATATTGTATTGGGTTGTGGGATGTTTATACGTCAACGACGAGGGTTGTTTGGTTGGTTTTGCATGTGTAGGCTATAGGTTTTAACCTATGAGCGCACCGCGTGCCGTATTGGATTTCGGAACTTGGTGTTAATAGCTTTGCGATTTCATATTGATTGTAGGTACCTTCGCGTCGATTCCGAGACGACGAAGCGCATCGACTATGGCTAAACAAGGAGTTTAGCAGGTGAGTAGATTATATCTACGGGGGAAATCGGGTGGATGGCGTATAACACTCCCACAAACATTGATATGGAAGATCGCTTGATAATTATATTTTGATTAATGATATGTGACGGACATGATTATAGGATTTAGTAACGATAATATGATAAAAGTTGACACTAATGAACATATTGACATATGAGAAAATGAAATAAGAAGTGAATCATGATAGGTACGAATTGAAAGAGAACAAGTATGAGTTGATAATGGTATGAGGTGTGTTCGAGATCGATAAACACAACATGAGATTGAGATAAAGGTGTTGTGGAATAAATAAGATATGACGTTTATACACCGTGACGTGAAATATTATATGATGAACGAGTATACGATGTGATATGATAACTTAGTGTGATATGTCGTTATATGGATGCGAGTCGATATGAGATAGCTGATACCTTTGTTGGTCCCACGATATGAGATTGATACGGATGTGACCTGGGATATAGGTATATAGATATATAATGTTGTGAATCTTGAGTGATATGTCGTACGATGGATTATACCGTACGTGATGTTGTGAGGCTGGATGCCGATTGATTAATTCACCGACTCGTATATATTTTAGACACGTATACCTTGTAGCGTTTTGCTTACAATGTACTTTATGCTACGTTCATGATATTCGCATTTGCATTGCATATACTTGTGCTAGTACACCTACACCATTATCAATGATGCGTACGTTACACTTACACAGATTGGCCGGCTCACACCTTCATCATCGATAATTGTTATGTCACTTACACAGTAGAATTGCTATATCATGCTATGATATATTACTATGCTTACATCACTATGCTATGTTGCATGATATACTTGCTATGTTCATATCACTGTTCCATGTTGCATGATATACGGATATGTTTGCATGATATACGAATATGCTTGCATTCTATTGTATGTCGCATACATCATGATTTATGATTATACACATTAAGATATATTGTTTCATGAGATTCTGGATTTGACAACCGTTGTTATGTTTCAAAGGGAAGTATGTATTTTTTTTAAAACCAGGTTTCTCTTGATATGATATTTCAGTGCGTCCACCATGCGTTTTCTCGGTTCTGAGACGTGTGATATGTGAAACCCGATTCGAGGAGTAGGATGAGGCCATTTGCGGGTTCATGGTGGACCCGGTATGGTACCCCGGGGCAAGAAAGGTATGTCGATGGATTAGCCGATGAGCCTGGTAGAGGGTCTACTACCCACCAGTGATTGTAAAGAGCTCGGAGGATATCTGAAGGATACCGACTGGAGTCGAGAGATGGATATGGGCCGATCCGTACTGCCGGAGCCCGAGGGCCGATCCCACAGACTGACGGAGCCCGAGATATGAGGATTTACGTATCGATGTTGGACATGGGTTTCATGATATTTCGAGTGTCGGTGTGGGACACTCGGGTTCTATGATTTTGATGTGTCGTTGCTGGACACACGTTGATTTATATTCTCACATTTACATGCATATGCTTTTATGATATTTAAATGCATGAGGTTGTTGTGTCATTGGTTAACACGTGGTTCAGATTCACATGCATACAAGCATTGATTATATGGTTGTTTGATATCCACTTTCTGATAGGCATTGATTATGTGTTGGCACATATGCAGATACGGTAACCCTAGATATCATAGTATTACCTTTATGATATAGTTGACCTAGGAATCGTTGTTTATTTCGATTTGTACCTGATGATGTTTTGTACTCATGAGTTCGCAACTCACCCCCGTTGTACCACAGTTCTTGCAGGTTGACCGCATGGATCAGTAGCGGCATCGCTGGTACACAACTGTATTCGGGTGATTTGCTTTGGTAGGTGGTACATATAGGATCGTGCCACTCCCGTATTATTATTCCTGTTGTATCTAGTTAACCCCGTCAATCAGAAACTAATATTTGTATAAGTAGTAAGACTTAGCAAGATTTTTAGTTGCGAGACTTGAGCGATGGGTTATATGTTCGCTTGGTGGGTTTGATGTCTTGTTTTACATTATCCCTTGTGTTGATCTTCGTCGTTGGGCATCGTATACTTATATTCTGTCTTGCGTGGTTGTGACCCCGCCGATTGGCGAAGAGCTAGCTCCCGCTTGGGGATGCCTATATATTGTTGTATATCTGTTTGGATCAAAATATATGAGAGAGGTGCTGCCCAAAATTTTAAAAGACAAATCATGATTCATTATACCTTTATTTCAAAACTTCACCTCTTCTATTTTCTTAAAAAGGTTTAGATTTCTGGGTTTCGGCTTACTTAATTTACATTGCACCTTTGGACGTTGCGTGATTTAAGTGCCGGTCACGAACTAAATTCGGGTCATGACACCTTCGATCTGATCGAGTAGGAGAATATTTGAGCACGGAGTTCCTGGACTATCTAAAAGAGAATGGGATTCTCTCTCAGCTTACTCCTTCGTATACACCACAGCACACCGGTGTATTGGAGCGGAGGAATCGCATCCTATTAGATATGGTGCGCTCTATGATGAGTATTGCTAAGTTGCCTATTTTCTTTAGGGTTAAGCGCTTGAGAAGCTGCATACCTATTGAATAGAGTTCCATCCAAATCAGTGCCTATCACTCCATATGAGATATGGAATGGGAAGAGACCATCTCTCAAACGAGTTATGATATGGGGTTCTCCGACCTATGTTGAAAAGAAAAATCCGGAGAAGCTCGAGGCAAGGCTAGTACTGTATAAGTTTGTTGGATATCCCAAACATTAGAGAGGGTATATCTTCTACCACATTGAGGAGCAAAAGGTGTTTTGTCTCTCGGCATGCCACCTTTTTAGAAAAGGAATTTCTTATGGAAGAAATTAGTGATCATGAGGTAGAACTGGAAGAATTTCCAGCTAGACAAACTAACAGCTGATGATTTGGTTGAACCGGAGGATTCAATAGTTCCCGACGAACCTCAGCCTCTCCGCAGATCTAGTAGGGTTCCTCATCCTCCTGAGAGATACTACGGTTTTCTCAATGACAGTGCGAGCGAGATTGCATCATGGAAGATGATGACCCTACTTGTTTCGAGCAGGCCATCACAAGTGGGGACTCTGTGAAATGGGTGGAAGCTATGCGATCTGAGATGGAATCCATATACACCAACAAAGTATGGACATCGGTAGTTGCACCTGAAGGGGTAAAACCCATCGGGAGCAAATTTATCTTGAGAAGATAACATGGTGTAGATGGAAAAGTTGAGACTTTCAAAGCTAGACTTATAGCAAAAGGTTTTCGTCGACGACCAGGTGTGGACTATGATGAAACCTTTTCTCCAGTGGCTATGCATAAGTCCATCCGGATCCTACTTGCCATTGCTGCATACCATGACTACGAAATCTGACAGTTGGATGTCAAGACCGCTTTTCCAAATGGCGATTTAGAAGAGTGCGTGTGCATGACATAAGCCAGAGGTCTTCGTAGACAGTGGGAGCAGCGGAAAGGTGTGCATGTTTCTTAAATCAACTTACAGATTGAAGCAGGCATCGCGGAGTTGGAACATCTGTTTTGATGTAGCAGTCAAAGAGTTTGACTTCATCAAAATGGTAAATGAACCTTGTATATACAAGAAGGTTGTAGAGAGTAAGGTCGTCTTCCTTGTATTGTACGTGGATAACATACTCATGATAGGAAATGATGTTCCTATGCTACACTCGGTCAAGCACTTTTTATCACTAAGGATCTCCATGAAGGATTTGGGTGATGCCTCTTACATCCTAGGAGAATCACTGGACAACTGTGAAGAACATTTTTAAGTACTTGAGAAGGACTAAAGAAATGTTCTTGGTGTATAGTAACGGTGAACTCCATGTCGAGTTCTTTACCTATTCGAGCTTCCAGAGTGATAATGTAGACTGTAAGACAGTCTCGAGTTTTTCCTTTACCCTTAGTGGAGGGATGGTATGTTGGAAAAGTTCCAAGCTTGATACCGTAGCTGACCCGACGATGAAGGCTGAATACATCACTACCACCGATGCTGCCAAAGAGGCTGTCTGGATGAAGATGTTCATGAGATGAACTTGGTGAGGTTCCTGCCATTGTGATGACAATGGAGCTGTGGCCTTGGCCTATGAACCCCGGTCCCATCAGTGATCCAGACATATTCTTAGGCAGTATCACCTGATCAGAAAGATGGTTGATCTCCGGGAGATTGAGGTCAGGAGAGTTAAGACGAAGAATAACACAGCGGATCCACTCGCTTAGGCCAAACCCCAGATATATTTTGAGAGATTTTGGGATGTTGGGTATGAGATACTACAACAAATGGCCTTAGTGCAAGTGGGAGATTGTTAGTTGTATGTATGCCCTAGAGGCAATTATTGTACATGATTTTATATGACAATGGATGCTTGGACATATATAGGGAGGACTTTCTTGCTCAACATGAAAGTATGCTATCTGGTTACTGTTTATCTTAACATGAAGACTAGTATTGTGATACTGTCTAGCTCTCACATGTTGGTAAAGACCTTAGGATATGTACTTGACTACCAGGATTATGATGCAGATCAAACTTGTGGGGCCAGGGTAGTCTACAAGTTCTTTAATTATTCCTAGTCGAGGGTGTATCGAGATGGGGCATCGATATTCCAGAGTAAACTAGCGTATACGCTTCTTGACCCATTTGATGGGCGATGGATGATCCCATATCCATTGGTGTTTGACATCAAAGATGGTATACGGGTGCTCAGTGGAGACTGGGTATACTGAACAGGACTCGCTGAGAACTCTTAGATGGTATTATACCTAACCTCAGATAGCAGTTCTCTGGTGACACTGGTATAGGTTAGTCTGTAGACCCGAGATCGTCAAAGAGACTTTTATGATTCCCACCGTGCTTTGATTTCCAGCTTACCATGTTATAAGGAGAGCGTAAAAAGCGGTGGTTTCTGGGTACAGTCCTAAGTTACATGGAGGCAATGAGCGATAGGAGGGGATTTCATCTCTCCCGGTATTGGGGGTTGATGTTGCGCTGTGCTCTATTGGCCATAACAGGAAGTCCCTGGTCAGGGCGGAAACTGAGATTTACTGGTAAGTGTTATCAGTAGTTTCTCGACCAGTTATGAGCCTCACATCGACACGACTTATCAAGTTATTGGGGTCTGACATTTACCACCCCAGACTCGATATGCGACATATCAGACGAACAGACCAGACTGTATGGTAGTGTTACTCAATGGATTCACGGGAGTATGAAAAAGCTTGCTTGTTGATCTTATGATCGCTCAATACCCGGGTAGCCGTTACGTCCAGCTAGTACCGCTGACGGCTTATGGGTGACTGATATAATCATCACCTACTGCCGGCGTATTGACGAGTCTTTAGAGACCTACACAGAGCTTTCCTGGCTCAAGCGAAACGAAGTAGGGCACATATGTGATATGTGCGGGACCGAGATTGATACTTGTATGTGATACCGTATTCTAATCTTGGAGATTTCTATATTCATAAGATTTCTAGATTTGAGGAAAACCACAAAGGAATTTAATAAAACTTATATTATTTTTTAAATAGAAATTGCGGTTTTCTCGAGACATGATGTGTGTGGCATCCACCATGAGTTTTCTGGGTTCTTGAGCCACGTGTGTACAAATACCCGATTCGAGGTGGGGGATGCACCGTCTGCTGGTATATGGTGGACCCGGTGAGGTACCCCAGGGCAAAATAGACGTATTGAGAAGGCGTTGAGCCCGGAAGGGGAGCACTACCGACCGGTGATATTTGACGCGGCGGATATCCGGAGGATACCGACCATAGTCGTGTGATCAGATTATTTGGGCCGATCCGGACTGACGGAGCCCGAGATTTATGAGGATTTTGTGTCGCTAATGGACACGGTTTTCTGATATTTTCGAGTGTCGATGCTTGGTACTCAGGTTTATCCTGATTTTTCTGTGTCATTGCTGGACACGCTCATTTAGTGATGCGTCCATACATCATACATGTGGCATGTAGTTATTTTATGACACGGACACGAGTACCTGACCTTATACATATGTCTATATTATCACCACTACTGTTACTCGATGTTATCATGCTACTATTATTATTGAACTGTATTGTATGACCTAGAAGATCGTCATATATTCGGTTTCTGCTCGGTGATGTCTTCTACTCACGAGTTGGCAACTCACCCCCGTTGTGCCACAGTTTATTGCAAGTTTGGCCGTACAGGTTCCGTAGCGGCTTGTTGGCACACTGCCTCTTTCTGGGTGATTGCTTGGTAGGTGGTTTCACTCGCATCGTGACCACCGGTTGTACTTGTTATTTATTCAGTTATATCTAGTTAAAAGCTCCATCAACCAGACTTGTATATTTAGTAGACATAGAAACCCACAGTTGTATATTCTTTCGACCTTAGAGTCACGCTCATGTATTATTATTGTTTCTGGTTTTTTTTCTTGATGATGTTAATTTTCTTGCTTTCTTTCCATGTTTTGATTCTCGCCCTTCGGTGTTGTATATTAATACCTTTGCGTGGTTGTTTCCTCCATTTGGCGAAGAGCTAGCTCCCGCTTGGGGATGGCTTTTATTATTATTGATTGTATTCGTTTTTGGGTTAAAAAATTACAAAGGAGTTACTATCCAAATTTTCAATGACGAAAATGTTTTCAAGTAAAATATAAACAAGATGTTTTCATATACTATTATCTATGTTTTGTAGAAAGAACTTGATTTCATTAAAACCTTATTTCAAAACGGTTCCTCAACCATTTTCCCTAAAAAGGTTTAGATTTCTGGGCTTTTAGTTTACTTGAATTAGGTAGGGTCCTATAGACTTCACATGATTCAAGTGCCAGTCACATGCCTTTTCCGGGTCGTGACAAAGTTGGTATCAGAGCGTTAGGTTTAACCTTGATTCGAGTCTAGGTTTGACTATACGGAGTTTAGGGCGTATATATATATTCAGAACCTAGGCTTGACCTTACGGACTTAGACTTGGCCGAGGGGATATTAGACCTGAATTTCCATCGTGTAGGTTGACCTTGGTTGATGGAGTAGGTGCCTTAAGTAGAGTGACATACCGTGTGTATATTCCACGGCATACTTACGATACGCTACTCCTCTTAAGAAGCCTTAGAATGTACATTTCTTATGTATTGTATTCTACTCATTCCTATCATCTATGATCATCGATATCGGATTGTGGTTTCCATTACCGTGGTAACACGAGCTCCTCATGGACGAGGACTGACCAGGATGTATTCCGGTGACACGAGCATTTCGATATATCGTTTTACTATATTTTCTCGTGGACGCGAGCTTTCAAGATCTACACTAGATGACCGGGCAATTTCAAGAGGCCAGCCAGATTGTGAAGATTATTACGGTAACGACTACTCCAGATGATTGAGGCATTGTCTACCATGCAGACGGATGAGCCAGATGTTGATTGAGTTGATAAGATATCACCTCCAAACTTTAGAAGCTAATGCAGCAGGAGTTTATACATGGGGACATGATAGAGGATCGCTAGTCACCCTTGGATAAATGACAAGGACATGTTGCTCGTTTGGATACTCCGATGCGAGATCATCAAATTGACTAACTTCAGCTAGAAGAAGACCCCACACAGACGTGTTGTGAGTCGATCGAGAAAGGACGAGCGAAGGCGCATTACTCCGATGATTTGGAAGATTTCCCGAGAATGTATTTGGCCAGATGCCTACTACAGGATATTGGGATGTCGAGTTCATAGCTTCGGAAAGGAGACTCTAGATATGAGTGCAGCTGTTTGGAGCGCAGTCCACACAGCTACGAAGAGATGATTCCGAATTGGTCCACATTGAAGAAAAGTGGAACAAGAGGTTCGTACGAGATCTTGACGAGATGACGTTCCACTCTTTTTACATCAGAGACAGGATGCCTATGCAGAGGCGTTAAATGCAGCCATAATTCCAGAAGAAAATCACAAAGAGAATGCAATTATTCTGGAACAAGAAATGAATTAAGTAAAGGATGCCAACTTCCGAACAGTCCGGCAGAGATTGCTATCGTTGACGAGATACATTACGAGTGACCATGTTAATTGGTCGTATGATTTTCAGAGAATGTGCCAGAACGGAACTGTCACGGACCGAAAGGTACGGAATGTGACTGGCACATAAATTACGAAACGTCTCAAAGCATACGCAATCTAAGTAAGCCAAAGCCCAGAAATCAAAACCCATTTAAGCAATAGAGTGAAAGAAAACCAATTTATTGAAAGCGATTTTAATCAAATAAGTCACAATAGAGTGAAGGAAAACCAATTTATTGAAAGCGATATTAATCAAATAAGTCACATCAAGCTTTTTTTTAAAAGCAACATCCATTTTTCCAAAAATTTCGGCAGAGTCTCCTTTGTAAATACTGGCCCCCAAATGGGTACAAACAGGAATATATATGAATAACATGAAATAAGGCATTCCCAAGCGGAAGCTAGCTCTTCGCCCCAAGGCGGACTCAAATCCCACGCAATATAAATCATCAATGTGCAAGGTAAGCAATAAAGGCACAAGTAATAAACATCATGTCAGCTCAAGTGAGCTCGACCTCAAAGATACAACATAAAGTCCACAAATCTCACCGCCTCGTCTCTAGGTCAATATACAACAATACAATAACAGGTATAGTAGATACAGTAGATGGAGTACTCTAGATACAATGAATATACAAGGTGGAAACAAAATGATATCATAACCCACCTACGAGCAAAAGCCTCAGGTCCAGGCAAAAGGAGCAAAAGGAGCAAGTGCGTCCGCCGCTACAGTGCTGACGGAGCAAACCTGCAAAAAGGCTGCAGGACAATGGGGGTGAGTTGCCAACTCGTGAGTAATAAATAACATCTATAGAGGCTATCGTAAGCATGCAGGCAAGTGTCATAACATCAACAATACTGATATGGCATGATATACAAGCAGATATGTATGCAACATGAATTAATGTACAATGTTATCTGGCATGATGTACTAGCAGGTATGTATGCAACATGAATCAACTCGTGATCTAAATATGTTGATATAGAAAATCATTATTTTCTTCTTAGAAAACTCTTTTGAAATATCAGCATAATATCAACAGAATAAACATAAATCCGTGTCCAGCATTGACACCTCAAACAACAATCTCAAATATCATGTATCCATATCACAGTATCTCAGGCCCCAGCCGTCCGGCTGACCCATCTCAAAGTATCAATATCTCAACATCTCACAGCCACGGTCGGTATCCTCTGGATATCCGCCGCGCCAACAATCACTGGTAGGTAGTCTGCCCCTGCCAGGCTCATCGTCTACACCTCGATCTTCTTGCCCCGGGGTACCTTACCGGGCCCACCATGTACCCGAGACGGTTCATCCAACTCCTCGAAACGGGTCTCGAAAACCATCAGAAAACTCATGGTCGACGACACATGTATCATATCACGAGAAAAACCGCAACTTTCAATGTTTAAATTAATACCCGGTTTATTAAATCCTTGCAGCTTTTCCCCTAAAATCTCATAAATCTCAAATGCTGAAATTCTCAAGAAAATCATCATAAGTGCATATATCAATGATAATAAATGCCTATAATATCAACAAGTCAAACTGCAATGTATGACTAATAGGCTAGGCATGAACGAATAATGTAATGAGGTACATGCATATGACTAGCAGTTCTACATGTTCATCCAGAAGAATTTAAATGCATTAACACAGGTTTAAGCATCATACATGGTGAAACGGTTCTAGATTTCAGGTTATACAAGTTATCTAGTGTTATGGCATTGTAATTGCCAAGGCGTGTGTGTCCGCATGAATAGTGTTCGTGCTGCATAAAAACCCTGGCAATAGTGCAAGTGTCCAATGAAATGAGTTCGCACATGTATGTAAATATATAGGACCATGAATGCAGTAAGATGTTCAAGTAGGTACTATACTCATAAATACTATTACCACTAGAAGTCTTTTAAATTATCCAATCTAACGGGCGTCTTGCTATTAGTGATATATATGCCCTAAAGGCCATTACTGTACATGCGATGTATATTGTAGTGGATGCTTGGACATATATATGGAGGACTTTCTTGCTCGACATGATAGTATGCTATCTGGTTGCTCTTTATCTTAACATGTACTCTGATAGTCTCTATGTTACATGTTGATAAAGCCCTTAGGATCAGTACTTGACTACCAGGACTATGATGCAGATTATACTAGTGGGGACAGTGTAGTCGCTAAGTACATCCTTCAAATGTTCCTAGTCGCAGGTGTATCGAGACAGGGCATCGATATACCAGAGTAGACTAGCGTATGCTTCTTGACCCGTGTAGATGGGCGATGGATGATCCCATATCCATTGATGTTTGACATCAGAGATAGTATACGGGTGCTCAGCGGAGACTGGGTACACTGGACGGACTCGCCGAGAACTCCCAGATGGTATTATACCTCACGTCAGATGGCAGTTCTCTGGTGACACTGGTACAAGTTAGTCTGTAGACCCGAGATCGTCATAGAGTCTTGTGTGATTCCCACTGTGCTTTGATTTCCATCATACCACGTCCAAGAGGGCATGCAAAATGGTGGCTTTTGGGTACAGTCCGGAATCACATGGAGGCAATGGGCGATAAGAAGGGTTTCGTCTCTCCCGGTATAGGGAGTTGTTGTTGCGCTGTGTTCGATTAGCTATAACTGGAAATCCCTGGCCAGGGTTGCTGAGATTTACTGGTAAGTGTTATCAGTAGTTTCTTGAACTGTTATGGACCACATATCGACATGACTTATCGGTTACTGGGGTCTGACGTTTAGCACCCCTAGACTGGATATGCGACATGTCAGACGAAGTGACCGGACTATACGTGAGTGTTACTGATTGGATTCGCAGGAGAATTTTCAGGCTTGCTTGTTGATCTTTTGATTGCTCAATACATGGGTGGCTGTTACGTTTAGCTGACCGCTTGCAGCTTGTGGGTGTTTTAATGTGATCATCACCTACTGCCGGCGTATTGACAATTCTTTAGAGTCCAACACAGAGGTTTCCTGGCTCAGGAAAAATGGAGTAGGAGCACATATGTGATATATGCGTGACCGAGAATAATACGTGTATGTGATACCGTATTAGATTCTCGCGATATGTGATATCGGCCGGGTATATGTGATATAGCCGGGTCATCGGATCAAGTGTTGATTCGATGAACTGATACAGATTATATTAGTCGGTTATTTATGAAATAGCCGGATTATCGGATCAAGTGTTGATTTGATAATTTAATGTATAATTATATATTTGATATATTACATTACATTAACTAATATAAGTTCACTTAAAGATTCTTTTTCTCACATGGATAATACATTGATATATATGTGATATATGTTAATTGTATTATTTTCTTTTGTTACTATATATATTATATATGTGCTATATAATATTGTAACATGTTAGGGTTAAAATTGTAACTAAGGTTTTGAGAATAAAACATGTTAGGGTTTGGATTAGGGTTAATGTTATGGATAAGCTTTGGGGAAGCTTCTCGAAGCATTGACTTTAGTCTTCATCCTTTGATATTTTGTGAAGATATTTGTTAACCCAACCCAAACCTCAACCCATGGTTTATTCTCTACAAGGGTTAAGGATGTGATCTTTAATCCATGGTTGCAATTCTAACCTCACACAACATTTCATTATTCAACACAAAAGAAGTTCTTCTTCTTCATCCTCCTGAAAAAAGCTTTCTAGCTTTTTGTGACGTGATGAAATAAAGTGAGAAATTGAAAAAAAAAGAGAGCAAAATTCCTACTTCATTATCCTCATCTATTCTAGCCACTTAGATTAGGGTGTTTGCTTTGCTAATACTTGATTAGTGAAGCAAGGGCTTGGATTTGAGATTCTTCAAGGTAGATCATCTTAGTAGTTGAAGATTGGAAGCAAGCTTGCGTCTTTCTCTTCATGGAGCCTCTCTAGAGTCCGGATACTTAATGATCGCAGCGAAGAGACCTCAACACGGAGCTTATGAAGCGAAGGAACGGACTACAAAGGTTGTAATCCCTAACTCTTAGAAGTAAAGTTGTTTACTTGTAAAGTTTACCCTAATTCTCTAGTTATGATCTTGGTTTGGGTTACATAGCACCCCAAAATTTTATAAAATGGCATGTGTGATACCTTGCTAAACCTTATTGTCATGCTATACAACCCTACAGTGGTATCAGAGCCAAGCTAGAGCATTAGGCGTTGTCTAGACGAAATTAAAAGTCCAATCGAACCCCGAAAAAGCATTTTTTGACCCCCTCTCTGGAAATTTTCTAAAAAGTTGGTTTTTCCATATTAAAAATACTCAGAAAATTAAGCAGGTAATTCTATGGATATCTGAGAAGTACGATTCCCTGAATCCATCAAGCCACCACGGAACCGCGGCCAAACCAAGCTATTGGCGGCGGTTCCATGGCAGAACATGAGGATTGAAGGATCGTACTTCAACAGGTGATCCGTAGGTATTACATCATGCTTCTGGGAATTTTTAATATTACTCAAGTGTTGAGTTATCTGGAGATTTTTAGTAATCGTTGATTCGATCGGAAATTTTAATATCGTTTAGTTTTCCGGGTAATTTAGAACGTGTTAAAAAGTTCGAATAGATATCAGTAACTCACTTTTTCCCCTGTCGGAAAACTTTCAAGTGTTGGATTTTTCCTGAGTTTAAAACTTTCAGAAAATCATGCAAGCGAATTTTTGGACCCTCTAGAAGAACGTAACCTTAACTCGATTATATGACCGTCAAAACCGCCACTGAACCATATGGTTTGTAGTAGTTTAGCGTTGCCACATGTGAGGCGTTGGTTTGACCCTTCTACGGCTGGTTCATAGCGGCTGTGACATGTTCTGGGACTTTTTGAATTCCGCTCAAGTGTTAAGCTATTTGGGAAATCTTGGGTGTTTGTTTATTCGATCGGAATGTTTAACATTGTCTTTTTATCTGGAATGTGATACAATATGTGAAATTCATATAGTTAGGCATGAAATGCAAAGTATGTGATATTTCGGATTTAAAATGTCTAAAGTGATTATGGATTCCAAATGTTGTAGTTTTTCACTTTCTTTTCTGCGACCGTAAGTGTAATATGTGGTTTATCGCCGGTTTCGGTGCTATATGTCAATGACAACTGGGATACGCATATTTACTTACGTTGATGATATGTGATGTTATGTGTTAGTGTGATATGTTATATTGGATCGTCACATTTTGAATAGCCGGGGGTTTTATGTGAGATGAGAGTTTTTTGGTTTCATTCATGTAAAATTCTTTGTATGTAATATTCATTTATTGGGGCACTTCCGGGTTGAGAATGATATTACCATTGTATATTATTTACTTTTCCACATTAGGATAGACCCAAGGCGGGGAGCATAAGTAACCGGGTTTTAGGGTCCAGTGGGAGACCATCTAGAGGAGTCGAGACCGGGTCTCCTAACTCTAGAATTGGTAGGGTTTCTTGCCACTCTCGTAGGGGTCTAGGGATGTGGGTTTAGCTATTCATTGCGACCGTGGAATCCGTGTTTTATACTAGCTTAACTTAAAACACGGATTCCTAGAATATCCAATATTTCATATGTGTTTCTTCTGCTGCAAGGTTTTGTGATGAGATCATATTACTGCCTGAGACGAATGTTTATATTATATATACGAGATATATGTTATTTTGCTGATTTCGTTTCAAATTTGATGCTTGTGAAGCATAATAATATGGGACTTCATTAATGAGATTAATGAAATAAAAAAAACTTAAAGATGTTGTAGAAACTTGTTTTAAAAACTGGTAGCTCTAGTTCTTGCTTTGCATAACGGTATTCCTTGTAGAATATCCAGCACCTTATTTGATAAGGAAAGAGCCAAAATCCCTTCACCGGGAGTGACCTCTTTAGCGAAACTAGCAGATGCTACACACTCGGTTTGTCTTTTGATTGCTTCTATAATTTTTTGCTTTGCATAGTGGTATTTGTGAAATATCCTGCACCTTATTCGATAAGAAAAGAGCCGACGATCCCTTCACCGGGAGTGACCTCTTTAGCAAAACTAGAAAAGCCTCAAAAACACTCCATTTAAAATCACTCGATTCTACAACGATATCAAGTTCATTACACAAAAGGTTTTCATAAAAACATGTCGTAGCCCTCCGTCATTTCTGATAAGTACTACTTAGTATTCGTGCTGCGGTAGTTTGGCATTCGTCAAGGCGTAGTGTACGGTAGCTAACTAGTGCTTATCAGCTAGCATACGATGTGATTGGATTACGGTATTCGTACTGCGTTGTTTGGCATGCATCAAGGGCCGTGCGGGTGGGTTTAATTCAATCGGGAAATAACGGGTTGAACTTGACTAGTAGCCTATGTTTTGTTGGCTTTCGTCAAGGTCATAGGATGCTAGGGGTAAAATATTATTGGGAATTTCAAGTGTTGAAATTTGCAATGAGATTGCATACCTCCTATGAGATAGTTGGATCCCGATACCCACTGCGAGTAAGAGTTACTCCCGGGAAAGTTTTACACATTATAATTAGCCGATCAAGTGGGTGTCTAGAAAGGTGTCAACGGGGTTACGCCCCTGGGACAACAAGGTTTATTTTAAATAGGTCCATGCGAAAGCACGGGGAACCTCACTCAAAGTACCGGCACTAGCCTGGCTGAAAGATTTGTGAACTTGTAGGGTGTAATTAATCCCGGCTAGTCTTTCCTTTTAGGGTTTGAAGGAAGATTTGACTAAAACAGTGGGAGCCATCCTGATTAGATATATTAATAACCAATCTAATCTTGCAAGAGCATACGCTGAGTGTTTTCTTCTCTCTCTCTCCAGGTAGCGACCTTGTCACGCCTTAATCAAGACAATAATACGGATGTATTGACCGAACCCGCTTGTTATATTATGCTAAGGGACGTTGGTCCCGCTCCAACTTATAATTGTTATAAGACCGAGCAGGAAAGAGGGGATTACGAGAATTCCCGTGCCGCCCAAACGAAGAAAGTGCATGCCGATGCATCTTTTTCCGGTGTGTTCATTACCGAGAACTATTTCTGAGTATCCTTCACCTCCTGGGTATGAGATACCGGATCAGGATCCCGCAAATGTAATCTGTTACATGGGCTACAGATAGGTAGAGAACTGAGAACGGGTGATAAGTTTCAAGAGTTGGAAACGGTGTAATTGTTGCAAGCCAAACAGTTGGCAGTTATGACCCTGTATTACCAAATACATTGATTCTGAATGAATGATATTAGATACCGAACCTGATATACAACATAATATCAGTATCTTTATTTAATAAAGAAGGATATAATTTTGTATTGTTGGATAATGTTTTGAACATTTCCTATATCAAGAGTTGGTCAGTTCAGGCACGTTAGCTAAAAGCATAAACGTTCTAAATCAAACAACAGTTCTTAATGTACAGAACACACACAAGAGGAAGAGTTCAGAAATGAACGAATCCTTCTTGAGGTTTTGTAAACTAGGTCGTATCAATGTGACCCAACTAGCTAAGTTACATTTAGATGCATATTTAAATTAGTTTGAATTTACATCTTGTGAAACTTTCCAGTCATGTCACAAAGATAAGATGATCATAGCTCTGTTTATTGGAAACAGAAAAAGAGTTAGTGAACTCTTGGGATTGATACATGATGATGTATGAGGTCCCCTGTCTACACATGCCAGGACCGGTTCTTTGTACTTCAGAAGTAGAGAACTAAAACGAGTATAAGTATTATGTCCTTTGATGTGATCAGGGAGGAGAATACTTGAGCACGGGATTCCTGGACTATTCTAAAGGAGAATGAGATTCTCTCTCAGCATTACTCCTCCGTATACACCATAATACGTTGGTATATCGGGGCGGAGCAATCGCACCCTATGTGAGAAAGTGTTCTCTATGATGAGTACTACTGAGTTATCTATTTCCTTTTCGGGGTTATGCACTTGAGAAGATGCATACCTATTGAATAGGGTTCCAACCAAATCAGGTGCCTACCACTCCATATGTGATATGGTAAGGAAAGAGCCCATCTCTTAAGAATGTTAAGATTTGGGGTTATCCAAAGCAAAATCCGGACAAACTCGAGGCAAGGTCAATTCTGTGGAAGTTTGTTGGATATCCCAAGCATTCGCAAGGGAATATCTTCTACCAAACTGGGGAGCGAAAGGTGTTTTGTTTCTCAGCATGCCACCTTTTGGAAAGGGAATTTCTTATGAAGAAATTAGTGGTCATGAGGTAGACCTGGAAAAGGTTCCAACTATACAAACTGCAACCGATGATTTAGTAAACCTGAAGGATTCAATAGTTTCTAACGAACCTCGGCCTCTCCGCCGATCTAGTAGGGTTCCTCACCCACCTAAGAGATACTTAGGTTTCTCTATGATAGTGGGAACGAGGATTGCATCATGAGATGATGACCCAACTTGTTTCGAGCAGGCCATCAAGAGTGGGGACTCTGTAAGAATGGATGGATGCTTAGCGATCTGAGATGGAATCCATATACACCAACAAAGTATGGACTTTGGTTGCTTTATCTGAAGGGTTAAATCCCCATCGGAAGCAAGTATATCTTCAGAAGATTACTTGGTGTACATAGAAAAGTTAAGACTTTCAAATCTTTGCTTAAGTCCATCCAGATCCTACTTGCCATTGCTACATACCATAACTACGATATCTGGCGGTTGGGTATCATAACTGCTTTTCTAAATAGTGATTTAGAAGAGAGCAACTATGAGTAAACAGCCAGAACGCTTTATAGACAGTGGGAGCAACGGAAACGTGTGCATGTTGCTTTATGGGATAAAGCAGGCATCGCGGAGTTGGAACGTCTGTTTTGATGTGGTAGTCAAAGAGTTTGACTTCATCAAAATGGTAGATAAACCTAGTATATACAAAAAGGTAATAGGGAGTATGGTGGCGATCCCCGTATAGTACGTGGATGACATACTCATGATATGGAAGGAGTTTCCTATGCTACGCTTAGTCAATCTCCTCTTATCCCAAGGATTCTTTATATAGGATCAAGGTGATACCTCATAAATCCTGGTTTTGGATCTATGAGATAGATCTAATTAGATGTTACGATTCTCACTAGATGTAGTAAGATGGTATCAATCGATCCTGGGAAGAATCACTGGAAAGCTTCCAGGTTGGTAAGGTCGACTGAATGTCGGTCACAGGCATTGTCTTTACCCTCAGTGGAGGGACGGTATGTTGGAAGAGTTCCACGCTAGAAACCGTGACATACTAGACGATAAATGTAGGATAAATCACTACCAAGGATGCTACCAAAGAAATAGTCTGGATGTACACTAGTTCATGAGATGAACTTCGTTCCTACCATTTTGTGACAATGGAGTTTTGGCTTTTGCCAAGGAACCCCTGTCCCATTAGGGATTCAGACATATTCTTAGGCAGTATCACCTGATCATGGAGATGTTGATCTCCAGGGAGATCGAGGTTAGGAGAGTAGACACAGAGGATAACAGCGCGGATCCACTCACAAAGGCCTATTTTCCAGTAGAGACTTTTATGGGATGGTTGAGTATGAGATACTTCAACCACAGCTGATTGTTGGATATGAGATACTATAACAGATGGCCCTAGTGCAAGTAGGAAATTGTTAGTGATATGTATGCCCTAGAGGCCATTACTGTACATGCGATGTATATTGTAGTGGATGCTTAGACATATATATGGAGGACATTCTTGCTCGACATGATAGTTTGTTATCTGGTTGCTCTTTATCTTAACAGTACGCTGATAGTCTCTATGTTACATGTTGATAAAGCCCTTAGGATGAGTACTTGACTACCAGGACTATGATGCAGATCATACTAGTGGGGACAGTGTAGTCACTAAGTAAATCCTTCAAATGTTCCTAGTCGCAGGTGTATCGAGACAGGGCATCGATATACCAGAGTAGACTAGCGTATGCTTCTTGACCCATGTAGATGGGCGCTGGATGATCCCATATCCATTGATGTTTGATATCAGAGATAGTATACGGGTGCTCAGTGGAGACTGGGTACACTGGACGGACTCGCCGAGAACTCCAAGATGGTATTATACCTCACATCAGATGGCAGTTCTCTGGTGACACCGGTACTGGTTAGTTTGTAGATCCGAGATCGTCATAGAGTCTTGTGTGATTCCCACTGTACTTTGATTTCCATCATACCACGTCCAAGAGGGCGTGCAAAATGATGGCTTTTGGGTACAGTCCCGAATCACATGGAGGCAATGAGTGATAGGAGGGGTTTCGTCTCTCCCGGTATAGGGAGTTGATGTTACGCTGTGTTCGATTGGTTATAACTGGAAATCCCTGTCCAGGATTGCTGAGATTTACTGGTAAGTGTTATCAGTAGTTTCTTGAACTGTTATGGACCTCATATCGACACGACTTATCGGTTACTGGGGTCTGACGTTTTCCACCCCTAGACTGGATATGCGACATATCAGACGAAGAGACTGGACTGTTTGGGAGTGTTATTGAATGGATTCGCAGGAGAATGTACAGGCTAGCTTATTGATCTTCTGATTGCTCAATACATGGGTGGCTGTTACGTTTAGCTGACCGCTTGCAGCTTGTGTGTGTTGTTAGTGCATGTTGCATGCTCCCACAACTCTTGTGAGGCAGCGGAAGTGATAAACGAAAATTTTCTTTGCATACAACACGCACTTTTCAAAAGATCTTGTCTAAAGAATAACTAGAAAAACCTAACTAGAGATCTTATCTACTATGTTAGGGATTATACCTCAATGATACGGTCTTTCGAGTCTTCTCTTTGGAGCAACTACTTTGCTCCTTGCCACTCCTTAGCTCCTTTGGATGTTGCCGATGTTCTCGATCTCCAGCCACCCCAAGACCTAGATGATCCACGCGAGAGTTGTCGTGCAAGCTAGAAACTCTTCATAAGAGCTTAACCTAGAGATCAAGTTTGCTAGAAGTGGTCACTAGGATCATGTAGAGATTAGGGTATTGGAATATCTTTAATCCTAAACTTTTGTTTCACAACACATGTGAAGGGTAAAGCTTAGGATGAAGGAGGAGAAGAGAAGAAGGAGAGAGAAAGTGTTTGTGTTAATAAGAGAGTTCAAGCATGAGAAAAATGATATATTGCAAATGAAATAATTGTAGCATATATTATAAAATTAGAACAATGCTTCAATAATAATTCCAAAACAATATAAAATTAAATAACCCATTCTTACAACCATGCTTGGACTTTCTTATTTCCACCTCATTTATTTATTTTCATAAAAATAAATAATGTCATTATGAAGTGGCACCTTCTAGAAGGTATTCTTGTAACAATTACAAGAATACCCCTCCTCCGTATACCGTATACCGTATATCGTATACCCGTATCCGAATTCCGAAAAATACGAATACCATTAATCCAATAATATAAAACCGGTATCCGGCTTAAACCAAAGCATACCAGTATTATTGTTCCGATTATTATTCCTGTAACAATTACACGAGCATAATCGAAACCCTGTCGTAACACCTTACGGCTGCCGTAACAACTTACGGCCTCTACATCTTTCGCCTGAACGAGGGAACCCTCTATGTCGGACTCTAAAGACTCGACAGTACGCTGGCAGTGGGTTTAACCATAAGCGCGTCAGCGGCACTAGCTGTGCGTAACGGCTACCCTGGTACATGACGAAATAGTAGCCAACAAGCGAACTCATCACAACCCCAACGAGCCTGCAAGCAACACTTACCGTACAGTTCGGTCTCTTCGTCTGATACGTCGCATATGAAGTCTAGGGGTGGTAAATGTCAGACCCCAGTAACTTTATAAGTCATGCTGATTTACGGCCCATGACGGTTCGAGAAACTACTGATAACACTTATCAATAAATCTCGAGAACCCTAGCCAGGGATTTGATGTTATGGCCGATCAAGCATAGCGCGACACTAACTCCCTATACCGGGGGAGACGAAACCCCTCCTATCGCTCACTGTCTCCATGCGATTCGGGACTGTACCCAAAATCCACCTGTTTGCACGACTCGGCAGAGCCGCGGTTGGGAGGAAATCAAAGCACAGTGGGAACACACAAGACACTGTAACGATCTCGGGTCTACAGACTAACATGTACAAGTGTCGCCAGAGACCTGCTATCTGACAATTGGTATATATACCATCTAGGAGTTCTCGGCGAGTCCTGTTCGGTGTACCCATTCTCCAATGAGCACCTGAGTACAATTTTTGATGTCAAACACCATTGGTTGTGGAATCAACCATCGCCCCCCAGGGTCAGGAAACGTACACACTAGTCTAATTTGGTAATATCGATGCCCTGTCTCGATATACCGTCGACTAGGAACTATTAAAGGATATGCTTATAGATTATCCAGGCCCCACTAGTATGATCTCATCATAATCCTGGTAGTCAAGCATAATCCTAAGGGCTTCATCAACATGCATATATAGATATGAAATATAACATAAGTTAAGTTGAAGATAAACCAGATAGCATACTTTCATTTCGAGCAAAGATTGTTTCTACACATATACATGCCTAACATCCTATACAATACAGGCCTTTAGGGCGTACTTATCGAACAATCTCCCACTTGCACTAAGGCCAGTAGTTGATGCAATAAGTACCAACTGTCTGTACTAGAACCAGTTGCCTGCGTACCGCATGCCCAACAGCTCGAACAGTTTCTCAAACTGGACTTGAGGGTTGGTTTTGGTGAATGGATCTGCTGTGTTGTCCTTCGTGTCTACTCTCCGTACCTCGATGCCCCGGCGATCCACTATCTCCCTGATGAGGTGATACCGCCTCAAGATATGTCTGGATTTTTATGGAACCTTGATTCCTTTGCCAAAACCAAGGCACCATTGTTATTGCAATACAGAGGTATTGGATTAGCAATGGATGGAACCACTTAAAGTTCGGAAATGAACTTCCTCATCTAGACTGCCTCTTTTGCGGCATCATTAGTAGCAACATACTCAGCTTCCATCGTGGAGTCAGCGACGGTATCTTGTTTGGAACTCTTCTAACATATCGCCCCTCCGTTTAGGGTAAATATAAACCCTGAGATGGACTTACTATCATCCTTGTCGCTCTGGAAGCTGGAGCCGGTAAATCCCTCCATTTGGAGATCTCCGTTACCATAGACCAAGAACATTTCTGTAGTTCTTCTCAAGTACTTCAGAATGTTCTTCACAGCAGTCCAGTGTTTCTCCCCTGGGTTGGATTGATACCTGCTTACTGCACTCAGTGCATAAGTTACATCTGGGCGAGTACACAACATCGCATACATTATAGATCCTACTGCTGAAGTGTAGGGAATAAAGCTCATGCGAGCCCTCTCTTCATCAGTCTTTGGTGATATCTCTTTGGAGGGGGTGATCCCATGACAAGCGGGTAAATTACCCCTCTTGGAATCTTCCATACTAAAGCTCTTTAGTATGGTATCAATGTATCTCGATTGGGACTATCCCAATAATTTCTTAGATCTATCTCTATAGATCTTAATCCCCAGAATGTTCGAGGTATCGCCCAGGTCTTTCATGGAGAACCTTTGTGATAAGAATAGTTTGACCGATTGTAGCATAGGAATATCATTTCCTATTAAGAGAATGTAGTCCACGTACAATATGAGGAATGTAACAGTACTCTCTACAACCCTTTTATAAATGCATGGTTCATCTACATTTTTGATAAAACCAAACTCTTTGATTGTATCATCAAAGCAGATGTTCCAACTCCGTGATGCCTCCTTTAATCCATAGATGGATTTAAGCAGCCTGCATGCTTTTCCGCTGCTCCCACTATCAATGAAGCCTTCTGGCTGACCCATAAAAACGCATCCTTCTAAATCACCATTTAGGAATGCCGTTTTAACATCCATCTGCCAGATCTCATAATCATAGTGAGCAGCTATAGAAAGCAGGATCCGAATGGATTTGAGCATAGCGACTGGTGAAAAGGTTTCATCATAGTCCAGTCCTGGTCTTTGACGAAATCCTTTTGCTACCAGCCTAGCTTTATAGGTCTCCACCTAACTATCCACACCGATCTTTCTTTTAAAGATCCATTTGCACCCTATGGGTTTTACTCCAAAAGGTGCAACCTCCAAAGTCCAAACTTTGTTGGTGTCCATGGATTCCATTTCGGATCTCATGGCATCCAGCCACTTCACTAAGTCAGCACTCGTGATAGCTTGCTGAAAACTAGTAGGGTCATCATCATCCATGATGCAATCTTCTCTATCACCATCAATTAGAAAACTGTAGTATCTATTAGGTGGGCAAGAAGTCCTACTAGATCTACGGAGTGGCTGAGGTTCGTCAGGTTCTATTGAAATCTCAGGTTCAACCAAATCTTCGGTAATTGTTTGTGTATCTAGAATTTCTTCCAGTTCTACCGCATTGTTAATAGTATCATTTGCAAAAAATTCATTTTCTAAAAATATGGCATACTGAGAAACAAACACTCTTTGTTCTTCCTTATGGTAGAAGAGATATCCATACGAGTGTTTTGGATATCCCACGAATCTACACAACACCGATCGTGTCTCGAGTTTGTCTGGATTCTGCTTTTTCACATAAGCCGGACAACCACATATCCTAACTCTTTTTAAGAGATGGTCTCTTCCCATACCATATCTCATATGGAGTGGTAGACACAGTTTAGGTCGGAACCCTATTCAATAGATGAATCGCAGTCTCTAATGCGTGCCCCCAAAACGCTATTGGTAACTCAGCATCACTCATCATAGATCGTACCATATCTAATAGGGTATGATTCCACCTTTCCGATACACCATTGTGCTGTGGTGTGTATGGAGGAGTGAGCTGAGAGAGAATCCCATTCTCTTTTAGGAAATCTAGAAACTCTGAGCTTAGATACTCACCTCCTCGATCTGATCGATGTTTCTTGATATTTAGGCCTGTTTGTTTTTCTAGAGGTCGGCCAGGTATCCAACGCAGTTTCTCTTCCAGTGCCCAGTCTGGTGGCAGTGGAAACATTCCCCTCGTCCTGTCGCAGCAGCCCCTTTCTTGTCCTTTCCCGGTGCCTTTTTCACACCTCTCTGCTTAATGGGATTCTTCTTCTTCTTTCCCTTGGCCTTGGCTTTTGGGACGGAGGAAGAAAATGGCCCAGCAATAAGAGTGGGAGTTTTCGCTACTTTTAGTGTGCTCTCTGTACTCCTCAACATCTTGAGGAGTTCATGTAAAGAATTCTCCATGTTGTGCATGTTGAAGTTTACAATGAATTGAGCAAAGGCAGGGGAAAGGGACTGTAGAACAATATCAACATACTGCTCGTTCTCCATGGTCCAACCCAGGTCCTCAAGTTCTTCGATAAGTCCAATCATCTTCAATACATGGTCACTTGATCCGATAACCCGGCTATATCGCATATAACCGATCAATGTCACATCGCGAGAATCGAATACAGTATCACATACCGTATTATTCTCGGTCCCGCACATATCTCATATGCGCTCCTATTTCGTTTCGCTTGAGCCAGGAAACCTCTGTGTAGGACTCTAAAGACTCGTCAATACGCCGGCAGCAGGTGATGATCATATCAATCACCCACAAGCCGCAAGCGGTCTGCTAAACGTAACGGCCACCCGGGTATTGAGTGATCTGAAGATCGACGAGCAAGCCCACTCACACTCCAGTGAATCCAACCAGTAACACTACCGTATAGTCCGGTCTGATCGTCTGATATGTCGCATATCCCGCCTAGGGGTGGTAAACGTCAGACCCCAATAGCTCGATAAGTCGTGTCGATATGAGGTCTATAACTGTTCGAGAAACTACTGGTAACACTTACCAGTAAATCTCAGCAACCCTGGCCAGGGATTTCCTGTTATAGCCAATCGAAAACAGCGCAACATCAACTCCCTATACCGGGAAAGACGAATCCCCTCCTATCGCTCATTGCCTCCATGTGACTCGGGACTGTACCCAAAAACCACCGTTTTGCACGCCCTCTTGGACGTGGTAAGATGGAAATCAAAGCACAGTGGGAACCACACAAGACTCTATGACGATCTCGGGTCAACAGACTACTCTGTACCAGTGTCACCAGAGAACTGCCATCTGATGTGAGGTATAATACCATCTGGGAGTTCTCGGCGAGTCCGTCCAGTGTACCCAGTCTCTACTGAGCACCCGTATATCATCCCTGATGTCAAACACCAATGGATATGGGATCATCCATCGCCCATCTGTATGGGTCGAGAAGGTACACGCTAGTCTACTCTGGTATATCGATGCCCCGTCTCGATACACCCACGACTAGGGACTTTGAAGGATGTACTTATGGACTACCATGTCCCCACTAGTATGATCCGCATCATAGTCCAGGTAGTCAAGCACACATCCTAAGGGCTTTACCAACATGTAACAGAGAGACAATCAGTATACACGTTAAGGTAAAGAGCAACCAGATAGCATATTATCATGTCGAGCAAGAAAGTCCTCCCTATATATGTCCCAGCATCCACTACAATATACATCCTATGTACAGTAATGGCCTCTAGGGCATACATATAACTAACAGTAGACTGGGTCACATCAATGAGAGAAGGTTGACGAAGTTACATACAGAAGGATATTTGAATCCGTTCGAATATCAATCGTATGCCACTTGTCAATCCTGTCTCAAAGGAAAGATGACAAAGACTCCGTTTACTAGACACGGAGTAAGGGCGAGCGAGCTCTTGGGACTCGTACACAGCGACGTGTGCGGTCCAATGTCTACACATGCGCGAAGCGGTTTTTCTTACTTCATTACTTTTACGGATGATTTTTCAAGATTCGGACATGTCTTCTTAATGAAACATAAGTCCGATGCTTTTGGAAAATTCCAGGAATATAAGAATGAAGTAGAAAAACAAACCGGCAAAAGTATCAAGATCCTAAGATCGGATCGAGATGGTGAATACTTGAGTGCCGAGTTCCTGGACTATTTAAAAGAGAACGGAATTCTTTCTCAGCTTACTCCTCCATACACTCCGCAACATAACGGTGTATCGGAGAGACGGAACCGAACCCTATTGGATATGGTACGGTCCATGATGAGTAACGCTGAGTTACCGCGATCATTCTGAGGGTATGCGCTAGAATCAGCCGCATACCTTTTGAACCGAGTTCCCACTAAGACTGTGCCTACCACACCATATGAGTTATGGAGTGGGAAGAAACCCTATCTTCAATATCTGAAGATCTGGGGATGTCCAGCTTTTGTCCAAAAGCAGCATGCGGAAAAACTCGAGGCACGCTCAATACTGTGCAAGTTTGTGGGATACCCAAAGAACACCAGGGGGTATCTTTTCTACCACGCAGAGGAACAAAAAGTCCTTGTTTCTCGTAATGCCCACTTTCTAGAACACCAGTTCTTGGAAAAGGAAATTAGTGGGAGCGCAGTAGAACTGGAAGAAATTCCAGAACCACAGACTATTACTGAAAGCTTAGTGGAACCAGAGGGTTCAAAAGAACAGGACATTCCTGCGCCGCTACGCAGGAGTAGTAGGCAGTCTCATCCGCCCGAGAGATACTGCGGTTTTCTCATAGACGGGGATAGAGAGGATTGCATCATAGATTATGATGAGCCTACTAGCTTCCAGCAGGCCGTTCAGAGCGTTGACTCAGTAAAATGGCTGGATGCAATGCGGACCGAAATGGAGTCCATGTACACCAACAAGTTATGGACGTTGGACATTGCTCCAGACGGGGTAAAACCCGTAGGATGCAAGTGGATCTTCAAAAGGAAGATTGGTGTAGATGGACAGGTTGAGACCTATAAAGCTAGACTTGTTGCAAAGGGTTTTCGTCAAAGACCTGGTTTGGACTATGACGAAACCTTTTCTCCAGTGGCTATGCTGAAATCCATTCGGATCCTTCTTGCCATTGCTGCCTTCCACGATTATGAGATCTGGCAGATGGACGTAAAGACCGCTTTTCTAAATGGAAATTTAGAGGAGTGTGTTTATATGGACCAACCTGAAGGTTTCATTCAGAGTGGGAGCAGCGGAAAGGTGTGCAAGTTGCTTAAGTCCATCTATGGACTAAAGCAGGTATCGCGGAGTTGGAACATCTGTTTTGATGAGACGGTCAAGGAATTTGGCTTTATCAAAAATCCAGATGAACCATGCATCTATATTAGATTTGTAGCGAGAACTGTAGTATTCCTCGTTTTATACGTGGATGACATTCTCTTAATAGGAAATGACATTCCTATGCTACAATCTGTCAAGGGGTTCTTGTCACACAGGTTCTCCATGAAAGACCTGGGTGATGCCATACATCCTGGGGATCCGGATCCATCGTGATAGATCCAAGAGGATATTAGGACTTTCACATTCCAGGTACATCGACACCATACTGAAAAGATTCAGTATGGAAGATTCCAAGCGCGGCAACATACCGGCTTGTCACGGGATCACCCTCTCTAAAGAGATGTCTCCCAAGACTGATTTGGAGAGGGATCACATGTCTATTATACCCTACGCTTCTGCGGTAGGCTCTATAATGTATGCGATGTTGTGTACCAGACCGGATGTAGCTTATGCACTAAGTGTGGTAAGCCGGTATCAGTCAAACCCTGGGGAGAAACACTGGATAGCGGTAAAGAACATTCTCAAGTACCTGAGAAGGACTAAGGAGATGTTCTTGGTGTATGGCGGAAAAGACCTCCAGATCGAGGCCTTTGCTGACTCCAGCTTCCAGAGTGACAAGGATGATTCCAAGTCCATGTCGGGTTTTGTCTTTACCCTCAATGGAGGGGCGGTGTGTTGGAAGAGTTCCAAACAGGAAACCGTTGCAGACTCGACGATGGAAGCGGAATACATCGCTGCATCTGATGCCGCAAAAGAAGCTGTCTGGATGAGAAAGTTCTTGAAAGAACTTCAGGTGGTTCCGTCCATTGTTGATCTAATACCTCTGTATTGCGACAACAACGGGGCTATAGCTTTAGCGAAGGAACCCAGGTCCCATCAGAGATCCAGACACATCTTGAGGCGGTATCACCTGATCAGGGAGATCGTGGATCGCCAGGAGATCGAGGTTCGGAGGGTTGCTTCAGAAGATAACACTGCAGATCCATTCACCAAGGCCTTGCCCCTGACTCAGTTCGAGCGGCTGATCGAGATGATAGGTCTTCGATACGCCAGTACATGGCCTTAGTGCAAGTGGAAGATTGTTAGTGTATATGCCCTAGAGGCCATTACTGTATCATACTAGTTTGTATATTACTTAATGGAAGCTTGGGATATTCACCTTGTATATACAATCTTGCTCAAAATAGTAATATGCTACTTGGTTTGTTTCTACTTCAATGTGTACATGTGTTTATTTTATTATATCACCTATACGCATTAGTGGAGCCCTTAGGATCTTTGCTTGATTACCAGCGTTGTGATGGCAGTCACACTAGTGGGGCTGGGTAATCTATAAGCACATCCTTATGCAGGTCCCTAGTTGCAGGACTATCGAGACAGGGAATCGATACTCCGGAGTAGACTAGCGCATGCGCTTCTCATCCCAGTGTGGGAGACGGTCTTTCCTACAGCCGTCAGTACGTCGTACTGGAGATAGTATGCGGATGCTCGTTGGGTTATGAGTACACTGGACAGGACTCGTCGGGAACTGACCGGTTGGTATTATACCTATCGTCAGTTATCAGTTCCCAGATGACATGAGTACAGCTTAGTCCGCTGACTTGACACTGTCACTTCGCCTCGAGTGTGTTCCCACTGTACTTTGATTACTACCCTACCACGGCTCAAAGGAGTCGTGCAAACAGGTAGTAGTTGGGTGCAGTCCCGAAGCACTTGGAGGCAGTGACGGTTAGACAGGATTCGTCTCTCCCGGTATTGGGGGTTGACATCGCGCTGTGTCTAGGAGAGCCATTACACGAGTAGTCCCTGGCCAGGGCAAGCGGGATATACTGGTAGGCTTCCAGTGTTATATCAGGGTGTATTGGGCTTCACACCGACATGACTTGTACCGCTATTAGGGGACTGACGTTTACCGCCCCCTAGGCCCGCCATGCGATATATCAGACGAACAGACCGGACTGTACGGAGAATGTTACATTCAGGCTCAGTAGGAGTTCAGATGGGTTTCGCCTCGTCAGTCTTCTTGTCGGCATCTACCTGGGGACCGTTACGCACAGCTAGTGCCGCTTGCGGTCTGTGGTTAAACCCACTGCTAGCGTAGTGTCGAGTCTTTAGAGTCCCACACAGAAAGCTCTTCGCCTTTAGGCAAAAGAGTAGAGGTCGCATGGTTTTGCGACAGGTCGCATGGTTTTGCGATAGGGTTCGGTCACATCCGTGCACTTATGCACGTACAGTGTCCGGACAGTTAACACTAGCGGGCTTTGGTTTAAGCCAGATCCTAGTGTACCTTTTGGGATTGGTTTTATCCAGTATGCATCCGTGTTCCTCGGAACGCGGATGCGGGTGTGTATGCACAGTTTACGGAGAGACAGAGGCAGAGGATTCTCATTAGGGTTGTTGACCGTTTACCGTTGACTATTGACTTTTTGCTCAACCCTAATGAGAATATGATATGTGATTAACAATCATATTAATTAAGTATTATGGTGACATGGTTGTTGAGGGGTTGACTTAGTTGACTTGTTGACTTTGTTGACTTGTTGACTTTGTTGACCGGTTGACTAGGCTTGACTAGTTGACCATCATGATAACAATAGCTATCATTTCATGGCAAAGACTATTGCTTGCTTGCTCTCTTGTGCAAAATGAGTGCATGAAATGATATGGCTATTGTTGGTTAAACCATCACATAATACTTGATTGCTATGATGTGTTATGATGGTTTTGGATTATGAGAGCCAAGAGAGAAAAGTCTTCTCTCATTCTATCATTCTCATTCTCTCTCTTGTTCTTGAGCTCTCATCTTCCTCCTCTTGCTCTCCCTCTCTTGAGTCTATGGTTCACTTGTCTCATGTGTTGAGAACCAAGAACCATAGATAAAATCCCAAACAAATTCTTCTCTACTCACTCTAGTTCACAAGGTTTGGTAAACCGAGTGAACTAGTTTCTTCAAAGTTCGAAGAAGGAGCCAAAGGTAGAAGCTTTCAGGTGGATCGATCTTCGGCGCAAGGAGACGACGGGGTGAAGCCGATTCGGACAACCATCGAGGCTTGAAGACGAAGGAGTTCAAGAAAGAAAGGTATAACCCCCTAACCGAGTAGTTAACAACTCCTAGTTAGGTTGTTAGTTAGATGTTTAACAAAGATCCGGGTTTTAAGTCCATGTTACCACCTCTAAGAAAATTGTTTTTCGTCAAATTCCGCATGCCCGAAAGTACCGGGAGAGGTAGCATGGACTTACAATAACGTGATGGAATTCACTTATGTTATCACACTCCAGAAGGTATGCGCATGCCTGGCAAGTTTCAGATTCTTTAGAAACTCCCGATGTGATTTTTACCCTATGCTCTTATGACTTTGACGAAGGCCAACATATCATAAGTCACATGTCAAGTTCTACCCGTCATTATCCAGGTAAATTTGAACCCACCGGTACATCCCCCTGACGAAAGCCAAAATGGTAGTACGACTGTCCCAAACCAACGCATCTATCTATGCAACAGAAAAGTAACAAATAGCTACCATACACTACGCCTTGACGAAGGCCAACATACATTGCATGAATACTATGTGCTACCCGTCTGAAATGACGGAGGGTTACGAATGGTTTTTGGCGAAAAACCTTTAACGTAATGAACTTGATATCGTTGAAGGAACCGGATAGCTTTTACAAAAATATAGTGGCGAAAACCTTTGCTAAAGAGGTCACTCCCGGTGAAGGGATCTCGGCTCTTTCCCCGTAGAATGAGGTGCAGGATATTCCAAACTGAATACCACGATGCAAAGCAAAAATTAATCGACTACAGTGAAGTTATTACCCTGACGCAAACCTCTGTCCAAGGGGTCACACCCGATGAAGGGATCTCGGCCCTTGCCTTGTCGAATGAGGTGCTGGGTATTCATAACCGAATACCGCTGTGCAAAACAAATTAAAGCGTCCTTGCAATAACAGCTTTTTGAAAAATGTTCCAACAACATCTGTATAGGTATATTTTCTTTGCATTGATACGAATCAACGTAGTCCCATCAATTAATCACACCAATAAAGAACGAAAATAAAATGTACGTATATACCATCCGCATTCGCCACTGGGTCCCGTCATCACCCGTTAGGTTACTTAACTAACGACAGAGCGGGGACAGGACTAGCGTGGGTGTAAAACATATACAACATCTACTAGTATATATATAATATACAATAATCGCTCCAGGCATGATAAATGCAACATCACAGAAAAGTAATAAGCACCACAGAATAATACAGATATACTGGGAGCCCCAGGTTTCATAAAGCCACAAATGAAACCCGACGTTCCCGTGGTCGTTGTCGGACTACGGTAGCGCCCCGGCCGTCTTTCCTCGGCCAAAATGCGGAAACGAAAAATTTTCTTGACTTGAAAACCGGCACTACCGCATCCTAAAAACCCAGATCGGACCATTAACCTAATACCAGCTAACAAGAGAAAGGATAGAATGATATACCTAGCGATACGTGTCCTTCGGTCTTCGCCTCCACTCCGATCTCCTCGCGGAATCTCCGGTCTTCATTTCCTCGTCGTAACGGGCACCACATCGCCGGGTTCTTTTACGGGCTCCCACCTCTGGACCGAGGCAACTCGGGCACGAAGTTGGCGAGCCGATGTGCCCAAGGGTGCTGTAGGATAAGTGTAGAATGCTTTGTCTCTTACGGGTAGTGAAGTTTCCTTTGAAGGAGGGAAGAAGAAAATGAGCTTTTGAGATGGCTATGGATTTTTGTGGCAAAGCATATTATGAGATGAACAAATTTTTCCCACACCAAAAATCAACCCACTTCCCCATCAAGAAGTGGCCGGCCCCTATATAGAATGGTGGAGGAAAATTGCAAGAATAATGCAAGTGGGAAATGTGTGATACAAGAAGAAATGGTCACACTCAAATCCAATCCAAAATCCTTTCATAATCCATCACCATTAATGCTAGCCATGATGAAAGAAAAAGCAAAGATGCTTTCATAATCTCTCCATTTACAAGAAACCCCCTCCACAATGCTAATTTGGAAATATGCAAATTAGCCCCTCCACCACTAAAATCCGGCCGCGAAGGAACAAAGGAAAACTGGCCGGAACGGAATGCAAACTGGCAACTTCAGAAAACTGATCCCGTAATAAATTACAGGAAAACCATGCGACTGTATATACATACCCGCATTTTTATTCCGACCGGACACAAATGCAATGAGATAAAATCTACACTGTACAATACTAGGATCCGGCTTAAACCAAAGCCCGCTAGTATTATCCGTCTGATCATGATCCGTGCAATACCGCACGTATCTGATCGAACCCTGCCATATCTCCATACGGCATCTACAACGTTTCGCCTGAAACTTGAGAAAACGGTCTGTGGGGAACTCTAAAGACTCGTCAATACTTTGGTTGTGGATTTAACCACTAGCACGTCAGAGGTATTAGCCATACGTAACGGGCTACCAGGTATTGACCAAAAGAGACGTCTGTGAGCGAACTCATGCTGACACCATACTGAGCCTGTCAGTGACAATATATGTACAGTCCGGTCCGTTCTTCTATGAGTATCGCATGGCAGGCCTAGGGATTGGTAAAAGTCAGACCCCAAAAAGCGGTACAAGTCGTGTCGGAGTGTAGCCCAGAACACCCTGAGATACTACTGGAATACCTACCAATAAATCTGCTGCCTCGGCCGAAGGCTTTGTGTAATGGCTTTCCTAGACACAGCGCGACCTCACCCCCAATACCGGGAGAGACGAACCCCTGCAGATCCGCTCACTGGCTCCATGTGGCTCGGGACTGTACCCAACTAAAACCTGTTTGCACGACTCTTTTGACCCGTGGTAGGGTAGTAATCAAAGTTCAGTGGGAACTCATACGAGACAAATGACGATCTCAAGTCGATGAACTAACCTGGACACATGTCACCAGGGAACTGCTATCTGACGTCTGGTATAAGACCAACTAGCATGTTCCCGGCGAGTCCTGTCCGGTATACTCATAACCCAATGAGCACCTGTATACATCTTAGGTGAACCAACTTAAACCAGTGGCTTGTGAGACCGGCTACCGCCCCTCGTCGGGGTCTCGACTGTATACACTAGTCTACTCTGCAGTATCGATGCCCTGTCTCGAAAACTCCCACGACTAGGGACCTTTTAAGGATGTGCTTATAGACCCCAGCTCCCACGTATATGATCGCCATCATACTGCTGGCCGTCAAGCAATAATCCTAAGGGCTCTATCAACGCGCAATAGTGACCTATAAGGTCACCTGAAACAGTACACGATGATAAAGATAAACCAGATAGCATACTATCATCTTGAGTAAGACTGTCCTAGCGGTATAGGTCCAACCTCAATCATTGCAATCACGTGTCTGTGATCCAATAATTGACTCTGAGGGCACTATCTCCAACAATCTACCACTTTCACTCAAGGCTAATTATTGCGATGTCGCATACTCACAGCCCGTGTGATACCGAACACCTAACTCCTCTACTAATCAGTTTCACAAAACCCGTTTGCGAAACTGTTGCGTTCGAGGAATAGCCTCAGTGAGTGGATCCGCTCAGATGTTCCTTTCTATGTCTCTCTTTATCTCAAGTTCGTGGAGAAAGCCATCTCCCGAAATGAGCAATACCTGTCTTAGAATGTGTCTGGATATCTGTTGGGACCTAGTTCATAAATGAACTCCAAATCCAAACTTCTTAGACTGTATCGTCAACTGAACTTAATCAGTATCCTGCGCCATGCCTCCCTCAGTGTCCGTTTGGACCACCTGTCCAAAATACTGCCCCTCGTCTGAGGAAAAACTATAACTCTGACAGACACTCTGTCATCCAGGTCGCCTTGGAAGCCTGGAGTGATAACTGTCTCCCGAAGGAGGATGCCGTTATCATATCCCTAGAACATCCACTTATGTTCTAAAACTGCTTCCGAATGTTTCTCCAGGATTGGATCAATATCACCTTATTGCATCTAGTGCAAAAACAACATCTATATCCTATGTGGAGAAACCACTGTGTGACAACCAAAGTATAACCGATCGTAGTATAGGAATATCACTTCCTACTCTGTGTATGTCATCCAAATACTAGGACATCACACCCTACTACCTTCTTAACAGATCTATCCCCTATTCTGATGAAGTCAAACCTATGACTGTCATATCAGAAATAGATGATCTATCTCCGCTGTATCTGCTTAAGTCTATAAATAGACATAAGCCACTTGTCCACTATGCTTCTGCTTCTCCCACTGACCACGACAACCCTCTGGCAGAGTCATATACACATTCACTTCTAAAGCCAGTTCAGAACGACGCTATAGTCATCCTCCTGCCGGGTCTCACAGTCTAGAACAACAGCAATGGATAGTCTGGGTAAACAAGAACCACCCTGTCACCGTCCTTGAGGCTACCGGAGTACCTCTCGGGTGCCTGAGGTTACCCACCATATCTGCGGAGTGGCCAATAGAGTGTCAAACCAGATTGAATCTTTAGGTTCTTATCAAATTTTCAGTAATCGTTTGCGGTTCTGGAATCACTTCCAGTTCTACCATACTCCCACTACCGTTTTCTGAAAAAATCCATTTTTATTAAAACTGTGGCGAGTCTAGAACAATATCACTATTGGTCTTCCAGATGGTACAAAGTCAACCCTCGTCATAGCCCGGGTCAAACCACAAACAGCCATTACAGAAACGTGCCTTGAGTTATCCGGAGTCTGGTTTTAAGCATAAGCCGGACAGCTCCCCGTACCTTAACATCGTTAAGATATGAACTGTTCTATATCCAATATAGAAACAGAGGCACTAATTTAATTGGAACCAGATTCAAATCATGCAGCTGTCTCCAGTGCATGTCAATTAAATGGAGAGAGGCCGATCAGCATTACTCAACTTAGGAATACATCCAAATATGAGTAACCTGAAAGAGAAGCAATTTCTCATAATCATTACTATCATCTGAATACCATACACAAGTATCCGCATCTTCGATCACCTTGAAGAATCCTGATACTTGCAATACCTGGTTCTCTACTTTATTCATATACCTATAGCTTCTCAAAACTCAGACCTTATGTTTCTACGAAACACTTGTCTAAGAACTAGAGAAGTCATAAGTAAACAGAATATAGTACGAGGACCAACCCCTCTGTCCTCATGGACGTTGGACAACATACAATACGTTGTATAAGTCCCCTGAGTCTAATAACTCATTCCCTGTGTGTTGTAGGTTGAAAACTGTACTTTTAGTTAAGAAGAATTACACCGCTGTTTTAATGCTCCTTACCTAACCCTCCACTGATATAGGTAAATGTCATAGACATAATTTCAAAAAGGTATATCTCACTCTATAAAAATAGACGTACAGATATATCAATTTGAAATTGGTGCATACCAGCGGATATTCAAAACCAAATATTTGCCGTCCGGCAAACAACCCAGGTGATTTCCTCAAATATCACCAATTACAACGAATCCCGATATAATGAGGATGATCACCCAATTCCCAATAACTTACTCCCACTCATCATCTGTAAAACCATACAGATGTGAGAATCATACCTGGTAAATACATACCCTGGAGCAAGGGTAAATTGGGAAATCAGTTTTCTTTTAACAGTACACAGTGAAACTGAAACAATGAAATGTTTCGATGGGGTATCCGGGTATTTCTAGTAATGCCTCTTCCATTATCAAGATTCACAACTGTAACCGTATATTTCTTTGCCATCTCTCCAAATCCCTTTATATTTCTTTAGTCATTACCTTCTGTACACCCTCTTAGGCTAAATGGTTTTCTTCCTTCCCTACCGTTCGGCACCAGCCTATGGTTTGGAAGAAGACTGTCCAATAAGCATAATGGGTGTACTGTACTAATACTAGGAGCGCTCGCAACCTGAGAGAAGGTGATGATAAAAGACAACTGAATAAACCTTATTCTTATTTCTCCTGAAACAGAATCCATCCCCTAACTGGAACAAGTTCCTTTCGAGTTCCTATATAACCATACGATGGAGTATCCAAATAACTGTGGATCTTCGTAGTGATACAGAGTGTTCTGGAGAAATACAAAGGTGAAGTGGGAGTGGTAATGAAATACTTGGTTCGGTCGTGAATAGCAGTCGCAGTTTACTTTGCCCTCATACTAATCCCTTTATTTGTCTTTACTTAATACCTTCTGCACACTATCGTTAGGATAATTGGTTTTCTTCATTCCCTACCGGTCGGCACCTGCCTATGGTTTGGAAGAAGACTATCCAATAAGCGTAATAGGTGTACTGTCCTAATCCAAGGAGCACTCGCAACCGGAGAGAAGGTAAAAGGAAAAGACAACTGAATAGTCCTATTCGTTTTCTCCATAACCGGAAACCATCCTCGAATAAATTCCTTCGAGTTGGTATATAACCATACGATGGTTTTATCCAATGGAAGTGGACGTTCGTAGTAATACGGGGTGTCCTGGAGAAAAGGGTAAAAGTAGGAGTGGCAATGAGGTATGCAACTCTGACAATCCAAAAGCCAGTCTTATAAGAAGGTACGTTCAACTTGGTCACTGAGTCATAGTCACGGGTCGGGTCATGGTCGCTGCCAAAGAGAGAGAGAAAAGAAACACTCAGCGTGCACTCTAACCTAGATCAGAATGGTTATCACTTTATCTAATCAGGAAACCTCCCACTGTAACATCAAATTCTCCTCCAAACCTGAAAGAAGAATCAGTCGGGATCACCAGAGGAGTAAACCAACTCATCAGTGGGAATCGGGATCCAACTATCATCGCATGATAACGTGACGGAATCCACTCACGTTATCACACTCCAGAAGGTATGCGCATGCCTGGCAAGTTTCAGTTTCTTTAGAAACCCCGATGTGATTTTTACCCCTAGGACCCAAGTAACCTTGACGGAGTCAACAAATCAAAGTGTCCTAGTCAAGTTCAACCCGTCATTATCTGGATTGCATTAAACCCACCCGTACGTGGCCTTGACGGAGTCAACAAGGCCGCACGACTGTCCTAACCAATCTCATATCTATGCTACAAACAAGCACCACTTAGCTACCGTACACTACGCATTGACGGAGTCAACAAACGCAGCACGAATACTAAATAATACCCGTAAGAAATGACGGAGGGATACGTCTAGTTTTTGGCGAAAAACTTTTAACGTAATGAACTTGATATCGTTGAAGGAACTGCATAGCTTTTTATAGAAGTATAGTGACGAAAACCTTTGCTAAAGAGGTCACTCCCGGTGAAGGGATCTCGACTCTTTCCCCGTAGAATGAGGTGCAGGATATTCCAACTGAATACCACGATGCAAAGCAAAAGTAATCGGCTATAATGAAGTTATTGCCCTGACGCAAACTTCTGTCCAAGGGGTCACTCCCGGTGAAGGGATCTCGGCCCTTGCCTCGTCGACTGAGGTGCTGGATATTCATAACCGAATACCACTGTGCAAAACAAGAGAGAACGTCCTTGCAATAACAGCTTTTTGAAAAAATTGTTCCAACAACATCAGAATAGGTTTGTTTAGCTTGCATTGATTGGAATCAACGCAGTCCCAACGCAGTCCCATCAATTGATCACACCAATAAAGAACGAAAATACTGATGTACATATATGCCATCCGCATTCGTCACTGGGTCCCGTCATCACCAGTTAGGTTACTTAACTAACGACAGAGCGGGGATTGGACTAGCGCGGATGCAAAATATATACAACATCTACTAGTATATATATCAATATATAATAATCGCTCAAGGCGTGATAAAATGCAACATCACAGAAATGTAATAAGCATCACAGAATAATACAGATATCTAGGATCCCCGGGTTTCATAGAGCCGCTACTGAAACCCGACGTTCCCCTGGTCGTGTGGATAGCCTGTGCAATGAAATCCTAGACCCCTACAGGCGCGGCAAGTTACCCGCCAAAACATGAAGTGAGGCAGCCCCCTTCAACAACGTGAATGGACCACCCAGCACTTCAGGGAATCCAGTAACTTGTGCACCCCTCCTTGGGTCAACCTGTACCCCCTATGAGTGCGGCGAATAGCCCGCCAATTCTAGAGTGAAGCCCCCTCCGTCTCAAAGCAATGAGATACGGACCCGTTGCCCTCTAGAACCCGGCTATTCGTATACCCCTCCGCGGGGTAATCCTAGTACAGAAAGTAAAAATATACATACAATGGGTACATCGACCTCAGCCCGGTCGTGCCCCAAAAGAATAATATACAAACAGGCAGTGACGGCAGTCCACATGTCGGACGCTCGCCCCGCAATATCAAATGTACATAAAAACGAAACTGTACTATCATTGCATCCAGGCTATCCACCATGACAATCCGCAACATCACAGCACAACACAGAACATCAACGTGAATGTCACGTTCGCAAATCCGTCTAAAAGGGATATAGCAGTTAGACAGGATTTACCGATCAAGTGACATTCACGGTCGCAGATATAATGTAAATACTGTGAACTAACATGTTTAAAATTTTCGATCGACTAAATTTACCGAAGTGGGCCCCAAGCACTACTGTAGCACTCAAGAAATAATGTGGGCCAAAACAGAATATACCAAAAAACCCAATTCCAAATTTAAAGAGCTCTGTACAAAATTATTACAGTGAAGACATTGTGTCGCGGCGGAATCGCGGCCGGAAAGGGGGTGTGGCCGCGGTTCCGCAGTCTTGCTACAGTATCACCTTACCAATTTTTTACAGAATTCTTTTAATTGCCTGCACTAATTTCTGCAACACTAAAAAAAAATTTTCGAGCACAAATAAAATCGACAGAAACTGATGCTCTTGGAATCGCGCCTTTTAGAATTTTTGTTCGATCGAAAATGTAAACACGTTACAGCAATCTAGACTAGGTTAATAGCGTGTCTCTGATACCATGTAGGACTATGGTAGCGCCCTGGCCGTCTTTCCTCGAACAAAATGCGGAAACGAAAAATTTCTTGACTTGAAAACCGGCACTACCGCATCCTAAAAACCCGGATCGGACCATTAACCAAATACCGGCTAACAAGAGAAAGGATAGAATGCTATACCGAGCGATCCGTGTCCTTCGGTCTTCGCCTCCACTCCGATCTCCTCACGGAATCTCCGGTCTTCATTTCCTCGTCGGAACGGGCACCACATCGCCGGGTTCTTTTACGGGCTCCCACCTCTGGACCGAGGCAACTCGGGCACGAAATTGGCGAGCCGACGTGCCCAAGGGTGCTGTAGTATAAGTGTAGAATGCTTTGTCTCTTACGGGTAGTGAAGTTGCCTTTGAAGGAGGGAAGAAGAAAATGAGCTTTTGAGATGGCTATGGATTTTTGTGGCAAAGCATATTATGAGATGAACAAATTTTTCCCACACCAAAAATCAACCCACTTCCTTATCAAGAAGTGGCCGGCCCTTATATAGAATGGTGGAGGAAAATTGCAAGAATAATGCAAGTGGGAAATGTGTGATAACAAGAAGAAATGGTCACACTCAAATCCAATCCAAAATCCTTTCATAATCCATCACCATTAATGCTAGCCATGATGAAAGAAAAAGAAAAGATGCTTTCATAATCTCTCCATTTACAAGAAACCCCCTCCACAATGCTAATTTGCAAATATGCAAATTAGCCCCTCCACCACTAAAATCCGGCCGCGAAGGAACAAAGGAAAACTGGCCGGAACGGAATGCAAACAGGCAACTTCAGAAAACTGACCCCGTAATAAATTACAGGAAAACCACGCGACGGTATATACATACCCGCATTTGTATTCCGACCGAATACAAATGCAATGAGACAAAATCTACACTGTACAATACTAGGATCCGGCTTAAACCAAAGCCCGCTAGTAATATCCGTCCGATCATGATCTGTGCAATACCGCACGTATCTGATCGAACCCTGCCATATCTCCATACGGCCTCTACAGCGTTTCGCCCGAAACATGAGAAAACAGTCTGTGGGGGACTCTAAAGACTCGTCAATACTTTGGTTGTGGATTTAACCACTAGCACGTCAGAGGTATTAGCCATACGTACCGGGCTACCAGGTATTGACCAAAAGGGATGTTTGTGAGCGAACTCATGCTGACACCCTACTGAGCCTGTCAGTGACAATATCTGTACAGTCCGGTCCGTTCGTCTATGAGTATCGCATGGCGGGCCTAGGGGGTTGCTAAAAGTCAGATCCCCAAAAGCGGTACAAGTCGTGTCGGAGTGTAGCCCAGAACACCCTGAGATACTACTCGAATACCTACCAGTAAATCTCCTGCCTCGGCCGAGGGCTTTGTGTAATGGGTTTCCTAGACACAGCGCGACCTCACCCTCAAAACCGGGAGAGACGAACCCTTGTAGATCCGCTCACTGCCTCCATGTGGCTCGGGACTGTACCCAACTAAAACCTATTTGCATGACTCCTTTGAGCCGTGGTAGGGTAGTAATCAAAGTACAGTGGGAACTCACACGAAACAAATGACGATCTCAGGTCGATGAACTAACCTATACACATGTCACCAGGGAACTGCTATCTGACGTCTGGTATAAGACCAACTAGCATGTTCCCGGCGAGTCCTGTCCGGTGTACTCATAACCCAATGAGCACCTGTATACATCTTAGGTGAACCAACTGACACCAGTGGCTTGTGAGACCGTCCACCGCCCATCGTTGGGGTCTCGACTGTATACACTAGTCTACTCTGGAGTATCGATGCCCTGTCTCGAAAACTCCCACGACTAGGGACCTTTTAAGGATGTGCTTATAGACCCCAGCTCCCACGTATATGATCGCCATCATACTGCTGGCCGTCAAGCAATAATCCTAAGGGCTCTATCAACGCGTAATAGTGACCTATAAAGTCACCTGAAACAGTACACAATGATAAAGATAAACTAGAGAGCATACTATCATCTTTAGTAAGGCTGTCCTACCGGTATAGGTCCAACCTCAATCATTGCAATCACGTGTCTGTGATCCAATAATTGACTCTGAGGGCACTATCTCCAACAGTCGTGTGGATAGCCTGTGCAATGAAAACCTAGACCCCTACGAGTGCGGCAAGTTACCCGCCAAAACCAGAAGCGAGGCAGCTCCTTCAACAAAGTGAACGGACCACCCAGCACTTCACGGAATCCGGTAACTTGAGCACCCATCCTTGGGTCAACCTATACCCCCTATGAGTGCGACGAATAGCCCGCCAATTCTACAGTGAGGTCCCTCCTTCTCAAAGCCATGAGATGCAGACCCGTTGCCCTCCAGAACCCGGCTATCCGTGCACTCCACCGCGGGGTAATCCTAGTATAGAAAAGAAAATATATACAACGGGTACATCGACCTCAACCCGGTCGTGCCCTAAAAGAATAATATACAAACAGGCAGTGACAGCAGTCCACATATCGGATGCTCGCCCTGCAATATCAAATGTACAAATATATCTAAACGGCACTACCATTGCACGCAAGCTATCCACCACGACATATCCGCAACATCACAGCAAAACACAGAAAATCAACATTGTCACGTTTGCAAACCCGTCTAAAAGAGCTTTAGCAATTAGGCAAGATTTACCGATCGAATGACATTCATGGTCACAGAAAGTAATGTAATGCACTGCAAAACTTTAGACAATGTTAAACATATCAACTCCGAAATAACCCCCGAATAGCCTAAATAACTTGATAAAAACCATATCCAAACAGGGCTACACAAACAACACCACAGAATCAAATCCCCAGAGACCAAAACACAAACCCCAATTTCCATGGTACGGCCGGTGATGCCGGAATCCCCTAGGCAAGGGATCGGCCAAATTCCGAGATCAGGGGTTTGGGTTTGGGGTGTGTTCTTGTGTCAGCGAGAGTAGTCTTCTGCACATGTTTAAATAATTTTTCTGGACCATTTCAAAAATAATAGAAACTATGTATTCTATGGCATCGTTTGGGCTTTGTTCCGGTTTTGATACTTTAACATTGTGTAAATCAACTAGTAGACGGTTAATAGTTTGGCTCTGATACCATAGTAAGTCTACGGTAGCGCCCCGGCCGTCTTTCCGAGGCCAAATGCGGAACAAAAACTTTTTACGAAACTGGTGCTAACGCAAACTTAAAACCCTGATCGTTCCATTAACTGTAAAATAGTATTCTGCAAAAAGGGGTTTAAAGATTATACCGATCGATCCGTATCCTTCGGTCTTTAACCTCTGTCCCTATCTTGTTGTGGATGCACCGACGAAACTCGCTCTCCGATCTTGCTCGATGTACGATCTCCTCCTCGCCGAAAGCTGCGCCACATCATCGAATCTTTATACGGGCTCCCTCCTCTGAATCGAGGCAAATCGGACACGAAGTTTGCTAGCCGACGTGTCCAAGGTTGAAGTAGAGATAGTGTAGAATACTTTGTCTCAAGATTAATGAACTTGCCTTTTGGAAAAGTGATGGAAAATGGAAATGAGCTTAAGGATTTCTTTTCAAATCAAATGAATCAATCTCAAAAAGAATGGGGGGCTGCACAGAGAAGTGCTCGGCCATGTAGAGAATGATGGGGTTGAGCACAAGGTAAGGAATGAAGTAGGGTGACCATTTGAAAAAATCTCACAACAAAATATCCATTTCATTTCCAAAAGACAATCAATGCAAAAACAATAATACACACAACCTAGAAGCTTCAAGTGGATGCAGGAAGTTGCTGGAGCCCCCCGCCACAGAAAACACCCTCCTTTACTAATTGCCACATTTGCAAAGAACCCCCTCACAAGCAACAATTTCAGCCAAGAAGGAAAGGAAACAAAAAATGGCCAAAATGGAATGCAAACTGGCAACTTCAAAAAGCGATCCCATAAAGAATTACAGGATAACCCCGCTACTGTATATACATACCCGCATTTGAGTTTCAACCGAATACAAATGCAATAAGACGAAATATATTCCTGCACAGTATAATACTAGGATCTGGCTTAAACAAAAGCCTACTAGTATTATCTGTCCGAAACACGACAAGTGCATAAGTGCACGTGTATGTTCGAACCGTGGCATAAAACCATACGGTCTCTACAACGTTTCGCCCGAACTAGGAAACTTTCAGTGGGGGACTCTAAAGACTCGTCAATACCCTGGCAGTGGGTGTAACCACAAGCCGTCAGTGGTACTAGCTCTACGTAACGGCTGCCCATGTATTGAGTGAAAGGGAGTCCGATGAGCGAACTCATCCTGGAACCTACTGAGCCTATGTGTGACAATATCCGTACAGTCCGGTCCATTCTTCTATGAGTATCGCATATTGGGCCTAAGGAGCTGGTAAATGTCAGACCCCCAAAAGCGGTATAAGTCGTGTCGGAGTGTAGCCCAGAACACCGTGAGATACTACTGGAATACCTACCAGTAAATCTCGCTTGCCATTTCCATGGACTTCGTGTAATGACTCTCCTAAACACAGCGCGATCTCACCCCCAACTTTGGGAGAGACCAATCCTCTGTTAGTTATATGTATGCCCTAGAGGCCATTACTGTACATGAGATGTATATTGTAGTGGATGCTGGGACATATATAGGTAGGACTTTCTTGCACGACATGATAGTTCGCTATCTGGTTGCTCTTTATCTTAACATGTATACTTTCTGTCTCTCTGTTACATGTTGATAAAGCCCGTATGATGTGTACTCGACTTGCAGGACTATGATGTAGATCATACTAGTGGGGCCTGGGTAGTCCATGTGTACATCCTTCATTGTTTCTAGTCGTGGGAATATCGAGATGGGGCATCGATATTCTAGAGTAGAATAGCGTATATCTTTCCGACCCATGTGATGGGTGATGGATGATCCCATATCCATTGGTGTTTGACATCAGAGATGGTATGCGGGTGCTCAGTGGAGACTGGGTACACTAAACGGACTCGCCGAGAACTCCCAGATGGTATTATACCTCACGTCAGATGGCAGTTCTCTGGTGACACTGGTACAGCTTAGTCTGTTGACCCGAGATCGTCATAGAGTCTTGTGTGTCTCCCACTGTGCTTTGATTTCCATCCTACCACGGCTCAATTGAGTCGTGCAAATAGGTGGTTTTTGGGTGCAGTCCCGATTCACATGGAGGCAATGAGCGATAGGAGGGGATTCGTCTCTCCCGGTATTGGGGGTTGATGTTGCGCTATGCTCGACTGGCCATAACTGGAAATCCCTGGCCAGGGTTGCACTGATTTACTGGTAAGTGTTATCAGTAGTTTCATGCTTGTTATAGACCTTACATCGGCATGACTTATCAAGCTACTGGGGTCTGACGTTTACCATCCCTAGGCGAGATATGCGACATATCATACGAACGGACCGGACTGTGCGGTAAGTGTTACTGATTGGATTCGCAGGAATGTGAGCAGGATTGCTCGTTGATCTTCTGATCGCTCAATACCCAGGTGGCCATTACATTTAGCAGACCACTTGCGGCTTGTGGGTGATTGATATGATCACCACCTACTGCCGGCGTATTGACGAGTCTTTAGAATCCTACACAGAGGTTTCCTAGCTCAAGCAAAACGAAATAGGAGCGCATATGAGATATGTGCGGGACTGAGAATAATACCAGTATGTGATACTGTATTCTTTTCTCGCGATTTGTATCATCGGTCGGTTATATGAGATATAGCCGGGTTACCGAACCAAGTGTTGATTCGATATATTGATACACAAGATATTAGTCGGTTATATGCGATATGACCGGATCATTAAATCAAGTATTGATTTAATAATTTAATGTATAATTGTATATTTGATTTATTACTTTACATTAACTAGTATTTGTTCACTTAAGATTGATTTTCTCACTTGTTGTGCACAAGTTGTATATGTGATATATGTTTGTGCACTAGTTTGTATCATGATTGATGATACATGCAAACTTGGGTGTGTGTATGACTTACACCATATTGAAGATAATGGTTTAAGTTTTTATTTATTTTGGTAAAACAAAATGGTGTCTTTCTTTGTCTTGGCTTGTAGCTTCATGAAGCTTTTAAGCATCTTTGACAATGTCCACTCATTTTGTTTTGCATAAGATTTTTATAAACCAAACCATTAACTTAAACTATGGTTTAGTCTCTACAAAGGTTAACTCACCCATGGTTGCATTATGATAGACTTCACTTGATTATTCTTTTTATATAATTCATTATTCATATATTATTTCATCTTCTTCTTCTTCAAGAAGAAGAAAAGCTTGCTAAAAAATTTCAAGTGAAGAAATAGAGTGAGAAATCCAAATCCAAAGTGAACCCACTTCATATTTCATCATCCTCTACTACTTGCCATTTAGTTTAGGGTGTTCTCTTCACAAAGTTTTTGACCTAGTGAAGATGGAGCTTGAGTTTGAGTCTCCTCGACGTAGATCATCTTCGGCCTCGAAGTCAAGGAGTTAGCCCGTTCATTTCTCCGAGGAAACCGTCACAAGAGTCCGGGATCTCGATGATCGCAGCGAAGGGACGTCAACACGGAGCTTTAGAAGTGAAGGACCAGATCTACAAAGGTTGTAATCCCTAACTCTTAGAAGTAAAGTTGTTTTCTTGCTATTATTTTCGCCTAATCTCTAGTATACGATCTTGGTTAGGGTTATTCGGCACGGCTAAAATTTGAATCGGGCATGGTTGATGCCTTGTAGAACCTTATTAGAGTGCCTAGCAACCATACAGTGGTATCAGAGCCAAGCTAGAGCTTTAGGCGAAGTCTAGACGAAGTTAAAAGTCCGATCGAATCTGTATAACCCCGATTAAACCTTTCTCTGGACATTTTTTAAAATTGTGATTTTTTGTGAATTAAAAATGCTCAAAAAAATCAGCAGGGGATTCTAAGGCCATGTGTGAAAAACGATCCAGTAATACGCATAAACCGCCGCGGAACCGTGGCAGGAACATGCCTTCCGCGGCGGTTCCACGACGCCACTGTGCGTTTATGGTGCGCTTTTTACACAGTAACTTCTGTACGAATTTTCTGAGATTTATGGGAATTTTTAATTTATACTCAAGTGTTGTGTTTTCTGGGTTGTATTGGGGACTCGATGATTCGATCGGATAATTTAACTTCGTTTAAGTTATTCCGAATAATTTTAGAACGTGTTAAAAAGTTCGATCGGATATCAATAACTCACTTTTTCCCCTGCCGGAAAATTTCCAAGTGTTGGATTTTTCCGTAGTTTAAGAACGTTCTAAGTCGTGCAAGTAACGCAATGGACCCTCTAGAAGACAACAAACCTTAACTCGATTATGTGACCGTCTTGAACTGCCTCTGAACCTTAGGGTTTGGGGCAGTACGGCGTTGCCACATATGAGGCGTTGGCTTGACCCTTCTACGGCTGGACCATTGGTACTGTGGCATGTGATGGATAATTTTTGAACTCCGCTCAAGTGTTGAGCTATTTGGAAAATCTTGGGTGTTTGTTTATTCGATCGGAAAGTTTAACATTGTCTATTTATCTGGAATGTGATACAATATTTGGAATCCACATGTAGTTATGAGATAACTAATTTGAATGTTATAAATCTAGCACTTTAGTCTTATTTGATCGGTTTCCACGGAATTTTGATGTGATCAAAAGTCCGTTGCAATCACGTAGAGTACGCGGATACTCGCCCGGTAAACTTAATGGATAGCCACGCCCCATAGCCCCGACAAAGTGACTGTAGGAGAACCCCGTTGCCAAAAGCATCCGTTCGGGTGCTCGCGGCAGCGGTGTTCCGCATTAGTGCACTTCGTCGACGGCATCCCGAGGGTGCGGCCGTCTACTAAAGTTTGCAATGAGCGTTCGATCAGGATGTCGGGAATCTTGTAGAATTGCCCGACTGATTATTGGAAAGTGTTTTCAATATCGAGACTAAAATGCGGGGTTTATAATTGTTAGGCATGAGATGTCTAAGGAATTCATTTGGTTAGGCATGCGATGTCTTAGGAGGTTGCGGATTCCAACTGTTGTAGTTTTACGCTTCCTTTTCTGCGACCGAAAGTGTAATATGTGGTGTATCGCCGGTTTCGTTGCTATACATCAACGACGATTGGGATACGCATATTTACTTACGTTGATGATATGTGATGTTATGTGTTGCTGGATATGTTATATTCGATCGTCGTGTTTGAATAGCCGGGGTTTTTTATGTGAGATGAGTGTTTTTCATTTTCATTCATGTAAAAACTTGTATGTAATATTCTTTTATTGGGGCACTTCCGGGCTGAGGATGATGTCACCATTGTATATTATTTACTTTTCCGCATTAAGATAGACCGAAGGCGGGGAGCACAAGTAACCGGGTTCCAGGGTCCAGTAGGAGACCATCTCGAGGAGTCGAGTCCGGGTCTCCTAATTCTAGAATTGGTAGGGTTTCTTGCCGCTCTCGTAGGGGTCTAGGGGTGTGGGATTGGCTGTTCATCACAACCGTGGAATCCGTGTTTTATACAGGCTCAAAATAAAACACGGACGTCCTAGTATATCCAATATTTCATATGATATTTTCTGCTGCGTTATCTGTGATGTGATCATGTGATATGTTCATATAGATATTGTATATAGTATATATGATATATTATATAGACGTTGCTTATGTTTTACACCCGCATTAGCCCTGCCCCGCTATGCCGTTAGTTACCTAACCTAACGGTGCATGACGGGACATCGAGGCGAATGCGGATGGCATAAGCGTACGCTGTATTTATCTGTGATGTTTAGGTGGACTTAAATGATGGGACATTCATTAATGAGATTAATGAAAGAAAAATAAACCTAAATGATGTTGTGGAATCGAATTTCAAAAAAATTAGGTAGCTCTACTTGTTGGTTTGCATAGCGGTGTTCCTTGTAGAACATCCAGCACCTTATTCGATAAGGAAAGAGCCGAGATCCCTTCACCGGGAGTGACCTCTTTATCAATAACTAGCAGATGCTACAACCTTCGGTTTGTCTTTTGATTGCTTTTCTAGTTCTTGCTTTGCATAGTGGTATTATGAATATCCTGCCCCTCATTCGACAAGGAAAGAGCCGAGATCCCTTCACCGGGAGTGACCTCTTTAGCGAAACTAGCAGAAGCCTCAAAAACACTCCATTTAAAACCATTTGATTCCGCTACGAGATCAAGTTCAAAGCGTTAAAGGTTTTCTTAAAAACCATCCGCAACCCTCCAATTTTAGGAAGTAGTGTACTTAGTATTCGTGCTGTGTTTGTTGACCTTAGTTAAGGCACAGTGTACGGTAGCTAAGTGATGCCTTCCTACACCGCATATGATGCGATTAGTTTGGACAGTCGCATGACTTTGTTGACCTTAGTTAAGGGTCTTGTGGGTAGGTTTAGTTAATCACGAAATGACGGGTAAAACTTGACTAGTGCTTATGATTTGTTGACCATAGTTAAGGTCATAAGTGCTAGGGGTAAAAACGTTTATCGGGAGTTTCAAGTGTTGAAATTTGCAATGAGATTGCATACCTTCTATATGATAGTTGGATCCTGATACCCACTGCGAGTAATTGTTACTCCTGGGAGAGTTTTGCACTTTACAATTAGCCGATCAAGTAGGTGTCTAGAAAGGTGTCAACGGGGTTACACCCCTGGGAAACCGAGGTTTATTTTAATTAGGTCCGTGCGAAAGTACGGGGAACCTCCCTCAAAGTACCAGCACTGGCCTAGCTGAAAGATTGGCGAACTTGTAGAGTGTAATTAATTCCGGCTGGTCTTTCCTTTTAAGGTTTGAAGGATGATTTGATAAAAACAGTGGGAGCCATCCTGATTAGATAAAATACATAACCAATCTAATCTTGCAAGAGCGCACGCAGAGTATTTTCTTCTCTCTCTCTCTCTCTCCAGGTAGCGACCATGTCACGCCTTAATCAAGATAATAATTGGATGTATTGACCGAACCCGCTTGTTATACTGAGCTGGGGAACGTTGGTCCCACTCCAACTTATAATTGTTATAAGACCGAGCAGGAAATAGGGGAATACTAGGATTCACATGCCGCCCAAACGAAGAAAGTGCATGAGATGCATCTCCTTCGGGTGTGTTCATTACAAAGAACTGTTTCTCAGTATCCTCTACGTCCTGGGTATTTGATACCGGATCAGGATCCTAAATATATAATCTGTTAAATGGGCTACAGAATGGTAGAGAACTGAGAACGGGTGATAAGTTTCAAGTGTTGAAAATGGTGCAATTGTTGCAGCCAAGGTCTTGGCAGTTATCACCCTGTATTTCCAAATACATTGATTCTGAACGAATGTTATTGGATACCGAACCAGATATACAACATCATATCAGTCTCTTTATTTACTAAAGAAAGGATATAATTTTGTATTGTTGGATAATGATTTGAACATTTCCTATATCCGGAGTTGATCGGTTCAGGCATGTTATCTAAAAGCATATACATTCTAAATCAGACTACAGTTCTTAACATATAGAACACACACAAGAGGAAGAGTTCAGAAATGAACGAATCCTTCTTAAGGCATTGTAGACTAGGTCATATCAATGTGACCCGATTAGCTAAGTTACATTTAGATGCATATTTAAATTAGTTTGAATTTGCATCTTGTGAAACTTTCCAGTCATGTCACAAAGATAAGATGACCATAGCTCCGTTTACTAGAAACAGAGAAAGAGTTAGTGAACTCTTGGGACTGATACATAGTGATGTATGAAGGTCCCCAGTCTACATATGCCAGGACTGGTTCTTTATACTTCCTTACATTCAATGAGAATCTCTCAAGATTCGGACACATGTTCCTGTTGGAACACATGTCTGAAACTTTTGAGAAATTCAAAGAATATGAGATAGAAGTAGAGAACCAAAACCGGGTAGAAGTATTATGTCCTATGATGAGATCAGGGTGGAGAATACTTAGGCATGGAGATCCTGGACTATTCAAAAGGAGAATGAGATTCTCTCTCAGCATTACTCCTCCGTATACACCATAGCACAACGGTGTATCAGGGTGGAGCGATCGCACCCTATGAGATATGGTGCGCTCTGTGATGAGTACTACTGAGTTACCTATTTTCTTTCAGGGGTTATGCATTTGAGAAGATGCATACCTATTGAATTGGATTCCAATCAAATCAGTGCCTACCACTCCATATAAGATATGGTGTGGGAAGAGCCCATCTCTTAAGTAAGTTAAGATTTGGGATTGTCCGGCCTATGTCAAAAGCAAAATCTGGACAAGATCGAGGCAAGGACAGTTCTGTAGAACTGGAAAAAGTTCCAGCTATACAAACTACAGCTGATGATTTGATGGAACCAAAGGATTCAATAGTCGCCGACGAACCTCAGCCTCTCCGCCAATCTAGCAGGGTGCCTCACCTTCCTGAGAGATACTTTGGTTTCTCGATGACAGTGGGAGCGAGGATTGCATCATGAAATGATGACCCAACTAGTTTCGAGCAGGCCATCAAGAGTAGGGACTCTGTAAGAATGGCTGGATGCTTGGCGATCTGAGATGGAATCCATGTACACTAACAAAGTATGGACTTTGGTTGCAATATCTGAACGGTTAAATCCCCATCAGGAGCAAGTATATCTTGAGAAGATTACTTGGTGTAGATTGAAAAGTTGAGACTTTCGAAGCTAGACCTGTTAAAGGTCTTCATCATCGACCAGGCGTGGATAATGATGAAACCTTTTCCAGTGGCTGTGCTTAAGTCCATCCGGATCCTACTTGCCATTGCTACAAACCATGACTACGATATCTGGTGGTTGGGTGTTATGACTGCTTTTCTAAATATTGATTTAGAAGAGAGCGTCTATAAGAACACAGCTAGATGGCTTCGTAAACAGTGGGAGCAACGGAAACGTGTGCAAGATGCTTTGTGTGATAAAGCGGCATCGCGGGGTTGGAACATCTGTTTTGATGTGGTAGTCAAAGAGTTTGACTTCTTCAAAATGGTAGATGAACCTTGTATATACAAAAAGATAGTAGGGAGTATGGTGGTGATCCTCGTATTGTGCATGGATAACATACTCTTGATTGGAAAAGAGTTTCCTAAGCTACGCACGATCAATCTCCTCTTATCACAAGGATTCTCCAAATAGGATAAAGGTGATACCACCTAAATCCTGGGATTTGGATCTAAGAGATAGATCTAAATGGATGTTAAGATTCTCACTAGGTGTAGTGAGTTGGTATCAATCGATCCTGGGGAGAATCACTGGACAGCTTCCAGGATGATAAGGTTGACTAAATGTAAGCACAGGCATTGTCTTTACCCTCAGTGGAGGGACGGTATGTTGGAAGAGTTCCAAGCTAGATACCGTAGCAAACTAGAAGATAAAGGCTGGTGACATCGCTATCAAAGATACTACCAAAGAGGATGTTTGGGTGCATATTAGTTCATGAGATGAACTAGGTTCCTACCATTGTGAGACAATGGAAGTGTGGTTTTGACCCAGGAACCACGGTTCCATCAATGACCCAGACATATTCCAAGGCAGTATCACCTTAGCATGGAGATAGTTGATCTCCAGGGTGATCGAGGTTAGGAGAGTAGACTCAGAGGACAATACAGCGGATCCACTCACAAAGGCATTTTCCCAGAGAGAGACTTTTATGGGATGGTTGAGTATGAGATACTGCAACCACTGCTACAGATGGCCCTAGTGAAAGTGGGAGATTGTTAGTTATATGTATGCCTTAGAGGCCATTACTGTACATGAGATGTATATTGTAGTGATGTTGGGACATATATAGGTAGGACTTTCTTGCTCGACATGATAGTTCGCTATCTGGTTGCTCTTTATCTTAATATGTATACTTACTGTCTCTCTGTTACATGTTGATAAAGCCCTGAGGATGTGTACTCGACTTGCAGGACTATGATGTAGATCATACTAGTGGGGCCTGGGTAGTCCATGAGTACAACCTTCAATGTTCCTAGTCGTGGGAATATCGAGACGGGGCATCGATATTCCAGAGTAGACTAGCGTATATCTTCTCGACCCATGTGATGGGCGATGGATGATCCCATATCCTTTGGTGTTTGACATCAGAGATGGTATGCGGGGGCTCAGTGGAGACTGGGTATACTGAACGGACTCGCCGAGAACTCCCAGATGGTATTATACCTCACGTCAGAGGGCAGTTCTCTGGTGACACTGGTACAGCTTAGTCTGTTGACCAGAGATCGTCATAGAGTCTTATGTGTCTCCCACTGTGCTTTGATTTCCACCCTACCACGGCTCTATTGAGGCGTGCAAACTGGTTATTTTTGGGTGCAGTCCCGATTCACATGGAGGCAATGAGCGATAGGAGGGGATTCGTCTCTCCCGGTATTGGGGGTTGATGTTGCGCTATGCTCGACTGGCCATAACTGGAAATCCCTGGCCAGGGTTGCACTGATTTACTGGTAAGTGTTATCAGTAGTTTCATGCTTGTTATAGATCTTACATCGGCATGACTTATCAAGCTACTGGGGTCTGACGTTTACCACCCCTAAGCGAGATATGCGACATATCATACGAAACGGACCGGACTGTGCGGTAAGTGTTACTGATTGGATTCGCAGGAGTGTGAGCAGGCTTGCTCGTTGATCTTCTAATTGCTCAATACCCGGGTGGCCGTTATGTTTAGCAGACCGCTTGCGGCTTGTGGGTGATTGATATGATCACCACCTACTGCCGGCGTGTTGACGAGTCTTTAGTGTCCTACACAGAGCTTTCCTAGCTCAAGCGAAACGAAATAGGAGCGCATATGAGATATGTGAGGGACCAAGAATAATACCAGTATGTGATACAGTATTCTATTATCCCAATTTGTATCATCGGTCGGTTATATGAGATATAGCCGGGTTACAGAATCAAGTGTTGATTCGATATATTGATACACAAGTTATTAGTCGGTTATATGCGATTTGATCGGATCATTAAATCAAGTGTTGATTTAATGATTTAATTTATAATTATATATTTGATATATTACTTTACATTAACTAATATTTGTTCACTTAAGATTGATTTTCTCACTTGTTGTGCACAAGTTGTATATGTGATATATGTTTGTGCACTAGTTTGTATCATGATTGACGATACATGCAAACTTGGGTGTGTGTACGACTTACACCATATTTAAAATAATGGTTTAAGTTTTTATTTATTTTCGTAAAACAAAATGGTGGCTTTCTTTGTCTTGGCTTGAAGCTTCATGAAGCTTTTAAGCATCTTTGACATAGTCCTCTCATTTTGTTTTGAAAAGATTTTTATAAACCAAACCATTAACTTAAACTATCGTTCAGTCTCTACAAAGGTTAACTCACCCATTGTTGCATTATGATAGACTTCACTTGATTATTCTTTTTAGATAATTCATTATTCATATATAATTTCATCTTCTTCTTCTTCAAGAAGAAGAAAAGTTTGCTAAAAATTTTCAAGTGAAGAAATAGAGTGAGAAATCCAAATCCAAAGTGAACCCACTTCCTATTTCATCATCCTCTACTACTTGCCATTTTGTTTAGGGTGTTCTCTTCACAAAGTTTGTGACCTAGTGAAAATGGAGCTTGAGTTTGAGTCTCCTCGACGTAGATCATCTTCGGCCTCGAAGTGAACGAGCTAGCCCATTCATTTCTCCGAGGAAACCATCATAAGTGTCCGGGATCTCGATGATCGCAGCGAAGGGACGTCAACACGGAGCTTTAGAAGTGAAGGATCGGATCTACAAAGCTTGTAATCCCTAACTCTTAGAAGTAAAGTTGTTTGCTGGATATTAGTTTCGCCTAATCTCTAGTATACGATCTTGGTTAGGGTTATTCGGCACGGCTAAAATTTGAATCGGGCATGGTTGATGCCTTGTAGAACCTTATTAGAGCGCCCAGCAACCCTACATCCTCTGCCGATCCGCTCACTGCCTCCATGTGGCTCGGGACTATACCCAACTAAAACCTGTTTGCACGACCCCTTTGAGACGTGATAAGGTAAAAATCAAAGCACAGTGGGAACTCACACGAGACAAATGACGATCTCAGGTCGATAGACTAACTTGTGCACATGTCACCTGGGAATTGCCATCTGACGACAGGTTTTAATAACCAGCTCGCATGTTCCCGCCGAGTCCTGTCCGGTGTACTCATAACCTAACGAACACTTGTATTCATCTTAGGCGAACCAACTAACACCAATGGCTTATGAGACTGTGTAGGGTTCCTCTCAACGGCAGCGAGGTTTCTGGAGGCATCGTCCATGCCATTTTTAAAAATTTTCCGTTAAAAGGAACTCTAAACTAGAATCGTTAACTAGAAATTAATACGGAAACTAATGTAAACCATTTACATCTAAGTGAAATCGAAATACAACCTTTGTAAATCGGTCCTTCACTTCATAAGCTCCTTTTAGTAGTCCCTTCACTGCAATCATGTTGCTCCCGGACTCTTGGACGGCTCCATGAGAAGAATGCAACGGTCTTGCTTGAAGTCTTCGAGGCCGAAGATGATCTACGTCGAGGGAATACGAACTCAAGCTACCACATCACCAAAGTGAAGCAAACACCCTATACTAAAGTGCTAATCTAGTAGAGGATGGAGAAATAGGAAATGGGTACACTTTAGAATTTCTTTTCTCAGATTATTTCCTCACTTAATCAAAACCCTAGCAAGCTTTTTGTGCTTGAGGAAGAAGATGAACTAAAATGAGATAAGAATAATGATTAAATGAGTTAGTGAACCATGGTGAGTATCATATACTAACTCATGTAGGGACATAACCATGGCTAATCCAAATGGTTAGGTTAACAAATATCTAAAGTAAAAACAAAGTTAGTGGACTTTGTCAAAGCAAAACAAGCTTCTACAAGCTTCGTGCTCTTTTCAAATTTCCACTAATTTTGTAATCACTTTAAATAATTATAACCCACCATTAAAATAGAATGGTATATGTCTTACACACCCATGTATGATGTATCAACAACCATGATACATAAAGAAAAACACAAATTAATATATATCACATATATATTATGTTGTGCACTAGTTAGAAAAACAAATGCTTAAGTGAACCAATGCTAGTTCATGTAAATTAGTATATCACATATACAATTATACACTAAATTATTAAATCAATACTTGACATAATAATCCGGCTATATCACATATAACCGACTAACACTAAATGTACCAATTTATCGAATCAACACTTGATTCGATAACCCGGCTATATGTCACGACCCGAAAGTACGGAACATGACCGACACTTAAACTACGAACGTCTCGAGGCGTACGTAATCTAAGTAAGCCGAAAACCCAGAAATCCAAACGAAGAAAAGTAGTAGAGTGAAGGAAAAACCAATTTCAATCAAGTAGTTTGCAACATACGCCGAAATATGCATTTTAAAATCACAAGTCTTTTCTAAAAATTTCGGCAGAGTTTCCTTTGTAAAAACTGACCCCAAACGGGTACAAAACCTGATAAAGCATATATATAATGAATCAAGGCATGCCCAAGCGGGAGCTAGCTCTTCGTCAATCGACGGTCACAACCACGCAAGCAATATAATATACAACGCCGAAAGGCGAGGATCACAACAGAAAAGGAAACTTAAAACAGCATGAAATCCAAAGAAATATAACACGCGACTCTAAGGTCGAAAGAATAAACAACACTGGTCTCTATCTGAAATAAATACATGTTTGGTTGATGGAACTTCTAGATTCAACTGAATAATAATATACAAAATATATTGATGGTCACGGTACAAGTGAACCAACCTACTAGCAAATCACCCGGAAATTGAAGTAGTGCTAGCAAAGCCGTAATGAAACCTGTATGGCGAAACATGCAAGAAACTGTGGCACAACGGGGGTGAGTTGCCAACTCGTGAGTAGAAAATATCTACGAACAGAAATCACATGAACAACACAATCCTAGGTCATACGTGTTGGATATTGTGCCCTCAGAGTCAATTATTGAATCACAGGCACGTGATTGCAATGATTGAGGGAGGACTTATGCTGGTAGGACAGTCTTACTCAAGATGGTAGTATGCTATCTGGTTTATCTTTATCATCGTGTACAGCTTTAGGTGACCTTACAAGTCACTATTGCACGTTGATAGAGCCCCTAGGATTCTTGCTTGACTACCAGCAGTATTAGTGCGATCATATACGTGGGAGCTGGGGTCTATAAGCACATCCCTAAAAGGTCCCTAGTCGAGGGAGTTTCGAGACAGGGCATCGATACTCCAGAGTAGACTAGTGTATACAGTCGAGACCCCGATGAGGGGCGGTGGCCGGTCTCACAAGCCACTGGTGTCAGTTGGTTCACCTAAGATGTATACAGGTGCTTATTGGGTTATGAGTAGACCGGACAGGACTCGCCGGGAACATGCTAGTTGGTCTTATACCAAACGTCAGATAGCAGTTCCCTGGTGACATGTGTACAGGTTAGTTCATCGACCTAAGATCGTCATTTGTCTCGTGTGAGTTCCCATTGTACTTTGATTACTACTCTACCACGCTCAAAGGACACGTGCAAACAGGTTTTAGTTGGGTACAGTCCCGAGCCACATGGAGGCAGTGAGCGGATCTTCAGGGGTTCGTCTCTACCGGTATTGGGCGTGAGGTCGAGCTGTGTCTAGGAGAGCCATTACATGAAAGTCCTTGGCCAAGGCAGGAGATTTACAGGTATGTATTCCAGTAGTATCTTAGGGTGTTCTGGGCTACACTCCGACATTACTTGTACCGCTTTTGGGGGTCTGAATTTTACCAACCCCCTAGGCCCGCCATGCGATGCTCATAGACGAACGGACCGGACTGTACGGATATTGTTACTGACAGCCTCAGTAGGGTGTCAGGGTGAGTTCGCTCACAGACGTCACTTTTGGTCAATAGCTGGTAGCCTGTCACGTATGGCTAATACCTCTAACGTGCTAGTGGTTAAATCCACAGCCAAAGTATTGACGAGTCTTTAGAGTCCCCCACACACAGTTACTCAAGTTTCAGGCGAAACGCTGTACAGGCCGTATGGAGATATGGCAGGGTTCGATCAGATACGTGCGGTATTGCACGGATCATGATCGGACGGATAATACTAGCGGGCTTTGGTTTAAGCCGGATCCTAGTATTGTACAGTGTAGATTTTGTCTCATTGCATTTGTATTCAGTGGGAATACAAATGCGGGCATGTATATGCAGTCGCGGTGTTTTCCTGTTATTTATTACGGGATCAGTTTTTGGATGTTGCCAATTTGCATTCCGTTTTGGCCAGTTTTCCTTTGTTCCTTCACGGCCGGATTTTTCCGATGGAGGGGGTTATTTGAAAGTGTGCAAATTATCCATTGTGGAGGGTTTATTTGTATATGGAAAGATTATGATAGCATCTTTTCTTTTCATGCATCATTTTATAGCATTAATGGGGATGGGATTTGATTAGGATGTGATAGTATTTTGAAGTGAAATAATTTCCTCATTATCATCTCTTTGGTTATGGTCACCCTTTGTCTTTTACTACACTCACCTCCCTTCATGGTTTTAGTTTTTTCTCTTCTCATTCTATATAGGGGCCGGCCATAATTGTGGAGAGAAGTAGGTTCATTTTGTGAGTGGAAATTCATCATCTCATTTTTGCTTACACCAAAAATCCCAAAAGCTCATTTCCATTGCTCATTCCTCCATCACCATGGCAACTTCATAACCCCAAAAGAGACAAAGGATTCTACACTTAGCCTACAGTTTTCTTGGGCACGTCGGCTGGCCAACTTCGTGCTCGAGTTGCCTCGGTCCAGAGGTGGGAGCCCGTAAAAGAGCCCGGTGATGTGGTGCCCGTTCCGACGAGTAGCTGAAGACCGGAGATTCCGCGAGGAGATCGGAGTGGAGGCCAAAGACCGTAGGACACGGATCGCTCGGTATACCTTTCTACCCCTTCTCTAGTTTGCTAGGATTAGGTTATTGGCCCGATCCGAGTTTTTAGTGCGTGGTGGTACCGGTTTACAAGTTTCGTAAAAGTTTCGTTTTCGCATTTTGGCCTCGGATTGACGGCCGGGACGCTGCCGTGCACTTACATTGGTATCGGAGCCACGCCATTAACCTAGACTAGCTTGCTCTAACGTGTTTACAAGTTCGATCGACCGGATTTTCCAAAAACAGCGTTTCTTGTCACAGTTTCTGTCGAAATTTTTTATTGTCAAAAAAATATTTGGTGTATTGTAGAAATGTGTGCAGGGTTTTCTGAGAACACTGAAGAAAATTGGTACCATGATGTTACTGTAGCGCGGCGGAATCGTGGCAAAAACCCTATTTTGGCCGCGGTTCGGCAGCCGAACAGTGGCTTCACTGAACCAAATTTCTTCAGTGGGTCTCTGTGTTGAAAATGGGGTTTTTGGTATATTCCTTTTGGGCCCAGATTTTCTTTGAGTGCTACAGTAGTGCTTGGGGCCCACTTCGGTAAATTTAGTCGATCGAAAATTTTAAACATGTTAGTTCACAGTATTTACATTATATCTGCGACCGTGAATGCCACTTGATCGGTAAATCCAGTCTAACTGCTATAGCCTTTTTAGACGGATTTGCGAACGTGACATTCACGTTGATGTTCTGTGTTGTGCTGTGATGTTGCGGATTGGTTGTGGGTGATAGCCTGGATGCAATGGTAGTACAGTTTGGTTTATTATGTACATTTGAAATTGCGGGGCGAGCGTCCGACATGTGGACTGCCGTCACTGCCTATTTATATATTATTCTTTTGGGGCACGACCGGGGTGAGGTCAATGTACCCATTGTATGTTTATTTTACTTTCTGTACTAGGATTACCCCGCGGAGGGGTGCACGGATTGCCGGGTTCTAGAGGGCAACGGGCCCTCATCTCATGGCATTGAGACGGAGGGGGCTTTAATCTAGGATTGGCGGGCTATTCGCCGCACTCGTAGGGGGTACAGGTTGACCCAGGAGGGGTGCTTAAGTTACCGGATTCCGTGAAGTGCTGGGTGCTCCATTCACGTTGCTGAAAGGGGCTGCCTTGCTTCTGGATTTGGCGGGTGACTTGCCGCGCCCGTAGGGATCTAGGATTTCATTGCACAGGCTATCCACACGACCAGGGGAACGTCGGGTTTCAGTAGTGGCTCTATGAAACTCGGGGATCCCATATATCTGTATTATTCTGTGAGGCTTATTACATTTCTGTGATGTTGCATTTTATCACGTCTTGAGCGAATATTATATATTGATATATATACTAGTAGATGTTGTATATATTATGCATCCGCTCTAGTCCAGTCCCCGCTCTGTCGTTAGTTAAGTAACCTAACGGGTGATGACGGGACCTAGTGGCGAATGCGGATGGCATATACGTACATCATTATTTTCGTTCTTTATTGGTGTGATCAATTGATGGGACTGTATTGATTCGGATCAATGCAAGCTAAACAAACCTTCTGATGTTGTTGGAATATTTTTCAAAAAGCTGTTATTGCAAGGACGTTCTCTTTTGTTTTGCATAGTGGTATTCGGTTATGAATATCCAGCACCTCAGTCGACGAGGCAAGGGCCGAGATCCCTTCACCGGGAGTGACCCCTTGGACAGAAGTTTGCGTCAGGGTAATAACTTCACTATAGCTGATTGCCTTTTGCTTTGCATCGTGGTATTCAGTTGGAATATCCTGCACCTCATTCTACGGGGAAAGTGCCGAGATCCCTTCACCGGGAGTTACCTCTTTAGCAAAAGTTTTCGCCACTATATTTTTGTAAAGCTATCCAGTTCCTTCAACGATATCAAGTTCATTATGTTAAAGGTTTTTCGCCAAAAACCATTCGTAGCCCTCCGTCATTTCAGACGGGTAGCACGTAGTATTCATGCAATGTTTGTTGGCCTTAGTCAAGGCATAGTCTATGGTAGCTGCTTGTTACCTTTCTGCTGCATAGATAGATGCGTTGGTTTGGGACAGTCGTATAGCCTTGTTGGCCCTAATCAAGGGCTTGTACGGGTGGGTTCAAATTAACCTGGACAATGACGGGTAGAACTTGACATGTGACTTATAATTTGTTGGCCTTAGTCAAGGTCATAAGAGCATGGGGCAAAAATCACATCGGGAGTTTCTAAAGAAACTGAAACTTGCCAGATATGCGCACACCTTCTGGAGTGTGATAACGTGAGCGGATTCCATCACGTTATCATGTGATGATAGTTGGATCCCGATTCACACTGATGAGTTGGTTTACTCCTCGGGTGATCCCGACTAATTCTTCTTTCAGGTTTGGGGAAGAATTTGACGTTACAGTGGGAGGTTTCCTGATTAGATAAAGTGATAACGATTCTGATCTAGGTTAGAGTGCACGCTGAGTGTTTCTTTTCTCTCTCTCTTTGGCAGCGACCATAACCCGACCCTTGACTATGACTCAGTAACCAAGTTAACCGAACCTTAAACACTGGCTTTTGGATTGTCAGAGTTGCAAACCTCATTGCCACTCCTACTTTTACCCTTTTCTCCAGGACACCCCGTGTTATTATGAACGTCCACTTCCATTGGATAAAACCACCGTATGGTTATATACGAACTCGAAGGAATTTATTTGAGGATGGTTTCCGGTTCTGGAGAAAACGGATAGGACTATTCAGTTGTCTTTTCCTTTTACCTTCTCTCAAGTTACGAGTACTCCTTAGATTAGGGGATAGTACACCTATTACGCAAATTGGATAGTCTTCTTCCAAACCTTAGGCTGGTGTCGAACGGTGGAGAATGAAGAAAACCAATTAGCATAACGATGGTGTACAGAAGGTATTAAGTAAAGACATATCAAGGGATTAGTAAGAGGGCAATGTAAATTGCGACTGCTTTTCACGACCAAACCAAGTATTTCTTCGCCAATCCTAATTCACCTTTGTATTTCTCCAGGACACTCCGTATCACTACGAAGATCCACAGTTTATTGGATATTCCATCGTATGGTTATATACGAACTCGAAAGGAACTTGTTCCAGTTCGGGGATGGATTCCGGTTCAGGAGAAATAGGAATAAGATTTATTCGGTTGTCTTTTATCTTCACCTTCTCTCGCATTGCGAGTGCTCCTAGGATTAGGACAGTACACCCATTATGCTTATTGGATAGTCTTCTTCCAAACCATAGGCCGGTGCCGAACGGTAGGGAAGGAAGAAAACCATTTGGCCTAAAGGGGTATACAGAAGGTAATGACTAAAGACATATAAAAGGATTGGAGAGATGGCAAAGAATTATACGGTTACAGTTGTGAATCTGGATAATGGAAGAGACATTACTAAGAATACCAGGATACCCCTATGAAACATTCACATGTTTCAATATCACTGTGTACTGTTAAAAGAAAACTGATTTCCCAATTAGACACTTGCTCCAGGGTATGTATTTACCAGGTTTGATTCTCACATCTGTATGGTTTTACAGATGATGAGTGGGAGTAAGTTATTGGGAATTGAGTGATTATCCTCATTATATCAGGATTCGTTGTAATTGGTGATATTTAAGGAAATCGCCTGGGTTGTTTGCCGGACGGCAAATATTTGGTTTTGAATATCCGTTATTGTGCACCAATTTCAAATTGATATATCTGTACGTCTATTTTTATAGAGTGAGATATATCTTTTTGAGATTATGTCCATGACATTTACCTATATCAGTGGATGGTTAGGTAAGGAGCATTAAACAGCGGTGTAATTCTTCTTAACCATAAGTACAGTTTTCAACCTACGACACACAGGGAATGAGTTATTAGACTCAGGGGACTTATACAGAGTATTGTATATTGTCCAGTGTCCATCAGGACAGAGGGGTTGGTACTCGCACTATATTCTGTTTACTTATGACTTCTCTAGTTCTTAGACATGTGTTTCATAGAAATGCAGGGTCCAAGTTTTGAGAAGTTATAGGTATAAGAGTAAAGTAGAGAACCCGGTATTGCAAGTATTGGGATTCTTCAAGGTGATCGAAGATGTAGATACTTGTGTGTGGTATTCAGTTAATAGTAATGATTAAAAGAACTTGCTTCTCTTTCAGGTTACTCATAATTGGAAGCATTCCTAAGTTGAGCAACACTGATCGGCCTCCTTCCATTTAGTTGACATGCACTGGAGACAGCTGCATGATTTGAATCTGGTTCAATTAAATCAATGCCTCTGTTTCTATATTGGATATAGAACAGTTCATATGTTGACATTGTTAAGGTATGGGGAGTTGTCCAGCTTATGCTTAAAACCAGACCCTGGATAACTCAAGGCACGTTTCTGTAATGTCTGTTTGTGGGTTGACCCAGGCTATGACGAGGGTTGACTTTCTACCATCAGGAAGATCAATAGTGATATTGTTCTTGACTCGCCACAGTTTTAATAAAAATGGATTTTTTTCAGAAAACAGAAGTTGGAGTATGGTAGAACTGGAAGTGATTCCAGAACCGCAAACGATTACTGAAGATTTGATAAGAATCTAAAGATTCAATCTGGTTTGACATTCCATTGGCCACTCCACAGATATGGTGGGGAACCTTAGGCACTCGAGAGGTACTTCGGTATGCTAAAAAACGGTGACAGGGAGGTTCTTGTTTACCCAGACTTTCCATTGCTATTGTTCCAGACTATGAGACCCGGCAGGAGGATAGCGTCGTTCTGAACTAGCTTTAGAAGTGTACGTCTATATGACCTGCCAGTGGGTTGTCGTAGTCAGTGGGAGCAGCGGAAGCATAGTGGACAAGTGGCTTATGTCTATTTATAGACTAAAGAAGATGTAGCGGAGATAGATCATCTATTTCTGATATGACAGTCATAAGTTTGACTTCATCAGAATAGTGGATGGATCTGTTAAGAAGGTAGTAGGGTGTGATGTCCTGGTATTTGGACGACATACACAGAGTAGGAAGTGATATTCCTATACTACGATCGGTTATACTTTGGTTGTCACACAGTAGTTTCTCCACATAGGAATTGGATATTATATCAGATATTCTGGTTACTAGATCTATAGTTTTAGATCTAGATTTGGGTAGTTTCCAATCAGGGTACTTAGACAGCATTCTAAGAGTATTTAGAATGGACGACTCCAGGCACGGTAGTGTACCTGCAGGTGATGGAGTCACCCTCTCTAAAGGTGTCTTACAGACTAAAGGGGAGAGGGATGTGCATGATTGGCAGATCACTTGCTTAGGCAATTGAGTCAATCATGAGATGTCAAGTACCACACCAGATATTGTTCTTGCAGTAGATGCAATAAGTTGATATTGATCCAATCCTGGAGAAACATTCGGAAGCAATTTTAGAACATAAGTGCATGTTCTAGGGATATGATAACGGCAGCCTCTTTTAGGAGACGGTTATCATTCCAGGCTTCCAAGGTGACCTGGATGACAGAGCGACTGTCAGAGTTATAGTTTTCCCTCTGACGAGGGGCAGTATTTTGGATAGGTGGCCCAGGCAGATACTGAGGGAGGCATGGCGCATGATACTGATTAAGTTCAGTTGACGATACAGTCTAAGAAGTTTGGATTTGGAGTTCATTTCTGAACTAGGTCCCATCAGACATCCAAACATATTCTAAGACAGGTATTGCTCATTTAGGTAGATGGTTTTCTTCGTGAGCTTGAGATAAAAAGAGACATAGAAAGAAACATCAGAGCGGATCCATTCACTGAGGCTATTCCTCGAACGTAATAGTTTCGCAAACAGGCTTTGTGAGACTGATTAGTAGAGGAGTTGGATGTTCGGTATCACACAGGCTATGAGTATGCGACATCGCAATAATTAGCCTTGAGTGTAAGTGGGAGATTGTTGGATATAGTGCCTTCAGAGTCAATTATTGGATCACAGGCACGTGATTGCAATGATTGAGGGAGGACCTATGCCGCTAGGACAGTCTTACTCAAGATGATAGTATGCTATCAGGTTTATCTTTATCATCGTGTGCTGCTTTAGGTGACCTTACAAGTCACTATTCCACGTTGATAGAGCCCCTAGGATTCTTGCTTGACTGCCAACAGTATGAGTGCGATCATATACGTGGGAGCTGGGGTCTATAAGCACATCCTTAAAAGGTCCCTAGTCGAGGGAGTTTTGAGACAGGGCATCGATACTCCAGAGTAGACTAGTGTATACAGTCGAGACCTGACGAGGGGTGGTGGCCGGTCTCATAAACCACTGGTGTCAGTTGGTTCACCTAAGATGTATACAGGTGCTCATTAGGTTATGAGTACACCGGACAGGACTCGCCGGAAACATGCTAGTTGGTCTTATACAAGACGTCAGATAGCAGTTCCCTGGTGACATATGCACAGGTTAGTTCATCGACCTGAGATCGTCATTTGTCTCGTATGAGTTCCCACTGTACTTTGATTACTACCCTACCACGCTGAAAGGAGACGTGCAAATAGGTTTTAGTTGGGTACAGTCCCGAGCCACATGGAGGCAGTAAGCGGATCTTCAGGGGTTCGTCTCTACCGGTATTGGGGGTGAGGTCGCGCTGTGTCTAGGAGAGCCATTACATGAAAGTCCTTGGCCAAGGCAGGAGATTTACTGGTAGGTATTCCAGAAGTATCTCAGGGTGCTCTGGGCTACACTCCGATACGACTTGTACCGCTTTTGGGGGTCTGTCTTTTACCAACCCCCTAGGCCCGCCATGCGATGCTCATAGACGAACGGACCGGACTGTACGGATATTGTCACTGACAGGCTCAGTAGGGTGTCAGGGTGAGTTCGCTCACAGACGTCCCTTTTGGTCAATAGCTGGTAGCCCGTCACGTATGGCTAATACCTCGGACGTGCTAGTGGTTAAATCCACAGCCAATTATTGACGAGTCTTTAGAGTCCCCCACAGACAGTTACTCAAGTTTCAGTTGAAACGCTATAGAGACCGTATGGAGATATGGCAGGGTTCGATCAGATACGTGCGGTATTACACGGATCATGATCGGACGGATAATACTAGTGGGCTTTGGTTTAAGCCGGATCCTAGTATTGTACAGTGTAGATTTTGTCTCATTGCATTTGTATTCAGTGGGAATACAAATGTGGGCATGTATATGCAGTCGCGGGGTTTTCCTGTTATTTATTACGGGATCAGTCTTTGGAAGTTGCCAGTTTGCATTCCGTTTCGGCCAGTTTTCCTTTGTTCCTTAACGGCAGGATTTTTCCGATGGAGGGGGTTATTTGAAAGTGTGCAAATTATCCAATGTGGAGGGTTTATTTGTATATGGAAAGGTTATGATAACATCTATTCTTTTCATGCATCATTTTATAGCTTTAATGGGGATGGGATTTGATTAAGATGTGATAGGATTTTGAAGTGAGATAATTTCCTCATTATCATCTCTTTGGTTATGGTCACCCTTTGGCTTTTACTACACTCACCTCCCTTCACGGTTTCAGTTTTTTCTCTCCACATTCTATATAGGGGCCGGCCACAATTTTGGAGAGAAGTAGGTTCATTTTGTTAGTGGAAACTCATTATCTCATTTTTGCTTACACCAAAAATCCCAAAAGCTCATTTCCATTGATCATTACTCCATCACCATGGCAACTTCATAACCCCAAAAGAGACAAAGGATTCTACACTTAGCCTACAGTTTTCTTGGGCACGTCGGCTGGCCAACTTCGTTCCCGAGTTGCCTCGGTCCAGAGGTGGGAGCCCGTAAAAGAACCCGGCGATGTGGTGCCCGTTCCGACGAGGAGCTGAAGACCGGAGATTCCGCGAGGAGATCGGAGTGGAGGCCAAAGACCGAAGGACACGGATCGCTCGGTATAACTTTCTGCCCCTTCCCTAGTTTGCTAGGATTAGGTTAATGGCCCGATCCAGGTTTTTAGTGCGCGGTGGTGCCGGTTTACAAGTTTCGTAAAAGTTTCGTTTCCGCATTTTGGCCTCGGATTGACGGCCTGGGCGCTGCCGTGTACTTACAATACGATCACTATATATCCTCAAATATATAACCTGCAGCCTATAACAATGGTTAGGGTATACCTCTAAAAACTGCAATACCAAGTGCTCGTGTCAGTGCCTCAGGTAGCACTATATCATATGGATGAGGAATGAATGCATGAAAACAGAATACAAGGAAACGAAGAAATTGCTATCATAACTTAGTGAGATTTTTTGTATATTTAAAATGAGGTATAATAATGAAATCAGCATAAACAGTGTCTAGCATCGACACAAAACATAATCTCAATCTCAATATCTCAGGCTCGGTACCTCAATATCTTAAAAATCTCAGTGTCTTAATCTCACTATCTAGGGCACCGTCAGTCTAGACCGGCCCCTAATATCCATCACAAGACCACGATGGTATCCTCCGGATATCCGACGCGTCGGGTAAAATCACCGGTAGGTACTCTTCCCCTGCCAGGCTCATCGTCTACTACTCGAACTTCTTGCCCCGGGGTACCTTACCATGTCCACCATATACCCGAGACGGTTCATCCAACTCCTGGAATCGGGTCTCGAAATCCATCAGCAAACTCGTGGTGGATGACTCATACATCATGGGAAAACCACACTTTTCATTTAAAAAAAAGTGAGAGAGAAGAAGTTTATATATGATTTTGCGGTTTTCCCCCAAATCCAGGAAATCACATGAAAATCCGAATCCAAATCATCAATAGCCCATAAAATAGTGAATATAGGCATAAAAATCCATGAATGCGGCATAAAAGTGAATAACAATATGCATGGAGTAGCAAATAATAACTGCAATGTCTAAACTGGTATATATAGAAAGTACACTAATATCGTGTCGAAACTATTAGATAACAAGCTATGTCAATATAATATTATTTTCTAAAGTGTACGTGACATGGCAATTACCGATGATGATGTGTGTGAGCCGGCAAGTAAGTGTACGTGGTACATGCGCATCATCGGTAATGGTGCTGGTGTCCTAACAGCAAGATATCAATAACGGTATATGAATCACAATATAAGTATGCGATGCGGAGCGAACAGCAATAATGTGCGGGAGCTGAATACTAGACACAACGATAACTAATCTGCATTTAATAAAATACGAGTTCTACAGTGGTGCCATTTGAAATAACATGAATCATGGAGTTTTGAAAATAAGGGCTACGGTGTATTTAAGAAAAGATACGTCGTTTGAAATATCCGTAGAATCCCTTGACCTGTCTTTTAAAATACCCACGATCCGTTAGTTTTGAAATAGGTAGGAATCTAACCTAGTCTAACAACTACACTAAACTATACGGCTGAACTAACAAGCTGAACTAAAGGTAAGGAAACCGCCTAACCTCTGAGTCGATACATATACATACATGTATATATTAGTCGGTGATCATGCCTCAATAATATCATATCCGATACCATATCTATAATCAGACATTCCCAAGTCAAGAGTGCGGATCTAACATCAATATATAGCTCGTACGTAAATCCGTCATACGACATCCTAAATCTGGGTGCGGGTCAATATCACATTCGTCATATTATTCATCTCGTATCCTCTTTTTCAAAGATCATAATCCGGGTATTGATCTACGTCTAGTACAATACTGATACCACCTAAGTATGCATGCTCGTGTGTGAAACACCACGTCAAAGGACCCGCTACATCGTCATGTCGTATCTCAAATACGAACCCTGCCAAATCACCGATCTCACAGCCTCAAATCAAATCTCATCGACTCGTCTCAATCCCAAGTACTATCCTCAAATCCAGTATATGAACACATAGTCCCATACCCATGTGAACACAAAAATATATATTCCCATATACGCACATATGAAAGAAGAATGTATGCAAGTATGGGGGTGTGTGTGTATGTGTGGTGCAACCACTACTCTAGGGTTTCACAACACTAAACCAATCCAATCACACCTAGAATCCATCTTTATAATCAATAATCTCAAACAATATATAATCAATATATGTGTGTATACGTATTCGTATACATCACCACGAACTGCGGGGGTTCTATACGCCATCCACCCGACTTCTCCCCGTAGATAGGAATCTACTCACCTTGCTTCTCTTGTGCCGATGCCGATGTCGCCATCTTTATCTTCAACGCCTCAACATCACATGGGGTACCTACAAGGATATCACAAACACTAAAGCACATGAAAATCACATCGGAAAACCAAAACGGCACATGCTACTCTCATAGTAAAAACCTATAGTCTCGCATGCAAACACGACCAATAGCCATTTTCCGTTGACGTTCAAACGCCACCCGACAGAAACGAATCACCAAATACCAAAGTCCATGCTAAAACAAGTCGTAAACTATGCGCCAATAAAAGAAAACTACCCCAGATTCTACCCTATGTGGAATCAGTCAAAATTGCATATTCCTAAGGTCAAATTTACTGGAGATAGGGCCCTGAAGCAAAAACGAGGGGTTTCCAACCTGCTTTGGCCGCAAATTGCGGCCAGAAGGGATATATTGGCGGCCTAAAGAAGGAGGTCCGGGCTGGGATTTTGTGTGGTGGTTCCTAGTTGCCTGCATATACCCCTGTCAGTCCAAAATTATTTTCAGGTGGCTCAGGTGATAGCAGATTTCCAAAAACACTCACATAATTACAGTTTTTACCGATATCATTTCTATAAATCCGTATTCTGGGTTATAATCTCTAGTTTGGTCCAATGTAACATCACACCAGGGGTTGTAATCCCTAATTACACCTCCATTCACCTTTGATTTCAAATCAAGCCCTAAACCCTAACTTGAAATTTCCAAAGTCCATCAATCCACACCATATCGACACGAAACAAATATTGATGCGCAAGGAATTGAAATACTATTCTAATGGTGCAGAAATTACCTCCTTTGGCAACTCCAGAATTTTCTTGAGTTGCTCAAAGTCCTCAAAATCCTCTCTTGCTTGGTCCAATGCGTTCCTCTCGAGCTTGTGAACAAGTTTTGTGAAGTGGGAATAGGGTTTTGGGGTTGGATCCATGGTGTTTTGGGGAATTGAAGGTGGAGGAAGAAGAGGGGTAGGGCAACAGCAGCTCATGAGGTAGAGGGAGAGAGAAATGGGATGGGGTAATGAGGAGGGATGGCTCAAGACAAAAGGGTTGACCCCCGCTTTACCTACTCTTTCTATCTCATCATCATATCTTCACTTTTTCTTTTCTTTTCCTATTTCCTTTATTTCTTCTCACACAATGGTAACCCTAGGCAACCGTACACCCATAACATGTAACAAAATGTGACAAGTGTGGAAAAATGATATGTGCATGTTTTCCACCAAAAATGCTAAAAATCCAATTAGCGATTTTTAATCGCGATCAGCACTAAATTAGTATATAACTAACCATAAAAACTTAAAAATGTCATAATTCCATAAAATACCCTATTTTAGAATTTTCCATAATTGTTCCAAAATTTTCCCCATTTATCGGTATTTAATTATACCGAAATATTAAAATATTCATTAAAATAATATTAAATTATAAAAATTCCTAAAAATAATATTTTATTTTTTTGAAATGTTACAATCTTCCCCCCTTAAGGAAATTCGGTCCCCGAATTTAAATTTAACCCCCAAATTAGAAAACATTTCAAATGAAAGTCCAAGTCGTCGGGGCTCCGAAATCATCAATAAATAAAACGTATCATAGCGCAATGCATGCGCATGAGTAATGAGAAGATAACTCAAAATCGAAACTCCGTCAAGCGTCCCACAATTATCGGAGTCATGGTAAAGACACGAATGCCGAATCCAAAGCAGAACCAATATGATATAAATCGGAACTATACATGTAAATATCAAATCTATACATGTAAATATCTGAAGGAAATGCATGCCAAATCTTTTAAAATCGCTGTGCAATGCGCATAACACTGCACAGTGGCGGACGTCTATTATAAGAAGATAACCATATACGTATATAACCTTTGTTTAATATATACGTTCCGCCGTTTTGAAAAACATTTAGAAGGGTCTCCTTATTTTAAACGTTTCGTGTCATATCGGACACGTAGGTAAATACTGAGACTATAGCTCGCTTTTTTTGGAAATCCCTTTGAAATCTATCAATGCATGCAAAATATACTCAGGTACTGTCCTCTGACTAGTCCTGCTCAGTACAAAAACACATAGCAAACATCATAAAAACGTACTGCTCCATAAGAAATCAATCCCAAAATGTGCATATGAATACTATGTGCGTCTGGTGCGCACAAAAATCAAAATCCATATATGTGCACAGAAACAATATCTAAGTGCATCGGGTGTGCACGAAACATCTGTCATAGGCAACGTGCGTGCCTGACAGAAAAATCAGGTGCATCTGACATGCACGAAGAATCTCGATTTAGTGCATCTGGTGTGGACCAAAATCGCATCTCATAACATGCGCCCAACATGTGCGAAAACACAAATCAGGTGCATCCATTATGCATGAAATCATAAAATCCAATATCAAGCGCCTAACATGCGCAAAATCCAATCAGGTGCACAAGGTGCACAAAACAAATATCGAGTATCACCATCGAAATCGAAGTCCAGTGCATCTAAGTGCGCAAAATCAAGTCAACTATATGAAACCCGTAAAATCATAAGCATGAGAAACCAAGGCACGAAAACGATAACAAATGCAACAACTGTGCGAAAGTCGTAAATACTCAGTAGGTGCAACCATGGTGCATGAAAACAAATATCATGAAACTCAATCATAAAAATCAATCCTGCGAATAGATCGCCCAAAATACAGAAATCAAGTATAGCGGAATAGTCTCGCTCAAGCACATCCTTCAAGAATCTCTAGCCAACTGTCGTGGTCACTCATAGCTTGTCTCATCGACGATCCTGAACTCTGTCCTGCTGGTGTGCGTAACATGACCACTCCTGGGTCCAAGTATTCTCGTAAGCCATTCCGGAAAGGTCCTGTCGAGGTCTCTCCCAATTCTCGTCTCTGCCGAACTGTCCGGAAGTCATCGTCCTTTACTATATCTGTTTCTTGTTCCGGAACAGCTGCATACTCATCGCGACTCCTTCTGGAAGGTATATCCAAGTACAATGCCTTGGCATGCGTACCGCATCTCTAATGTCGATGGAGTGGAACGTCATCTCATCTAGGTCTTGTACGAACCTCTTACTCCACTTTTCTCTAATGTCGACTGCTTCGGACTCGTCTCGTCGTGGTTGCATGGACTGAGCTCCAACGGCTATCCTCGTATCTGGAGTCTCCCAAAAAAAATGCATCTCACCACCTAGCATCCGAATGAAGTCGAACCATTTGATCGATTCGTCAAAACCTCATAATCCCCCAAGAGCTCAACATCTTGGGCACAGTTTAATAGTATCGAGTACATACCACAGCATCGGTGGTCCAGCCGTAGAAGGGCAAACCCAAGCCTCACTAATGGCGCCGCGGAACTGCCGCAAACCTTAAGGTTCAAAGGCTTTCACACGGTCATTATCTGGAGTTAGGGTTTCATTCTTCTAGAGGGTCCATAGAATTGCCAGCATGTCTTTCCGAACACTTTAAACTTGGAATAATAGGTTTCTGATATTTGATAGCCTCTGTTGACTCTCAACGTCTCCGCGTGCAGTCGTCTCTAGCTGGAATCAATCTATCTGATGACCTCGCATCGGGGTAGGAGATCGAGCCACATGTCCTAGTCATTCATCCTCGATGAGTAGCAACCTTCTATCACCTCTTAGTACAACTCGTACTGCAATAGCTCCAACCTCTGGGGCGATATCTCATCATTCGCAGCAATAACTGGCTCACTCGTCTGCACACTAAACAGTGCCTCAATCATCATGAATAAGCAATACATCAACGGTCATCAAAATCTGGCTAGCCTCTATCATTGGCTCAATCCTCTGCACGTCCGAGTAATCTCATACAGCGATACATCAAACGTTCGTGGCGCGAAAACACAATAAAAAGACACATCTCCGCAATCGTGTGTCGCCGGAATTACACCATGGTCAGTCCTCGTTCGTAACGAGCTCGTGCTGACCGCAATTCTACCCGTAGCTCTCCCTGCCCGTAATCGTGGCAGCAAAACCATAACTGGTACCCATAAGGCTAGATCATGAATGAATATAATACTGAGCAAAGAAATGTACATCCTAAGGCTTCTTAAGTGGAGTAGCGTATCATAATATACCGCGGAACATACATACGGTACGTCACTCTAATCAAGCTACCTATTCCATCAACCAAGGGTCATCCGAAGCTCCGAAGGTAAAACCTAACGCTCTGATACCAACTTTGTCACGACCCGAAAATACGGAACATGACCGGCACTTAAACTATGAACGTCTCGAGGCGTACGTAATCTAAGTAAGCCGAAAACCCAGAAATCCAAACCAAGAAAAGTAGTAGAGTGAAGGAAAAACCAATTTCAATCACGTAGTTTGCAACATACGCCGAAATATGCATTTTAAAATCACAAGTCTTTTCTAAAAATTTCGGCAGAGTTTCCTTTGTAAAAACTGACCCCAAATGGGTACAAAACCTGATAAAGCATATATATAATGAATAAAGGCATCCCCAAGCGGGAGCTAGCTCTTCGTCAATCGACGGTCACAACCACGCAAGCAATATAATATACAACGCCGAAAGGCGGGGATCACAACAGAAAAGGAAACTCAAAACAGCATGAAATCCAAAGAAATATAACGCGCGACTCTAAGGTCGAAAGAATAAACAACACTGGTCTCTATCTGAAATAAATACATGTTTGGTTGATGGAACTTCTAGATATAACTGAATAATAATATACAAAATAAACTGATGGTCATGGTACAAGTGAACCCACCTACTAACAAATCACTCGGAAATGGAAGTAGTGCTAGCAAAGCCGTAATGAAACCTGTACGGCGAAACCTGCAAGAAACTGTGGCATAACGGGGGTGAGTAGAAAACATCTACGAATAGAAATCGCATGACCAACGCAATTTTAGGTCATACGATCACTATATATCCTCAAATATATAACCGGCAGTCTATAACAACGGCTAGGGTATACCTCTTAAAACTGCAATACCAAGTGCTCGTGTCAGTGCCTCAGGTAGCAATATATCACATGGATGAGGTATGAATGCATGAAAAAAGAATACATGAAAACGAAGAAACTGCTTTCATAACTTAGTGAGATTTTTTGTATATTTAAAACAAGGTATCATAATGAAATCAGGATAAACAGTGTACAGCATCGACACAAAACATAATCTCAATCTCAATATCTCAGGCTCGGTACCTCAATATCTCAAAAATCTCAGTGTCTCAATCTCACTATCTAGGGCGCCGTCAGTCCAGACCGGCCCCTAATATCCATCACAAGACCACGACGGTATCCTCCGGATATCCGACGCGTCGGGTAAAATCACCGGTAGGTACTCTTCCCCTGCTAGGCTCATCGTCTACTACTCGAACTTCTTGCCCCGGGGTACCTTACCGGGTCTACCATGTACCCGAGACGGTTCATCCAACTCCTCGAATCGGGTCTCGAAATCCCTCGGCAAACTCATGGTGGACGACTCATACATCATGGGAAAACCGCACTTTTCATTTTAAAAAGAGAGAGAGAGAAGAAGTTTATATATGTTTTTGCGGTTTCCCCCCAAATCCAGGAAATCTCATGAAAATCTGAATCCAAATCATCAATAGCCTATAAAACAGTGAATAAAGGCAGAAAAATCCATGAATGCGGCATAACAGTGAATAACAATATGCATGGAGTAGCAAATAATAACTGCAATGTCTAAACCTGTATATATAGCAAGTACACTAATATCGTGTCGAAACTATTAGATAACGAGCTATGTCAATGTAATAGTATTTTCTAACGTGTACGTGACATGGCAATTACCTATGATGATGTGTGTGAGCCGGCAAGTAAGTGTACGTGGTACATACGCATCATCAGTAATGGTGCTGGTGTCCTAACAGCATGATATCAATAACGGTATATGAATCATAATATAAGTATGCGATGCGGAGCGAACAACAATAATGTGCGGGAGCTGAATACTAGACACAACGATAACTAATCTGCATTTAATAAAATATGAGTTCTACAGTGGTGCCATTTGAAATAACACGAATCGTGGGGTTTTGAAAATAAGGGAAACGGTGTTTTTAAGAAAAGATACGTCTTTTGAAATATCCGTCGAATCCGTTGACCTGTCTTTTAAAATACCAACGATCCGTTAGTTTTGAAATAGGTAAGAATCTAACCTAGTCTAACAACTACACTAAACTATACGGCTGAACTAACAAGCTGAACTAAAGGTAAGGAAACTGCCTAACCTCTGAGTCGATACATATACATACATGTATATATTAGTCGGTGATCACGCCTCAATAATAACACATCCGATACCATATCTCTAATCAAACATTCCCAAGTTAAGAGTGCAGATCTAACATCAATATATAGATCGTATGTAAATCTGTCGTACGGCATCCCAAATCTGGGTACGGGTCAATATCACATTCGTCATATTATTCATCTCGTATCCTCTTTATCAAAGATCATAATCCGGGTACTGATCTACGTCTAGTACAATACTGATACCACCTAAGTATGGATGCACGTGTGTGAAACACCACGTCAAAGGACCCGCTACATCGTCATGTCGTATCTCAAATACGAACCCTGCCAAATCACCGATCTCACGTCCTCAAATCAAATCTCATCGACTCGTCTCAATCCTAAGTACTATCCTCAATTCCAGTATATGAACACATAGTCCCATACCCATGTGAACACATAAATATATATTCCCATATATGCACATATTAAAGAAGAATGTATGCATGTATGGGTGTGTGTGTGTATGTGTGGTGCAACCACTACTCTAGGATTTCGGAACACTAAACCAATCCAATCACACCTAGAATCCATCTTTATCATCAATAATCTCAAACAATATATAATCAATATATGTGTGTATACGTATTCATATACATCACCATGAACTGCGGGGGTGCAATACGCCATCCACCCGACTTCTCTCCGTAGATATGAATCTACTCACCTTGCTTCTTTTGTGCCGATGCCGATGTCGCCATCTTTATCTTCAATGCCTTGACATCACGTGGGGTACCTACAAGGATATCATAAATTCTAAAGCACATGAAAATCACATCGGAAAACCAAAATGGCACACGCTACTCTCATAGGTAAAAACCTATAGTCTCGCATGCAAACACGACCAATAGCCATTTGCCGTTGACGTTCAAACGCCACCCGACAGAAACGAATCACCAAACACCAAAATCCATACTAAAACAAGTCGTAAACCATGCGCCAACATAAGAAAACTACCCCAGATTCTACCCTATGTGGAATCAGTCAAAATTGCATATACCCAAGGTCAAATTTACTGGAGATAGGGCCCTGAAGCAAAAAACGAGGGGTTTTCAACCTGCTCTGGCCGCAAATTATGGCCAGAAGGGATTTATTGGCGGCCTGAAGAAGGAGGCGGGGGCTAGGGTTTTGTGTGGTGGTTCCTAGTTGCCTGCATATACCCCTGTCAGTACAAAATTATTTTCAGGTGGCTCGGGTGATAGCAGATTTCTAAAAACACTCACAGAATTATAGTTTTTGCCGATATCGTTTTTATAAATCCGTATTCTGGGTTATAATCTCTAGTTTGGTCCAATGTAACATCACACTAGGGGTTGTAATCCCTAATTACACCTCCATTCACCTTTGATTTCAAATCAAACCCTAAACCCTAACTTGAAATTTCCAAAGTCCATCAAACCACACCATATCGACATGAAACAAATATTGATGCGCAAGGAATTGAAATACTATTTTAATGGTGCAGAAATTACTTTTGGCAACTCAAGAATTTTCTTGAGTTGCTCAAAGTCCTCAAAATCCTCTCTTGCTTGGTCCAATGCGTTCCTCTCGAGCTTGTGAACACAACTGCACCAACACGCTCGAGGATCTCAAAGGGGACCACATATCTGGGACTAAGCTTCCCCTTCTTCCCAAATCTCATCACACCTTTCATTGGGGAGACCCTCAAGAAAACATGATCACCAACAGAAAACTCAAGTCTGCGCCGACGACGGTCCGCATAAGATCTCTGCCTACTCTGGGCTGCTCTCATCCTATCGCGAATCAACTGGATCTTTGTGGTCGTCTCCTCCACAATCTGCGGCCCTAAGATACTGCTCTCACTGAGCTCTGTCCAACAGGTGGGCGATCTGCATCTCCTCACATAAAGAGCCTCAAACGGTGCCATCTGAATGGTCTCCTGGTAGCTGTTGTTGTAGGAGAACTCTACTAAGGGTAAATGATGATCCCAGCTACATCCAAAGTCTAAGACGCACGCTTTGAGCATGTCCTCGAGAGTCTGAAAAGTCCGCTCTGACTGTCCGTCGGTCTGCGGATGAAATGCTGTGCTGAAACTCAAGCGAGTGCCCAAAGCCACCTGAAGTCCTTGCCATAGCCGGCTGGTAAACTGGGTGCCTCTGTCGGACACGATACATGTCGGAACTCCGTGCAGTCGTACAATCTCGTCAATGTATATCTGGGCATACTGAACAAATCCGAAAGTCGTCTTCACCGGTAGGAAGTGAGCCGCTTTCGTCAAACGATCCACGATCACCCAGATGGAGTCATACCCTCGACCAGTCCTGGGTAGACCCACAATGAAGTCCATAGAAATCTGCTCCCATTTCCACTCCGGAATGGGTAACGGCTGTAGCTCTCCCGCGGGCCTCTGGTGCTCAGCCTTGACTTGTGGACAAGTCAGGCATCTCGACACAAAATCTGCGATGTCTCTCTTCATTCCGTCCCACTAGTAAACACCTCTCATGTCATGGTACATCTTCGTAGAACCGGGATGAACACTGTATACCGATCGATGTGCCTCCTCAAGAATCTCACGCCGCAGTCCCTCAGCATCTGGTACGCATAGTCTAGCCCCAAATCGTAGTATCCCCTGATTGTCGATCACGAACTCGGAAAATCTGCCCTGTCCAATCTGTGCCCTGATCTCTGAGCATCGGTCATCACTGTGCTGTGCCTCATGTATACGGTCAAGCAACTGTGGGAGTGCACGAACGTGCGCAATCTGTCCTCCGATCGACGTAAACTCGAACTGTACCCGGCTGTCGCATAAAATCTGCCAATCTGCCGACGAATGCCTCTGTACTGCGCTCAAAGAAGATAGACTACCCCCAGGCCTCCTGCTCAAAGCATCCGCCACTACATTAGCCCTGCCCGGATGATACAAGATCTTGCAATCGTAGTCCTTCACTAACTCCATCCATCGGAGCTGTCTAAGGTTCAAGTCTCGCTGCTAAAATATATACTTTAAGCTCTTGTGATCAGTGAATATCTGGCACGACTCGCCATATAGGTAATGTCGCCAGATCTTAAGTGCAAAGGCCACTGCAGCCATCTCCAAATCGTGATTGGGGTAGTTCTGTTCATGTTTCTTTAGTTGCTGCGAAGCATACGCGATCACCCTGTCATGTTGCATCAATACGCACCCTAGCCCCACTCGTGAAGCATCACAATAGACCACAAATCCGCCTGATCCTGAAGGCAATGATAGCACCGGTGTCGTAGTCAGTAGAGCCCGTAGCTGCTGAAAACTGTGCTCACACTCCTCCGTCCATTCGAAACGAACTCCCTTCCGGGTCAACCAGGTCAAAGGTGTAGCAATGCGAGAGAAGTCCTGCACGAATCGCCTGTAGTAGCCTGCCAGCCCTAGAAAGCTGCGAACCTCCGTCACTGACGTGGGTCTAGGCCAACTCCGAACGGCCTCAATCTTCCTCGGGTCCACACATATACCATCTCGTATAATCACGTGCCCCAAGAAGTCTACGCTGTCCAGCCAGAAAGCACACTTGGAGAATTTGGCGAAAAGCCGATGCTCCCTCAAGGTCTGCAGTGTAATCCGCAGGTGCTGCTCGTGCTCCTCTCTACTCCGAGAATACACCAAGATATCGTCAACGAATACTATGATGAACAGATCAAGATACGGCCGGAAAATACGGTTCATCAAGTGCATGAATGCTGCTGGCACGTTGGTGAGTCCGAACGACATCACCAAAAACTCATAATGGCCGTAGCGCGTGCGGAAAGCTGTCCTAGGAATGTCCTCCTGTCGAACACGCAGCTGATGGTAGCCTGATCGCAAATCGATCCTTGAAAAGTATCCTGCCCCCTGAAGCTGGTCGAACAAATCGTCGATGCGTGGCAACGGATACCTGTTCCGCACTGTAACCCTGTTCAGCTGGCGGTAGTCGATACACAAACGCATACTGCCATCCTTCTTCTTGACAAACAGGACTGGAGCACCCCAAGGAGAAACACTGGGTCGAATAAGTCCCTTGTCCAACAAATCTTGCAACTGACCCTTCAATTCTCGAAGTTCCGCCGGGGCCATCCGATAAGGCGGTATAGAAATAGGCCCCGTGCCAGGAACCAAATCAATACAGAAAGAAATATCACGCTCGGGCGGTAGCCCAGGAAGCTCGTCAGGGAACACATCAGGGAACTCGCTAACAACCGGAACCTGATCCAACGGAACCTCTGCAGCTCTAGTATCGCAAACATAGGTGAGAAGTCCCTGACATCCCTTCCTCAAAAGCTGTCCAGCACGAAAAGAAGAAATCACACTGTAAGGGGTAGCACCACGGTCCCCCAACACAACAAAAACCGACTCGCCGGGAAAAAAAAATCTAACTGTCTTCTCGCGGCAGTCAACAGAAGCATAGCACGTGGCTAACCAATCCATGCCCAAAAGAACGTCGAAGTCCAACATCTCAAGAAGGATCAAATCGACCGGCAGCTCTCTCTCGCCAATACGGACAGTACAGGATCGGAACACGTGCCTAGCAACAAACGACTCTTCAACAGGAGTAGTCACAACAAGCGGCTGACCAAGCAAGCCGGACTCTCTACCCAAACTCGGCACAAAGTGTGTGGATACGTACGAGTGCGTAGATCCGGGATCGAATAACACATGTGCATCAACCGAACATACTGGAAGGATACCTGAGACCACCGCATTGGACGCCTGCGCGTCCTGATGCGTCAAAGCAAAAACTCGCGCCTGTCCTCCACCTGCGACTGACTGTCCCCTGCCGGCCGCTGGCCGCCCTCTGCCTCGGTCACCTCGTCCTCTATGAACAAATCCTCCGCGACCACGACCTCTCTGTGCATGCGTCTGACGCAGAGTAACAGTAGGTACTATAGGCAATGCCGTCTGGGGTGGTGAAGGTGGTAAAGTGACGTGTGGTGCTGCTGCCTCCCTCCGGGGTATCTCAGGACAATCTCGTACACGATGATAAGAACCCCGCAACGGTAACATCCTGATGATGGTCGCTGACCCTCCTGGGGATAGGAGCTAAACAACCGGCCTCGCCTCGAATATCTGCCACCTGCAAGGTGCCTGTCACGGCGCCGAAAAGGCTATCTCTGCACTGATGTATCTGCACGAACTCTCTTCGGCTCTGGAACTGCCAAAGTCTCAGCAAGGCGCTCCTCAACCAATAAGGCTGCATCTACAGCTGCTGCGTATGTCTCGTAATGCTTCGCGCTGATCGCAAGGAACAGTGGTGTGAGCAAGCCTCGAACAAATCTCTTAACTCGCATCTCCTCGGTAGCCACTAAGTACGGAGCATAAACTGATAGCTCGGTGAACAGCACATCGTACTCTGCCACTGACATCTCCGGAGTCTGGCGTAAGGACTAGAACCTGCGTGCTCTCGCATCTCTGACACTCAGGGGAAGAAAGCGGGCAAGGAATAGCGCCACGAACTCTATCCAGGTCATAGGAGGAAGACCTGCCGCTCTACCCTTTTCGACTGATTCATACCATTTCTGCGCGAGACCTTCCAGGCGAAAGCTCGCGAACTCAACCCATCTCGCATCTGCGCATCTAAGTGAACGGCATATCCGAGCCATCCTATCAATGAAAGACTGTGGGTCCTCGGCTACATCGTTGCCTGTGAAGACCGGAGGCTTCAGCCTCATAAACTCTGACAACGATACTGTAATAACCTCTGTAGTTGCAGGGGCAACTGCTTGTACTGTGGGTACCACCGCGGTCTCCGCAACGGGTGGAACTACCTCTGGTCGCTGCGCTCGAAGTGTCTCAACTAGAGATCCCATCATCTGGCGCATCTCCTGCATACTGGATCCTACCGTCTGGCGCATCTCCTGCATACCAGCCCCCTAACATGGCAATCTGATCTGTCACAGCAGGAACAGCCTGCTCGGGCACAACCAGTGTACTGCCCGGATCAGTCCTCGTCTCGGACGAGTCAAGTCGAATCTCGGCCCTCGCGGCCGCTCTCTGCGCCCTCATAGTCTTTGGCGGCATAATGGCCGAAAGGAAAAGTAGGATTCGATAAGGATACAGAAATCGAATCGCAAGAATGTATGTACTCAAGAAGGAATTTAAATCAATAAGTCCTAAGGTCGCTTTGGCGGAGTACCGTGTCGTGAGTATGCCGCGAAACATACGCACGCTACGCCACTCTGCTTCAGCTACCTACTCCATCATACCAAGGTCATCCGAGGAACACTCCGAAAGGTAAAACCTATGCTCTGATACCAACTTTGTCACGACCCAAAGATTGGCCCGTGACCGGCACTTAACCACGTAACGTCTACAGGCGTAACGCGACTAAGTGAACCGAAAACCCAGAAATCAAACCAGTAAAAGTATAGAGTGTTTTAAGTTTTAAATGGAAGCATTTACTAACATGTTAAGAAATCTAAATAGACAATCACCAAGATAGCAATATACGACGCCGTAGCGAAGATCAAGAACAACAAGTGGGAACATCACAGATAGAATAACTGCATAAGTAAAGTCGGCTCACAACTAGCTCGACACCAGAATACCAATAATATACATCATCGTCCTCACATTGTCTCTAAGTCAAATACATATATGGTAGATGGAGAATACTAGATACAAAAGTGTGTACAATAAAAGTAACTAGATACCATAACCCACCTAACAGCAAAACAGCTCACGCACCAACTGTAGTGGTATCTGTAGCCAAAAGATGTAAGAAAACAGCCTGCCTCGACTACTCCGAGGGGCAACCTGCAAATACTGTGGCACAACGGGGGTGAGTTGCCAACTCGTGAATAGAAATAACATATAAAGATAATCGTGAGCATGCACGTACTGCGCTACTCTATCATATGCCAACAGATGATATCAATGCGTGATAAGCAGTATGTGCAATAATCATGCAAGTGCTCTATCAGGTAATATAACTACAGGATGAGATACAATAATGAATGCTGAGCATGGGAAATATAACATCTACACGGAATGTCAACGTGGAATATATAATCGGTGTCCATCAATGCACCCAGATCCCCTAAATAGCTCAGGCACCGTCACTCTCATCGGCCTTCCAATCCTGTAACTCTCAGAGAATCACGAGTGCCCAACATCGGCACCCAAATATCATAAATACTCGTGTCCAGCATCGACACACAAATCCTCATCCATCGGGCCCCGTCAGTCCGGGTCAGCCCACGGGCTTCGTCTGCGGTATCGGCCCTCAGCCCCGGCAGTACGGATCATCCCGCATCCATCTATCGACTCTGGTCAGTATCCTCCGGATAACTGCCAGGTCCAACCAATCACCGGTAGGTAGTGGTCCCTCTGCCAGGCTCACCGTCTACTACACAGCGAAACCGTTCTCGCTCCGGGGTACCATACCGGGTCCACCATGTACCCGTAATCGGCCTCATCCAGCTCCTCGACTCGGGTTCACATATATCACTCTAGCACCGAGAAAACACATGGTGGACGCACCGAAATATCATATCAAGGGAACCGAGTTTTTAAATGATTACATATTTGAAATAGCCACGGTTCCTAAATCCAGAAATCACATGTAATCCAAACCAATATGCAAGTCAATGTGATATGATATGTGCATCAAGTATGAATATCATGTCAAGTCACATAAAAGATGAGCTACAGCATAACGATCCGATGTGATATATGCACCAAGTATGAATATCATGTCAAGTCACATAAAAGATGAGCTACAACATAATGATCATGGAAATTCTACAGTGTGAGTGTCATGGCAATTACTAACGGTGTGTGTGTAACATGCAGGGTAGTGCTCGTGCAACTTGAACCGTTAGTAATGGTGCGGTGTTCTATCAATTCTAGTTTATATACATATAGCAGGGAATGCAGTATGCACTAAATAGTAGCCATGAACAGTCAATGTATGCAAATGTAGCTATAAGGTCCTATCAGCCCTGACGTAGGACGCCATGCGGGCGATATCCCCGTAGATGTTAAATCTACTCACCATAGTCTCTCGCTAGGTATAGCCGACAACTTGTTTCCCCTTCTGCGCGGCGTCCGTCGTACTCGCCTGCGAACCTAGAATTACACAATATATCACACATAAGCTTGAAGTCACACAAACACGACATTAAAGCCAAACTAGTAACTCGCGTCGTGAACCAAGCGCGCGCGTGCGCGATACGCTAAAACGTGTGATTACGCGCCTGAAGCCACTCCGACGCGTCGCGATACGTAGAAACCCCAAACCCACACACACGTATCACGCGTGTCGCGAAGAGTAAAATACGAGAAAATAGGTATTCACCTCCAGATTTTGATACAGAAATGATATTGTAAAACTATATATACCATAAAACCCCAAATATCAGCAGACATCAACCACAAAAACCCCAACCCACATCTCTCCCATCTGGCAGCAAATTGTGGCCAGAATGAGTTTTCTGGCGGCCTGGGTAGGGGGGTGGGCTTCCGGGTTTGGTGTGTGCACTCTATACCCCCTGTGTATGCTACAGTAATTCCAATTTCATTCTGAAACATCTCGGGTAGTAGCAGATCCTACAGAACCCTATATTCTAGTTAAAAACTACACTTTGCACTAAAATGATACATTATGGTATTTCTGTGCAAACTGAAGCAAAAACCAAGTTTAAAATCACACTAACAACTCATTACTAAGCTAATTGAGCCATAAAAATGCTAATTTTAACATATCATCACTAAATCCCTTCAATAGCACTAAAAATGCACAAAAATGTGATATTTGCTAAAGAATACTACAAGTTTATGGAAAAGGAGTGCTAACTTGAGTTAATACCTTCAAAAGCCCTCAAGAAACACCATACTTCTCAGCCCTAGCCTCACATGTGCAGATTTGCCTCCAAAGACCTCAAAAGGTCCCTTTTTCCATGGTTTTGTGAACAAAATGTGTTGTTTTGTGTAGGGTTTTTGTGTAGCTTCAAAGAGAAGTGAAAAGAAGGAGAAGAGATGGAGAAAATACCATGGTTTCTGCTGGAATTCTGCAGGAGGTGCAGAAATGAGAGAAAGAGAAAGAGATGAGAGAGAAATCAATAGTCAACCCAAGTCAAAATCTTCACCTACCCACCATACCTCATTTTCTATTTGAATTTTGAATTATAAAAAGGGTTTTGACTTGGTAAAAGGGTGGGGAATTAACAACCATGCAAGAAGAAAAGGGTTACTTGCTACACTTAAAATCTAAGTCACAAAATAGGCTAAGTGTGCAAGTGTACACAAACACAAAATTTCAAATTAGGGTAAACCCGACTAAAATAACTAATAATCATATGCACACATATATAATAACACGCTCAATTGCTAATTAACACGAAAAACATTCAAACGAAATTTCAAAGCATTACAGAATCATCTCTCCTCACTGGAGGTGGCCGGCCTCTCTCAAAAAATGGTGAAGGGAAAAAATACAAGCATAAAGCAAGTGGAGAAAAATGGAATGATAATGAGGAAAAAGAATCACACCAAAGCCAAATCAAATCCCATCATATTTCCATCTCATTAATGCTAATGAAATGATCACTAGAAAAAGCAAAGATGCTTAAACCACCATAATCATCCATTTACAAGAAACCCCTTCCACAATGCTAATTTGCAAATATGCAAATTAGCCCCTCCCATCACAAAAGTCCGGCCGTGAAGGAACAAAGGAAAACTGGCCGAAACGGAATGCAAACTGGCAACTTCAAAAAAACTGATCCCGTAATAAATTACAGGAAAACCCCACGACCGTATATACATACCCGCATTTGTATTCCGACCGAATACAAATATAATGAGACAAAATCTACACTGTATAATACCAGGATCCGGCTTAAACCAAAGCCCGCTAGTATTATCCGTCCAATCATGATCCGTGCAATACCGCACGTGTAAGATCGAACCCTGCCATATCTCCATACGGTCTCTACAGCGTTTCGCCCGAAACTTGAGAAACTGTCTGTGGGGGACTCTAAAGACTCGTCAACACCTTGGTTGTGGATTTAACCACTAGCACGTCAGAGTTATTAGCCATACGTAATGGGCTACCAGGTATTGACCAAAAGGGACGTCGATGAGCGAACTCATCCTGACACCCTACTGAGCCTGTCAGTGACAATATCCGTACAGTCCGGTCCGTTCGTCTATGAGTATCGCATGGTGGGCCTAGGGGGTTGGTAAAAGTCAACCCCCAATAGCGGTACAAGTCATGTCGGAGTGTAGTCCAGAACACCCTGAGATACTACTGGAATACCTACCAGTAAATCCCCTGCCTTGGCCAAGGACTTCGTGTAATGGCTCTCCTAGACACAGCGCGACCTCACCCCCAATACCGGGAGAGACGAACCCCTGCAGATCCGCTCACTGCCTCCATGTAGCTCGGGACTGTACCCAACTAAAACCTGTTTGCACGACTCTTTTGAGCAGTGTTAGGGTAGTAATCAAAGCACGGTGGGAACTCACACGAGACAAATGACGATCTCAGGTCGATGAACTAACCTTTACACATGTCACCAGGGAACTGCTATCTGACGTCGGGTATAATACCAACTAGCAGGTTCCCGGCGAGTCTTGTCCGGTGTACTCATAACCCAATGAGCACATGTATACATCTTAGGTGAACCAACTGACACCAGTGGCTTGTGAGACCGGCCACCGCCCCTCGTCGGGGTCTCGACTGTATACACTAGTCTACTCCGGAGTATCGATGCCCTGTCTCGAATACTCCCACGACTTGGGACCACTTTAAGGATGTGCTTATAGACCCCAGCTCCCACGTATATGATCGCCATCATACTGCTGGCAGTCAAGCAAGATTCCTAGAGGCTCTATCAATGTGTAATTGCGACTCGTAAGGTCACCTAAAGTAGTACATGATGATAAAGATAAACCAGATAGCATACTATCATCTTGAGTAAGACTGTCCTACCGGTATAGGTCCTCCCTCAATCATTGCAATCACGTGCCTGTGATCCAATAATTGACTCTGATAGCACTATCTCCAACAGTATGCTAATCTAAGTAGCCTAGAGGCAGTAGAAAGTGATGATGGATTGATTTGTCTCAATATACCCTAGGTTTCTCAACACAGAGATATTTAGGGTTGAGGAAGAAGAAGGAAGCTTGAGGTCAAGAGAGAGTGTTGTGATGATAGAATGAAAATGAATTAAGAATGGCTAATCCTTGTGAATCAATGAAGCATGCTAATAATTCACAAACAATGAATCAAGCATACTTCAATAGTAAACCATGAGTTACTAAATGAGTCACCCCATGAGTCACTAAGTAGCCATGCTTCATTTAATGCATAATCAACACTTCATACCTCCACCTCATTAACCATTTAACCAAAATGGTTAAAACACAAATGAAGTGTCTTCTTCTAGAATCATCCTTGCACAAATTACAAGAATACCCCTCACCGTATATACATACCCGTATTCGTATTCCGAAAAAATACGAATACAAAAGGACGAAAATAATCCAACAATATAATACTAGGATTTGGTTTAAACCAAAGCCCACTAGTATTATCCGCTCGAATCATGATCCATATAGCTAGTACACGTATATGATCGAACCCCTAACGTAAAACCATACGGCCTGTATATCGTTTCGCCCGAAGCAGGGAAACCCTCTGTGTGGAACTCTAAAGACTCGACAGTACACTGGCAGTGAGTTTAACCACAAGCACGTCAGCGGTACTAGCTGCACGTAATGGCTATCTAGGTACTTGTCGAAAAGGAAGGAAGACGAGCAAACTCATCCGGATCCCTACTGAGCCTATCCGTGATAATCTCCGTACAGTCCGGTCTCATCGTCTGAGAGTATCGCATACCGGATCTAGGGGATAGTATGCTGGGTTCCTTAGCATCCTCACTACGATTTATAGGGCATCAAGTATGCAATTTTAAAAAACCTAGAGAGCTAAGCAACCCATGCCAAGGATCTAACTAGAAAATTAGGAGTAAGCTAGCATGTAATCAAACATTACACTAAGTGAATGATGAATACAATCTTTGTAGACCGGTCCTTCACTTTTAAAGCTCCATGTAGTAGTCTCTTCGCTCCAAGTAGTGATCTCCCGGACTCTAGTAAGGGTTCACAAGGCGAAAGGAACAAGCTTGCTTGAAATCTTCGAGGCCGAAAATGATATACGTCGAGGAATCTCCAACTCAAGCTACCTCTTCACTAATTGGGAATTAGTGAAGCAAACAACCTAAACTAAATGGCAAATCTAGTGTAGGTTGATGAAGTATGATTTTTGCTCACTTTAGAATAATTTTTCTCACTATATTCTTCACTTTCCAAAAAACTAGAGAGCAAAATTGGAATGAAGAAGAAGGTGAAGATGTGGATGGAATGAGAGTGAGTATAGCAACCATGGGTGAGAAAATATCATATATGAACTCATGTAGAGACTTAACCATGGCTAAAGATAATGGTTGGGTTAATAAATATCTTAAGTAAAATAAAATTGGTGGACTTAGTCAATGGTTACTACAAGCTTCCATAAGCTTCCAACCATGACACATTTCCATCTAATTTTGTATTTACCTTAAATAATTAAAACTCTTAATTATTTTTAGCATGGTGTGAGTCTCATACATCCATGTACAATGTATCATCAAGCATGATACAAAAAACAATACATTAATATATATCACATATATATTAAATGTATAAGTGAGATAAATAAATGCTTAAGTGAGCTAATATTAGTTAATGTAAAATTAATATATCAAATACACACACACACACACACACACATTAAATTATTAAATCAACACTTGATTTAATAATCCGGCTATATCACATATAACCGACTAATATCATTTGCATCAACTTACCGAATCAACACTTGATTCGATAACTCGGCTATATCACATATAACCGAACGATACCACATATCGCGAGATTAGAATACGGTATCACATACGCGTATTAATCTCGGTCCCGCACATATCACATATGTGCTCCTACTTCGTTTCGCCTGAGCCAGGAAACCTCTGTGTAGGATTCTAAAGACTCGTCAATGCTCCGGCAGTAGGTGATGATCATATCAGTCACCCACAAGCCGTCAGCGGTACTAGCTGCACGTAACGGCTACCCGGGTATTGAGCGATCAGAAGATCAACAAGCAAGCCTTCTCATACTCCTGTGAATCCAATAACTAACACTACCGTACAGTCCGGTTTCTTCGTCTGATATGTCGCATATCTAGTCTAGAGATGGTAAACGTCAGACCCCAGTAACTTGATAAGTCATGCCGATGTGAGGCTCATAACGGGTCGAGAAACTACTGATAACACTTACCAGTGGATCTCCATATCATCCCTGGCTAAGGACTTCCTGTTATAGCCAATCAAGCACAACACAATATCAACCCCCAATACCGGGAGAGACGAAATCCCTCCCATCGCTCATTGCCTCCATGTGACTCGGGACTGTACCAAAAAACCACCGTTTTGCACGTTCTCTTGAACATGGTAAGGTGGAAATCAAAGCACAGTGGGAATCACACAAGACTCTATGACGATCTCGGGTCTATAGACTAACCTGTACCAGTGTCACCAGAGAATTGCTATCTGACGTTAGATATAATACCATCTAGGAGTTCTTAGAGAGTCCTGTTCAGTGTACCCAGTCTCCACTGAGCACCCGTATACCATCTTTGATGTCAAACACCAATGGATGTGGGATCATCCATCGCCCATCATATGGGTCAAGAAGCGTATACGCTAGTCTACTCTGGAATATCGATGCCCCGTATCGATACACACACGACTAGGAACAATTAAATGATGGACTTATGGACTACCATGGCCCCACTAGTATGATCTACATCATAATCCTGGTAGTCAAGTATACATCCTAAGGGCTTTACCAACATGTGAGAGCAAGACAGTATCACAATACAAGTCTACATGTTAAGATAAAGAGTAACCAGATAGCATACTATCATGTCGAGCAAGAAAGTCCTCTCTATATATGTCCAAGCATCCACTATAATATACAATCATGTACAATAATGGCCTCTCGGGCATACATATAACTAACAATCTCCCACTTGCACTAAGGCCAGTTGTTGAAGTATCTCATACCCAACATCCCGAAAAGTCTCTCAAATTGTATCTGGGGTATAGCCTTCATGGGTGGATCCGCCGTATTATTCTTCGTGTCAACTCTCCTGGCCCCGATCTCCCGGCGATCAACTATCTCCCAGATCAGGTGATACCGCCTTAGAATATGCCGGGATTGCTAATGGGACCTGGGTTCTTTAGCCAAATCCACAGCTCCATTCTTATCACAATACAAAGATATTGATGCTCGATGGCCGGAACCACACCAAGTTCGGTTATGAACTTCTTCATTCAGACAGCCTCTTTGGCGGCATCGTTGGCAGCGATATATTCAGCCTCCATCGTCGAGTTTGCCACGTTTCTTTCTTAGAACTCTTCCAAAAAACCGCCCCTCCATTAAGGGTGAAGACAAAACCCGAGACCGACTTAGAGTCGTCCTTATCACTCTGGAAGCTCGAGTCAGTAAAGGACTCCACTTGGAGTTCACCGTTACCATACACCAAGAACATTTCTAACGTATGCTTCTTGACCCATGTAGATGGGCGATGGATTCTAACGCTTCGAAAATCGTTTAGGCAGTTTTTCGATATTCGGCAAAATAAACAGTCTTTTCCGGAAAAGGTCAAAATAAGTATTTTTCAATATAGGTCTAATTATACAAAATTTAGATAAGATATTGCTAGAATTTGGTCACTAAATTGTCACTTAAAATTTTCTAGTTATTTAAAAAAATTTCCTTAATCAATTATTTTTAATATTATTTTAAGCTTTTAAAAATACATTAAATTAGTGATAAATACAAATTTAATTGGGTAAATTATACACTTAGGAACCATTATAAACTTAAATTTAGTGTAACAAAATTTTTATGAAGACTTTGCAAGATGGTAGTTCTATGGTTTAAAAATTTAATCAAAAATGGTTTAAAATGGGGTTTTTGTGTAAAAATTGATGTGATAGTCATTAATTGAGCTTGGGAAAGGCTTTTTGTGTAGAATTTTCTACATAATTCTCACACACACACCCTCCTCTACCTCCAGGCCGAGCTCACCTGCTGGAAACCCCATTTTCCCCTCTCTTTCTTGCTTCAAAATTTCTTCAAAAATCAACAAAAATCCACAAAAATACACACTTTTCTTCTCTAATTCAAACCAAAACCTTAAGCCACCCCTTCTCAAGCCCAAATTGGGTTAAAACAAGGAGAAAATAGGTCACAATCGTCTGGATGGCGTGAGGCGCTCCATAGTTAGGATTACTTTATTACTTGCAACTATATGCATTGTTAGTTTGCTAACCCTCTCATTCATATGCAGACCTTTATAGCTATTCATCTGGCAGAATTCCATGGATATCCATATAAATATGTGTGATATCACCTCATAGAACACGTACACCATTTCCATTGGCTCCTGTTGCACGCGCACTGTTCATGTGACACGCACGCCTTTGGTAATTGCCATGTCACGAGCACTGTAGAACCCGCTTAGTTCAGTATCAACCCTTGCATCGTATATGATGCATCGAATTGCATAGCATACACACACACACACACACACACACCTCACTTCATCATCATGCTATATAGGTTTCTAGCTATAAATCACATTGCATACCTTTGACATCATAAGCATTTATCATATACAACATGTTGGGTATTATGATTTTCTTGAGGATTTCAGTATTGCTGCGATTTCTGGATTTTGGGGAAAACCGCAAGAATTTAACCAAAGATTATTATTATCATTTTTAAAACAAAGTTGCGGTTTTCTCGTGATGTATGTGTCGTCCACCATGAGTTTTCATGTTTTCTGTTGGATTTCGAGACCCGATTCGAGGAGTGGATGAACCGTCTCGGGTACATGGTGGGCCCGGTATGGTACCCCGGGGCAAGAAGATCGAGTTGTAGACGATGAGCCTGGCAGGGGAAGACTACCTACCGGTGATGTCTGGCGCGGCGGATATCCGGAGGATACCGACCGTTGTCGTGAGATTTGATGATATGGGCCGATCCGGACTGACGGAGCCCGATGTACTGAGACATTGATATAGTGAGACATTGAGACAGATATATTTCAATATTTGGTGTCGATGCTTGACCCGATTTTTAGATGGTTTCATTGATGGTACTTTGGCTATTGCACAGATATTCTTTTTCTAAGTTAAGAATGTAGAACTTATAGCATTTAAAACACTTAAAGATTTCGTATTGATATTGCATACATGTGCATACATACTAGAGGCATTACATCACATCTAGACATACATGTTATGATGCATTTGCGTGCATTCTTACGATAGCCTTATTAAATGTTACTTGCTACTTACGAGCTGGCAACTCACCCCCGTTGTGCCACAATGTCTTGCAGGTCGGACCCGTCAGCCTTGTAGCGGCGGGCTTATCTTATTGTTGGCTTCTTTTGCTCAGACTCGCGACATTGCTCGTAGGTGGGTTGCGAGGACACTTTTATCTCCTTTTGTACTATCCTTGTATCTAGTATTCTCCATCTACCACTTCTTATTGTATATGCGACCTAGTGATGAGACTGAGAGATTTGTGTAAATGTGGTTTCTCTGGGGTCGAGCTCACTTGAGCCGACGTTGTGTTTTTCTTATATTTTTCATTTCTTTATGCTCATTCGCTTGATTTTACATATATATTGCGTGTGGTTGTGATCCGCCTTGTGCGAAGAGCTAGCTCCCGCTTGGGGATGCCATTTTGTTATTACAGGTTTATATATCTTGTTGTACCCATTTTGGGGGATAGAATTTACAAAGGAGACTCTGCTGAATTTTTTGGAAATTTTTGATGTTTTTTTTAGATAATGTAACTTAATTGATTTTAAGTCGTTTTCATGGATAGTTTTCCTTCACTCTCATTGGTTTGGGTTTAGATTTTTGGGCTTTGGCTGACTTAGTTTACGTTACGCCTTTAGACGTCTCGTAATCTAAGTGCCAGTCACGTTCCGTACCTTCGGGTCGTGACAAAGTTGGTATCAGAGCGTAGGTTTTACTTTTCTTAGTGTAGGACGACCCTTGGTAGATGGAGTAGGTGACTTAAGCAGAGTGGCGTAGCGTGGGTATGTTCCGCGGCATACTTACGATACGGCACTCCGCCTAAGTGACCTTAGGAAATAATTGCTTGTATTTCCTTTCTTGATTCCTTGCATTCCTTGATTCAATTGCAATGTTCTTATTGCTCTTGTTTCCTATTCCAGCTTCGATACCGCCAAAGACTACGAGAGCTCAGCGGGCTGCCGCTTGGGATGAGCTTCGAGCGGGCTCGTCTGAGGCGAGGATCGAGCGGGATGATACGCCTACCCCTCAGGGTCATATTGATCTGCCTTCTCCCGACCGTATTGCCCGATTAGAGGCCGGTATGCAGGAGTTGCGATAGATGATGGGGTCGTTAGTTGAGTCCAGTTGGGTACAGAGATCCGAGGACATTCCTTCCACCGCACAGATCACGATTATACCTGTGGCCCCGAAGGTTACTCCTGCTGCTACTGCGACTATCCCTATTTCACTACAGGAGTTTATGAGATTGAGACCTCCAGCTTTTACCGGTACGGATGAAACCGAGGACCCACAGGCATTTCTTGATAGGATGGCTAGGATTTGCCGTTCGTTGAGTTGTTCTGATGATAGATGGGTGGAGTTCGCGAGTTTTCGTCTGGAGGGACTTGCCCAGACGTGGTACGATTCAGTAGAGAGAGGCCGAGCTGCAGGTCTACCTTCTATGACCTGGGACGAGTTTACAGCTGCATTTCTTGCTCGTTTCCTTCTGGAGAGTGTCCGAGATGCTCGAGCCCGTAGTTTTGAGTCTTTGCGCAATACTCCTGGGATGACAGTGTCTGAGTATGATATACAGTTTACCCAGTTGTCTCGATATGCTCCGTACCTAGTAGACTCTGAAGAGAAGAGAATAAAGAGGTTTGTGCGAGGGCTTGACACACAGCTATTCCTTGCCATCGGCACCCGGCACTTTGAAACATATGCAGCCGCGATGGATGCAGCCTTACTTTTGGAGGAGCGCATTTCTGAGACTCCGGTCATTTCTGGGCCGAAGAGGATCCGTACTGATACGCCAGCTCAGCGGCAGATGGGTAGACACCGTGATAGATTCTTTCCGGGAGAGGGTGGTGGCAGAGGATTGAGATGAGGTCAGTTATTTGGTTCATATCCGCAGACTCAGCAGTCGTCGCCAGGATGTTTCCGGTGCGGGAGTTAGCACCACCGTATCAGAGACTGTACCATGGGGCGCCAGGGCACGGAGACAGTCCCACATGTGACCTTACCACCTTCACCACCTCCTCAGAGAGCTCTACTACCTACCCCTGATGAGGCTCCACGGCAGACAGATTCTTCTAGAGGTCGTGGGCGTGGAGGTCCTGTTCAGAGAGGACGAGGAGACAGAGGCAGTGGCAGAGGCCGAGGTAGAGGTAGAGGACAGCCAACTATTGTTGGATATAGTGCCCTCAGAGTCAATTATTGGATCACAGGCACGTGATTGCAATGATTGAGGGAGGACCTATGCCGGTAGGACAGTCTTACTCAAGATGATAATATGCTATCTGGTTTATCTTTATCATCGTGTACTGCTTCAGGTGACCTTACAGGTCACTATTACACGATGATAGAGCCCTTAGGATTCTTGCTTGACGACCAGTAGTATGATGGCGATCATATACGTGGGAGCTGGGGTCTATAAGCACATCCTTAAAAGTTCCCTAGTCATGGGAGTATTCGAGACAGGGCATAGATACTCCGGAGTAAACTAGTGTATACAGTCGAGACCCCGACGAGGGACGGTGGCCGGTCTCACAAGTCACTGGCGTCAGTTGGCTCACCTAAGATGTATACAGGTGCTCATTGGGTTATGAGTACACCGGACAGCACTCGCCGGGATCATGCTAGTTGGTATTATACCTAGCGTCAGATAGCAGTTCCCTGGTGACATGTGTACAGGTTAGTTCATCGACCTGAGATCGTCATTTGTCTCGTGTGAGTTCCCACTGTGCTTTGATTACTACCCTACCACGCTCAAAGGAGTCGTGCAAACGGGTTTTAGTTGGGTACAGTCCCGAGCTATATGGAGGCAGTGAGCAGATCTGCAGAGGTTCGTCTCTCCCGGTATTGGGGGTGAGGTCGCGCTGTATCTAGGAGAGCCATTACACGAAGTCCTTGGCCAAGGCAGGAGATTTACTGGTAGGTATTCCAGTAGTATCTCAGGGTGTTCTGGACTACACTCCGACACGACTTGTACCGCTATTGGGGGTCTGACTTTTACCAACCCCCTAGGCCCGCCATGCGATGCTCATAGACGAATGGACTGGACTGTACGGATATTGTCACTAACAGGCTCAGTAGGGTGTCAGGATGAGTTCGCTCATCGACGTCCCTTTTGGTCAATACCTGGTAGCCCGTTACGTATGGCTAATACCTCTGACGTGCTAGTGGTTAAATCCACAACCAAGCTGTTGACGAGTCTTTAGAGTCCCCCACAGATAGTTTCTCAAGTTTCGGGCGAAACGCTGTAGAGGCCGTAAGGAGATATGGCAGGGTTCGATCTTATATGTGCGGTATTGCACGGATCATGATTGGACGGATAATACTAGCGGGCTTTGGTTTAAGCCGGATCCTAGTATTGTACAGTGTAGATTTTGTCTCATTGCATTTGTATTCGGTCGGAATACAAATGCGGGTATGTATATACGGTCGTAGGGTTTTCCTATAATTTATTACGGGATCGTTTTTCCGAAGTTGCCAGTTTGCATTCCGTTTCGGCCAGTTTTTTTTAGTTCCTTCACGGCCGGATTTTTCTGATAGAGGGGCTAATTTGCTGCAAATTAGCAATTGTGGAGGGGGTTTATTGTGATATGTGGTTCATGTTTAATCTAGCATCTTTAGATGCTTTTCTTTTTCTATCATGGTTTGCATTAATGAGATGTGAAATGATTTGGCTTTGGTGTGGCATTAATTCCTCCTTATCATCACTTTTTCCTTAGCCTCACCCTTGCCTTTTCCTACACTCACCTTCCTTGTATTTTTCCCTCCACCATTTTTGTATTGGCCGACCACCATTTTGGAGAGAGAGAGATATATATTTTGGATGTGAGGATTTTGGTTCATATTTCATCGCAAAAGGAAAAAAATCCTCAAGCACATTCTTCTTGCTCCTTTTCTTCTCCACCTCCATTACGGCAACTTCATACCCCCCTTGAGACAAATGATTCTACACTTAATCTACAGTATTCTTGGACACGTCGACTCGCCAACTTCGTGCCCGAGTTGCCTCAGTCTAGAGGTGGGATCCCGTAAAAGAACCCGGCGATGTGGTGCCCGTTCCGACGAGGAGCTGAAGACCGGAGATTCCGTGAGGAGATCGGAGTGCAGGCCGAAAACCGAAGGACACGGATCTCTCGGTATAGCTTTTTACCCATTCTCTAGTTTTCTAGGATTAGGTTAATGGCCCGATCCGGTTTTTATATTGCGCGGTAGTGCCGGTTTTCTAGTTTTGAAAAAGTTTCGTTTCCGCATTTTGGCCTCGGAATGACGGCCGGGGCGCTGCCGTGCACTTACACTTGTATCAGAGCCATGCCATTAACCTAGTCTAGCTTGCTCTAACGTGTTTACAAGTTCGATCGAACGGATTTTCCAAAAACCGCGTTTTCATGTCCAGTTTTTATCGAATTTTTCCTGTGCTCTAAAAATTAACTGGTACATTGTAAAAATACGAGGAGGGTTTTTTAAGAATTCTGTGAAAATTTGATAGCATGATCATACGGAAGCGCCGCGGAACCGCAGCCATAACCCCCTTTCGGCCGTTGTTCCGCCGCCGTTCTGTGCCTTCTCTGCACCAAATTTTTACAGTGGGCTTCTGACATGGAAATAGGGTTTTTGGTATGTTCTGTTTGGGCCCAAATTTATTTTGAGTACTGGGTATTGTGCTTGGGGCCCACTTCGGAATATTTATTCGATCAAAAATTTTAAACATGTTAGTTCACAGTATTTACATTATATGTGCTACCGTGAATGTCACTTGATCGGTAAATCTTGTCTAACTGCTATAGCCCTTTTAGACGGATTTGCGAACGTGACATTCACGTTGATGTTCTGTGTTGTGCTGTGATGTTGCGGATTTGTCGTGGGGGATAGCCTGGATACAATGTTAGTACATTTTGGTTTATTATGTACATTTGATATTGCGAGGCGAGCGTCCGACATGTGGACTGCCATTACTGCCTGTTTGTATATTATTCTTTTGGGGCACGACCGGGCTGAGGTCGATGTACCCGTTGTATATTTTACTTTCTATACTAGGATTACCCCGCGGAGGGGTGCACGTATAGCCGAGTTCTAAAGGGCAACGAGCCCGCATCTTATGGCATTGAGACGGAGGGGGCTTTACTCTAGAATTGGCGGGCTATTCGCCGCACTCGTAGGGGGTATGGGGGTATAGGTTGACCCAAGGAGGGGTGCCCAAGTTACCGGAATCCGTGAAGTGCTGGGTCGTCCATTCACGTCATTGAAGGGGCTGCCTCGCTTCAGGTTTTGGTGGGTAACTTGCCGCACCCGTAGGGGTCTAGGATTCATTACACAGGCTATCCACATGACCATGGGAACGTCGGTTTTCAGTAGCGGCTCTGTGAAACCCGGGGATCCCAGATATCTGTATTGTTCTGTGTTGCTTATTACATTTCTGTGATGTTGCATTTTATCACGCCTCGAGCGAATATTATATATTGATATATATACTAGTAGATGTTGTATATATTTTGCATCCGCGCTAGACCAGTCCCCGCTCCGTCGTTAGTTAAGTAACCTAACGGGTGATGACGGGACCCAGTGGCGGATGCGGATGGCATATACGTACATCATTATTTTCGTTCTTTTGTGGTGTGATCAATTGATGGGACTGCGTTGATTCGGATAAATGCAAGCTAAACAAACCTATTCTGATGTTGTTGGAACATTTTTCAAAAAGCTGTAATTGCAAGGGCATTCTCTTTTGTTTTGCACAGTGGTATTCGGTTATGAATATCCAGCACCTCAGTCGACGAGGCAAGGGCCGAGATCCCTTCACCGGGAGTGACCCCTTGGACAGAAGTTTGTGTCAGGGCAATAACTTCACTATAGTCGATTACTTTTGCTTTGCATCGTGGTATTCAGTTGGAATATCCTGCACCTCATTCTACGGGGAAAGAGCCGAGATCCCTTCACCGGGAGTGACCTCTTTAGCAAAGGTTTTCGCCACTATATTTTTATAAAAAGCTATCCGGTTCCTTCAACGATATCAAGTTCATTACGTTAATGGTTTTTCGCCAAAAACCATTCGTAGCCCTCCGTCATTTCAGAAAGGTAGCACTTAGTATTCATGCTATGTATGTTGGCCTTCGTCAAGGCATAGTGTATGGTAGCTATTTGTTATTTTTCTGCAGTATAGATAGATGTGTTGGTTTGGGACAGTCGTACTACTATTTTGTCCTTCGTCAAGGGTATGTACGGATGGGTTCAAATTAATCTGGATAATGACGGGTAGAACTTGGCATGTGACTTATGATATGTTGGCCTTCGTCAAGGTCATAAGAGCATGGGGTAAAAATCACATCGGGAGTTTCCAAAGAAACTGAAACTTGCCAGATATGCGCATACCTTCTGGAGTGTGAGAACGTGAGCGGATTCCATCACGTTATCATGCGATGATAGTTGGATCCCGATTCCCACCGATGAGTTGATTTACTCTTCGGGTGATCCCGACTAATTCTTCTTTCAGGTTTGGAGGAGAATTTGACGTTACAGTGGGAGGTTTCCTGATTAGATAAATTGATAACCATTATGATCTAGGTTAAAGTGCACGCTGAGTGTTTCTTTTCTCTCTCTCTTTGGCAGCGACCATGACCCGACCCTAGATTATGACTCAGTGACCGAGATTAACCGAACCTTCTTAAACACTGGCTTTGGATTGTCAGAGTTGCGAACCTCATTGCCACTCCTACTTTTACCCTTTTCTCCAGGACACCCCGTAATACTACGAACGTCCAATTCCATTGGATAAAACCATCGTATGGTTATATACGAACTCGAAGGAATTTATTCGAGGATGGTTTCCGGTTCTGGAGAAAACGAATAGGACTATTCAGTTGTCTTTTCGTTTTACCTTCTCTCAGGTTGCGAGTGATCCTTGGATTAGGACAGTACACCTATTACGCAAATTGGATAGTCTTCTTCCAAACCATAGGCAGGTGCCGACCGGTAGGGAATGAAGAAAACCAATTAGCATAACGAGGGTGTACAGAAGGTATTAAGTTAAGACAAGTAAAGAGATTAGAAGGAGGGAAAAGTAAACTGCGACTGCTATTCACGACCAAACCAAGTATTTCATTACCACTCCCACTTCACCTTTGTATTTCGCCAGGACACTCCGTATCACTACGAAGATCCACAGTTATTTAGATATTCCATCGTATGGTTATATACGAACTCGAAAGGAACTTTTTCCAGTTCGGGGATGGATTCTGGTTCAGGAGAAATAGGAATAAGGTTTATTCAGGTGTCTTTTATCTTTACCTTCTCTCGCGTTGCGAGTGCTTCTAGGATTAGGACAGTACACCCATTATGCTTATTGGATAGTCTTCTTCCAGACCATAGGCTGGTGCCGAACGGTAGGGAAGGAAGAAAACCATTTAGCCTAAGAGGGTGTACAGAAGGTAATGACTAAAGACATATGAAGGGATTTGGAGAGATGCCAAAGAAATATATGGTGACAGTTGTGAATCTGGATAATGGAAGAGGCATTACTAGGAATACCCGGATACCCCTACGAACCATTTCAATGTTTCAATTTCACTGTGTACTGTTAAAGGAAAACTGATTTCCCAATTAGACACTTGCTCCAGGGTATGTATTTACCAGGTATGAATCTCACATCTACATGGTTTTACAGATGATGAGTGCGAGTAAGTTATTGGGAATTAGGTGATCATCCTCATTATATCGGAATTCGTTGTAATTGGTGATATTTGAGGAAATCGCCTGGGTTGTTTGCCGGACGGCAAATATTTGGTTTTGAATATCCGTTGTTATGCACCAATTTCAAATTGATATATCTGTACGTCTATTTTTATAGAGTGAGATATACCTTTTTGAAATTATGTCTATGACATTTACCTATATCAGTGGATGGTTAGGTAAGGAGCATTAAACAGCTGTGTAATTCTTCTTAACCATAAGTATAGTTTTCAACCTACGACACACAGGGAATGAGTTATTAGACTCACGGGACTTATACAGAGTATTGTATGCTGTCCAGTGTCCATTAGGACAGAGGGGTTGGTACTCGTACTATATTCTGATTGCTTATGACTTCTCTAGTTTTTAGACAAGTGTTTCGTAGAAACGCAGGTTCTGAGTTTTAAGAAGTTATAGGTATAAGAATAAAGTAGAGAACCTGGTGTTGCAAGTATCAGGATTCTTCAAGGTGATCGAAGATGTAGATACTTGTGTATGGTATTCAGATGATAGTAATGATTAAGAGAACATACTTCTCTTTCAGGTTACTCATAATTGGAAGTACCCCTAAGTTGAGTAATGCTGATCGGCCTCTCTCCATTTAGTTGACATGCACTGGAGACAGCTGCAAGATTTGAATCTGGTTCAATTAAATTAGTGCCTCTGTTTCTGTATTGGATATAGAACAGTTCATATCTTAACGATGTTAAGGTACAGGGAGCTGTCCGGCTTATGCTTAAAACCAGACTCCGGATAACTCAAGGCACGTTTCTGTAATGGCTGTTTATGGGTTGACCCGGGCTATGACGAGGGTTGATTTTCTACCATCTGGAAGATCAATAGTGATATTGTTCTAGACTCGCCACAGTTTTAATAAAAATGGATTTTTTCAGAAAACAGTAGTGGGAGTATGGTAGAACTGGAAGTGATTCCAGAACCGCAAACGATTACTGAAAATTTGATATGAACCTAACGATTCAATCTGGCTTGACATTCCATTGGCCACTCCGCAGATATGGTGGGTAACCTCAGGCACCCGAGCGGTACTCCGGTAGCCTCAAGGATGGTGGCAGGGAGGTTCTTGTTTACCCAGACTTTCTATTGCTGTTGTTCCAGACCGTGAGACCAGGCAGGAGGATGAGTATAGCGTCGTTCTAGACTAGCTTTAGAAGTGTACGTGTATATGACTCTGCCAAAGGGTTGTCGTAGTCAGTGGGAGCAGCGGAAGCATAGTGGACAAGTGGCTTATGTCTATTTATAGACTAAAGCAGATATAGCGGAGATAGATCATCTATTTCTGATATGACAATCATAGGTTTGACTTCATCAGAATAGGGGATGGATCTGTTAAGAAGGTAGTAGGGTGTGATGTCCTAGTATTTGGATAATATACACAGAGTAGGAAGTGAAATTCCTATACTACGGTCGGTTATACTTTGGTTGTCACACAGTAGTTTCTCCACATAGGACTTGGATTTCATATCAGACATTCTGGTTTCTAGATCTATGGTTTTAGATCTAGATTTGGGAAGTGTTCCAATCTGGGTACTTAGACAGCATTCTAAGAGTATTTAGAATGGACGACTCCTGGCACGGTAGTGTACCTGCAGGTAATGGAGTCACCCTCTCTAAAGGTGTCTTACAGACTAAAGTGGAGAGGGATGTGCATGATTGACAGATCGCTTGCTTAGGCAATTGAGTCAATCATAAGATGTCAAGTACCACACCAGATGTTGATTTTGCAGTAGATGCAATAAGTGGATATTGATCCAATCCTGGAGAAACATTGGGAAGCAGTTTTAGAACATAAGTGGATGTTCTAGGGATATGATAGCGGCAGCCTCCTTCGGGAGACGGTTATCATTCCAGGCTTCCAAGGCGACCTGGATGACAGAGTGGCTGTCAGACTTATAGTTTTCCCTATGAAGAGGGGCAGTATTTTGGACAGGTGGTCCAAGCGGATACTGAGGGAGGCATGGTGCAGGATACTGATTAATTTCAGTTGAAGATACAGTCTAAGAAGTTTGGATTTGGTGTTCATTTTTGAGCTAGTTCCCATCAGATATCCAGACACATTCTAAGACACGTATTGCTCATTACGGGAGATGGCTTTCTCCGCGAACTTGAGATAAAGAGAGACATAGAAAGAAACATCAGGGCGGATCCACTCACTGAGGCTATTCCTCGAACGCAATAGTTTCGCAAACGGGCTTTGTGAAACTGATTAGTAGAGGAGTTGGGTGTTTGATATCACACGGGCTGTGAGTATGCGACATCGCAATAATTAGCCTTGAGTGCAAGTGGGAGATTGTTGGATATAGTTTCCTCAGAGTCAATTATTGGATCACAGGAACGTGATTGCAATGATTGAGGGATGACCTATGCCGGTAGGACAGTCTTACTCAAGATGATAGTACGCTATCTGGTTTATCTTTATCATCGTGTACTGCTTTAGGTGACCTTACAGGTCACTATTACACGTTGATAGAGCCCTTAGGATTCTTGCTTGATGACCAGCAGTATGATGGCGATCATATACGTGGGAGCTGGCGTCTATAAGCACATCCTTAAAAAGTCCCTAGTCGTGGGAGTATTCGAGACAGGGCATCGATACTCCGGAGTAGACTAGTGTATACAGTAGAGACCCCGATGAGGGGCGGTGGCCGGTCTCACAAGCCACTGGTGTCAGTTGGTTCACCTAAGATGTATACAGGTGCTCATTGGATTATGAGTACACCGGACAGGACTCGCCGGGATCATGCTAGTTGGTATTATACCTAGCGTCAGATAGCAATTCCCTGGTGACATATGTACAGGTTAGTTCATCGACCTGAGATCGTCATTTGTCTCGTGTGAGTTCCCACTGTGCTTTGATTACTACCCTACCACGCTCAAAGGAGTCGTGCAAACAGGTTTTAGTTGGGTACAGTCCCGAGGCACATGGAGGCAGTGAGCGAATCTGCAGGGGTTCGTTTCTCCGGGTATTGGGGGTGAGGTCGCGCTGTGTCTTGGAAAGCCATTACACGAAGTCCTTGGCCAAGGCAGGAGATTTACTGGTAGGTATTCCAGTAGTATCTCAGGGTGTTCTGGACTACACTCCGACAAGACTTATACCGCTATTGGGGGTCTGACTTTTACCAACCTTTAGGCCCGCCATGCGATGCTCATAGACGAACGGACCGGACTGTACGGATATTGTCACTGACAGGCTCAGTAAGGTGTCAGGATGAGTTCGCTCATCGACGTCCCTTTTGGTCAATACCTGGTAGACCGGTACGTATGGCTAATATCTCTGACGTGCTAGTGGTTAAATCCACAACCAAGGTGTTGACGAGTCTTTAGAGTCCCCAACAGACAGTTTCTCAAGTTTCGGGCGAAACGCTGTAAAGGCCGTATGGAGATATGGCAGGGTTCGATCTTATACGTGCGGTATTGCACGGATCATGATTGGACGGATAATAGTAGCGGGCTTTGGTTTAAGCCGGATCCTAGTATTGTACAGTGTAGATTTTGTCACATTGCATTTGTATTCGGTCGGAATACAAATGCGCGTATGTATATACGGTCGTGGGGTTTTCCTGTAATTTATTACGGGATCGTTTTTCCGAAGTTGCCTGTTTGCATTCCGTTTCGGCCAGTTTTCTTTTGTTCCTTCATGGCCGGATTTTTCTGATGAAGGGGCTAATTTGCAAATGTGCAAATTAGCAATTGTGGAGGGGGTTTATTGTGATATGCGGTTCACGTTTAATCTAGCATCTTTAGATGCTTTTCTTTTTCTATCATGGTTTGCATTAATGAGATGTGAAATTATTTGGCTTTGGTGTGACATTAATTCCTCATTTTCATCACTTTTTCCTTAGCCTCACCCTTGCCTTTTCCTACACTCACCTCCCTTGTATTTTCCCTCCACCATTTTTGTATTAGCCGACCACCATTTTGGAGAGAGAGAGAGAGAGATATATATTTTGGATGTGATGATTTTGGTTCATATTTCATCGCAAAAGGAAAAAAATCCTCAAGCTCATTCTTCTTACTCTTTTTCTCCACCTCCATTACGGCAACTTCATACCCCCCATGAGACAAATGATTCTACACTTAATCTACAGTATTCTTGGACACGTTGACTCGCCAACTTCGTGCCCGAGTTGCCTCGGTCCAGAGGTGGGAGCCCGTAAAAGAATCCGGCGATGTGATGCCCGTTCCGACGAGGAGCTGAAGACCGGAGATTCCGCGAGAAGATCGGAGTGGAGGCCGAAGACCGAAGGACACGGATCGCTCGGTATAGCTTTCTACACATTCTCTAGTTTGCTAGGATTAGGTTAATAGCCCGATCCGGGTTTTATAGTGCGCGGTAGTGCCGGTTTTCTAGTTTTGAAAAAGTTTCGTTTGCGCATTTTGGCCTCGGAATGACGGCCGGGGCGCTGTCGTGCACTTACAGCTATTAGAGGTGGACAGGCCCGAGTGTTCATGTTGACACCTCAGGATGCACAGGCATCCAATGCCGTCGTGACAGGTACTCTGCCAGTATGTTCTTTTGATGCATGGGTATTATTTGATCCAGGCTCCACACATTCCTATGTATCCACATACTTTGCACCGAGGTTGGGCCGGGAGCCTTCTCTGTTAGATCAGCCGCTTGTTGTTATTACTCCGCGTAGGCAAGTCGTTTGTTGCTCGTTTTGTGTACCGATCGTGTCCTGTTCGTATCGGGGAGAGGGATTCTTCAGTTGATTTGATTCTCCTCGATATGCTTGACTTCGACGTCTTCTTGGTATGGACTGGCTAGCCACCTGTTATTCATCTGTGGACTGCCATGAAAACGCAGTCAGATTCAGCTTTCCTGGTGAGCCGGTTCTTGTTATTCAGGGAGATCGTAGCGCTACCCTTCCCAGCTTGATTTCTTCTCTTTGCGCTGGTCAGCTCTTGAGGAAAGGGTGTCAGGGATTCTTAGCCTATGTTTATGATACTAGCGCCACAGACGTTCCGTTGGACCAGGTCCCTGTTGTGAGAGAGTTTCCTGATGTATTCCCTGACGAGCTGCCTGGTCTGCCACTAGAGCGCGAGATTGAGTTCTGCATCGACTTGATCCCCGGCACGGGCCCTATCTCTATACCGCCTTATCGGATGGCCCCGGCGGATCTCAGGGAGCTGAAGGATCAGTTACTGGACTTGCTGGACAAAGGCCTTATCCGACCGAGTGTATCACCTTGGGGTGCTCCCGTCCTGTTTGATAAGAAGAAGGACGGCAGTATGCGCTTATGCATTGATTATCGTCAGCTGAACCGGGTTACTATGCGGAATAGATATCCCCTATCCCGCATTGACGACTTATTCGATCAGCTCCAGGGTGCAGGGTTTTTCCCGAAGGTTGATTTAGGGTCAGGTTATCACCAGTTGCGGCTTCGGAAAGAAGATATTCCGATGACCGCTTTCTGTACTCGATATGGTCATTATGAGTTCTTGGTGATGTCGTTCGGGCTCACCAATGCCCGGCAACATTTATGGACTTGATGAACCGTGTATTGAGGCCGTATCTCGATCAGTTCATCCTTGTGTTCATTGACGACATCTTCGTTTATTCTTGGAGCCGGGAGGAGCATGAGCAGCACTTGCGTATCACATTGCAGACTTTGAGCGAGCATCAGTTGTTCGCCAAATTTTCCAAGTGCGCATTCTGGTTAGACAGTGTCGACTTCTTGGGTCATGTGGTGACGAGAGATGGTGTTTGTGTGGACCCGAAGAAGATCGAGGCAGTGCAGCGTTGGCCCAGACTGGTATCAGTTACAGAGGTTCACAGCTTTCTAAGTCTGGCCGGCTATTATCGATGTTTTGTCCAGGATTTCTCCCGTATTGCTGCACCGTTGACCGGGTTGACCCGGAAAGGGGTTCCTTTCGATTGGACCAAGGCATGTAAGGATAGTTTCCAGCAGTTGAAGACTTGTCTGACTACTGCACCAGTGTTATCATTGCCTTCAGGATCGGGCGGTTTTGTGGTGTATTGTGATGCTTCTCGAGTGGGGCTGGGCTGTGTATTGATGCAGCATGACTAAGTTATCGTGTATGCTTCTCGGCAGTTGAGGAAACACGAACAGAACTACCGTACTCATGATTTAGAAATGGATGCAGTGGTATTTGCACTTAAGATCTGGAGACATTACCTATACGGCGAGTCGTGCCAGATATTCATTGACCATAAGAGCTTGAAGTATATCTTTCAGCAGCGAGATCGGAATCTGAGATAGCGCCGTTGGATGGTGTTGGTGAAAGATTATGACTGCGAGATTCTATACCATCCGGGTAAGGCGAATGTGGTGGCAGATGCTTTGAGTAGGAGGCCCGGAGGTAGCTTATCTTGTTTGAGCGCAGTACAGATGCAGTCGACGGCGGATTGGCAGGTGTTATATGACAGCAGAGTGCAGTTCGAGTTTACTCCTACAGGGGGACAGCTGGCCCATTTCAGAGCACGCCTGATTGAAACGATTTCGGATGTGTAGTTGGAAAATTGTATATAAATCATAACCAAAAATATTTTGACCGTAATCAATAATGGTGTTGAATATAGCGCGTTAGTAAGTGCGGATCGTCCACAGGGAAAGTGTAATCATTCGTGTTTCGAATTAGATGAGTTGAAACTTTAAAGAAAAGAAAAGAAACAATTCATGATTTGTAAATTGAATTTCAAGAATTACAAAAATCTAGTCTAAATCAAGAAACGATAAAATCAAGAATTGAGAATTTATGATGATTTCCAAATCAAATATCAAGAATCGAAGTGAGGCTCATAGGAATCGATCGGATCTATAGATGTGATGAAATCTAGCGATTACGTATTCTTATCCATCGATGAATTGATACTAGATCGATGATGATCAACGAGAATTAGGGATTTCTTGTGAAACTAGGGTTTCATCATCTATCCCTTGTTCCTTCGTCGATATCATTCATATTCTAGCCTCTAGTAAATTCAAGAATCGATCGTGGATCCCTAATTTCGAGCGATCACAATCAAGAAAGCATCGCAACGAAACTAGGTCGTCGATTCTTCAATTTGCTAGGGTTTACAAAACTCGTAGGACTTAAGAATCATTTTAAGATTTGTTACATCATCATTCTATTGATCGTCTCGACTCCTTTACGAGCGGAGTTTTACTCAAACATCACAACAAGAACTACAATCACAAATTGAGATCGATTCATGATGCAAGAATTTAAAGAAAGCAAGATTCAAGAATTTCACCTTTTATTTATCAACAATTCCTTTACAATTTGCTAAAGAACTACAAGAGGAATGAACTCGATCGTCGATTTGGCTTTGCTTGTCTCCTTGAGTTGCGGATCGGCTTGGATCACTTGCTCGATTGAAGATCGGCTCTTCTCCTAAAAGGTTTAAGGCTTCTCGCTTGATTTGGTACTCGGGATCTTGAATTTGGCTTTGGATTTTGAATTAGGGTTAGGGTTTTGAGGCACAAGTTGTGTCACTCAACTTGTGGGTGGAAGATGAAAAGAGAAATTCTTGAACAAGCTCAACCCTAGATCTAGGTTCCCTTTTATAAGCCTCACAACCCTAGATCTAGGATTTCAAATTTCAAATTTCCCTCCAAAAGTTTGTTAAAGAGAGCCTTCTAGAAATAGTTTGTTAGGCCGAGCCTTCTAGATGAAGCCACGTGGAGTTTCTGGGGAGTTCTTGAAGCTTGGGCCGTTATTGGAGACACGCGGAGAAAATTTGAGGGCTTGCTGACGTCACCAAGCCGCGGATCCGCGGCGCAAGCCGGCTCCGGCCGCGGATCTGCGGCTCATTTGAAGCCTTGGGGCTTGAGCACTTCTGGTGTTTCTTGGGCTGACATTTGGGCCTTTATAAAATATATGAAATCTCATTTGGCTTTCTGTATCATTACCAAATCTCAAATCTTGGAGTTGGTGTATTTTTGATCAGCTCTTTTCCCAATTTTGGTTTTGTTCCTGCAATTTCCTGCATAATTTCTCGAGACAAGAGTTGCGCTATACAAGAATGATGCGATGCCATGATAAACAGTCAATTTCCCTAAAATGCCGGTTTTAATATACAGTACAGGTAATTCAGTATTATACAGGTGATTTGCTAATATGTGCAATATGAATACTGAACACCTCTAGATGAATGCAAAAGATAGGGAAATTGACGTGTTAAAAATGCAGTATTTTCGACTGATCAAATTCCCCCAAACTCATTTTCGGTCGTCTCGAGTGAACTGTTTTATTAAAAGGAGAAGGAGAAAATAAATAAAGAGAAAAACTAACTAGCACACTTTCATTGGCAACACGATTGCACTGAGCACGTGCAACAAGCCTTTAAACCTCTATGTGTCCCTAGTAGGAGGAGTGTTGTCTCCTGAGGGTTTTCAGCCGATTGCACCCACAAAATCCAATAATAAAAGGAAGACCGTGAATATTACATTTAAAGAAAAGAATTGTAAAAGAAAAGCTTTGAAAATTAGGGTTTCCAACTAAGCTAGCTTTTAGGTTGTCATAAGCCCTATCTTAATAGTCATGAAAAGATGTCAGAAATCACATAACCCCTCAATAAAACATCGTCTTATTCTTCATTCCTATTTTTCTTCCAAACATCGATCATATAACCCTACGTGTGTGTAATATACATCCCTACACCCGGAGAATTCAATTCAAGCTATCATACTCTTGTCCATCTGCCTCGGTACTTTTTAATTAATGAATATTTAGATGAAATTACTCACACACTTTCATGCGACCGTTAATACTTCTTGAGGTACTAACCGACCGATTACTCATGTGCTTACTTATTTGGTGTTTTTCCTCGTCTTCCACCACCTAAGGCTTGGCAGTGACTCCCAGACCAGTTGGCCTTAGGGCACTAGGTGAAGAGGACCCTCGCTATATTTTTTTATTGCTGCCTTAGCGATAACAAAACCAGTGATCATTTTTCTGCACCATTTTATATTTTATTCATTTTTTTTCTTTATTTCCTTCATACTTTGGCTTTTAGACAAGAACATTTCAAGGTATCCTCTACTATCCCGAGCTTCAAGACGTGTGTAAGTGCGAATAGCAGGGTATCAACATTCAAAATGTTTGGCTTCCAGAATAGAAACTATTTTTCAGAATTATTTTTATCCTAAGATTAGTGACTTCCATCATCTTACTAACCCTTGGGACAACGGATCATAACTACTTATTACTAGTTCGTATAAGAAAACTTCTAATTTTCTTGGTTTTCTTAAATTTTTCCAAACTTTTGGATGTAATTTTTCACTATCTAATATTTTATTATCTTATTTATGTACAAAATATTTTTATTTTTTTGAAAATTTTTAAATTTTTATAGGTTTTCAAAAATGTTTTGTGCTTATGCAAAGTGATATGCAAATGATGCGTAAATAAGCACAAATCTCCCCCAAACTTGTTTTCAACAGCGTCCTCACTGTTGCCATCTGCTAGATCTCAAAAACCTGTACGCCTGGGAGGAAATTTATTAATGGGGGCAAAATATTTAAGTGAAAATCCTCCCCCAAACTTATTTTTGGCTCATCACTTTGTAAAAAATTTCATTTCAAGAGCCAGATTATACCCCCCCAAACTTGAGTTAAACAATGTTAAGCTTTTGAAAATCACAAGAGGGGGTCAAGAATCATTGGTCGATGCCAAGCTTTGCAAAGACCGAAAGTCAACACCAATCATTCGAAAATTTTATCAATGTAGTGCTCAAGTTGGTGGAAGAAGAAGTGGGGAAAGGGTAAGTGGTGGAATAGAATGTGTGTGCGTCTCATTTTGGAGAGACGATGCAGTGATTGTGATGGATTACTCGCATTCTTTTTACAGTTCAGAAGAAGGGGTGGAGGTTCAATTTCATTGATTGGGAGATAATTCATCTCAACACCCGTGTCATTTAAAAATGTGAGTTCTTCAGCGAAGATTTCCTCAAAAGTTCCATCAATACCCCGGAGAATAATGTCATCACAAAGCGCCGGGTGATCTTCAGACTCTAACAACGTTTCATAATCAGTGTTAGTTGTTGACCCGGACAACTCAGTGGAAGAGTCCGTATGTGTATGATACATAGTTGGGTCAAACAACAACGTATGAAAAGAGTCTAGATCAGTATCATGAGACTGATCAAATTCGCTGCTGTCGACATCCATTAAGTCGACAGAACGGACCTGATCAGTAGGTTCGGAGGGTACACTTCCCAATTTGTAAATGTTCAGCTCTATTGACCTATTCCCGAAGGATAGGGTCATAGAACCATTATGACAGTTGATGATAGCGTTGGAAGTGGCAAAAAAGGGGCAACCTAAAATCACCGGAATTTGATTCCGTGGGTTCTTTACAGGCTTTGGATCAAGTACAATAATGTCCACAGGGAATACAAATTCCCCGATTTTTATTAACCCATCCTCCAGTTCACCCCTAGATTTGGTGATTGATCGGTAAGCCATCTGGAGAGTTATGCTCGAGGGCTTTAACACTCCGATACCTAGTTGCTCGTAAACCGAATATGGAAGCAAGTTAACACTAGCGCCAAGGTCTAGTAGAGCACGGTTGATGTGTTTTTCCCCAATAGAAATAGAAATAGTAGGACAGCCAGGGTCCTTACGTTTCCGTGGTACTTGTTGGGGGAAAGCCGTGTCTACAGTTTTTGACATGAATATCTTCTTGGGCACTTGAGTCTTCCTCTTTCTAGTGCACAAGTTCTCAAGAGTTTTCGCATAGGACGGAACTTGTTGGATGGCATCTAGGAGAGGGATGTTGATGTTAACTTGCTTAAACATGTCCATAATCTTCTCCATATGTGGACTCGATTTGTTAGCCCATAACCGATTAGGATAAGGTGCTTTAGCAATATGCGCTGTGTAAGTGCACGGTGGCGCCCCGGACGTCAATCCGACGGCCAAATGCGGAAGCGGTGATAAACTTTAATTTTGCGAACTTAGCAAACCGGCACCACCGCGCACTAAACCCCGGATCGGGCCATTAAACTAGATCTAGTAAACAACAAGATGGGAAGAGATATACCGAGTGATCCGAGTCCTCCGGTCTTCTCGTCGTCGTCCCGATCTCCCGCGGAAAATCCGGTCGTCGCCTCCTCGCCGGAAGGGCACCACATTGCCTGCGTCTTTTACGGGCTCCCACCTCTATACCGAGGCAACTCGGGCGCGAAGTTGGCTGCCCGACGCGTCCAAGATTTGCTGTAGAATAGTGTAGCAAGCGGGTCTCTTTGGGGTTTATGAGGTTGCCAAGTTGGAGGAATTTGTGGACAAGAATTTTCCATGGATGCTTAAGGAAAAATGGAGCATCCATAGATCATTGAGCTCGGCCAGCCCCTGTTGGTGCTCACTAGAAAAAAGAATGAAACAAGCTCCCTCTCTCTTCTGTGAATGAAAAATGTGAATGAATTAATACCAAAAGCAAATCAATTCCTTCACAGCACGCATCAAATGGAAGGGGTCCACCAAAAAAAAACATGAAAGAAATAATCCATTCACAAATTAAAACCACACTCCAAGCCCAAACAGTGGCCGCCCCCCCCCCCATTCAAGTGGGTGAAGGAAAAGGAATTAATGAAGATAAGGTCACAAATCCACATCAAACCCATACCCTCTCAAATCACAATTAATGCAAGTGATGGTGGAAAAGATAAAATGCCATCATAATCTCTCATCTCACAAATAAACCCTCCACAAAATGTTATTCGCAAACTGCAAATAACACCCTCCAACGAAAAGTCCGGCCGTGAAGGAACAATGAAAAAATCGGCCGGAACGGAATGCAAACTGGCAACCCCAGAAAACTGGTCCTATAATAAATTACAGGAAAACCCCGATACTGTGCATACACACCCGCATCTGTATTCCGTCCGGATACAAATGCAAAGAGACAAAACTACACTATCAAATACCAAGATCCGGCTTAAGCTAAAGCCGGCTAGTAAAAACTGTCCGATCACGATCTGTGCAATACCGCACGTATCTGATCGAACCCTGCCATATCTCCATTCGGCCTCTACAGCGTTTCGCCCGAAAGCTTGAGTAACTGAATGTGTGGTGGACTCTAAAGACTCGTCAATACAATGGCTGTGGATTTAACCACTAGCACGTCAGAGGTATAAGCCAATACGTAACGGGCCACCAGCTATTGACTAAAAGGGACGTCGATGAGCGAACTCATCCTGACACCCTACTGAGCCTGTCAGTGACAATATCCATACAGTCCGGTCCGTTCGTCTATGAGCATCGCATGTCGGGCCTAGGGGGTTGGTAAAAGTCAGTCCCCCAAAAGCGGTACAAGTCGTGTCGGAGTGTAGCCCAGAACACCCTGAGATACTACTGGAATACCTACCAGTAAATCTCCTGCCTTGGCCAAGGACTTCGTGTAATGGCTCTCCTAGACACAGCGCGACCTCACCCCCAATACCGGGAGAGACGAACCCCCGAAGATCCGCTCACTGCCTCCATGTGGCTCGGAACTGTACCCAACTAAAACCTGTTTGCACGACTCCTTTGAGCCGTGGTAGGGTAGTAATCAAAGCACAGTGGGAACTCACACGAGACAAATGACGATCCCCAGGTCGATGAACTAACCTGTACACATGTCACCTGGGAACTGCTATCTGACATCAGGTATAAGACCAACTAGCAGGTTCCCGGCGAGTCCTGTCCGGTGTACTCATAACCCAATGAGCACCTGTATACATCTTAGGTGAACCAACTGACACCAGTGGCTTATGAGACCGGCTACCGCCCTTCGTCGGGGTCTCGACTGTATACACTAGTCTACTCTGGAGAATCGATGCCCTGTCTCGAAACTCCCACGACTAGGGACCATTTAAGGATGTTCTTATAGACTACCAGCTCCCACGTATTTGATCGCCCTCATACTGCTGGTCGTCAAGCAAGAATACAAGGGGCTCTATCAACGTGTAATAGCGACCTGTAAGGTCACCTGAAGCAGTACACGATGATAAAGGTAAACCAGATAGCATACTATCATCTCGAGTAAGACTGTCCTACCGGGATAGGTCCTCCCTCAATCATTGCAATCACGTGCCTGTGATCCAATAATTGACTCTGAGGACACTATCTCCAACAATCTCCCACTTGCACTCAAGGCTAATTATTGCGATGTCGCATACTCACAGCCCGTGTGATACCGAACACCCAACTCCTCTACTAGTCAGTCGCACAAAACCTGTTTGCGAAACTATTGCGTTCGAGGAATAGCCTCAGTGAGTGGATCCGCCTTGAAGTTTCTTTCTATGTCTCTCTATATCTCAAGTTCGCGGAGAAAGCCATCTCCCGAAATGAGCAATACCTGTCTTAGAATGTCTGGATGTCTGATGGGACCGAGCTCATAAATGAACTCCAAATCCAAACTTCTTAGACTGTATCGTCAACTGAACTTAATCAGTATCCTGCGCCATGCCACCCTCAGTATTGCCTTGGACCACCTGTCCAAAATACTGCCCCTCGTCAGAAGGAAAAAATATAACTCTGACAACCTCCTTGTCGTCCATGTCACCTTGGAAGCCTGGAGTGATAACCGTCTCCTAAAGGAGGCAGCCGTTATCATATCCCTAGAACATTCACTTATGTTCTACAACTGCTTCCGACTGTTCCTCCAGGATTGGATCAATATCAACTTATTGCATCTAGTGCAAGAACAACATCTGGTGTGGTACTTGACATCTGATGATTGACTCAATTGCCTAAGCAAGTGATCTGCCAATCATGCGCATCCCTCTCTACTTTAGTCTATAAGACACCTTTAGAGAGGGTGACTCCATTACCTGCAGGTACACTACCGTGCCAGGAGTCGTCCATTCTAAATACTCATAGAATGCTGTCAAGGTACCCAGATTAGGAAACCACCCAAATCTAGATCTACAACCATAGATCTAGTAACCAGTATGTCTTATATAATGTCCAAGTCCCATGTGGAGAAAACACCGTGTGACGACCAAAGTATAACCGATCGTAGTATAGGAATATCACTTCCTACTACCTTCTCAACAGATCCATCCCCTATTCTGATGACGTCAACCCTATGACTGTCACATCAAAAACAGATGATCTATCTCCGCTATATCTGCTTTAGTCTATATATAGACATAAGCCTGATGTCCACCAATGCTTCCGCTGCTCCCACTGACTACGACAACCTTCTGGCAGAGTCATATAGACGTGCACTTCTAAAGCTAGTTTAGAACGACGCTATACTCATCCTCCCACCGGGTCTCGCAGCCTGGAACAACAGCAATGGCAAGTGTGGGTAAACAAGAACTTCCCTGTCACCGTCCTTGAGGCTACCGGAGTACCTCTCGGGTGCCTGAAGTTACCCACCTTATCTGCGGAGTGGCCAATGGATTGTCAAAACAGATTGAATCTTTAGATTCCTTATCAAATCTTCAGTAATCGTTTGCGGTTCTGGAATCACTTCCAGTTCTACCATACTCCCACTACTGTTTTTGAAAAAAAACCATTTTTAATAAAACTGTGGCGAGTCTAGAACAATACTTCTATTGATCTGCCAGATGGTAGAAAGTCAACCCTCGTCATAGCCTGGGTCAACCCACAAACAGCCATTACAGAAACGTGCCTTGAGTTATCCAGAGTCTGGTTTTAATCATAAGCCGGACAACTCCCCGTACCTTAACAATGTTAAGATATGAACTGTACTATATCCAATATAGAACCAGAGGCACTGATTTAATTGAAACAGATTCAAATCATGCAGCTGTCTCCAGTGCATGTCAACAAAATGGAGAGAGGCCGATCAGCGTTACTCAACTTAGGAATGCTTCCAATTATGAGTAACCTGAAAAGAGAAGCAATTTCTCTTTATCTTTACCATCAACTGAATACCATACACAAGTATCTACATCTTCGATCACTTTGAAGAATCCCGATACTTGCTACACTTGGTTCTCCACTCTATTCAAATACCTATAACTCCTCAAAACTTAGACCCTGTGTTTCTACGAAACACATGTCTAAGAACTAGAGAAGTTAAAAGTAAACAGAATATAGTATGAGGACCAACCCCTCTGTCCTAATGGACACTGGACAACGTACAATACTCTGTATAAGTCCGCCGAGTCTAACAACTCTTTCACTGTGTGTCGTAGGTTGAATACTGTTCTTATGGTTAAGAAGAATTACACCGCTGTTTAATGCTCCTTACCTAACCATCGACTGATATAGGTAAATGTCATCGACATAATATCAAAAGGTATATCTCACTCTATGAAAATAGACGTACAGATATATCAATTTGAAATTGGTGCACAACAGCGGATATTCAAAACCAAATATTTGCCGACCGGCAAACAGCCCAGATGATCTCCTCAAATATCACCGATTACAACGAATCCCGATATAATGAGGATGATCACCCTATTCCCAATAACTTACTCCCACTCATCATCTGTAAAAACCATACAGATGTGAGAATCATACCTGGTAAATACATACCTTGGAGCAAGTGTTAATTGGGAAATCAGTTTTCTTTTAACAGTACACAGTGAAACTGAAACATTGAAATGTTTCGATGGGGTATCCCGGTATTCCTAGTAATGCCTCTTCCATTATCCAGATTCACAACTGTAACCGTATAATTCTTTGCCACCTCTCCAAATCCCTTTATATGTCTTTAGTCATTTCCTTCTGCACACCCATTTAGGCCAATTGGTTTTCTTCCTTCTCTGCCGTTCGGCACCAGCCTATGGCTTGGAAGAAGACTATCCAATAAGCATAATGGGTGTACTGTCCTAATCCAAGGAGCACTCGCAATGCGAGAGAAAGTGAAGATAAAAGACAACCGAATAAACCTTATTCCTATTTCTCCTAGACCAGAATCCATCCCCGAACTGGAACAAGTTCCTTTCGAGTTCGTATATAATCATACGATGGAGTATCCAGTAAACTGTGGATCTTCGTAGTGATACGGAGTGTTCTGGAGAAATACAAAGGTGATTTAGGATTGGCGAAGAAATACTTGGTTTGGTCGTGAATATCAGTCGCAATCTACTTTGCCCTCTTACTAATCCCTTGCTTTGTCTTAATCTTAATACCTTCTGCACACCGTTTAGGCTAATTGGTTTTCTTCATTCCCTACCGGTCGGCACCAGCCTAAGGTTTGGAAGAAGACTATCCAATTTGCGTAATAGGTGTACTATCTCCTAAACTAAGGAGTACTCGTAACTTGAGAGAAGGCAAAAAGGAAAAGACAACTGAATAATCCTATCCGTTTTCTCCAGAACCGGAAACCATCCTCGAATTCCTTCGAATTCGTATCTAACCATACGATGGTTTTGTCCAATGGAAGTGGACGTTCGCAGTATTACGGGGTGTCCTGGAGAAAAGGGTAAAAGTAGGAGTGGCAATGAGGTCTGCAACTCTGACAATCCAAAAGCCAGTGTTTAAGAAGGTTCGGTCAACTTGGTCACTGAGTCATAGTCTAGGGTCGGGTCAATGGTCGCTGCCAAAGAGAGAGAGAAAAGAAACACTCAGCGTGTACTCTAACCTAGATCAGAATGGTTACCAATTTATCTAATCTGGAAACCTCCCACTGTACCTCAAATTCTCCTCCAAACCTGAAAGAAGAATTAGTCGGGGTCACCCGAGGAGTAAACCAACTCATCAGTGGGAATCGGGATCCAACTATCATCGCATGATAACGTGACGTAATCCGCTCACGGTATCACCCTCCAGAAGGTATGCGCATATCTGGCAAGTTTCAGTTCTTTTGAAACTCCCGATGTGGATTTTTACCCCATGCTCTTATGACCTTGACTAAGGCCAACAAATCATAAGTCACATGTCAAGTTCTACCCGTCATTGTCCAGGTTGATTTGAACCCACCCGTACAAGCCCTTGACTAGGGCCAATAAGGCTATACGACTGTCCCAAACCAACGCATCTATCTATGCAGCATATGAATACCCAATAGCTACCAAACACTGTGCCTTGACTATGGCTAACAAACACAGCTTGAATACTATTGACTACCCATATGAAACGACGGAGGGCTACGAATGGTTTCTGGCGAAAACCTTTAACGTAATGAACTTGATATCGTTGAAGGAACGGATAGCTTTTTAGAAAATATAGTGACGAAAACCTTTACTAAAGAGGTCACTCCCGGTGAAGGGATCTCGGCTCTTTCCCCGTAGAATGGGGTGCAGGATATTCCAAATGAATACCACGATGCAAAGCAAAAGTAATCGGCTATAGTGAAGTTAATGCCCTGACGCAAACTTCTGTCCAAGGGGTCACTCCCGGTGAAGGGATCTCAGCCCTTGCCTCGTCGACTGAGGAGCAGGATATTCCAAATGAATACCACGATGCAAAACAAAAGTGAACGTCCTTGCAATAACAGCTTTTTGAAAAGTGTTCCAACAACATCATATTAGGTATGTTTAACTTGCATTGATCCGAATCAATGCAGTACCATCAATTGATCACACCACAAAGAACGAAAATATACTGACGTACGTATATGCCATCCGCATTCGTCACTGGGTCCCGTCATTACCCGTTAGGTTAGCTAACTAACGGCAGAGCGGGGACTGGACTAGCGCGGATGAAAAACATATACAACATCTACTAATATATATACCAATATATAGTATTTCGCTCAAGGCGTGAATAAAATGCAACATCACAGAAATGTACAGCATCACAGAACAATACACATATCTGGGATCCCCGGGTTTCACAGAGCCACTACTGAAACCCGACGTTCCCCTGGTCGTGTGGATAGCCTGTGCAATGAAATCCTATACCCCCTACGAGTGCGGCGAATAGCCAGCCAATCCTGGAGTAAAGCCCCTCCGTCTCAATGCCATGAGATGCGGGCTTGTTGCCCTCCAGAACCCGGCTATCCGTGCACCCCACCGCGGGGCAAACCTAGTACAGAAAGTAAAATATACATACACTGGGTACATCGACCGCAACCTGGTCGTGCCCCAAAATAATAATACAAACAGGCAGTTACGGCAGTCCACATGTCGGACGCTCGCCCCGCAATATCAAATGTACATAATACAACAGAAACTGTACTAGCATTGCATCCAGGCTATCCCCCACGACCGATCCGCAACATCACAGCAAAATCACAAAACATCAACGTGAAAGTCACGTTCGCAAATCCGTCCAACCGGGCTATAGCAGTTAGACCGGATTTACCGATCGAGTGACATTCACGGTCGCAGATATAATGTAAATACTGTGAAATAATGTGTTTAAAATATCCGATCAATCAAATATTAACAAGTGGGCCCCCAAGCAATACTGTAGCACTCACAGAAAATCTGGGCCCAATATTAATATTCCAAAACCCCTAATTACAGCCCAGAAGCACACTGGAGAATTTCGAAGCAATGATCCCACCAACCTGCGGCGGAACCGCGGCAACAAGGGGGGTTTTGCCGCGGTTCCGCGCTCGAGCTGAGTGATCATAGTCTCGAATTTTCCCAGAGTTCTTAGAACTCCCTGCACATCATTCTGAGACAATCTGAAAAATTTTTGGACACCAAAATATTTTAACAGAAAACTGATGTGAACTAAAATTGGGTTTTTGGAATTTTGGTTGATCGGAACTGAAAAACACATCAAACATAGCTAGACGAAGTTAATGGCGAGTCTTTGATACCACTGTAAGTGCACGGCGGCGCCCCGGACGTCAATCCGACGGCCAAATGCGGAAGCGGTGATAAACTTTAATTTTGCGAACTTAGCAAACCGGCACCACCGCGCACTAAACCCCGGATCGGGCCATTAAACTAGATCTAGTAAACAACAAGATGGGAAGAGATATACCGAGTGATCCGAGTCCTCCGGTCTTCTCGTCGTCGTCCCGATCTCCCGCGGAAAATCCGGTCGTCGCCTCCTCGCCGGAAAGGCACCACATTGCCTGCGTCTTTTACGGGCTCCCACCTCTATACCGAGGCAACTCGGGCGCGAAGTTGGCTGCCCGACGCGTCCAAGATTTGCTGTAGAATAGTGTAGCAAGCGGGTCTCTTTGGGGTTTATGAGGTTGCCAAGTTGGAGGAATTTGTGGACAAGAATTTTCCATGGATGCTTAAGGAAAAATGGAGCATCCATAGATCATTGAGCTCGGCCAGCCCCTGTTGGTGCTCACTAGAAAAAAGAATGAAACAAGCTCCCTCTCTTCTGTGAATGAAAAATGTGAATGAATTAATACCAAAAGCAAATCAATTCCTTCACAGCACACATCAAATGGAAGGGGTCCACCAAAAAAAAAACATGAAAGAAATAATCCATTCAAAAATTAAAACCACACTCCAAGCCCAAACAGTGGCCGGCCCCCCCCATTCAAGTGGGTGAAGGAAAAGGAATTAATGAAGATAATGTCACAAATCCACATCAAACCCATACCCTCTCAAATCACAATTAATGCAAGTGATGGTGGAAAAGATAAAATGCCATCATAATCTCTCATCTCACAATAAACCCTCCACAAAATGTTATTTGCAAACTGCAAATAACACCCTTCAACGAAAAGTCCGGCCGTGAAGGAACAATGAAAAAATCGGCCGGAACGGAATGCAAACTGGCAACCCCAGAAAACTGGTCCCATAATAAATTATAGGAAAACCCCGATACTGTGCATACACACCCGCATCTGTATTCCGTCCGGATACAAATGCAAAGAGACAAAACTACACTATCAAATACCAAGATCCGGCTTAAGCCAAAGCCAGCTAGTAAAAACTGTCCGATCACGATCTGTGCAATACCGCACGTATCTGATCGAACCCTGCCATATCTCCATACGGCCTCTACAGCGTTTCGCCCGAAAGCTTGAGTAACTGAATGTGTGGTGGACTCTAAAGACTCGTCAATACAATGGCTGTGGATTTAACCACTAGCACGTCAGAGGTATAAGCCAATACGTAACGGGCCACCAGCTATTGACTAAAAGGGACGTCGATGAGCGAACTCATCCTGACACCCTACTGAGCCTGTCAGTGACAATATCCGTACAGTCCGGTCCGTTCGTCTATGAGCATCGCATGTCGGGCCTAGGGGGTTGGTAAAAGTCAGACCCCCAAAAGCGGTACAAGTCGTGTCAGAGTGTAGCCCAGAACACCCTGAGATACTACTGGAATACCTACCAGTAAATCTCCTGCCTTGGCCAAGGACTTCGTGTAATGGCTCTCCTAGACACAGCGCGACCTCACCACCAATACCGGGAGAGACGAACCCCCGAAGATCCGCTCACTGCCTCCATGTGGCTCGGGACTGTACCCAACTAAAACCTGTTTGCACGACTCCTTTGAGCCGTGGTAGGGTAGTAATCAAAGCACAGTGGGAACTCACACGAGACAAATGACGATCCCCAGGTCGATGAACTAACCTGTACACATGTCACCTGGGAACTGCTATCTGACATCAGGTATAAGACCAACTAGCAGGTTCCCGGCGAGTCCTGTCCGGTGTACTCATAACCCAATGAGCACCTGTATACATCTTAGGTGAACCAACTGACACCAGTGGCTTGTGAGACCGGCCACCGCACCTCGTCGGGGTCTCAACTGTATACACTAGTCTACTCTGGAGAATCGATGCCCTGTCTCGAAACTCCCACGACTAGGGACCATTTAAGGATGTGCTTATAGACTACCAGCTCCCACGTATATGATCGCCCTCATACTGCTGGTCGTCAAGCAGGAATCCAAGGGGCTCTATCAACGTGTAATAGCGACCTGTAAGGTCACCTGAAGCAGTACACGATGATAAAGGTAAACCAGATAGCATACTATCATCTCGAGTAAGACTGTCCTACCGGGATAGGTCCTCCCTCAATCATTGCAATCACGTGCCTGTGATCCAATAATTGACTCTGAGGGCACTATCTCCAACACGCTGGGTCCATCATAAGAGAAGGAAGTGTGTGTGGACCCGATCCCAGAATAGAAGTGGGGATCGTCCGTGGAGAACTAGAAGAGGTGGACTGAGGTGGTGAGCCTTGTGGGAAACGAAGAATAGGCTCGCAAGAAGGTGGTAGGGTAGAAGAACTGGAGTCAGAATTAGAAGTAGAAGTGGAAGGAAAGGTTTCAGCCGGGGTATCATTGATAGATTTTTCAGTGTCATCAATCTTTTCCCCAACGTGATTGTCAAGCACTCTTCCAGATCTCAACGTGGTGATTTCATCCACATGATGTGAATAGCCAGGATTGGGAAAAGGTTGTGCCGGAAGTTTCCCTTTCTCTCTTGCACTCATTTCGGCTTTTAGTTGTGCAATTTGTGCTTCCATCGATTTGATATTCTCATTTTGAGAGACAATGATCTTCATCACATTCTCGACGGAAGATTGCAAACTTGCCGTCCCTTGGATGGATTGTTTCATGAAAGTATCCAAGGTTTGTGCTAGTGCAGAGGTATTATCTGTACCGGTCAATTGCAAAGAGTTTTCATCTGGTGCAAAAGTGTTGGCCAGATTTTGGAAGTTTTGTGCTTGGAAAGGGTGCTGACTCAATGGAAGTGGTTGCTGCTGTGGTGGAGGAACCCTTTGGAAATTGTTTTGGGTTGGAACCGTGTTTTCAGATTGTGATTGGTTCCAAGCAAAGTTAGGGTGATTCCTCCAACCCTGATTATATGTGGAAGAATAAGGATCGTTTCTAGGTCTTTGAAATGCGGCATTGGTATGCTCATGACCTTGAAACGGACATTCTTCCGTCAAGTGAGAAGGATCAGAACAGATCCATATACAGTTTTGGAGAGTGACATTTGATTTAGGGCGGCAGCTAAAAATTTGTTTTCCATAGCGTCGAATTTCTTGTGTAAAGCTGAAATTTCAGCTCTAACTCCTATGGAAACATCCGATTGGTTATTGCTCCTCCTAGATGATTGACTCACACCCACCCACCGTAATGATTTTTCAGCGAAATCTTCTAAAAATTTCCAGGCTTACCCATCATCTTTGGTCATGAAATTGCCTTGACACATGGATTCAAGGGTCTGTCTTGTGTTAGGATTAATGCCCTCATATATGATTCGGCACAGTTCCCATCTAGGGATTCCGTGATGTGGACATTGAACTAACAGATCCTTAAAGCGTTCAAGACATTATGAAAATGTTTCATTTGGAAGCTGGGTGAATTGATTGATTTCGCTACGGACTCGAGCTGTTTTATGATTCGAGTAGAATTTCTTAAGGAATGCTTTGACGAATTCTTCCCAATTTGAAATGGAATGTGCGGTTGTGTTATACAGCCACTTCTTGGCTATATCGCACAAAGTGAATGGGAGAAGACGAAGACGCATAGCATCCACAGAAAGCTGTGAAGTACCCATCATTGCACATACATTTTCAAATTTGGTAATAAAGACATATGCGTCTTCAGACTCGAGACCGTGAAATTTTGGTAGAAGCTTGATGTATTGGGGTTTTATTTGAAAATTGTCCCCGTTGGCTGGTGGAATGGAAAGACAGGTGGAAAGGGGACCTCGTGTAGGATAGCACCTCTCTTGGAGAGAGATGCAGGGTGAATTCTGCGCACCAACGGACGGCGGCAGAGTAGTGGTAAAGAAATTCGATGGAGACGGATCCATCGATGTGGGTGTGGTGGTGGGTAAAGAAGAGGTAAATGTAGAAATACGGACTTTTGGGTCAATCAGGGGAACGCGGACTAAACGGGCACTAGAATCCCGTGTCCAGCCTATCTTGCACTAAAAAAGGTTAGTACAAGTGGCAGCGTGAATTTATAATTAGGGGAAATGAATGTGATTGGTGTTTGTTTTGAAAAATATACGGATTTTTAAAAAATGATGCGATCACAACAAATGCAACAAGCAAAACCCTAAAATCTAGTGGTCACCTAGGTCAAAGCTCTAGACCTCTTCTAACTGGCAAAAGACAAGTCGCAGGATCAATCCTCCACTGCCTCTTTGTCTCTCCTGTGGCCAGGTAAGTGCCAGGTAAGTGGGAGGTCTCCACTACGTAAGTAGTGAGCCTAATTAAGTAACCACTAGCCTTCGACACACTTGCCTTAGACACCACAAAAGAAACGCGGATAAGCAATGAATTACCCATGGCTTTCTCTTGTCCTAAGTGAGCGCGACGGTCCTTAGAGTCATCTCTAGATTTATTTTAGTTAATGACGGTAATACGGATGAAGTTTTGTGATTTTTGGGGCTTAGGAAGGGTAATGAACTCCCTACCTAATCTGGATTTGGTCGTGCCCCTTAATTTCCGTATTAATATGCAAACAACCAAAAATCAAAAACACGCACAATTTTTATTGCTTTTTGCTGCGCTGCGATTTATTTGCAAAGAAACCTGCAGCAAATTGTTAATTGGAGCAGATGAGGTAGGAGATAAGAAAGTTAAGAGAGTTACCAAAAATTTTGGAACAGTGATTCTACTGTAGCACCGCGGTTCCGCCGCAGTAGTCGCCTAATGCCACGGATCCGCCGCGGTTTATCCTCTTCACTGCACAAAAATTTCACAACAGGATCCTGTTCACTTATACAGCTCTCTAGAATGCTCTGAAATTTTTTTCCACAGCTCCACAAATTCCAGATTTCCTCGCAACAAATCACAACAACACGTTTAGGGTTTGCGCGAATTTAGATCTAAAAATATAGATGGAATAAACTTTTCAACTCAAATTTCAAAATACGAACAATTAACGCACTATCCCCGGCAACGGTGCCATTTGATTGAAACGATTTCGGATGTGTAATTGGAAAATTGTATAGAAATCACAAGCAAAAATATTTTGACCGCAATCAATAACGGTGTCGAATGTAGCGCGTTAGTAAGTGCGGATCGTCCACAGGGAAAGTGTAATCATTCGTGTTTCAAATTAGATGAGTTGAAACTTTAAAGAAAAGAAACAATTCATGATTTGTATATTGAATTTCAAGAATTAGAAAAATCTAGTCTAAATCAAGAAACGATAAAATCAAGAATTGAGAATTTATGATGATTTCCAAATCAAATATCAAGAATCGAAGTGAGGCTCGTAGGAATCGATCGGATCTATAGATGTGATGAAATCTAGCGATTACATATTCTTATCCATCGATGAATTGATACTAGATCGATGATGATCGACGAGAATTATGGATTTCTTGTGAAACTAGGGTTTCATCATCTATCCCTTGTTCTTTCGTCGATATCATTCATATTCTAGCCTCTAGTAAATTCAAGAATCGATCGTGGATCCCTAATTTCGAGCGATCACAATCAAGAAAGCATCACAACGAAACTAGGTCGTCGATTCTTCAATTTGCTAGGGTTTACAAAACTCGTAGGACTTAAGAATCGTTTTAAGATTTGTTACATCATCATTCTAATGATCGTCTCGACTCCTTTACGAGCGGAGTTTTACTCAAACATCACAACAAGAACTACAATCACAAATTGAGATCGATTCATGATGCAAGAATTTAAAGAAAGCAAGATTCAAGAATTTCACCTTTTATTTATCAACAATTCCGTTACAATTTGCTCAAGAACTACAAGAGGAATGAACTCGATCGTCGATTTGGCTTTGCTCGTCTCCTTGAGTCGTGGATCGGCTTGGATCACTTGCTCGATTGAAGATCGGCTCTGCTCCTAAAATGTTTAAGGCTTCTCGCTTGATTTGGTACTCGGGATCTTGAATTTGGCTTTGGATTTTGAATTAGTGTTAGGGTTTTGAGGCACAAGTTGTGTCACTCAACTTGTGGGTGGAAGATGAAGAGAGAAATTCTTGAACAACCTCAACGTTAGATCTAGGTTCCATTTTATAAGCCTCACAACCCTAGATCTAGTATTTCAAATTTCAAATTTTCCTCCAAAAGTTTGTTAAAGAGAGCCTTCTAGAAATAGTTTGTTAGGCCGAGCTTTCTAGATGAAGCCACGTGGAGTTTCTGGGGAGTTCTGGAATCTTGGGCCGTTATTGGAGACACGTGGAGAAAATTTGAGGGCTTGCTGACGTCACCAAGCCGCGGATTCACGGCGCAAGCCGGCTCCGGCCGCGGATCCGCGGCTCATTTGAAGCCTTGGGGCTTGAGCTCTTCTGGTGTTTCTTTGGCTGACATTTGGGCCTTTATAAAATATATGAAATCTCATTTTGCTTTCTGTATCACTACCAGATCTCAAATCTTAGAGTTGGTGTATTTTTTATCAGCTCTTTTCCCAATTTTGGCTTTGTTCCTGCAATTTCCTGCACAATTTCTCGAGACAAGAGTTGCGCTATACAAGAATGATGCGATGCCATGATAAACAGTCAATTTCCCTAAAAATGCCGGTTTTAATATACAGTACAGGTAATTAAGTATTATAAAGGTTTTTTGCTGATATGTGCAATATGAATACTGAACACCTCTAGATGAATGCAAAAGATAGGGAAATTGACGTGTTAAAAATGCAGTATTTTTGACTGATCAACGCCCACAGTTACTTGACCGTATCCGCGAGGCACAGTATGGCGATGCCCGTATTTTAGAGATTATCGAGCAGATTCGGCAGGGCAGAGTTTCTGAGTTCGTGATTGATGATCACGGGATACTTCGATTTGGGACTCGACTGTGCGTACCAGATTCTGAGGGACTAAGGCGTGATATTCTTGAGGAGGCACATAGATCAGTATACAGTGTGCATCTAGGTTCCACCAAGATATACCGTGATTTGAGAGAGGTTTACTGGTGGGACTGGATGAAGAAGGATGTTACAGACTTTGTGTCGAGATGCCTGACTTGTCAGCAAGTCAAGGCCGAGCACCAGAGGCCAGCTTGCGAGTTACAGCCTTTGCCCATCCCTGAGTAGAAGTGGGAACAGGTCTCCATGGACTTCATTATGGGTCTACCCAGGACCAGTCGACTGTATGACTCTATTTGGGTGATTGTGGATCGACTGACGAAAGCGGCACACTTCCTGCCAGTGAAGACCACTTTTGGATTTGCTCAGTACGCCCAGGTTTATATTGATGAGATCGTGCGACTGCATGGCGTCCCAACTTGCATCGTGTCCGATCGGGGCACCCAGTATAACAGCCGATTATGGCAGAAACTTCAGGAAGCTTTGGGCACCCGATTGAGTTTTAGCACAGCCTTTCATCCGCAGACTGACGGTCGGTCAGAGTGTACTATTCAGACTCTTGAGGACATGCTCAGAGCTTGTGTTTTAGATTTCGGTGGTAGCTGGGATCGTCATTTGCCTTTGATCGTGTTCTCCTACAATAATAGCTTCCAGGAGACGATTCAGATGGCACCTTTCGAGGCTTTATATGGGAGGACATGTCGATTGCCTGTGTGTTGGACAGAGCCCGGGAGAGTAGTATTTTGGGCCCGCAAATCGTACAGGAGACGTGTAAGTGCACGGCGGCGCCCCGGCCTCCATCCCGAGGCCAAATGCGGAAGCGATGGTTAACTTTAATTTTGCAAACTAGCAAACCGGCACCACCGCGCACTAAAACCCGGATCGAACCATTAACTAGTCCTAGCTAACTATAAGATAGGGAAGAGAGATATACCGACTGATCCGAGTCCTCCGGTCTTCTCGTCGTCGTCCCGATCTTTCGCGGAAACTCCGGTCGTCGCCTCCTTGCCGGAAGGGCACCACATCGTCTGCATCTTTTACGGGCTCCCACCTCAATGCCGAGGCAACTCGGGCACGAAGCTGGCTAGTCGACGTGCCCAAGGTTTGCTGTAGAATGTGTAGTGCTCAAGTCTCATTTGGGGTTATAGGAATTGCCTTATTGGTGGAGGGATGATACAAGTCTTTTTGGGGATGAACATGGGGATTTTTAGCATGAAATGAACAAAAATCCCCTACACTAAATTTTGGACAGCCCCACCTCTATCAATGGCCGGCCATATCATGTGGTGGGAGAGGAGAGAATGAGAGTGAGGCAATCAAAAAGGACAAGCCCCCATCATACAAGAAAGAGAGAGAATGTTACAATGATAACAAGAAATGATCACAAGTAAATCCAACACTCAATCCTATCATCATGTCCCTCCATCATCATACAAAAGTCAAGCCATGATGAGGTTATGAAGTCAAGAAAGTCAAGCAATGATGGTGAAAGTATCATGATACAACAAAATGTAAAGAACACCCTCCACAAATAATTATTTGCACAAATGCAAATAAGCCATCCTCAAATCTTCGGCCAATGAACGATACAAAGGAAATTGGCCGAAACGGAAATCAAACTGGCAACTCCAGAAAACTGTTCCCGTAATAAATTACAGGAAAACCCCGATATTGTGCATACACACCCACATTTGTATTCTGACCGAAATACAAATGCAATGAGACAAATCTACACTGTACTATACTAGGATCCGGCTTAAACCAAAGCCGGCCAGTAAAATCCGTTCGATCCTGATCCGTGCAATGCCGCACGTATCTGATCAAACCCTGCCATATATCCATACGGCCTCTAGTACAAACTGTCCGATCCTGATCCGTGCAATACCGCACATATCTGATCGGACCTTGCCATATCTCCATACGGTCTCTACAGCTTTTCGCCCGAAAGCTTGAGTAACTGAATGTGGGGGACTCTAAAGACTCGTCAACACCTTGGTTGTGGATTTAACCACTAGCACGTCAGAGGTATAAGCCAATACGTAACGGGCCACCAGGTATTGACCAAAAGGGACGTCGATGAGCGAACTCATCCTGACACCCTACTGAGCCTGTCAGTGACAATATCCGTACAGTCCGGTCCGTTCGTCTATGAGCATCGCATGGCGGGCCTAGGGGGTTGGTAAAGTCAGACCCCCAAAAGCGGTACAAGTCGTGTCGGAGTGTAGCCCAGAACACCCTGAGATACTACTGGAATACCTACCAGTAAATCTCCTGCCTCGGCCGAGGGCTTCGTGTAATGGCTCTCCTAGACACAGCGCGACCTCACCCCCAATACCGGGAGAGACGAACCCCTGAAGATCCGCTCACTGCCTCCATGTGGCTCGGGACTGTACCCAACTAAAACCTGTTTGCACGTCTCCTTTGAGCGTGGTAGGGTAGTAATCAAAGTACAGTGGGAACTCACACGAGACAAATGACGATCCCCAGGTTGATGAACTAACCTGTACACATGTCACCAGGGAACTGCTATCTGACGTCAGGTATAAGACCAACTAGCATGCTCCCGGCGAGTCATGTCCGGTGTACTCATAACCCAATGAGCACCTGTATACATCTTAGGTGACCAACTGACAGCAGTGGCTTGTGAGACCGGCCACCGCCCCTCGTCGGGGTCTCGACTGTATACACTAGTCTACTCTGGAGTATCGATACCCTGTCTCGAAACTCCCATGACTAGGGACCTTTTATGGATGTGCTTATAGACCCCAGCTCCAACTTATATGATCGCCCTCATACTGCTGGTGGTCAAGCAAGAATCCTAGGGGCTCTATCAACGTGTAATAGCGACATGTCAGGTCACCTAAAGCAGTACACGATGATAAAGGTAAACCAGATAGCATACTACCATCTTGAGTAAGACTGTCCTATCGGGATAGGTCCTCCCTCAATCATTGCAATCACGTGCCTGTGATCCAATAATTGACTCTGAGGGCACTATCTCCAACAATCTCCCACTTGCACTCAAGGCTAATTATTGCGATGTCGCATACTCACAGCCCGTGTGATACCGAACACCCAACTCCTCTACTAATCAGTCTCACAAAACTTGTTTGCGAAACTATTGCATTCGAGGAATAACCTCAGTGAGTGGATCCGCCTTGATGTTTCTTTCTATATCTTTCTATATCTCATGTTCGCGGAGAAAGCCATCTCCCGAAATGAGCAATACCTATCTTAGAATGTGTCTGGATGTCTGATGGGACCTAGCTCATAAATGAACTCCAAATCCAAACTTCTTAGACTGTATCGTCAACTGAACATAATCAGTTTCCTGCGCCATGCCTCCCTCAGTATTGCCTTGGATCACCTGTCCAAAATACTTCCCCTCGTCAGAAGGAAAACAATAACTCTTACGACCTCCTTGTCGTCCAGGTCACCTTGGAAGCCTGGAATGATAACTGTCTCCCGAATGAGGCTGTCATTATTATATCCCTAGAACATCCACTTATGTTCTAAAACTGCTTCCGACTGTTTCTCCAGGATTGGATCAATGTCAACTTATTGCATGTAGTGCAAGAACAACATCTGGTGTGGTACTAGACATCTCATGATTGACTCAATTGCCTGAGCAAGTGATCTGCCAATCATGCACATCCCTCTCCCCTTTAGTCTGTAAGACACCTTTAGAGAGGGTGATCCATCACCTGCAGGTACACTACCGTGCCAGGAGTCGTCCATTCAAAATACTCTTAGAATGCTGTCTAAGTACCCTCAATTGGGAAACCACCCAAATCTAGATCTAAAACCATAGATCTAGTAACCAGTATGTGTGATATAATGTCCAAGTCCCATGTGGAGAAACCACTGTGTGACGACCAAAGTATAACCGATCGTAGTATAGGAATATCACTTCCTACTCTGTGTATGTCATCCAAATACCAGGACATCACACCCTACTACCTTCTTAACAGATCCATCCCCTATTCTGATGAAGTCAAACCTATGACTGTCACATCAGAAATGGATGATCTATCTCCGCTATATCTGCTTCAGTCTGTAAATAGACATAAGCCACTTGTCCACCAATGCTTCCGCTGCTCCCACTGACTACGACAACCCTCTGGCAGAGTCATATACACGTACACTTCTAAAGCTAGTTTAGAACGACGCTATACTCATCCTCCCGCCGGGTCTCACAGTCTGGAACAACAGCAATGGTAAGTCTGGGTAAACAAGAACCTCCCTGCCACCGTCCTTGAGCATACCGAAGTACCTCTCGGGTGCCTGAGGTTACCCACCGTATCTGGGGAGTGGCCAATGGAATGTCAAACCAGATTGAATCTTTTGGTTACTATCAAATCTTCAGTAATCGTTTGTGGTTCTGGAATTACTTCTAGTTCTACCATACTCCCACTACTGTTTTCTGAAAATTCCATTTTATTTAAAACTGTGGCGAGTTCAGAACAATATCACAATTGATCTTCCAGATGGTAGAAAATCAACCCTCGTCAAAGCCTGGGTCAACTCACAAACAGCCATTACAGAAACGTGCCTTGAGTTATCCAGAGTCTGGTTTTAATCATAAGCCGAACAACTCCCCGTACCTTAACAACGTTAAGATATGAACTGTTCTATATCCAATATAGAACCAGAGGCACTGATCTTAAATGAACCAAATTCAAATCATGCATCTATCTCCAGTGCATGTTGACTAAATGGAAGGAGGACGATCAGCGTTACTCAACTTAAGAATCCTTCCAATTATGAGTAACCTGAAAGAGAAGCAAGTTCTCTTTATCATTACTATCAACTGAATACCATATACAAGTATCTACATCTTCGATCACTTTGAAGAATCCCGATACTTGCTACACCTGGTTCTCTACTTTATTCAAATACCTATAACTTCTCAAAATTCGGACCCTGTGTTTCTACGAAACACCTGTCTAAAAACTAGAGAAGTCATAAGTAAACCGAATATAGTACGAGGACCAACCCCTCTGTCCTGATGGATCCTGGACAACACACAATACTCTGTATAAGTCCCTTGAGTCTGATAACTCATTCACTGTGTGTCGTAGGTTGAAAACTGTACTTATGGTTAAGAAGAATTACACCGCTGTTTAATACTCCTTACCTAACCATCCACTGATATAGGTAAATGTCGTAGGCATAATTTCAAAAAGGTATATCTCACTCTATGAAAATAGACGTACAGATATATCAATTTGAAATTGGTGCATGACAGCGGATATTCAAAACCAAATATTTGCCGACCGGCAAACAGTCCAGGTGATTTCCTCAAATATCACCGATTACAACGAATCCCGATATAATGAGGATGATCACCCAATTCCCAATAACTTACTCCCACTCATCATCTGTAAAACCATACAGATGTGAGAATCGTACCTGGTAAATACATACCCTGGAGTAAGGACTAATTGGGAAATCAGTTTTCTTTTAACAGTACACAGTAGCACTGAAACATTGAAATGTTTCGATGGGGTATCCCGGTATTCCTACTAATGCCTCTTCCAGATTCACGACTGCAACCGTATAATTCTTTGCCACCTCTCCAAATCCCTTTATATGTCTTTAGTCATTACCTTCTGCACACCCTTTAGGCCAAATGGTTTTCTTCCTTCCCTACCGTTCGGCACCAGCCTATGGTTTGGAAGAAGACTATCCAATAAGCATAATGGGTGTACTGTCCTGATCCTAGGAGCACTCGCAATACAAGAGAAGGTGAAGATAAAAGACAACCGAATAAACCTTATTCATATTTCTCCTGAACCAGAATCCATCCCCGAACTGGAACAAGTTCCTTTCGAGTTCGTATATAACCATACGATGGAGTATCCAATAAACTGTGGATTTTCGTAGTGATACGGAGAGTCCTGGAGAAATACAAAGGTGAAGTGGGAGTGGTAATGAAATACCTGGTTTGGTCGTGAATATCAGTCGCAATTTACTTTGCCCTCTTACTAATCCCTTACTTTGTCTTAACTTAATACCTTCTGTACACCATCGTTATGCTAATTGGTTTTCTTCATTCCCCACCGTTCGGCACCAGCCTAAGGTTTGGAAGAAGACTATCCAATTTGCGTAATAGGTGTACTATCTCCTAAACCAAGGAGTACTCGCAACCTGAGAGAAGGTAAAAGGAAAAGATAATTGAATAGTCCTATCCGTTTTCTCCAGAAGCGGAAACCATCCTCGAATAAATCCCTTCGAGTTCGTATATAACCATACGATGGTTTTGTCCAATGGAAGTGGACGTTTGTAGTAATACGGGGTGTCCTGGAGAAAAGAGTAAAAGTAGGAGTGGCAATGAGGTTTGCAACTCTGACAATCCAAAAGCCAGTGTTAAGAAGGTTTGGTTAATTTGGTCACTGAGTCATAGTCTTAGGGTCGGGTCAATGATCGCTGCCAAAGAGAGAGAATAAAGAAACACTCAGCGTGCACTCTAACCTAGATCAGAATGGTTATCACTTTATCTAATCTGGAAACCTCCCACTGTACCGTCAAATTCTCCTCCAAACCTAAAAGAAGAATTAGTCGGGATATCCCGAGGAGTAAACTAACTCATCAGTAGGAATCGGGATCCAACTACCATCGCATGATAAAATGACGGAATCCGCTCACGTCATCACACTCCAGAAGGTATGCGCATATCTGGCAAGTTTCAGTTCTTTTGAAACTCCCGATGTGATTTTTGCCCCATGCTCTTATGACCTTGACTAAGGCCAACAAATCATAAGTCACATGTCAAGTTCTACCCGTCATTGTCCAGGTTGATTTGAACCCACCCGTACAAGCCCTTGACTAGGGCCAACAAGGCTATACGACTGTCCCAAAGCAACGCATCTATCTATGCTACATATGAACACCCAACAGCTACCAAACACTGTGCCTTGACTATGGCCAACAAACACAGCTTGAATACTATTGACTATCCATATGAAACGACGGAGGGCTACGAATGGTTTCTGGCAAAAACCTTTAACGTAATGAACTTGATATCGTTGAAGGAACGGATAGCTTTTTGAAAATATAGTGACGAAAACCTTTGCTAAAGAGGTCACTCCCGGTGAAGGGATCTCGGTTCTTTCCCCGTAGAATGAGATGCAGGATATTCCAACTGAATAACACGGTGTAAAGCAAAAGTAATCGGCTATAGTGAAGTTATTGCCCTGACGCAAACTTTTGTCCAAGGGGTCACTCCCGGTGAAGGGATCTCGGCCCTTGCCTCGTCGACTGAGGAGCAGGATATTCTAACTGAATACCACTGTGCAAAATAAAAGTGAACGTCCTTGCAAATAACAGCTTTTTGAAAATTGTTCCAACAACATCAGATTAGGTTTGTTTTTAACTTGCATTGATCCAAATCAACGCAGTCCCATCAATTGATCACACCACAAAGAACGAAAATATACTGATGTACGTATATGCCATCCGCATTCGCCACTAGGTCCCGTCATTACCAGTTTGGTTAGCTAACTAACGACAGAGCGGGGACTGGACTAGCGCGGATGCAAAACATATACAACATCTACTAATATATATACCAATATATTATATTTCGCTCAAGGCGTTATAAAATGCAACATCACAGAAATGTACAGCATTTGGGATCCCCGGGTTTCACAGAGCCGCTAAAACCCGACGTTCCCCTGGTCGTGTGGATAGCCTGTGCAATGAAAATCCTAGACCCCTACGGGCGCGGCAAGTTACCCGCCAAAACCTGAAGCGAGGCAGCCCCCTTCAGCAATGTGAATGGACCACCCAGCACTTCATGGAATCCGGTAATTTAGGCACCCCTCCTGGGTCAACCTGTGCCCCTACGAGTGCGGCGAATAGCCCGCCAATTCTAGAGTGAAGCCCCCTTCCGTCTCAATGCCATGAGATGCCGGCTTGTTGCCCTCTAGAACCCGGCTATCCGTACACCCCACCGCGGGGTAATCCTAGTACATAAAGTAAAATATACATACAACGGGTACATCGACCGCACCTGGTCGTGCCCCAAAATAATAATACAAACTGGCGGTGACGGCAGTCCACATGTCGGACGCTCGCCCCGCAATATCAAATGTACATAATACAACAAAACTGTACTAGCATTGCATCCAGGCTATCCCCCACGACCGATCCGCAACATCACAGCAAAATCACAAAACATCAACGTGAAAGTCACGTTCGCAAATCCGTCTAACCGGGCTATAGCAGTTAGACAGGATTTACCGATCGAGTGACATTCACGGTCGCAGATATAATGTAAATACTGTGAAATAATGTGTTTAAAATATCCGATCGATCAAATTTACCAAGTGGGCCCCCAAGTACTACTGTAGCACATCAAGAAATTCTGGGCCCAAATCTAATATTTCAAAAACCCTAAAAACAACCCAGAGAGCAACTGCAGAAATTTGATGCAGTGATCTCAACATAGTGCGGCGGAACCGCGGCCCAAAGGGGTGTTTGGCCGCGGTTCCGCGCTCCCACTGTGGAGTCACTGTATCGAATTTCTACAGCGTTCTTAGAATTTCCAGTACATCACTTTTCTACAACCTGAAAAAATTTTCGAGCAAGAAAAAATTCAACAGAAAACTGATGTATGTGAAAACGCGGGTTTTTGGAATTTTCGTCGATCGGAAATGTAAACACAATAAACAAAGCTAGACTATGTTAATGGCGAGGCTCTGATACCACTGTAAGTGCACGGCGGTGCCCCGGCCTCCATCCCGAGGCCAAATGCGGAAGCGATGGTTAACTTTAATTTTCCAAACTAGCAAACCGGCACCACCGCGCACTAAAACCCGGATCGAACCATTAACTAGTCCTAGCTAACTATAAGATGGGGAAGAGAGATATACCGACTGATCCGATTCCTCCGGTCTTCTCGTCGTCGTCCCGATCTCCCGCGTTAACTCCGGTCGTCGCCTCCTTGCCGGAAGGGCACCACATCGTCTGCATCTTTTACGGGCTCCCACCTCAATGCCGAGGCAACTCGGGCACGAAGCTGGCTAGTCGACGTGCCCAAGGTTTGCTGTAGAATGTGTAGTGCTCAAGTCTCATTTGGGGTTGTAGGAATTGCCTTATTGGTGGAGGGATGATACAAGTCTTTTTGGGGATGAACATGGGGATTTTTAGCATGAAATGAACAAAAATCCCCTACACTAAATTTTGGACAGCCCCACCTCTATCAATGGCCGGCCATATCATGTGGTGGGAGAGGAGAGAATGAGAGTGAGACAATAAAAAAGAACAAGCCCCCATCATACAAGAAAGAGAGAGAAGGTTACAATGATAACAAGAAATGATCACAAGTAAATCCAACACTCAATCCTATCATTATGTCCCTCCATCATTATACAAAAGTCAAGCCATGATGAGGTTATGAAGTCAAGAAAGTCAAGCAATGATGGTGCAAGTATCATGATACAACAAAATGTAAAGAACACCCTCCACAAATACTTATTTGCACAAATGAAAATAAGCCCTCCTCCAATCTTCGGACAATGAACGATACAAAGGAAATTGGCCGAAACGGAAAGCAAACTGGCAACTCCAGAAAACTGTTCCCGTAATAAATTACAGGAAAACCCCGATATTGTGCATACACACCCGCATTTGTATTCCGACCGAAATACAAATGCAATGAGACAAATCTACACTGTACTATACTAGGATCCGGCTTAAACCAAAGACAGCCAGTAAAATCCGTTCGATCCTGATCCGTGCAATACAGCACGTATCTGATCGAACCCTGCCATATATCCATACGGCCTCTAGTACAAACTGTCCGATCCCGATCCGTGCAATACCGCACGTATCTGATCGGACCTTGCCATATCTCCATACGGTCTCTACAGCTTTTCGCCCGAAAGCTTGAGTAACTGAATGTGGGGGACTCTAAAGACTCGTCAACACCTTGGTTGTAGATTTAACCACTAGCACGTCAGAGGTATAAGCCAATACGTAACGGGCCACCAGGTATTGACCAAAAGGGACGTCGATGAGCGAACTCATCCTGACACCCGACTGAGCCAGTCAGTGACAATATCCGTACAGTCCGGTCCATTCGTCTATGAGCATCGCATGGCGGGCCTAGGGGGTTGGTAAAGTCAGACCCCCAAAAGCGGTACAAGTCGTGTCGGAGTGTAGCCCAGAACACCGTGAGATACTACTGGAATACCTACCAGTAAATCTCCTGCCTCGGCCGAGGGCTTCGTGTAATGGCTCTCCTAGACACAGCGCGACCTCACCCCCAATACCGGGAGAGACGAACCCCTGAAGATCCGCTCACTGCCTCCATGTGGCTCGGGACTGTACCCAACTAAAACCTGTTTGCACGTCTCCTTTGAGCGTGGTAGAGTAGTAACCAAAGTACAGTGGGAACTCACACGAGACAAATGACGATCCCCAGGTCGATGAACTAACCTGTACACATGTCACCAGGGAACTGCTATCTGACGTCAGGTATAAGACCAACTAGCATGCTCCCGGCGAGTCATGTCCAGTGTACTCATAACCCAATGAGCACCTGTATACATCTTAGGTAAACCAACTGACAGCAGTGGCTTGTGAGACCGGCCACCGCCCCTCGTCGGGGTCTCGACTGTATACACTAGTCTACTCTGGAGTATCGATGCCCTGTCTCGAAACTCCCACGACTAGGAACCTTTTAAGGATGTGCTTATAGACCCCAGCTCCCACTTATATGATCGCCCTCATACTGCTGGTGGTCAAGCAAGAATCCTAGGGGCTCTATCAACGTGTAATAGCGACATATCAGGTCACCTAAAGCAGTAAACGATGATAAAGGTAAACCAGATAGCATACTACCATCTTGAGTAAGACTGTCCTACCGGGATAGGTCCTCCCTCAATCATTGCAATCACGTGCCTGTGATCCAATAATTGACTCTTAGGGCACTATCTCCGACAAGACGACCGAAAAGATATAGCTGATTCGGGACAGGATGAGAGCGGTACAGAGTAGGCAGAAATCATATGCTGACAGGCGCCGTCGCCGACTCGAGTTCGCTGATGGCGATCATGTTCTCCTGAGGGTCTCTCCGATGAAGGGGGTGATGAGATTTGGGCGGAAAAGGAAGCTTAATCCTAGATATGTTGGTCCCTTCGAGATCCTAGAGCGTGTCGGTTCAGTGGCTTATCGGTTAGCTCTTCCTCCCAGCTTCCCCGATGTTCACCCCGTGTTCCATATTTCGATGCTCCGCAAGTACCTTCATGACCATTCCCATGCGATTCAGCACCAGACGATCCAGCTTGAGCGCGATCTTTCATTCATCGAGCAGCCGGTGGTCATTTTGGATCGGCAGGTGAATAAATTGAGGTTGAAGGTTATACCGTCCATCAAGGTTCTTTGGCGTGGCCCGAACAGCGAGGAGGTCACCTGGGAGACCGAGGTCGAGATGAGGAAGAGATATCCCCATCTTTTTGAAGATATGCGTAGTTAAATTCTAAATTCGGGGACTGAATTTCTTTAAGGGGGGAAGATTGTAACTCTTCGAAAATCGTTTAGGCAGTTTTTCGATATTCGGCAAAATAAACAGTCTTTTCCGTAAAAAGTCAAAATAAGTATTTTTCAATATAGGTCTAATTATACAAAATTTAGATAAGAATTTGCTAGAATTTGGTCCCTAAATTGTCAATTAAAATTTTCTAGTTATTTAAATTTTTTTCCTTAATTAATTATTTTTAATATTATTTTAAGCTTTTAAAAATACATTAAATTAGTGATAAATACAAATTTAATTGGGTAAATTATACACTTAGGAACCATTATAAACTAAAATTTAGTGTAACAAAATTTTTATCAAGACTTTGCAAGATGGTAGTTCTATGGTTTAAAAATTTAATCAAAAATGGTTCAAAATGGGGTTTTTGTGTAAAAATTGATATGATAGTCATTAATTAAGCTTGGGAAAGGCTTTTTGTGTAGAATTTGTAAGTGCACGGCGGCGCCCCGGCCGTCAATCCGACGGCCAAATGCGGAAGCGGTGATAAACTTTAATTTTACTTGAACTGGCAAACCGCCGCGCACTAATACCCGGATCGAACCACTAACTAGTCCTAGCTATCTATAAGAAAGGGAAGAGAGATATACCGACAGATCCGAGTCCTCCGGTCTTCTCGTCGTCGTCCCGATCTCCTGCGGAATGTCCCGTCTCCTCCTCGTCGCCGGAAGTGCACCACATCGCCTACTTCTTTTACGGGCTCCCACCTCAATGCCGAGGCAACTCGGGCACGAAGCTGGCTAGTCGACGTGCCCAAGATATGCTGTAGAATGTGTAGTGAGCTATATCTCTTTTGGGGTTCATGGAGATGCCTTTGTGGTGGAGGAAAAAGAACTTGGAATTTTGGAGGGTCTTCTTGTGTGATTTTTGGAGCATCAAGAGAACCAAAAATTGCCACTTATGAAAATGAAATCCCTTCTCTTTTGTAATGGCCGGCCCCCCTTTCCATGTGTGATTGGAGAGAGAAAAAACAAAGACAAGGGGGTGGGTGGAACAATAATGCAAAAGGGAATCATGAAAGAACATGATAACAAATACATCCACACACAACCAACCTCACCCCTCATCATCATCAACAATCATGACTTAAAAAGTCAAGTCAAGATGGAGTCAAAACAAGTCAATGATGGTGCACATCATGAAAACCATCATGATGCAACAAGATGCAAAGAACCCCTTCCACTAATGCCTATTTGCAACAATGCAAATAAACCCTCCTCCACCAATCTTCGGCCAATGAACGGAACAATGGAAATCGGCCGAAACGGAAAGCAAACTGGCAACTCCAGAAAACTGGTCCCGTAATAAATTACAGGAAAACCCCGATACTGTGCATACACACCCGCATCTGTATTTCGACCGAAATACAAATGGAATGAGACAAAGTCTACGCTGTACTATAATAGGATCCGGCTTAAACCAAAGCCGGCTAGTAATATCTGTTCGATCCTGATCCGTGCAATACCGCACGTATCTGATCGAACCCTGCCATATACCCATACGGCCTGTAGTACAAACTGTCCGATCCTGATCCGTGCAATACCGCACGTATCTGATCGGACCTTGCCATATCTCCATACGGCCTCTACAACCTTTCGCCCGAAAGCTGAGTAACAGAATGTGGGGGACTCTAAAGACTCGTCAACACCTTGGTTATGGATTTAACCACTAGCACGTCAGAGGTATAAGCCAATACGTAACGGGCTACCAGGTATTGACTAAAAGGGACGTCTGTGAGCGAACTCAGCCTGACAACCCTACTGAGCCTGTCAGTGACAATATCCGTACAGTCCGGTCCGTTCGTCTATGAGCATCGCATGGCGGGCCTAGGGGGTTGGTAAAAGTCAGACCCCCAAAAGCGGTACAAGTCGTGTCGGAGTGTAGCCCAGAACACCCTGAGATACTACTGGAATACCTACCAGTAAATCTCCTTGCCTTGGCCAAGGACTTTGTGTAATGGCCTGTAAGTGCACGGCGGCGCCCCGGCCGTCAATCCGACGGCCAAATGCGGAAGCGGTGATAAACTTTAATTTTTCTTGAACTGGCAAACCGCCGCGCACTAATACCCGGATCGAACCACTAACTAGTCCTAGCTAACTACAAGATAGGGAAGAGAAGTATACCGACAGATCCGAGTCCTCCGGTCTTCTCGTCGTCGTCCCGATCTCCTGCGGAATGTCCCGTCTCCTCCTCGTCGCCGGAAGTGCACCACATCGCCTACTTCTTTTACGGGCTCCCACCTCAATGCCGAGGCAACTCGGGCACGAAGCCGGCTACTCGACGTGCCCAAGGTGCGCTGTAGAAAATAGTAGAACTAGTGTCTCATTTGGGGTTTATGGAGGTGCCATTTTGGTGGAGGAAATGAGGTATGAACTTTTGTGGAGGAACTTGGGGATTTTTCTAGCATCAAGAGAGCAAAAATCCCCACTACAAAAATGGGCAACCCACCCTCATGGTGGCCGGCCATCACAAGAGGAGAGGGAGAGTGAGAATGAGAATGGGAGCCATTCTCATGTCATCCAAGAGAGAGAGAGAGAGGAATGGTTATCATACAAAAGGGAATGATCACAACAAATCCAACACTCCAAGGCAACCATCATCTCATGCATGATGGCTTCAAAAAGTTAAGCCATCATGAGAAGAAGAAGTCAAGTGATGGTGCTCATCATGAAAACCATCATGATAAAACAAAAATGCAAAGACCCCCTCCACAACCACTTATTTGCAACAATGCAAATAAGCCCTCCTCCACTAATCTTCGTCCAATGAACGGAACAATGGAAATCGGCCGAAACGGAAAGCAAACTGGCAACTCCAGAAAACTGGTCCCGTAATAAATTACAGGAAAACCCCGATACAGTGCATACACACCCGCATTTGTATTCCGACCGAAATACAAATGCAATGAGACAAAGTCTACACAGTACTATACTAGGATCCGGCTTAAACCAAAGCCGGCTAGTAATATCTGTTCGATCCTGATCCGTGCAATACCGCACGTATCTGATCGAACCCTGCCATATATCCATACGGCCTGTAGTACAAACTGTCCGATCCTGATCCGTGCAATACCGCACGTATCTAATCGGACCTTGCCATATCTCCATACGGCCTCTACAACCTTTCGCCCGAAAGCTGAGTAACTGAATGTGGGGGACTCTAAAGACTCATCAACACCTTGGTTGTGGATTTAACCACTAGCACGTTAGAGGTATAAGCCAATACATAACGGGCCACCAGGTATTGACCAAAAGGGACGTCTGTGAGCGAACTCAGCCTGACACCCTACTGAGCCTCTCAGTGACAATATCCGTACAGTCCGGTCCGTTCGTCTATGAGCATCGCATGGCGGGCCTAGGGGGTTGGTAAAAGTCAGACCCCCAAAAGCGGTACAAGTCGTGTCGGAGTGTAGCCCAGAACACCCTGAGATACTACTGGAATACCTACCAGTAAATCTCCTTGCCTCGGCCGAGGGCTTCGTGTAATGGCTCTCCTAGACACAGCACGACCTCACCCCCAATACCGGGAGAGGCGAACCCCTGAAGATACGCTCACTGCCTCCATATGGCTCGGGACTGTACCCAACTAAAACCTGTTTGCACGACTCCTTTGAGCCGTGGTAGGGTAGTAATCAAAGTACAGTGGGAACTCACACGAGACAAATGACGATCCCCAGGTCGATGAACTAACCTGTACACATGTCACCAGGGAACTGCCATCTGACGTCTGGTATATGACCAACTAGCATGTTCCCGGCGAGTCCTTTCCGGTGTACTCATAACCCAATGAGCACCTGCATACATCTTAGGTGATCCAACTGACACCAGTGGCTTGTGAGACCGGCCACCGCCCCTCGTCGGGGTCTCGACTGTATACACTAGTCTACTATGGAGTATCGATGCCCTGTCTCGAAACTCACACGACTAGGGACCATTTAAGGATATGCTTATAGACCCCCAACTCCCACTTATATGATCGCCCTCATACTGCTGGTGGTCAAGCAAGAATCCTAGGGGCTCTATCAACGTGTAATAGCAACTTGTCAGGTCACCTAAAACAGTACACGATGATAAAGGTAAACCAGATAGCATACTATCATCTCGAGTAAGACTGTCCAACCGGGATAGGTCCTCCATCAATCATTACAATCACGTACCTGTGACCTAATAATTGACTCTGAGGGCACTATCTCCAACAATCTCCCACTTGCACTCAAGGCTAATTATTGCGATGCCGCATACTCACAGCCCGTGTGATCCCGAACACCCAACTCCTCTACTAGTCAGTCTCACAAAGCTCGTTTGCGAAACTATTGCGTTCGAGGAATAGCCTCAGTGAGTGGATCCGCTTTGTTGTCTCTTTCAATGTCTCTCTATATCTCAAGTTCGCGGAGAAAGCCATCTCCCGAAATGAGCAATACCTGTCTTAGAATGTGTCTGGATGTCTGATGGGACATAGCTCATAAATGAACTCCAAATCCAAACTTCTTAGACTGTATCGTCAACTGAACTTAATCAGTATCCTGCGCCATGCCTCCCTCAGTATTGCCTTGGACCAACTGTCCAAAATACTGCCCCTCGTCAGAAGGAAAACTATAACTCTGACAACCTCCCTGTCGTCCAGGTCACCTTGGAAGCCTGGAATGATAACTGTCTCCTCAACGAGGGTGTCGTTATCATATCCCTAGAACATCCACTTATGTTCTAAAACTGCTTCCGACTGTTTCTCCAGGATAGGATCAATATCAACTTATTGCATCTAGTGCAAGAACAACATCTGGTGTGGTACTTGACATCTCATGATTGACTCAATTGCCTAAGCAAGTGATCTGTCAATCATGCACATCCCTCTCCCCTTTAGTCTATAAGACACCTTTAGAGAGGGTGACTCCATCTTCTGCAGGTACACTACCGTGCATGGAGTCGTCCATTCTAAATACTCTTAGAATGCTGTCTAAGTACCCTGATTGGGAAACCACCCAAATCTAGATCTAAAACCATAGATCTAGTAACCAGTTTGTCTGATATAATGTCCAAGTCCCATATGGAGAAACTACTGTGTGACGACCAAAGTATAACCGATCGTAGTATAGGAGTTTCTTTTCCTATTCTGTGTATGTCATCCAAATACCAGGATATCACACCCTACTACCTTCTCAACAGATCCATCCCCTACTCTGATGAAGTCAAACCTATGACTGTCACATCAGAAATAGATGATCTATCTCCGCTACATCTGATTTAGTCTATAAATAGACATAAGCTACCTGTCCACCAATGCTTCCGCTGCTCCCACTGACTACGACAACCCTCTGGCAGAGTCATATAGACGTACACTTCTAAAACTAGTTTAGAACGACGCTATACTCATCCTCCCACCGGGTCTCGCAGCCTGGAACAACAGCAATGGTAATTGTGGGTAAACAAGAACTTCCCTGTCACCGTCCTTGAGGCTACCGTAGTACCTCTCGGGTGCCTGAAGTTACCCACCGTATCTGCGGAGTGGCCAATGGAATGTCAATCCAGATTGAATCTTTAGGTTCCTTATCAAATCTTCAGTAATCGTTTGTGGTTCTGGAATCACTTCCAGTTCTACCATACTCCCACTACTGTTTTCTGAAAAAATCCACTTTTATTAAAACTGTGGCGAGTCTAGAACAATATTGCTATTGTTCATCCAGATGGTAGAAAGTCAACCCGCGTCATAGCCTGGGTCAACCCACAAACAGCCATTACAGAAACGTGCCTTGAGTTGTCCAGTGTCTGGTTTTAAGCATAAGCTGGACAACTCCCCGTACCTTAACATCGTTAAGATATGAACTGTTCTATATCCCATATAGGACCAGAGGCACTGATTTAATTGAACCAGATTCAAATCATGCAACTGTCTCCAGTGCATGTCAACAAAATGGAAGGAGGCCGATCAGCGTTACTCAACTTAGGAATGCTTCCAATTATGAGTAACTTGAAAAAGAAGCAAGTTCTCTTAGTCACTACTATCAACTGAATACCATATACAAGTATCTACATCTTCGATCACTTTGAAGAATCCCGATACTTGCTACACCTGGTTCTCTACTCTATTCAAATACCTATAACTTCTCCAAATTCGGACCCTGTGTTTCCACGAAACACTTGTCTAAAAACTAGAGAAGTCATAAGTAAACCGAATATAGTACGAGGACCAACCCCTCTGTCCTGATGGACCCTGGACAACATACAATACTCTGTATAAGTCCCTTTGAGTCTGATAACTCATTCACTGTGTGTCGTAGGTTGAAAACTGTACTTATGGTTAAGAAGAATTACACCGCTGTTCAATGCTCCTTACCTAACCATCCACTGATATAGGTAAATGTCGTAGACATAATTTCAAAAAGGTATATCTCACTCTATGAAAATAGATGTACAGATATATCAATTTGAAATTGGTGCATGACAGCGGATATTCAAAACCAAATATTTGCCGACCGGCAAACAACCCAGGTGACTTCCTCAAATATCACCGATTACAACGAATCCCGATATAATGAGGATGATCACCCAATTCCCAATAACTTACTCCCACTCATCATCTGTAAAACCATACAGATGTGAGAATCGTAACTGGTAAATACATACCCTGGAACAAGTATCTAATCGGGAAATCAGTTTTCCTTTAACAGTACACAGTGAGACTGAAACATCGAAATGTTTCGATGGGGTATCCTGGTATTCCTAGTAATGCCTCTTCCAGATTCACGACTGTAACCGTATAATTCTTTGCCACCTCTCCAAATCCCTTCATATGTCTTTAGTCTTTACCTTCTGCACACCCCTTTAGGCCAAATGGTTTTCTTCCTTCCCTACCGTTCGGCACCAGCCTATGGTTTGGAAGAAGACTATCCAATAAGCATAATGGGTGTACTGTCCCAATCCTAGGAACACTCGCAATGAGAGAGGGTGAAGATAAAAGACAACTGAATAAATCTTATTCCTATTTCTCCTGAACCAGAATCCATCCCCGAACTGGAACAAGTTCCTTTCGAGTTCGTATATAACCATACGATGGAGTATCCAATAAACTGTGGATCTTCGTAGTGATACGGAGTGTCCTGGAGAAATACAAAGGTGATTTAGGATTGGCGAAGAGATACTTGGTTTGGTCGTGAATATCTGTTGCAATTTACTTTGCCCTCTTACTAATCCCTTGCTTTGTCTTAACTTAATACCTTCTGTACACCATCGTTATGCTAATTGGTTTTCTTCATTCCCTACCAGTCGGCACCAGCCTATGGTTTGGAAGAAGACTATCCAATTTGCGTAATAGGTGTACTATCTCCTAAACCAAGGAGTACTCACAACTTGAGAGAAGGTAAAAGGAAAAGACAACTGAATAATCCTATCCGTTTTCTCCAGAACCGGAAACCATCCTAGAATAAATCCCTTCGAGTTCGTATCTAACCATACGATGGTTTTGTCCAATGGAAGTGGACGTTCGTAGTAATACGGGGTGTCCTGGAGAAAAGGGTAAAAGTAGGAGTGGCAATGAGGTTCGCAACTCTGACAATCCAAAAGCCAGTGTTAAGTAGGTTCGGTCAACTTGGTCACTGAGTCATAGTCTTAGGGTCGGGTCAAATGGTCGCTGCCAGAGAGAGAGAGAAAAGAAACACTCAGCGTGCACTCTAACCTAGATCAGAATGGTTACCAATTTATCTAATCAGGAAACCTCCCACTGTACCTCAAATTCTCCTCCAAACCTGAAAGAAGAATTAGTCGGGATCACCCGAGGAGTATACCAACTCATCAGTGGGAATCGGGATCCAACTCTCATCGCATGATAACGTGACGGAATCCACTCACGTCATCACACTCCAGAAGGTATGCGCATATCTGGCAAGTTTCAGTTCTTTTGAAACTCCCGATGTGATGTTTACCCCATGCTCTTATGACCTTGACTTTGGCCAACAAATCATAAGTCACATATCAAGTTCTACCCGTCATTCTCCAGGTTAATTTGAGCCCACCCGCACAAGCCCTTGACTTTGGCCAACAAGGCTGTACGACTGCCCCAAACCAACGCATCTATCTATGCTGCATATGAATACCCCAATAGCTACCAAACACTGTGCCTTGACTTTGGCCAACAAACACAGCTTGAATACTATTGACCACCCATATGAAACGACGTAGGGCTACGAATGGTTTCTGGCGAAAACCTTTAACGTAATGAACTTGATATCGTTGAAGGAACTGATAGCTTTTTAAAAAATATAGTGACGAAAACCGTTGCTAAAGAGGTCACTCCCGGTGAAGGGATCTCGGCACTTTCCCCGTAGAATGAGGTGCAGGATATTCCAACTGAATACCACGGTGCAAAGCAAAAGTAATCGGCTATAGTGAAGTTAATGCCCTGACGCAAACTTTTGTCCAAGGGGTCACTCCCGGTGAAGGGATCTCGGCCCTTGCCTCGTCGACTGAGGAGCAGGATATTCCATCTGAATACCACGATGCAAAACAAAAGTGAACGTCCTTGCAATAACAGCTTTTTGAAAAAGTGTTCCAACAACATCAGATTAGGTTTGTTTTTAACTTGCATTGATCCGAATCAACGCAGTCCCATCAATTGATCACACCAAAAAGAACGAAAATATACTATGTACGTATATGCCATCCGCATTCGCCACTGGGTCCCGTCATTACCCGTTAGGTTAGCTAACTAACGACAGAGCGGGGACTGGACTAGCGCGGATGTAAAACATATACAACATCTACTAATATATATACCAATATATTATATTCGCTCAAGGCGTGAATAAAATGCAACATCACAGAGAATGAACAGCATCACAGAACAATACAGATATCTGGGATCCCCGGGTTTCACAGAGCCGCTGAAACCCGACGTTCCCCTGGTCGTGTGGATAGCCTGTGCAGTGAAATCCTAGACCCCTACGGGCGCGGCAAGTTACCCGCCAAAACCTGAAGCGAGGCAGCCCCCTTCAGCGACGTGAATGGACCACCCGGCACTTCACGGAATCCGGTAACTTGGGCACCCCTCCTGGGTCAACCTGTACCCCCTACGAGTGCGGCGAATAGCCCGCCAATCCCAGAGTGAAGCCCCCTCCATCTCAATGCCATGAGATGCGGGCTTGTTGCCCTCCAGAACCCGGCTATCCGTGCACCCCTCCGCGGGGCAATCCTAGTACAGAAAGTAAAATATACATACACCGGGTACATCGACCGCAACCAGGTCGCGCCCCAAAATAATAATACAAATAGGCAGTGACGGCAGTCCACATGTCGGACGCTCGCCCCGCAATATCAAATGTACATAATACAACCACAACTGTACTAGCATTGCATCCAGGCTATCCCCACCGACCGATCCGCAATATCACAGCAAAAACAGAACATCAACGTGAAAGTCACGTTCGCAAATCCGTCTAACCGGGCTATAGCAGTTAGACCGGATTTACCGATCGAGTGACATTCACGGTCGCAGATATAATGTAAATACTGTGAAATAATGTGTTTAAAATATCCGATCAATCAGATTTTAACAAGTGGGCCCCCAAGCAATACTGTAGCAGTTAAAGAAATTCTGGGCCCAATGTTAATATTCCAAAACCCCAATTTTCACCCCAGAAAGCTACTGTAGAAATTTGGTGCAGTGATCTCCACAGTGTGCGGCGGAACAGCGGCGGGAATGGGGTTTTCGCGGCGGTTCCGCGCTTCCATAGTGGAGTCACTTCATCGAATTTTTACTGTGCTCTTATATTTTCCAGTACATCAATATTTTACAACCTGAAAAATTTTTCGACACCAAAAATTTTCAACAGAAACTGATGCTGAAGGAAATGCGGGTTTTGGGATTTTTGATCGATCCGAATTGCAAACACATTAAACCAAGCTAGACTAAGTTAATGGCGAGGCTCTGATACCACTGTAAGTGCACGGCGGCGCCCCGGCCGTCAATCCGACGGCCAAATGCGGAAGCGGTGATAAACTTTAATTTTTCTTGAACTGGCAAACCGCCGCGCACTAATACCCGGATCGAACCACTAACTAGTCCTAGGTAACTACAAGATAGGGAAGAGAAGTATACCGACAGATCCGAGTCCTCCGGTCTTCTCGTCGTCGTCCCGATCTCCTACGGAATGTCCCGTCTCCTCCTCGTCGCCGGAAGTGCACCACATCGCCTACTTCTTTTACGGGCTCCCACCTCAATGCCGAGGCAACTCGGGCACGAAGCCGGCTACTCGACGTGCCCAAGGTGCGCTGTAGAAAATAGTAGAACTAGTGTCTCATTTGGGGTTTATGGAGGTGCCATTTTGGTGGAGGAAATGAGGTATGAACTTTTGTGGAGGAACTTGGGGATTTTTCTAGCATCAAGAGAGAAAAAATCCCCACTACAAAAATGGGCAACCCACACTCATGGTGGCCGGCCATCACAAGAGGAGAGGGAGAGTGAGAATGAGAATGGGAGCCATTCTCATGTCATCCAAGAGAGAGAGAGAGGAATGGTTATCATACAAAAGAGAATGATCACAACAAATCCAACACTCCAAGGCAACCATCATCTCATGCATGATGGCTTCAAAAAGTCAAGCCATCATGAGAAGAAGAAGTCAAGTGATGGTGCTGATCATGAAAACCATCATGATAAAACAAAAATGCAAAGACCCCCTCCACAACCACTTATTTGCAACAATGCAAATAAGCCCTCCTCCACCAATCTTCGGCCAATGAACGGAACAATGGAAATCGGCCGAAACGGAAAGCAAACTGGCAACTCCAGAAAACTGGTCCCGTAATAAATTACAGGAAAACCCCGATACAGTGCATACACACCCACATTTGTATTCCGACCGAAATACAAATGCAATGAGACAAAGTCTACACAGTACTATACTAGGATCCGGCTTAAACCAAAGCCGGCTAGTAATATCTGTTCGATCCTGATCCGTGCAATACTGCACGTATCTGATCGAACCCTGCCATATATCCATACGGCCTGTAGTACAAACTGTCCGATCCTGATCCGTGCAATACCGCACGTATCTGATCGGACCTTGCCATATCTCCATACGGCCTCTACAACCTTTCGCCCGAAAGCTGAGTAACTGAATGTGGGGGACTCTAAAGACTCATCAACACCTTGGTTGTGGATTTAACCACTAGCACGTTAGAGGTATAAGCCAATACATAACGGGCCACCAGGTATTGACCAAAAGGGACGTCTGTGAGCGAACTCAGCCTGACACCCAACTGAGCCAGTCAGTGACAATATCCGTACAGTCCGGTCCGTTCGTCTATGAGCATCGCATGGCGGGCCTAGGGGGTTGGTAAAAGTCAGACCCCCAAAAGCGGTACAAGTCGTGTCGGAGTGTAGCCCAGAACACCCTGAGATACTACAGGAATACCTACCAGTAAATCTCCTTGCCTCGGCCGAGGGCTTCGTGTAATGGCTCTCCTAGACACAGCACGACCTCACCCCCAATACCGGGAGAGACGAACCCCTGAAGATACGCTCACTGCCTCCATGTGGCTCGGGACTGTACCCAACTAAAACCTGTTTGCACGACTCCTTTGAGCCGTGGTAGGGTAGTAATCAAAGTACAGTGGGAACTCACACGAGACAAATGACGATCCCCAGGTCGATGAACTAACCTGCACACATGTCACCAGGGAACTGCCATCTGACCTCTGGTATATGACCAACTAGCATGTTCCCGGCGAGTCCTGTCCGGTGTACTCATAACCCAATGAGCACCTGCATACATCTTAGGTGATCCAACTGACACCAGTGGCTTGTGAGACCGGCCACCGCCCCTCGTCGGGGTCTCGACTGTATACACTAGTCTACTATGGAGTATCGATGCCCTGTCTCGAAACTCACACGACTAGGGACCATTTAAGGATATGCTTATAGACCCCCAGCTCCCACTTATATGATCGCCCTCATACTGCTGGTGGTCAAGCAAGAATCCTAGGGGCTCTATCAACGTGTAATAGCAACTTGTCAGGTCATCTAAAACAGTACACGATGATAAAGGTAAACCAGATAGCATACTATCATCTCGAGTAAGACTGTCCTACCGGGATAGGTCCTCCATCAATCATTACAATCACGTACCTGTGACCTAATAATTGACTCTGAGGGCACTATCTCCAACATGGCTCTCCTAGACACAGCACGACCTCACCCCCAATACCGGGAGAGACGAACCCCTGAAGATACGCTCACTGCCTCCATGTGGCTCGGGACTGTACCCAACTATAACCTGTTTGCACGACTCCTTTGAGCCGTGGTAGGGTAGTAATCAAAGTACAGTGGGAACTCACACGAGACAAATGACGATCCCCAGGTCGATGAACTAACCTGCACACATGTCACCAGGGAACTGCCATCTGACCTCTGGTATATGACCAACTAGCATGTTCCCGGCGAGTCCTGTCCGGTGTACTCATAACCCAATGAGCACCTGTATACGTCTTAGGTGATCCAACTGACACCAGTGGCTTGTGAGACCGGCCACCGCCCCTCGTCGGGGTCTCGACTGTATACACTAGTCTACTCTGGAGTATCGATGCCCTGTCTCGAAACTCTCACGACTAGGGACCATTTAAGGATATACTTATAGACTGCCAGCTCCCACGTATATGATCGCCCTCATACTGCTGGTGGTCATGCAAGAATCCTAGGGGCTCTACCAACGTGTAATAGCGACTTGTCAGGTCACCTGAAGCAGTACACGATGATAAAGGTAAACCAGATAGCATACTATCATCTCGAGTAAGACTGTCCTACCGGTATAGGTCCTCCATCAATCATTGCAATCACGTACCTGTGACCTAATAATTGACTCTGAGGGCACTATCTCCAACAATCTCCCACTTGCACTCAAGGCTAATTATTGCGATGTCGCATACTCACAGCCCGTGTGATACCGAACACCCAACTCCTCTACTAGTCAGTCTCACAAAGCTCGTTTGCGAAACTATTGCGTTCGAGGAATAGCCTCAGTGAGTGGATCCGCCTTGATGTTTCTTTCTATGTCTCTCTATATCTCAAGTTCGCGGAGAAACCCATCTCCCGAAATGAGCAATACCTGTCTTAGAATGTGTCTGGATGTCTGATGGGACATAGCTCATAAATGAACTCCAAATCCAAACTTCTTAGACTGTATTGTCAACTGAACTTAATCAGTATCCTGCGCCATGCCACCCTTAGTATTGCCTTGGACCACCTGTCCAAAATACTGCCCCTCATCAGAAGGAAAACTATAGCTCTGACAACTTCCTTGTCGTCCATGTCACCTTGGAAGCCTGGAATGATAACTGTTTCCCGAATGAGGCTGTCGTTATCATATCCCTAGAACATCCACTTATGTTCTAAAACTGCTTCCGACCGTTTCTCCAGGATTGGATTAATGTCAGCTTATTGCATCTAGTGCAAGAACAATGTCTGGTGTGGTACTTGACATCTCATGATTGACTCAATTGCCTGAGCAAGTGATCTGCCAATCATGCACATCCCTCTCCCTTTTAGTCTGTAAGACACCTTTGGAGAGGGTGACTCCATCTTCTGCAGGTATACTACCGTGCCAGGAGTCGTCCATTCTAAATACTCTTAGAATGCTGTCTAAGTACCCTGATTGGGAAACTACCCAAATCTAGATCTAAAGCCATAGATCTAGTAACCAGAATGTCTGATATAATGTCCAAGTCCCATGTGGAGAAACCACTGTGTGACGACCAAAGTATAACCGACCGTAGTATAGGATTTTCCTTTCCTACTCTGTGTATGTCATCCAAATACCAGGATATCACACCCTACTACCTTCTCAACAGATCCATCCCCTATTCTGATGAAGTCAAACCTATGACTGTCACGTCAGAAATAGATGATCTATCTCCGCTACATCTGCTTTAGTCTATAAATAGACATAAGCTACCTGTCCACCAATGCTTCCGCTGCTCCCACTGACTACGACAACCCTCTGGCAGAGTCATATAGACGTCCACTTCTAAAGCTAGTTTACAACGACGCTATACTCATCCTCCCGCCGGGTCTCGCAGCCTGGAACAAAAGCAATGGTAATTGTGGGTAAACAAGAACTTCCCTGTCCCCGTCCTTGAGGCTACCGTAGTACCTCTCGGGTGCCTGAAGTTACCCACCTTATCTGCGGAGTGGCCAATGGAATGTCAATCCAGATTGAATCTTTAGGTTCCTTATCAAATCTTCAGTAATCGTTTGTGGTTCTGGAATCACTTCCAGTTCTACCATACTCCCACTACTGTTTTCTGAAATAAAATCCATTTTTAATAAAACTGTGGCGAGTCTGGAACAATATTGCTATTGTTTATCCAGATGGTAGAAAGTCAACCCTCGTCATAGCCTGGGTCAACCCACAAACAACCATTACAGAAACGTGCCTTGAGTTTTCCAGTGTCTGGTTTTAATCATAAACCGGACAACTCCCCGTACCTTAACAACGTTAAGATATGAACTGTTCTATATCCAATATAGAAACAGAGGCACTGATTTAATTGAACCAGATTCAAATCATGCAGCTGTCTCCAGTGCATGTCAACTTAATGGAAGGAGGCCGATCAGCGTTACTCAACTTAGGAATGCTTCCAATTATGAGTAACCTGAAAGAGAAGCAAGTTCTCTTAATCACTACTATCAACTGAATACCATTGACAAGTATCTATATCTTCGATCACTTTGAAGAATCCCGATACTTGCTACACCTGGTTCTCTACTCTATTCAAATACCTATAACTTCTCAAAATTCGGACCCTGTGTTTCCTACGAAACACCTGTCTAAAAACTAGAGAAGTCATAAGTAAACCGAATATAGTACGAGGACCAACCCCTCTGTCCTGATGGACCCTGGACAACATACAATACTCTGTATAAGTCCCTTGAGTCTGAAAACTCATTCACCGTGTGTCGTAGGTTGAAAACTGTACTTATGGTTAAGAAGAATTACACCGCTGTTTAATGCTCCTTACCTAACCATCCACTGATATAGGTAAATGTCGTAGACATAATTTCAGAAAGGTATATCTCACTCTATGAAAATAGACGTACAGATATATCAATTTGAAATTGGTGCATAACTGCGGATATTCAAAACCAAATATTTGCCAACCGGCAAACAGCCCAGGTGATTTCCTCAAATATCACCGATTACAACGAATCCCGATATAATGATGATAATCACCCAATTCCCGATAACTTACTCCCACTCATCATCTGTAAAACCATACAGATGTGAGAATCGTACCTGGTAAATACATACCCTGGAGTAAGTATCTAATCGGGAAATCAGTTTTCTTTTAACATTACACAGTGAAACTGAAACATCGAAATGTTTCGATGGGGTATCCCGGTATTCCTAGTAATGCCTCTTCCAGATTCACGACTGTAACCGTATAGTTCTTTGCCACCTCTCCAAATCCCTTCATATGTCTTTAGTCATTACCTTCTGCACACCCCTTTAGGCCAAATGGTTTTCTTCCTTCCCTACCGTTCGGCACCAGCCTATGGTTTGGAAGAAGACTATCCAATAAGCATAATGGGTGTACTGTCATGATCCTAGGAGCACTCGCAAAGCGAGAGAAGGTGAAGATAAAAGACACCTGAATAAACCTTATTCCTATTTCTCCTGGACCAGAATCCATCCCCGAACTGGAACAAGTTCCTTTCGAGTTCGTATATAACCATACGATGGAGTATCCAAATAAACTGTGGATCTTCGTAGTGATACGGAGTGTCCTGGAGAAATACAAAGGTGATTTTAGGATTGGCGAAGGAATACTTGGTTTGGTCGTGAATATCTGTTGCAATTTACTTTGCCCTCTTACTAATCCCTTGATTTGTCTTAACTTAATACCTTCTGTACACTATCGTTAGGCTAATTGGTTTTCTTCATTCCCTACCGGTCGGCACCAGCCTAAGGTTTGGAAGAAGACTATCCAATTTGCGTAATAGGTGTACTATCTCCTAAACCAAGGAGTACTCGCAACCTGAGAGAAGGTAAAAGGAAAAGACATCTGAATAGTCCTATCCGTTTTCTCCAGAACCTGAAACCATCCTCGAATAAATTCCTTCGAGTTCGTATCTAACCATACGATGGTTTTGTCCAATGGAAGTGGACGTTCGTAGTAATACGGGGTGTCCTGGAGAAAAGGGTAAAAGTAGGGGTGGCAATGAGGTTTGCAACTCTGACAATCCAAAAGCCAGTGTTAAAGAAGGTTCGGTCAACTTGGTCACTGAGTTATAGTCTTAGGGTCGGGTCAAATGGTCACTGCCAAAGAGAGAGAGAAAAGAAACACTCAGCGTGCACTCTAACCAAGATAAGAATGGTTACCAATTTATCTAATCTGGAAACCTCCCACTGTACCTCAAATTCTCCTCCAAACCTAAAAGAAGAATTAGTCGGGAACACCCGAGGAGTAAACTAACTCATCAGTGGGAATCGGGATCCAACTATCATCGCATGATAACGTGACGGAATCCGCTCACGTCATCACACTCCAGAAGGTATGCGCATATCTGGCAAGTTTCAGTTCTTTTGAAACTCCCGATGTGATTTCTGCCCCATGCTCTTATGACCTTGACTTTGGCCAACAAATCATAAGTCACATGTCAAGTTCTACCCGTCATTCTCCAGGTTGATTCGAATCCACCCGCACAAGCCCTTGACTTTGGCCAACAAGGCTATACGACTGTTCCAAACCAACGCATCTATCTATGCTGCATATGAATAACCAACAGCTACCAAACACTGTGCCTTGACTTTGGCCAACAAACATAGCTTGAATACTATTGACTACCCATATGAAACGACGGAGGGCTACGAATGGTTTCTGGCGAAAACCTTTAACGTAATGAACTTGATATCGTTGAAGGAACGGATAGCTTTTTGAAAATATAGTGACAAAAACCGTTGCTAAAGAGGTCACTCCCGGTGAAGGGATCTCGGCTCTTTCCCCGTAGAATGAGGTGCAGGATATTCCAACAGAATACCACGGTGCAAAGCAAAAGTAATCGGCTATAGTGAAGTTAATGCCCTGATGCAAACTTTTGTCCAAGGGGTCACTCCCGGTGAAGGGATCTCGGCCCTTGCCTCGTCGACTGAGGAGCAGGATATTCCAACTGAATACCACGATGCCAAACAAAAGTGAACGTCCTTGCAATAACAGCTTTTTGAAAAGTGTTCCAACAACATCAGATTAGGTTTGTTTTTTAACTTGCATTGATCCGAATCAATGCAGTCCCATCAATTGATCACACCACAAAGAACGAAAATATACTGATGTACGTATATGCCATCCGCATTCGCCACTGGGTCCCGTCATTACCCGTTAGGTTAGCTAACTAACGACAGAGCGGGGACTGGACTAGCGCGGATGCAAAACATATACTACATCTACTAATATATATACCAATATATTATATTCGCTCAAGGCGTGATAAAATGCAACATCACAGAGAATGAACAGCATCACAGAAACAATACAGATATCTGGGATCCCCGGGTTTCACAGAGCCGCTGAAACCCGACGTTCCCCTGGTCGTGTGGATAGCCTGTGCAACGAAATCCTAGACCCCTACGGGCGCGGCAAGTTACCCGCCAAAACCTGAAGCGAGGCAGCCCCCTTCAGCGAGGTGAATGGACCACCCGGCACTTCACGGAATCCGGCAACTTGGGCACCCCTCCTGGGTCAACCTGTACCCCCTACGAGTGCGGCGAATAGCCCGCGAATCCTAGAGTGAAGCCCCCTCCGTTCCAATGCCATGAGATGCGGGCTTGTTGCCCTCTAGAACCCGGCTATCCGTGCACCCCACCGTGGGGTAAACCTAGTACAGAAAGTAAAATATACATACAACGGGTACATCGACCGCAACCAGGTCGTGCCCCAAAATAATAATACAATCAGGCAGTGACGGCAGTCCACATGTCGGACGCTCACCCCTCAATATCAAATGTATATAATACAACCACAACTGTACTAGCATTGCATCCAGGCTATCCCCCACGACCGATCCACAACATCACAGCAAAAACAGAACATCAACGTGAAAGTCACGTTCGCAAATTCGTCTAACCGGACTATAGCAGTTAGACAGGATTTACCGATCGAGTGACATTCACGGTCGCAGATATAATGTAAATACTGTGAAAAATGTGTTTAAAATATCCGCTCGATCAAAAATTAACAAGTGGGCCCCCAAGTACTACTGTAGCACATCAAGAAAATCTGGGCCCAAAATTAATATTCCAAAACCCATATTTTAAGCCCACAAGCCCTCTGGAAAAAGCTGGTGAGCTGAACCTAACTACCTGCGGCGGAACCGCGGCCAACAAGGGGTTATGGCCGCGGTTCCGCGGTCGTACGGAGGGTTCAGGGAACCGAAATTTTCCAGTGGTCTTAGGGTACTCTGTACATCATTCTGCAATCACCTGAAAAAATTTTCGAGACCAAAAATTTTCAACAGAAACTGATGCGAACTAAAATGCAGTTTTGGAACATTCGATCGATCGAAACAGAAAAACACATTACACCAAGCTAGACTATGTTAATGGCGAGGCTCTGATACCACTGTAAGTGCACGACGGCGCCCCGGCCGTCAATCCGACGGCCAAATGCTGAAGCGGTGATAAACTTTAATTTTACTTGAACTGGCAAACCGCCGCGCACTAATACCCGGATCGAACCACTAACTAGTCCTAGCTATCTATAAGAAAGGGAAGAGAGATATATGTTCATATCAGAATACTGCATTTTATACCGCCCATTCTTACGCTCGTGTATTTATAGGTAGGTACTTTTAATCCGTGTTTGTTACATATTTGCAGGATACAGGTTCTCGGTTCTAAAACGGTGAAATTCATGGAAAACACGACAAAATCCGGGTTCCTGCAAACCACAGATAAAACACGGTCTCCGCTCTTCATCCGTATGTTGCCAGATATCAGTTTAAGAGACAAAATGTCAAATCAATGTCGCTTTCATGCACAAGGCTCAATGGCAGCACAAGATCCAAGAGATCTACGCGGAGCTCGAGGCAATCATGACAAAAGCATCCACAAAAGTCCACCTTTCCTCAACAGAAATTCTGGAAGAAATGTGAATGTATTTTCAGAAAATATATGTACCAGACAGATGTAAACACCAAACCAGGAAACCACCAGAAAACCCACTGCCCAACTCCACTAGACCGCCGCGTTTCCGCGGCCAATAGGGGGTATTGGCCGCGGAAACGCGGCCGTACGGCCTCGACAGTGCATCATTTTTGGTGGGTATTTTGGTCTTTTTGCATGTGTTCTGGTGGTTGCCCTAGATCTTCAACTCCCTGCCTATAAATACAGCAGAACTGAGCTCAACCAAGTGTTAGTGTTTATGCCCTAGAAGGCCATTACTGTATCATACTAGCTTGTATATTACTTAATGGAAGCTTGGGATATTCACATGTGTATTGGGGTGTAGTACATCGACTTACACCAAGGTCCAATTTTGTGTTCCTCTTTTGTAGTTTTTTGTATAGTTCTTCTTCTTCTTCTTCATTCTTCCTCCATGGAAATGTAGTGAGAGTTTTTTGTGGATGTGAATAAAGATGAAGGTTTTTGTATTATTCTTTTTGTGTAGCTTCCCCCTTGAGCTCTCTACCTTAACTTGATCTTGCAACCTCTTAAGTAAGCTTGCAAGTTTAAGTTTTGGTCATTGGTCTCAAGGGGTTGTATTATTTCGTTCTCTCCTTAGTGCTTCATTTCACATGCGTTCTTTATCCTTCTCTTGATCTTGCAACCTCTTGATTGAGCTTGCAAGTTTAAGGGTTGGCTATTGATCCCATGCTTGTTTTGAGCTCTATGGTTCTTGTAATTCCTTTCTTGCATTTTTCATTCTTATCTTTAATTACTTGCAATTTATTACCATGCACTTTAATTACTTGCTTGTAATCTTTTCTTTTCTTTTCTCTTTTCTTTTGCTCTCTTTTGTTCATTTTGTGAATGTTGTAATTATTGTTGTTGTTAAGAATCCATATGATATTGTAAGTTAACATTTCTTTGCTCTTTTCCTTTTCCCGTTATTTTCCATTGAACTCCGCCCAAACCATACGCAAGCGCTCCGTTAGGCACCGTACCCTGACAAGGTAACGGTGACTCCTAACCGCGACCGGTTGCGTTCGGTTTGGCCGGAGGCGAAAGCAAGAGACAAGAACGGAAGGACAAGGGTAAATAAGCCGGATTCCACGAATACCGCGCTTAAATCCCCTAATCCACGTTGTTGCCGATTGCTCGAGCTTCAATTGGTCAAGAATCGGCTCAAAGGTTTTGAGTACGGATTTCTTTAGCTTACAATCTCGTATTTTCTTCTTAACAACTTTATACTTGCAAATAAACACATAGGTTAGATCAAACAAACATACAGATTCTTTATTGACTCGTCTAAGACAAGAAGGTAAGATACCACCATCTCCCTGTGGACCGACCCGTGCTCAACCGGCTAGCTGCATAGCGACACCGTCCTGATCGCGGTAAACTTTAGAACTTTGAACTTCCGACACGCCAAAAGCATGCGATCAAATGGCGCCGTTGCCGGGGAGACGGTAGCGTATTTTCTTTCTTGTTATTCGGGTTAATATTCTTTTTGTATATATATAAAAAAAAAATCTTTTTGTTGTTTTTGATCATTTTTGTGGGCAAGAGTGCAGATTTTTGCAAGTTTGCAAACTGCGATTGTGGGGAGCAAAGTGTACATTCAAGGCTAAGGTGATTGCAAAGTACAGTGCCAAAGATCCGGGTAGTTTGACCCGCGCAAGCGAACCTTTCAAGCTTACCGGATTTGATTCAACGGGGGTTTCCTAACCCAAAATCTTAACGGTACGTATTTTTCTAACACCTTCTTCTCAAATCCGACGCTTCCAATATACTATTCTTTGCAGGATTCTTTGCAAGTTCGCTAGCAAACGCTAAAAAAAATAAAATTGACTAACCCGTATTTGTTGCAGCGCCGCGCTTAAACTAAAAAACGATTGTTTGATTCTTTATAGAATTTTTGAATTGCGCATTGCATACATTAATACGGACTTAAGGGCAAGCGAACCCCACAACATACGGTAAAGGATTTCATCACCTTTTCCGTGGCCCACAAATCACGAACTTGAGCATAACGTTTACCCGCACAAAATTTAAAAGAAACTAGACTTTAAGCCTTAAGGACTTCGCGCTCACTAGGAGAAGTTAACTGTGTTTAGAACCTTGCTTAACGGTATATTGTTTACGGGGTGTCTAGGAAAGTGTTAACGGCGAAACCGCCAAAAGAGAAAGGGTTATTTAATTAAGGAACTTCGCGAAAGCGTTGGAAAACCTCCCCTTATCTCTGCACTTACCTGGCCTCGTGATCAGTGTATCTTGAGCCTGTTTCTCGACACAGTTTTACTTCGACAATCAAGTTCTGGAGCAGGTCTAGTTGACCTAGGTAAACCCTAGAACGATTAGGTGTGTGGTATTTTTGCGTCGTGATTGTTTTTGTCCATATTGTTTTTTATTCTTTTGTTGATATATAAAAAAAAAAATTCACATACTTTTCCCTCTCCTTTTCTCTGCCTTCCTTCCTTTCTCTCTTCATATCATGGGTACTCCACCTCGAAAAACTCTTGCCGAACTTTGGTACCCACAACCAGAAATTACTTCATACGGTTCTTGCTTTGGCCGAACATCGAACGACCCATCCATGCCCAAAATTTCGTCGAGAGATCGGATAGACGCGTCTAGGACAAACAACTGGACCCCGCAATCCACTTCGTATCAACCGTTTCAAACATTCACACCTTCTTGCGTTGATACCCCTTTTGAAAATCCAGTTGTAACCCCGAGACCTATGTCTATTGCTGAACGTATTGAACAATCTCGTAGCCGATCTTTCACTCCTTTCACCACTACAAATTCTTGGGATCAACAATTTCATTCACCTTCTTATCCCAATGTTGATCCCACTCCTGTCCAGCCATTCAATTCCTACCAATCCTACCCTATTTTTGCACCTTCCCTAGACATTGCTTCAGAACAGCCTTTTGGGAGTTTTCAGTATCCAAACAACTTTGAATCTTTTACTGAAACCCCTTCACAACCAATGTCTAGTCTAGAACAGTCGTTGGAAGACTTTAGGGTAGCGTCAAGCCAACAGATGATGGATTTGAATGCGTCCTTGGCCGCCCTCATGCAACCTACTGACCCGGTAGCTAGTTTTCAACTAGCTCCAACTTTTTCAATGTATGATAAGGCGGCAGGACAGGATGTGAATTTGAGTGGAGAGAGTGAGATGTACCCCCTTCCAAATCAAACCTACCCGTCCCAAATTGAATCCCACAACTCCTGTTTTGAAAGTCTATCAAGTATCCCACATGATTTATCAATTGAAGATAGAATGATGAATGAGTTGTGCGACTTCGTAGTATTTGATTTGCCAGATTGTGAAGGGTCCCTTCCAAGTGAAACCATACCTAATCCTTTTGACCTCTACACCTATATATTAGAACCAGAATCGATTAATATCCATGCTTTTGATGAGGTGTCAGAGAATTTTGATTTTCACTTGATTAAGGATATTGACGCTGGGGATATTTTGGATGATGAACCCGTAGATTTGGCTGAGTTTGTCTCTTCAAATCATCATCCCGAGTCATTAAATATTTTTCCCGAACCCCATATGCGTCTGGACTTTGAAGAAAAATGCATGGATGAGATAAATTTTGAGGAGAATTTTGAGGATATTTATGAGGATGAAACAGTTCTAGATGATGAGTCGGATTTTCCAATTCATCCTGTTCCTTTCATTGACTGTGTACACCCTCCCGAAACTTTAACCGATACCCTTCCTCAACCACTTCCCTCCATCATGTCCGTCGTTCCGACCTTGCAAGAACCCGTATCATTTTCATTTCATATGTCTGGTTTACCAAGTTCGGCGTACCCATGGTTTCTCACGAACCTTGAGGGATTTGACCCAATCTCTCGACGGGTAAATATATTAGCACAATCGCTTTTTACACATCGCTCATCACAAATTGTGCTAATCTATTTACTCCATTTGCACCCTCAAGTTCGTACTCCACTTCTTTTTCCCTTCCGCCATTCTTCTTCTCATCTACCGAGACCGCATTCCACTTCTCTCCACAAGCGGTCTCGCGTATTTTCCATCTCTTTCCTCTTCACCTTCTTTCACCAACCACTGCTTTACCATGATCAAATCTTTGAATGGTTGGTGTTAACTTTTGGCCTGTGTAAGGCCTTGTATAGATGGATACTGTTCTTTCCCCCCTAATCCTGAATTTCAACGCTTAACAGTGGAAACACTGTTTTACTTAAGTTTGGGGGGGACATTTTTTTGTAAATATTTTTCGTTTTCCTATTTTTTTTTTGTTTTGTATATAATTTGTTTTTAGGAAGCACCGGCAATTTTGACCCTCTTGGTATAGCCTGACAGTGAGGGCACTGTCAAGTTTAATTTTGGGGGTGTGCTCGGTAAGCTTTCTTCCTTCGCATTCATATGTATATTTTGCATCTGCATATTAAATCCATAAAATCCATAAAAATCTGAAAATTTTCTAAAAATATAAAAACTTTTTGTCAAGCTAGCTTGTGGAAGAACTCTGATTCAACATTCGACGGTTTTTGTTTGAAAAGATAGGAATAACTAAATCCTATGTTTGGATTTTAAAAACCTGAAAGATAACTCTCCTTTGAAGTTAACTATAGCTGATATACGTCTTTGCATTACACTACACGTGTTGTGAGTCTTGGAAATTAGATGACAAGTCTTTTATGTTTAAAAAAAAAAAACTTTTAAATAGATAAATGATTTTCTGAGGATCAAATAGGTTTGTTCTGAAATAAGTAATATATCAAGAATAGTTTATGAAGTAAGTGAATATGAAGGAATGTTATTGATGCCTTAATTGGAACTAGGTCTGAAAAATAACCCATCTGAAACTTGATTGGAATGATTACACACCGAACCCACTAAACACGTCTTTTATCCAAAAAAATAATTGAACTACCGGTTATATCTCCGTTCGTATTGAATCATCATGTTTTTCACGCCAAACTGTCTTTTGTTTTTGGACCTAGGTAACTTGAGTAATTAAGTCCGCTGGGGTGTTTCTACACCTAATGCCCTAAAACCAACTGGTTTGGGTGCATTGGCCCAAAGCTCGCTAAGAAGCCTAGAAAGTCCAGATAAAAACAAAGTCAAGCAAGTGTTCTCTCCGAGTTAAAATTCCTAACGGTTCTTTGTGTGAGAATAATCTTGATAAAAGACAAGCTTTTATAAAAAAAAAAAATTTAACGGAGATATGAAGGTTTTACTCTATGATAAAGACTATTGCACGTTCACAGAGGTGTGCATGAAATGAAAACAAGAAAAAGGTGGAGTGAAGAATAAGACCTAGTTTCCTGTTAGGGAAGATAGAAATTCTGAAGTTGAAACTTTACTGGAAAACGAAACTTGAAAAATGCTTAAATCTTTATAAAACTTATGTGATCCTTTTAAAATTGTTATCTGGGCTTTATTGTGTGACATAATGACTTTATTCGACCTATCGGGAACTTAACGACACTATTTTGCACTGCACGTAAAGACATATAAAATCTGTAGTTAAATAAGAAGAGAGATGTGAAAAATAAAGGTTCGATAGTCTAAACTTAGGATTATAGAATTGTTATTTTCTGAAACAAAGCTTTAGGGGCTTGAATCTTAGTTATTTTATAAAACTAGCTTGACCAGATTTTGTGGGTAGTATCTGCTAAAAACCCTCAGGAGACAACACTCCTCCTACTAGGGACACCTAGAGGTTTAACGGCTTGTTGCACGCGCTCAGTGCAATCGCGTTCCCTGCGAAAGTGCGGTTATCATTTTATTTTTATGAATAATTGGTTTTGCTCGGGACGAGCAAAGGTTAAGTTTGGGGTATTTGTTCATATCAGAATACTGCATTTTATACCGCCCATTCTTACGCTCGTGTGTTTATAGGTAGGTACTTTTAATCCGTGTTTGTTACATATTTGCAGGATACAGGTTCTCGGTTCTAAAACGGTGAAATTCATGGAAAACACGACAAAATCCGGGTTCCTGCCAACCACAGATAAAACACGGTCTCCGCTCTTCATCCGTATGTTGCCAGATATCAGTTTAAGAGACAAAATGTCAAATCAATGTCGCTTTCATGCACAAGGCTCAATGGCAGCACAAGATCCAAGAGATCTACGCGGAGCTCGAGGCAATCATGACAAAAGCATCCACAAAAGTCCACCTTTCCTCAACAGAAATTCTGGAAGAAATGTGAATGTATTTTCAGAAAATATATGTACCAGACAGATGTAAACACCAAACCAGGAAACCACCAGAAAACCCACTGCCCAACTCCACTAGACCGCTGCGTTTCCACGGCCAATAGGGGGTATTGGCCGCGGAAACGCGGCCGTACGGCCTCGACAGTGCATCATTTTTGGTGGGTATTTTGGTCTTTTTGCATGTGTTCTGGTGGTTTCCCTAGATCTTCAACTCCCTGCCTATAAATACAGCAGAACTGAGCCCAACCAAGTGTTAGTGTTTATGCCCTAGAAGGCCATTACTGTATCATACTAGCTTGTATATTACTTAATGGAAGCTTGGGATATTCACATGTGTATATCAGTCTTGCTAAACATGGTAGTATGCTACTTGGTTTTTCTATCTTAATATGTGAGTGTACGTATTGATAGAGCTCTTAGGATCTTGCTTGTCTACCAGCGTTGTGATGGCAGTCACACTAGTGGGGGCTGGGTAGTCTACAAGCACATCCTTATTCAGGTCCCTGGTCGTTGGATTATCGAGACAGAGCATCGATACTCTGGAGTAGACTGGTGTGTACGCTTCTCATCCCAGTTGGGGAGATGGTCTGTCCCACAGCCGTCAGTACGTCGTACTGGAGATAGTATGCAGGTGCTCGTTAGGTTACGGGTACACCGGACAGGACTCACGGGGAACTGTTGGTTGGTTTGATACCAGTCGTCAGTGAGCAGTTCCCAGGTGACATGAGTACAGTATAGTCCGCAGACTTGACACTGCTACTTCGCCTCAAGTGTGTCCCACTGTTCTTAGATTGCTACCCTACCACGGCTCAAAGGAGTCGTGCAAACAGGTAGCAGTTGGATGCAGTCCCTAGCACTTGGAGGCAGTGGCGGTTAAACAGGATTCGTCCCTCCCGGTATTGGGAGTAGATATCGTGCTGTGTCAGAGAGCCATTACGCAAAGTCCCTGGCCAGGGCAAGCGAGATTTGCTGATAGGTTCCAGTAGTTTCTCAGGGTGTAATGGGCTTCGCTCCGACACGACTTATACCGCTATTAGGGGAATGACGCTTGCCGCCCCCTAGGCCCGATATGCGATAGTCTTGGACGAACGGACCGGACTGTATGGAGATTGTCACATCAGACTCAGTAGGAGTTCGGATGGGTTTCCTCATCGGCCTTCTTATCGACAACTACCTGGGGACCGTTACGTACAGCTAGTGCCGCTTGCGGTCTGTGGTTAAACCCACTGCCAGCGTAGTAGTCGAGTCTCTAGAGTCCCACACAGAGAGTTTCCTACTCCAGGCGAAACGATATAGAGGTCGCATGGTTTTGCGACAAAGGGTTCGGACGCATACGTGCGTTTACGCGCGTACGACTTTCGGACAGTTTTTACCAGTCGGCTTTGGTTTAAGCCAGTTACTGGTATCCGGTTATTGGATTTTTACAGTCTAAAGTTTTTCCGTATTTTTGCGGATCGGAGGGGCGTTCTCGTAATTGTACGAGAAGCTTCTAGAAGATGGTGACTAAGGAGGGTTATGTGTCATATTCATTGAATGAGTTATATGAGTCATGGTGGTGATTCATTCATTTCATTAATGCACATTTATTGCTTAATGACTCATGCTAATGAATCACCACTAGATATTTTATGAAGCATGATTATTCATCACTCTTTATTCTTTTCTTCTTATTAGATAATGCTTCATATATATTATGATACTCATAACTTATTCTCATAATATTATTCACATTCTCTCTCCTCAAGCTCTCTCTCTTCAAAAGACTAATCCTCACCCTCATGTGTTGAGATCTAGGATTAGTAAGACTAATCAATCCATAACCATCACTCTATTTCATTCTAGCTTCTTTGATTAGCAATCCAAGAAGGTTAGTTGCCTCAAGTTTAGAGGCTAAGCTTGGAGTTTTGCTCTCGGGTGGATCGTCTACTACCTAGAGAAGGCCGAGGAGAACAAGGAGATCGTAAAGACGAAGGACTAGTTTCAATAGGTATAATCCCTAAGCATAGTAGTTTAGAATAACTATATGTTTGGTTAGTTATCGTTTAGCTTCGATTCAAGCGGTTAGTCGATGTTCGTTCACTAAACAAGTTCGTTTTTGAAAATTCCGCCTCCCCACAAGTATTGGGGTGTAGTACATCGACTTACAGTGGTATCAGAGCCTCGCTAAACAATAAATAACTTAATCGCAAATTTGTACGAATTTCGAACTGAAAAACGAAGCCGGAAAACCCTAAATCTGTCAAGTTTCTATCGAGTTTAAAATGAAGTCCTAAAATTTTTCAGGTGAGTGCAGAAAGCTTGAAATAACCACATAAGAACACACAAGAAAAATTGTCCCCTGAATCGCCTAACTAGCCGCGGAACCGCGGCCTCAGCCTACTGAGTCGCCGCGGATCCGCCGCCGAGTTGGCGATTCAGGAAGCCAATTTTCTTGTGTTGCTTCTGTATGATATTTGGGGTTTTCTGGAATATTTAATATTTGCTCAGGTTTCAGTTTAACAGAGCAGTTTTTAGAGCAATATTAATGATGTTTAGTCGATCGAAATTGTACAGTATTTGCATGTTGGATTATATCTGTGATTGTTTAATGTGTTCGTAAACCTCCCCTAACTGCTAGTATGTCGGTTGGCAGGGGGTTGCATATTTCTGTAATGGTTATATCTGTTTGTGCATATAAACTGTATTGGACTGTTGTGGTGTATAGCCGGGGTTTGCAATGGGTTATTGTTTAATTCATTTGTTGTAAATGTAATTTGTTGTAATATTATTTTTGCGGGGCACATCCAGGTTGCGGTTGTAGCCACCGTTGTATTATTTCATTTTACTGTTTTTGCTCCTAGGACTGACCCAAGGTGGGGTACACAAACTGCCGGGCGGGTAGTTTGCCGTACCCGTAGGGGTCGAGGGTGGGGTAACGGCTATTCATCACAACTGTGTAATCTGTCTTTTCTTGCAGGCTCAAAAGAAATACCGATTGCTTGCAAATCCAATATTGTTTATCTGTGTTCTGGAATGTTTATCATTGCGTCAGACGAATGTAAAATATCTATATATATGATAGCTATTTAGACGTCACTTATGTTTTACACCCGCGCTAGCCCAGCCCCCGCTCTGTCGTTAGTTAAGTAACCTAACGGGTGATGACGGGACCCCGTGGCGAATGCGGATGGCATAAGAGGACGTTGTATTTTCGTTGTTTTCTGCAATGATAGGTTAATGATGGGACGCATTATCTATAATGCAAAGAAAAACAAACCAAAGTTTAAATCGTTGGAACAGTTTAAAAGAAACCACTCGGTTAATTTTAAAAACAGATATTTTTAAATGCGGAGCTTTAACCACTCCTTTTAAAAGCTATCAGGTTCCTTCGGTTATATCAAGTTCACTACGTTCACGGTTTCGCCAAAACCAGTCGTAGCCCTCCGTCATTTCTTATGGATAGTCAGTAGTATTCAAGCTATGCTTGTTGGCATACGTCAAGGCATAGTGTTTGGTAGCTGCTGGGGTATTCATTTGTTGCATAGATAGATGTGTTGGTTTGGGACAGTCGTATTACCTTGTTGGCATACGTCAAGGGTATATACGGGTGGGTTTAAATTAACAAGATAATAATGGGCAGAACTTGACATGTGACTTATGATTTGTTGGCATACGTCAAGGTCATAAGAGCATGGGGCAAAAACTTATATCGGGAATTTCTAAAGAAACTGAAATTTGCAAAGAGATGCATACCATTTGGAGTTTGATGAATGTTGGAAGGATTCCTTCAACATTATCATACGATGATATTTGGATCCCGATCCTACTGTGAGTATATGCTACTTATCAGGATATTCGTCACTTAACGATCAATGCTATAAACCTAGTAGGTGTCCAGAAAGGTGTCAGCGGGGTTACGCCCCCAGAGAAAAGAGGTTATTTAATTAAGGAACTTCGCGAAAGCGTTGGAAAACCTCCCTCGAAGTATCGACACTGGCCTGGCTGAACGGTTAAGCAAGTATTGTACGGTGAGAATAGTCCTGGCTAATTCTTCTTTTATGGTTTGAGGAAGGATTCGAGAAACAGTGGGAGCCATCCAGTTTAGATAAACTAAAAACCACTCTAAACTTGCAAGAGCATCATGCTAAAGAGTTTTTCTTCTCTCTCTCCTAATTGCAGCGACCCTGAAAATGACTGGAATTAAGTTACTTTTAGAGAAAAATATACTGACGGGGCCAAACTATAAATATTGGCTGCGGAATGTCAAAATGGCTTTGACCTATGACAAACTGGGGTACGTCCTCACCGCTACGGCACCTGCTGTCCCTGGTCCCAAATCCAGCAATGCGGATAAGGAAATCCGCAAAACCTGGGATTTAGATTGCGCGAGAGCCAAGTGCATCGTGCTTGCCTCAATGAACAACGAACATCAGAGGAGGCACGAGGATATGTCCCTAGATGGCATATTTCTCCATACAAAGGAACTTTATGGAGAGCAATCTCGTATAGCAAGATACGAGACCTCTAAGAACTTGTTTCGAGCGAGGTTGGCTGTCGGGTCATCGGTAGGTGAACATGTCCTAAAGATGATCGGCTATATTGAAGAGCTCGCAGACCTTGGGACGACTTTGGATAATGAGCTCTATACAGACCTTATTCTCCAGTCCCTTCCTCCCACCTACGCCCAGTTTATCCTCAACTTCAATCTTCAAGGAAAAGAAGTTGAACTTGCGGAACTCCTGAACATATTAAGGAGTGCAGAGGGCACCTTGCAGAAGGCAAGGGAAACACCCGCTATGTTTGTTGGTGGTGCATCTTCTTCCGGGTCCAAGGCTAGGGCCAAAGGAAGGAAGAAGAAGGCCGCACCCAAACCTAGAGGAGGTGTTAATAAGGTGGGAAAGAAGGGAAAGAAAAAGATAGCAGTACCGATAGTTGGCCCAGATGAGTGCTTCCATTGTCACAGGAAAGGGCACTGGAAGAAGGATTGCAAGGCGTGGAACGCCAAGAACCAGGAACCGAAGCAAGCTGTGGCTTCGACTTCAGGTGTGTTTGTAATTGAAAATTGTCTGTCGATCAACTCTACTTCCTGGGTATTGGATACCGGATCAGGATCTCATATTTGCAATTCATTGCAGGCACTGAGAAACCGTAGAGTGCTGAAGGAAGGTGATATGATCCTCAGGGTTGCTAACGGAGCTAGCGTGGGAGCTGCGTCCGTCGGGGATTATCACCTAGGATTGACGAGTGGACATATTTTGGTTTTACATAACTGTTATTTTGTACCAAGCTTAACGTGTAATATCATATCAGTTTCCTTGTTATCAAATAAAGGTTATGATTTCACGTTTGTAAGAGATGTTGTTAACATCCACCATAATCATGGTTTGATTGGGTCCGGTACTCTTAATAACGGCATATATGTTTTAAACCAACTCCAAATTTTCAATGTCCAGAACACACTAAAAAGAAAGTCTCCAGATTTAAATAAAGCTTTCTTATGGCATTGTAGACTGGGTCACATCAATGAGAGAAGGTTGACTAAGTTGCATAGAGAAGGATATTTGGACACGTTCGAATATCAATCTTATGACACTTGTCAATCTTGTCTCAAAGGAAAGATGACAAAGACTCCATTTACTGGACAAGGAGTAAGAGCGAGCGAGCTCTTAGGACTCATACACAGTGATGTATGCGGTCCAATGTCTACACATGCGAGAGGTGGTTATTCCTACTTCATTACTTTTACAGATGATTTCTCTAGGTTTGGACATGTCTTCTTGATGAAGCATAAATCCGAGGCTTTTGAGAAATTCAAGGAATACAAGAGTGAAGCGGAAAACCAAACAGGCAAAAGTATTAAGACACTGAGATCTGATCGAGGTGGAGAATACTTAAGTGCCGAGTTCCTAGGTTACCTAAAAGAGAAAGGAATTCTCTCTCAGCTTACTCCTCCATACACTCCACAGCATAACGGTGTATCGGAGAGACGGAATCGAACCCTATTGGATATGGTACGATCCATGATGAGTAATGCTGAGTTACCGCGATCTTTCTGGGGATATGCGCTAGAATCAGCGATACATCTTTTGAACAGAGTTCCAACCAAAACTGTGCCTACCACACCATATCAGATGTGGAGTTGGAAGAAACCCTATCTTCAGTACCTGAAGACATGGGGATGTCCAGCTTTTGTAAAAAAGCAGCATCCGGACAAGCTCGAGGCACGCTCAGTAGAGTGTAAGTTTGTGGGATATCCAAAGAACTCTACAGGATATTGTTTCTATTACGCAGAGGAACAAAAGGTTTTTATTTCTCGTCATGCCCGCTTCTTAGAAACTGAATTTTTAGAAAATCAGAAGAGTGGGAGCGTAGTAGAACTGGAAGAAATTCCAGAACCACAAACTGCTACTGAAAGTTTGGTAGAACCAGGAGTTCAAGAAGAACAAGACATTCCCGCACCCCTCCGCAGGAGTAGTAGGCCGTCTCATCCGCCTGAGAGATACTACGGTTTTCTCATAGATGGGGATAGAGAAGATTGCATCATAGATGATGATGAACCTACTGACTTCCGGCAGGCCATCCAGAGCGGCGACTCGGTACGGTGGCTAGATGCAATGCGGACCGAGATGGAGTCCATGTACACCAACAAAGTATGGACTTTGGACTTTGCTCCAGATGGGGTAAAACCCATAGGATGCAAATGGATCTTCAAGAAAAAGATTGGTGTAGATGGACAGGTGGAAACCTATAAGGCTAGACTTGTTGCAAAGGGTTTTCGTCAAAGACCTGGTTTGGACTATGACGAAACCTTTTCTCCAGTGGCTATGCTCAAATCCATTCGGGTCCTTCTTGCTATTGCTGCCTTCCATGATTATGAAATCTGGCAGATGGACGTAAAGACGGCTTTTCTGAATGGAAATTTAGAAGAGAGCGTCTATATGGATCAGCCAGAGGGTTTCAATCAGAGTGGGAGCAGCAGGAAAGTATGCAAGCTGCTTAAGTCTATTTATGGACTAAAGCAGGCATCGCGGAGTTGGAACATCTGTTTTGATGAGACAGCCAAAGAATATGACTTTATCAAAAATCCAGATGAACCGTGCATATATAGTAAAGTTGTGGCCAGAAGTGTCGTATTCCTCGTCTTGTACGTGGATGACATTCTATTGATAGGAAATGACATTCCTATGCTACAATCTGTCAAAGGATTCTTGTCACACAGGTTCTCCATGAAAGACCTGGGTGATGCCTCTTACATTCTGGGGATCCGGATCTATCGTGATAGATCCAAGAGGATGTTGGGACTTTCGCAGTCCAGGTATATCGACACTGTACTGAAAAGATTCAGTATGGAAGATTCTAAGCGCGGTAATCTACCGGCTTGTCACGGAATCACCCTCTCCAAAGAGATGTCTCCCAAGACTGATTTGGAAAGGGAACGCATGTCTATTATACCCTACGCTTCTGCAGTAGGCTCTATAATGTATGCGATGTTGTGTACCAGACCAGATGTTGCTTACGCACTGAGCGTGGTAAGCCGGTATCAGTCAGACCCAGGGGAGAAACACTGGATAGCAGTAAAGAACATTCTCAAGTACCTGAGGAGGACTAAGGAGATGTTCTTGGTTTACGGCGGAAAAGACCTCAGGTTGGAGGCCTTTGCTGATTCCGGCTTCCAGAGTGATAAGGACGATTCCAAGTCCATGTCGGGTTATGTCTTTACCCTCAATGGAGGGGCGGTGTGCTGGAAGAGCTCCAAGCAGGACACCGTTGCAGACTCGACGATGGAAGCGGAGTATATAGCTGCTTGCGATGCCGCAAAAGAAGCAGTCTGGATGAAGAAGTTCCTAACAGAACTTCAGGTGGTTCCTACCATAGTTGATCCAATACCTCTGTATTGCGACAACAACGGAGCTATAGCTTTAGCGAAGGAACCAAGGTCCCATCAGAAGTCCAGACACATCTTAAGGCGGTATCACCTGATCAGGGAGATCATTGATCGTCAGGAGATCGAGGTTCGGAGAGTTGCTTCTGAAGAGAACATTGCTGATCCATTCACGAAGGCCCTACCTCAGATTCAGTTCGAGAGGCTACTCGAGATCATCGGTCTACGATATGCCAGTACATGGCCCTAGTGCAAGTGGGAGATTGTTAGTGTTTATGCCCTAGAAGGCCATTACTGTATCATACTAGCTTGTATATTACTTAATGGAAGCTTGGGATATTCACATGTATATATCAGTCTTGCTAAACATGGTAGTATGCTACTTGGTTTTTCTATCTTAATATGTGAGTGTACGTATTGATAGAGCTCTTAGGATCTTGCTTGTCTACCAGCGTTGTGATGGCAGTCACACTAGTGGGGGCTGGGTAGTCTACAAGCACATCCTTATTCAGGTCCCTGGTCGTTGAATTATCGAGACAGAGCATCGATACTCCGGAGTAGACTGGTGTGTACGCTTCTCATCCCAGTTGGGGAGATGGTCTGTCCCACAGCCGTCAGTACGTCGTACTGGAGATAGTATGCAGGTGCTCGTTAGGTTACGGGTACACCGGACAGGACTCACGGGGAACTGTTGGTTGGTTTGATACCAGTCGTCAGTGAGCAGTTCCCAGGTGACATGAGCGGCCCTTGGATGCGTTCAGCTTGAGTGGCTCGCAGACTTCGAGCCTCTTGTCCTAGACGTGCGTTGCTTACGACCTGACCCACGGCTCAAAGAGCGGCAAACAGGTAGCAGTTGGATGTAGTCCCGAGCACTTGGAGGCAGTGCGGTTAGACAGGATTCGTCCCTCCGGTATTGGGAGTAGATATCGTGCATGTCAGAGAGCCATTACGCAAAGTCCCTGACCAGGGCAAGCGAGATTTGCTGGTAGGTTCCAGTAGTTTCTCAGGGTGTAATGGGCTTCGCTCCGACACGACTTATACCGCTATTAGGGGACTGACGCTTGCCGCCCCCCTAGGTCCGATATGCGATAATCTTGGACGAACGGACCGGACTGTATGGAGATTGTCACATCAGACTCAGTAGGAGTTCGGATGGGTTTCCTCATCGGCCTTCTTATTGACAACTACCTGGGGACCGTTACGTACAGCTAGTGCCGCTTGCGGTCTGTGGTTAAACCCACTGCCAGCGTAGTAGTCGAGTCTCTAGAGTCCCACACAGAGAGTTTCCTACTCCAGGCGAAACGATATAGAGGTCGCATGGTTTTGCGACAAAGGGTTCGGACGCATACGTGCGTTTACGCGCGTACGACTTTCGGACAGTTTTTACCAGTCGGCTTTGGTTTAAGCCAGTTACTGGTATCCGGTTATTGGATTTTTACAGTCTAAAGTTTTTCCGTATTTTTGCGGATCGGAGGGGCGTTCTCGTAATTGTACGAGAACCTTCTAGAAGATGGTGACTAAGGAGGGTTATGTGTCATATTCATTGAATGAGTTATATGAGTCATGGTGGTGATTCATTCATTTCATTAATGCACATTTATTGCTTAATGACTCATGCTAATGAATCACCACTAGATATTTTATGAAGCATGATTATTCATCACTCTTTATTCTTTTCTTCTTATTAGATAATGCTTCATATATATTATGATACTCATAACTTATTCTCATAATATTATTCACATTCTCTCTCCTCAAGCTCTCTCTCTTCAAAAGACTAATCCTCACCCTCATGTGTTGAGATCTAGGATTAGTAAGACTAATCAATCCATAACCATCACTCTATTTCATTCTAGCTTCTTTGATTAGCAATCCAAGAAGGTTAGTTGCCTCAAGTTTAGAGGCTAAGCTTGGAGTTTTGCTCTCGGGTGGATCGTCTACTACCTAGAGAAGGCCGAGGAGAACAAGGAGATCGTAAAGTCGAAGGACTAGTTTCGATAGGTATAATCCCTAAGCATAGTAGTTTAGAATAACTATATGTTTGGTTAGTTATTGTTTAGCTTCGATTCAAGCGGTTAGTCGATGTTCGTTCACTAAACAAGTTCGTTTTTGAAAATTCCGCCTCCCCACAATTATTGGGGTGTAGTACATCGACTTACACCAAGGTCCAATTTTGTGTTCCTCTTTTGTAGTTTTTTGTATAGTTCTTCTTCTTCTTCTTCATTCTTCCTCCATGGAAATGTAGTGAGAGCTTTTTGTGGATGTGAATAAAGCTGAAGGTTTTTGTATTATTCTTTTTGTGTAGCTTCCCCCTTGAGCTCTCTACCTTAACTTGATCTTGCAACCTCTTAAGTGAGCTTGCAAGTTTATGTTTTGGTCATTGGTCTCAAGGGGTTGTATTATTTCGTTCTCTCCTTAGTGCTTCATTTAACATGCGTTCTTTATCCTTCTCTTGATCTTGCAACCTCTTGATTGAGCTTGCAAGTTTAAGGGTTGGCTATTGATCCCATGCTTGTTTTGAGCTCTATGGTTCTTGTAATTCCTTTCTTGCATTTTTCATTCTTGTCTTTAATTACTTGCAATTTATTACCATGCACTTTAATTACTTGCTTGTAATCTTTTCTTTTCTTTTGCTCTCTTTTGTTCATTTTGTGAATGTTGTAATTATTGTTGTTGTTAAGAATCCATATGATATTGTAAGTTAACATTTCTTTGCTCTTTTCCTTTTCCCGTTATTTTCCATTGAACTCCGCCCAAACCATACGCAAGCGCTCCGTTAGGCACCGTACCCTGACAAGGTAACGGTGACTCCTAACCGCGACCGGTTGCGTTCGGTTTGGCCGGAGGCGAAAGCAAGAGACAAGAACGGAAGGACAAGGGTAAATAAGCCGGATTCCATGAATACCGCGCTTAAATCCCCTAATCCACGTTGTTGCCGATTGCTCGAGCTTCAATTGGTCAAGAATCGGCTCAAAGGTTTTGAGTACGGATTTCTTTAGCTTACAATCTCGTATTTTCTTCTTAACAACTTTATACTTGCAAATAAACACATAGGTTAGATCAAACAAACATACAGATTCTTTATTGACTCGTCTAAGACAAGAAGGTAAGATACCACCATCTCCCTGTGGACCGACCCGTGCTCAACTGGCTAGCTGCATAGCGACACCGTCCTGATCGCGGTAAACTTTATAACTTTGAACTTCCGACACGCCAAAAGCGTGCGATCAATATACCGACAGATCCGAGTCCTCCGGTCTTCTCGTCGTCGTCCCGATCTCCTGCGGAATGTCCCGTCTCCTCCTCGTCGCCGGAAGTGCACCACATCGCCTACTTCTTTTACGGGCTCCCACCTCAATGCCGAGGCAACTCGGGCACGAAGCTGGCTAGTCGACGTGCCCAAGATATGCTGTAGAATGTGTAGTGAGCTATACTCTTTTGGGGTTCATGGAGATGCCTTTGTGGTGGAGGAAAAAGAACTTGGAATTTTGGAGAGTCTTCTTGTGTGATTTTTGGAGCATCAAGAGAACCAAAAATTGCCACTCATGAAAATGAAATCCCTTCTCTTTTGGAATGGCCGGCCCCCCCTTTCCATGTGTGATTGGAGAGAGAAAAAACAAAGACAAGGGGGTGGGTGGAACAATAATGCAAAAGGGAATCATGAAAGAACATGATAACAAATACATCCACACACAACCAACCTCACCCCTCATCATCATCAACAATCATGACTTTAAAAGTCAAGTCATGATGGAGTCAAAACAAGTCAATGATGGTGCACATCATGAAAACCATCATGATGCAACAAGATGCAAAGAACCCCTTCCACTAATGCCTATTTGCAACAATGCAAATAAACCCTCCTCCACCAATCTTCGGCCAATGAACGGAACAATGGAAATCGGCCGAAACGGAAAGCAAACTGGCAACTCCAGAAAACTGGTCCCGTAATAAATTACAGGAAAACCCCGATACTGTGCATACACACCCGCATCTGTATTTCGACCGAAATACAAATGCAATGAGACAAAGTCTACACTGTACTATACTAGGATCCGGCTTAAACCAAAGCCGGCTAGTAATATCTGTTCGATCCTGATCCGTGCAATACCGCACGTATCTGATCGAACCCTGCCATATACCCATACGGCCTGTAGTACAAACTGTCCAATCCTGATCCGTGCAATACCGCACGTATCTGATCGGACCTTGCCATATCTCCATACGGCCTCTACAACCTTTCGCCCGAAAGCTGAGTAACAGAATGTGGGGGACTCTAAAGACTCGTCAACACCTTGGTTGTGGATTTAACCACTAGCATGTCAGAGGTATAAGCCAATACGTAACGGGCTACCAGGTATTGACTAAAAGGGACGTCTGTGAACGAACTCAACCTGACAACCCTACTGAGCCTGTCAGTGACAATATCCGTACAGTCCGGTCCGTTCGTCTATGAGCATCGCATGGCAGGCCTAGGGGGTTGGTAAAAGTCAGACCCCCAAAAGCGGTACAAGTCGTGTCGGAGTGTAGCCCAGAACACCCTGAGATACTACTGGAATACCTACCAGTAAATCTCCTTGCCTTGGCCAAGGACTTCGTGTAATGGCTCTCCTAGACACAGCACGACCTCACCCCCAATACCGGGAGAGACGAACCCCTGAAGATACGCTCACTGCCTCCATGTGGCTCGGGACTGTACCCAACTAAAACCTGTTTGCACGACTCCTTTGAGCCGTGGTAGGGTAGTAATCAAAGTACAGTGGGAACTCACACGAGACAAATGATGATCCCCAGGTCGATGAACTAACCTGCACACATGTCACCAGGGAACTGCCATCTGACGTCTGGTATATGACCAACTAGCATGTTCCCGGCGAGTCCTGTCCGGTGTACTCATAACGCAATGAGCACCTGTATACATCTTAGGTGATCCAACTAACACCAGTGGCTTGTGAGACCGGCCACCGCCCCTCGTCGGGGTCTCGACTGTATACACTAGTCTACTCTGGAGTATCGTTGCCCTGTCTCGAAACTCTCACGACTAGGGACCATTTAAGGATTTGCTTATAGACTGCCAGCTCCCACGTATATGATCGCCCTCATACTGCTGGTGGTCAAGCAAGAATCCTAGGGGCTCTACCAACGTGTAATAGCGACTTGTCAGGTCACCTGAAGCAGTACACGATGATAAAGGTAAACCAGATAGCATACTATCATCTCGAGTAAGACTGTCCTACCGGGATAGGTCCTCCATCAATCATTGCAATCACGTACCTGTGACCTAATAATTGACTCTGAGGGCACTATCTCCAACAGAATTTTCTACACAATTCTCACACACACGCCCTCCTCTACCTCCAGGCTGAGCTCACCTGCTGGAAACCCCACTTCCGCCTCTCTTTCTTGCTTCAAAATTTCTTCAAAAATCCACAAAAATACACACTTTTCTTCTCTAATTCAAACCAAAACCTTAAGCCATCCCTTCTCAAGCCCAAATTGGGTTAAAACAAGGAGAAAAGAGGCCACTTTAGAGGCTTAGTGCAAGGGAATCACAACTTGTAACGTATAATTCTAATCTAGTTGTTTAATTGTAGTTTAAATATGCTAGATTAGAAAGTTTATGTGTGAAATTTGGTTATAAATTCTTGTTTAGGAAATTTCAAGAAAAGGGGTGATGTTGTAGTTAGGGTTTGAAGTTGGATAAGTGTGTTTAATTTAGTATTGTGTCCATCTAGTATGTTAGATCGAACGTTTGTGCGATGTTGTGATCGCGATATCGTTAATTCGCGATGTTTGCATCGAAATCGGTATGCTAATGCTTACTAGGTTTTTATAAAAATTAGGAGGTGATCTAATTGCGATATATGGACGATATTTATAGCATCTCATATGACTATTAGGGTGTATGAATGCGGTGTTTGGTTTAGTCGGGTTTTAGTTTTGACGGTTGCCCCGAAACGACGATTTTAGTTAAGGTTTTAGCGATTTTCGTGTGTTTCCCGTGCACCGAGTGCACGTTGTGCCTAACTTGTGAGCATCGATCTTTTCATATTGTGACTTGTGTCATTTCAGGAATATGTAATCTTATGTTGTGTGTTATGCAATTCTAGGATCGGTTGTGGAAATATCGGACGTGGCACGCAAAGGCAAAGCAGTAGTTGGATCGGATTAGCGAGGCATTCAGGTGAGTAGAGGTATTCATCTATGGGGGAATCGTCTGGATGGAATGAGGCGCCCCATAGTTAGGATTACTTAATTACTTGCAACTATATGCATTGTCAGTTAGCTAACCCTCTCATTCATATGCATACCTTTATAGCTATTCGTCTACTAGAATTGCATTGATATCCATATACACATGTGTGATATCACCTCATAGGACACATACACCATTGACATTGGCTCCTGTTGCACGTGCACTGTTCATGTGACACGCACGCCTTTGGTAATTGCCATGTCACGAGCACTGTAGAACCCGCTTAGTTCAGTATCAACCCTTGCATCGTATATGATGCATCGAATTGCATAGCATATATACACACACACACACACACACACACACACACCTCACTTCATCATCATTTTATATAGGTTTCTAGCTATAAATCACATTGCATACCCTTGACATCATAAGCATTTATCATATACAACATGTTGGGTATTATGATTTTCTTGAGGATTTCAGTATTGCTGCGATTTCTGGATTTTGGGGAAAACCCCAAGAATTTAACCAAAGCTTATTATTATCATTTTTAAAACAAAGTTGCGGTTTTCTCGTGATATATGTATCGTCCACCATGAGTTTTCATGTTTTCTGTTGGATTTCGAGACCCGATTCGAGGAGTGGATGAACCGTCTCGGGTACATGGTGGGCCTGGTATGGTACCCCGGGGCAAGAAGATCGAGTTGTAGACGATGAGCCTGGCAGGGGAAGACTACCTACCGGTGATGTCTGGCGCGGCGGATATCCGGAGGATACCGGCCATTGTCGTGAGATTTGATGATATGGGCCGATCCGGACTGACGGAGCCCGATGTACTGAGACATTGATATAGTGAGACATTGAGACAGATATATTTCCATATTTGGTGTCGATGCTTGACCCGGTTTTTAGATGATTTCATTGATGGTACTTTGGCTATTGCATAGATATTCTTTTTCTAAGTTAAGAATGCAGAACTTATAGCATTTAAAACACTTAAAGATTTCGTATTGATATTACATACATGTGCGTACATACTAGAGGCGTTACATCACATCTAGACATACATGTTGTGACGCATTTGCGTGCATTCTTACGATAGCCTTATTAGATGTTACTTGCTACTCACGAGCTGGCAACTCACCCCTGTTGTGCCACAGTGTCTTGCAGGCCGGACCTGTCATCCTTGTAGCGGCGGGCTTATCTTATTGTTGGCTTCTTTTGCTTAGACTCGCGACATTGCTCGTAGGTGGGTTGCGAGGACACTTTAATCTCTTTTTGTACAATCCTTGTATCTAGTATTCTCCATCTACCACTTCTTATTGTATATGCGACCTAGTGATGAGACTGAGAGATTTGTGTATATGTGGTTTCTCTGGAGTCCAGCTCACTTGAGCCGACGTTGTGTTTTTCTTATATTTGCATTTCTTTATGCTCATTCGCTTGATTTTACATATATATTGCGTGTGGTTATGATCCGCCTTGTGCGAAGAGCTAGCTCCCGCTTGAGGATGCCATTTTGTTATTACAGGTTTATATATCTTGTTGTACCCATTTTGGGGGATAGAATTTACAAAGGAGACTCTGCCGAAATTTTAGGAAATTTTTGATGTTTTATTTTTGAGATAATGTAACTTAATTGATTTTAATTCGTTTTCATGGATGGTTTTCCTTCACTCTCATTGGTTTGGGTTTAGATTTCTGGGCTTTAGCTGACTTTGTTTATGTTACGCCTTTAGACGTCTCGTAATCTAAATGCCAGTCACGTTCCGTACTTTCGGGTCGTGACATGGATGATCCCATATCCATTGATGTTTGACATCAGAGATAGTATATGGGTGCTCAGTGGAGATTGGGTACACTGGACGGACTCGCCGAGAACTCCCAGATGGTATTATACCTCACGTCAGATGGCAGTTCTCTGGTGACACTGGTACAGGTTAGTCTGTAGACCCGAGATCGTCATAGAGTCTTGTGTGATTCCCACTGTGCTTTGATTTCCATCATACCACGTCCAAGAGGGTATGCAAAACGGTAGCTTTTGGGTACAGTCCCAAATCACATGGAGGCAATGAGCGATAAGAGGGGTTTCGTCTCTCCCGGTATAGGGAGTTGATGTTGCGCTGTGTTCGATTGGCTATAACTGGAAATCCCTGGCCAGGGTTGCTGAGATTTATTGGTAAGTGTTATCAGTAGTTTCTCGAACTGTTATGGACCTCATATCGACACGACTTATCGGTAACTGGGGTCTGACATTACCACCCCTAGACTGGATATGCGACATATCAGACGAAAAGACCGGACTGTATAGGAGTGTTACTGATTGGATTCGTAGGAGAATGTATAGGCTTGCTTGTTGATCTTCTGATTGCTCAATACCTGGGTGGCTGTTACGTTTAGCTGACCGCTTGCAGCTTGTGGGTGTTTGATATGATCATCACCTACTGCCGGTGTATTGACAATTCTTTAGAGTCCTACACAGAGGTTTCCTGGCTCAGGCAAAGCGGTGTAGGAGCACATATGTGATATGTGCGGGACCGAGAATAATACATGTATGTGATACCGTATTAGATTCTCGCGATATGTGATATCGGCCGGGTATATGTGATATAGCCGGGTCATCGGATCAAGTGTTGATTCGATGAACTGATACAGATTATATTAGTCGTTTATTTGTGAAATAGCCAGATTATCGTATCAAGTGTTGATTCGATAATTTAATGTATAATTATATATTTGATATATTATATTATATTAACTAATATAAGCTTACTCAAAGATTCTTTTTCTCACATGGATAATACATTGATGTATATGCGATATATGTTAATTGTATTATTTTATTTTGTTACATTAAATATTATATATGTGATATATAATATTGTAACCTGTTAGGGTTACAAATGCAACATGTTTTGTGGAGTTTAAAAAAGTTAGGGTTTTTATTTGGGTTAGCTTTTGGGCTAGCTTTTTCATGATGCTTCATGAAACTTTCATTTGTTTTTAGCTAAGATATTTTGTGAAGATATTTCTTAACCCAACCGAAAACCTTTTACCCTAGTTAATTCTCTACAAGGGTTAAGCCTTCATTCTTAACGCATGGTTGGTTTTGTAACCACAACAAGATTTCATTATTCATCACAAATAGATTTCTTTTTCTTCTTCCTCTTTGAAAAGCTTTCTAGCTTTTGTGTTTGTGATGGATTTTTGTGAGATAAAGAAAATAAAAGAGAGCTAAATTCCTATTTCATCATCCTCATCTATTCTAGCCACTTAGATTAGGGTGTTTGCTTTGCTAATACTTCATTAGTAAATCAATAGCTTGGGTTTGAGATTCTTCAAGGTAGATCATCTTAGTTGTTGAAGATTGGAAGCAAGCATGCATCTTTCTCTTCATGTAGCCTCTCTAGAGTCCGGGTACTTGATGATCGCAGCGAAGGGACCTCAACACGGAGCTTATAAAGTGAAGGAACAGACTACAAAGGTTGTAATCCCTAACTCTTAGATGTAAAGTTGTTTACATGCATGTTTAACCCTAAATCTCTAGTTAAGATCTTGGTTAGGGTTTGTTTAGCACCCCAAAAGTTTTAAAGTAGCATGATTGATGCTTGCCAAAACCTTCACAAGGTGCTATACTATCCCTACATACGCTACATCCGGTCGGGTACATAACATCGCATACATGATAGACCCGACTACCGAAGCATAGGGTATACCTTGCATGCGAGCCCTCTCCAAATCAGTCTTGGGGGATATCTCTTTGGAGAGAGTGATTCCAGAGATCGTGGGTAAATTCCCACACTTGGAATCCTCCATACTAAACCTCTTTAGTATGGTGTCAATGTACCTGGATTGGGACAATCCCAACATCCATTTAGATCTATCTCTATAGATCTTAATCCCGAGGATGTAGGAGGCATCACCCAGATCCTTCATGGAGAATCTTTATGATAAGAAGAGCTTGACCGAGTGCAGCATAGGAATATCATTTCTTATCAAGAGTATGTGTCACGACCCGAAAGGTACGGAACATGACCGGCACCTAAATTACGAAACGTCTCGAGGCGTACGTAATCTAAGTAAGCTAAAACCCAGAAATCCAAACCAAGTAAAGCAGTAGAGTGAAGGAAAAGCAATTTAAAAGCAAGAAGTTTAACAACATAAGCCGAAATATGCATTTTTTTAAAATATCAAGTCTTTTCTGAAAATTTTGGCAGAGTTTCCTTTGTAAAAACTGACCCCAATCGGGTACAAACCTGATAAAGCATATATAATGAATAAAGGTGTCACGTCCCGAAAGGATGGAACATGACCGGCACTTAAACTACGAAACGTCTCGAGGCGTACGTAATCTAAGTAAGCCGAAAACCCAGAAATCCAAACCAAGAAAAGTAGTAGAGTGAAGGAAAACCAATTTAAATCAAGTAGTTTTAATAGCATAAGCCGAATTATGCATTTTTAAAAACATCAAATATTTCCTGAAAATTTCGACAGAGTCTCCTTTGTAAATATTGGCCCCCAAACGGGATACAACATGAATAGTAAATGAAATCAATAAAAGGCATCCCCAAGCGGGAGCTAGCTCTTCGTCAAACGACAGTCACAACCACACAAGCAATATAATATACAACGCCAAGGGCGAGGATCAAGAACTCAAAAGGAAACTCAAAACCACAAGAAATCCATAGAAATATAACGCGCGACTTTAAGGTCGAAAGAATAACATCACTGGTCTCTATCTCAAAATAAATACATGTTTGGTTGATGGAACTTCTAGAAACAACAGAGTAATAATATACAAGGTATATAATGGGGGGTATGATACAAATAAACCCACCTACTAGCAAATCACCCGGAAAAGGAAGTAGTGCCAGCAAGCCGTAATGAAACCTGTACGGCAAAACCTGCAAGAAACTGTGGCACAACGGGGGTGAATTGCCAACTCGTGAGTAAAAAAACATCTACGAACAGAAATCGCATGAACAACGCAATCCTAGGGCAACAATCACAATATATCCTCAAATATATAACGAGCAGCTTATAACAATGGCTAGGGTAAAAGTCTAACCCAAGTATAATCCCATGTGTCCGTGTCAGTGCCTCAGGTAGCAATATATCATATGGATGATGTATGAATGCATAAAAATAGAATACATGTACTAAAGAAACTGCTTTCATAATTTTGGGAGATTTCTGTATTTTAAAAATGAGGTACCATAAATGAAATCAGCATAAAACAGTGCCCAGCATCGACACAAAACAAGTGTCCAAATATCTCAATATCTCTGTGTCACAATCTCTGTACCTCAATATCTCAAAATCTCAATGTCTCAATCACAATATCTAGGGCGCCGTCAGTCCAGACCGGCCCCTACCATCCATCTCAAGACTACGACGGTATCCTCCGGATATCCGACGCGTCGGGTAAAATCACTGGTCGGTAGTGCTCCCCTGCCAGGCTCAACGTCAACAATACGATCCTCTTGCCCTGGGGTACCGCACCGGGCCCACCATGTACCCGAAACGGTTCCTCCACTCCTCGAATCGGGTCTCGAAATCCATCAGCAAACTCATGGTGGACGACTCATACATCATGGGAAAACCACACATTTTATTTAAAAAGGGAGAAAGCAGTTTATATAAGTTTTGCGGTCCCCCCCCCAAATCCAGAAAATCTCATGGAAATCCGAATCCAAATCATCAATAGCATGTAAAACCATGAATATAGGCATAAGAATCCATGAATACGGCATAACAATGTATAATAGTATGCATGAAGTGACAAGTAATAACTACAATGTTAAGCTGGCATATAAGGCATGTACACTAATATCATGTCAAATTACTAACTAACAAACTAAGTCAAGCAATAATATTTTCTAAGGTGTACGTGACATGGTAATTACCGATGAAGATTTGTGTGAGCCGGCAAGTAAGTTTACATGGTACATACGCATCATCGGTAATGGTGCTGGTGTCCTAACAGCATAATATCAACAATAGAATATGAATCATAATATAAGCATGCGATGCGGAGCGAACAACAATAATGAGCGGGAGCTAAATACTAAACAATGGTGCCATTTGAAATAACACGAATCGTGGGGTTTTGAAAATAAGGGCTACTGTGGTTTTAAGAAAGGATACGTCTTTTGAAATATCCGTAGATCCCTTGACCTGTCTTTTAAAATACCCACGATCCGTTAGTTTTGAAATAGGTAGAAATCTAATCTAGTTTGACAACTACACTAAACTATACGGCTGAACTAAAGGTAAGGAAACCGCCTAGCATCTGAGTCGATACATATATGAATATATATTAGTCGGTGATCCTGCCTCGATACTATCAATCCGATACCATATCTATAATCAGATATTCCCAAGTCAAGAGTGCGGATCAATCATCAATATATAGCTCGTACGTAAATCCGTCGTACGGCATCCCAAATCTGGGTACGGGTCAATATCATATTCATCACATTGTTCATCTGGAATCCTCTTTATCAAAGATCATAATCCGGGGTACTGATCCACGTCTAGTACAATACTGATACCACCTAAGTATGCATGCACGTGTGTGAAACACTACGTCAAAGGACCCGCTACAATGTCATGTCGTATCTCAAATACGAACCCTGCCATATCACCGATCTCACGGCCTCAAATCAAATCTCATCGACTCATCTCAAATCCAGTATATGAACACATAGTCCCATACCCATGTGAACACATAACTATATAGAATCCCATAAAAGCGCATATGAAAGAAGAATGAATGCAAGAATGGGTGTGTGTGTGCATGTTTGGTGTGACCACTACTCTAGGGTTTCGTGACACTAAATCATCCAAGCACACCAAATATCCATATTTAGCATCAATAACCTCAAACAATATATATTCAATATATTTGTGTATACGCATTCGTATACATCACCACGAACTGCGGGGGTGCTATACGCCATCCACCCGATTTCTCCCCGTAGATATAAATCTACTCACCTGGTCCTCGCTCGCCGGTGCCGACGTCGCCACGCGCTTGATTGTCGTCTCGAAGTCCACATGGGGTACCTACATATCATAACGCACTGTATCGCATTAAAACCAAATTCGAAATCGAAACGGCATACGAAAATCAAATCGGCACGCGTATCACGCATAGGTCAAAACCTTATCGCCTACGCATGCAAGAATAGGCAAACCAACCCTCGATGTCGATGTACAAACGTCAAACCATCGAGAAAAATCCAAACACACTCATTTGCGCAATCACGAACACTAATTATAATATAAAATATGTTAAAATTCACAAAAACCCCAAAGTCACCTTAAAAGCCATTTTTCCGAAAATCTAGCAAGCAACAATTACCCGTTTTAGTACAAAACTCGACGTTTAAACAAATCTAGCGGCCATAATACTTATTAAATACCTTAAATAAGTCATAAAAGTAATTTCCATAATTTAATCTCATTAAATTTCATTAACCCCAAAATTCTAGTTTACAATATACCGAAATTTTAACAATTTTATAGCAAAAATGCACAAACAACAATTTAGCTTGGATTTTCATGAACCAAAGGCATTAAACCACTCAATATAATATTTATAATGACATGAAACCTTAATTTGAATTTTATCTCACAAGAATATAATTTGTTTAAAAACCTAGTTTACAATTTATATAAATATCACAATTTAAATCAAGAAAAAGCAAATTAGCAACTTAATTTGATTTAGCAAAATATTAATATGGCAAATACCTCCCACAACCATAGTCTCACAACACAAAACCCTAACTAGATTTTTCACAAACCCTAATCTAAAGCTTCTCTTGCAAACCCATAATTTTCAATTAAACCGAAATTAAGCACTTAACAAGCTTCAATAAGAAATTTAAATCAAAAATGAACAATGGGTCAAAAGTTATACCTCACAACCATGAATCAAACTTGAAATCTAGAACTCCAATTAGAAATTCTTGCCCCAAGATCCATGCTAAAGAAGATGAGAGAAAATTGGTAGGAGTCGGATTTGGATTTTAGCTTGATTTTTGAGGTATTTTGATGAATTTTTAATGCAGAATGAGAGAGGGAGAAAGTGGGGCTGTTGTTGATGCAGGAAATAGAGGGGCTCGGCCAGAATTGAGGGAATAGGTGAGAGAGTGAGGTGGGGAAAGTGAAGAAAAAGTCAAAGTCCACCTTACTTCTTTCATTTTCTTTTCTTTTCTTCTGCACTGCAAAACAAGTGGGGAAAGTTGAGGGGGGGCTGCTGAATTCAGCCAAGGGGAAGGAAAAATGGGGGTGTGTGAGTGTGGGTATGGGTGTGGGGTGATGGAAAATGATAAATACTATACCCCAAACATCCATTTACACTAAGTTCACTAAAAAAGCCTTTTTTAGTCAATAATTTCTAAACTGTTTTGGCAAACGATTTTGTTTCAGAAACAATATGTTAAAATTTTGTTTAATGTGTTATGATGCACAAAATTTGTTTCAACTCATTCCAGTTTGTAATTTTCCCTAATTAAATGTATTAGTGACAGCTTAAAATAATATTAAAATAATTAATTTCGGAAATTTTTTCAGAAAATTTGAAATTTCACCAGTGGCTCAATAAACACCAAATACTAGCAATTTCATAGCTAGAATATGTATATTTAATTTTTATAATAAAGATATTTGTATTTTTACTTTTTACAGAAAACCCCCTTATTTTACTGATTTTCCGAAATTTCACCGAAACGATTTTCAAAACGTTACAATCTTCCCCCCTTAAAAAAATTCGGTCCCCGAATTTAGATTAAAACTCCCCCCAAATACTAAAACATCTAAGCAAAACCATCAAGTCGCTGGGGCTCCGAAATCGTAAATACATAAAAGAAATCGTAGCGCAGCGCATGCGCATGAAAAATGTGCATATAACTCAAAATCAAAACTCCGTAAAGCATCTCGCAATCATCGGAGTCATGGTAAAGACACAAATGTCAAATCCAATACAAAACCAATACGATGTAACTCGAAGCTATACACGTAAATATCAAATCTATATATATAAATATCCGAAGGAAATGCATGCCAAATTTTTTAAGGTCGCTATGCAATGCGCATAACACTGCACAGTGGCGGACGTCTATCATAAAAAAATAACCATATACATATATACCTTTTGTTTAAAATGTACGTTCCGCCGTTTTGGAAACAATTTAGAAGGGTTTCCTTGTTTTAAACGTTTCGTGTCATATCAGACACGTAGATAAATATTGAGACTATAGCTCGCTTTTCGAATTCCCTTCGATAGATATCAATGCATGCAAAATACATTCAGATACTTTCCTCTGACTAGTTGTAACCCTTCGGAAATCGTTTAGGCAGTTTTTCGGTAATCGGCAAATTTTTCGGCTTTTTCCGTAAAAAGTCAAAATAGGTATTTTTCATTATAGGCCTAATTATACAAAATTTAGATAGGATATTACTATAATTTTGTCACTAAAATGTCACTTATAATTTTCTAGTTAAATAAAAAAGAATTCGTAATTAATTATTTTTTTTTATTATTTTAAGCCTTTTTAAATACATTAAATTAGTGATAAATACAAATTTAATTAGGTAAATTTCATAATTAGGAATCTTTATAATCTAAAATATGGTGTTAATAAAATTGTATCATGACTTGCAAATTTTTGGTTTTAGGGTTCGAAATTTTATGAAAAAAATGAATTAAAATAAGGCTTTTTGTGAAAATGTTGATGTGAAAGCATTAAACGAGAACATATGGTGTTTTGTTGACCTAGAAACTTCTCCAAAACTCCCCCCATCACCACCTCAAGCTGCTGGCCGAACCCTTGCTGCAGGAAATTCCCTCACTTCTCACTTTTTCTTGCTTCATTTCCTTGCTAAAATTCAATAAAAATTCACAAATTTCCATCTCAATTCAAAGCCAAACCATAATCCACTCTCTCCTCAACCAAATTTAGTTCAAAACTAGGAGAAAGGAGGCTTCTTTGGTGGCTTGATCATGCTAGGGTTCCACTTGTGAGGTAAAATCCTAAACTAGTTTGTTAACTTGTAGTTATTTGTGCTAAAATTCAATTTTGAAGTATTAATTTAGTTGTAAATTCTTGTTCATGAAAATCAAGAATGGGTTTTGATGTTGAACTACGGTTTGAAGCATGGTTGTTAGAGTTAAGTTAGGGCTTTGGTTACCTATTTGATTAGAGTGGTTAATTGAGTAAGGTTACGCTCGCTAAATCGTTAAATTGCGACATTTGCATCAAATCGGTTTGAAATTTGCTTACTAGATTTTACAAAAATTAGAATGCAATCAAATTGCGTTATGTTAGTGATATAATTAGCTTCGTATAGGACTATTAGAATGCGCGAACGCGGGGTTTCGTCTAGTCGGGTTTTAGTTTTGTCGATTTCCCCGAAATGACGATGTTAGTTAAAGATTAGCGATTTTCGTGCGTTTTCCCGCGCACCGAGTGCGTGTTATGTTTAATTCGAGAGCGTCGATATTTATATAATGTGACTTGCATCATTTTAGGTTATGTAATCTTATGCTTGGAGTTGTGCAAATATAGAATCGGTCGGGGAAACATCGGACACGGCGCGTAAAGGCAAGGCGGTGGTCGGATCGGATTAGCGGGGATTTCAGGTGAGTAGATGTATTCATCTATGGGGGAATCGTCTGAATGGCGCGAGGCGCCCCCCTAGTTAGGATTACCCTACTTTTTGCAAGATTTATATTGTTAGCTAGCTTATCCATTCATGTACACTGCATACCCTTATAGCGAACAGTATATTAGATTGCATGGACATTCATCTATACTTATGCGATATCACTTCGTAGGACACGAACACCATTACCATTGGCATCTGTTGCACGTGCACTATTCATATGACACACACGCCTTTGGTAATTGCCATGCCACGTGCACTATAGAACCTGTTTAACTTAATAACGCCATTTGCATTCATACATGATATATGGAATTGCATAGCATGCATATACCTCGCATTTCCATCATATCTACATAGATTTCTAGCCAAAACGCACATCATATACATTGATATCATAGACATTTATCATATATAACATGTGAACATTATGATTTTTTCTTGAGGATTTCAGTATTGCTGCGATTTTTGGATTTTTGGGGAAAACCGCAAGAATTTAACAAAAGCTTATATTTATCATTTTTAAAACAAAGTTGCGGTTTTCTCGTGATGTATGTGTCGTCCACCATGAGTTTTCATGTTTTCTGTTGGATTTCGAGACCCGATTCGAGGAGTGGATGAACCGTCTCGGGTACATGGTGGGCCCGGTATGGTACCCCGGGGCAAGAAGATCGAGTTGTAGACGATGAGCCTGGCAGGGGAAGACTACCTACCGGTGATGTCTGGCGCGGCGGATATCCGGAGGATACCGACCGTTGTCGTGAGATTTATGTGTTGGAGATAGTGCCCTCAGAGTCAATTATTGGATCACAGGCACGTGATTGCAATGATTGAGGGAGGACCTATCCCGGGAGGACAGTCTTACTCGAGATGATAGTATGCTATCTGGTTTATCTTTATCATCGCGTACTGCTTTAGGTGACCTAACAGGTCGCTATTACACGTTGATAGAGCCCCTAGGATTCTTGCTTGACGACCAGCAGTATGATGGCGATCATATACGTGGGAGCTGGGGTCTATAAGCACATCCTTAAAAGGTCCCGAGTCGTGGGAGTTTCGAGACAGGGCATCGATACTCCATTAGTAGACTAGTGTATACAGTCGAGACCTCGACGAGGGGCGGTGGCCGGTCTCACAATCCACTGGTGTCTGTTGGTTCACCTAAGATGTATACAGGTGCTCATTGGGTTATGAGTACACCGGACAGGACTCTCCGGGAACCTGCTAGTTGGTCTTATACCAGATGTCAGATAGCAGTTCCCTGGTGACATGTGTACAGGTTAGTTCATCGACCTTAGATCGTCATTTGTCTCGTGTGAGTTCCCACTGTGCTTTGATTACTACCCTACCACGGCTCAAAAGAGTCGTGCAAACAGGTTTTAGTTGGGTACAGTCCCGAGCCACATGGAGGCAGTGAGCGGATCTGCAGGGGTTCGTCTCTCCCGGTATTGGGGGTGAGGTCGCGCTGTGTCTAGGAGAGCCATTACACAAAGCCCTCGGCCGAGGCAGGAGATTTACTGGTAGGTATTCCAGTAGTATCTCAGGGTGTTCTGGGCTACACTCCGACACGACTTGTACCGCTTTTGGGGGTCTGACTTTTACCAACCCCCTAGGCCCGCCATGTGATACTCATAGACGAACGGACCGGACTGTACGGATATTGTCACTGACAGGCTCAGTAGGGTGTCAGGATGAGTTCGCTCATCGACGTCCCTTTTGGTCAATAGCTGGTGGCCCGTCACGTATTGGCTAATACCTCTGACGTGCTAGTGGTTAAATCCACAGCCATAGTATTGACGAGTCTTTAGAGTCCACCACACTTTCAGTTACTCAGCTTTCGGGCGAAACGCTGTAGAGGCCGTATGGAGATATGGCAGTGTCCGATCAGATACGTGCGGTATTGCACGGATCAGGATCGGACTGTTTGTACTAGTGGCCGTATAGTTATATGGCAGGGTTCGATCAGATACGTGCGGTATTGCACGGATCAGGATCGGACGGATTTTACTAGCCGGCTTTGGTTTAAGCCGGATCCTAGTTTAGTACAGTGTAGATTTTGTCTCATTGCATTTGTATCCGGTCGGTATACAGATGCGGGTGTGTATGCACAGTATCGGGGTTTTCCTGTAATTTATTACGGGACCAGTTTTCTGGAGTTGCCAGTTTGCATTCCGTTCCGGCCGGTTTTCCTTTGTTCTTTCCCGGCCGAACCTTTTGATGGAGGGTGTTATTTGCAAGTTTGCAAATAACACATTGTGGAGGGTTTTCATGCAAATAGTTTGATTATGAAAGCATCTTTTTTATTCCTTTCTTTTCTATCATCATTTCTTGTAAAAGGTGATTAGGATTGATTTGTGTTTGATGTGAGATTGTTATCATGATGCTTTGGATGTGGTCACCATTCTCTTTCTCCTACACTCACCTTCCTCTTGTATTTGGATTGATATTTCATCCCTCCACCATTCTCACTTGAGAGGAGATTCTTCACTTAAGAGAAAAAGAATGAGAAAGTTCATTTCATCTTCTTCTTGCTAAAAAAATTGAAAGCACCAATTTTCTTTACCTCTTCCTCCATCCATCAATGGCAACTACATAAACTCCAAGAGACAAAGTTTCTACACTACATTCTACAGCAATTCTTGGGCATGTCGAGTTGCCGGCTTCATGCCCGAGTTGCCTCGGCATTGAGGCGGGAGCCCGTAAAAGACGCAGGCGATGTGGTGCCCTTCCGGTGAGGAGGCGACGATATGGAGACAAGACTTTCCGCGGGAGATCGGGATGGCGAGGAGAAGACCGGATGACTCGGATCATTCGGTATACTTCTCTTCCCATCTCTTGTTTGCTAGCATTAGGTTAATGGTTAACGATCCGGGTTTTCATTGTCCGCGATAGCGCCAGTTTCCAAGTAAGGAAAATTTTTGATTCCGCATTTTGGCCTCGGTAAGAAGGCCGGGGCGCTGCCGTGGCGAAACATGGTATCAGAGCCACGCCATTAACCTTACCTAGCTTGTTCTAATGTGTTTTACTTATCCGATCGACCAAAAATCCAAAAACCACGTTTTTGCATGCATCAGTTTTTTGTCGATTTTTTCCGAGCTCGAAAATTTTTTCAGGTGATTGCAGAATGATGTACAGAGAATCCTAAGAACACTGCAAAAATTTGGAAGCTTGATCGTTCCGTACGACCGCGGAACCGCGGCAATTACCCCTCATTTGCCGCGGTTCCGCCGCAGTATGTTTGCTTCATTTGGCCAACTTTTTGCAGTGGGCTTTTGGGCTTAAGATAGGGGTTTTGGAATATTAAAATTGGGCCCAGATTTTCTGTGAGTACTACAGTATTGCTTGGGGGCCCACTTGTTAATTTTTGATTGATCGGATATTCTAAACACATTATTTCACAGTATTTACATTATATCTGCGACCGTGAATATCACTTGATCGGTAAATCCTGTCTAACTGCTATAGCACGGTTAGACGGATTTGCGAACGTGATTTTCACGTTGATGTTCTGTGTTTATGCTGTGTTGTTGCGGATCGGTCGTGGGGGATAGCCTGGATGCAATGCTAGTACAGTTTTGTTTTATATGTACATTTGATTTTGCGGGGCGAGCGTCCGACATGTGGACTGCCGTCACTGCCTGATTGTATTATTCTTTTGGGGCACGACCTGGTTGCGGTCGATGTAACCGTTGTATGTATATTTTACTTTCTGTACTAGGGTTACCCCGCGGTGGGGTGCACGGATAGCCGGGTTCTGGAGGGCAACAAGCCCGCATCTCAGGGCATTGAGACGGAGGGGGCTTCAGTCTGGAATTGGCGGGCTATTCGCCGCACTCGTAGGGGGTACAGGTTGACCCAGGAGGGGTGCCCAAGTTACCGGATTCCGTGAAGTGCTGGGTGGTCCATTCACGGTGCTGAAGGGGGCTGCCTCGCTTCAGGTTTTGGCGGGTGACTTGCCGCGCCCGTAGGGGTCTAGGTTTTCATTGCACAGGCTATCCACACGACCAGGGGAACGTTGGGTTTCAGCAGCGGCTCTGTGAAACCCGGGGCTTCCAGATATCTGTATTGTTCTGTGATGCTGTACTTTTCTGTGATGTTGCCTTTTTATCACGCCTTGAGCGAAATATAATATATTGGTATGTATATTAGTAGATGTTGTATATGTTTTACATCCGCGCTAGTCCAGTCCCCGCTCTGTCGTTAGTTAGCTAACCTAACGGGTGATGACGGGACCCAGTGGCGAATGCGGATGGCATATACATACATCAGTATATTTTCGTTCTTTGTGGTGTGATCAATTGATGGGACTGCGTTGATTCGGATCAATGCAAGATAAACAAACCTATTCTGATGTTGTTGGAACACTTTTCAAAAAGCTGTTATTGCAAGGACGTTCACTTTTGTTTTGCATCGTGGTATTCATTTGGAATATCCTGCTCCTCAGTCGACGAGGCAAGGGCCGAGATCCCTTCATCGGGAGTGACCCCTTGGACAGAAGTTTGCGTCAGGGCATTAACTTCACTATAGCCGATTACTTTTGCTTTGCATCGTGGTATTCAGTTGGAATATCCTGCACCTCATTCTACGGGGAAAGAGCCGAGATCCCTTCACCGGGAGTGACCTCTTTAGCAAAGGTTTTCGTCACTATATTTTTATAAAAGGCTATGCAGTTCCTTCAACGATATCAAGTTCATTACGTTAAAGGTTTTTCGCCAAAAACCGGTCGTAGCCCTCCGTCATTTCAGATTAGTATTACTTAGTATTCGTGCTGCGTATGTCGTGCTTAGCCGAGGCGTAGTGTTCGGTAGCTATGTAGTGCTTTTCTGTTGCATGGATATGAGATTGGTTAGGACAGTCGTGCGGTCATTTTGGCTCAGTCAAGGATTCGTGCGGATGGGTCTAATGCAATCAAGAAAATGACGGGTTGAACTTGACTAGGATCCTTTGATATGTTGGCTCAGTCAAGGTCACTTGGGTCCTAGGGGTAAAAATCACATCGGGAGTTTCAAAAGAACTGAAACTTGCCAGATATGCGCATACCTTCTGGAGTGTGGTGACGTGAGTGGATTCCATCACGTTATCATGCGATGATAGTTGGATCCCGATTCCCACTGATGAGTTAGTTTACTCCTCGGGTGACCCCGACTAATTCTTCTTTCAGGTTTGGAGGAGAATTTGAGGTACAGTGGGAGGTTTCCTGATTAGATAAATTGGTAACCATTCTGATCTAGGTTAGAGTGCACGCTGAGTGTTTCTTTTCTCTCTCTCTCTGGCAGCGACCATTGACCCGACCCTAGACTATGACTCAGTGACCAAGTTGACCGAAACTTCTTAACACTGGCTTTTGGATTGTCAGAGTTGCAAACCTCATTGCCACTCCTACTTTTATCCTTTTCTCCAGGACACCCCGTATTACTACGAACGTCCACTTCCATTGGACAAAACCATCGTATGGTTATATACGAACTCGAAGGACTTCGAGGATGGTTTCTGGTTCTGGAGAAAACGGATAGGTCTATTCAGTTGTCTTTTCTTTTCACCTTCTCTCAGGTTGCGAGTACTCCTTGGCTTAGGAGTAGTACACCTATTACGCAGATTGGATAGTCTTCTTCCAAACCTTAGGCTGGTGCCGAACGGTGGGGAATGAAGAAAACCAATTAGCATAACGATGGTGTGCAGAAGGTATTAAGTTAAGACAAAGCAAGGGATTAGTAGGAGGGCAAAGTAAATTGCGACTGATATTCACGACCAAACCAAGTATTTCTTCGCCAATCCTAAATCACCTTTGTATTTCTCCAGGACACTCCGTATTACTACGAAGATCCCAGTTTATTGAATAATCCATCGTATGGTTATATACGAACTCGAAAGGAACTTGTTCCAGTTCGGGGATGGATCCTAGTTCAGGAGAAATAGGAATAAAGTACATTCAGGTGTCTTTTCTCTTCACCCTCTCTCGCATTGCGAGTGCTCCTAGGATTAGGACAGTACACCCATTATGCTTATTGGATAGTCTTCTTCCAAACCATAGGCTGGTGCCGAACGGTAGGGAGGGAAGAAAACCAATTGGCCTAAAGGGGTGTACAGAAGGTAATGACTAAAGACATGTAAAGGGATTTGGAGAGGTGGCAAAGAATTATACGGTTATAGTTGTGAATCTGGATAATGGAAGAGGGATTACTAGGAATACCAGGATACCCCACCGAAACAATTTAATGTTTCAGTTTCAACTGTGTACTGTTAAAAGAAAACCGATTTCCCGATTAGACACTTGCTCCAGGGTATGTATTTACCAGATTCGATTCTCACATCTGTATGGTTTTACAGATGATGAGTGGGAGTAAGTTATTGGGAATTGGGTGATCATCCTCACTATATCGGGATTCGTTGTAATCGGTGATATTTGAGGAGATCACCTGGGCTGTTTGCCGGTCGGCAAATATTTGGTTTTGAATATCCGCTGTTGTGCACCAATTTCAAATTGATATATCTGTACGTCTATTTTCATAGAGTGAGATATACCTTTTGACATTATGTCGATGACATTTACCTATATCAGTGGATGGTTAGGTAAGGAGCATTAAACAGCGGTGTAATTCTTCTTAACCATAAGTACAGTTTTCAACCTACGACGCACAGTGAAAGAGTTGTTAGACTCAGCGGACTTATACAGAGTATTGTATGTTGTCCAGTGTCCATTAGGACAGAGGGGTTGGTCCTCATACTATATTCTGTTTACTTTTAACTTCTCTAGTTCTTAGACATGTGTTTCGTAGAAAGACAGGGTCTAAGTTTTGAGGAGTTATAGGTATTTGAATAGAGTAAAGAACCAGGTGTAGCAAGTATCGGGATTCTTCAAAGTGATCGAAGATGTAGATACTTGTGCATGGTATTCAGTTGATAGTAATGATAAAGAGAAATTGCTTCTCTTTTCAGGTTACTCATAATTGGAAGCATTCCTAAGTTGAGTAACGCTGATCGGCCTCCTTCCATTTAGTTGACATGCACTGGAGATAGTTGCATGATTTGAATCTCGTTCATTTAAATCAGTGCCTCTGGTTCTATATTGGATATAGAACAGTTCATATCTTAACGATGTTAAGGTACGGGGAGTTGTCCGGCTTATGATTAAAACCAGACACTGGACAACTCAAGGCACGTTTCTGTGATGGCTGTTTGTGGGTTGACCCAGGCTATGACGAGGGTTGATTTTCTACCATCTGGAAGATCAATAGTGATATTGTTCTTAACTCGCCACATTTTAAAAAGAAATGGTTATTTTTCCAGAAAACAGTAGTGGGAGTATGGTAGAAATGGAAGCGATTCCAGAACCACAAACGATTACTGAAGATTTGATAAGGAACCTAAAGATTCAATCTGATTTGACATTCCATTAGCCACTCCACAGATAAGGTGGGTAACTTTAGGCACCCGAGAGGTACTCCGGTAGCCTCAAGGACGGTGACAGGGAAGTTCTTGTTTACCCACACTTGCCATTGCTGTTGTTCCAGGCCGCGAGACCCGGCAGGAGGATGAGTATAGCGTCGTTCTGAACTAGCTTCAGAAGTGTACGTGTATATGACTCTGCCAGAGGGTTGTCGTAGTCAGTGGGTGCAGCGGAAGCATTGGTGGACAGGTGGCTTATGTCTATTTATAGACTAAAGCAGATACAGCGGAGATAGATCATCTATTTCTGATGTGACAGTCATAGGTTTGACGTCATCAGAATAGGGGGGTGGATCTGTTAAGAAGGTAGTAGGGTGTGATGTCCTGGTTTTGGATGACATACACAGAGTAGGAAAGGAAGCTCCTACAATACGATCGGTTATACTTTGGTTGTCACACAGTGGTTTCTCCACACAGGACTTGGATATTATATCAGACATTCTGGTTACTAGATCTATGGTTTTAGATCTAGATTTGGGTGGTTTCCTAATCTGGGTACCTTGACAGCATTCTATGAGTATTTAGAATGGACGACTCCTGGCACGGTAGTACACCTGCAGGTAATGGAGTCACCCTCTCTAAAGGTGTCTTACAGACTAAAGGGGAGAGGGATACGCATGATTGACAGGTCACTTGCTTAGGCAATTGAGTCAATCATGAGATGTCAAGTACCACACCAGATGTTGTTCTTGCACTAGATGCAATAAGTTGATATTGATCCAATCCTGGAGGAACAGTCGAAAGCAGTTTTAGAACATAAGTGAATGTTCTACGGATGTGATAACGGCTGCCTCCTTTAGGAGACGGTTATCACTCCAGGCTTCCAAGGTGACATGAACGACAAGGAGGTTGTCAGAGTTATAGTTCTCCCTCTGACGAGGGACAGTATTCTGGACAGGTGGTCCAGGCAGATACTGAGGGAGGCATGGCGCAGGATACTGATTAAGTTCAGTTGACGATACAGTCTAAGAAGTTTGGATTTGGAGTTCATTTATGAACTAGGTCCCATCAGACATCCAGACATTCCGAGACAGGTATTGCTCATTTCGGGAGATGGTTTTCTCCGCGAACTTGAGATATAGAGAGACATAGAAAGAAACATCACAGCGGATCCACTCACTGAGGCTATTCCTCGAACGCAATAGTTTCGCAAACGAGCTTTGTGAGACTGACCAGTAGAGGAGTTGGGTGTTCGGTATCACACGGGCTGTGAGTATGCGACATCGCAATAATTAGCCTTGAGTGCAAGTGGGAGATTGTTGGAGATAGTGCCCTCAGAGTCAATTATTGGATCACAGGCACGTGATTGCAATGATTGAGGGAGGACCTATCCCGGGACGACAGTCTTACTCGAGATGATAGTATGCTATCTGGTTTATCTTTATCATCGTGTAATGCTTTAGGTGACCTAACAGGTCGCTATTACACGTTGATAGAGCCCCTAGGATTCTTGCTTGACGACCAGCAGTATGATGGCGATCATATACGTGGGAGCTAGGGTCTATATGCACATCCTTAAAAGGTCCCTAGTCGTGGGAGTTTCGAGACAGGGCATCGATACTCCATTAGTAGACTAGTGTATACAGTCGAGACCCCGACGAGGGGCGGTGGCCGGTCTCACAAGCCACCGGTGTCTGTTGGTTCACCTAAGATGTATACAGGTGCTCATTGGGTTATGAGTACACCGGACAGGACTCGCCGGGAACCTGCTAGTTGGTCTTATACCAGATGTCAGATAGCAGTTCCCTGTGACATGTGTACAGGTTAGTTCATCGACCTGAGATCATCATTTGTCTCATGTGAGTTCCCACTGTGCTTTGATTACTACCCTACCACGGCTCAAAGGAGTCGTGCAAACAGGTTTTAGTTGGGTACAGTCCCGAGCCACATGGAGGCAGTGAGCGGATCTGCAGGGGTTCGTCTCTCCCGGTATTGGGGGTGAGGTCGCGCTGTGTCTAGGAGAGCCATTACACAAAGCCCTCGGCCGAGGCAGGAGATTTACTGGTTGGTATTCCAGTAGTATCTCAGGGTGTTCTGGGCTACACTCCGACACGACTTGTACCGCTTTTGGGGGTCTGACTTTTACCAACCCCCTAGGCCCACCATGCGATACTCATAGACGAACGGACCGGACTGTACGGATATTGTCACTGACAGGCTCAGTAGGGTGTCAGGATGACTTCGCTCATCGACGTCCCTTTTGGTTAATAGCTGGTGGCCCGTCACGTATTGGCTAATACCTCTGACGTGCTAGTGGTTAAATCCACAGCCATAGTATTGACGAGTCTTTAGAGTCCACCACACTTTCAGTTACTCAGCTTTCGGGCGAAACGCTGTAGAGGCCGTATGGAGATATGGCAGGGTCCGATTAGATACGTGCGGTATTGCACGGATCAGGATCGGACGGTTTGTACTAGTGGCCGTATAGTTATATGGCAGGGTTCGATCAGATACGTGCGGTATTGCACGGATCAGGATCGGACGGATTTTACTAGCCGGCTTTGGTTTAAACCGGATCCTAGTTTAGTACAGTGTAGATTTTGTCTCATTGCATTTTTATCCGGTCGGTATACAGATGCGGGTGTGTATGCACAGTATCGGGGTTTTCCTGTAATTTATTACGGGACCAGTTTTCTGGAGTTGCCAGTTTGCATTCCGTTCCGGCCGGTTTTCCTTTGTTCTTTCCCGGCCGAACCTTTTGATGGAGGGTGTTATTTGCAAGTTTGCAAATAACACATTGTGGAGGGTTTTCATGCAAATAGTTTGATTATGAAAGCATCTTTTTCATTCCTTTCTTTTCTATCATCATTTCTTGTAAAAGGTGATTAGGATTGATTTGTGTTTGATGTGAGATTGTTATATTGATGCTTTGGATGTGGTCACCATTCTCTTTCTCCTACACTCACCTTCCTCTTGTATTTGGATTGATATTTCATCCCTCCACCATTCTCACTTGAGAGGAGATGCTTCACTTAAGAGAAAAAGAATGAGAGAGTTCATTTCATCTTCTTCTTGCTAAAAAAATTGAAAGCACCAATTTTCTTTACCTCTTCCTCCATCCATCAATGGCAACTACATAAACTCCAAGAGACAAAGTTTCTACACTACATTCTACAGCAATTCTTGGGCATGTCGAGTTGCCGGCTTCATGCCCAAGTTACCTCGGCATTGAGGTGGGAGCCCGTAAAAGACGCAGGCGATGTGGTGCCCTTCCGGCGAGGAGGCGACGATATGGAGACAAGACTTTCCGCGGGAGATCGGGACGGCGAGGAGAAGACCGGAGGACTCGGATCATTCGGTATACTTCTCTTCCAATCTCTTGTTTTTGCTAGCATTAGGTTAATGGTTAACGATCCGGGTTTTCATTGTCCGCGGTAGCGCCAGTTTCTAAGTAAGGAAAATTTTTGATTCCGCATTTTGGCCTCGGTAAGAAGGCCGGGGCGCTGCCGTGGCGAAACATTATGATATGGGCCGATCCGGACTGACGGAGCCCGATATTGAGACAGATATGATTCCTAATTGGTGTCGATGCTTGACACGGGTTTTCAGATGATTTCTTGATGGTACTTAGCTATTATACAGATATTTATTTTCTAAAGTTAAGAACGCAGTACCCTTAGCATTTAAAACACTTAAAGAGTTAGAAATGACATTGTATACATGTGCATGCATACTAGAGCTATTATATCACATATGGACATGCATGTTGTGGTGCATTGCGTGCATTCTTACGATTGCCTTATTAGATGTTATATTTACTCACGAGCTGGCAACTCACCCCCGTTGCGCCACAGTGTCTTGCAGGTCGGACTCATCAGTCTTGTAGCAGCGGCTATCTTATCATCAGCTCCTTTTGCTCAGACTCGCGACATCGCCCGTAGGTGGGTTGCGAGCACACTTTATTTCTTTTTGCTTTATCATTGTATCTAGTATTCTCCATCTACCACTTTATATTGTATATGCGACCTAGTGATGAGACTGAGAGATTTGTATATTTGTGGTTTCTTTTGGGTCGAGCTCACTTGAGCCGACGTGTGTTTTCTGGTATTTTGCATTTCTTTTATGCTCTTTTTCTGGATATTACTTATATATTGCGTGTGGTTGTGATCCGCCTTGGGCGAAGAGCTAGCTCCCGCTTAGGGATGCCATTTTTATGATTACAGGTTTATTATCTTGTTGTACCCATTTTGGGGGATAGAAAATACAGGGGAGACTCTGCCGAAATTTTCGGGAATTTTTGATGTTTTTTTTTAAAAGGGATTCTATGCAACTTAATTGATTTCAAAACCGTTTTCATTTAAGGTTTTCCTTCACTCTCTTTTGATTTGGTTTAGATTTTTCTGGGCTTTGGCTGACTTAGGTTACGTTACGCCTTTAGACGTCTTGTAATCTAAGTGCCAGTTACGTTCCGTACTTTCGGGTCGTGACAAAGTTGGTATCAGAGCGTAGGTTTTACCTTTCTGAGTGTAGGACGACCTTGGTAGATGGAGTAGGTGACTTAAGCAGAGTGGCGTAGCGTGGGTATGATCCGCGGCATACTTACGATACGGTACTCCGCCTAAGTAACCTTAGGACATAATTGCTTGTATTTCCTTTCTTGATTCTTGCATTCCTTGATTCAATTGCAATGTCCTTATCAGTCCTGTTTCTTATTCCAGCTTCGATGCCGCCAAAGACTACGAGAGCTCAGCGGGCTGCCGCTAGGGATGAGATTCGAGCGGGCTCGTCTGAGGCGAGGATCGAGCGGGAGGATACGCCTACCCCTCAGGGTCATACTGATCCGCCTTATCCTGACCGTATTGCCAGATTAGAGGCCGGCATGCAAGAGTTGCGGCAGATGATGGGATCTTTAGTTGAGTCCAGCCAGGCACAGAGATCCGAGGACGTTCCTTCCACCGCACAGACCACGATCGTACCTGTTGCACAGATGGTCACTCCTGCTGCTACTACGGAGACTATCCCTGTTTCACTACAGGAGTTCATGAGATTGAGACCTCCAGCTTTTACCGGTACAGATGCGACAGAGGATCCACAGGCATTTCTTGATAGGATGGCTCGGATTTGCCGTTCGTTGAGGTGTTCTGATGATAGATTGGTGGAGTTTGCGAGTTTTCATCTGGAGGGTCTTGCCCAGACATGGTACGACTCAGTAGAGAGAGGCCGAGATGCAGGTCTACCTTCTATGACCTGGGATGAGTTTACAGCTGCATTTCTTGCCCGTTTTCTTCCGGAGAGTGTCCGAGATGCTCGAGCCCGTAGTTTTGAGTCTTTGCGCAAGACTCCTGGGATGATGGTTTCGGAGTATGATATACAGTTTACCCAGTTGTCTCGATATGCTCCGTACCTAGTCGACACAGAAGAGAAGAGAATAAAGAGGTTTGTACGAAGGCTTGATACACAGCTATTCCTTGCCATCGGCACCCAGCACTTTGATACATACGCAGCCGCGATGGATGCAGCCTTACTTTTGGAGGAGCGTATTTCTGAGACTCCGGTCGTTTCTGGGCCGAAGAGGATCCGTACTGATACGCCAGCTCAGCGGCAGATGGGCAGACATCATGATAGATTATTTCCGGGAGATGGTGGAGGCAGAGGATTGAGACGAGGTCAGTTATTTGGTTCATATCCACAGACCCAGCAGTCGTGGCCAGGATGTTTTCGGTGTGGGAGTCAGTACCACCGTGTCAGAGACTGTACCATGGGGCTTCCGGGCGCGGCGACAGTCCCGCATGTGACTTTACCACCCTCACCACCTTCTTAGAGAGCTTTACTTCCTACTCCTGATGATGCTTCACGCCAGCCAGATGCTTCTAGAGGCCGTGGGCGTGGCGGTCTGGTTCAGAGAGGACGAGGTGACAGAGGCAGAGGCAGAGGCCGAGGTAGAGGCAGAGGACAGCCAGCTATTAGTGGTGGACAGGCCCGCGTGTTCGCGTTGACTCCTCAGGATGCACAGGCATCCAATGCCGTCGTGACAGGTACTCTGCCAGTATGTTCTTTTGATGCACGGGTATTATTTGATCCAGGCTCCACACATTCCTATGTATCCACGTACTTTGCACCGAGGTTGGGCCGAGAGTCTTCTCCGTTAGATCAGCCGCTTGTCGTTATTACCCCGGTAGGCGAGTCTTTTGTTGCCCGTTTTGTGTACCGATCGTGTTCCGTTCGTATCGGGGGGAGAGATTCTTCAGTTGATTTGATTCTCCTCGATATGCTAGACTTTGACGTTCTTCTTGGTATGGACTGGCTAGCCACCTGTTATGCATCCGTGGACTGCCGTGAAAAAGCAGTCAGATTCAGTTTTCCTGGTGAGCCGGTTCTTATTATTCAGGGAGATCGTAGTGCTACCCTTCCCAGCTTGATTTCTTCTCTTCGCGCTGGTCAGCTCTTAAGGAAAGGGTGTCAAGGATTCTTAGCTTATGTTTGTGATACTAGCTCCACAGAGGTTCCGTTGGACCAGGTCCCTGTTGTGAGAGAGTTTCCTGATGTATTTCCTGACGAGCTACCTGGTCTGCCACCAGAGCGCGAGATTGAGTTCTGTATTGACTTGATCCCCGGCACGGGGCCTATCTCTATACCGCCTTATCGGATGACCTCGGCGGAGCTGAGAGAGCTAAAGGATCGGTTACAGGACTTGCTGGACAAAGGGCTTATCCGACCGAGTGTGTCACCTTGGGGTGCTCCCGTCTTGTTTGTTAAGAAGAAGGACGGGAGTATGCGCTTATGCATTGATTATCGTCAGCTGAACCGGGTTACTGTGCGGAACAGGTATCCCCTACCACGCATTGATGACTTATTCGATCAGCTCCAGGGTGCAGGGTTCTTCTCGAGGGTTGATTTACGGTCAGGTTATCACCAGTTGCGGGTTCGGAAGGAGGATATTCCGAAGACCGCCTTCCGTACTCGATATGGTCATTATGAGTTCTTGGTGATGTCGTTCGGGCTCACCAATGCCCCGGCAACATTTATGGATTTGATGAACCGCGTATTCAGGCCGTATCTCGATCTGTTCATTATTGTGTTCATTGACGACATCTTGGTTTATTCTCGGAGTCGGGAGGAGAATGAGCAGCACTTACGTATCACCTTGCAGACTTTGAGAGAGCATCAGCTGTTCGCCAAATTCGCCAAGTGCGCATTCTGGTTAGACAGTGTCGACTTCTTGGGTCATGTGGTGACGAGAGATGGTATTTGTGTGGACCCGAAGAAGATCGAGGCAGTTCAGCGTTGGCCTAGACCAGTATCAGTTACAGAGGTTCGCAGTTTTCTAGGTCTGGCCGGCTACTATCGACGTTTTGTCCAGGATTTCTCCCGCATTGCTGCACCTTTGACCGGGTTGACCCGGAAGGGGGTTCCTTTTGATTGGACCCTGGCATGTGAGGATAGTTTCCAGCAGTTGAAGACTCGTCTGACTACTGCACCAGTGTTAGCATTGCCTTCAGGATCAGGCGGGTTCATGGTATATTGTGATGCTTCTAGAGTGGGGCTGGGATGTGTATTGATGCAGCACGACAGAGTTATCGCGTATGCTTCTCGGCAGCTGAGGAAACACGAGCAGAACTACCCCACCCATGATTTAGAGATGGCTGCAGTGGTATTTGCACTTAAGATATAGAGACATTACCTATACGGTGAGTCGTGCCAGATATTCACTGACCACAAGAGTTTGAAGTATATCTTCCAGCAGCGAGATCTGAACCTGAGACAGCGCCGTTGGATGGAGTTGGTGAAAGATTATGACTGCGAGATTTTATACCATCCGGGCAAGGCGAATGTGGTGGCAGATGCTTTGAGCAGGAGGCCCGGAGGTAGTTTATCTTGTTTGAGCGCAGTACAGATGCAGTCGACGGCGGATTGGCAGGTTTTATGTGATAGCAGAGTGCAGTTCGAGTTTACTCCTACAGGGGGACAGCTGGCCATTTCAGAGCACGCCCACAGTTACTTGACCGTATCCGCGAGGCACAGTCCGGCGATGCCCGTATCTTAGAGATTATTGAGAAGATTCGGCAGGGCAGAGTTTCTGAGTTCGTGATTGATGATCAGGGGATACTTCGATTTAGGACTCGACTGTGCATGCCAGATTCAGAGGGATTGAGGCGTGATATTCTCGAGGAGGCACATAGATCAGTGTACAGTGTGCATCCAGGTTCCACCAAGATGTACCGTGATTTGAGAGAGGTTTACTGGTGGGACGGGATGAAGAAGGATATTATAGACTTTGTGTCGAGATGCCTGACTTGTCAGCAAGTCAAGGCCGAGCACCAGAGGCCAGCCGGCGAGTTACAGCCTTTGCCCATCCCTGAGTGGAAGTGGGAGCAGGTCTCCATGGATTTCATTGTGGGTCTACCCAGGACCAGTCGAGGGTATGACTCTATTTGGGTGATTGTGGATCGACTGACGAAAGCGGCTCACTTCCAGCCAGTGAAGACCACTTTTGGATTTTCTCAGTACGCCCAGGTTTATATTGATGAGATAGTGCGACTGCATGGCGTCTCGACTTGCATCGTGTCCGACCGGGGCACCCTGTTTACCATCCGATTGTGGCAGAAACTACAGGAAGCTTTGGGCACCCGATTGAGTTTTAGTACAGCCTTTCATCCTCAGACTGACGGTCAGTCAGAGCGTACGATTCAGACTCTTGAGGACATGCTCAGAGCTTGTGTTTTAGATTTCGGTGGTAGCTGGGATCGTCATTTGCCTTTGATCGATTTTTCCTACAATAATAGCTTCCAGGAGACGATTCAGATGGCACCTTTTGAGGCTTTATATGGGAGGAGATGTCGATCGCCTGTATGTTGGACAAAGCTCAGGGAGAGCAGTATTTTGGGGCCGCAGATCGTACAGGAGACGACCGAGAAGATACAGCTGATTCGGGACAGGATGAGAGCGGCACAGAGAAGGCAGAAATCATATGCTGACAGGCGCCGTTGCCGACTCGAGTTCGCTGTTGGCGATCATGTTTTCCTGAAGGTCTCTCCGATGAAAGGTGTGATGAGATTTGGGCGGAAAGGGAAACTGAGTCCTAGATATATTGGTCCTTTCGAGATCCTAGAGCGTGTTGGTCCAGTCGCTTATCGGTTAGCTCTTCCGCCTAACTTCCCCGATGTTCACCCCGTATTCCATGTCTCGATGCTCCGCAAGTACCTTCATGATCCTTCCCAGGCGATTCAGCACCAGACGATCCAGCTAGAGCGTGATCTTTCTTTCACCGAGCAGCCGGTGGTCATTTTGGATCGGCAGGTGAAGAAATTGAGGTCGAAGGTTATACCGTCCGTCAAGGTCCTTTGGCGTGTCCCGAACAGTGAGGAGGTCACCTGGGAGACCGAGGTCGAGATGAGGAAGAGATATCCCCATCTTTTTGAAGGTACGCGTAGTTAAATTCTAAATTCGGGGACCGAATTTCTTTAAGGGGGGAAGATTGTAACCCTTCGAAAATCGTTTAGGCAGTTTTTCGGTAATCGGCAAATTTTTCGGCTTTTTCCGTAAAAAGTCAAAATAGGTATTTTTCATTGTAGGCCTAATTATACAAAATTTAGATAGGATATTACTATAATTTTGTCACTAAAATGTCACTTATAACTTTCTAGTTAAATAAAAAAAAATTCGTAATTAATTATTTTTTATTATTATTTTAAGCCATTTTAAATACATTAAATTAGTGATAAATACAAATTTAATTAGGTAAATTTCATAATTAGGAATCTTTATAAGCTAAAATATGGTGTTAATAAAATTGTATCATGACTTGTAAATTTTTGGTTTTAGGGTTGGAAATTTTATGAAAAAAATGAATTAAAATGAGGCTTTTTGTGAAAATGTTGATGTGAAAGCATTAAATGAGAACATATGGTGATTTGTTGACCTAGAAACTTCTCCAAAACTCCCCCCATCACCCCCTCAAGCTGCTGGCCGAACCCTTACTGCAGGAAATTCCCTCACTTCTCACTTTTTCTTGCTTCATTTCCTTGCTAAAATTCAATAAAAATTCACAAATTTCCATCTCAATTCAAAGCCAAACCCTAATCCACTCTCTCCTCAACCAAATTTAGTTCAAAACTAGGAGAAAGGAGGCTTCTTTGGTGGCTTGATCATGCTAGGGTTCCACTTGTGAGGTAAAATCCTAAACTAGTTTGTTAACTTGTAGTTATTTGTGCTAAAATTCAATTTTGAAGTATTAATTTAGTTGTAAATTCTTGTTCATGAAAATCAAGAATGGGTTTTGATGTTGAACTACGGTTTGAAGCATGGTTGTTAGAGTTAAGTTAGGGCTTTGGTTACCTATTTGATTAGAGTGGTTAATTGCGTAAGGTTACGCTCGCTAAATCGTTAAATTGCGACGTTTGCATCAAATCGGTTTGAAATTTGCTTACTAGATTTTTACAAAAATTAGAATGCAATCAAATTGCGTTATGTTAGCGATATAATTAGCTTCGTATAGGACTATTAGAGTGCGCGAACGCGGGGTTTCGTCTAGTCGGGTTTTAGTTTTGTCGATTTCCCCGAAATGACGATGTTAGTTAAACATTAGCGATTTTCGTGCGTTTTCCCGCGCACCGAGTGCGTGTTTTGTTTAATTCGAGAGCGTCGATATTTGTATAATGTGACTTGCATCGTTTTAGGTTATGTAATCTTATGCTTGGTGTTGTGCAAATATAGGATCGGTCGGGGAAACATCGGACACGGCGCGTAAAGGCAAGGCGGTGGTCGGATCGGATTAGCGGGGATTTCAGGTGAGTAGATGTATTCATCTATGGGGGAATCGTCTGAATGGCGCGAGGCGCCCCCCTAGTTAGGATTACCCTACTTTTTGCAAGATTTATATTGTTAGCTAGCTTATCCATTCATGTACACTGCATACCCTTATAGCGAACAGTATATTAGATTGCATGGACATTCATCTATACTTATGCGATATCACTTCGTAGAACACGAACACCATTATCATTGGCATCTGTTGCATGCGCACTATTCATGTGACACACACGCCTTTGGTAATTGCCATGCCACGTGCACTATAGAACCTGTTTAACTTAATAACGCCATTTGCATTCATACATGATATATGGAATTGCATAGCATGCATATACCTCGCATTTCCATCATATCTACATAGATTTCTAGCCAAAACTCACATCATATACATTGATATCATAGACATTTATCATATATAACATGTGAACATTATGATTTTTTCATGAGGATTTCAGTATTGCTGCGATTTCTGGATTTTTGGGGAAAACCGCAAGAATTTAACAAAAGCTTATATTTATCATTTTTAAAACAAAGTTGCGGTTTTCTCGTGATGTATGTGTCGTCCACCATGATTTTTCATGTTTTCTGTTGGATTTCGAGACCCGATTCGAGGAGTGGATGAACCGTCTCGGGTACATGGTGGGCCCGGTATGGTACCCCGGGGCAAGAAGATCGAGTTGTAGACGATGAGCCTGGCAGGGGAAGACTACCTACCGGTGATGTCTGGCGCGGCGGATATCCGGAGGATACCGACCGTTGTCGTGAGATTTATGATATGGGCTGATCCGGACTGACGGAGCCCGATATAGAGACAGATATGATTCCTAATTGGTGTCGATGCTTGACACGGGTTTTCAGATGATTTCTTGATGGTACTTAGCTATTATACAGATATTTATTTTCTAAAGTTAAGAACGCAGTACCCTTAGCATTTAAAACACTTAAAGAGTTAGAAATGACATTGTATGCATATGCATGCATACTAGAGCTATTATATCACATATGGACATGCATGTTGTGGTGCATTGCGTGCATTCTTACGATTGCCTTATTAGATGTTATATTTACTCACGAGCTGGCAACTCACCCCCGTTGCGCCACAGTTTCTTGCAGGTCGGACTCATCAGTCTTGTAGCAGCGGCTATCTTATCATCAGCTCCTTTTGCTCAGACTCGCGACATCGCCCGTAGGTGGGTTGCGAGCACACTTTATTTCTTTTTGCTTTATCATTGTATCTAGTATTCTCCATCTACCACTTTATATTGTATATGCGACCTAGTGATGAGACTGAGAGATTTGTATATTTGTGGTTTCTTTTGGGTCGAGCTCACTTGAGCCGACGTGTGTTTTCTGGTATTTTGCATTTCTTTTATGCTCTTTTTCTGGATATTACTTATATATTGCGTGTGGTTGTGATCTGCCATGGGCGAAGAGCTAGCTCCCTCTTGGGGATGCCATTTTTATGATTACAGGTTTATTATCTTGTTGTACCCATTTTGGGGGATAGAAAATACAGGGGAGACTCGGCCGAAATTTTCGGGAATTTTTGATATTTTTTTAAAAGGGATTCTATGCAACTTAATTGATTTCAAAACCGTTTTCATTTAAGGTTTTCCTTCACTCTCTTTTGATTTGGTTTAGATTTTTCTGGGCTTTGGCTGACTTAGGTTACGTTACGCCTTTAGACGTCTCGTAATCTAAGTGCCAGTCATGTTCCGTACTTTCGGGTCGTGACACTTGTCCTGCTCAGTACGAAAACACATAGTAAATAACATAAAAACGTACTGCTCTATAAGAAATCAATCCCAAAATACGCATATGAATACTATGTGCGTCTGGTGCGCATGGAAATCAAAATCCATATATGTGACATACATGCGCACAGAAACAACATCTAAGTGCATCGGGTATGCACACAACATCTGTCATAGGCAACGTGTATGCCTGACAGCAAGGACAGGTGCGTCTGACATGCACGAAGAATCTCGATTTAGTGCATCTAGTGTGCACCGAAATCGCATCTCAAAACATGCGCTCAACATGCGCGAAAATCCAAGGCAGGTGCATCTATCATGCATGAAATCATGAAATCCAATATCAAGCACCGAACATGCGCAAAATCCAATCAGGTGCACAAGGTGCACAAAACCAATATCGAGCATCACAATCAAAATCGAAGTCCAGCGCATCTAAGTGCACAAAATGCGTATCACTGCACTGCAAGCATATGTGAACTCTACCGAGTGCAAAAACCAAATCGTATGCGTATATACGCACAAATCAACTCAACTGTATGAAATCTATATAATCACAAGCATGAGAAACCAAGGCACGAAATCTATGTCAAGTGTAACGACTGTGCAAAAATCGTAATTACTCAGTAGGTGCAACCATGGTCGATGAAAACAAATATCGTGAAATTCAATCATCAAAATCAATCATGCGAATAGATCGTCCAAAATACCCAAAATCAAGTATGGCGGAATAGTCCCGCTCAAGCACATCCTCCAAGAATCTCCGGCCAACTATCGTGGTCACTCATAGCATATCTCGTCGACGATCCTGAACTCTGGCCTGCCGGTGTGCGTAACATGACCACTCCCGGGCCCAAGTCTTCTCGTAATTTATTCCAAAAAGGTCCTGTCGAGGTCCCTCCCAAATCTCGTCTCTGCCGAACTTTCCGGAAGTCATTGTCCTTTACTATATCTGTTTCTTGTTCCGGAACGGCTACATGTTAGTTGTATGTATGCCCTAGAGGCCAGTATTGTACAGATGATGTATATTATATTGGATGCTTGGACATATATAGAGATGACTTTCTTGCTCGATATGATAGTATGCTATCTGGTTACTCTTTATCTTAACATGTACACTAGTCTCTTTATACTGTCTTATAGTTACATGTTGGTAAAGCCCTTAGGATATGTACTTGACTACCTGGACTGTGATGCAGATCATACTAGTGGGGACATGGTAGTCCATAAGTACATCCTTCATGGTCCCTAGTCGTGGGTGTATCGAGACGGGGCATCGATATACCAGTATAGACTAGCGTATACGCTTCTCGACCCATGAGATGGGCGATGGATGATCCCATATCCATTGGTGTTTGACACCAGAGATGGTGTACGGGTGCTCAGTGGAGACTGGGTACACTGGACGGACTCGCCGAGAACTCCCAGATGGTATTATACCTCACGTCAGATGGCAGTTCTCAGGTGACACTTGTACAGGTTAGTCTGTAGACCCGAGATCATCATAGAGTCTTGTGTGATTCCCACTATGCTTTGATCTCCACCTTACCACGTCCATGAGGGCGTGCAAAACGGTGGTCTTTGGGTACAGTCCCGAGTCACATGGAGGCAATGAGCGATAGGAGGGGTTTCGTCTCTCCCGGTATTGGGGGTTGATGTTGCGCTGTGCTCGATTGGCCGTAACAGGGAAGTCCCTGGCCAGGGCTGATCAGAGATTTGCTGGTAAGTGTTACCAGTAGTTTCTCGACCCGTTATGAGCCTCACATCGGCACGACTTATCGGTTATTGGGGTCTGACGTATACCACCCCTAGACTTGATATGCGACATATCAGACGAATAGACCGGACTGTACGGTAAGTGTTACTGGTTGGATTCACAGGAGTGTGAGCGGGCTAGCTCGTCGATCTTCTGATCGATCGATACCCGGATGGCCGTTACGTTTAGCAGACCGCTTGCGGCTTGTGGGTGCTTGATATGATCATCATCTGCTACCGGCGTATTGACGAGTCTTTAGAGTCCTACACAGAGGTTTCCTGGTTCAAGCGAAACGAAATAGGAGCGCATATGAGATATGTGCAGGACCGAGAATAATGCGTGTATGTGATACCGCATTTCATTCTCGCGATATATGTTTCGATTGGTTATATTCGATATGACCTAGTTATCGAATCATTGATTCGATAAATCGATACATTGAATACTAGTCGGTTATGTGCGACATGACCGGATCATTGAATCAAATGTTGATTTAATGATTTAATGTGTAATTATATATTTGATATATTACTTTGCATTAGCTAGTATAGGTTCACTTTAAATGGATTTTCTCACTTGATGTTCAAGTTGTATATGTGATATACTTTTGTACACATGTTTGTATCATATTTGATGATACTTGCTTTCATGGTTAAGTGTAAAGAATTAAACCATGGTTAAGTGTTGATTAGGGTTTGCAAATTCATTTATCTATTTATTTATTTATTTGAAATGGATTAAGATAAGAATGGTGGCTTTATTTGTTTTATGTTGAAGCTTCATGAAGCTTTGACCTTAGTGACCATTCTTGTCTTCATGCTTAACCCTAACTCATCCAAGTAACCATGGTCCATTCTCTACACTCAACTAAGGTTAGATTATGATAAGTATTGATTTCTTTTTTAATTTATGATAACACTTATCATAAACTAGCTTCATCTTCTCCTTCTTCTTCAAGAGAGAAAACTAGATGCCATCAATGGCAACTTGAGAAAAAGTGAGTGAAATCCAATTCTAAAGTGAACCCACCTCCTATTTCTTCACCCTCTACCTCTTGCCAAGTTGTTTTGGGTGTTTTCTTCACAAGTTTCACAACTTGGTGAAGTTGGAGCTTGAACTTGCGCAACCTCGACGTAGATCGTCTTTGACACGAAGCCGACGACCTATTCCGCTCGTTTTCCCGATGAAGCCGACGAATGAGTCTAGGATTCAAAAAGGACAGCGAGAGGATGACTACGTGGAGCTAAGGAAGTGGATATCCGGATCTACAAAGGTTGTAGCATCTAACTTTTAGTTAAAGTGTTAACTAGTTTATAGTTTCGCCTAGAAATCTAGCCGACGATCCGTATTAGGGTTTCTCGGCACCCATAAAATTTTAAATTGGCATGTTTGATGCCTTGTGAGACCTCTATAGTGTGCCTAGGAACCCTACACTACATACTCATCGCGACTCCTTCTGGAAGGTATATCCATGTACAATGCCTCGGCATGCGTATCGCATCTCTGATGTCGGTGGAGTGGAACGTCGTCTCATCAAGACCTCGTACGAACCTCTTACTCCACTTTTCTCTGATGTCGACTGCTTCGGACTCGTCTCGTCGTGGCTGCATGGACTGAGCTCCTATGGCTATCCTCGTATCTGGAGTCTCCCAAGAAATGCATCTCACCGCCTAGCATCCGAATGAAGTCGAATCATCCGATCCATTCGTCAAAACCTCATAATCCCCCAAGAGCTCAACATCTTGGGTACAGTTTAATAGTATCGAGTACGAACCACAGCATCGATGGTCCAGCCGTAGAAGGGCAAACCCAAGCCTCACTAATGGCGCCGCGGAACTGCCGCAAACCCTAAAGTTCAAAGGCTTTCACGTGGTCATTAAGTCGAGTTAGGGTTTCATTCTTCTAGTTGGTCCATAGAATTGCCTGCATGTCTTTCTGAATACTTTAAACTTGGAATAATAGGTTGCTGACATTCGATCGTCTCTGTCGACTCTCAACGTCTCCGCGTGAAGTCGTCTCCAGCCGGAATCAATCAATCTAATGACCTCGCATCGGGGTAGCGAACGAACCACATGTCCTAGTCATTCATCCTCGGTGACTAGCGACCTTCTATCATCTCTTAGTACAACTCGTCCTGCAATAGCTCCAACATCTGGGGCGATATCTCGTCGTTCACAGCAATGACTGGCTCACTCGTCTGCACGCTGAACAGTGCCTCAATCATCAGGAGTAAGCAATACCTCAACGGTCATCAAAATTTGGCTGGCCTCTATCAGTGGCTCGATCTTCTGGTGCTGATCTGCATGTCCGAGTAATCTCATACAGCGATCCATCAAACGCTCGTGGTGCGAAAACACAATAAAAAGACACGTCTCTGCAATGCAATCGTATGTCCCTGGAATCACGCCCTGGTCAGTCCTCGTTCGTGACGAGCTCGTGCTGACCGCAACTCTAGCCGTAGCTCTCCCTGCTCGTAATCGTGGCAGCAAAACCATGACTGGTACCGATGAGGCTAGATCAGGAATGAATATAATACTGAACAAAGAAATGTGTATCCTAAGGCTTCTTAAGTGGAGTAGCGTATCGTAAGTATGCCGCGGAACATACCCACGGTACGTCACTCTACTTTAGTCACCTATTCCATTAACCAAGGGTCATCCTACGCTCCGAAGGTCAAACCTAACTCTCTGATACCAACTTTGTCATGTCCCGAAAGGATGGAACATGACCGGCACTTAAACTACGAAACGTCTCGAGGAGTACGTAATCTAAGTAAGACGAAAACCCAGAAATCCAAACCAAGAAAAGTAGTAGAGTGAAGGAAAACCAATTTAAATCAAGTAGTTTTAATAGCATAAGCCGAATTATGAGTTTTTAAAAACATCAAATATTTCCTGAAAATTTCGGCAGAGTCTCCTTTGTAAATACTGGCCCCCAAACGGGATACAACATGAATAGTAAATGAAATCAATAAAAGGCATCCCCAAGCGGGAGCTAGCTCTTCGTCAAACGACGTTCACAACCACACAAGCAATATAATATACAACGCCAAGAGCGAGGATCAAGAAATCAAAAGGAAACTCAAAACCACAAGAAATCCATAGAAATATAACGCGCGACTCTAAGGTCGAAAGAATAACATCACTGGTCTCTATCTCAAAATAAATACGTGTTTGGTTGATGGAATTTCTAGATACAACAGAGTAATAATATACAAGGTATATAATAGGGGGTGCGATACAAATAAACCCACCTACTAGCAAATCACCCGGAAAAGGAAGTAGTGCCAGCAAGCCGTAATAAAACCTGTACGGCAAAACCTGCAAGAAACTGTGGCACAACGGGGGTGAGTTGCCAACTCGTGAGTAGAAAAACATCTACGAATAGAAATCGCATGAACAACGCAATCCCAGGGAAACAATCATAATATATCCTCAAATATATAACCAGCAGCCTATAACAATGGCTAGGGTAAAAGTCTAACCCAAGTCTAATCCCATGTGTCCGTGTCAGTGCCTCAGGTAGCAATATATCATATGGATGATGTATGAATGCATGAAAACAGAATACATGTACTAAAGAAAATGCTTTCATAATTTAGTGAGATTTCTGTATTTTCAAAATGAGGTTGCATAAATGAAATCAACATAAAACAGTGCCCAGCATCGACACAAAACAAGTGTCCAAATATCTCGATATCTCTGTGTCACAATCTCTGTACCTCAATATCTCAAAATCTCAATGTCTCAATCATAATATCTAGGGCACCGTCAGTCCAGACCGGCCCCTACCATCCATCTCAAGACCACGACGGTATCCTCCGGATATCCGACACGTCGGGTAAAATCACCGGTCGGTAGTGCTCCCCTGCTAAGCTCAACGTCAACAACACGATCCTCTTGCCCTGTGGTACCGCACCGGGCCCACCATGTACCCGAAACGGTTCCTCCACTCCTCGAATCGGGTCTCGAAATCCATCAGCAAACTCATGGTGGACGACTCATACATCATGGGAAAACTGCACTTTTTATTTAAAGAGAGAAAGCAGTTTATATAAGTTTTGCGGTCCCCCCCCCGAATCCAGAAAATCTTATGGAAATCCGAATCCAAATCATCAATAGCATGTAAAAGCATGAATATAGGTATAAGAATCCATGAATGCGGCATAACAATGAATAACAGTATGCATGAAGTGACAAATGATAACTACAATGTTAAGCTGGCATATAAGGCAGGTACACTAATATCATGTCAAATTACTAACTAACAAACTAAGTCAAGCAATAATATTTTCTAAGGTGTACGTGACATGGCAATTACTGATGAAGATGTGTGTGAGCCGGCAAGTAAGTTTACGTGGTACATACGCATCATCGGTAATGGTGCTGGTGTCCTAACAGCATGATATCAACAATAGAATATGAATCATAATATAAGCATGCGATGCGGAGCGAACAACAATAATGAGTGGGAGCTAAATACTAAACAATGGTGCCATTTGAAATAACACGAATCGTGGGGGTTTGAAAATAAGGGCTACTGTGGTTTTAAGAAAGGATACGTCTTTTGAAATATCCGTAGATCCCTTGACCAGTCTTTTAAAATACCCACGATCCGTTAGTTTTGAAATAGGTAGAAATCTAATCTAGTCTGACAACTATACTAAACTATACGGCTGAACTAAAGGTAAGGAAACCGCCTAGCATCTGAGTCGATATATATATGAATATATATTAGTCGGTGATCATGCCTCGATACTATCAATCCGATACCATATCTATAATCAGATATTCCCAAATCAAGAGTGCGGATCAATCATCAATATTTTGGTCGTACGTAAATCCATCGTACGGCATCCCAAATCTGGGTATGGGTCAATATCATTTTCATCACATTGTTCATCTGGAATCCTCTTTATCAAAGTTCATAATCCGGGGAACTGATCTACGTCTAGTACAATACTGATACCACCTAAATATGCATGCACGTGCGTGAAACACTACGTCAAAGGACCCGCTACAACGTCATGTCGTATCTTAAATACGAACCCTGCCATATCACCGATCTCACGGCCTTAAATCAAATCTCATCGACTCATCTCAAATCCAGTATATGAACACATAGTCCCATACCCATGTGAACACATAACTATATAGAATCCCATATAAGCGCATATGAAACAAGAATGAATGCAAGTATGGGTGTGTGTGTGCATGTGTGGTGTGACCACTACTCTAGGGTTTCGCGACACTAAATCATCCAAGCACACCAGATATCCATATTTAGCATCAATAAACTCAAACAATATATAATCAGTATATGTATGTATACGCATTCGTATACATCACCACGAACTGCGGGGGTGATATACGCCATCCACCCGACTTCTCCCCGTAGATATAAATCTACTCACCTGGTCCTCGCTCGCCGGTGCCGACGTCGCCACGCGCTTGATTGTCGTCTCGAAGTCCACATGGGGTACCTACATATCATAACGCTCTGTATCGCATTAAAACCAAATTCGAAATCGAAACGGCAAACGAAAATCAAATCGGCACGCGTATCATGCATAGGTCAAAACCTTATCGCCTACGCATGCAAGAAGAGCCAAACCAACCCTCGATGTCGATGTACAAACGTCAAACCATCGAGAAAAACCCAAACACACTCATTTGCGCAATCACGAACACTAATTATAATATAAAATATGTTAAAATTCACAAAAACCCCAAATTCACCTTAAAAGTCATTTTTTCCGAAAATCTAGCAAGCAAAAATTACCCGTTTTATTACAAAACTCGACGTTTAACCAAATCTAGCAGCCATAATACTTATTAAATACCTTAAATAAGTCATAAAAACAATTTCCACAATTTAATCTCATTAAATTTCATTAACCCCAAAATTCTAGTTTACAATATACCGAAATTTTAACAATTTTATAGCAAAAATGCACAAACAACAATTTAACTTGGATTTTCATGAACCAAAGGCATTAAACCACTCAATAAAATATTTCTAATGACATGAAACCTTAATTTGAATTTTATCTCACAAGAATATAATTATTTTAAAAACCTAGTTTACAATTTATATAAATATCAAAATTTAAATCAACAAAAAGAAAATTAGCAACTTAATTTGATTTAACAAAATATTAATATGGAAAATACCTCCCACAACCATAGTCTCACAACACAAAACCCTAACTAGATTTTTCACAAACCCTAATCTAAAGCTTCTCTTGCAAACCCACAACTTTTAATTAAACCGAAATTAAGCACCTAACAAGCTTCAATAAGGAATTTAAATAAAAAATGAACAATGGGTCAAAAGTTATACCTCACAACCATGAATCAAACTTGAAATCTAGAACTCCAATTAGAAATCCTTGCCCCAAGATCCATGCTAAAGAAGATGAGGGAAAATGGGTAGGAGTCGGATTTGGATTTTAGCTTGATTTTTGAGGTATTTTGATGAATTTTTAATGCAAAATGAGAGAGGGAGAAAGATGGGCTATTGTTGATGCAGGAAATAGAGGGGCTCAGCCAGAATTGAGGGAATAGGAGAGAGTGTGAGGTGGGGAAAGTGAAGAAAAAGTCAATGTCCACCTTACTTCTTTCATTTTCTTTTCTTTTCTTTTCTTTTCTTTTCTTTTGCAAAACAAGTGGGAAAGTTGAGGGGGGGCAGCTGAATTCAGCCAAGGAGAAGGAAAAATGGAGGTGTGTGAGTGTGGGTATGGGTGTGGTGTGATGGAAAATGATAAATACTATACCCCAAACATCCATTTACACTAAATTCACTAAAAAAGCCTTTTTTCTTCAATAATTTCTAAACCGTTTTGGCAAACGATTTCGTTTCAGAAACAATATGTTAAAATTTTGTTTAATGTGTTATGATGCACAAAATTTTTTTCATTTCATTCCAGTTTGTAATTTTCCCTAATTAAATGTATTAGTGACGGCTTAAAATAATATTAAAATAATTAATTTCGGAAAAATTTTCAGAAAATTTGAAATTTCACCAGTGGCTCAATAAACACCAAATATTAGCAATTTCATAGCTAGAATATGTATATTTAATTTTTATAATAAAGATATTTGTATTTTGACTTTTTACAGAAAACCCGCTTATTTTACCGATTTTCCGAAATTTCACCGAAACGATTTTCAAAACGTTACAAAAGGCATCCCCAAGCAGGAGCTAGCTCTTCATCAATTGACGGTCACAACCACGCAAGCAATATAATATACAACACCGAAGGGCGAGAATCAAACTCAGGATAAAAATCCAACATTATCAAGAAAACCAGAGGAAAACCATATAGTACAGTGCGTGACTCTATGGTTGAAAGAATATACACCGGTCTTCTATGTTTATCAAATAATACAAGTCTGGTTGATGGAGTTTTACTAGACACAACTGAACTAACAAATATACAATGGTGGTCCTGATGCAAAAGGACCACCTACCAAAGCAATCACCCGGAAGGAACAGTATGCCAGCAAAACCGCAACGAAACTTGTGCGGAAAAACCTGCAAGAAACTGTAGCACAACGGGGGTGAGTTGCCAACTCGTGAGTAGAAAATATCTACGAGTAGAAATCGCATGCATGACGCTATCCTAGGTCATATCAAGTAATATCCTCAAATAAATATCCTGGTCCATCTATGTATAAGTGTAATACTACATGCTCGTGTTAGTACCTCAGATAGCAACATATCAGATATATGATGTATGATTGCAGTACAAGTGAAACAGAATACATCATGAATGAGACAACTGTTTTCTTTATTTTAATGAGATTTATGTATGTATATAAATCACGTATCATCAATGAAATCGACAGATAAAACAGTGTCCAGCATCGACACAAAACATAAATCTAAGTATCTCAATACCTCAGGCTCTGGCTATCCGGACTGGCCTGTATCATCAAATCTCAATATCTCAGTGTCTCAAGTCTCAATATCTCAATACCTGAGGATATTTCAGTCCGGATCGGCTCATATCATCAATCATACGATCACGAATGGTATCCTCCGGATATCCGCCGCGCCAGGTAAAATCACCGGTAGGCAGTCTGCCCCTGCCGGGCTCATCGTCTACACCTCGAGCTTCTTGCCCCAGGGTACCTTACCGGGTCCACCATGTACCCGAGACGGTTCATCCAACTCCTCGAATCGGGTCTCAAAAACATCTCAGAACCGAGAAAAGATCATGGTGGACAATACTCAACATATCAAGGATAACCGTATTTTTCTCTTTAAAATAATTCATCAGTTTTACAAAACATTCACATGCGGTTTCCAAATCCAGAAAATATCAATAATAATCCGAAATCATCAAGTCACCATGTCAATAACAATGAAAACCGACATAATCTCCATAATACTGCATAACCAATGAATATATGGATGCATCTGATATCACGCAATGAATACAATAGTTAAACTAGCACATGGAAGCTATAACATATTGCGACAATCAGCTAGCACGCTATGTCAACGAAATAGTATTCTCTAAAGTGTACATGATATGGTAATTACCGATGATGATGTGTGTGAGCCGGCAAGCAAGTGTACGTGGAACATATGCATAATCGGTAATGGTGCTGGTGTCCTGACAGCAGGGTTTCATGATAATTACAGATAATATATGTACAAGCATCCAATGCGATGAAACATCATGAAATGTACAGAAAGTGATGTAGTAACAGCAACACAGAAAATATACCTACCCAATATACAAGTCATACAGTTTGGTATATAAACATACTCACGACTCCCCACTTTTGAAAAAGAGTATGATTCGAGCCCAGTCAAAAGGGTAAGGGAATCCTAAGTCTGAGTTGATCTATACACATATACCTAGTAGTCGGTGATCTCGCCTCAACAGTATCACTACGATACAATAAATAGTATGACATCCTCAAGTCAAGAGTGCGGATCTATCCTCATAACTATATCACGTACGGTAAATCTATCGTACAGATCCCAAATGTGGGTACGGGTCAAATATCACATATATCTCATTATTCATCTGGTATCCGCATCATCACATATCGTGAGCAGGGGTACTGGTCTAAATCTAATACACTGCTAATATCATCAACAATAATCATGATCTGGCTACTGATCTACTGTCTCAAACAATCCGATGTCATCAACACATATCATCATATAGAAGTATACGTCGCCCAAGCGATCCATTATAAATATCTTAACATATCTTATCTCATACCTCGATCACATGTCAACTATCATATATACATCATCATCCACATGGTATCGTCGTCCAACGATCCGCTATAATATCATGGCATATTTTGTTCACACATTAAATATCTCACGGCATCATGCCGATCATATCGACTCATTCCCAAGTATCATATAACATTCTCATCATCCAAGCATACGAATACCAATATATATCTATATATAATATAACATTCTCATCATCTAAGCATATGAAAACAAATATATATATATATATATATATATATATGCCCCCCCAATACGCACAAGGAATTAAGTGTATGCGAGTATGTGTATGTGCATGTATGCAAATCTTTACTCTAGGTTTTCATGACTAAGAAATCGACTAAAATCCTTCCTTCAATTCTTGCTAACACTAATCCCTAATCGCCTAAAGCTTTTCTTGCTAAGGTTCATATCACACACTAACATGTAAATATATATATATATATATATATATATATATACATACATATCACATCCCATAATTTCTTACAACTTTGCGGGGGTGCTATACGCCATCCACCCGACTTCCCCCGTAGATATAAATCTACTCACCTCCTCTTGCTTGCCGATGTCGATGTCGCCATAATCTCCATTATCTTCTCCAATCCAAGTGGGGGTACCTATATATATACACAATCGCAAATGCGTATTAAAATCACATCGGAAAACCAAAACGACACGCTAAAGGCCTATAGGTTAGAACCTATGGGCCACGCCTTCAAAACCACCAACAATCCTCGATATCGTCTTACAAACGTCAAGTGATCGAGGTAAAACACAGATAAAAAAATCCAGAATTCAAAATACGAGAAACGAAACCCCGAATCAAAACAGCAACTCTTGAAAATGGTCCTAGATTTTACCCTAGGTCAAATCAGCCAATTTTGCATATGCCAAGGGTCTAGTTTACTGGAGATGGAGCCATGGAAGAAACACGAATCAAAATGGTGGGACCCAGGACGCAAAATGCGGCCTCTTGGATTAAATCTGCGGCCAGATAGAGGGTATAAGGGATGGGGCCTTGGGTGATGCTTCCTAGGTGCCTGCATGTATCACTGTCTTTGCTAATTAATTTTTCAGGTCCCCGAGTGTTAGCAAATTTCCAATTACCATCAAAATTTCACAGTTTTTCCGATATCGGGTTTTCTAACTTCGCGTTCTGGGGTTCTAGTCTCTGGTTTAGGTCTCCAATCAATCACAACAGGGGTTTTAAGGTCACTACTACACTCAATTTTACCTTTGGATTAAATTCAAAACCCTAACCTCATCTAGGAATTTTCTAAGTTCACTAAACATCGATATATCGGTTCTAACTAACAATAGAAGCTAAGGTGAATGAAAAAAATACCAATGGTGCATAAATTATCTCAATTGGCAACTCAAGAAAATTCATGAGTTGCCCAAAGTCCTCAAAATTTGATTTTTCTTGGTCCAATGCGCTTCCCTTGAGCTTGTGAACATTTTTAATGAAATAGAGATGGGGTTTTGGCTTTGTTTTGGGGGGGTTTTGAGGCTTGAAGTGGAGGAGGGAGATGGGGGTTGCCATGGTGAATAGGGAGAAGAAATGGTGAAGAGATGAAGAGAGAAAGAATGAGCCATGCCTATGGTTTGACCCCTCACCCTCTCTCTCTCATGCCCATCCCCCTTGTCATCATTATGTCTCTTTGACTTTTCTTTTTTCTATTTTTATTTTCTTCTCTCATAATAAAACCCAAACCATGCATGATAAAATGAAGAAAGACCATGATGAAAATAAGACAAGTGCTAAAAATGACATGTGCATGTCATGTGCACAAAACACGCTTGGTGCCCGATTAGCGATATTTAATCGCGATTAGCACAAAGTTAGTGTCAAATAAATCATAAATTTTCATAATTCGCATAAATCAAATAAAGCACCCACTTTTTAGTAATTTACATAATTTTCCAAAATTTTCCCCATTTATCGTTATTTAATTATACCACAATATTAAAATATTCAATATAATATTATTTAATTATAAAAATTCCCAAAAATAATATTTTATTTCCCTGAAATGTTACAGTATGTCATCTACGTACAATACGAGGAAAACGACCTTACTCTCTGCCACCATCTTGTATACACAAGGTTCATCTACGTTTTTGACGAAGTCAAACTCTTTGACCGCTTCATCAAAACAAATGTTCTTACTCCGCGATACCTGCTTTAACCTATAGATTGATTTAAGCAGCTTGCACACCTTTCCGCTGCTCCCACTATCTACGAAGCCCTCTGGTTGAGTCATGTACACGCTCTCTTCTAAATGTCCATTTAGAAAAGCGGTCTTGACATCCATCTGCCAGATTTCATAGTCATCATATGCAGCGATGGCAAGTAGGATCCGGATGAACTTAAACATAGCCACTGGAGAAAAGGTTTCATCATAATCCACACCTGGTCGTTGATGAAAACCTTTTGCAACAAGTCTAGCTTTGAAAATCTCAACTTTTCCATCTGCACCAAGTTTCTTCTTAAAGATCCATTTGCTCCCAATGGGTTTTACCACTTCAGAAGCAACTTCCAAATTCCATACTTTGTTTGTGTACATGGATTCTATCTCAGACCGCATTGCATCCAGCCATTTCACAGAGTCCCCATTCATGATGACCTGCTCGAAGCTAGTTGGGTCATCATTTTCAATGATGCAATCCTTGCTCTCACCATCAATGAGTAAACCGTAGTATCTCTAGGTGAATGAGGAACCCTACTAGATCAACGGAGAGGCTGAGGTTTGTTGGGAACTATCGAATCCTCTGGTTCTACAAACTCTTCTGTTGTAGTTTGTGCAGCTGAAACTTCTTCCAGTTCTACTTCTTTGCCACTAATTTCTTTTTCAAGAAATTCCTTTTCTAAAAATGTGGCATGACGAGAAACAAACACCTTTTTTTTCTCGGTGTGGTAGAAGATATACCCTCACGAATGTTTAGGATATCCAATAAACTTACACAGAAAAGACCTTGCCTTGAGCTTGTCCGGATTTTGTGTTTTCACATATGCCGGACAACCCCACATCTTAACATAATTAAGATATAGTCTCTTTCCTTTCTATATCTCATATGGAGTGGTTGGCACAGATTTGGTGGGAACCATGTTCAATAGGTCTGCAGCTGTCTCCAATGTATAACCCCAGAAGTAAATAGGCAACTCATCGGTACTCATCATAGAGCGCACCATATCTAATAGGGTGCGATTCCTTCGCTCCGATACACCGTTGTGCTGCGGTGTATACGGAGGAGTAAGATGAGAGAATCCCATTCTCTTTTAGATAGTCACGGAATTCCGTGCTCATGTATTCTCCTCCCCGATCAGATCGTAGGATTTTAATACTTTTACCCGTTTGGTTCTCTACTTTGCATTTATATTCTTTGAATTTCTCAAAAGCTTCAAACTTGTGTTTCAACAGGAACACATGTCCGTATCTGGAGAGATCATCAGTGAATGTAATGAAGTATGAAGAACCATCCTTGACATGTGTAGACATGGGACTGCATACATCACTATGTATCCGTCCCAAGAGTTCCGTAGCTCTTTCTCCATGTCCAGTAAACGGTGTTTTGGTCATCTTGCCCTTGAGACATGACTGGCAAGTTTCATAAGATGAAAATTCGAATGAATTCAAATACCCATCCTTATGTAACTTAGCTAGTCGTGTCGCATTGATATGACCTAGTCTACAATGCCATAATAAGGATTCGTTTATCTCTGAACTTTTCCTCTTGTGTGTGTTTTGTACATTAAGAACTTTAGTTTGACTTAGAACATATATGCCATTACATAACGTGCCTGATCCAATCAACTTTTGATTAAAAAAGATGTTCATAACATCATCCTGCAATACAAATTATATCCTTCTTTACTTAATAGAGAAACTGATATAATATTGCATATCAGGTTCGGTATGTAATAACATTCGTTCAGAATCAATGTATTACCATTTGGTAATACAAGGTGATATTCGTCAACTGCTTTGGCTGCAACATTTGCACCATTCCCTACTCTTACAGAATGATCACCTATTCCCAGTTCTGTACCTTTCTTTAGCCCATGTAAAATATTACATATGTGGGATCCTGATCCGGTATCTAATACCCAGGACATAAAGTGTACTAAGAAACAGTTCTCGGTAACTAACACATCTGAAGAAAATGCATCAGCATGCTCATTCTTCGTTTGGGTTGCGTGAAAATCCGGATATTCCCCTATTTCCTGCTCGGACTTATAACAATTATAAGATAGAGCGGAACCAACGTTCCCCAGCTCAGTATAACAAACGGGTTCGGTCAATACATCCATATTATTATCTTGATTAAAGCGTGACATGGTCGCTACCTGAAGAAAGAGAAGAAAACACTTAGCGTATGCTCTTGCAAGATTAGATTGGTTATTATCTTATCTAATCAGGATGGCTCCCACTGTTTTTATCAAATCTTCCTTCAAACCCTGAAAGGTAAGACTAACCGGGATTAATTACACCTTACAAGTTTGCCAATCTTTCAGCCAGGCCATTGTCGGTACTTTGAGAGAGGTTCCCCGTGCTTTCGCACAGATCTAATTAAAATAATCTTCGTTTTCCCATGGGCTTAACCCCGTTAACACCTTTCTAGACACCTACTTGATCGGCTAATTGTGATGTGTAAAACTCTCCCAAGAGTAACTCTTACTCACAGTGGGTATCGGGATCCAATTATCTCATAGAAGGTATGCAATTTCATTGCTTTCAACACCTGAAATTCCCAATAATATTTTGTCCCTAGCGTCCTATGACTTTGACACAGGCCAACAAAGTATAGTCCGCTAGTCAAGTTCATCCCGTACATTTCATGATTGAATTAAACCCACCCGCACGACCCTTGACGCAGGTGTTCAGTTGATAAAACTGCACATTTGTATTACATTTTTCCTACCATTTTTATATTAAAAAAGGACTTTATTTTAATATATTATACATATGAGGGTTTATGTGTTAAAACACCATTTTCCATGTGTTAATATATTTTAATTATCATTTGGTAGGAAAATGTATGCAAATAAATATATTGACCAAATCCTAGTAGAACTAAGCCTACTAAATATTATTTGAGATTATTGTGCAGAATTTTCCAAGTTGTTATGCAGAATTTATCAAACAAATCAAGTTGTTGAAGAAATCTTGCCAAATTATGAAGCAAAACTTAGAAACCAAGTCTGGAAGCAACCGAGAAAAGATTTTTGAATTCTGAAAGTGCCTAGGATTTCCACATGTCATGAGATGAAAGCCCAAAAAAATTCAGTCGAGAGATCTCAACCATTAAGCGCGGATCCGCGGCCAAACCTACTCTTGGGCCGCGGATCCGCCGCACTTCTAGGGAATTGGGAAGCAAGATTTTTTGGCATAAATCTATGAAGAATTTTACCAAGTTTTCAACAGTAAGATTCTGACTTTGCACTATAAAAGGGCACCGAGAGACTCTTGGAAAAGTTATCAAGCCGAAGAGATCACGAAGCTCCAGACGCTCACGCATCCAGGATGATCATCGACTGTTCGACTACCTCCTTAGGAAAGATCGAGAAGCAACTAGTTTGTAATCATTTTCTACGGATTAAAGTGTAGTTTGTTCAAGTCGATTAATAAAGGTAGTTATTTTTATTTAATTGTTTTTGCATCTTACATTATGTTTTCCCTCTCTGTCTTTTCATCTTCTTCTTCCAACATGCGCGAGTAATTCTCCGCTTGTTAGGGTTCGTAGAATTAGGGTAGGCTAATGGACGATGAAAATAACTAAACCCTTTTTAAGTCCTATAAAGTTTAGGAACTTTATCAAAAGAATCATTAACATCCTAATCGGGCGCGCTAGCAATTCTTTGCTAGTTCCGACCGCGATTAGAGATTAGATTAATGATTGTTTTGGTAAAGGCTAGATAATGAACGGAGTTCCGTGTCGAGGTAAGGGTTAAGAGTGGGATTCCTTTTCCCTCCAGAAACCCTAATCTACACGCATCACCGTCGTTCTAGTTCTAAATCTATTAATGGATAAAAATGGTAACTTTAATTAATCGTCCATAACTACTAAATCCTAACGAACCCTACAAGCCCCCTTATTATATTAATTACATCTTTAAAATAATCTAGATCTATATTTTACATTCTTGTTTAACGTAGATCTAGAAACCATTCTATAAAATTCTTTATCCCTCCTCTCTTTCTCAACACATTTAAAGTAAAAGTAAAAGGTTCCACGTTTCCCAGAGGACGACCCGTACTCATCTCGGTCTAGCTACGTGCGACACCGTTATTGATTGCGGTTAAACTACAAACACTTTTTCGTATCAATCAAATGGTGCCGTTTCCGGGGATACGTGCGTAAAATTTTTATTTTTACTATTTGTGTTGAATTCTTAGACGACCCATATCATTATTAACACAAAAACTGCAAATTACATATTTAACGATTTGTGCGTGAATTTTTGCAAGGAGATCTGGAGTCACAGAATTAAGGAGAACAGGAAACAGAGACATTTTTAGAGATCCAGAGGAGCACAGAAGGGTATACAAAAAATTTCATCAACTGTTCCTTCTTCCACACGGCGGAACCGCGGCAAAAGCACCCCTTCTGCGGCGGAATCGCGGCAGTTTGGAGGAATTAGGGCTTCAATCTTCTCTGGTATCTTTCTTAACTCCTTCTCTCTCCCCTCAAATCCAATAAAATCTATTTTCTGCAGGATTCTTTGCAAAATTGCGCCGCTCAAAAATCTTTTTGCAAAAGTTTTGTGATTGGTTTTGTTTTGCATATTTAATACGGACTTTAAGGGGCAAAGACCAAATCAAGATTAGGTGGGGATTTCATCACCCTTCCTAAGACCCACAAATCACAAACTGAGCATATAGATCAACCCTTCATTAATTTAAAAAATATCTATACCAGACTCTAAGGACTGTCGCGCTCAATAAGGACAGAGGAAGGTCGTGGGTAATCTATCGTTTATCCGCATTACTTTTGTAGTGCCTAGGCAAGTGTGACAAAGGCTATTGGTTTTTAATTAGGCCCACGATGTGGTTCCTTCCCACTTACCTGGCACTTATCTGGCTACAAGGGTAGTACGGAGGCGGTAGAGGATTTATCCTGCGGCTTGTCCTTTGGAAGTCTAGGAGCGGTCTAGAGACTGGACCTAGGTGACCTTAGTTCTAGGGTTGCTTGTGCATCTTAGGGTGATTTGTCTTGAGTCCCACTTTTTCAAAAAACAAACCAATTTTTAAAACCACACACACGCTGCCACTTGCACTAAACCCGCTTAGTGCATGCTCGGCTGGACACGGGATCCTAGTGCCCGTCTTGTCCGCGTTCCTGCTATCGACGCCGAAGTCGGTACTTCTTCATCTTCTTTTCCCCCACCACACACAACCGTGATGGACGACACTCCATCTAATTATAACACCATGCTGCCACCGTCCGGAGGTGCGCAGAATCCACCGCGCATCTCTCTCCAAGAGAGATGGTATCCTATTCGTGGTCCCCTTCCTACTTGTCTATCTCTTCCACCACCTAACGGGGATAATTTCGAAATTAAACCCCACTACATCAATCTGCTGCCAAATTTCACGGGCTTGAGTCGGAAGACGCGTACGTTTTCATCACCAAATTCGAAAACGTATGCGCAATGATGGGTACTTCACAATTGACTTTAGATGCTATGCGCTTACGTCTTCTCCCATTCACACTGTGCGACTTGGCAGAAAAATGGCATTATAATACTGCCGCACACTCTATCACTAATTGGGATGAATTCGTCATAGCATTTCTTAAGAAGTTTAACCCAAACCATAAGACTGCCCACATTAGGAGCGAGATCAACCAGTTCACCCAGCTTCCCAATGAACCATTTTGGAAGTGCTTTGAACGTTTCAAGGATCTGCTTGTCCAATGCCCCCATCACGGAATACAAAGATGGGATTTATGTCGGATTATATATGAGGGCATTAATCCAGCGACAAAGCAGATGCTTGAAACAATGTGTCAATGCAATTTCATGTCTAAAGATGACGGTGAAGCATGGAAATATCTGGAAGATCTTGCTGAACACACGTTGCAGTAGGAAAGCGTAAGACCACCTTAAACTAAGGGAGGTATTCACCAGCTCGATGTTTCTATCGCAGTAAAAGCCGAAATGGCAGCGATGCAGAAGAAACTCGATTCTATTGAGAACAAACTTTCATCAGTCTCCCTAAATCAGGTCACGCTTCCTAAGACTGTCTGTGGTTGCTATTCGGATCCTTCACACTTAACGGAAGAATGTCCTATGAATGCATCGTTTCAAGCTAATGCTGCTTTTCAGCAACGACCTAGAAACGACCCTTATTCTTCCACGTAAAATCAAGGATGGAGGAATCATCCTAACTTTGCTTGGAATCAAAACCAACAAAGCAATTATCAAAGATCTCCTCCACAGCAATCACAACCACAGAATCAGTCCCCTTTTCAGTCACAGAATTTCCAAAATCCGGCCGACATTTCTACACCACAAGTGGCCGGTATTGACAACTCACTTGCACAAACTTTGGATATGTTCATGAAACAATCCATGCAAAATTCGGCTGAGATGAGGTCTTCTATTGATACCCTAACGAAAAACTCCTCCTCCCATGGTGAGAGTATCAAATCAATAGAAAACCAAATCGCACAATTAAAAGCCGCAATAAGTGCGAGAGAGAAAGGGAAACTCCCATCTCAACCCCTACCGAATCCTGGCCATTCACAAAGTCATAATATGAATGTCGTCACTACGTTGAGATCGGGGAGAGTGCTGAACAACCAAATGGGTGAGCAATTTGATGATAGTGACACATTTGATACCCCTTCTTCTTCTTCTTCCCCTAACTCGTCTAGTCTTCCACCTTCATCCGAGCCTATTCTCCGTTTTCCCCAAGGCTCAAACATTTCGCCAAATCTATCTAAGTCGATACCCACTACAATTTTGGGATCGAATCCGTCGCCACAGTCTTCTCCACAAACGTTGGACCCAAAACTTATTGATCGAGCTCCATTTCCAAACAGATTAAGGGCCAACCGACCTAACCCGCAAATTGAAAAGATTGTGGAAATGTTTAAGCAAGTGAGCGTGAATATTCCTCTCCTAGATGCTATTCAACAAGTCCCATCTTATGCAAGAATCCTTAAAGACTTGTGCACTAGGAAGAGAAAAACTCAAGTGCCTAAAAAGGTTTTCATGACGAGTAATGTTAGCACAGCTTTTACCCAACAAATACCAAAGAAACGTAAGGACCCCGGCTGTCCTACAATCTCTATTTCTTTTGGGGGTAAAAATATAAATCGTGCTTTACTCGATCTAGGCGCTAGCGTCAACTTGCTTCCTTATTCAGTATACGAGCAGTTAGGAATTGGAGAGTTAAAACCCGCCCATTGTACTCTCCAAATGGCAGACCGATCTATCACCAAACCTCGGGGCGAACTAGAGGATGTGTTAATTAAAGTCGGGGAATTCATATTTCCCGTGGACTTTATTCTTTTAGATACACAACCTGTGGCAAACCCACGCAATCAAATCCCGGTGATACTTGGTCGACCCTTCCTAGCAACTTCTAACGCTGTAATTAATTGTCGTAACGGTTCTATGAACTTATCCTTCGGGAAAATGACAATTGAGCTTAATATTTACAAGCTAGGAAGTCAGCCATCAGAACCTACTGCTCATTTGCTGGATGTTTGTTCCATCCACGAGATAGCTTCCGAAAGCCGCATGGATGAGGTGCTTCGCTTTGATTTTCTCGACAACATTAATGAGACATCGTTTGATCTTGCACCACTTTACAGTGAGGATATGTTCAATGAGTCCGACCTTGAGATTGAACCCGTTGACTCGTTGCAAAAGTCAGCAGCACTTTCCGAGTCAATATCTTATGCAAGTTTTGAACCTCTTCGGGAGTCCGAATATCATTCGCTTACCCCACCTTCTATAGTCTCTCCGCCAATTCTTGATCTCAAACCGCTACCTTCTCATCTTAAATATGCATATTTAGGAGAGAATGAGACTTTGCCAGTGATTATTTCCGCTTCTCTAGCCTTAGAGCAAGAGAATGCACTTTTGGCAGTGTTGAGATCGAATCGGGAAGCATTTGGTTGGACTATGGCTGACATCAAAGGGATTAGTCCCTTAATTGTTGAACATTACATACATCTGATGGATGAAGCCAAACCAACCCGAGACCCACAAAGACGGTTAAATCCCGTTATGAAAGAGGCGGTAAAGAAAGAAATCGTCAAGTGCCTTGATAGTGGAATAATTTTCCCCATATCTGATAGTCAATGGGTAAGTCCAATTCATGTGGTCCCTAAAAAGTCTGGCATCACGGTCATCACTAATGAGGCTAATGAGTTAATCCAAACACGCACCCAAACTGGGTGGCGCGTATGTATCGATTACAGGAAACTCAATGCCGCGACGAGGAAAGATCATTTCCCTCTACCTTTCATTGACCAGATGTTAGAACGATTAGCGGGACACGAATACTACTGTTTCTTGGACGGATACTCTGGTTATAACCAGGTCCCCATCGCCGAAAAGGATCAAGATAAAACCACTTTTACTTGTCCTTTCGGAACTTTTGCTTATAGACGCATGCCCTTTGGGTTATGCAACGCTTCCACTACATTTTAGCGGTGCATGATGGGGATATTTTCAGATATGGTGGAAAATTTTCTGGAAATTTTTATGGACGATTTCTCCATTTTTGGGGACTCCTTTGAGGACTGCCTTCGTAATCTTGACGCTGTTCTTACTCGCTGTAAGGATAAGAACCTGACTTTGAATTGGGAAAAATGCCATTTTATGGTCCAAGAAGGTATTGTACTTGGACATATAATTTCACATTAAGGCATTGAGGTCGACAGAGCTAAAATAGATGTCATTCAAAACCTCCCTCGTCCCAATTGCGTCAAAGATATACGATCCTTCCTTGGTCATGCAGGATTTTATAGGAGATTTATTAAGGACTTTAGCAAAATTGCTAGACCCTTAACCCTTCTATTGGCCAAGGACACTACTTTTCACTTCGATTCGGATTGTGAGGCTGCTTTTGAATCACTTAAAGAATCACTCACTACAGCCCCCATTCTATCATCTCCGGATTGGATCCACCCGTTCGAGCTTATGTGTGACGCATCAGATTTTGCTATTGGTGCTGTCTTAGGACAGCATATTGATAAGATGCCACATGTAATTTACTATGCAAGTAGGACCTTGAATGATGCACAAATAAATTACATAACTACCGAGAAAGAACTCTTGGCAGTTGTATTTGCATTAGAAAAATTCAGGCCCTACTTGATTGGCTCGCCTATTGTGGTTTACACAGATCACTCCGCCCTACGACATCTTTTATCGAAGAAGGATGCGAAGGCCTGGCTAATACGTTGGATCCTATTGTTACAAGAATTTGATCTTGTCATCAAAGACAAGAGTGGATGTGAAAACGTTGTAGCCGACCATCTTTCACGCATCACTTCTTCGCCAACTGTGACCGTGCCGATAAATGACTCATTTCCCGACGAACAGCTCTTGAATGTATCCTACGAACCTTGGTTTGTGGATATCGTGAACTATCTTGCGACGGGACTTATACCTAGCGATTGGTCGAAACAAGACAAACTTCGATTTTTATCCTAAGTAAAATATTTTTACTGGGATGAACCATATCTATTCAAGTATTGTTCTGATCAAATCATCCGTAGGTGTGTCCCTAATGATGAATTCAAGAGCGTGTTATCATTTTGTCATGATCAGGCCTGCGGCGGTCACTTTGGACCTCGAAAAACGGCGGAGAAAGTTTTGCAATGTGGCTTTTATTGGCCAACATTATTTAAAGATGCATTTGAACATTGCAAAACTTGTCCGTGATGTCAGCATTTGGGTCGGATTTCACGATGGAATGAGATGCCGCTCCAACCTATATTGCTTGTGGAAATATTTGATGTTTGGGGTATTGATTTTATGGGCCCTTTTCCTAACTCCTTTGGGAATCTATATATCTTGTTAGCGGTTGATTATGTCTCGAAGTGGGTGGAAGCTGTACCGTGTCGCACTAATGACAACAAAGTTGTCATTAAGTTCCTTAAAGAAAATATCTTTTCGCGATTCGGACACCCTCGCGCTATCATTAGCGACAACGGGACACATTTCTGCAATAGGTCTTTCGAAGCCTTGATGCGGAAATATTCAATCACTCACAAGCTTTCTACGCCCTATCACCCCCAAACAAGCGGGCAGGCTGAGATCTCAAATAGGCAGATCAAACAGATATTGGAGAAGACGGTTTCGAAAAACCGTAAGGATTGGTCAACCAAATTGACGGATGCTCTTTGGGCATTCCGCACCGCTTATAAGACCGATCTTGGTATGTCTCCATACCGTCTTGTGTTTGGGAAGGCATGCCACCTCCCTGTCGAGATTGAACATAAGGCAATGTGGGCTATTAAAGAGCTTAATTTTGATCTTGATCATGCAGGCAGCTATCGGAAGCTGCAATTGAATGAGCTAAGCGAACTCCGCGATGAAGCTTACGATAATGCGGTGATAGTAAAGAATAGGACTAAAGTATTCCACGATAAAAATCTTTCTAGAAAAACCTTCACATCGGGGCAACAAGTCCTTCTTTACGATTCCCGTCTCCATCTTCATCCGGGTAAGCTTAAATCTCGTTGGAAAGGACCTTTTGTGGTGCGGTATGTACACCCGTACGGGGCAGTTGAAGTCGAAAATTTGAAAAACGGTTCAATTTTTAAAGTGAATGGGCATAGATTAAAACCGTATTTTTCTGCTGACCCCGCGGAGGAGCTCCTGTTTTTACAGGAGTCGCTTTATCAAAACTAAAATTCCTCCGCCTCACCTCCATGTTTTGATAACTTTTTCACATTTTAAGAATGGAGGTGAGTAAAAAAATGATTTGATTGAATATCTGTGCGTGTCAAAGAATAAGTTTGGGGGAATTTTTCATTTCACTATTATTTTTACCCTTGTATCTCTCCCTTAGTATACAAGTCCTTGTTCTCAAAAGGCTACATTAGTGAGGACACTGCTGAAAACAGGTTTGGGGGGGAGGTTTGTATTCACTGAATTATCTTTGACACCGGGCATTAAATTTTTTTATAACAAAAGAGTAGAAAATGAAAAATTACATCCAAAAGATTGGAATAGTTTAAGAAAACCAAGAAAATTAGAAGTTTTCTTACACGAACTAGTAATAAATAGTTATGAGCTGTTGACCCAAGGGTTAGTAAAATGAAGGAAGTCACTAATCTGAGGATAAAAATAAGTCTGAAAAATAGTTTCTATTCTGGAAGCCAAACATTTGAATGTTGATACCCTACTATATGCACTTACACACGTCTTGAAACTCGGGATAGTAGAGGATACCTTGAAATGCTCTTGTCTAAAAGCCAAAGTATGAAGGAAATTAAAAAAAAATGAAGAAAATATAAAAATGGTGAAAAGAAAAAAATGAACACTGGTTTTGTTATCGCCAAGGCAGCAATAAAAAAATATAGCGAGGGTGCCTCTTCACCTAGTGCCCTAAGGCCAAATGGTCTGGGAGTCACTGCTAAGCCTTAGGTGGTGCAAGACGAGGAAAATATTATCACCTAATTAGCAAGCACATGAGTAATCGGTTGGTTAGTACCTCAAGAAGTATTAACGGTCGCATAAAAATGTGTGAGAAAATCTTTAATATTCATTAAATTAAAAAGTACTAAGGTAGATGGACAAGAGTATGATAGCTTGAATTGAATTCTCCGAGTGTAGGGATGTCCATTTCACACACGTGGGGTTATATGATCAATGTTTGGAAGAAAGGTAGGAATGAAGAATAAAGACGATGTTTTATTGAGGGGTAATGTGATTTCTAACATTTTTTCATGACTATTAAGATAGGGCTCATGACAACTGGAAAGCTAGCATAGTTGGAAACTCTTCTTTTCTAAGTATTTCTTTTATGGTTCTTGTCTTTATATGTAAATTTCACCATCTTTCTTTTGTTATAGGATTTTGTGGGTGTAATCAGCTGAAAACCCTTAGGAGACAACACTCTTCCTACAAGGGACACCTAGAGATTTAACGGCTTGTTGCACGTGCTCAGTGCAATCGTGTCTGCCTACGAAAGTGTGCTTAGTTTTCTCCTTTCTCCTCTTGAAATAAACTAGTTTGCTCGGGACGATCAAAGATAAGTTTGGGGGTATTTGTTCAGTTGATAAAACTGCACATTTGTATTACATTTTTCCTACCATTTTTATATTAAAAAAGGACATTATTTTAATATATTATACATATGAGGGTTTATGTGTTAAAACACCATTTTCCATGTGTTAATATATTTTAATTATCATTTGGTAGGAAAATGTATGCAAATAAATATATTGACCAAATCCTAGTAGAACTAAGCCTACTAAATATTATTTGAGATTATTGTGCAGAATTTTCCAAGTTGTTATGCAGAATTTATCAAACAAATCAAGTTGTTGAAGAAATCTTACCAAATTAAGAAGCAAAACTTGGAGACCAAGTCTGGAAGCAACCGAGAAAAGATTTTTGAATTCTGAAAGTGCCTAGGATTGCCACATGTCATGAGATGAAAGCCTAAAAAAATTCAGTCGAGAGATCTCAACCATTAAGCGCGGATCCGCGGCCAAACCTACTCTTGGGCCGCGGATCCGCCGCACTTCTAGGGAATTGGGAAGCAAGATTTTTTTGCATAAATCTATGAAGAATTTTACCAAGTTTTCAACAATAAGATTATGGCTTTGCACTATAAAAGGGCACCGAGAGCCTCTTGGAAAAGTTATCAAGCCGAAGAGATCACGAAGCTCCAGACGCTCATGCATCCAGGCTGATCATCGACTGTTCGACTACCTCCTTAGGAAAGATCGAGAAGCAACTAGTTTGTAATCATTTTCTACGGATTAAAGTGTAGTTTGTTCAAGTCGATTAATAAAGGTAGTTATTTTTATTTAATTGTTTTTGCATCTTACATTATGTTTTCCCTCTCTGTCTTTTCATCCTCTTCTTCCAACATGCGCGAGTAATTCTCCGCTTGTTAGGGTTCGTAGAATTAGGGTAGGCTAATGGACGATGAAAATAACTAAACCCTTTTTAAGTCCTATAAAGTTTAGGAACTTTATCAAAAGAATCATTAACATCCTAATCGGGCGCGCTAGCAATTCTTTGCTAGTTCCGACCGCGATTAGAGATTAGATTAATGATTGTTTTAGTAAATGCTAGATAATGAACGGAGTTCCGTGTCGAGGTAAGGGTTAAGAGTGGGATTCCTTTTCCCTCCAGAAACCCTAATCTACACGCATCACCGTCGTTCTAGTTCTAAATCTATTAATGGATAAAAATGGTAACTTTAATTAATCGTCCATAACTACTAAATCCTAACGAACCCTACAAACCCCCTTATTATATTAATTACATCTTTAAAATAATCTAGATCTATATTTTACATTCTTGTTTAACGTAGATCTAGAAACCATTCTATAAAATTCTTTATCCCTCCACTCTTTCTCAACACATTTAAAGTAAAAGTAAAAGGTTCCACGTTTCCCAGAGGACGACCCGTACTCATCTCGGTCTAGCTACGTGCGACACCGTTATTGATTGCGGTTAAACTACAAACACTTTTTCGTATCAATCAGCAGGCCAACAAAGTCGCACGACTACCCTAATCCAATCGCATCATATGCAGCAGATAAGCACTAATTAGCTACTGTATACTACTCCTTGATGCAGGCCAACAAACGTAGCACGAATACTAAATAGTACTTATCGGAAATGACGGAGGGCTACGACAGATTTTTAAGAAAACCTTTTGTGTAATGAACTTGATATCGTTGTAGAAACGAGTGATTTTGAAAAGGAGTGTTTTTGAGGCTTTTGCTAGTTTTGCTAAAGAGGTCACTCCTGGTGAAGGGATCTCGGCTCTTTCCTCATCGCATGAAGTGTTGGATATTCATGAATACCACTATGCAAAGTAAGAACTAGAGAAGCAATCAAAAGACAAAACCGAGTGGGTTGTAGCATCTGCTAGCTTTTTGCTAAAGAGGTCACTCTCGATGAAGGGATCTCGGCTCTTTCCTCATCGAATGTGGTGCTGGGTATTCATCAAGGAATAACACTATGCAAAGCAAGAACTAGAGCTACCCTTTTTGAAAATTTGATTCTACTACATCTTTAGGTTTCTTTCTTTTTCATTAATCTCATTAGTGAAGTCCTATAAATTATGCTTCCCAAGCATCACAGATAAAGAAACGAAAATAGAACGTATGCTTATGCCATCCGCATTCGCCACAGTGTTCCGTTATGCACCGTTAGGTTACTTAACTAACGGCATAGCAGGACGGGACTAGCGCGGGTGAAAAACATAAGCAACGTTTATTATATATCATATATATAATAATAATATCCGTCTCATCATATAAAGTGATCACATCACAGAATATCAGCAGCCGAAGTCGACATATTGGATATTCTAGGAATTCCGTGTTTTAAATTAAGCCAGAAAAAAACACGGATTCCACGGTCGTGATGAATAGCCAAACCCACATCCTTAGACCCTTACGAAAGCTGCAAGCAACCCTACCAATTCTAGAGTTTGGAGACCCGGTCTCGACTCCTCGAGATGGTCTCCCACTGGACCCTAGAACCCGGTTACTTGTGCTCCCCATCTTAGCTCTATCCTAATGCGGAAAAGTAAATAATATATATCAATGGTGACATCATCCTCAACCCGGAAGTGCCCCAATAAAAGAATATTACATACAAGTTTTTGCATGAATGAAAATGAAAAGCTCTCATCTCACGCAAAAGCCCCGGCTATTCAAACAAGACGATCAAATATAACATATCACAGCAACCCATAACATCACATGTCATCAACGTAAGTAAATATGCGTATCCCAATTGTTGTTGATATATAGCAATGAAACCAGCGATACACGACATATTACACTTACGGTCGCAGAAAAGAAAATGAAAACTTCAATAATTAGTATCCGCAATCACCTTAGACATCATAAACCCGAAATTTCACATACTTCGAATTTCATGCTTAACCAAATGAATTCCTTAGACTTCGTATGCCTTACAATTATAAACCCCACATTTTAGTCTCGATATTGAAAGCACTTTTCAATATCAAGTCGGGCAATTCAACAAGATTCCCGACAAGATGATCGAATGTTCGTCGGAAACTTTAGTAGATGGCCGCACCCCCGATGCCGTCGACGAAGTGCACTTAGGCGGAACACCGCGGCCGTGAGCACCCGGACGGATGCTTTAGGCAACGGGGTTCTCCTGAAGTCACTTGGTCGGGGCTATGGGGCATGGCTATCTAGTAATGTTACCCGGCGAACATTCGTGTACTATACGAGATTGTGACGGAGTTTTAATCCGAATCAAAACCTCGCGTCAACCAATCAAATGAGAATAAATTGCTAGGTTTACAAAATTCAAACTAGTTTTCACAAAACTAATTATTGTGGATTCCAAATATTGTATCACAATTCACAGATAGCTAGACGATGTTAAACATTTCGATCGAATCAACAAACACCCAAAATTTCCCACAGAGCTCAACACTTGAGCACAGTTTAAAAAATTCCCAGAACTTGCCACAACACCTATGGACCAACCGTAGAAGGGCCGATCCATGCCTCGCTCATGGTGCCGCGGAACCGCCGCAAACACTAGGGTTTGGCCGCGGTTCCGCAGTCAAAGAGTCGAGTTTGGGTATCGTTCTTCTAGAGGGTCCATAGAATTACCTGCATGATTTTTGAATATTTTAAACTTGGAAAAATCCAACTTTTGGAAAATATCCAGAGAGGGGTGAAAAATGGGTTTTTGATATTCGTTCGAACATTTTAACGTCGTCTAAGTTACCCGAAACGATGTTAAGATTAAGACTACGAACACTCTGATTTGCATTTATAGAAAGATAATATCATATGCAATCTTAGTAAAAACAAACAACACCTGAAATACCAAACCCCAGAGCCTGGAACACAAACAAAATTCGAAGCCAAACCAGCATCAATTTATGGCCAGATTTCTAGTGTTGTTGTTTCGTGATTTCAGAGTTGTTTCGGTTTCGTAATTCATCTAACATTGTCAAAACAACTCCTAATGCTCTATCTTAGCTCTGATACCACTGCTGGGTTCCTTAGCATCCTTACTACGATTTATAGGGCAAAAAGTATGCAATTTTAAAAAACCTAGAGAGCTAAGCAACCCATGCCAAGGATCTAACTAGAAAATGAGTAAGCTAGCATGTAATCAAACATTACACTAAGTGAATGAGGAATACAACCTTTGTAGACCGGTCCTTCACTTCTAAAGCTCCGTGTAGTAGTCCCTTCGCTCCAAGTAGTGATCTTCCGGACTCTAGTAAGGGTTCACAAGGCGAAAGGAACAAGCTTGCTTGAAGTCTTCGAGGCCGAAAATAATCTACGTCGAGAAATCTCCAACTCAAGTTAGCTCTTCACTAATTGGGAATTACTGAAGCAAACAACCTAAACTAAATGGCTAATCTATTGTAGGTTGATGAAGTAGGATTTTTTCTCACTTTAGAATAATTTTTCTCACTATATTTCTTCACTTTCTAAAAAGCTAGAGAGCAAAATTGGAATGAAGAAGAAAATGAAGATTTGAATGGAATGAGAGTGAGTATAGCAACCATGGGTGAGAAAATATCATATATGAACTCATGTAGAGACTTAACCATGGCTAAAGATAATGGCTGACTTAATAAATATCTTAAGTAAAACAAAATTGGTGGACTTAGTCAATGGTTACTACAAGCTTCCACAAGCTTCCAACCATGACACATTTCCATCTAATTTAGTATTTACCTTAAATAATTAAAACCCATAATTATTTTTAGCATGGTGTGAGTCTCATACACACATGTACAATGTATCATCAAGCATGATACAAAAAACAATACATTAATATATATCACATATATATTAAATGTATAAGTGAGATAAATAAATGCTTAAGTGAGCTAATATTTGTTAATGTAAAATTAATATATCAAATATATATATATATATAATCATACATTAAATTATTAAATCAACACTTGATTTAATAATCTGGCTATATCACATATAACCGACTAATATCATTTGCATCAACTTACTGAATCAACACTTGATTCGATAACTCGGCTATATCACATATAACCGAACGATACCACATATCGCGAGATTAGAATATGGTATCACATACTCATATTAATGTTGGTCCCACACATATCACATATATGCTCCTACTTCGTTTCGCCTGAGCCAGAAAACCTCTATGTGGGACTCTAAAGACTCGTCAATGATCCGGCAGTAGGTGATGATCATATCAGTCACCCACAAGACGTCAGCGGTATTAGCTGCACGTAACGGCTACCCGGTTATTGAGTGATCAGAAGATCAACAAGAAAGCCTGCTCATACTCCTGTGAATCCAATAAGCAACACTACCGTACAGTCCGGTTTCTTCATCTGATATGTCGCATATCTAGTCTAGGGGTAGTAAACGTCAGACCCCAATAACTTGATAAGTCATGCCGATGTGAGGCCCATAACGGGTCGAGAAACTACTGATAACACTCACCAGTGGGTCTCCGTATCAGCCCTGTCCAGAGACTTCCTGTTATAGCTAATCGAGCACAGCGCAACATCAACCTCCAATACCGGGATAGACGAAACCCCTCCTATCGCTCATTGCCTCCATGTGACTCGGGACTGTACCCAAAAAACCACCATTTTGCACGTTCTCTTGAACGTGGTAAGGTGGAAATCAAAGCACAGTAAGAATCACACAAGACTCTATGACGATCTTGGGTCTACAGACTAACCTGTACCAGTGTCACCAGTGAACCGCTATCTGATGTTAGGTATAATGTTAGTTATATGTATGCCCTAGAGGCCATTGTTGAACATATGATGTATATTATAATGGATGCTTGGATATATATAGAGAGGACATTCTTGCTCGATATGATAGTATGCTATCTGGTTTCACTTTATCTTAACATGTTAACGAATACTGTTTTGTGATCACGTGTTGATAAAGCCCTTAGGATATGTACTCGACTAGGACTATGATGAGATCATACTAGTAGGGCCAGGGTAGTCAATGAGTACATCCTATAACTGTTCCTAGTCGAGGGTGTATTGAGATAGGGCATTGATACTCCAGAGTAGACCAGCGTTCACGCATCTTGACCTATATGATGGGCGATGGATGATCCCATATCCATTGGTGTTGGACATCAAAGATGGTGTACGGGTGCTCAGTGAAGACTGGGTACACTGAACGGACTCACCGAGAACTCCTGGATGGTATTATACCTATCGTCAGATAGCAGTTCTCCGGTGACACTGGTACAGGTTAGTGTGTAGACCCAAGATCATCATAGAGTCTTGTGTGATTCCTACTGTGCTTTGATTTCCAACTTACCACGTCCAAGAGGGTGTGCAAAACAGTGGCTTTTGTGTACAGTCCCGAATCACTTGGAGGCAATGAGCGATAGGAGGGGTTTCGTCTCTCCCGGTATAGGGAGTTGATGTTGTGCTGTGTTCGATTGGCTATAACTGGAAGTCTCTGGCCAGGGCTGATATGGAGATTTACTGGTAAGAGTTATTAGTAGTTTCTCGACCCGTTATGAGCCTTACATCGACACTACTTATCGGTTATTGGGGTTTGACGTTTACCTCCCCTAGACTATATATAAACATATCAGACGAAGAGACCGGACTGTACGGTAGTGTTTACTGATTGGATTTGCAGGAGAATGTATAGGCTTTCTTGTTGATCTTCTGATCGCTCAATACCTGGGTGGCTGTTATGTTTAGCAGACCGCTTGCAGCTTGTGGGTGTTTGATATGATGATCACCTACTGCCGGCGTATTGACGATTCTTTAGAGTCATACACAGAGGTTTCCTGGCTCAGGCAAAACGGAGTAGGAGCACATATGTGATATGTGCGGGACCGAGAATAATACGATATGAGATACCGTATTCTATTCTCGCGATATATGATATCGGCCGGGTATATATGATATAGACGGGTCATCGGATCAAGTGTTGATTCGATGAATCGGTATATGTTATATTAGTCGGTTATATGCGATATAGCCAGATTTTCGGATCAAGTGTTGATTCGATAATTTAATGTATAATTATATATGTGATATATTACATTACATTATCTAATATAAGCTCACTTTATTGATTCATTTTCTCACCGGATAATACATTGATATATATGCGATATATGTTAATTGTATTATTTTCTTTTGTTACAAAAATATATTATATATGTGATATATAATATTGTAACTGCCGAGAAACCCGACTACGGATCGTTGGCTAGAAATCTAGGCGAAAAGTAAACTAGTTAACACTTAACTAAGAGATACGGAAATACAACCTTTGTAGATCCGGTTCTCCACTTCCATAGCTCCGCAATGAAGTCTCCTCGCTGTCCATAACAAGTCCCGGGCTCTAGCGTCGGCTTCATCGGAGAATGGACGGGCTAGGTCATCGATGTCCATGCCGAAGATGATCTACGTCGAGGCATCGCTAAATCAAGCTCCGACTTCACCAAGTCAAGAAACTTGTGAAGAAAAACACTCTACTACTTGGCAAGAGGTAGAGGATGAAGAAATAGGAAGTGGGTAGACTTTAGAATTGGATTTCTCACTTGTTTTCATCAATCACCATTGATGAAGAATGGTTTTCTTCTTGAGTTCAAGGAAGAAGAAGAAGAAAATGATATATGATAAGTTAATAAAAAAGAATAGAAAAACAAAACTTATCATAATTCTAACTATGGTTATGTGTAGAGAATTAACCAAGGGTTAAAGGAATGGTTAGGGTTAAGGATGAGATAAGAATGGTGGACAAAGTCAAAGCTTCATGAAGCTTCAACTAAACAACAAATAAAGCCACCATTCTTTTCTCTTCTCATTTATTTTCCAAAATGAAATGGATAAATAAATAAGTGAATAAAACAAAACCCTAACCATAATCATGTAACCATGGTTTGATCTTTACACAAAAACCCTAGCATAACATGTATCATCAAACATGATACAATCAAGTGCACAAAAGTATATCACATATACAATGTGTACAATCCGAGTGAGAAAATCCATTTAAAGTGAACCAATACTAGTTAATGCAAAGTAATATATCAAATATATAATTATGCATTAAATCATTAAATCAACACTTGATTTAACGATCCGGTCATATCGCATATAACCGACTAGTATTCTATGTATCGGCTTATCGAACCAACCCTTGATTCGATAACTGGGTTATATCGCATACAACCTTTCGATACATTCATCGCGAGAATGGAATACGGTATCACATACACGCATTATTCTCGTTCCCGCACATATCTCATATGCGCTCTTATTTCGTTTCGCTGGAGCCAGGAAACCTCTGTGTAGGACTCTAAAGACTCGTCAATACGCCGGCAGTAGGTGATGATCATATCAAGCACCCACAAGACGCAAGCGGTCTGCTAAACGTAACGGCCACCCGGGTATTGAGCGATCTGAAGATCGACGAGCAAGCCCGCTCACACTCCAGTGAATCCGACCAGTAACACTACCGTACAGTCCGGTCTGATCGTCTGATATGTCGCATATCTCGCCTAGGGGTGGTAAACGTCAGACCCCAATAGCTCGATAAGTCGTGTCGATATGAGGTCTATAACTGTTCGAGAAACTACTGGTAACACTTACCAGTAAATCTCAGCAACCCTGGCCAGGGATTTCCTGTTATAGCCAATCGAACACAGCGCAACATCAACTCCCTATACCGGGAGAGACGAATCCCCTCCTATCGCTCATTGCCTCCATGTGACTCGGGACTGTACCTAAAAACCACCGTTTTGCACGCCCTCTTGGACGTGGTAAGATGGAAATCAAAGCACAGTGGGAACCACACAAGACTCTATGACGATCTCGGGTCAACAGACTACTCTGTACCAGTGTCATCAGAGAACTGCCATCTGACGTGAGGTATAATACCATCTGGGAGTTCTCGGCGAGTCCGTCCAGTGTACCCAGTCTCTACTGAGCACCCGTATATCATCTCTGATGTCAAACACCAATGGATATGGGATCATCCATCGCCCATCTGTATGGGTCGAGAAGGTACACGCTAGTCTACACTGGTATATCGATGCCCCGTCTCGATACACCCACGACTAGGGACTTTGAAGGATGTACTTACGGACTACCATGTCCCCACTAGTATGATCCGCATCATAGTCCAGGTAGTCAAGTACAGATCCTAAGGGCTTTACCAACATGTAACAGAGAGACAAACAGTGTACACGTTAAGGTAAAGAGCAACCAGATAGCATACTATCATGTCGAGCAAGAAAGTCCTCCCTATATATGTCCCAGCATCCACTACAATATACATCGTATGTATAGTAATGGCCTCTAGGGCATACATATAACTAACAATCTCCCACTTGCACTAGGGCCATCTGTAGCAGTAGTTGCAGTATCTCATACTCAACCATCCCATAAAAAAATCTCTCTTTGGGAACAGGCCTTTGTGAGTGGATCCGCTGTGTTGTCCTCAGAATCTACTCTCCTTACCTCGATCACCCTGGAGATCAACTATCTCCATGATCAGGTGATGCGGCCTCAGAATACGCCTGGGTCACTGATGGGACGGGTGTTCCTTGGCATAAGCCACAACTCCATTGTCTCACAATGGTAGGAACGAAGTTCATCTCATGAACTATTATACACCCAGACTGCCTCTATGGTAGCATCTTAAGTAGCGATGTATCCTGCCTTTATCTTCTAGTATGTCACGGTATCTAGCTTGGAACTCTTCCAACATACCGTCCCTTTACTGGGGTAAAGACAATGCCTGTGACTGACATTCAGTCGTCTTTATCACCCTGGAACACTTCCAGTGATTCTCACCAGGGTCGATTGATACCTTCTCACTACAACAAGTGAGAATCCTAACATCCATTTAGATCTATCTCATAGATCCAAAACCCAGGATTTAGGAGGTATCACTTTGATCCTATATGGAGAATTATAGTGATAAGCGGAGATTGATCGAGCGTAGCATAGGAAACTCCTTCCCTATCAAGAGTATGTCATCCACGTACTCTACGAGGATCGTCACCATACTCCCTACTACCTTTTTGTTTATACAAGGTTCATCTACCATTTTGATGATGTCAACTTCTTTGACTAATCCATCAAAACAGATGTTCCAACTCCGCGATGCCTGCTTTATTAAATAAAGCATCTTGCACACGTTTCCGCTGCTCCCACTGTCTACGAAGCCCTCTGGCTGTGTACTTATAGACGCTCTCTTCTAAATCATCATTTAGAAAAGCAGTCAAGACACACAACCACCAGATATCGCAGTCATGGTATGTAGCCGTGACAAGTAGGATCTGGATGGACTTAAGCATAGCTACTTGAAAATGTTTCATCATTATCCACACCTGGTCAATGATGCAAACTTTTAACAAGTCTAGCTTTGAAAGTCTCAACTTTTCCATGTACACCAAGTAATCTTCTCAAGATATACTTGCTCCTGATGGGAATTTAACCCTTCAGATATAGCAACCAAAGTCCATACTTTGTTGGTGTATAAGGATTCCATCTCAGATCGATAAACATCCAGCCATTCTTACAGAGTCTCACTCCTGATGGCCAGCTCGAAACTAGTTGGGTCATCATCTCATGATGCAATCCTCGCTCCCACTGTCACAGAGAAACAGAAGTGTCTCCCAGGTGGGTGAGGAACCCTACTAGATCGACGGAGAGGCTGAGGTTCGTTGGAATCTACTGAATCCTTTGGTTCTACCAAATCATCTGCTGTTGTTTGTATAGCTGGAACCTTTCCAGTTCTACATTACAGACCTTGCCTCGAGCTTGTCCGGATTTTGCTTTTAAACATAGGCCGGACAACCCCAAATCTTAAGTAACTTAAGAAATGGGCTCTTCCTTTTCCATATCACATATGAAGTGGTAGGCAACTGATTTGATTGGAACCCTATTCAAAAGGTATGCAACTTCGTAAGTGCATAACTCCCAAAAGGAAAAAGGTAACTCAATATTACTCATCATAGAGCACACCATATCAAATAGGGTGTATCTGCTCCGCCCCGATATACCATCGTGCTATGGTGTATACGGAGGAGTAATGCTGAGAGAGAATCTCATTCTCCTTTAGAATAGTCCTGGAATTCCGTGCTCAAGTATTCTCCTCCTTGATCTCATCAAAGGACATAATACTTATACCCGTATTTTGGTTCTCTACTTCTCTCTTATATTCTGTGAATATCTCAAAAGGCTCGGACTCATGTTTCAACAGGAACATATGTCTGAATCTTGAGAGATTATCAGAGAATGTAATGAAGTACAAAGAACCTGTCCTGGCATGTGTAGACAGGGGACCTACATACATCAACATGTATCATCCCAAGAGTTTACTAACTCTTTCTCTGTTTCCAATAAACAGAGCTGTGGTCATCTTATCTTTGTGACATGACTGGCAAGTTTCACAAGATGTAGATTCAAACTGATTTAAATATGCATCTACATGTAACTTCAGCTAGTCGGGTCACATTGATCTGACCTAGTCTACAATACCTCAAGAAGGACTCGTTCATTTCTGAACTCTTCCTCTTATGTGTGTTCCATATACTAAAGAACTGTAGTTTGATTTAGAACATCAATGCTTTTAGATAACGTGCCTGAACCGATCAACTTTTGATATAGGAAATGTTCAAAACATTATCCAACTATACAAAATTTTATCATTTCTTTACTAATAAAGAGAGTGATATGATTTTGTATATCAGGTTCGGTATCTAGTAACATTCGTTCAGTATCAATGTATTGGTAATACAGGGTGACAGTGACCAACAGACTTGGCTGCAACACTTGCCCCGTTTTCTGCCTCATGAAACTTATCACCCGTTCTCAGTTCTCTACCTATCTGTAGCCCTATGTAACAGATTACATATCTGGGATCCTGATCTGGTATCATATACCCAGGACGTAGAGGATACAGAGAAATAGTTCTTTGTAATGAACACACCCGAAGATGATGCATCAGCATGCACTCTCTTCGTTTGGGCGGCACTGGAATTCTGGTAATCCCCTATTTCCTGCTCTGTCTTATAACAATTATAAGTTGGAGCGGGACCAACGTTCCCCAGCTCAGTATAACAAGCGGGTTCGGTCAATATTCCGTATTATTATCTTGATTAAGGCGTGATATGGTCGCTACCTAGAGAGAGAGAGAAGAAAACACTCAGCGTGCGCTCTTGCAAGAATAGATTGGTTATTATTTTATCTAATCAGGATGGCTCCCATTGCTTTTTATCAAATCTTCCTTCAAACCCTAAAAGGAAAGACTAGCCGGGATTAATTACACACTACAAGTTCGCCAATCTTTCAGCCAGGCCAGTGTCGGTACTTTGAGGGAGGTCCCCCGTGCTTTCGCACGAACCTAATTAATGTAAACCTCGTTTTCCCAGAGGCGTAACCTCGTTAACACCTTTCTAGACACCTATTCGATTGGCTAATTGTAATGTGTAAAACTCTCCCAGGAGTAACTCTTACTCGCAGCGGGTATCGGGATCCAACTATCTCATAGAAGGTATGCAATCTCATTGCAAATTTCAACACTTGAAATTCCCGATAATATTTTGCCCCGAACGATCTATGACCTTGACAAGGTCAACAAACCATAGACCGCAAGTCAAGTTCAACCCGTCATTTCTTGATTGAATCAAACCCACCCGCACGACCCTTGACAAGGTCAACAAGGCCGCACGACTACCCTAACCCAATCTGCATCATATGCATAAGCAGATAAATACTGGTTAGCTACCGCACACTGCGCCTTGACAAGGTCAACAAACGCAGCACGAATACTAAACAGGATTTATCTGAAATGACGGAGGGCTACGACAGGTTTTTCTGAAAACCTATTGCGTAATGAACTTGATATCATTGTAGAATCAAATGATTTTAAAATGGAGTGCTTTTGAGGCTTTTCTAGTTTTGCTAAAGGAGTCACTCCCGGTGAAGGGATCGTCGGTCCTTTTCTCGTCGAATGAGATGCGGGATATATCATATATATCACTGTGCAAAGCAAAAACTCTTAAAAGCAATCAAAAAACAAACAGAGTGTGTAGCATCTGCCAGTTATTGCTAAAGGAGTCACTCCCGGTGAAGGGATCTCGGTCCTTTCCTCATCGAATAAGGTGCAGGATATATCATATATACCGCTGTGCAAAGCAAGAACTGTAGCTACCTGTTTTATTTTGAAATTCGATTCTACAACATCTTAGGTTTCTTTTATTTCATTAATCACATTAACGAAGTCCCATCATTTAAATACCTAAACATCACAGATAAATACGACGTACACTTATGCCATCCGCATTCGCCTCGATGTCCCCTCGTGCACCGTTAGGTTAGGTAACTAACGGCAGAGCGGGGCAGGGCTAGCACGGGTGTAAAACATAAGTAACGTCTATATAATATATCATATATACTATATACTGTATCTATCACAGAACATCACATCACAGATATCGCAGCAGAAGAATCATATGAAATATTGGATATACTAGGACGTCCGTGTTTTCAATACGAGCCAGTATAAAACACGGATTCCACGGTCGTGATGAATAGCCAAACCCACACCCCTAGACCCCTACGAGAGCGGCAAGCAACCCTACCAATTCTAGAGTTAGGAGACCCGGACTCGACTCCTCGAGTTGGTCTCCCACTGGACTCCAGAACCCGGTTACTTGTGCTCCCCTCCTTGGGTCTATCCTAGTGCAGAAAAGTAAATAATATACAAAGGGTGACATCTTCCGCAACCTGGAAGTGCCCCAATAAAAGAATATTACATACAAGTTTTTACATGAATGAAAATGAAAAACACTCATCTCACATAAAAACCCCCGGCTATTCAAACACGACGATCCAATATAACATATCCAGCAACACATAACATCACATGTCATCAACGTAAGTAAACATGCGCATCCCAATTGTCGTTGACATATAGCAACGAAACCGGCGATATCACATATTACACTTACGGTCACAGAAAAGAAAGTGTAAAACTACAACAGTTGGAATCCGCAACCACCTCAGACATCGCATGCCTGACCAAATGAATTACTTAGACATCGCATGCCTAACAATTATAAACCCCGCATTTTAGTCTCAAAATCGAAAACACTTTTCAATATCAAGTCGGGCAATTCAACAAGATTCCCGATATCCTGATCGAATACTCGTCGCAAACTTCAGTAGGCGGCCGCGCCCCAGATACCGTCGACGAAGTGCACCAAGGCGGAACACCGCTACCGCGAGCACCCGGACGGATGCTTTCGGCGACGGGGTTCTCCTACAGTCACTTGGTCGGGGCTATGGGATGTAGCTGTCTATTAAGTTTGTCCGGCGAATATCCGCGTACGCTACGTGATTGCGACGGACTTTTGATCACATCAAAATTCCGTGGCAACCGATCAAGTGAGACTAAACTGCTATGTTTATAACATTCATTCAGTTATCTCATAACTTCTTGTGAATTCCAATTATTGTATCAAATTCCAGATAAACAGAAAATGTTAAACTTTTCGATCGAACAGTCAAACACCCAAGTTTTCCCGATACAGATCAACACATGAAACAAGTCTAACAACATTCAGTTCGTGCCTCAGTACCAACGGTCCAGCCGTAGAAGGGTCAAGCCAACGCCTCACATGTGGCATGCCGTACTGCCCTAAACCCGAAGGTTCAAAGGGCAGTTCAAGACGGTCACATAATCGAGTTAAGGTTTGTTTTCTTCTAGAGGGTCCATCGAGTTACTTGCACTACTTAGAACGTTGTTAAACTACGGAAAAATCCAACACTTGGAAATTTCCCGACAGGGGAAAAATTGGGTATTTATATCCGGTCGAACTTTTTAACATATTCTAAAATTTATCCGGAAAGCCACACAGACAAAATTTGATACTCCGATCAAAACACCGAATCCCCAAAACAACTCTAGAAAATTCAACTCTTGAATAAATATTAAAAATTCCCAGAAAAATAAGCATCTGAAAACATGAATTAAGGTGCAAATTTCAATGCGCAAACAGACAAAGTTGCCGCGGAGCCGCCGCATGAGCATGCTCATGCCGCGGATACGCGGCGAGATTACGAAATTGGGCGCTCGAATTTTGCAGTAATCCTTATATCTTCCTGCTGATTTTTCTGAATATTTTTAATCTGGAAAAATCCACGTTTTTGAAAAAAGGACAGAGAGCATGGAAATTTTGGGGTTTCGGTTCGTTCGGACTTCAAATTCCGTCTAGACTTCGCCTAAGGCACTAGCTAGGCTCTGATACCACTGTAGGGTTCCTAGGCACTCTCAAGAGGTCTCATAAGGCATCAACCATTCCAATTTCAAAAAAACTAGGTGCCGAGAAACCCGACTACGGATCGTTGGCTAGAAATCTAGGCGAAAAGTAAACTAGTTAACACTTAACTAAGAGATACGGAAATACAACCTTTGTAGATCCGGTTCTCCACCTCCATAGCTCCGCAATGAAGTCTCCTCCCTGTCCATAACAAGTCCCGGGCTCTAGCGTCGGCTTCATCGGAGAATGGACGGGCTAGGTCATCGATGTCCATGCCGAAGATGATCTACGTCGAGGCATCGCTAAATCAAGCTCCGACTTCACCAAGTCAAGAAACTTGTGAAGAAAACACACTCTACTACTTGGCAAGAGGTAGAGGATGAAGAAATAGGAAGTGGGTAGACTTTAGAATTGGATTTCTCACTTGTTTTCATCAATCACCATTGATGAAGAATGGTTTTCTTCTTGAGTTCAAGGAAGAAGAAGAAGAAAATGATATATGATAAGTTAATAAAAAAGAATAGAAAAACAAAACTTATCATAATTCTAACTATGGTTATGTGTAGAGAATTAACCAAGGGTTAAAGGAATGGTTAGGGTTAAGGATGAGATAAGAATGGTGGACAAAGTCAAAGCTTCATGAAGCTTCAACTAAACAACAAATAAAGCCACCATTCTTTTCTCTTCTCATTTATTTTCCAAAATGAAATGGATAAATAAATAAGTGAATAAAACAAAACCCTAACCATAATCATGTAACCATGGTTTGATCTTTACACAAAAACCCTAGCATAACATGTATCATCAAACATGATACAATCAAGTGCACAAAAGTATATCACATATACAATGTGTACAATCCGAGTGAGAAAATCCATTTAAAGTGAACCAATACTAGTTAATGCAAAGTAATATATCAAATATATAATTATGCATTAAATCATTAAATCAACACTTGATTTAACGATCCGGTCATATCGCATATAACCGACTAGTATTCTATGTATCGGCTTATCGAACCAACCCTTGATTCGATAACTGGGTTATATCGCATACAACCTTTCGATACATTCATCGCGAGAATGGAATACGGTATCACATACACGCATTATTCTCGTTCCCGCACATATCTCATATGCGCTCCTATTTCGTTTCGCTTGAGCCAGGAAACCCCTGTGTAGGACTCTAAAGACTCGTCAATACGCCGGCAGCAGGTGATGATCATATCAAGCACCCACAAGCCGCAAGCGGTCTGCTAAACGTAACGGCCACCCGGGTATTGAGCGATCTGAAGATCGACGAGCAAGCCCGCTCACACTCCAGTGAATCCGACCAGTAACACTACCGTACAGTCCGGTCTGATCGTCTGATATGTCGCATATCTCGCCTAGGGGTGGTAAACGTCAGACCCCAATAGCTCGATAAGTCGTGTCGATATGAGGTCTATAACTGTTCGAGAAACTACTGGTAACACTTACCAGTAAATCTCAGCAACCCTGGCCAGGGATTTCTTGTTATAGCCAATCGAACACAGCGCAACATCAACTCCCTATACCGGGAGAGACGAATCCCCTCCTATCGCTCATTGCCTCCATATGACTCGGGACTGTACCCAAAAAACACCGTTTTGCACGCCCTCTTGGACGTGGTAAGATGGAAATCAAAGCACAGTGGGAACCACACAAGACTCTATGACGATCTCGGGTCAACAGACTACTCTGTACCAGTGTCACCAGAGAACTGCCATCTGACGTGAGGTATAATACCATCTGGGAGTTCTCGGCGAGTCCGTCCAGAGTACCCAGTCTCTACTGAGCACCCGTATATCATCTCTGATGTCAAACATCAATGGATATGGGATCATCCATCGCCCATCTGTATGGGTCGAGAAGGTACACACTAGTCTACACTGGTATATCGATGACCCGTCTCGATACACCCACGACTAGGGACTTTGAAGGATGTACTTACGGACTACCATGTCCCCACTAGTATGATCCGCATCATAGTCCAGGTAGTCAAGTACAGATCCTAAGGGCTTTACCAACATGTAACAGAGAGATAAACAGTGTACACGTTAAGGTAAAGAGCAACCAGATAGCATACTATCATGTCGAGCAAGAAAGTCCTCCCTATATATGTCCCAGCATCCACTACAATATACATCCTATGTATAGTAATGGCCTCTAGGGCATACATATAACTAACAGTAACAAGTTGTGATTACAAATGCAACATGATTTGTAGAGATTAAACATAGTTAGGGTTTGATTTGGGTTAGCTTTTTCATGAAGCTTCTAGAAGCTTTATTTTGTTTTAAGCTTAGATATTTTGGATTGATATTTTGTGTAGATATTTCTTAACCCAACCCAAACCCTTTACCCTAGTTAATTCTCTACAAGGGTTAAGCCTTCATATTTAACCCAAGGTTGGATTTGTAACCATGATAACATTTTTCATTATTCATCACAAATAGATTTCTTCTTCTTCTTCCTCTTAAAAAGCTTTCTAGGTTTTGGGTTAGTGATGAATAAGTGTGAGAAAATGAAATAAAAAGAGAGTTAAATTCCTCCTTCATCATCCTTATCTATTCTAGCCACTTAGATTAGAGTGTTCACTTCATTAATACTTGATTAGAGAAGTGAGTGCTTGAGTTATAGATTCTTCAAGGTAGATCATCTTCGAAAAGGAAGACTTCAAGCAAGCATGGATCATCCGGCTTGTGGAGCCTCTCTAGAGTCCGGAAGTTCATGGATCGCGGCGAAAGGACAACTACTCGGAGCTTATGAAGTGAAGGAACGGACCACAAAGGTTGTAATCCCTCTCTCTTAGATGTAAAGATGTTTACATGCTTTGTTAACCCTAATTATCTAGCAAAGATTCTCGCTTTAGGTTGTTCGGCGCTTGAAAATTTTAAATTCGGCATGGTTGATACCTTATAGACCCTTGTGATAGTGCCTAGTAACCTTATAGTGGTATCAGAGCCTAGCTAGAGTATTAGGCGACGTGTAGACAAAGTTAAAAGTCCGATCGAACCCCGAAACGTCATTTTTGACCCCCTCTCTGGAAATTTTTTAAAAAGACGTTTTTTCCACATTAAAAATACTCAAAAAATTAAGCAGGTAATTGTATGGATTACTGTGAAATACGAGTCACTGTAGCCTTTAAGTCTCCGCGGAACCGCAACCATACCATGCTTTTGGCGGCGGTTCCGCGGCAGTACTTGGGTGTTAGGGATAGTTATTTCTAGGGTTCATACGTATGTATTACTACATACTTCTGGGAATTTTTAATATTACTCAAGTGTTGAGTTTTCTGGAGATCTTAAAAAATTCGTTGATTCGATTGGAAAGTTTAACTTTGTCTATTTATTTGAATTGTGATACAATATGTGGAATTCATATAGTTGGGCATGAAATGCGAAGTATGTGATATTTCGGATTTAAGATGTCTAAAGTGATTGTGGATTCCAAATGTTGTAGTTTTACACTTTCTTTTCTGTGACCGTAAGCGTAGTATGTGGTGTATCGCCGGCTTCGTTGCTATACATCAACGACAACCGGGATATGCATACTTGCTTACGTTGATGATATGAGATATTATGTGTTGCTGTGATATGTTATATTGGATCGTCGTGTTCTGAATAGCCGGGGGTTTTATGTGAGATGAGAGTTTTCTTTATCATTTATGTAAAATTCGTTTGTATGTAATATTCTTTTATTGGGACACTTCCGGGTTGAGGATAATGTCACCGTTGTATATTATTTGTTTTTCCGCATTAGGATAGACCCAAGGAGGGGAGCACAAGTAACCGGGTTCTAGGGTCTAGTGGGAAGCCATCTCGAGGAGTCGAGACCGGGTCTCCTAACCCTAGAATTGGCAGTGTTGCTTGCCGCTCAAGTAGGGGTCTTGGGATGTCGGTTTGGCTATTCATCGCGACCGTGGAATCCGTATTTTATACAGGCTCGAAATAAAACACGGACGTCCTAGTATATCCAATATTTCATATGTTATTTTCTGCTGCATTGTTCTGTGATGAGATCATATTACTGCCTGAGACGAATGCTTATACTATATATATATATGATGATATATAAATACTACTGCTTTCGTTTCTTCTGTGATGCTTAGGAAGCATAATTGATGGGTTTTATTAATGAGATTAATAAAAGAAAAAAACCTAAAAGATGTTGTAGAATCAAAACTTTATAAAAAGGGTAGCTACAGTTTTGCTTTGCACAGTGGTATTTATGAAATATCCTGCACCTTATTCGATGAATAAAAAGCCGAGATCCCTGCACCGGGAGTGACCTCTTTAGCAAAACTGGAAGATGCTACAAACTCACGGTTTATTTTTTGATTTCTTCTATAGTTCTTGCTTTGCACAGCGGTATTTATGAAATATCCTGCACCTTATTCGATGAGGAAAGAGCCGAGATCCCTTCACCGGGAGTGACCTCTTTAGCAAAACTAGAAAAGCCTCAAAAACACTCCTTTTCAAAATCACTTGTTTCTGCAACAATATCAAGTTCATTACGCAATAATTTTTCTGAAAACCTGCGTAGCCCTCTCGACATTTCTGATAGATACTACTTAGTATTCGTGCTATGTTTGTTGGCCTGCGTCAAGGCGTAGTGTGCGGTAGCTAACAAGTGCTTATCTGTAACATGAGATGTGATTGGATTAGGGTAGTCGTACGACTTTGTTGGCCTGCGTCAAGGGTCGTGTGGGTGGGTTTAATTCAATCAAAAAATGTACGGGTTGAACTTGACTAGCGGACTATGGTTTGTTGGCCTGCGTCAAGGTCATGGGACGCTAGGGGTAAAAGTATTATCAGGAATTTCAAGAGTTGAAATTTGCAGTGAGATTGCATGCCTTCTATAAGATAGATGGATCCTGATACCCACTGCGAGTAAGAGTTACTCCTGGGAGAATTTTACACAGGACAATTAGCCGATCAAGTAGGTGTTTAGAAAGGTGTTAACGGGGTTATGTCTCTAGGAAAACGAGGTTTATTTTAATTAGGTCCGTGCGATAGCACGGAGAACCTCCCTCAAAGTACCAATACTGATCTGGCTGAAAGATTGGCGAACTTGTAGGGTGCAATTAATCCCGGCTAATCTTATCTTTTAGGGTTTGAAGGAAGATTTGATTAAAACAGTGGGAGCCATCCTGATTAGATAAGATAATAACCAATCTAATCTTGCAAGAGCGTACGCAAAAGTATTTTTCTTCTCTCTCTCTCCAGGTAGCGACCATGTCAGGCCTTAATCAAGATAATAATATGGATGTATTGACTGAACCTGCTTATTATACTGAGCAGGGGAACGTTGGTCCCGTTCTTTCTTATAAGTGTTATAAGACTGAGCAGGGAATAGGGGAATACCAGAATTCACACGCCTCCCAAACGAAGAAAAAACATGTTGATGTATCTTCTTCGGGTGTGTTAGTTACCGAGAACTGTTTCTCAGTTCACTCTACGTCCTGGGCATTAGATTCCGGATCAGGATCCCACATATGCAATATATTGCATGGGCTAAAGAAAGGTAGAGAACTGGGAATGGGTGATCATTCCGTAAGAGTAGAGAATGGTGCAAATGTTGCAGCTAAAGCAGTTGGCGAATTTCACCTTGTATTACTAAGTGGTAATACATTGATTCTGAACGAATGCTATTATATACCGAACATGATATGCAACATTATATCAGTTCCTTTATTAAGTAAAGAAGGATATAATTTTGTAATACAAGATAATGTTATGAACATCTTCCTAAATCAAAAGTTGATTGGATCAGGCTCGTTAAATAATGGAATATACGTTCTAAATCAAAATACAGTTCTTAATATACAGAACACACACAAGAGGAAAAGTTCAGAAATGAACGAATCCTTCTTGTGGCATTGTAGACTTGGTCATATCAATGCGACACGACTAGCTAAGTTACATAAAGATGGTTATTTAAATGCGTTTGAATTATCATCTTATGAAATTTAACATCCATGTCTCAAAGGCAAAATGACCAAAACTCCGTTTAGTGGACACGGAGAAAGAGTTACGGAACTCTTAGGACTGATACATAGTGATGTATGTGGTCCCATATCTACACATGCCAGGAACGGTTCTTCCTACTTCATTACATTCACTGACGATCTCTCAAGATACGGATATGTGTTCCTATTGAAACACAAGTCTGAAGCTTTTGAGAAATTCAGAGAATATAAGAACGAAGTAGAGAACTAAACGGGTAAAAGTTTTAAGATCCTTCGATCTGATCGAGGAGGAGAATACTTGAGCAATGGGTTCCTGTACTATCTAAAAGAGAATGGGATTCTCTCTCAGCTTACTCCTCCCTATACACCACAACACAATGGTGTATCGGTGCGGAGGAATCGCACCCTATTAGATATGGTGTGCTCTATGATGAGCACAGCTGAGTTGCCTATTTCTTTCTGGGGATATGCACTGGAGACATCTGCAGACCTATTGAATATGGTTCCCACCAAATCTGTGCCAACCACTCCATATGAGATATGAAAAGGAAAGAGACCATATCCTAATTATGTTAGGATATTGGGTTGTCCGGCATATGTGAAAACAAAAAATCCGGACAAGCTCGGGGCAAGGTCTATTCTGTGTAAGTTTATTGGATATCCCAAACATTCGCGCGGGTATATCTTCTACCACACTGAGGAACAAAAGGTGTTTATTTCTCGGCATGCTACCTTTTTAGAAAAGGAATTTCTTGCAAAGGGAATTAGTGGCAAGGAGGTAAAACTTGAAGAAGTTCCAGCAACACAAACTGCAACAGAAGATTTGGTAGAACCAGAGGATTCAGTAGTTCCCGACGAACCCCAGCCTCTCCACTGATCTAGCAGGGTTTCTCATCCACCTGAGAGATACTACGGTTTTCTTGTTGATGGTGGGACCGAGGATTGCATCATAGAAGATGATAACCCAACTAGTTTCGAGCAGGCCATCACGAGTAGCGACTCTATGAAATGGCTGGATGCAATGCGATCTGAGATAGAATCCATGTACAACAACAAAGTATGGACTTTGGAAGTTGCTCCTGAAGGGGTAAAGCCCATTGGGAGCAAATGGATCTTTAAGAAGAAACTTGGTGTAGATGGAAAAGTTGAGACTTTCAAAGCTAAACTTGTTGCAAAGGGTTTTCGTCAACGACCAGGTGTGGATTATGACGAAACTTTTTCTCCAGTGGCTATGCTTAAGTCCATCCGGATCTTACTTGCCATTGCTGCATACCAAGACTTGGCAAATGGATGTTAAGACTGCCTTTCTGAATGGTGATTTGGAAGAGTGCGTGTGTCACGACCCGAAAGTACGGAACATGACCGGCACTTAAACTACGAACGTCTCGAGGCGTACGTAATCTAAGTAAACCGAAAACCCAGAAATCCAAACCAAGAAAAGTAGTAGAGTGCAGGAAAAACCAACTTAAAGCAAGTAATTTCAATAGCATATGCCGAATTATGCGGTTTTTAAAACATCAAAAATTTACTGAAAATTTCGGCAGAGTCTCCTTTGTAAATACTGGCCCCCAAACGAAATACAACATGAATAGTATACGAAATCAAGAAAAAGGCATCCCCAAGCGGGAGCTAGCTCTTCGTCAATCGACGGTCACAACCATACAAGCAATATAATATACAACGCCAACGGTGAGGATCAAAACTCAAAAGGAAACTCAAAACCACCAGAAATATAACGAGCGACTCTAAGGTCGAAAGAATAAACAACACTGGTCTCTATCTCAATAAATACATGTTTGGTTGATGGAATTTACTAGATACAACGGAATAATGTTAAACAAGGTAATATGATGGGTACGATACAAGAAAAACCCACCTTCTAGCAAGTCACCCGAATGAAACTGAGCCCGCAAAGCCGTAATTAAACTTGTACGGCAAAACCTGCAAGAAACTGGGGCACAACGGGGGTGAGTTGCCAACTCGTGAATAGAAAAACATCTACGCACAGAAATCGCATAAATAACGCAATCCTAGGTCAATGATCATAATATATCCTCAAAAATGTATATAACATGCAGCCTATAACAATGGCTAGGGTAAATATCTAACCCGAGTGTAAACTCATGTGCCCGTGTCAGTGCCTCAGGTAGCAATACATCATATGAATGAGGTATGCATGCATGAAAACAGAATACATGTAAATGAACAAACTGTTTTCATAAATTAGTGAGATTTCCTTCGTATTTTTAAACTGAGGTATCATAAATGAAATCAGTATCAACGGTGTCTAGCATCGACACCAAACATAAATCTCACTGTCTCGAAATATCAATGTCTCAATCTCAATATCTAGGGCGCCGTCAGTCCAGACCGGCCCCTACCATCCATCTCAAGACCACGACGGTATCCTCCGGATATCAGACGCGTCGGGTAATATCACCGGTAGGTAGTGCTCCCCAGCCAGGCTCAACGTCAACAACACATTCCTCTTGCCCCGGGATACCATACCGGGCCTACCATGTACCCGTGACGGTTCCTCCACTCCTCGACACGGATCTCGAAAACCACAGCAAACTCATGGTGGACGACACTTTACATCACTAGAAAACCGCAACATTTTATATTTTAAAAGATCATAAGTTGTAAATTTTGCGGCTTTCCCCGAAATCCAGAAATATCATAAATCTCAAGAAATCATCACAGGTGCAGATGTCAATGATAATGAATGCATATGGTATCAATAACCAAGTTGCAATGTATGATTAATAAACTAGGCATGTAAGGTACAATAATATCATATCAAACTACTAACTAACAAGCTAAGTCAAGCAAATATATTCTCTAAAGTGTACGTGACATGGCAATTACCGATGAAGATGTGTGTGAGCCGGCAAGTAGGTGTACGTGGTACATACGCATCATCGGTAATGGTGCTGGTGTCCTAACAGCATGATATCAATAATGGAATATGCAGCAAAATAAGTATGCGAGGCAGAGCGAACAGCAATAATGCGCGGGAGCTGAATACTAGACACAACGATAACTAATCTGTAATAATCTAATATAAGTCCTACAAATGGTGCCTTTTGAAATAACACGAATCATGGGGTTTTGAAAATAGGGGCTACGGTGTTTTTATGAAAAGATACGTCTTTTGAAATATCCGTAGGATCCCTTGGGCTGTCTTTTAAAATACCCACGATTCGTTAGTTTTTGAAATAGGTAAGAATCGAATCTAATCTAACAACTAAACTAAACTAAAGGGCTAAGCTAACGAGCTGAACTACAGGTAAGGAAACCGCCTATCATCTGAGTCGATACATATACCTACCTGTATATGTATAGTCGGTGATCCCGCCTCAATAATATCATAGCCGATACCATATCTATAATCAGGCATCCCAAGTCAAGAGTGCGGATCAATCATCAATATAGCTCATACGTAAATCCGTCGTACGGCATCCCAAATCTGGGTATGGGTCAATATCACATTCATCATACTATTCACCTGGTATCCTCTTTATCAAATATCATGATCGCGGTACTGATCTACGTCTAGTACCATACTGATACCGCCTACGCATGCATGGACGTGTGTGAAACACTACGTCAAGGACCCGCTACAACGTCATGTCGTATCTAAGATACGAACCTTGCTATATCACCGATCTCACGGCCTCAAATCAAATCTCATCGACTCAGCTCAATCCCAAGTATCATCCTCAGTCCGTATGTGAACACATAGTCCCATACCCATGTGAACACATAATTATAAGGAATCCCATGAGCACATATCAATAGGAAAGTATGCAAGTATGTATGTGTGTATGTGTAGTGCAACACTACCCTAGGGTTCGCAACGCTAAAATAATCCAACACACCAATATCCATCCTGAGCATCGTTATTAATCCCAAATAACATATAATACTTGTTGGTGTGTATACGCATCCGTATACACCACCACGGACTGCGGGGGTGCTATACGCCATCCACCCGACTTCTCCCCGTAGATATAAATCTACTCACCTGGTCCTCGCTAGCCGGTGCCGACGTCGCCACGCGCTTGCTTGTCGTCTCGAAGTCCACATGGGGGTACCTACATATCATAACGCACCATATCGCATTAAAACTAAATTCGAAATCGAAACGGCATACGAAAATCAAATCGGCACGCGTATCACGCATAGGTCCAAACCTATCGCCTACGCATGCAAGAATAGTCAAACCAACCCTCGATGTCGATGTACAAACGTCAAACCATCGAGAAAAATCCAATCACACTCATTTGCACATTCACGAACACTAATTTTAATATAAACTAGGTTAAAACTCATAAAAACCCCAATTTCACTTAAAAAGTCATTTTTCCGAAAATCTAGCAAGCACAATTCGCCGTTTTTGTACAAACAGGATGTTTAAATGAATGTAGCGGCCAATATATTTATTAAATATCTTAAATAAGTCATATGAACAATTCCCGGAATTTAATCTCATTAAATTCCAAAAACCCTAATATTCTAGTTTACAAAATACCTAAAATTTAACAATTTCAAAGCAAAATGCACAAACTACAATCTAGCTTTAGATTTGCATGATCTAAAGCATTAAACCACAATTAATAAAGTTAATGAAGTCATGAAAAACATAAACACATTTTTAATCCCAAGTATTTAACCAATTTCAAAAACCTAGTAAGTAAATTAGCAAATTAACACAATTTTTAAACTAACCATTAGCACAAGCTACTAATCTTGTACTAACATGACAAAAAAAAGCCTAAATATAACACACAACCATACACCAATTTTATAAAACCCTAACTTGCATTCAAATTCATAACTTGAATTCCAAAACTTGCAACTTAAGCCTAATTAACACTTAAGTAGTTTAGCTTTAAGAAATTAGTAACAAATTAAGCAAAAATGGTTTAGAATTATACCCAAAAACATTTGAAGATCCACAAGCATTCATGGCCCTCCAAAATGCTCTCTTTTTACAAAGATCCATGCTATACGGACTAAGCTAAAATGGGTAGGAGTCGGATTTGGGTTTTGGGATTTTTTTTGATGGATTTGAGGCAATTTTTGATGAAGTTTGAAGGGAAAAGAGAAGGGAAATGGGGGTGGGGGGTGGGGCTGCTGCTGCTGTAGGAGGGGGGGCTGCTAGAATGGGAGTGGGAGAGGAGAGAGAGGGAGGTAGAGAAAGTGGGGGGAGAAGTCAAAGTCAATTCAAGGTCAAAGGTCCACCTCATTTCTCCATTTTCTTTTCTTTTCTTTCATTTCTTTTCCTTTGAAATTCAAGTGGGGGGAAAAGATGGGGGCTGCTGAATTCTTCAAGGGGAGAAGTAAATGGGAGTGTGTGGATGTGGGTACGGGCGTGGGGTGATGAAAAATGATAAATACGATACCCCAAACATCCATTTACGCTAAAAAAAAGCCTTTTTTCTTCAATAATTTCTAAACCGTTTTGGCAAATGATTTCGTTCCAAAAACAACATGATAAAATTTTATTTAATGTTTTATGATGCACAAAATTTGTTTCAACTCATTCCAATTTGTAATTTTCCCTAATTAAATGTATTAGTGACGGCTTAAATAATAATAAAATAATATTTTTTTCAGAAAATTTGAAATTTCACCAGCGGCTCAATAAACACCAAATAATAGCAATTACATAGATAGAATATGTATATTTAATTTTTATAATAAGATATTTGTATTTTGACTTTTTACAGAAAACCCCCTTATTTTACCGATTTTTCGAAATTTCACCGAAACGATTTTCAAAACGTTACAATCTTCCCCCCTTAAAGAAATTCGGTCCCCGAATTTAAATTCAAACTCCCCCAAATACTAAAACATCTAAGAAAACCCATCAAGTCGTCGGGGCTCCGAAATTGTAAATACATAAAACAAATCGTAGCGCAGCGCATGCGCTTGAAAAATGAGTATATAACTCAAATCAAAACTCCGTCAAGCATCCCACAATCATCGAAGTCATGGAGAAGACATCAATGCCAAATCCAAATCAAAACCAATATGACATAACTCGAAACTATACATGTAAATATCGAATCTATATCTGTAAGTATCTGAAGGAAATGCAAGCCAAATCTCTTTAAGTCGCTGTGCAACGCGTATAACACTGCACAGTGGCGGACGTCTATCATAAGAAAATAACTATATACATATATACCTTTGTTTGAAATGTGCGTTCCGCCGTTTTGGAAACAATTTAGAAGGGTCTCCTTGTTTTAAACATTTCGTGTCATATTAGACACGTAGGTAAATACTGAGGCTATAGCTCGCTTTTTGGAAATCCCTTCAATAACTATCAATGCATGCAAAAATATATTCAGGTACTGTCCTCTGACTAGTCCTGCTCAGTACGAAAACACATAGCAATATCATAAAAACGTACTGCTCTATACGAAATCAATCCCAAAATATGCACATGAATGCTACGTGCGTCTGGTGCGCGCGGAAATCAAAATCCATGAATGTGCCATACATACGCACAGAAACAACATCTAAGTGCATCGGGTGTGCATGAAACATCTGTCGTAGGCAACATGTGTGCTTGACAGCAAAATCAGGTGCATCTGACATGCACGAAAATTCTCGATTTAGTGCCTCTGGTGTGCACCAAAATCACCCTTCAAAACATGCGCCCAACATGCGCGAAAATCCAAATCAGGTGCATCCATCGTGCACGAAATCATGAAATCCAATATCAAGGGCCGAACGAGCGCAAAATCAATCAGGTGCACAAGGTGCACAAAACAAATATCGAGTATCACAATCGAAATCGAAGTCCAGTGCATCTAAGTGCACAAAAGGCGTATCACTGCACTGCAAGCATATATAAACTATACAGAGTGCAGGAACGAAATCGTGTGCATGCATACGCACAAAACCAACTCAACTGTTTAAAACCGTAAAATCACAAACATGTGAAACTAAAGCACGAAAACGATATCAAGTGCAACACTGTGCAAAGATCGTAAATCCTCATTCATCAAAATCAAATCATACGAATAAATCACCCAAAACATCGTAATCAATAATGGCGGAATAGTACTGCTCAAGCGCATCCTCTAAGAATCTCGGCCAACTGTCCGGAAGTCATTGTCCTTTCCTATATCTGCATCTTGCTCTGGAACGACTGCATACTCATCGCGACTCCTTCTGGAAGGTAAGTCCAAGTACCATGCCTCGGCATGCGCATCGCATCTCTGATGTCGGCGGAGTGGAACGTCATCTCATCTAGATCTGGTGCGAACCTCTTACTCTACTTTTCTCTAATGTCGTCTGCTTTGGACTCGTCTCGTCGCGGCTGCATGGACTGAGCTCCAACGACTATCCTCGTATCTGGAGTCTCCCAAGAATGCATCTCACCACCAAGCATCCGATTAAAGTCGAACCATTCGATCGATTCGTCAAAACCTCATAATCCCCCAAGGGCTCAACATCTTGGGCACAGTTTAATAGTATCGAGTACATACCACAGCATCGGTGGTCCAGCCGTAGAAAGGCAAACCCAAGCCTCACTAATGGCGCCGCAGAACTGCCGCAAACCCTAAGGTTCAAAGGCTTTCATACGGTCATTAAGTCGAATTAGGGTTTCATTCTTCTAGAGGGACCATAGAATTTCCTGCATATCTTTCCGAATACTTTAAACTTGGAATAGTAGGTTTCTGACATTCGATCGTCTCTGTCGGCTCCCAACGTCTCCGCGTGAAGTCGTCTCTAGCTGGAATCAATCTATCTGATGACCTCGCATCGGGGTAGCGAACGAACCACCTGTCCTAGTCATTCATCATCGGGTGACTAGCGATCTTCTATCATCTCTTAGTACAACTCGTACTGTAATAGCTCCAACATCTGGGGCGATATCTCGTCGTTCGCAGCAATAACTAGCTCACTCGTCTGCACGCTGAACAGTGCCTCAAACATCATGAATAAGCAACACACCAACGGTCATCAAAATCTGGCTGGCCTCTATCATTGGCTCAATTCTCTAGTGTCGATCAGCGCCTCCGAGTAACCTCATAAAGGCGATCTGCCAAACACTCGTGGCGCGGAAACACAGTAAAAAGATACATCTCTGCAATCGTGTGTCGCCGAAATTTCGCCCTGGTCAGTCCTCGTTCGTGACGAGCTTGTGCTGACCGCAACTCTAGCCGTAGCTCTCCCTGCCGTAACCGTAGCAGCAAAACCAAACTGGTACCGATGAGGCTAGATCAGGAAGGAATACAATACTGAACAAGGGAATGTACATCCTAAGGCTTCATAAGTGGAGTGGCGTGTCGTAAATATGCCGCGGAACATATCAACGGTACGTCACTCTACTTTAGTCACCTATTCCATCAACCAAGGGTCATCCTACGCTCCGAAGGTTAAAACCTAACGCTCTGATACCAACTTTGTCACGACCCGAAAGTACGGAACATGACCGGCACTTAAACTACGAACGTCTCGAGGCGTACGTAATCTAAGTAAACCGAAAACCCAGAAATCCAAACCAAGAAAAGTAGTAGAGTGCAGGAAAAACCAACTTAAAGCAAGTAATTTCAATAGCATATGCCGAATTATGCGGTTTTTAAAACATCAAAAATTTACTGAAAATTTCGGCAGAGTCTCCTTTGTAAATACTGGCCCCCAAACGAAATACAACATGAATAGTATACGAAATCAAGAAAAGGCATCCCCAAGCGGGAGCTAGCTCTTCGTCAATCGACGGTCACAACCATACAAGCAATATAATATACAACGCCAACGGTGAGGATCAAAACTCAAAAGGAAACTCAAAACCACCAGAAATATAACGAGCGACTCTAAGGTCGAAAGAATAAACAACACTGGTCTCTATCTCAATAAATACATGTTTGGTTGAAGGAATTTACTAGATACAATGGAATAATGTTATACAAGGTAATATGATGGGTACGATACAAGAAAAACCCACCTACTAGCAAGTCACCCGAATGAAACTGAGCCCGCAAAGCCGTAATTAAACCTGTACGGCAAAACCTGCAAGAAACTGGGGCACAACGGGGGTGAGTTGCCAACTCGTGAATAGAAAAACATCTACGCACAGAAATCGCATAAATAACGCAATCCTAGGTCAATGATCATAATATATCCTCAAAAATGTATATAACATGCAGCCTATAACAATGGCTAGGGTAAATATCTAACCCGAGTGTAAACTCATGTGCCCGTGTCAGTGCCTCAGGTAGCAATACATCATATGAATGAGGTATGCATGCATGAAAACAGAATACATGTAAATGAACAAACTGTTTTCATAAATTAGTGAGATTTCCTTCGTATTTTTAAACTGAGGTATCATAAATGAAATCAGTATCAACGGTGTCTAGCATCGACACCAAACATAAATCTCACTGTCTCGAAATATCAATGTCTCAATCTCAATATCTAGGGCGCCGTCAGTCCAGACCGGCCCCTGTAAGTGCACGGCGGCGCCCCGGCCGTCAATCCGACGCCGGAATGCGGAAACGGTGAATAACTAAAATTTTGCGGACTTTGCAAACCGGCACCACCGCGCACTAAACTCCGGATCGTTACCATTAACTAGTCTAAGCCAACTACAAGAAAGGGAAGAGAAGTATACCGACGATCCAAGTCCTCCGGTCTTCTCATCATGGTCCCGATCTCCTGCAGAATGTCCCGTCTCCTCCTCGTCGCCGGAAGTGCACCACATCGCCTACTTTGTTTACGGGCTCCCACCTCAATGCCGAGGCAACTCGGGCACGAAGCCGGCTACTCGACGTGCCCAAGGTTCGCTGTAGAATATGTGTAAAAACTTGTGTCTCACTTTTGGGGTATTAGGAATTGCCTTTTGTGGAGGGATTGAGCTATGGAGTTTAACTAGGGAATTTTGGTGAAGCAAGAATGATATATGATGAACCAAAAGACCCCCACCAATTTGGACAGCCCCACCTCCAAGTGAATGGCCGGCCAATGCAAGTGAGAGGGTGAGTGAGAATGAGGGAGAGGTATGATAGATGAGAAAAACATCCAATAATACAAATGGAGAGAGAAAGAATGCTATCATGCCAAAAAGGAAATGATCACAATAATAAACCCACACTCAACCAACCTCACCCCTCATCATCATCAACCATCATGCCCACTAAAAGTCAAGCCATCATGAGAAGGAGAAGTCAATGATGGTGCTATAATCATGACATGAATATATGCAAAGACCCCCTCCACAAAAGTCTATTTGCAACAATGCAAATAAACCCTCCTCCACCAAACTTCGGCCAATGAACGGAACAAAGGAAATTGGCCGAAACGGAAAACAAACTGGCAACTCCAGAAAACTGGTCCCGTAATAAATCACAGGAAAACCCCGATACTGTGCATACACACCCGCATCTGTATTTCGACCGAAATACAAATGCAATGAGACAAAATCTCCACTGTACTATACTAGGATCCGGCTTATACCAAAACCGGCTAGTAATATCTGTTCGATCCTGATCCGTGCAATACCGCACGTATCTGATCGAACCCTGCCATATAACCATACGGCCTATAGTACAAACTGTCCGATCCTGATCCGTGCAATACCGCACGTATCTGATCGGACCTTGCCATATCTCCATACGGCCTCTACAACCTTTCGCCCGAAAGCTGAGTAACTGAAATGTGGGGGATTCTAAAGACTCATCAACACCTCGGTTGTGGATTTAACCACTAGCACGTCAGAGGTATAAGCCAATACGTAACGGGCTACCAGGTATTGACTAAAAAAGGACGACGATGAGCGAACTCATCCTGACACCCTACTGAGCCTGTCAGTGACAATATCCGTGCAGTCCGGTCCGTTCGTCTATGAGCATCGCATGGCGGGCCTAGGGGGTTGGTAAAAGTCAGACCCCCAAAAGCGGTACAAGTCGTGTCGGAGTGTAGCCCAGAACACCCTGAGATACTACTGGAATACCTACCAGTAAATCTCCTTGCCTTGGCCAAGGACTTTGTGTAATGGCTCTCCTAGACACAGCACGACCTCACCCCCAATACCGGGAGAGACGAACCCCTGAAGATACGCTCACTGCCTCCATGTGGCTCGGGACTGTACCCAACTAAAACCTGTTTGCACGACTCCTTTGAGCCGTGGTAGGGTAGTAATCAAAGTACAGTGGGAACTCACACGAGACAAATGGCGATCCCCAGGTCGATGAACTAACCTGCACACATGTCACCAGGGAACTGCCATCTGACGTATGGTATATGACCAACTAGCATGTTCCCGGCGTGTCCTGTCCGGTGTACTCATAACCCAATGAGCACCTGTATACATCTTAGGTGATCCAACTGACACCAGTGGCTTGTGAGACCGGCCACCGCCCCTCGTCGGGGTCTCGACTGTATACACTAGTCTACTAATGGAGTATCGATGCCCGGTCTCGAAACTCCCACGACTAGGGACCTTTTAAGGATATGCTTGTAGACCCCCAGCTCTCACTTATATGATCGCCCTCATACTGCTGGTGGTTAAGCAAGAATCCTAGGGGCTCTATCAACGTGTAATAGCGACGTGTCATGTCACCTAAAGCAGTACACGATGATAAAGGTAAACCAGATAGCATACTATCATCTCGAGTAAGACTGTCCTACCGGGATAGGTCCTCCATCAATCATTACAATCACGTACCTGTGACCTAATAATTGACTCTGAGGGCACTATCTCCAACAATCTCCCACTTGCACTCAAGGCTAATTATTGCGATGTCGCATACTCACAGCCCGTGTGATACCGAACACCCAACTCCTCTACTAGTCAGTCTCACAAAGCTCGTTTGCGAAACTATTGCGTTCGAGGAATAGCCTCAGTGAGTGGATCCGCCTTGTTGTCTCTTTCCATGTCTCTCTATATCTCAAGTTCGCGGAGAAACCCATCTCCCGAAATGAGCAATACCTGTCTTAGAATGTGTCTGGATGTCTGATGGGACATAGCTCATAAATGAACTTCAAATCCAAACTTCTTAGACTGTATCGTCAACTGAACTTAATCAGTATCCTGCGCCATGCCTCCCTCAGTATTGCCTTGGACCAACTGTCCAAAATACTGCCCCTCATCAGAAGGAAAAACTATAACTCTGACAACCTCCTTGTCGTCCATGTCACCTTGGAAGCCTGGAATGATAACTGTCTCCTAAATGAGGCTGTCGTTATCATATCCCTAGAACATCCACTTATGTTCTAAAACTGCTTCCGACTGTTTCTCCAGGATTGGATTAATGTCAACTTATTGCATCTAGTGCAAGAACAACATCTGGTGTGGTACTTGACATCTCACGATTGACTCAATTGCCTGAGCAAGTGATCTGCCAATCATGCCCGTCCCTCTCCCCTTTAGTCTGTAAGACATCTTTGGAGAGGGTGACTCCATTACCTGCAGGTACACTACCGTGCCAGGAGTCGTCCATCCTAAATACTTTTAGAATGCTGTCGAGTACCCTGATTGGGAAACCACCCAAATCTAGATCTAAAACCATAGATCTAGTAACCAGTATGTCTGATATAGAATCCAAGTCCTGTGTGGAGAAACCACTGTGTGACGACCAAAGTATAACCGGTTGTAGTATAGGAGTTTCCTTTCCTACTCTGTGTATGTCATCCAAACACCATGACATCACACCCTACTACCTTCTCAACAGATCCATCCCCTATTCTGATGAAGTCAAACCTATGACTGTCACGTCAGAAATAGATGATCTATCTCCGCTACATCTGCTTTAGTCTATAAATAAACATAAGCTACCTGTCCACCAATGCTTCCGCTGCTCCCACTGACTACGACAACCCTCTGGCAGAGTCATATACACGTACACTTCTAAAACTAGTTTAGAACGACGCTATACTCATCCTCCCGCCGGGTCTCGCACCCTGGAACAACAGCAATGGTAATTGTGGGTAAACAAGAACTTCCCTGTCACCGTCCCTGAGGCTACCGTAGTACCTCTCGGGTGCCTGAAGTTACCCACCTTATCTGCGGAGTGGCCAATGGAATGTCAATCCAGATTGAATCTTTAGGTTCCTCATCAAATCTTCAGTAATCGTTTGTGGTTCTGGAATCACTTCCAGTTCTACCATACTCCCACTACTGTTTTCTGAAAAAATCCATTTTTATTAAAACTGTGGCGAGTCTAGAACAATATCGCTATTGTTCATCCAGATGGTAGAAAGTCAACCCGCGTCATAGCCTGGGTCAACCCACAAACAGCCATTACAGAAACGTGCCTTGAGTTATCCAGTGTCTGGTTTTAATCATAAACCGGACAACTCCCCGTACCTTAACATCGTTAAGATATGAACTATTCTATATCCAATATAGAAACAGAGGCACTGATTTAATTGAACTAGATTCAAATCATGCAGCTGTCCCCAGCGCATGTCAACTAAATGGAAGGAGGCCGATCAGCGTTACTCAACTTAGGAATACTTCCAATTATGAGTAACCTGAAAGAGAAGCAAGATCTCTTTATCATTACTATCAACTGAATACCATACACAAGTATCTACATCTTCGATCTCTTTGAAGAATCCCGATACCTGCTACACCTGGTTCTCTACTCTATTCAAATACCTATAACTCCTCAAAACTTAGACCCTGTGTTTCAACGAAACACATGTCTAAGAACTAGAGAAGTTAAAAGTAAACAGAATATAGTATGAGGACCAACCCCTTTGTCCTAATGGACACTGGACAACATACAATACTCTGTATAAGTCCCTTGAGTCTGATAACTCTTTCACTGTGTGTCGTAGGTTGAAAACTGTACTTATGGTTAAGAAGAATTACACCGCTGTTTAATGCTCCTTACCTAACCATCCACTGATATAGGTAAATGTCGTAGACATAATTTCAGAAAGGTATATCTCACTCTATGAAAATAGACGTACAGATATATCATTTTGAAATTGGTGCATAACAGCGGATATTCAAAACCAAATATTTGCCGACCGGCAAACAGCCCAGGTGATTTCCTCAAATATCACTGATTACAACGAATCCCGATATAATGAGGATAATCACCCAATTCCCAATAACTTACTCCCACTCATCATCTGTAAAACCATACAGATGTGAGAATCGTACCTGGTAAATACATACCCTGGAGTAAGTATCTAATCGGGAAATCAGTTTTCCTTTAACATTACACAGTGAAACTGAAACATTGAAATGTTCCGATGGGGTATTCTGGTATTCCTAGTAATGCCTCTTCCAGATTCACGACTGTAACCGTATAGTTCTTTGCCACCTCTCCAAATCCCTTCATATGTCTTTAGTCTTTACCTTCTGCACACCCTTTTAGGCCAAATGGTTTTCTTCCTTCCCTACCGTTCGGCACCAGCCTATGGTTTGGAAGAAGACTATCCAATAAGCATAATGGGTGTACTGTCCGCATCCTAGGAACACTCGCAATGAGAGAGGGTGAAGATAAAAGACAACCGAATAAACCTTATTCCTATTTGTCCTGAACCAGAATCCATCCCCGAACTAGAACAAGTTCCATTCGAGTTCGTATATAACCATACGATGGAGTATCCAAATAAACTGTGGATCTTCGTAGTGATACGGAGTGTCCTGGAGAAATACAAAGGTGATGTGGGAGTGGTAATGAAATATTTGGTTCGGTCGTGAATATCTGTTGCAATTTACTTTGCCCTCTTACTAATCCCTTGCTTTGTCTGAACTTAATACCTTCTGCACACCATCGTTATGCTAATTGGTTTTCTTCATTCCCTACCGGTCGGCACCAGCCTAAGGTTTGGAAGAAGACAATCCAATTTGCGTAATAGGTGTACTACCCCTAAACCAAGGAGTACTCGTAACCTGAGAGAGGGTAAAAGGAAAAAACAACTGAATAATCCCATCCGTTTTCTCCAGAACCGGAAACCATCCTCGAATAAATTCTTTCGAGTTCGTATCTAACCATACGATGGTTTTGTCCAATGGAAGTGGACGTTCGTAGTAATACGGGGTGTCCTGGAGAAAAAAGGGTAAAAGTAGGAGTGGCAATGAGGTCGGCAACTCTGACAATCCAAAAGCCGGTGTTTAAGAAGGTTCGGTCAACTTGGTCACTGAGTCAAAGTCTTAGGGTCGGGTCAATGGTCGCTGCCAAAGAGAGAGAGAAAAGAAACACTCAGCGTGCACTCTAACCTAGATCAGAATGGTTACCAATTTATCTAATCTGGAATCCTCCCACTGTACCTCAAATTCTCCTCCAAACCTGAAAGAAGAATTAGTCGGGGTTACCCGAGGAGTATACCAACTCATCAGTGGGAATCGGGATCCAACTCTCATCGCATGACAACGTGACGGAATCCGCTCACGCTACCACACTCCAGAAGGTATGCGCATATCTGGCAAGTTTCAGTTCTTTTGAAACTCCCGATGTGATTTTTACCCCATGCTCTTATGACCTTGACTAAGGCCAACAAATCATAAGTCACATGTCAAGTTCTACCCGTCATTATCCAGGTTAATTTGAATCCACCCGTACAAGCCCTTGACTAGGGCCAACAAGGCTATACGACTGTCCCAAACCAACGCATTTATCTTTGCAGCATATGAATACCCAATAGCTACCAAACACTGTGCCTTGACTAAAGCCAACAAACACAGCTTGAATACTATTGACTACCCATATGAAACGACGGAGGGCTACGAATGGTTTCTGGCGAAAACCTTTAACGTAATGAACTTGATATCGTCGAAGGAACGGATAGCTTTTTGAAAATATAGTGACGAAAACAGTTGCTAAAGAGGTCACTCCCGGTGAAGGGATCTCGGCTCTTTCCCCGTAGAATGGGGTGCAGGATATTTCAACTGAATACCACGGTGCAAAGCAAAAGTAATCGGCTATAGTGAAGTCATTGCCCTGACGCAAACTTTTGTCCAAGGGGTCACTCCCGGTGAAGGGATCTCGGCCCTTGCCTCGTCGACTGAGGAGCAGGATATTCCAATGAATACCACGATGCAAAACAAAAGTAAACGTCCTTGCAATAACAGCCTTTTGAAAAGTGTTCCAACAACATCAGATTAGGTTTGTTTTAACTTGCATTGATTCGAATCAATGCAGTCCCATCAATTGATCACACCAAAAAGAACGAAAATATACTGATGTACGTATATGCCATCCGCATTCGCCACTGGGTCCCGTCATTACCCGTTAGGTTAGCTTACTAACGACAGAGCGGGGACTGGACTAGCGCGGATGCAAAACATATGCAGCATCTACTAATATATATACCAATATATTATATTTCGCTCAAGGCGTGAAAGAAATGCAACATCACAGAGAATGTACAGCATCACAGAAACAATACAGATATCTGGGATCCCCGGGTTTCACAGAGCCGCTGAAACCCGACGTTCCCCTGGTCGTGTGGATAGCCTGTGCAATGAAATCCTAGACCCCTACGGGCGCGGCAAGTCACCCGCCAAAACCTGAAGCGAGGCAGCCCCCTTCAGCGCCGTGAATGGACCACCCAGCACTTCACGGAATCCGGCAACTTGGGCACCCCTCCTGGGTCAACCTGTACCCCCTACGAGTGCGACGAATAGCCCGCCAATCCTAGAGTGAAGCCCCCTCCGTCTCAATGCCATGAGATGAGGGCTTGTTGCCCTCCAGAACCCGGCTATCCGTGCACCCCTCCGCGGGGCAACCTAGTACAGAAAGTAAAATATACATACAACGGGTACATCGACCGCAACCAGGTCGTGCCCCAAAATAATAATACAAACAGGCAGTGACGGCAGTCCACATGTCGGACGCTCGCCCCGCAATATCAAATGTACATAATACAACCACAACTGTACTAGCATTGCATCCAGGCTATCCCCCACGACCGATCCGCAACAACACAGCAAATACATAGAACATCAACGTGAAAGTCACGTTCGCAAATCCGTCTAACCGGGCTATAGCAGTTAGACAGGATTTACCGATCGAGTGACATTCACGGTCGCAGATATAATGTAAATACTGTGAAAAATGTGTTTAAAATATCCGACCGATCAAATTATAACAAGTGGGCCCCAAAACAATACTGTAGCAGTTACAGAAAATATGGGCCCAATTTCAATATTCCAAAACCCCTAATTTAAGCCCAGAAGCCCACTGTAAAAACCCAACCCACTGATCCCTGTAGACTGCGGCGGAAGCGCGGCCAAACGTGGGTTTTGGCCGCCCTTCCGCGGTCAAGTAGGAAGATTAGTGCGTCGAATTTGAACAGTGTTCTTAGAATTTCTAGCACAGTACTTTTATGCAACCTGAAAAATTTTTGGAGACAGAAAAATTTCAACAGAAACTGTCGTGGGTGTATTGGGGTTTTCGGACATTTCGATCGATCGGAACAGAAAAACACATTACACAAAGCTAGACTAAGTTAATGGGGAGGCTCTGATACCACTGTAAGTGCACGGCGGCGCCCCGGCCGTCAATCCGACGCCGGAATGCGGAAACGGTGAATAACTAAAATTTTGCGGACTTTGCAAACCGGCACCACCGCGCACTAAACTCCGGATCGTTACCATTAACTAGTCTAAGCTAACTACAAGAAAGGGAAGAGAAGTATACCGACGATCCAAGTCCTCCGGTCTTCTCATCATGGTCCCGATCTCCTGCAGAATGTCCCGTCTCCTCCTCGTCGCCGGAAGTGCACCACATCGCCTACTTTGTTTACGGGCTCCCACCTCAATGTCGAGGCAACTCGGGCACGAAGCCGGCTACTCGACGTGCCCAAGGTTCGCTGTAGAATATGTGTAAAAACTTGTGTCTCACTTTTGGGGTATTAGGAATTGCCTTTTTTGGAGGGATTGAGCTATGGAGTTTAACTAGGGAATTTTGGTGAAGCAAGAATGATATATGATGAACCAAAAGACCCCCACCAATTTGGACAGCCCCACCTCCAAGTGAATGGCCGGCCAATGCAAGTGAGAGGGTGAGTGAGAATGAGGGAGAGGTATGATAGATGAGAAAAACATCCAATAATACAAATGGAGAGAGAAAGAATGCTATCATGCCAAAAAGGAAATGATCACAATAATAAACCCACACTCAACCAACCTCACCCCTCATCATCATCAACCATCATGCCCACTAAAAGTCAAGCCATCATGAGAAGGAGAAGTCAATGATGGTGCTATAATCATGACATGAATATATGCAAAGACCCCCTCCACAAAAGTCTATTTGCAACAATGCAAATAAACCCTCCTCCACCAAACTTCGGCCAATGAACGGAACAAAGGAAATTGGCCGAAACGGAAAACAAACTGGCAACTCCAGAAAACTGGTCCCGTAATAAATCACAGGAAAACCCCGATACTGTGCATACACACCCGCATCTGTATTTCGACCGAAATACAAATGCAATGAGACAAAATCTCCACTGTACTATACTAGGATCCGGCTTATACCAAAACCGGCTAGTAATATCTGTTCGATCCTGATCCGTGCAATACCGCACGTATCTGATCGAACCCTGCCATATAACCATACGGCCTATAGTACAAACTGTCCGATCCTGATCCGTGCAATACCGCACGTATCTGATCGGACCTTGCCATATCTCCATACGGCCTCTACAACCTTTCGCCCGAAAGCTGAGTAACTGAAATGTGGGGGACTCTAAAGACTCATCAACACCTCGGTTGTGGATTTAACCACTAGCACGTCAGAGGTATAAGCCAATACGTAACGGGCTACCAGGTATTGACTAAAAAAGGACGTCGATGAGCGAACTCATCCTGACACCCTACTGAGCCTGTCAGTGACAATATCCGTGCAGTCCGGTCCGTTCGTCTATGAGCATCGCATGGCGGGCCTAGGGGGTTGGTAAAAGTCAGACCCCCAAAAGCGGTACAAGTCGTGTCGGAGTGTAGCCCAGAACACCCTGAGATACTACTGGAATACCTACCAGTAAATCTCCTTGCCTTGGCCAAGGACTTTGTGTAATGGCTCTCCTAGACACAGCACGACCTCACCCCCAATACCGGGAGAGACGAACCCCTGAAGATACGCTCACTGCCTCCATGTGGCTCGGGACTGTACCCAACTAAAACCTGTTTGCACGACTCCTTTGAACCGTGGTAGGGTAGTAATCAAAGTACAGTGGGAACTCACACGAGACAAATGACGATCCCCAGGTCGATGAACTAACCTGCACACATGTCACCAGGGAACTGCCATCTGACGTCTGGTATATGACCAACTAGCATGTTCCCGGCGAGTCCTGTCCGATGTACTCATAACCCAATGAGCACCTGTATACATCTTAGGTGATCCAACTGACACCAGTGGCTTGTGAGACCGGCCACCGCCCCTCGTCGGGGTCTCGACTGTATACACTAGTCTACTAATGGAGTATCGATGCCCGGTCTCGAAACTCCCACGACTAGGGACCTTTTAAGGATATGCTTGTAGACCCCCAGCTCTCACTTATATGATCGCCCTCATACTGCTGGTGGTTAAGCAAGAATCCTAGGGGCTCTATCAACGTGTAATAGCGACGTGTCATGTCACCTAAAGCAGTACACGATGATAAAGGTAAACCAGATAGCATACTATCATCTCGAGTAAGACTGTCCTACCGGGATAGGTCCTCCATCAATCATTACAATCACGTACCTGTGACCTAATAATTGACTCTGAGGGCACTATCTCCAACAGCCCCTACCATCCATCTCAAGACCACGACGGTATCCTCCAGATATCCGACGCGTCGGGTAATATCTCCGGTAGGTAGTGCTCCCCAGCCAGGCTCAACGTCAACAACACATTCCTCTTGCCCCGGGATACCATACCGGGCCCACCATGTACCCGTGACGGTTCCTCCACTCCTCGACACGGATCTCGAAAAACACAGCAAACTCATGGTGGACGACACTTTACATCACTAGAAAACCACAACATTTTATTTTTTAAAAGATCATAAGTTGTAAATTTTGCGGCTTTCCCCGAAATCCAGAAATATCATAAATCTCAAGAAATCATCACAAGTGCAGATGTCAATAATAATGAATGCATATGGTATCAATAACCAAGTTGCAATGTATGATTAATAAACTAGGCATGTAGGGCAGGTACACTAATATCATATCAAACTACTAACTAACAAGCTAAGTCAAGCAAATATATTCTCTAAAGTGTACGTGACATGGCAATTACCGATGAAGATGTGTGTGAGCCGGCAAGTAGGTGTACGTGGTACATACGCATCATCGGTAATGGTGCTGGTGTCCTAACAACATGATATCAATAATAGAATATGCAGCAAAATAAGTATGCGAGGCAGAGCGAACAGCAATAATGTGCGGGAGCTGAATACTAGACACAACGATAAATAATCTGTAATAATCTAATATAAGTCCTACAAATGGTGCCTTTTGAAATAACACGAATCATGGGGTTTTGAAAATAGGGGCTACGGTGTTTTTTGTTAGTGTTTATGCCCTAGAAGGCCATTACTGTATCATACTAGCTTGTATATTACTTAATGGAAGCTTGGGATATTCACATGTATATAACAGTCTTGCTAAACATGGTAGTATGCTACTTGGTTTTTCTATCTTAATATGTGAGTGTACGTATTGATAGAGCTCTTAGGATCTTGCTTGTCTACCAGCGTTGTGATGGCAGTCACACTAGTGGGGGCTGGGTAGTCTACAAGCACATCCTTATTCAGGTCCCTGGTCGTTGGATTATCGAGACAGAGCATCGATACTCCGGAGTAGACTAGTGTGTACGCTTCTCATCCCAGTTGGGGAGATGGTCTGTCCCACAGCCGTCAGTACGTCGTACTGGAGATAGTATACAGGTGCTCGTTAGGTTACGGGTACACCGGACAGGACTCACAGGGAACTGTTGGTTGGTTTGATACCCGTCGTCAGTGAACAGTTCCCAGGTGACATGAGTACAGCGTAGTCCGCAGACTTGACACTGCTACTTCGCCTTGAGTGTGTCCCACTGTTCTTAGATTGCTACCCTACCACGGCTCAAAGGAGTCGTACAAACAGGTAGCAGTTGGGTGCAGTCCCGAGCACTTGGAGGCAGTGGCGGTTAGACAGGATTCGTCCCTCCCGGTATTGGGAGTAGATATCGTGATGTGTCAGAGAGCCATTACGCAAAGTCCCTGGCCAGGGCAAGCGAGATTTGCTGGTAGGTTCCAGTAGTTTCTCAGGGTGTAATGGGCTTCCCTCCGACACGACTTATACCGCTATTAGGGGACTGACGCTTGCCGCCCCCTAGGCCCGATATGCGATAGTCTTGGACGAACGGACCGGACTGTATGGAGATTGTCACATCAGACTCAGTAGGAGTTCGGATGGGTTTTCTCATCGGCCTTCTTATCGACAACTACCTGGGGACCGTTACGTACAGCTAGTGCCGCTTGCGGTCTGTGGTTAAACCCACTGCCAGCGTAGTAGTCGAGTCTCTAGAGTCCCACACAGAGAGTTTCCTACTCCAGGCGAAACGATATAGAGGTTGCATGGTTTTGCGACAAAGGGTTCGGACGCATACGTGCGTTTACGCGCGTACGACTTTCGGACAGTTTTTACCAGTCGGCTTTGGTTTAAGCCAGTTACTGGTATCCGGTTATTGGATTTTTACAGTCTAAAGTTTTTCCGTATTTTTACGGATCGGAGGGCGTTCTCGTAATTGTTCGAGAAGCTTCTAGAAGATGGTGACTAAGAAGGGTTATGTGTCATATTCATTAAATGAGGTTATGAGTCATGGTGGTGATTCATTCATTTCATTAATGCACATTTATTGCTTAATGACTCATGCTAATGAATCACCACTAGATATTTTATGAAGCATGATTTATCATCACTCTTTATTCTTTTCTCATTATTAGAAAATGCTTCATAATATATTATGATAGACTCTCTCTCATCTCATTATCTTATCTCACATTCTCTCTCCTCAAGCTCTCATCTTCAAACCCTAATCCTTACACCTCATGAGTTGAGATCAAAGGATTAGTTAGACTAAACAATCCATAACCATCACTCTATATCATCCTTTCATCTTTGATTAGCAATCAAAGTTGATTAGTTAGCTCAAGTTAGAGGTTTAGCTTAGAGTTTTGCTCTCGGGTGGATCTTCTACTACCTAGAGAAGGCCGAGGAGAACAAGGAGATCGTAAAGACGAAGGACTAGTATCGATAGGTATAATCCCTTAACACTATAGTTTAGTATAGCTATGTGTTCGGTTATTAGTTGTTTAGCTTCGATTTAAGCGGTTAGTCGATGTTCGTTCTTTAAACTTGATCGTTTTTGAAAATTCCGCCTCCCCACAAGTACTGGGGTGTACTACATCGACTTACAGTGGTATCAGAGCCTCGCTAAACACTAAATAACTTGATTGCAAATTTATACGAATTTCGAACGGAAAAACGAAGCCGGAAAACCCTAAAAGTTTCAAGTTTCTGTCGAACTTAAAATGAAGTCCAAAAATTTTTCAGGTGTGTTCAGAAAGCATGAAATGAGTCCAGGAGAACACCCATGAAATTTGAACCCATGACTCGGCAACTCGGCCGCGGAAGCGGGGCGGATCGGTGGGATCCGCCGCCCTTCCGCGGCGCTTTGGCCGACTCATGGGCTCATCTTTCATGTGTGGGTCCCCTCTGGTGTTTGGGGTTTTCTGGAATGTTTAATTATTGCTCAGGTTACTGTTTAACAGAGCAGATTTTGGAGCAATATTGATGTTGTTTATTCGATCGAAATTGTACAGTATTTGCATATGGATTATATCTGTGATTGTTTAATGTGTTCGTAAACCTCCCCTAACTGCTAGTATGTCGGTTGGCAGGGGGTTGCACATTTCTGAAATGGTTATATCTGTTTGTGCATATAAACTGTATTGGACTGTTGTGGTGTATAGCCGGGGTTTGCAATGGGTTATTGTTTAATTCATTTGTTGTAAATGTAAATTGTTGTAATATTATTTTTGCGTGGCACTTCCAGGTTGCGGTTGTAGCCACCGTTGTATTATTTCATTTTACTGTTTTTGCTCCTAGGACTGACCCAAGGTGGGGTACACAAACTGCCGGGCGGGTAGTTTGCCGTACCCGTAGGGGTCGAGGGTGGGGTATCGGCTATTCATCACAACTGTGTAATCTGTCTTTTCTTGCAGGCTCGAAAGAAATACAGATTGCTTGCAAATCCAATATTGTTTATCTGTGTTCTGGAATGAATATCATTGCGTCAGACGAATGTAAAATATCTATATATATTGTAGCTATTTAGACGTCACTTATGTTTTACACCCGCGCTAGCCCAGCCCCCGCTCTGTCGTTAGTTAAGTAACCTAACGGGTGATGACGGGACCCAGTGGCGAATGCGGATGGCATAAGAGGACGTTGTATTTTCGTTGTTTTCTGCAATGATAGGTTAATGATGGGACGCATTATCTATAATGCAAAGAAAAACAAACCAAAGTTTAAATCGTTGGAACAATTTAAAAGAAACCACTCGGTTATTTTTAAAACAGATATTTTTTAAATGCGGAGACTTAACCACTCCTTTTAAAAGCTATCAAGGTTCCTTCGAATATATCAAGTTCACTACGTTCACGGTTTCGCCAAAACCAGTCGTAGCCCTCCGTCATTTCTTATGGATAGTCAGTAGTATTCAAGCTATGCTTGTTGGCATACGTCAAGGCATAGTGTTTGGTAGCTGCTGAGGTATTCATTTGTTGCATAGATAGATGTGTTGGTTTGGGACAGTCGCATTACCTTGTTGGCATACGTCAAGGGTATATACGGGTGGGTTCAAATTAACAAGATAATGATGGGCAGAACTTGACATGTGACTTATGATTTGTTGGCATACGTCAAGGTCATAAGAGCATGGGGCAAAAACTTATATCGGGAATTTCTAAAGAAACTGAAATTTGCAAAGAGATGCATACCATTTGGAGTTTGATGAATGTTGGTAGGATTCCTTCAACATTATCATACGATGATATTTGGATCCCGATCCTACTGTGAGTATATGCTACTTATCAGGATATTCGTCACTTAACGATCAATGCTATAAACCTAGTAGGTGTCCAGAAAGGTGTCAGCGGGGTTACGCCCCCAGAGAAAAGAGGTTATTTAATTAAGGAACTTCGCGAAAGCGTTGGAAAACCTCCCTCGAAGTATCGACACTGGCCTGGCTGAACGGTTAAGCAAGTATTGTACGGTGAGAATAGTCCTGGCTAATTCTTCTTTTATGGTTTGAGGAAGGATTCGAAAAACAGTGGGAGCCATCCAGTTTAGATAAACTAAAAACCACTCTAAACTTGCAAGAGCATCATGCTAAAGTGTTTTCTTCTCTCTCTCCTAATTGCAGCGACCCTGAAAATGACTGGACTTAAGTTACTTTTAGAAAAGAATATACTGACGGGGCCAAACTATAAAGATTGGCTGCGGAATGTCAAAATGGCCTTGACCTATGACAAATTGGGGTACGTCCTCACCGCTACGGCACCTGCTGTCCCTGGTCCCAAATCCAGCAATGCGGATAAGGAAATCCGCAAAACCTGGGATTTAGATTCCGCGAGAGCCAAGTGCATCGTGCTTGCCTCTATGAACAACGAATATCAGAGGAGGCACGAGGATATGTCTCTAGATGGCATATTTCTCCATACAAAGGAACTTTATGGAGAGCAATCTCGTATTGCAAGATACGAGACCTCGAAGAAATTATTTCGAGCGAGGTTGGCTGTCGGGTCATCGGTAGGTGAACATGTCCTACAGATGATCGGCTATATTGAGGAGCTCGCAGACCTTGGGACGACTTTGGATAATGAGCTCTATACAGACCTTATTCTCCAGTCCCTTCCTCCCACCTACGCCCAGTTTATCCTCAACTTCAACCTTCAGAGAAAAGAAGTTGAACTTGCGGAACTCCTGAACATGTTAAGGAGTGCAGAGGGCACCTTACAGAAGGTAAGGGAAACACCCGCTATGTTTGTTGGCAGTTCATCTTCTTCAGGGTCCAAGGCTAGGGCCAAAGGAAGGAAGAAGAAGGCCGCACCCAAACCTAGAGGAGGTGTTAGTAAGGTGGGAAAGAAGGGAAAGAAAAAGCTTGCAGCACCGGTAGTTGGCCAGGATGAGTGCTTCCACTGTCACAGGAAAGGGCACTGGAAGAAGGATTGCAAGGCGTGGAACGCCAAGAACCAGGAACCGAAGCAAGCTGTGGCTTCGACTTCAGGTGTGTTTGTAATTGAGAATTGTCTGTCAATCAACTCTACTTCCTGGGTATTGGATACCGGATCAGGATCTCATATTTGCAATTCATTGCAGGCACTGAGAAACCGTAGGGTGCTGAAGGAAGGTGATATGATCCTCAGGGTTGCTAACGGAGCTAGCGTGGGAGCTGCGTCCGTCGGGGATTATCACCTAGGATTGACGAGTGGACATATTTTGGTTTTGCATAACTGTTATTTTGGACCAAGCTTAACGTGTAATATCATATCAGTTTCCTTGTTGTCAAATAAAGGTTATGATTTCACGTTTGTAAGAGATGTTGTTAACATCCACCTTAATCATGGTTTGATTGGGTCCGGTACTCTAAATAACGGCATATATGTTCTAAACCAACTCCAAATTTTCAATGTCCAGAACACACTAAAAAGAAAGTCTCCAGATTTAAATAAAGCTTTCTTATGGCACAACTGACTGGGTCACATCAATGAGAGAAGGTTGACCAAGTTGCATAGAGAAGGATATTTACACACGTTCGAATATCAATCTTATGACACTTGTCAATCTTGTCTCAAAGGAAAGATGACAAAGACTCCATTTACTGGACAAGGAGTAAGAGCGAGCGAGCTCTTAGGACTCATACACAGTGATGTATGCGGTCCAATGTCTACACATGCAAGAGGTGGTTATTCCTACTTCATTACTTTTACAGACGATTTCTCTAGGTTTGGACATGTCTTCTTGATGAAGCATAAATCCGAGGCCTTTGAGAAATTCAAGGAGTACAAGAGTGAAGCAGAAAACCAAACAGGCAAAAGTATTAAGACACTGAGATCTGATCGAGGTGGAGAATACTTAAGTGCCGAGTTCCTAGGTTACCTAAAAGAGAAAGGATTTCTCTCTCAGCTTACTCCTCCATACACTCCACAGCATAATGGTGTATCGGAGAGACGGAATCGAACCCTATTGGATATGGTACGATCCATGATGAGTAATGCTGAGTTACCGCGATCTTTCTGGGGGTATGCGCTAGAATCAGCGATACATCTTTTGAACAGAGTTCCAACCAAAACTGTGCCTACCACACCATATCAGATGTGGAGTGGGAAGAAACCCTATCTTCAGTACCTGAAGACATGGGGATGTCCAGCTTTTGTAAAAAAGCAGCATCCGGACAAGCTCGAGGCACGCTCAGTAGAGTGTAAGTTTGTGGGATATCCGAAGAACTCTACAGGATATTGTTTCTATTACGCAGAGGAACAAAAGGTTTTTGTTTCTCGTCATGCCCGCTTCTTAGAAACTGAATTTTTGGAAAATCAGAAGAGTGGGAGCGTAGTAGAACTGGAAGAAATTCCAGAACCACAAACTGCTACTGAAAGTTTGGTAGAACCAGAGGTTCAAGAAGAACAGAACATTCCCGCACCCCTCCGCAGGAGTAGTAGGCCGTCTCATCCGCCTGAGAGATACTACGGTTTTCTCATTGATGGGGATAGAGAGGATTGCATCATAGATGATGATGAACCTACTGACTTCCGGCAGGCCATCCAGAGCAGCGACTCGGTACGATGGCTAGATGCAATGCGGACCGAAATGGAGTCCATGTACACCAACAAAGTATGGACTTTGGACTTTGCTCCAGATGGGGTAAAACCCATAGGATGCAAATGGATCTTCAAGAAAAAGATTGGTGTAGATGGACAGGTGGAAACCTATAAGGCTAGACTTGTTGCAAAGGGTTTTCGTCAAAGACCTGGTTTGGACTATGACGAAACTTTTTCTCCAGTGGCTATGCTCAAATCCATTCGGGTCCTTCTTGCTATTGCTGCCTTCCATGATTATGAAATCTGGCAGATGGACGTAAAGACGGCTTTTCTGAATGGAAATTTAGAAGAGAGCGTCTATATGGATCAGCCAGAGGGTTTCAATCAGAGTGGGAGCAGCGGGAAAGTATGCAAGCTGCTTAAGTCTATTTATGGACTAAAGCAGGCATCGCGGAGTTGGAACATCTGTTTTGATGAGACAGTCAAAGAATATGACTTTATCAAAAATCCAGATGAACCATGCATATATAGTAAAGTTGTGGCCAGAAGTGTCGTATTCCTCGTCTTGTACGTGGATGACATTCTATTGATAGGAAATGACGTTCCTATGCTACAATCTGTCAAAGGATTCTTGTCACACAGATTCTCCATGAAAGACCTGGGTGATGCCTCTTACATTCTGGGGATCCGGATCTATCGTGATAGATCCAAGAGGATGTTGGGACTTGTTGGAGATAGTGCCCTCAGAGTCAATTATTGGGTCACAGGTACGTGATTGTAATGATTGAGGGAGGACCTATCCCGGTAGGACAGTCTTACTCGTAATGATAGTATGCTATCTGGTTTACCTTTATCATCGTGTACTGTTTTAGGTGACATGACACGTCGCTATTACACGATTGATAGAGCCCCTAGGATTCTTGCTTGACCACCAGCAGTATGAGGGCGATCATATAAGTGGGAGCTGGGGGTCTACAAGCATATCCTTAAAAGGTCCCTAGTCGTGGGAGTTTCGAGACTGGGCATCGATACTCCATTAGTAGACTAGTGTATACAGTCGAGACCCCGACGAGGGGCGGTGGCCGGTCTCACAAGCCACTGGTATCAGTTGGATCACCTAAGATGTATACAGGTGCTCATTGGGTTATGAGTACACCGGACAGGACTCGCCGGGAACATGCTAGTTGGTCATATACCAGACGTCAGATGGCAGTTCCCTGGTGACATGTGTGCAGGTTAGTTCATCGACCTGGGGATCGTCATTTGTCTCGTGTGAGTTCCCACTGTACTTTGATTACTACCCTACCACGGCTCAAAGGAGTCGTGCAAACAGGTTTTAGTTGGGTGCAGTCCCGAGCCACATGGAGGCAGTGAGCGTATCTTCAGGGGTTCGTCTCTCCCGGTATTGGGGGTGAGGTCGTGCTGTGTCTAGGAGAGCCATTACACGAAGCCCTCGGCCGAGGCAAGGAGATTTACTGGTAGGTATTCCAGTAGTATCTCAGGGTGTTCTGGGCTACACTCCGACACGAATTGTACCGCTTTTGGGGGTCTGACTTTTACCAACCCCCTAGGCCCGCCATGCGATGCTCATAGACGAACGGACCGGACTGCACGGATATTGTCACTGACAGGCTCAGTTGGGTGTCGGGGTGAGCTTCCTCATCGACGTCCCTTTTGGTCAATAGCTGGTGGCCCGTCACGTATTGGCATATACCTCTGACGTGCTAGTGGTTAAATCCACAGCCATAGTATTGACGAGTCTTTAGAGTCCACCACATTTACAGTTACTCAGCTTTCGGGCGAAAGGTTGTAGAGGCCGTATGGAGATATGGCAAGGTCCGATCAGATACGTGCGGTATTGCACGGATCAGGATCGGACAGTTTGTACTATAGGCCGTATGGTTATATGGCAGGGTTCGATCACATACGTGCGGTATTGCACGGATCAGGATCGAACGGATATTACTGGCCGGCTTTGGTATAAGCCGGATCCTAGTATAGTACAGTGTAGATTTTGTCTCATTGCATTTGTATTTCGGTCGGAATACAAATGCGGGTGTGTATGCACAGTATCGGGGTTTTCCTGTAATTTATTACGGGACCAGTTTTTGGAGTTGCCAGTTTGTTTTCCGTTTCGGCCGATTTCCATTGTTCCGTTCATTGGCCGAAGATTGGTGGAGGAGGGCTTATTTGCATTGTTGCAAATAGGCATTTGTGGAAGGGGGTCTTTGCATTTTGTTGTATCATGATAGCACCCTCCTTTGACTTGCTTGACTTCATACTTCATGATGGCTTGACTTTGTTAGCATCATGGTTGTTGATGATGGTTGTGGTTGTGTGTGGTTTTTGCTTGTGATCATATTCTTTCTTGATGCCCTCTTGCATCATTGCTTCCACCCACCCCTTGACCTTGCTCTCTCTTTCTCTCTCCAATCACACAAGGGGGGGTGTGGGCCGGCCATTCCAAGAGAGGGAATGGGATTCATTTTTCATTTGGATGTGTGGAGAAAAATATGAGACATTCCTTCTTGAGTATGCTCCATTTTTCTCACCTCTCTCTAAGCTCTCTTTTCCTTCACCAATGGCAACCTCCACTACCCAAAAAGAGACACAAGTTCTACTACACATTCTACAGCGAATCTTGGGCACGTCGAGTAGCCGGCTTCGTGCCCGAGTTGCCTCGGCATTGAGGTGGGAGCCCGTAAACGATGTAGGCGACGTGGTGCACTTCCGGCGACGAGGAGGAGACGGAACATTCCGCAGGAGATCGGGACCATGACGAGAAGACCGGAGGACTTGGATCGTCGGTATATCTCTAACCCATCTTCTAGTTAGCTTAGACTTGTTAATGGTAACGATCCGGGTGTTTAGTGCGCGGTGGTGCCGGTTTGCTAAGTCCGCAAAATTTAAGTTTTTCACCGCTTCCGCATTCCGGCGTCGGATTGACGGCCGGGGCGCCGCCGTGCACTTACAGTGGTATCAGAGCCTCGCCATTAACTTAGTCTAACTTTGTGTAATGTGTTTGCATTTCCGATCGATCAAAAAGTTCCAAAACTGCATTTAAGTTCGCATCAGTTTCTGTTGAAAATTTTTGGTCTCGAAAATTTTTTCAGGTTATAAAATATTGATGTACTGGAAAATATAAGAGTTCTGTAAAAATTTGACGAAGTAACTCCACAGTTGGAGCGCGGAACCGCCGTGAAAACCCCATTTCTGCGGCCCTTCCACCGCGCACTATTCACATCACTTCACCATTTTTTTACAGAGGCCTTCTGGGCTTAAAATATGGGCTTTGGAATATTATAGTTGGGCCAATTATTTCTGTGAGTGCTACAGTTTTCTATGGGGCCCACTTGTTAATTGTTTGATCAATCGGAAAATTTTTTAAACACATTTTTCACAGTATTTACATTATATCTGCGACCGTGAATGTCACTCGATCGGTAAATCCGGTCTAACTGCTATAGCCCGGTTAGACGGATTTGCGAACGTGATTTTCACGTTGATGTTCTATGTATTTGCTGTGATGTTGCGGATCGGTCGTGGGGGATAGCCTGGATGCAATGCTAGTACTGTGCTGTTGTATTATGTACATTTGATATTGCGGGGCGAGCGTCCGACATGTGGACTGCCGTCACTGCCTGATTGTATTATTATTTTGGGGCACGACCTGGTTGCGGTCGATGTACCCGGTGTATGTATATTTTACTTTCTGTACTAGGATTGCCCCGCGGAGGGGTGCACGGATAGCCGGGTTCTGGAGGGCAACAAGCCCGCATCTCATGGCATTGAGACGGAGGGGGCTTCACTCTAGGATTGGCGGGCTATTCGCCGCACTCGTAGGGGTACAGGTTGACCCAGGAGGGGTGCCCAAGTTGCCGGATTCCGTGAAGTGCTGGGTGGTCCATTCACGGCGCTGAAGGGGGCTGCCTCGCTTCAGGTTTTGGCAGGTGACTTGCCGCGCCCGTAGGGGTCTAGGTTTTCATTGCGCAGGCTATCCACACGACCAAGGGAACGTCGGGTTTCATTAGTGGCTCTGTGAAACCCGGGGATCCCAGATATCTGTATTGTTTCTGTGATGCTGTTCATTCTCTGTGATGTTGCATTTCATTCACGCCTTGAGCGAATATAATATATTGGTATATATATTAGTAGATGTTGTATATGTTTAGCATCCGCGCTAGTCCAGTCCCCGCTCTGTCGTTAGTTAGCTAACCTAACGGGTAATGACGGGACCCAGTGGCAAATGCGGATGGCATATACGTACATCAGTATATTTTCGTTCTTTTTGGTGTGATCAATTGATGGGACTGCATTGATTCGGATCAATGCAAGTTAAAAACAAACCTAATCTGATGTTGTTGGAACACTTTTTCAAAAAGCTGTTATTGCAAGGACGTTCTCTTTTGTTTTGCATCGTGATATTCAGTTAGAATATCCTGCTCCTCAGTCGACGAGGCAAGGGCCGAGATCCCTTCACCGGGAGTGACCCCTTGGACAAAAAGTTTGCGTCAGGGCATTAACTTCACTATAGCCGATTACTTTTGCTTTGCATCGCGATATTCATTTGGAATATCCTGCACCCCATTCTACGGGGAAAGAGCCGAGATCCCTTCACCGGGAATGACCTCTTTAGCAACGGTTTTCGTCACTATATTTTCAAAAAGCTATCAGTTCCTTCAACGATATCAAGTTCTTTACGTTAAAGGTTTTCGCCAGAAACCATTCGTAGCCCTCCGTCGTTTCATATGGGTAGGCAATAGTATTCAAGCTGTGTTTGTTGGCCAAAGTCAAGGCACAGTGTTTGGTAGCTGTTGGTTATTCATATGCAGCATAGATAGATGCGTTGGTTTGGGACAGTCGTATAGCCTTGTTGGCCAAAGTCAAGGGCTTGTGCGGGTGGATTCAAATCAACCTGGAGAATGACGGGTAGAACTTGACATGTGACTTATGATTTGTTGGCCAAAGTCAAGGTCATAAGAGCATGGGGTAAAAATCACATCGGGAGTTTCAAAAGAACTGAAACTTGCCAGATATGCGCATACCTTCTGGAGTGTGGTAGCGTGAGCGGATTCCGTCACGTTGTCATGCGATGAGAGTTGGATCCCGATTCCTACTGATGAGTTAGTTTACTCCTCGGGTGACCCCGACTAATTCTTCTTTCAGGTTTGGAGGAGAATTTGAGGTACAGTGGGAGGATTCCAGATTAGATAAATTGGTAACCATTCTGATCTAGGTTAGAGTGCACGCTGAGTGTTTCTTTTCTCTCTCTCTTTGGCAGCGACCATTGACCCGACCCTAAGACTTTGACTCAGTGACCATGTTGACCGAACCTTCTTAAACACCGTCTTTTGGATTGTCAGAGTTGCAAACCTCATTGCCACTCCTACTTTTACCCTTTTCTCCAGGACACCCCGTTTTACTACGAACGTCCACTTCCATTGGACAAAACCATCGTATGGTTAGATACGAACTCGAAAGAATTTATTCGAGGATGGTTTCCGGTTCTGGAGAAAACGGATAGGATTATTCAGTTGTCTTTTCCTTTTACCCTCTCTCAGGTTACGAGTACTCCTTGGTTTAGGGGTAGTACACCTATTACGCAAATTGGATTGTCTTCTTCCAAACCTTAGGCTGGTGCCGACCGGTAGGGAATGAAGAAAACCAATTAGCATAACGATGGTGTGCAGAAGGTATTAAGTTCAGACAAAGCAAGGGATTAGTAAGAGGGCAAAGTAAATTGCAACAGATATTCACGACCAAACCAAATATTTCGTTACCACTCCCAAATCACCTTTGTATTTCTCCAGGACACTCCGTATCACTACGAAGATCCACAGTTTATTGGATACTCCATCGTATGGTTATATACGAACTCGAATGGAACTGGTTCCAGTTCGGGGATGGATTCTGGTTCAGGAGAAATAGGAATAAGGTTTATTCGGTTGTCTTTTATCTTCACCCTCTCTCATTGTGAGTGCTCCTAGGATTAGGACAGTACACCCTTTATGCTTTTTGGATAGTCTTCTTCCAAACCATAGGCTGGTGCCGAACGGTAGGGAAGGAAGAAAACCATTTGGCTTAAAGGGGTGTACAGAAGGTAAAGACTAAAGACATATGAAGGGATTTGGAGAGGTGGCAAAGAACTATACGGTTACAGTCGTGAATCTGGAAGAGGCATTACTAGGAATACCAGAATACCCTATCGAAACATTTCAATGTTTCAGTTCAGCTGTGTACTGTTAAAAGAAAACTGATTTCCCGATTAGATACTTACTCCAGGGTATGTATTTACCAGGTATGATTCTCACATCTGTATGGTTTTACAGATGATGAGTGGGAGTAAGTTATTGGGAATTGGGTGATCATCCTCATTATATCGGGATTCGTTGTAATCGGGGATATTTGAGGAAATCACCTGGGCTGTTTGCCGGTCGGCAAATATTTGGTTTTGAATATCCGCTGTTATGCACCAATTTCAAATTGATATATCTGTACGTCTATTTTCATAGAGTGAGATATACCTTTCTGAAATTATGTCTACGACATTTACCTATATCAGTGGATGGTTAGGTAAGGAGCATTAAACAGCGGTGTAATTCTTCTTAACCATAAGTACAGTTTTCAACCTACGACACACAGTGAATGAGTTATCAGACTCAAGGGACTTATACAAAGGATTGTATGTTGTCCAGGGTCCATCAGGACAGAGGGGTTGGTCCTCGTACTACATTCAGTCTACTTATGACTTCTCAAGTTTTTAGACAGGTGTTTCGCGGAAACACAGGGTCTGAATGTTGAGAAGTTATAGGTATTTGAATAGAGTAGAGAACCAGGTATAGCAAGTATCGGGATTCTTCAAAGAGATCGAAGATGTAGATACTTGTGTATGGTATTCAGTTGATAGTAATGATAAAGAGATCTTGCTTCTCTTTCAGGTTACTCATAATTGGAAGTATTCCTAAGTTGAGTAACGCTGATCGGCCTCCTTCCATTTAGTTGACATGCGCTGGGGACAGCTGCATGATTTGAATCTGGTTCAATTAAATCAGTGCCTCTGTTTCTATATTGGATATAGAACAGTTCATATCTTAACATTGTTAAGGTACGGGGAGTTGTCCGGTTTATGCTTAAAACCAGACACTGGACAACTCAAGGCACGTTTCTGTAATGGCTGTTTGTGGGTTGACCCAGGCTATGACGCGGGTTGACTTTCGACCATATGGATGAACAATAGCAATATTGTTCTAGACTCGCCACAGTTTTAAATAAAATGGACTTTTTCAGAAAAACAGTAGTGGGAGTATGGTAGAACTGGAAGTGATTCCAGAACCACAAACGATTACTGAAGATTTGATAAGGAACCTAAAGATTCAATCTGGATTGACATTCCATTGGCCACTCCGCAGATAAGATGGGTAACTTCAGGCACCCGAGAGGTACTCCGGTAGCCTCAAGGACGGTGACAGGGAAGTTCTTGTTTACCCACAATTACCATTGCTGTTGTTCCAGGCTGCGAGACCCGGCGGGAGGATGAGTATAGCGTCGTTCTAAACTAGTTTTAGAAGTGCACGTGTATATGACTCTGCCAGAGGGTTGTCGTAGTCAGTGGGAGCAGCGGAAGCATTGGTGGACAGGTGGCTTATGTCTATTTATAGACTAAAGCAGATGTAGCGGAGATAGATCATCTGTTTCTGACGTGACAGTCATGGGTTTGACTTCATCAGAATAACGGATGGATCTGTTGAGAAGGTAGTAGGGTGTGATATCCTGGTATCTGGATGATATACACAGAGTAGGAAAAGAAACTCCTACACTACGATCGGTTATACTTTGGTCGTCACACAGTGGTTTCTCTACAAAGGAAATGGATTTTGTATCAGACATATTGGTTACTAGATCTATGGCTTTAGATCTAAGATTTTGGTGGTTTCCCAATCAGGGTACTTTGACAGCATTCTAAGAGTATTTAGAATGGACGACTCCTGGCACGGTAGTGTACCTGCAGGTAATGGAGTCACCCTCTCCAAAGGTGTCTTACAGACTAAAGGGGAGAGGGACGTGCATGATTGGCAGACCACTTGCTTAGGCAATTGAGTCAATCATGAGATGTCAAGTACCACCAGATGTTGTTCTTGCACTAGATGCAATAAGTTGACATTAATCCAATCCTGGAGAAACAGTCGGAAGCAGTTTTAGAACATAAGTGGATGTTCTAGGGATATGATAACGACAGCCTCATTCAGGAGACAGTTATCATTCCAGGCTTCCAAGGTGACATGGACGACAAGGATGTTGTCAGAGCTATAGTTTTCCTTCTGATGAGGGGCAGTATTTTGGACAGGTGGTCCAGGGCAATACTGAGGGAGGCATGGCGCAGGATACTGATTAAGTTCAGTTGACGATACAGTCTAAGAAGTTTGGATTTGGAGTTCATTTATGAGCTATGTCCCATCAGACATCCAGACACGTTCTAAGACAGGTATTGCTCTTTTCGGGAGATGGGTTTCTCCGCGAACTTGAGATATAGAGAGACAAAGAAAGAAACAGCAAAGCGGATCCACTCACTGAGGCTATTCCTCGAACGCAAAAGTTCCGCAAACGAGCTTTGTGAGACTGACTAGTAGAGGAGTTGGATGTTCGGTATCACACGGGCTGTGAGTATGCGACATCGCAATAATTAGCCTTGAGTGCAAGTGGGAGATTGTTGGAGATAGTGCCCTCAGAGTCAATTATTAGGTCACAGGTACGTGATTGTAATGATTGAGGGAGGACCTATCCCGGTAGGACAGTCTTACTCGTAATGATAGTATGCTATCTGGTTTACCTTTATCATCGTGTACTGTTTTAGGTGACATGACACGTCGCTATTACACGATTGATAGAGCCCCTAGGATTCTTGCTTGACCACCAGCAGTATGAGGGCGATCATATAAGTGGGAGCTGGGGGTCTACAAGCATATCCTTAAAAGGTCCCTAGTCGTGGGAGTTTCGAGACTGGGCATCGATACTCCATTAGTAGACTAGTGTATACAGTCGAGACCCCGACGAGGGGCGGTGGCCGGTCTCACAAGCCACTGGTATCAGTTGGATCACCTAAGATGTATACAGGTGCTCATTGGGTTATGAGTACACCGGACAGGACTCGCCGGGAACATGCTAGTTGGTCATATACCAGACGTCAGATGGCAGTTCCCTGGTGACATGTGTGCAGGTTAGTTCATCGACCTGGGGATCGTCATTTGTCTCGTGTGAGTTCCCACTGTACTTTGATTACTACCCTACCATGGCTCAAAGGAGTCGTGCAAACAGGTTTTAGTTGGGTGCAGTCCCGAGCCACATGGAGGCAGTGAGCGTATCTTCAGGGGTTCGTCTCTCCCGGTATTGGCGGTGAGGTCGTGCTGTGTCTAGGAGAGCCATTACACGAAGCCCTCGGCCGAGGCAAGGAGATTTACTGGTAGGTATTCCAGTAGTATCTCAGGGTGTTCTGGGCTACACTCCGACACGAATTGTACCGCTTTTGGGGGTCTGACTTTTACCAACCCCCTAGGCCCGCCATGCGATGCTCATAGACGAACGGACCGGACTGCACGGATATTGTCACTGACAGGCTCAGTTGGGTGTCGGGGTGAGCTTCCTCATCGACGTCCCTTTTGGTCAATAGCTGGTGGCCCGTCACGTATTGGCATATACCTCTGACGTGCTAGTGGTTAAATCCACAGCCATAGTATTGACGAGTCTTTAGAGTCCACCACATTTACAGTTACTCAGCTTTCGGGCGAAAGGTTGTAGAGGCCGTATGGAGATATGGCAAGGTCCGATCAGATACGTGCGGTATTGCACGGATCAGGATCGGACAGTTTGTACTATAGGCCGTATGGTTATATGGCAGGGTTCGATCACATACGTGCGGTATTGCACGGATCAGGATCGAACGGATATTACTGGCCGGCTTTGGTATAAGCCGGATCCTAGTATAGTACAGTGTAGATTTTGTCTTATTGCATTTGTATTTCGGTCGGAATACAAATGCGGGTGTGTATGCACAGTATCGGGGTTTTCCTGTAATTTATTACGGGACCAGTTTTTGGAGTTGCCAGTTTGTTTTCCGTTTCGGCCGATTTCCATTGTTCCGTTCATTGGCCGAAGATTGGTGGAGGAGGGCTTATTTGCATTGTTGCAAATAGGCATTTGTGGAAGGGGGTCTTTGCATTTTGTTGTATCATGATAGCACCCTCCTTTGACTTGCTTGACTTCATACTTCATGATGGCTTGACTTTGTTAGCATCATGGTTGTTGATGATGGTTGTGGTTGTGTGTGGTTTTTGCTTGTGATCATATTCTTTCTTGATGCCCTCTTGCATCATTGCTTCCACCCACCCCTTGACCTTGCTCTCTCTTTCTCTCTCCAATCACACAAGGGGGGTGTGGGCCGGCCATTCCAAGAGAGGGAATGGGATTCATTTTTCATTTGGATGTGTGGAGAAAAATATGAGACATTCCTTCTTGAGTATGCTCCATTTTTCTCACCTCTCTCTAAGCTCTCTTTTCCTTCACCAATGGCAACCTCCACTACCCCAAAAAGAGACACAAGTTCTACTACACATTCTACAGCGAATCTTGGGCACGTCGAGTAGCCGGCTTCGTGCCCGAGTTGCCTCGGCATTGAGGTGGGAGCCCGTAAACGATGTAGGCGACGTGGTGCACTTCCGGCGACGAGGAGGAGACGGAACATTCCGCAGGAGATCGGGACCATGACGAGAAGACCGGAGGACTTGGATCGTCGGTATATCTCTAACCCATCTTCTAGTTAGCTTAGACTTGTTAATGGTAACGATCCGGGTGTATAGTGCGCGGTGGTGCCGGTTTGCTAAGTCCGCAAAATTTAAGTTTTTCACCGCTTCCGCATTCCGGCGTCGGATTGACGGCCGGGGCGCCGCCATGCACTTACAGGACTTTCGCAGTCCAGGTATATCGACACTGTACTGAAAAGATTCAGTATGGAAGATTCTAAGCGCGGTAATCTCCCGGCTTGTCACGGAATCACCCTCTCCAAAGAGATGTCTCCCAAGACTGATTTGGAAAGGGAACGCATGTCTATTATACCCTACGCTTCTGCGGTAGGCTCTATAATGTATGCGATGTTGTGTACCAGACCAGATGTAGCTTACGCACTGAGCGTGGTAAGACGGTATCAGTCTGACCCAGGGGAGAAACATTGGATAGCAGTAAAGAACATTCTCAAGTACCTGAGGAGGACTAAGGAGATGTTCTTGGTTTACGGCGGAAAAGACCTCAGGTTGGAGGCCTTTGCTGATTCCGGCTTCCAAAGTGATTAGGACGATTCCAAGTCCATGTCGGGTTATGTCTTTACCCTCAATGGAGGGGCGGTGTGCTGGAAGAGCTCCAAGCAGGACACCGTTGCTGACTCGACGATGGAAGCGGAGTATATTGCTGCTTGCGATGCCGCAAAAGAAGCAGTCTGGATGAAGAAGTTCCTAACAGAACTTCAGGTGGTTCCTACCATAGTTGATCCAATACCTCTGTATTGCGACAACAACGGAGCTATAGCTTTAGCGAAGGAACCAAGGTCCCATCAGAAGTCCAGACACATCTTGAGGCGGTATCACCTGATCAGGGAGATCATTGATCGTCAGGAGATCGAGGTTCGGAGAGTTGCTTCAGAAGAGAACATTGCTGATCCATTCACGAAGGCCCTTCCTCAGATTCAGTTCGAGAGGCTACTCGAGATCATTTGTCTGCGATATGCCAGTACATGGCCCTAGTGCAAGTGGGAGATTGTTAGTGTTTATGCCCTAGAAGGCCATTACTGTATCATACTAGCTTGTATATTACTTAATGGAAGCTTGGGATATTCACATGTATATAACAGTCTTGCTAAACATGGTAGTATGCTACTTGGTTTTTCTATCTTAATATGTGAGTGTATGTATTGATAGAGCTCTTAGGATCTTGTTTGTCTACCAGCGTTGTGATGGCAGTCACACTAGTGGGGGCTGGGTAGTCTACAAGCACATCCTTATTCAGGTCCCTGGTCGTTGGATTATCGAGACAGAGCATCGATACTCCGGAGTAGACTAGTGTGTACGCTTCTCATCCCAGTTGGGGAGATGGTCTGTCCCACAGCCGTCAGTACGTCGTACTGGAGATAGTATACAGGTGCTCGTTAGGTTACGGGTACACCGGACAGGACTCACAGGGAACTATTGGTTGGTTTGATACCAGTCGTCAGTGAACAGTTCCCAGGTGACATGAGTACAGCGTAGTCCGCAGACTTGACACTGCTACTTCGCCTTGAGTGTGTCCCACTGTTCTTAGATTGCTACCCTACCACGGCTCAAAGGAGTCGTACAAACAGGTAGCAGTTGGGTGCAGTCCCGAGCACTTGGAGGCAGTGGCGGTTAGACAGGATTCGTCCCTCCCGGTATTGGGAGTAGATATCGTGCTGTGTCAGAGAGCCATTACGCAAAGTCCCTGGCCAGGGCAAGCGAGATTTGCTGGTAGGTTCCAGTAGTTTCTCAGGGTGTAATGGGCTTCCCTCCGACACGACTTATACCGCTATTAGGGGACTGACGCTTGCCGCCCCCTAGGCCCGATATGCGATAGTCTTGGACGAACGGACCGGACTGTATGGAGATTGTCACATCAGACTCAGTAGGAGTTCGGATGGGTTTTCTCATCGGCCTTCTTATCGACAACTACCTGGGGACCGTTACGTACAGCTAGTGCCGCTTGCGGTCTGTGGTTAAACCCACTGCCAGCGTAGTAGTCGAGTCTCTAGAGTACCACACAGAGAGTTTTCTACTCCAGGCGAAACGATATAGAGGTTGTATGGTTTTGCGACAAAGGGTTCGGACGCATACGTGCGTTTACGCGCGTACGACTTTCGGACAGTTTTTACCAGTCGGCTTTGGTTTAAGCCAGTTACTGGTATCCGGTTATTGGATTTTTACAGTCTAAAGTTTTTCCGTATTTTTACGGATCGGAGGGCGTTCTCGTAATTGTTCGAGAAGCTTCGAGAAGATGGTGACTAAGAAGGGTTATGTGTCATATTCATTAAATGAGGTTATGAGTCATGGTGGTGATTCATTCATTTCATTAATGCACATTTATTGCTTAATGACTCATGCTAATGAATCACCACTAGATATTTTATGAAGCATGATTTATCATCACTCTTTATTCTTTTCTCATTATTAGAAAATGCTTCATAATATATTATGATAGACTCTCTCTCATCTCATTATCTTATCTCACATTCTCTCTCCTCAAGCTCTCATCTTCAAACCCTAATCCTTACACCTCATGAGTTGAGATCAAAGGATTAGTTAGACTAAACAATCCATAACCATCACTCTATATCATCCTTTCATCTTTGATTAGCAATCAAAGTTGATTAGTTACCTCAAGTTAGAGGTTTAGCTTGGAGTTTTGCTCTCGGGTGGATCGTCTACTACCTAGAGAAGGCCGAGGAGAACAAGGAGATCGTAAAGACGAAGGACTAGTATCGATAGGTATAATCCCTTAACACTATAGTTTAGTATAGCTATGTGTTCGGTTATTAGTTGTTTAGCTTCGATTTAAGCGGTTAGTCGATGTTCGTTCTTTAAACTTGATCGTTTTTGAAAATTCCGCCTCCCCACAAGTACTGGGGTGTACTACATCGACTTACATTTTTATGAAAAGATACGTCTTTTGAAATATCCGTAGGATCCCTTGGGCTGTCTTTTAAAATACCCACGATTCGTTAGTTTTTGAAATAGGTAAGAATCGAATCTAATCTAACAACTAAACTAAACTAAAGGGCTAAGCTAACGAGCTGAACTACAGGTAAGGAAACCGCCTATCATCTGAGTCGATACATATACCTACCTGTATATGTATAGTCGGTGATCCCGCCTCAATAATATCATAGCCGATACCATATCTATAATCAGGCATCCCAAGTCAAGAGTGCGGATCAATCATCAATATAGCTCATACGTAAATCCGTCGTACGGCATCCCAAATCTGGGTACGGGTCAATATCACATTCATCATACTATTCACTTGGTATCCTCTTTATCAAATATCATGATCGCGGTACTGATCTACGTCTAGTACCATACTGATACCGCCTACGCATGCATGGACGTGTGTGAAACACTACGTCAAGGACCCGCTACAACGTCATGTCCTATCTAAGATACGAACCCAGCTATATGACCGATCTCACGGCCTCAAATCAAATCTCATCGACTCAGCTCAATCCCAAGTATCATCCTCAGTCCGTATGTGAACACATAGTCCCACACCCATGTGAACACATAACTATAAAGAATCCCATGAGCACATATCAATAGGAAAGTATGCAAGTATGTATGTGTGTATGTGTAGTGCAACACTACCCTAGGGTTCGCAACGCTAAAATAATCCAACACACCAATATCTATCCTAAGCATCGTTATTAATCCCAAATAACATATAATACTTGTTGGTGTGTATACGCATCCGTATACACCACCACGGAATGCGCGGGTGCTATACGCCATCCACCCGACTTCTCCCCGTAGATATAAATCTACTCACCTGGTCCTCGCTAGCCGGTGCCGACGTCGCCACGCGCTTGCTTGTCGTCTCGAAGTCCACATGGTGATACCTACATATCATAACGCACCATATCGCATTAAAACTAAATTCGAAATCGAAACGGCATACGAAAATCAAATCGGCACGCGTATCACGCATAGGTCCAAACCTATCGCCTACGCATGCAAGAATAGTCAAACCAACCCTCGATGTCGATGTACAAACGTCAAACCATCGAGAAAAATCCAATCACACTCATTTGCACATTCACGAACACTAATTTTAATATAAACTAGGTTAAAACTCACAAAAACCCCAATTTCACTTAAAAAGTCATTTTTCCGAAAATCTAGCAAGCACAATTCGCCGTTTTTGTACAAAACAGGATGTTTAAATGAATGTAGCGGCCAATATATTTATTAAATATCTTAAATAAGTCATATAAACAATTCCCGGAATTTAATCTCATTAAATTCAAAAAACCCTAATATTCTAGTTTACAAAATACCTAAAATTTAAGCAAAATGCACAAACTACAATCTAGCTTAGATTTGCATGATCTAAAGCATTAAACCACAATTAATAAAGTTAATGAAGTCATGAAAAACCTAAACACATTTTTAATCCCAAGTATTTAACCAATTTCAAAAACCTAGTAAGCAAATTAGCAAATTAACACAATTTTTAAACTAACCATTAGCACAAGCTACTAATCTTGTATTAACATGACAAAAAAAAGCCTAAATATAACACACAACCATACACCAATTTTATAAAACCCTAACTTGCATTCAAATTCATAACTTGAATTCCAAAACTTGCAACTTAAGCCTAATTAACACTTAAGTAGTTTAGCTTTAAGAAATTAGTAACAAATTAAGCAAAAATGGTTTAGAATTATACCCAAAAACATTTGAAGATCCACAAGCATCCATGGCCCTCCAAAATGCTCTCTTTTCACAAAGATCCATGCTATACGGGCCAAGCTAAAATGGGTAGGAGTCGGATTTGGGTTTTGGGATTTTTTTTTTGATGGATTTGAGGCAATTTTTGATGAAGTTTGAAGGAAAAAGAGAAGGGAAATGGGGGGGCTGCTGCTGCTGTAGGAGGGGGGCTGTTGGAATGGGAGTGGGAGACGAGAGAGAGGGAGGTAGAGAAAGTGGGGGGAGAAGTCAAAGTCAATTCAAGGTCAAAGGTCCACCTCATTTCTCCATTTTCTTTTCTTTTCTTTCATTTCTTTTCCTTTGAAATTCAAGTGGGGGGAAAAGATGGGGGCTGCTGAATTCTTCAAGGGGAGAAGTAAATGGGAGTGTGTGGATGTCGGTACCGGTGTGGGGTGATGAAAAATGATAAATACGATACCCCAAACATCCATTTACGCTAAAAAAAGCCTTTTTTCTTCAATAATTTCTAAACCGTTTTCGCAAATGATTTCGTTCCAAAAACCACATGATAAAATTTTATTTAATGTTTTATGATGCACAAAATTTGTTTCAACTCATTCCAATTTGTAATTTTCCCTAATTAAATGTATTAGTGACGGCTTAAATAATAATAAAATAATATTTTTTTCAGAAAATTTGAAATTTCACCAGCGGCTCAATAAACACCAAATAATAGCAATTACATAGCTAGAATATGTATATTTAATTTTTATAATAAGATATTTGTATTTTGACTTTTTACAGAAAACCCCCTTATTTTAACGATTTTTCGAAATTTCACCGAAACGATTTTCAAAACGTTACAGCGTGTACATGACTCAGCCAGAGGGCTTCGTAGACAGTGGGAGCAGCGGAAAGGTGTGAAAGCTGCTTAAATCCATCTATGGGTTGAAGCAGGCATCGCGGAGTTGGAACATATGTTTTGATATAGTTGTCAAAGAGTTTGACTTCATCAGAAACATAGATGAACCTTGTATATACAAGAAGGTGGCAGAGAGTAAGGTTGTCTTCCTCATATTGTACGTTGTTGACATACTCTTGATAGGAAATGATATTCCTATGCTGCACGCGGTTAAGCTCATCTTATCACATAGATTCTCAATGAAAGATCTAGGTGATGCCTCCTGCATTTTGGGAATTAAGATCTATAGAGATAGATCTAGACGGATACTGGGACTGTCCCAATCCAGGTATATTGACCCCATACTAAAGAGGTTTAGTATGGAAGAATCCATGTGTGGGAATTTACCCACGATCTCTGGACTCACTCTCTCCAAAGAGATGTCTCCCAAGACTGATTTGGAAAGAGCTCGCATGCAAGGGATACCCTATGCATCGGCAGTAGGCTCTATCCTGTACGCGATGCTATGTACCAGACCCGATGTAGCATACTCACTAAGTGTAGTGAGTAGGTATCATGCAGATCCTGGAGAGAATCACTGGACAGCTGTGAAGAACATTCTCAAGTACTTGAGAAGGACTAAAGAGATGTTCTTGGTGTATGGTAACAGATAACTCCAGGTGGAGTCCTTTACCGATTCGAGTTTCCAAAGTGATAAGGACGACTCTAAGTCGCACTCGGGATTTGTCTTTACCCTAAATGGATGGGCAGTATGTTGAAAGAGTTCCAAATAGGAAACCGTGGCAGACTCGATGATGGAGGCTGAATACATCGCTGCCAACGATGCTGCTAAAGAGGCTGTCTGGATAAAGAAGTTCATCACTGAACTTAGTGCGGTTCCGTCCATAGGGTATCCAATACCTCTGTATTGTGATAACAATTGAGCTGTGGCTTTGGCCAAGGAACCCAGGTCCCATAAGAAGTCCAGACATATTCTGAGGCGGTATCACCTGATCCGGGAGATAGTTGATCGCCAGGAGATTGAGGTCAGGAAAGTTGATACGAAGGAAAACACTGCCGATCCACTAACAAAGGCCATTCCTCAGATACAATTTGAGAGACTCTTTGGGATGTTAGGTATGAGATACGACAACAGCTGGCCTTAGTGCAAGTTGGAGATTGTTAGTTATATGTACGCCCTAGAGGCCATTGTTGTACATGTGATGTATATTATAATAGATGCTTGGATATATATATAGAGGACTTTCTTGCTCGATATGATAGTATGCTATATGGTTTCACTTTATCTTAACATGTTAACGAATACTGTTTTGTGATCACGTGTTGATAAAGCCCTTAGGATATGTACTCGACTACTAGGACTATGATGAGATCATACTAGTGGGGCCAGGGTAGTCAACGAGTACATCCTATAACTGTTCCTAGTTGAGGGTGTATCTAGACAGGGCATCGATACTCCAGAGTAGATTAGTGTTCACGCATCTTGACCCATATGATGGGCGATGGATGATCCCATATTTATTGGTGTTGGACATCAAAGATGGTGTACGGGTGCTCAGTGACGACTGGGTAGACTGAACGGACTCGCCGAGAACTCCTGGATGGTATTATACCTATCGTCAGATAGCAGTTCTCCGGTGACACTAGTACAGGTTAGTTTGTAGACCCAAGATAGTCATAGAGTCTTGTGTGATTCCCACTGTGCTTTGATTTCCACCTTACCACGTCCAAGAGGGCGTGCAAAACGGTGGCCTTTGGGTACAGTCCCGAATCACATGGAGGCAATGAACGATAGGAGGGGTTTCGTCTCTCCCGGTATAGGGAGTTGATGTTGTGCTGTGTTCGAATGGCTATAACTGGAAGTCCTTGGCCAGGGCTGATATGGAGATTTACTGGTAAGAGTTATCAGTAGTTTCTTGACCCGTTATGAGCCTTACATCAACACGAATTATCGGTTACTGGGGTCTGACATTTACCACCCCTAGACTAGATATGCAACTTATCAGACGAAGAGACCGGACTGTACGGTAGTGTTTACTGATTGGATTTGCAGGAGAATGTACAGGCTTGCTTGTTGATCTTCTGATCGCTCAATACCTGGGTGGTTGTTACGTTTAGCTGACCGCTTGCAGCTTGTGGGTGTTTGATATGATCATCACCTACTGCCGGCGTATTGATGATTCTTTAGAGTCCTACACAGAGGTTTCCTGGCTCAGGCAAAAAGGAGTAGGAGCACATATGCGATATGTACGGGACCGTGAATAATATGATATGAGATACCGTATTCTATTCTCGCGATATATGATATCGGCCGGGTATATATGATATAGCCGGGTCATCGGATTAAGTGTTGATTTGATGGATTGGTACATGTTATATCAGTCGGTTATATGCGACATAGCCGGATTGTCGGATCAAGTGTTGATTCGATAATTTAATGTATAATTATGTATGTGATATATTACATTACATTATCTAATATAAGCTCACTTTATTGATTCATTTTCTCACCGGATAATACATTGATATATATGCGATATATGTTAATTGTATTATTTTCTTTTGTTACAAAAGTATATTATATATGTGATATATAATATTGTAACAAGTTGTGATTACAAATGCAACATGATTTGTGGAGATTAAACAAAGTTAGGCTTTGATTTGGGTTAGCTTTTTCATGAAGCTTCTAGAAGCTTTATTTTGTTTTAAGCTTAGATATTTTGGATTGATATTTTGTGTAGATATTTCTTAGCCCAACCCAAACCCTTTACTCTAGTTAATTCTCTACAAGGGTTAAGCCTTCATACTTAACCCAAGGTTGGATTTGTAACCATGATAACATTTTTCATTATTCATCAGAAATAGATTTCTTTTTCCTCTTCCTCTTAAAAAGCTTTCTAGCTTTTGGGTTAGTGATGAATAAGTGTGAGAAAATGAAATAAAAAGAGAGTTAAATTCCTACTTCATCATCCTTATCTATTCTAGCCACTTAGATTAGGGTGTTCACATCATTAATACTTGATTAGAGAAGTGAGAGCTTGAGTTATAGATTCTTCAAGGTAGATCATCTTCGAAAAGGAAGACTTCAAGCAAGCATGGATCATTCGGCTTGTGGAGCCTCTCTAGAGTCCGGAAGTTCATGGATCGCGGCGAAGGGACTATTATTCGGAGCTTATGAAGCAAAGGAACGGACTACAAAAGTTGTAATCTCTCTCTCTTAGATGTAAAGATATTTACATGTTTTGTTAACCCTAATTATCTAGCAAAGATTCTCGCTTTAGCTTGTTCGGCACTTGAAAATTTTAAATTTGGCATGGTTGATGCCTTATAGACCCTTGTGATAGTGCTTAGTAACCTTATATATAATACCATCTAGGAGTTCTCGGCGAGTCCTGTTCAGTGTACCTTGTCTCCACTGAGCACCCGTACACCATCTTTGATGTCAAACACCGATGGATGTGGGATCATCCATCGCCCATCATATAGGTCAAGAAGCGTATATGCTAGTCTACTCTGGAATATCGATACCCCGTCTCGATACACCCATGACTAGGAACAATTAAAGGATGAACTTGTGGACTACCCTGGCCCCACTAGTATGATCTGCATCATAATGCTGGTAGTTAACTATACATCCTAAGGGCTTTACCAACATGTGAGAGCAAGACAGTATCACAATATAAGTCTACATGTTAAGATAAAGAGTAACCAGATAGCATACTATCAAGTCGAGCAAAAAAGTCCTCTCTATTTATGTCCACGCATCCACAATAATATACAATCATGTACAATAATGGCCTCTAGGGCATATATATAACTAACATAGTAAACGTCAGACCCTAATAACCCGATAATTCGTGCAGATAGGGCTCAGGACCAATCCAGAAAATTACTGATCAACCTATCAGTAAATGTTAGTGTATATGCCCTAGAGGCCATTACTGTATCATACTAGTTTGTATATTACTTAATGGAAGCTTGGGATATTCACAGTTGTATATACAATCTTGCTCGAAATGGTAGTATGCTACTTGGTTTGTCTCTGCTTTAATATGTGCATGTGTTTCTTTTAGCATATTGCTGGTATACATATTAGTAGAGCCCTTAGGATCTTTGCTTGATTACCAACGTTGTGATGGCGCTCGCACTCGTGGGAGCTGGGTAATCTATAAGCACATCCTTATACAGGTCCCTGGTCGTTGGACTATCGAGACAGGGCATCGATACTCCGGAGTAGACTAGCGTATGCGCTTCTCATCCCAGTGTGGGAGACGGTCTATCCCACAGCCGTTAGTACGTCGTACTTGGGATAGTGTGCGGGTGCTCGTTAGGTTACGAGTACACTGGACAGGACTCGTCGGGAACTGTTGGTTGGTAATATACCTATCGTCAGTTATCAGTTCCCAGGTGACATGAGTACAGCTTAGTCCGCTGACTTGACACTGTCACTTCGCCTTGAGTGTGTTCCCACTGCACTTTGATTACTACCCTACCACGGCTCAAAGGAGCTGTGCAAACAGGTAGTTTTTGGGTGCAGTCCCGAAGCACTTGGAGGCAGTGACGGTTAGACAGGATTCGTCTCTCCCGGTATTGGGGGTTGACATCGCGCTGTGTCCAGGAGAGCCATTACACGAGTAGTCCCTGGCCAGGGCAAGCGAGATATACTGGTAGGTTTCCAGTGTTATCTCAGGGTGTTCTGGGCTACACTCCGACACGACTTGTACCGCTATTAGGGGACTGACGTTCACCGCCCCCCTAGGCCCGCCATGCGATGTATCAGACGAACAGACCGGACTGTACGGAGACTGTCACATACAGGCTCAGTAGGAGTGCAGATGGGGTTCACCTCGTCAGTCTTCTTATCGACATCTACCTGGGGACCGTTACGTACAGCTAGTGCCGCTTGCGGTCTGTGGTTAAACCCACTGCCAGCGTAGTGTCGAGTCTTTAGAGTCCCACACAGAGAGCTATTCGCCTTTAGGCAAAATGAGTAGATGTCGCATGGTTTTGCGACAGGGTTCGTTCACATTCGCGCACTTGTGCACGTTTGCTGTCCGGACAGTTTATACTAGCGGGCTTTGGTTTAAGCCGGATCCTAGTATATGATTTGAGATTGGTTTTTCTCATTGTGTTCGTGTTCCTCGGATCACGAATGCGGGTGCGTATGCACAGTTGCTTGAGATTGAGGGAGAGGACCTTGATTAGGGTTAATGGCTATTGTCATTTTATTAGCCCTAATATTTATGTGTGTGTTATTGTTAATTAGTAATTAGTTTAATAATTATCCATACTTGTGGTTGTTGACCATTTGACTTCTTTGACTTGTTGACCTAGGTTGACACTTTGACCATCATAATTTCTTTTGGAAGATGCTTTTTGATCTTTGCAATTTGAAATGATAATGGTCATGTCATGATTTACCATGATAATTATCTAGCTAATTATTCAATTAAATTAATTCACACATATTAGTGAGAAGAGCTCTATTATTTTCTCATTCTCTCATATCATTTCTCTCTCTTGTTCATCCTCTCCCTCAAGCTCTCTCCCTCTCATGTGTTGAGAAACAAAAAGCTTGAGAAAAACCTTCACTTGATCCTCTCTACTCTCTTCTAGGGTTCAAGTCTTAGCATTTCTTGTACTCTAGTTACTCCTAGCTTGGAGTTGAAGCTAAAGGTGGTGGCTTTCAAGTGGATCTTTCTTTGACGGAAGAAGACAAGCAAGGTGAAGCCTTTCTACCATTCCGACGAGCAAGGAGAGAAGGAGTTCGAGCTCAAGGTATAACCTTTCTATAACTTAGTTAGTTGTTAGTTTACTTTAGCTAGTTTTCGTTTAGCAAAGATCCTCACAAGCTTGGTCCATGTTGCCTAAGTCATTAAAAATCCGTTTTTTTATTATGTTTTCCGCCTCCCCGTAAGCACCGGGGTGGGCAACACGGACTTACAGTGGTATCAGAGCCTAACTAAACCTAAACTAGCTAAGTAGTTAAGTGTAACGAAGTTTCGAAACCGGAAAATCGAAAAACCAAACTCGCAAAACCCTAGTTTCTGTTAATTTTTTTTCTGGTCAAAATGAAAAACTTTATACTTCAAAAATTATCTCAGGGTTTTGTGTGAAATACCACCAAAGACGAACCAGAGAGGAGTCTAGAGGACCGCGCTTCCGCGGCATAAGGAAGCTCTTGCCGCGGAAGCGCGGCCGTCTTGTCCCCTCTCTGTATCGTTTTTGGTGCAGTATGTTTCTGTGTTGGTTTTAGGATTTTTAGGATATGTTATATGTGCCCAGATTTTCCAGAACTAAAATTTACTTTTGGGGGCCTATAAATCCGTATTTTTCGGAACTTCACTACACTTTAACTACATCGGTTATATCTGTAATGCTTGCATGTATTGAACGTCGGCTAATCGCTATAAGACGATTAGTCGGGGTTATACATGATCTGTGATTGTTATTGGTTTGTGGATATGAATGGATTGGATTGTCGCGGGTGAATGGCCGGGGTGGATGTGAGATGAGCGTTGTTTTTCTTTCATTCATTTGTAACATGTAAATTGATGTAATAATATTCTTTGTATGGCCGCACAACCGGGTCGGGGTTGTAGCCGTCATTGTATAATTCTTTTTACTGTTTTTGCTCCTAGGATAGACCCATGGAGGGGGTGCACAAACTACCGGATATCTCGAAGTGCCGAGTGGCCTACTCACGGTGGTGAGGGAGGTTGCTTCGCTTCGGGTGCTTGGCGGGTAGTTTGCCGCACCCGTAGGGGTCTTGGGTGGGGTATTGGCTATTCACCGCGACCGTGTAATCCGCTTTGCGTTGCAGGCTCGAACGCATTGCGGATTCCTAGTATATCCAATGTATTCATCTGTGATCTGTAATGTCTATCATTGCTATATATTTATATATAATAACTATTTAGGCGTTGCTTATGTTTTACAGCCGCGCTAGCCCAGCCCCCGCTCTGTCGTTAGTTAAGTAACCTAACGGGTGATGACGGGGCCCCGTGGCGAATGCGAATGGCATAAGCGTACGTCATATTTTGGTTGTTTTCTGCAATGGTAGGATTAAATGATGGGACGCATTAAAAGAACTAATGCAAGAAATAAACCAAGTAAAAGTCGATTGGAACACTTTGAAAACCACTCGGTTCTTTTCAAAACTAAACTTTTAAACGCGGAGCTTGAACCACTCCTTTTAAAAGCTATCTCGTTCCATCGATTATATCAAGTTCACTACGTTCACGGTTTCGCCAAAACCATTCGTAGCCCTCCGTCATTCCACATGAATGGTCAAAAGTATTCAAGCTATGTATTTTGGCCAAAGTCAAGGCATAGTGATTGGTAGCATTTGGGTATTCATGTGCAGCATAGATAGATGCGTTGATTTGGGACAGTCGTGCTGCCATTTTGGCCAAAGTCAAGGGTAGGTACGGGTGGGTCCAAATTAACCAGGAGAATGACGGGTAGAACTTGACATGTGACTTATGATATTTTGGCCAAAGTCAAGGTCATAAGAGCATGGGGCAAAAATCCACATCGGGAGTTTCATAAGTACTGAAACTTGCTAGATTTGCATACCATTTGGAGTGTGATGATTCTGGTAGGATTCCTTCGGTTTTATCACGCGATGATATTTGGATCCCGATCCTACTGTGAGTATATGCTACTCCTCGGGAAAACTCTCACTTAACGATCAATGCTATAAACCTAGTAGGTGCCTAGAAAGGTGTTAGCGGGGCTACGCCCACAGGGAAAAGAGGTTACTTAATTAAGGAACTTCGCGAAAGCGTTGGAAAACCTCCCTCGAAGTACCGACACTGGCCTGGCTGAACGGTTAAGCAAGTATTGTACGGTGAGAATGATCCCGGCTAATCCTTTTCTTTACGGTTTGAGAAGGGATTCGAGAGACAGTGGGAGCCATCCAGTTTAGACAAACTAAAAACCACTCTAAACTTGCAAGAGCATCATGCTAAAGTGTTTCTTTTCTCTCTCCTAATTGCAGCGACCATTCAAGATGACCGGACTTAAGTTACTATTAGATAAAAACATATTGACAGGGCCAAACTACAAAGATTGGCTCAGGAATGTCAAGATGGCTATCACTTATGACAAGCTGGGGTATATACTTACCACCAAAGCTCCCCCTGTCCCAGGTCCCACCTCCAGCGTCGCGGATGTTGAAATCCGTAAGACATGGGAGATAGATTGCGCGAGGGCCAAATGCCTCGTATTAGCCTCGATGGACAACGAACATCAGAGGAGGCACGAGAATATGGATCTAGAGTCCATATTTCTCCATACAAAAGAACTGTATGGAGAGCAGTCTCGTATCGCTAGATACGAAGTGTCGAAGAAGCTCTTTTCGGCAAGGTTGGCCGTCGGATCATCGGTAGCGGACCACGTGCTTAAGATGATCGGCTACATAGAGGAGCTCGCGGACCTTGGGACCACGTTGGAGAATGAACTCTATACCGATTTGATTCTCCAGTCCCTTCCTTCCACTTACGCCCAGTTCATTCTTAACTTCAACATGCAAGGAAAGGAGGTTGAACTTGCCGAACTTCTGAACATGTTGAGGACTGCTGAGGGCACCCTACAGAAGGGTAGGGAGACATCCACTTTGTTTGTAGGAGGATCTTCCTCTTCTAGGTCCAGGGCGAAAGCCAAGGGCAAGAAGAAGAAAGCCCCCGCCAAACCAAGAGGCGGTGTCGGTAAAGTGGATACGAAGGGAAAGGGTAAAGCAACAAAGGTAGCGGGGAAGCTGGTGGGGAAGGAAGAATGCTTCTATTGTCACAAAAGTGGTCACTGGAAACAAGATTGCAAGGCTTGGAAAGCCAGAACACAGGATTTGAAGCGAGTTGCAGCTTCAGCTTCAGGTGTGTATGTTATTGAAAATTGTCTATCAATAAACTCTACTTCCTGGGTATTGGATACCGGATCAGGATCTCATATCTGTAATTCTTTGCAGGCGTTGAGAAAGCGTAGAGTTTTGAAGGCAGGTGACATGACCCTCAGAGTTGCGAACGGTGCTAGCATGGATGCTGAGGCCGTGGGGGACTATCACCTGGGATTATCAGATGGACACTTTTTGGTTTTGCGTAGTTGTTATTATGTACCAAATGCAACCTGTAATATCATTTCTGTATCTTTATTATCTAAAGAAGGTTATGAATTTGCATTTGTAAGTAATGTAGTGAACATTCACCTTAATCAAGTGTTGATTGGGTCAGGTACATTGAACAACGGTATATACGTTTTAAACCAACCACAGATTTTCAATATCCAGAATACACACAAAAGAAAGTCTCCAGAAATTAACAAAACTTTCTTATGGCATTGTAGACTGGGTCACATCAACGAGAGAAGATTGACTAAGTTACATACTGAAGGATATTTAGATTCGTTCGAATATCAATCGTATGCAACTTGTCAATCCTGTCTCAAAGGAAAGATGACAAAGGCTCCGTTTTCTGGACACGGAGAAAGAGCGAGCGAGCTCTTGGGACTCATACACAGCGACGTGTGCGGTCCAATGTCTACACATGCGCGAAGCGGTTATTCTTACTTCATTACCTTTACGGATGATTTTTCAAGGTACGGTTATGTCTTCTTAATGAAACATAAATCCGAGGCTTTTGAAAAATTCCAGGAATATAAGAATGAAGTAGAAAAACAAACAGGCAAAAGTATCAAGATCCTAAGATCGGATCGAGGAGGAGAATACTTAAGTGCCGAATTCCTGAACTATTTAAAAGAGAATGGAATTCTCTCTCAGCTTACTCCTCCATACACTCCGCAACATAACGGTGTATCGGAGAGACGGAACCGAACCCTATTGGATATGGTACGGTCCATGATGAGTAACGCTGAGTTACCGCGATCGTTCTGGGGGTATGCGCTAGAAACAGCTGCATATCTTTTGAACCGTGTTCCCACTAAGACTGTGCCTACCACACCATATGAGTTATGGAGTAGGAAGAAACCCTATCTTAATCACATTAAGACATGGGGATGTCCAGCTTTTGTAAAAAAGCAGCATGCGGACAAGCTCGAGGCACGCTCAGTACAGTGTAAGTTTGTGGGATATCCAAAGAACTCCAAGGGATATTACTTCTATTGCGAAGAGGAACAAAAAGTCCTTGTTTCTCGCCATGCCCACTTTCTAGAACATCAGTTCATCGAAAAAGAAATAAGTGGGAGCGCAATAGAACTGGAAGAAATTCCAGAACCACAAACTATTACTGAAAGTTTAGTGGAACCAGAAGGTTCAAAAGAACAGGACATTCCTATGCCGCTCCATAGGAGTAGTAGGCAGTCTCATCCGCCCGAGAGATACTACGGTTTTCTCATTGACGGGGATAGAGAAGACTGCATCCTGGATTGTGATGAGCCTACTAGCTTCCAGCAAGCCATTCAGAGCGTCGACTCGGTAAAATGGCTGGATGCAATGCGGACCGAGATGGAGTCCATGTACACCAACAAAGTATGGACGTTGGACATTGCTCCAGACGGGGTAAAACCCGTAGGATGCAAGTGGATCTTCAAAAGGAAGATTGGTGTAGATGGATAGGTTGAGACCTATAAAGCTAGACTGGTAGCAAAGGGTTTTCGTCAGCGACCTGGTTTGGACTATGACGAAACCTTTTCTCCAGTAGCTATGCTGAAATCCATTCGGATCCTTCTTGCCATCGCTGCTTTCCACGATTATGAGATTTGGCAGATGGACGTAAAGACATCTTTTCTAAATGGTCGTTTAGAGGAGTGTGTCTATATGGACCAGCCAGAGAGTTTCATTCAGGGTGGGAGCAGCGGAAAGGTGTGCAAGTTGCTCAAGTCCATTTATGGACTCAAGCAGGCATCGCGGAGTTGGAACATCTGTTTTGATGAGACGGTCAAAGAATTTGGCTTTATCAAAAATCCAGATGAACCATGCATCTATTGTAGATTTGTAGCGAGAACTGTAGTATTCCTCGTTTTATACGTGGATGACATTCTCTTAATAGGAAATGGCATTCCTATGCTACAATCTGTCAAGGGGTTCTTGTCACACAGGTTCTCCATGAAAGACCTGGGTGATGCCTCCTACATTCTGGGTATCCGGATCTACCGTGACAGATCCAAGAGGATATTAGGACTCTCGCAGTCCAGGTACATCGACACCATACTGAAGAGATTCAGTATGGAAGATTCCAAGCGCGGTAATCTACCGGCTTGTCACGGGATCACCCTCTCCAAAGAGATGTCTCCCAAGACTGATTTGGAGAGGGATCGCATGTCTATTATACCCTACGCTTCTGCGGTAGGCTCTATAATGTATGCGATGTTGTGTACCAGACCGGATGTGGCTGATGCACTGAGTGTGGTAAGCAGGTATCAGTCAAACCCTGGGGAGAAACATTGGATAGCAGTAAAGAACATTCTCAAGTACCTGAGAAGGACTAAGGAGATGTTCTTGGTGTATGGCGGAAAAGACCTGCAGGTTGAGGCCTTTGCTGACTCCAGCTTCCAGAGTGACAAGGATGATTCCAAGTCCATGTCGGGTTTTGTCTTTACCCTCAATGGAGGGGCGGTGTGTTGGAAGAGCTCCAAACAGGAAACCGTTGCTGACTCGACTATGGAAGCGGAATACATCGCTGCATCTGATGCCGCAAAAGAAGCTGTCTGGATGAGGAAGTTCTTGAAAGAACTTCAGGTGGTTCCGTCCATTGTTGACCCAATACCTCTGTATTGCGACAACAACGGGGCTATAGCTTTAGCGAAGGAACCCAGGTCCCATCAGAAATCCAAACACATCTTAAGGCGGTATCACCTGATCAGGGAGATCGTAGATCGCCAGGAGATCGAGGTCCGGAGAGTTGCATCAGAGGATAACACAGCAGATCCGTTCACGAAGGCCCTACCCCAGACTCAGTTCGAGCGGCTGATCGAGATGATAGGTCTTCGATACGCCAGTACATGGCCTTAGTGCAAGTGGGAGATTGTTAGTGTATATGCCCTAGAGGCCATTACTGTATCATACTAGTTTGTATATTACTTAATGGAAGCTTGGGATATTCACAGTTGTATATACAATCTTGCTCGAAATGGTAGTATGCTACTTGGTTTGTCTCTGCTTTAATATGTGCATGTGTTTCTTTTAGCATATTGCTGGTATACATATTAGTAGAGCCCTTAGGATCTTTGCTTGATTACCAACGTTGTGATGGCGCTCGCACTCGTGGGAGCTGGGTAATCTATAAGCACATCCTTATACAGGTCCCTGGTCGTTGGACTATCGAGACAGGGCATCGATACTCCGGAGTAGACTAGCGTATGCGCTTCTCATCCCAGTGTGGGAGACGGTCTGTCCCACAGCCGTTAGTACGTCGTACTTGGGATAGTGTGCGGGTGCTCGTTAGGTTACGAGTACACTGGACAGGACTCGTCGGGAACTGTTGGTTGGTAATATACCTATCGTCAGTTATCAGTTCCCAGGTGACATGAGTACAGCTTAGTCCGCTGACTTGACACTGTCACTTCGCCTCGAGTGTGTTCCCACTGCACTTTGATTACTACCCTACCACGGCTCAAAGGAGCTGTGCAAACAGGTAGTTTTTGGGTGCAGTCCCGAAGCACTTGGAGGCAGTGACGGTTAGACAGGATTCGTCTCTCCCGGTATTGGGGGTTGACATCGCGCTGTGTCCAGGAGAGCCATTACACGAGTAGTCCCTGGCCAGGGCAAGCGAGATATACTGGTAGGTTTCCAGTGTTATCTCAGGGTGTTCTGGGCTACACTCCGACACGACTTGTACCGCTATTAGGGGACTGACGTTCACCGCCCCCCTAGGCCCGCCATGCGATGTATCAGACGAACAGACCGGTCTGTACGGAGACTGTCACATACAGGCTCAGTAGGAGTGCAGATGGGGTTCACCTCGTCAGTCTTCTTATCGACATCTACCTGGGGACCGTTACGTACAGCTAGTGCCGCTTGCGGTCTGTGGTTAAACCCACTGCCAGCGTAGTGTCGAGTCTTTAGAGTCCCACACAGAGAGCTATTCGCCTTTAGGCAAAATGAGTAGATGTCGCATGGTTTTGCGACAGGGTTCGTTCACATTCGCGCACTTGTGCACGTTTGCTGTCCGGACAGTTTATACTAGCGGGCTTTGGTTTAAGCCGGATCCTAGTATATGATTTGAGATTGGTTTTTCTCATTGTGTTCGTGTTCCTCGGATCACGAATGCGGGTGCGTATGCACAGTTGCTTGAGATTGAGGGAGAGGACCTTGATTAGGGTTAATGGCTATTGTCATTTTATTAGCCCTAATATTTATGTGTGTGTTATTGTTAATTAGTAATTAGTTTAATAATTATCCATGGTTGTGGTTGTTGACCATTTGACTTCTTTGACTTGTTGACCTAGGTTGACACTTTGACCATCATAATTTTTTTTGGAAGATGCTTTTTGATCTTTGCAATTTGAAATGATAATGGTCATGTCATGATTTACCATGATAATTATCTAGCTAATTATTCAATTAAATTAATTCACACATATTAGTGAGAAGAGCTCTATTATTTTCTCATTCTCTCATATCATTTCTCTCTCTTGTTCATCCTCTCCCTCAAGCTCTCTCCCTCTCATGTGTTGAGAAACAAAAAGCTTGAGAAAAACCTTCACTTGATCCTCTCTACTCTCTTCTAGGGTTCAAGTCTTAGCATTTCTTGTACTCTAGTTACTCCTAGCTTGGAGTTGAAGCTAAAGGTGGTGGCTTTCAAGTGGATCTTTCTTTGACGGAAGAAGACAAGCAAGGTGAAGCCTTTCTACCATTCCGACGAGCAAGGAGAGAAGGAGTTCGAGCTCAAGGTATAACCTTTCTACAACTTAGTTAGTTGTTAGTTTACTTTAGCTAGTTTTCGTTTAGCAAAGATCCTCACAAGCTTGGTCCATGTTGCCTAAGTCATTAAAAATCCGTTTTTTTATTATGTTTTCCGCCTCCCCGTAAGCACCGGGGTGGGCAACACGGACTTACAGTAAATCCCAACTGCCTTGGCCAAGGTCTTATGGTCCTGGCCAATCGAACACAGTGCGATATCGACTCCCTATACCTGGAGAGACAAATCCCCAACAATCGCTCACTGCCTCCATATGGCTCGGGACTGTACCCAACCAAAACTTGTTTGCACGACCCAGTAGAGCTGTGGTAGGTTAGTGATCAAAGTACAGTAGGAACTCACACGAGACAAATGACAATCTCATATCTGAAGACTAACCTGTACTCATGTCACCTGAGAACTTCCATCTGACGATAGGTATAGTACCATCTAGAAGTTCTCGGTGAGTTCGTCTAGTGTACTCACACCCAGTGAGCACTTGTATACGATCTTAGGTGTATCAGACCAATGGCTATGAGACCAACCATCGTCTCTCGTCGGGGTCTAAAAACGTATACACTAGTCTACTCCGGAATATCGATGCCCAATATCGATACTTACACGACTAGGGACCTTTTAAGGATGCGCTTATGGACTATCATGCTCTCATAAGTATGATCACCATCATAACGCCGATAGTCAAGCAAGATCCTACGGACTTTATCAACATGTAATCGCCATATGTAATAACGAGTATAATATATGCACATGTTAAGATTCCACTGTCTACAAAACCTTTCGGCTGATCCATATAAACGCACTCTTCCAAACTTCCGTTTAGAAAAGACATTTTTACGTCCATCTGCCAGATTTTATAGTCATGGAAGGCGGTAATGGCAAGTAAGATCCGAATGGATTTAAGCATAGCTACTAGAGAAAAGGTTTCGTCATACTCCACTCCTGGTTTTTGACGAAAACCTTTTGCAACGAGTCTAGCCTCATAGGTTTCTACATGCCCATCTACACCAAACTTCCCTTTTTAGATCCATTTGCATCCAACGGGTTTTACCCTAGGTGGAGCTCTAAGTCTACGGTAGCGCCCCGACTGTCAATCCGAGCCAAGCGTGGAATAAAAACTTTTATAACTGGCGCTAACATAGAATTTCACCCGGATCGTGCCATTAACACTAAACTAGCAAACTACAAAGATGATAGAATGGCTATATCGATCGATCCGTGTCCTTCGGTCTTTAGCCATCATCCCACGCTCCTCGCGGCATCTCCGATCTCGCTCGATCTCCGGTCTCTTCGTCGAGGTGGCACCACGTCAACGAATATTTATACAGGCTCCCGCCTCTATACCGAGGCAACTCGGACATCAAGTTTGCTAACCGACATGTCCATGAATAGAGAATGAGTGTGAATTCTTTATCTCAAACACCCTAGGGTTCTCATCACATGAGAGGGATAGGGTGGTGGTTGAAGAAGATGCAAGAAGGATGAAGAGTGTGAGCTGAAGATAAATTAAGAGAGCAAAAAACCAAGCTCTAAAAAAACCCTGCCCACTAACTTAGTGTTGATATATATTGGGTTTATGTGTTGGAAAAACAAAGAAAAATCTTATCTCAAAATATTTCCAACTCAACCCTAAAATATCAAACCCAAAACAAAACTCATTAACACTTCATGACTTACTACATGACTCATTACCATGAGTCATTAGTGAACATGCTAGAATCAATGAGTCATAACCATGAGTCACACTTTCCAAAACACTTAAAGATTTAAACTAAAATGTTTAACCAAAAAGAAATGCATCTTCTAAAGTAATCTTGTAACGAATTACAAGAATACCCCCACCTGTATATACATACCTGCATCCGTATTCCGACCGAATACGAATACAATGAGACTAAAATATTCTGACTCAATATAATACTTGGATCCGGCTTAAACCAAAGCCCACCAGTATTATTTCTCCGAAACATGACACGTGCACAAGTGCACGTGCTTGTCCGAACCCTGCCATAAAACCATACGACCTCTATAACGTTTCGCCCGAACTTGGGAAACTCTTTGTGGGGGACTCTAAAGACTCGTCAATACTCAGGCAGTGGGTTTAACTACAAGCCGTCAGTGGTAGTAGCTGTACGTAACGGCTGCCCATGTATTCAGCAAAAGGGAAGCCGATGAGCGAACCCATCCTGGAACCCTACTGAGCCTATCGGTGACAATATCCGTACAGTCCGGTCTGTTCGTCTATGAGCATCACATATCGTGCTTAGGGGGCTGGTAACGTCAGACCCCCAAAAGCGGTATAAGTCGTGTCGGAGTGTAGCCCAGAATACCCTAAAATACTACTGGAATACCTACCAGTAAATATCCTGCCTCGGTCGAGGGCTTTGTGTAATGGCTCCCCTAGACACAGCGCGATCTCACCCCTAATACCGGGAGAGAGGAATCCCCTGCCGATCCGCTCACTGCCTCCATGTGGCTCGGGACTGTACCCAACTAAAACCTGTTTGCACGACTCCTTTGAGCCGTGGTAGGGTAGTAATCAATGCACAGTAGGAACTCACACGAGACAAATGAAGATCTCAGGTCGATGAACTAACCTGTACACATGTCACCTGGGAACTGCTATCTGACGCTAGGTACAATACCAATTAGCAGGTTCCCGGCGAGTCCTGTCCGGTGCACACATAACCCAATGAGCACCTGTATACATCTTAGGTGAACCAACTGACACCAATGGCTTATGAGACCGGCCACCGCCCTTCGTCGGGGTCTCGACTATATACACTAGTCTACTCCGGAATATCGATGCCCTGTCTCGAAACTCCCATGACTAGGGACTACTTTTATGGATGTGCTTATGGACTATCCAACTTTCACGTATATGATCGCCATCATACTGCTGGTAGTCAAGCAAGAATCTTGAGGGCTCTATCAACGTGTAATAGTGATCTGTAATGTCATTTAAAGCGGTACACGATGATAAAGACAGACCAGATAGCATACTATCATCTCGAGTAAGACTGTCCTACCGGTATAGGTTCTGTTGGATATAGTGCCCTTAAAGTCAATTATTGGATCGCAGGTACGTGATTGCAATGATTTAGGGAGGACCTATACCGATAGAACAGTCTTACTAGAGATGATAGTATGCTATCTGGTTTGTCTTTATCACTGTTACACTTTGATAGAGCCCATAGGATTCTTGCTTGACAGCCAGCAGTATGATGGCGATCATATATGTGGGAGCTGGGGTCTATAAGCACATCCTTAAAGTGTCCCTAGTCGTGGGAGTTTCGAGACAGGGCATCGATACTCCAGAGTAGACTAGTGTATACATTCGAGACCCCGACGAGGGGCGGTGGGCGGTCACACAAGCCATTGGTGTCAGTTGATTCACTTAAGATGTATACAGGTGCTCATTGGGTTATGAGTACACCGGACAGGACTCGCCGGGAACTTGCTAGTTGGTATTATACCTAGCGTCAGATAGCAGTTCCCTGGTGACATGTGTACAGGTTTGTTCATCGACTGAGGTGGTCATTTGTCTCGTGTGAGTTCCTACTGTGCTTTGATTTATACCCCACCACGGGTCAAAGGAGTCGTGCAAATAGGTATATTTTGGGTACAGTCCCGAGCCACATGGAGGCAGTGAGCAGATCTTCGGGGATTCGTCTCTCCCGGTATTGGGGTAGAGATCGCGCTGTGTTTAGGAGAGCCATTACACGAAATCCCTGACCAGGGTAATCGAGATTTACTGGAAGGTATTCCGGTAGTATCTCAGAGTGTTCTGGACTGCTCTCTGACACGACTTATGCAGCTATTGGAGTTCTGACGTTTACCGACCCCCTAGGCCTAATATGCGATACTCATAGACGAATGTTCGGGACTGTACGGATACTGTCACTGTCAGGCTCAGTAGGGTTTATAGATGAGTTCGCTCGTCAGCTTCCCTTCCAATCAATACATAGGCAAACCGTTAAGTACATCTTGTACCTCTGACGTGCTAGTGGTTATACCCAGCGCGAGTGTATTGATGAGTCATTAGAGTCCCCCACAGACACATTCCCAAGTTCGGGCGAAACGTTGTAGAAGCCGTATGGTTTTATGGCAGGGTTCGGAAAATGCACGTGCGTTTTCGCACGTGTCATTTTTCGAGCAGATAATACTGGTAGGCTTTGGTTTAAGCCGGATCCCAGTATTATACTGTGTAGATATAATATCTTTGTCTCAGTTGCATTTGTATTCGGTCGTAATACAAATGCGGGTATGTTTATACTGTTACGGGGTTATCCTGAAATTTGTTTCAAGATCACTTTTGGAAGTTGCCAGTTTCCAGTTTTCTATCGGCCGTATTTAACATTCGGTTAAATACGGATTTAGCTTTTCGTCTTGATGGTGAGTCATTGTGTGTGGAAGCTTCAAGATTAGTGACTCATTTTTTTGGATTGATTATTTGGTGACAAGGTTTTCTTGACTCATTAAGCATTAAATGATTCATTTAGTGTGTTCATACTAGGTGTTCATTTGAGTCATCCTTTTCTTTTAGTGCTTAAGATATTTTCTCCTTGATCTTTTGGCTTACACTCACCCTCCCCTCTCCTACACTCACCCTCCCTCTTCTATATAGTGGCCGGCCCTCTTTGTGAGGATGGGTGATTGATTTTGGAAAAAAGATTATGATAGTTTAGTTCATGGAAATTTCATATAGCTCAATTTCCATTTACCCGGTTCCAATTGGCAACTTCATTAACCGTTCGTCCACAGCCTTGGACGTAACGAGACAAAGTGTTCTACTCATTCTCTACATCAATCTTGGTCGTCTCTTTTAGCAAACTTGACGATTGAGTTGCTTCGGTTCAGAGGCGGGAGCCCGTTTAAAGATCCGTCGACGTGGTGCCACCTGGACGACGAGACTGGAATTTCAGAAGATCGAAGCCTCCGCAACAAAGCGTGGGATGATGGTTAAAGACCGAAGGACTCGGATCGTTCGGTATAACATTTCTACCCTCTTTACAATTTGTTAGCTTAGCTTTAATGTCAGATCCGGGTTATAGTACGCGATAGCGTCAGTCGTAAAAGTTTTGTTCGGCATATTGGCGTTTGTTAGACGGCCGGGGCGCTACCGTGGACTTACAGTGGTATCAGAGCCTCACCATTAAGCTATACTAACTTGTGCTAACGCGTTTAAAATATCGATCGAACGGATTATCGAAAACTTCATTTTTCTGTACCTTGTTTCTGTCGATTTTAAATCAAGCCTAAAAATTATTTTGATCACTTCAGAAAATAGAGCAAGCATTTAGAAGCACACTGTTAAAATTTGGAGCAGTGTTCTTACAGAAGCACCGCGGAACCGCGGTCAAACCTAGGGTTTGACTGCGCATCCGCGGCCATTCTACAGGTACACGTGACCAAATTTTAATAGTAGCTTCTATATAGGAAAATGTGGTTTTTGGTATATTTCGTTTGGGCCCATAATTTGTTACTGTACAGCAGATGTTTGTGGGACCCACTTCGGGAAATTTTGTCGATCGAAATTTAAACGTGTTAGTTTACAGTACTTACTTTATATCTCCGACCGGGAATGTCATTTGATCGGTAAACCGCGTCTGATTGCTATAGTTCTTTTAGACGGGTTTGCGAACGTGACATTCCCGTTCATGTTCTGTGTTGTGCTGTGATGTTGAGAATTTGTCGTGGTGGACAGCAGTGTGCAATGATAGTGCAGTTTGGATTTATTTGTACATTTGATATTGCGGGGCAAGCGTCCGACTTGTGGACTGCCGTCACTGCCTGTTTGTATAATATTCTTTTGGGGCACGACCGGGTTGAGGTCGATGTACCCGTTGTACATATTTTTAATTCTGTACTTGGTTTATTCGGCGAAGGAGTGCACGGATAGCCGGGTTCTGAAAGGCAACGGGTCCGTATCTCATGGCTTTGAGAGGCAAAGGGACCTCACTCTAGAATTGGCAGACTATTCGCTGCACTCGTAGGGGGTACAGGTTGACCCAAGGAGGGGTGCTTAATTTACCGGATTCCGTGAAGTGCCGGGTGTTCCATTCACTATGTTGTGGGGACTACCTCGCTTCAGGTTTTGGTGGGTAACTTTCCACACCCGTAGTGGTCTAGGTTACATTGCACAGGCTATCCACACGACCAGGGGAACGTCGGGTTTCAGTAGAGGCTCTGTGAAACCCGGGGATCCCAGATTATCTGTATTGTTCTGTGATGCTTATTACTTTTCTGTAATGTTGCATATTATCACGCCTGGAGCGATTATTGTATATTAGTATATATACTATTAGATGTTGTATATGTTTTACACCCGCGCTAGTCCAGCCCCCGCTCTGTCGTTAGTTATGTAACCTAACGGGTGATGACGGGACCCAGTGACGAATGCGGATGGCATATACGTATATTTTATTTTCGTTCTTTTCTGGTGTGATTAAATGATGGGAATGAGTTGATTCTTATCAATGCAAGATAAAACAAACCTATATTTGATGTTGTTGGAACAAATTTTAAAAGGAGTTATTACAAAGACGTTTCCTTTTGTTTTGCATAGCGATATTCAGTTGGAATATCCTGCACCTCATTCGACGAGGCAAGGACCGAGATCCTTTCACCGGGAGTGACCCCTTGGGTAGAAGTTTACATCAGGGTAATAACTTCAATATAGTCGATTACAAGTTCCTTTGCATCGCGGTATTCAGTTAGAATATCCTGCACCTCATTCCACGAGGAAAGAGCCGAGATCCCTTCATCGGGAGTGACCTCTTTAGCAAAAGGTTTTCGCCACTATATTTTTTATAAAAAGCTATCAGATTCCTTCAACGAGATCAAGTTCATTACGTTAAAGGCTTTTCGCCAAAAACCAGCCGTAATCCTCTGTCATTTCTTATGGATGGTCAGTAGTATTCAAGCTATGTTTGTTGGCCTACGTCAAGGCGTAGTGTTTGGTAGCTGCTGGGTATTCATTTGTTGCATAGATAGATGCATTAGTTTAGGACAGACGTACAGCCTTGTTGGCCTACGTCAAGGGCATGTACGATGACATAAATTAATCAGGACAACGACGGGTAGAACTTGACATGTGGCTTATGATTTGTTGGCCTACGTCAAGGTCATAAGTGCATGGGATAAAAATTATATCGGGAGTTTCAAACATACAGGAAACTTGCCAGTCTTGTGCATACCTTCCGGAGTGTGTTAACTTGAGTGGCTTCCATCAAGTTATCATGCGATGATAGTTAGATCCCGATTCTCAGTGATGAGTTAGTTTTCTCTTCGGGTGATCCCGACTAATTCTTCTTTAAGGTTTGGAGGAGAATTTGAGATTACAGTGGGAGGTTTCCTAATTAGATAAAGTGATAACCATTCTGATCTAGGTTAGAGTGCACGCAGAGTGTTTCTTTTCTCTCTCTATTTGGCAGCGACTTTTGACCGACCCTAGATTATGACTCAGTGACCAAGTTGACCGAACCTTCTTAATATACTGGCTTTTGGATTGTCCTAGTTGCATAAGTCATTGCCGCTCCCTCTTTTACCCTTTGTATTTCTCAGAACACCCCGTATTACTACGGACATCCACTTCCATTGGATAGATCCATCGTATGGTTATATACGAACTCGGAGGGATTTCTTCGAGGATGGATCCAGGTTCAGGAGAAATAGAATTGGTTTATTCAGTTGTCTTCTATTTGTAAGTGCACGGCGGCGCCCCGGCCTCCATCCCAAGGCCAAATGCGGAAGCGATGGTAAACTTTAATTTTGCAAACTAGCAAACTGGCACCACCGCGCACTAAAACCCGGATCGGGCCATTAACTAGTCCTAGCTAACTACAAGATGGGGAATAGAGATATACCGACTGATACGAGTCCTCCGGTCTTCTCGTCGTCGTCCCGATCTCCCGCAGAAACTCCGGTCGTCGCCTCCTTGCCGGAAGTGCACCACATCGCCTACATCTTTTACGGGCTCCCACCTCAATGCCGAGGCAACTCGGGCACGAAGCTGGCTAGTCGACGTGCCCAAGGTTTGCTGTAGAATGTGTAGTGCTCAAGTCTCATTTTGGGGTTGTAGGAATTGCCATTTTGGTGGAGGTATGAACTATCTTTTGGAGAGGAGCTAAAATGATTTTTGCCAAGCCAAATGAGTGTAAATTCCTACACCAAAAATTGGGACAGCCCACTAGAGGAAGTGGCCGGCCATGCCAATGGGGAAGGAGAGAATGAGAGTGAGTGAGTGAGGCTATCAATCAAAAGAATGAGAGTCTCTCATTATCCAAGAGAGAGAAAAAGCTATCATGCAAAGAAATGATCACTATGAAAGTCCAACACTCAAACAACAATCATCACACCCCTTCATCATAACCAACCATGATCATCAAGCATGATGACTTCAAAAAGGTCAAGCCATCATGAAAGAAGAAGTCAAAAGGTCAAGGGATGGTGCAACCATCATGATCCAACTAATATGAAAAAGACCCCCTTCCAAATTGCTTATTTGCACAAATGCAAATAAGCCCCCCTCCACCAATCTTCGGCCAATGAACGATACAAAGAAATATGGCCGAAACGGAAAGCAAACTGGAAACTCCAGAAAACTGGTCCCGTAATAAATTACAGGAAAACCCCACAACTGTGCATACACACCCGCATCTGTATTCCGACCGGAATACAAATGCAATGAGACAAAATCTACACTGTACTATACTAGGATCAGGCTTAAACCAAAGCCGGCTAGTATAATCCGTCCGATCCTGATTCGTGCAATACCGCACGTATCTGATCGAACCCTGCCATATATCCATACGGCCTCTAGTACAAACTGTCAGATCCTGATCCGTGCAATACCGCACGTATCTGATCGGACCTTGCCATATCTCCATACGGCCTCTACAACTTTTCGCCCGAAAGCTTGAGTAACTGAATGTGGGGGACTCTAAAGACTCGTCAACACCTTGGTTGTGGATTTAACCACTAGCACGTCAGAGGTATAAGCCAATACGTAACGGGCTACCAGGTATTGACCAAAAGGGACGTCTGTGAGCGAACTCAGCCTGACACCCTACTGAGCCCGTCAGTGACAATATCCGTACAGTCCGGTCCGTTCGTCTATGAGCATCGCATGGCGGGCCTAGGGGGTTGGTAAAAGTCAGAACCCCAAAAGCGGTACAAGTCGTGTCGGAGTGTAGCCCAGAACACCCTGAGATACTACTGAAATACCTACCAGTAAATCTCCTGCCTTGGCCAAGGACTTCGTGTAATGGCTCTCCTAGACACAGCGCGACCTCACCCCCAATACCGGGAGAGATGAACCCCTGAAGATCCGCTCACTGCCTCTATGTGGCTCGGGACTGTACACAACTAAAACCTGTTTGCACGTCTCCTTTGAGCGTGGTAGGGTAGTAATCAAAGTACAGTGGGAACTCACACGAGACAAATGACGATCCACAGGTCGATGATCTAACCTATACACATGTCACTAGGGAACTGCCATCTGACGTCTGGTATAAGACCAACTAGCATGTTCCCGGCAAGTCCTGTCCGGTGTACTCATAACCCAATGAGCACCTGTATACATCTTAGGTGAACCAACTGACACCAGTGGCTTGTGAGACCGGCCACCGCCCCTCGTCGAGGTCTCGACTGTATACACTAGTCTACTCTGGAGTATCGATGCCCTGTCTCGAAACTCCCACGACTAGGGACCTTTTAAGGATGTGCTTATAGACCCCCAGCTCCCACTTATATGATCGCCCTCATACAGCTGGTAGTCAAGCAAGAATCCTAGGGTCTCTATCAACGTGTAATAGCGACCTGTCAGGTCACCTAAAGCAGTACACGATGATAAAGGTAAACCAGATAGCATACTATCATCTCGAGTAAGACTGTCCTACCGGGATAGGTCCTCCCTCAATCATTGCAATCACGTGCCTGTGATCCAATAATAGACTCTGAGGGCACTATCTCCAACAATCTCCCACTTGCACTCAAGGCTAATTATTGCGATGTCGCATACACACAGCCCGTGTGATATCGAACACCCAACTCCTCTACTAGTCAGTCTCACAAAGCCTGCTTGGGAAACTATTGCGTTCGAGGAATAGCCTCAGTGAGTGGATCCGCTTTGACGTTTCTTTCTATGTCTCTCTATATCTCAAGTTCGCGGAGAAAGCCATCTCCCGAAATGAGCAATACCTGTCTTAGAAAGTGTCTGGATGTCTGATGCGACCTAGCTCATAAATGAACTCCAAATCCAAACTTCTTAGACTGTATCGTCAACTGAACTTAATCAGTATCCTGCGCCATGCCTCCCTCAGTATTGCCTTGGACCACCTGTCCAAAATACTGCCCCTCGTCAGAAGGAAAAACTATAACTCTGACAACCTCCCTATCGTCCAAGTCACCTTGGAAGCCTGGAATGATAACTGTCTCCCGAATGAGGCTGTCGTTATCATATCCCTAGAACATCCACTTATGTTCTAAAACTGCTTCCGACTGTTTCTCCCGGATTGGATCAATGTCAACTTATTGCATCTAGTGCAAGAACAACATCTGGTGTGGTACTTGACATCTTATGATTGACTCAATTGCCTGAGCAAGTGATCTGCCAATCATGCACATTCCTCTCCCCTTTAGTCTGTAAGACACCTTTAAAAAGGGTGACTCCATCACCTGCAGGTACACTACCGTGCCAGGAGTCGTCCATTCTAAATACTCTTAGAATGCTGTCTAAGTAACCTTAATTGGGAAACCACCCAAATCTAGATCTAAAACCATAGATCTAGTAACCAGTATGTCTGATATAATGTCCAAGTCCCATGTGGAGAAACCACTGTATGACGACCAAAGTATAACCGATCGTAGTATAGGAGTTTCCTTTCCTACTCTGTGTATGTCATCCAAATACCAGGACATTACACCCTACTACCTTCTCAACAGATCCATCCCCTATTTTGATGAAATCAAACCTATGACTGTCACATCAGAAATAGATGATCTATCTCCGCTATCTCCGCTTTAGTCTATAAATAGACATAAGCTACATGTCGACCAATGCTTTCGCTGCTCCCACTGACCACGACAACCCTCTGGCAGAGTCATATAGACGTGCGCTTCTAAAGCTAGTTTAGAACGACGCTATACTCATCCTCCTGCCGGGTCTCACAGTCTGGAACAACAGTAATGGCAAATCTGGGTAAACAAGAACCTCCCTGCCACCGTCCTTGAGCATACCGAAGTACCTCTCGGGTGCCTGAGGTTACCCACTTTATCTGCGGAGTGGCCAATGGAATGTCAAACCAGATTGAATCTTTAGGTTCCTATCAAATCTTCAGTAATCGTTTGCGGTTCTGGAATCACTTCCAGTTCTACCATACTCCCACTACTGTTTTCTGAGAAATTCGGAGTAAAGACCCTCAGACTTTGGAAGAGATCTCGAAAAAAAGTTTATTAAAACTGTGGCGAGTTCAGAACAATATCACTATTGATCTTCCAGATGGTAGATAGTCAACCCTCGTCATAGCCTGGATCAACCCACAAACAGCCATTACAGAAACGTGCCTTGAGTTATCCAGTGTCTGGTTTTAAGCATAACCCGGACAACTCCTCGTACCTTAACAACGTTAAGATATGAACTGTTCTATATCCAATATAGAACCAGAGGCACTGATCTTAAATGAACCAGATTCAAATCATGCAGCTATCTCCAGTGCATGTTGACTAAATGGAAGGAGGACGATCATCGTTACTAAACTTAGGAATGCTTCCAATTATGAGTAACCTGAAAGAGAAGCAAGTTCTCTTAATCACTACTATCAACTGAATACCATTGACAAGTATCTACATCTTCGATCACTTTGAAGAATCCCGATACTTGCTACACCTGGTTCTCTACTCTATTCAAATACCTATAACTTCTCCAAATTCGGACCTTGTGTTTCCACGAAACACCTGTCTAAAAACTAGAGAAGTCATGAGTAAACCGAATATAGTACGAGGACCAACCCCTCTGTCCTGATGGACCCTGGACAACATACAATACTCTGTATAAGTCCCTTGAGTCTAATAACTCACTCCCTGTGTGTCGTAGGTTGAAAACTATACTTATGGTTAAGAAGAATTACACCGCTGTTTAATGCTCCTTACCTAACCATCAACTGATATAGATAAATGTCATAGACATAATTTCAAAAAGGTATATCTCACTCTATGAAAATAGACGTACAGATATATCAATTTGAAATTGGTGCACGACAGCGGATATTCAAAACCAAATATTTGCCGACCGGCAGACAGTCCAGGTGATTTCCTCAAATAACACCGATTACAACGAATCCCGATATAATGAGGATGATCACCCAATTCCCAATAACTTACTCCTGCTCATCATCTGTAAAACCATACAGATGTGAGAATCGTACCTGGTAAATACATACCCTGGAGTAAGGACTAATTGGGAAATCAGTTTTCTTTTAACAGTACACAGTGGCACTGAAACATTGAAATGTTTCGATGGGGTATCCCGGTATTCCTAGTAATGCCTCTTCCAGATTCACGACTGCAACCGTATAATTCTTTGCCACCTCTCCAAATCCCTTTATATGTCTTTAGTCATTACCTTCTGCACACCCTTTAGGCCAAATGGTTTTCTTCCTTCCCTACCGTTCGGCACCAGCCTATGGTTTGAAAGAAGACTATCCAATAAGCATAATCGGTGTACTGTCCTAATCCTAGGAGCACTCGCAATGCGAGAGAAGGTGAAGATAAAAGATACCTGAATAAACCTTATTCCTATTTCTCCTGAACCAGAATCCATCCCCGAACTGGAACAAGTTCCTTTCGAGTTCGTATATAACCATACGATGGAGTATCCAATAAATTGTGGATCTTCGTAGTGATACGGAGTGTCCTGGAGAAATACAAAGGTGAAGTGGGAGTAGTAATGAAATACTTGGTTTGGTCGTGAATATCAGTCGCAATTTACTTTGCCCTCCTTCTAATCCCTTTCTTTGTATTTACATAATACCTTCTGTACACCATTTAGGCTAATTGGTTTTCCTCATTCCCTACCGTTCGGCACCAGCCTAAGGTTCGGAAGAAGACTATCCAATTTGCGTAATAGGTGTACTATCCCCTAATCTAAGGGGTACTCACAACCTGAGAGAAGGTAAAAGGAAAAGACAACTGAATAGTCCTATCCGTTTCCTCCAGAACCTGAAACCATCCTCGAATTCCTTTGAGTTCGTATATAACCATACGATGGTTTTGTCCAATGGAAATGGACGTTCGTAGTAATACGGGGTGTCCTGGAGAAATAGGTAAAAGTAGGAGTGGCAATGAGGTTCGCAACTCTGACAATCCAAAAGCCAATGTTTAAGAAGGTTCGGTCAACTTGGTTACTGAGTCATAGTCTTAGGGTCGGGTCAATGGTCGCTGCCAAAGAGAGAGAGAAATGAAACACTCAGCGTGCACTCTAACCTAGATCAGAATGGTTACCAATTTATCTAATCTGGAAACCTCCCACTGTACCGTCAAATTCTCCTCCAAACCTGAAAGAAGAATTAGTCGGGGTCACCCGAGGAGTAAACTAACTCATCAGTGGGAATCGGGATCCAACTATCATCGCATGATAACGTGACGGAATCCGCTCACGTCGTCACACTCCAGAAGGTATGCGCATATCTGGCAAGTTTCAGTTCTTTTGAAACTCCCGATGTGATTTTTACCCCATGCTCTTATGACCTTGACTTTGGCCAACAAATCATAAGTCACATGTCAAGTTGTACCCGTCATTCTCCAGGTTAATTTGAATCCACCCGTACCTATCCTTGACTTTGGCCAACAAGGCAGTACGACTGTTCCAAACCAACGCATCTATCTATGCTGCATATGAATAACCAACAGCTACCAAACACTGTGCCTTGACTTTGGCCAACAAACACAGCTTGAATACTATTGACTATCCATATGAAACGACGGAGGGCAATGAATGGTTTCTGGCAAAAACCTTTAACGTAATGAACTTGATATCGTTGAAGGAACGGATAGCTTTTAAAAATATAGTGACGAAAACCTTTGCTAAAGAGGTCACTCCCGGTGAAGGGATCTCGGCTCTTTCCTCGTAGAATGAGGTGCAGGATATTCCAACTGAATACCACGATGCAAAGCAAAAGTAATCGGCTATAGTGAAGTTAACGCCCTGACGCAAACTTCTGTCCAAGGGGTCACTCCTGGTGAAGGGATCTCGGCCCTTGCCTCGTCGACTGAGGAGCAGGATATTCCAACTGAATACCACGATGCAAAACAAAAGTGAACATCCTTGCAATAACTGTAGGGTTCCTAGGCACACTAAGGAGGTCTCACAAGGCATCAACCATGCCAATTTCAAATTTTACGGCTGCCGAGAAAACCTAATACGGATCGTTGGCTAGATATATAGGCGAAAACTAGAACTAGTAAACTACTTTACTAAGAGTAAACGGAAATACAACCTTTGTAGATCCGGTTCTCCACCTCCATGGCACCGCGATGATGTCTCCTCCTTGTACAAATCGGATCTTGGGCTCTAGCGTCGGCTTCATCGGAGAAAAAGCGGGCTAGGTCATCGACGACGATGCCGAAGATGATCTACGTCGAGGCATCGCTAGATCAAGCTCCGACTTCACCAAGTCATGAAACTTGTGAAGAAAACACACTCTACTACTTGGCAAGAGGTAGAGGATGAAGGAATAGGAAGTGGGTTCACTTTAGAATTGGATTTCTCACTCATTTCATCAAGTCACCATTGATGAAATCTAGGTTTTCTTCTTGAAGAAGAAGAAGAAAAAGATGATAATATTATGATTAGTTATTATAATGAAAAGGAAAATCAATACTTATCATAATACTAACCTTAGTTTAGTGTAGAGAATAGACCATGGTTAGATATGATGGTTAGGGTTAAGCAAGAGACAAGAATGGTGCACTAGGTCAAAGATTCATGAAGCTTCAACTAAACTACAAATGAAGCCACCATTCTTTCTCTTTATGCTTATCATTTTCAAAATGAATAACTAAATAAGATAAATGAAAAAGAAAACAAAACCCTAATCATAAGTTTAACCATGGTTTAATTCTTTACACTTAACCACGTAAACATGTATCATCAAACATGATACAATAATTTGCACAAAAAGTATATCACATATACAAACTTGTACATCCAAGTGAGAAAATCCTTTAAAGTGAACCAATACTAGTTAATGCAAAGTAATATATCAAATATATAATTATACATTAAATCATTAAATCAACACTTGATTTAACGATCCGGTCATATCGCATATAACCGACTAGTATCCTATGTATCGGCTTATCGAATCAATACTTGATTCGACAACTAGGTTATGTCACATACAACCAATTGATACATTCATCGCGAGAATAGAATACGGTATCACATACACGCATTATTCTCGGCCCCGTACATATCTCATATGCGCTCCTATTTCGTTTTGCTTGAGCCAGGAAACCTCTGTGTAGGACTCTAAAGACTCGTCAATACGCCGGCAGCAGGTGATGATCATATCAAACACCCACAAGCCGCAAGCGGTCTGCTAAACGTAACGGCCACCCGGGTATTGAGCGATCAGAAGATCGACGAGCAAGCCCGCTCACACTCCTGTGAATCCAACCAGTAACACTTACCGTACAGTCCGGTCTGACCGTCTGATATGTCGCATATCTCGCCTAGGGGTGGTAAACGTCAGACCCCAATAGCTCGATAAGTCGTGTCGATATGAGGTCTATAACAATTCGAGATACTACTGGTAACACTTACCAGTAAATCTCAGCAACCCTGGCCAGGGATTTCCGGTTATAGCCAATCGAACACAGCGCAACATCAACTCCCTATACCGGAAGAGACGAATCCCCTCCTATCGCTCATTGCCTCCATGTGATTCGGGACTGTACCCAAAAACCACCGTTTTTCACGCCCTCTTGGACGTGGTAAGATGGAAATCAAAGCACAGTGGGAACCACACAAGACTCTATGACGATCTCGGGTCAACAGACTACTCTGTACCAGTGTCACCAGAGAACTGCCATCTGACGTAAGGTATAATACCATCTGGGAGTTCTCGGCGAGTCCGTCCAGTGTACCCAGTCTCCACTGAGCACCCGTATATCATCTCTGATGTCAAACACCAATGGATATGGGATCATCCATCGCCCATCTGTATGGGACGAGAAGGTATACGCTAGTCTGCTCTGGTATATCGATGCCCCGTCTCGATACACCCACGACTAGGGACTTTGAAGGATATACTTATGGACTACCATGTCCCCACTAGTATGATCCGCATCATAGTCCAGGTAGTCAAGTACTCATCCTAAGGGCTTTACCAACATGTAACAGAGAGACTATCAGTGTACACGTTAAGGTAAAGATCAACCAGATAGCATACTATCATGTCGATCAAGAAAGTCCTCCCTATATATGTCCAAGCATCCACTACAATATACATCATATGTATAGTAATGGCCTCTTGGGCATACATATAACTAACAATCTCCCACTTGCACTAGGGCCATCTGATAGCAGTGGTTGTAGTATCTCATACTCAACCATCCCATAAAAGTCTCTCTCTGGGAAAAGGCCTTCATGAGTGGATCCGCCGTGTTGTCCTCTGAGTCTACTCTCCTAACCTCGATCACCCTGGAGATCAACTATCTCCATGATCAGGTGATACTGCTTTAGAATATGTCTGGATCACTGATGGGACGGACGTTCCTTGGCATAAGCCACAACTCCATTGTCACACAATGGGAGGAACTTAGTTCATCTCATGAACAAATATACATCCAGACTGCCTCTTTGGTAGCATCTTAAGTAGTGATGTATCCAGCCTTAATCGTCTAGTATGCCACGGTATCTAGCTTGGAACTCTTCCAACATACCGTCCCTTTACTGAGGGTAAAGACAATGCCTGTGACTGACTTTCAGTCGTCCTTATCACCCTGGAACCCTTCCAGTGATTCTCCCCAGGATCGGTTGATACCATCTCACTACAACTAGTGAGTATCCTAACATCCATTTAGATCTATCTCATAGATCCAAAACCCAGGATTTAGGAGGTATCAGTTTGATCCTATATGGAGAATCATTGTGATAAGCGGAGATTGACCGAGCGTAGCATAGGAAACTCCTTCCCTATCAAGAGTATGTCATCCACGTACTCTACGAGGATCGTCACCATACTCCCTACTACCTTTTTGTTTATACAAGATTCATCTACCATTTTGATGATGTCAAACTCTTTGACTAACACATCAAAACAGATGTTCCAACTCCGCGATACCTGCTTTATCGTATAAAGCATCTTGTACACGTTTCCGCTGCTCCCACTGTCTACGAGGCCCTCTGGCTGTGTACTTATAGACGCATTCTTCTAAAACATCATTTAGAAAAGCAGCCATGACACCCAACCGCCAGATATCGTAGTCATGGTATGTAGCCGTGGCAAGTAGTATCTGGATGGACTTAAGCATAGCTACTTGAAAAGGTTTCATCATTATCCACGCCTGGTCGATGACGAAAACTTTTAACAAGTCTAGCTTTGAAAGTCTTAACTTTTCCAAGTACACCAAGTAATCTTCTCAAGATATACTTGCTCCTGATGGGGATTTAACCCTTCAGATATAGCAACCAAAGTCCATACTTTGTTGGTGTACATGGATTCCATCTCAGATCACTAAGCATCCAGCCACTTACAGAGTCTTACTCCTGATGGCCAGCTCGAAGCTAGTTGGGTCATCATCTCATGATGCAATCCTCGCTCCTACTGTCATAGAGAAGCAGAATTTTCTCTCAGGTGGGTGAGGAACCCTACTAGATCGGCGGAGAGGCTGAGGTTCGTTGAAATCTACTGAATCCTTTGGTTCTACCAAATCATCTGCTGTAATTTGTATAGCTGGAACCTTTCCAGTTGTACATAACAGACCTTGCTTCGAGCTTGTCCGGATTTTGCTTTTAGACATAGGCCAGACAACCCCAAATCTTAATTAGCTTAAGACATGGGCTCTTCCCATTTCATATCACATATGAAGTGGTAAGCAACTGATTTGATTTGAACCCTATTCAATAGGTATGCTGCTTCTCAAGCGCATAACTCCCAAAAAGGAAACAGGTAACTCAGTAGTACTCATCATAGAGCACACCTTATCATACAGGATGAGATTGCTCCGCCCCGATATACCATCGTGCTATGGTGTATACGGAGGAGTAATGCTGAGAGAGAATCTCATTCTCCTTTAGAATAATCCAGGATTTCCGTGCTCAAGTATTCTCCTCCTTGATCTCATCAAAGGACAGAATACTTATACCCGTTTTGGTTCTCTACTTCTAACTTATATTCTGTGAATATCTCAGAATGTTCGGACTTGTGTTTCAACAGGAACATATGTCTGAATCTAAAGAGATCATCAGAGAATGTAATAAAGTACAAAGAACCGGTCTTGGCATGTGTAGACAGGGGACCTTACATACATCAACATGTATCATCCCAAGAGTTTACTAACTCTTTCTCTATTTCCAGTAAACAGAGCTATGGTCATCGTATGTCTGTGACATGACTGGCAAGTTTCATAAGATGTAAATTCAAACAGATTTAAATATGCATCTAAATGTAACTTCAGCTAGTCAGGTCGCATTGATATGACCTAGTCTACAATACCTCAAGAAGGATTTGTTCATTTCTGAACTCTTCCTCTTGTGTGTGTTCCATATACTAAGAACTGTAGTTTGATTTAGAACATCAATGCTTTTAGATAACGTGCCTAAACCGATCAACTTTTGATATAGGAAATGTTCAAAACATTATCCAACAATACAAAATTTTATCGTTTCTTTACTAATAAAGAGACAGATATGATTTTGTATATCAGGTTCGGTGTCTAATAGCATTTGTTCAGAATCAATGTATTGGTAATACAGGGTGACAGTGACCAACAGACTTGGCTGCAACACTTGCCCCGTTTTCTGCCTCATGAAACGTATCACCCGTTCTCAGTTCTCTACATAGCTGTAGCCCTATGTAACAGATTACATATCTGGGATCCTGATCCGGTATCATATACCCAGGACGTAGAGGATTCTGAGAAACAGTTCTTTGAAATGAACATACCCGAAGATGATGCATCAGCATGCACTCTCTTCGTTTGGGCGGCACGGGAAATCTGGTATTCCCCAATTTCCTGCTCTGTCTTATAACAATTATAAGTTGGAGCGGGACCAACGTTCCCCAGCTCAGTATAACAAGCGGGTTCGGTCAAATATCCGTATTATTATCTTGATTAAGGCATGATATGGTCGCTACCTGGAGAGAGAGAGAGAATAAAACACTCAGCGTGCGCTCTTGCAAGAATAGATTGGTTATTATTTTATCTAATCAGGATGGCTCCCACTGTTTTTATCAAATCTTCCTTCAAACCCTAAAAGGAAAGACTAGCCGGGATTAATTACACACTACAAGTTCGCCAATCTTTCAGCCAGGCCAGTGTCGGTACTTTGAGGGAGGTCCCCCGTGCTTTCGCACGAACCTAATTACAGTAAACCTCGTTTTCCCAGAGGCGTAACCCCGTTAACACCTTTCTAGACACCTACTTGATCGGCTAATTGTAATGTATAAAACTCTCCCAGGAGTAACTCTTACTCGCAGCGGGTATCGGGATCCAACTATCTCATAGAAGGTATGCAATCTCATTGCAAATTTCAACACTTGAAATTCCCGATAATATTTTGCCCCAAATGATCTATGACCTTGACAAGGTCAACAAACTATAGACCGCAAGTCAAGTTCAACCCGTCATTTCTTGATTGAATCAAACCCACCCGCACGACCCTTGACAAGGTCAACAAGGCCGCACGACTACCCTAACCCAATCTGCATCATATGCATAAGCAGATAAATACTGGTTAGCTACCGTACACCGCGCCTTGACAAGGTCAACAAACGCAGCACGAATACTAAACAGGACTTATCTGAAATGACGGAGGGCTACGACAGGTTTTTCTGAAAACCTATTGCGTAATGAACTTGATATCGTTGTAGAATCAAATGATTTTAAAAATGGAGTGCTTTTGAGGCTTTTCTAGTTTTGCTAAAGGAGTCACTCCCGGTGAAGGGATCGTCGGTCCTTTCCTCTTCGAATGAGGTGCAGGATATATCATATATATCACTGTGCAAAGCAGAACTGTTAAAAGCAATCAAAAAACAAACCAAGTGTGTAGCATCTGCCAGTTATCGCTAAAGGAGTCACTCCCTGTGAAGGGATCTCGGTCCTTTCCTCATCGAATAAGGTGCAGGATATATCACATATACCGCTGTGCAAAGCAAGAACTGTAGCTACCTGTTTTAATTTTGAAATTCGATTCTACAACATCTTAGGTTTCTTTTATTTCATTAATCTCATTAATGAAGTCCCATCATTTAAGTACCTAAACATCACAGATAAATATGACGTACACTTATGCCATCCGCATTCGCCTCGATGTCCCCTCGTGCACCGTTGGGTTAGGTAACTAACGGCAGAGCGGGGCAGGGCTAGCGCGGGTGTAAAACATAAGTAACGTCTATATAATATATCATATATACTATATAAAGTATCCATCACAGAACATCACATGATCACATCACAGATATCGCAGCAGAAGAAACATATGAAATATTGGATATACTAGGACGTCCGTGTTTTCAATACGAGCCAGTATAAAACACGGATTCCACGGTCGCGATGAATAGCCAAACCCACACCCCTAGACCCCTACGAGAGCGGCAAGCAACCCTACCAATTCTGGAGTTAGGACACCCGGACTCGACTCCTCGAGTTGGTCTCCCACTAGACTCGAGAACCCGGTTACTTGTGCCCTCCTCCTTGGGTCTATCCTAGTGCGGAAAAGTAAATAATATACAAAAGGTGACATCTTCCGCAACCTGGAAGTGCCCCAATAAAAGAATATTACATACAAGTTTTTACATGAATGAAAATGAAAAACACTCATCTCACATAAAAAACCACCGGCTATTCAAACACGACGATCCAATATAACATATCCAGCAACACATAACATCACATGTCATCAACGTAAGTAAATATGCGCATCCCAATTGTCGTTGACATATAGCAACGAAACCGGCGATATCACACATTACACTTACGGTCACAGAAAAGAAAGTGTAAAACTACAACAGTTGGAATCCGCAACCTGCATAGACATCGCATGCCTAATCAAATGAATTCCTTAGACATCACATGCCTAACAATTATAAACCCCGCATTTTAGTCTCAAAATCGAAAACTCTTTTCAATATCAAGTCGGGCAATTCAACAAGATTCCCGACATCCTGATCGAATGCTCGTCGCAAACTTTAGTAGACGGCCGCACCCCCGATACCGTCGACGAAGTGCACCAAGGCGGAACACCGCTACCGCGAGCACCCGGACGGATGCTTTCGGCGACGGGGTTCTCCTACAGTCACTTGGTCGGGGCTATGGAGTGAGGCTGTCTATTAAGTTTACCCGGCGAGTATCCGCGTACGCTACGTGATTGCGACGGACTTTTGATCACATCAAAATACCGTGGCAACCGATCAAGTGAGACTAACTGCTATGTTTATAACATTCATTCAGTTATCTCATAATAACTTGTGAATTCCAATTATTGTATCCCATTCCAGATAAATAGAAAATGTTAAACTTTCCGATCGAACAATCGAACACCCAAGTTTTCCCGATACAGATCAACACATGAAATAAGTTTTAAAAAACATTCAAGTCATGCCTCAGTACCAACGGTCCAGCCGTAGAAGGGTCAAGCCAACGCCTCACATGTGGCATGCCGTACTGCCCCAAACCCTAAGGTTCAAAGGGCGGTTCAAGACGGTCACATAATCGAGTTAAGGTTTGTTGTCTTCTAGAGGGTCCATCGCGTTACTTGCACTACTTAGAACGTCTTTAAACCATGGAAAGGTCCAACACTTGGAAATTTCCCGACAGGGGAAAAAGTGGGTATTTATATCCGGTCGAACTTTTTAACATATTCAAAAATTATCCGGAATCCACATAGACAAAATCTGATAATCCGATCGAATCATCGAATCCCCAAAACAACCCCAGAAAATTCAACTCTTGAATAATATTTAAAAATACCCAGAGAACTCAGCACTGAATAAAAGAAATTACTGTGCAAAATAGGAAGCGTGACGTCACACTTTAGCCGCGGAACCGCCGCATAAGCTAGGCTTATGCCGCGGTTCCGCCGCGCATTAGAGGGATCATGAGATAAATTTTATGCCGTAATTCTTAGAATTCCCTTCTGAATTTTTTAAGCATTTTTAATCTGGAAAAAACCCAGTTTTTGGAAAAAGTCCAGAGAGCGGGTCGGATTAGGGTTTCGGGGTTTGTTTGGACTTCAAACTCCGTCTACGCATAGCTTAAAGCTCTAGCTAGGCTCTGATACCACTGTAGGGTTCCTAGGCACACTAAGGAGGTCTCACAAGGCATCAACCATGCCAATTTCAAATTTTACGGGTGCCGAGAAACCCTAATACGGATCGTTGGCTAGATATATAGGCGAAAACTAGAACTAGTAAACTACTTTACTAAGAGTAAACGGAAATACAACCTTTGTAGATCCGGTTCTCCACCTCCATGGCTCCGCGATGATGTCTCCTCGCTGTACAAATCGGATCTTGGGCTCTAGCGTCGGCTTCATCGGAGAAAAAGCGGGCTAGGTCATCGACGACGATGCCGAAGATGATCTACGTCAAGGCATCGCTAGATCAAGCTCCAACTTCACCAAGTCATGAAACTTGTGAAGAAAACACACTCTACTACTTGTCAAGAGGTAGAGGATGAAGAAATAGGAAGTGGGTTCACTTTAGAATTGGATTTCTCACTCATTTCATCAAGTCACCATTGATGAAATCTAGGCTTTCTTCTTGAAGAAGAAGAAAAAGATGATAATATTATGATTAGTTATTATAATGAAAAGGAAAATCAATACTTATCATAATACTAACCTTAGTTTAGTGTAGAGAATAGACCATGGTTAGATATGATGGTTAGGGTTAAGCAAGAGACAAGAATGGTGGACTAGGTCAAAGATTCATGAAGCTTCAACTAAACTACAAATGAAGCCACCATTCTTTCTCTTTATGCTTATCATTTTCAAAATGAATAACTAAATAAGATAAATGAAAAAGAAAACAAAACCCTAATCATAAGTTTAACCATGGTTTAATTCTTTACACTTAACCAAGTAAACATGTATCATCAAACATGATACAATAATTTGCACAAAAAGTATATCACATATACAAACTTGTACATCCAAGTGAGAAAATACTTTAAAGTGAACCAATACTAGTTAATGCAAAGTAATATATCAAATATATAATTATACATTAAATCATTAAATCAACACTTGATTTAACGATCCGGTCATATCACATATAACCGACTAGTATCCTATGTATCGGCTTATCGAATCAATACTTGATTCGATAACTAGGTTATATCGCATACAACCAATCGATACATTCATCGCGAGAATAGAATACGGTATCACATACACGCATTATTCTCGGTCCCGCACATATCTCATATGCGCTCCTATTTCGTTTTGCTTGAGCCAGGAAACCTCTGTGTAGGACTCTAAAGACTCGTCAATACGCCGGCAGCAGGTGATGATCATATCAAACACCCATAAGCCGCAAGCGGTCTTCTAAACGTAACGGCCACCCGGGTATTGAGCGATCAGAAGATCGACGAGCAAGGCCGCTCACACTCCTGTGAATCCAACCAGTAACACTTACCGTACAATCCGGTCTGACCGTCTGATATGTCGCATATCTCGCCTAGGGGTGGTAAACGTCAGACTCCAATAGCTCGATAAGTCGTGTCGATATGAGGTCTATAACAATTCGAGATACTACTTGTAACACTTACCAGTAAATCTCAGCAACCCTGGCCAGGGATTTCCGGTTATAGCCAATCGAACACAGCGCAACATCAACTCCCTATACCGGGAGAGACGAATCCCCTCCTATCGCTCATTGCCTCCATGTGATTCGGGACTGTACCCAAAAACCACCGTTTTGCACGCCCTCTTGGACGTGGTAAGATGGAAATCAAAGCACAGTGGGAACCATACAAGACTCTATGACGATCTCGGGTAAACAGACTACTCTGTACCAGTGTCACCAGAGAACTGCCATCTGACGTAAGGTATAATACCATCTGGGAGTTCTCGGCGAGTCCGTCTAGTGTACCCAGTCTCCACTGAGCACCCGTATATCATCTCTGATATCAACCACCAATGGATATGGGATCATCCATCGCCCATCTGTATGTGTCGAGAAGGTATACGCTAGTCTTCTCTGGTATATCGATGCCCCGTCTCGATACACCCACGACTAGGGACTTTGAAGGATATACTTATGGACTACCATGTCCCCACTAGTATGATCTGCATCATAGTCCAGGTAGTCAAGTACTCATCCTAAGGGCTTTACCAACATGTAACAGAGAGACTATCAGTGTACACGTTAAGGTAAAGATCAACCAGATAGCATACTATCATGTCGAGAAAGAAAGTCCTCCCTATATATATCCAAGCATCCACTACAATATACATCCTATGTATAGTAATGGCCTCTAGGGCATACATATAACTAACAATAACAGCTTTTTGAAAAAGTTCCAACAACATCAGATTAGGTTTGTTTTTAACTTGTATTGATCCGAATCAACGCAGTCCCATCAATTGATCACACCACAAAGAACGAAAATAATATGACGTACGTATATGCCATCCGCATTCGCCACTGGGTCCTGTCATTACCCGTTAGGTTAGCTAACTAACGTCAGAGCGGGGACTGGACTAGCGCGGATGCAAAACATATACAACATCTACTAATATATATTCAAATATATTATATTTCGCTCAAGGCGTGATAAAAATGCAACATCACAGAAATGTACAGCATCACAGAAACAATACAGATATCTGGGATCCCCGGGTTTCACAGAGCCACTACTGAAACCCGACGTTCCCCTGGTCGTGTGGATAGCCTGTGCAATGAAATCCTAGACCCCTACGGGCGCGGCAAGTTACCCGCAAAAACCTGAAGCGAGGCAGCCCCCTTCAGCACTGTGAATGGACCACCCAGCACTTCACGGAATCTGGTAACTTGGGCACCCCTCCTGGGTCAACCTGTACCCCCTATGAGTGCTGCGAATAGCCCGCCAATCCTAGAGTGAAGCCCCCTCCGTCTTAATGCCATGAGATGTGGGCTTGTTGCCCTCTATCACCCGGCTATCCGTGCACCCCTCCGCGGGGCAATCCTAGTACAGAAAGTAAAATATACATACAACGGGTACATCGACCGCTACCTGGTCGTGCCCCAAAATAATAATACAAACAGGAAGTGACGGAAGTCCACATGTCGGACGCTCGCCCCGCAATATCAAATGTACATAATACAACAAAAACTGTACTAGCATTGCATCCAGGCTATCCCCACGACCGATCCGCAACATCACAGCAAAATCACAAAACATCAACGTGAATGTCACGTTCGCAAATCCGTCTAACCGGGTTATAGCAGTTAGACAGGATTTACCGATCGAGTGACATTCACGGTCGCAGATATAATGTAAATACTATGAAAAAATATGTTTAAAATATCCAATCGATCAAAAGAATACCAAGTAGGCCCCCAAGCAATACTGTAGCACTCACAGAAATTCTGGGCCCAAATATAATATTCCAAAAACCCTAAAATCAACCCAGAGAGCAACTGCAGAAATTTGATGCAGTGATCTCAACATAGTGCGGCGGAACCGCGGCCCAAAGGGGTGTTTGGCCGCGGTTCCGCGCTCCCACTGTGGAGTCACTGTATCGAATTTCTACAGTGTTCTTAGAATTTTCAGTACATCACTTTTCTACAACCTGAAAAAAATTTCGAGCAAGAAAAAATTCAACAGAAAACAGATGTATGTAAAAACGCGGGTTTTTGGAATTTTGGTCGATCGGAAATGTAAACACATTAAACAAAGCTAAACTATGTTAATGGCGAGGCTCTGATACCATTGTAAGTGCACGGCGGCGCCCCGGCCTCCATCCCGAGGCCAAATGCGGAAGCGATGGTAAACTTTAATTTTGCAAACTAGCAAATCGGCACCACCGCGCACTAAAACCCGGATCGGGCCATTAACTAGTCCTAGCTAACTACAAGATGGGGAATAGAGATATACCGACTGATCCGAGTCCTCCGGACATCTCGTCATCGTCCCGATCTCCCGCGGAAACTCCGGTCGTCGCCTCCTTGCCGGAAGTGCACCACATCGCCTACATCTTTTACGGGCTCCCACCTCAATGCCGAGGCAACTCGGGCACGAAGCTGGCTAGTCGACGTGCCCAAGGTTTGCTGTAGAATGTGTAGTGCTCAAGTCTCATTTTGGGGTTGTAGGAATTGCCATTTTGGTGGAGGTATGAACTATTTTTTGGAGAGGAGCTAAAATGATTTTTGCCAAGCCAAATGAGTGTAAATTCCTACACCAAAAATTGGGACAGCCCACTAGAGGAAGTGGCCGGCCATGCCAATGGGGAAGGAGAGAATGAGAGTGAGTGAGGGAGGCTATCAATCAAAAGAATGAGAGTCTCTCATAATCCAAGAGAGAGAAAAAGCTATCAAACAACAATCATCATACCCCTTCATCATAACCAACCATGATCATCAAGCATGATGACTTCAAAAAGGTCAAGCCATCATGAAAGAAGAAGTCAAAAGGTCAAGGGATGGTGCAACCATCATGATCCAACTAATATGCAAAAGCCCCCCTTCCAAATTGCTTATTTGCACAAATGCAAATAAGCCCTCCTCCATCAATCTTCGGCCAATGAACGATACAAAGAAATATGGCCGAAACGGAAAGCAAACTGGCAACTCCAGAAAACTGGTCCCGTAATAAATTACAGAAAAACCACACAACTGTGCATACACACCCGCATCTGTATTCCGACCGGAATACAAATGCAATGAGACAAAATCTACACTGTACTATACTAGGATCCGGCTTAAACCAAAGCCGGCTAGTATAATTCGTCCGATCCTGATCCGTGCAATACCGCACGTATCTGATCGAACCCTGCCATATATCCATACGGCCTCTAGTACAAACTGTCCGATCCTGATCCGTGCAATACCGCACGTATCTGATCGGACCTTGCCATATCTCCATACGGCCTCTACAGCTTTTCGCCCGAAAGCTTGAGTAACTGAATGTGGGGGACTCTAAAGACTCGTCAACACCTTGGTTGTGGATTTAACCACTAGTACGTCAGAGGTATAAGCCAATACGTAACGGGCTACCAGGTATTGACCCAAAGGGACGTCTGTGAGCGAACTCAGCCTGACACCCTACTGAGCCTGTCAGTGACAATATCCGTACAGTCCGGTCCGTTCGTCTATGAGCATCGCATGGCGGGCCTAGGGGGTTGGTAAAAGTCAGACCCCCAAAAGCGGTACAAGTCGTGTCGGAGTGTAGCCCAGAACACCCTGAGATACTACTGGAATACCTACCAGTAAATCTCCTGCCTTGGCCAAGGACTTCGTGTAATGGCTCTTCTAGACACAGCGCGACCTCACCCCCAATACCGGGAGAGACAAACCCCTGAAGATCCGTTCACTGCCTCCATGTGGCTCGGGACTGTACCCAACTAAAACCTGTTTGCACGTCTCCTTTGAGCGTGGTAGGGTAGTAATCAAAGTACAGTGGGAACTCACACGAGACAAAAGACGATCCACAGGTCAATGAACTAACCTGTACACATGTCACCAGGGAACTGCCATCTGACGTCTGGTATAAGACCAACTAGCATGTTCCCGGCGAGTCCTGTCCGGTGTACTCATAACCCAATGAGCACCTGTATACATCTTAGGTGAACCAACTGACACCAGTGGCTTGTGAGACCGGCCACCGCCCCTCGTCGGGGTCTCGACTGTATACACTAGTCTGCTCTGGAGTATCGATGCCCTGTCTCGAAACTCCCACGACTAGGGACCTTTTAAGGATGTGCTTATAGACCCCCAGCTCCCACTTATTTGATCGCCCTCATACTGCTGGTGGTCAAGCAAGAATCATAGGGTCTCTATCAACGTGTAATAGCGACCTGTCAGGTCACCTAAAGCAGTACACGATGATAAAGGTAAACCAGATAGCATACTATCATCTCGAGTAAGACTGTCCTACCGGGATAGGTCCTCCCTCAATCATTGCAATCACGTGCCTGTGATCCAATAATTGACTCTGAGGGCACTATCTCCAACACTATTATCACCTTCTCTCAGCTTCCGAAGGCTCCTTGGTTTAGGAGAGTACACCTATTACGCTTATTGGATAGTCTTCTTCCAAACCACAGGCAGGTGCCGAAAGGTAGGGAATGAAGAAAACCAAATAGCCTAAGTAAGGTGTGCAAAAGGTAATATGTAAAGACAAATAAAGGAATTAGAAAGAGGGCAAAGTAAATTGCGACTACTAGCATTCATGACCAAACCACGTATTTCATCGCCACTCCTACTTCACTTTTAATTTCTCCAGAACAACCTGTATCACTTCGAACATCAAATTCCATTGGATAAATCCATCGTATGGTTATATACGAACTCGAAGGATATTTTTTCGGGGATGGATTCTGGTTCAGGAGAAATAAGAATAAGATATTATTCAGTTGTCTTTTATCATCACCTTCTCTCAAGTTACGAGTACTCCTAGGATTAGGAGAGTACACCTATTATGCTTACTGGAAAGTTTTCTTCCAAACCATAGGCTGGTGCCGAACGGTAGGGAAGGAAGAAAACCACTTAGCCTAAAGAGGTGTGTAGAAGGAAACGACTAAAGACAAATAAAGGGATTTGGAGAGATGGCAATGAAATATACGGTTGCAGTCATGAATTGGATTATGGAAGAGGCATTACTAGGAATACCAGAATACCCTTATGAAACATTTTCATGTTTCAGTTACACTGTGCATTGTTAATTGTAAACTGATTTCCCAATTAAACCCTTGCTCCAGGGTATGTATTTACCCGGTTTCATTCTCACATCTGTATAGTTTTACAGAAAATGAGTGGGAGTAAGTTATTGGGAATTAGGTAATCATCCTCATTATATCGTAATTCGTTGTAATTGGTAATATTTGAGGAAATCGCCTGGGGACAGTTTTCAACCTATGATGCACAGGTTTTGAGTTATTCAACTCAGTAGACTTATACAGAGTATTGTATGTTGTCCAGTGTCCATCAGGACAAGGGGTTAGTCTTCGTACTATATTCTATTTGCTTGTAACTTCTCTAGTTTTTAGAGAAGTGTTTCGTAGAAATACAATGTCTAAGTATTGAGAAGTTGTGGGTATAGGAATAAAGTAGAGGACCAGGTGTCACAAGTATCGAGATTCTTCAAAGAAATCGAAGATGTAGATTCTTGTGATTGGTATTCAGATGATAGCAATGGTTTTGAGAAACTTGTTTCTCTTTCAGGTTACTCATAATTGGATGGATTCCTAAGTTGATTAATGCTGATTAGCCTCTCTCCATTAAGTTGATATGCACTGGAGATAGCTGCATGGTTTTTGGATCTAGTTCCAATTAAATATGTGCTAAAGTTTCTATATTGGATATAGAATGGATCATATCTTAACGATTTTAAGGTAAGGGGAGTTGTCCAGCTTATGCTTAAAACCAGACACTGGATAACTCAAGGCACGTTTCTGTAATGACAGTTTGTGGGTTGACCCTAGCTTCGACGAGGGTTGATTTTCTACCATCTGGAAGATCAATAGTGATATTGTTCTTGACTCGCCACAATTTTATTAAAATGGATTTTTTCAGAAAACAGTAGTGGGAGTATGGTAGAACTGGAAGTGATTCCAGAACCGCAAACGATTACGGAAAATTTAATAGGACCTATATATTCAATCAGTTTTGACATTCCAATAGCCACTCCGCAGATATGGTGGGTAACCTCAGTCACCCGAGAGGTACTACGGTAGCCTCAAGGACGGTTACAGGGAGGTTCTTGTTTACCCAGACTTGACACTACTGTTGTTCCAGACTATGAGACCCGGCAGGAGAATATGTATAGCGTCGTTCTAAACTAGTTTTAGAAGTACACGTATATATTATTCTGCCAGAGGGTTGTCGTAGTCAGTGGGAGCAGCGGAAGCATAGTGGGCAAGTAGCCTATGTCTATTTATAGACTTGAACAATTATAGCAGAGAAAGATCATCTAATTTTGATATGACAGTCATGGGTTTGACTTCATCAGAATAAGGGATGGATCTGTTAAGAAGGTAATAGGGTGTGATGTCTTGGTATTTGGATGACATACACAGAGTAGGAAGTAAATTTCCTATACTACGATCGGTTGTACTGTGGTCATCACACAATTGTTTCTCCACAAAGGACATGGATATAATATTTGACATTCTGGTTTGTAGATCTATGGTTTTAGATCTAGATTTGGGTAGTTTCCCAATGTGGGTACTTTGACAGTATTCTAATAGTATTTTAGAATAGATGACTCTTGGCATGGTGGTGTACCTGCAGGTGATGGAGTCACCCTCTCTAAAGGTGTCTTACAGACTAATGGGGAGAGGGACATGCATGATTGGCAGATCACTTGATTAAGCAATTGAGTCAATCGTGAGATGTCAAGTACCACACCAGATGTCGTTATTGCACTAGATGCGATAATTTTATATTAATCCAATCCTGAAGAAACATACGGAAGAAGTTATAGAACATAAGTACATGTTCTAGGGATTTGATGACGACAGCCTATTTCGGGAGACGGTTATTATTCCAGGCTTCACAGGTGACCTGGATGACATGGTGATTGTCTGAGTTATAGTTTTCCCTCAGACGAGGGACAGTTTTATGAACAGGTGGTCCAAGAGGATACTGTGCGAAGTATAATGCTGGACACTGATTAGTTTCAGTTATCGATACAGTCTAAGAAGTTTGGATTTAGAGTTTATTTATGAACTAAGTCCCATCAGATATCCAGATATATTCTAAGACAGGTATTACTCGATTCGGGAGATGGTTTTCTCCGCGAACTTGATTATAAGAGAGACATAGAAAGAAACATCAGGGCGGATCCACTCACTGAGGCTATTTCTCGAACACAATAGTTTTGCAAACAAGTTTTGTGAAACTGATTAGTAGAGGAGTTGTATGTTCGGTATCACACGAGCTGTGAGTATGCGACATCACAATAATTAGCCTTAAGTGCAAGTGGGAGATTGTTGGATATAGTGCCCTCAAAGTCAATTATTGGATCGCAGGTACGTGATTGCAATGATTGAGGGAGGACCTATACCGATAGAACAGTCTTACTCGAGATGATAGTATGCTATCTGGTTTGTCTTTATCACTGTTACACTTTGATAGAGCCCATAGGATTCTTGCTTGACTGCCAGCAGTATGATGGCGATCATATATGTAGGAGCTGGGGTCTATAAGCACATCCTTAAAGTGTTCCTAGTCGAGGGAGTTTCGAGACAGGGCATCGATACTCCAGAGTAGACTAGTATATATATTCGAGACCCCGACGAGGGGCGGTGGCCGGTCTCACAAGCCATTGGTGTTAGTTGATTCACTTAAGATGTATACAGGTGCTCATTGGGTTATGAGTACACCGGACAGGACTCGCCGGGAACTTGCTAGTTGGTATTATACCTAGCGTCAGATAGCAGTTCCCTGGTGACATGTGTACAGGTTAGTTCATCGACCTGAGGTCATCATTTGTCTCGTGTGAGTTCCCACTGTGCTTTGATTTATACCCTACCACGGGTCAAAGGAGTCGTGCAAACAGGTATATTTTGGGTACAGTCCCGAGCCACATGGAGACAGTGAGCAGATCTTCGGGGATTCGTCTTTCCCGGTATTGGGGGAGAGATCGCGCTATGTTTAGGAGAGCCATTACACGAAATCCTTGGCAAGGGTAATCGAGATTTACTGGAAGGTATTCCGGTAGTATCTCAGAGGGTTCTGGACTGCTCTCTGACACGACTTATGAAGCTATTGGGGGTCTGACGTTTACCGACCCCCTAGGCCTAATATGCGATACTCATAGACGAATGTTCCGGACTGTACGGATATTGTCACAGTCAGGCTCAGTAGGGTTTATAGATGAGTTTGCTCGTCAGCTTCCTTTCCAATCAATACATAGGCAAACCATTACGTACAGCTTGTACCTCTGATATGCTAGTGGTGTCACGACCCGAAAGAGCACGTGACTGGCCCTTGAACCATATGAAGTCTATAGGAACCCATCCGATCTAAGTAAGCCAAAAGCCCAGAAATCTAAAACCATTTTAAGAGTAAAGAAACATATTTTGTAAATTTTTCTATTTAGGCATTTTATCAAACACTCGCTACGCATAAACAAAGAGTACAACCCACACAAGCAATATAATATACAACGCCGAAGGGCGAGGATCAAACTCAAAAGAAACCCACAATAACATGGAAACCTTAACACTACAATGCGCGACTCTATGGTCGAAATAATACATCACTAGTGTCTGAGTCTGAAACAATATAAAAATTTTGGTTGATGGAATTTCTAGATACAAAGAATAATACATATACAACGGTGGTGCTGATGCAAAGAACCCACCTACCAAACAAATCACCCGCAAAGGAAGCAATGTGCCGGAAATGCCGCTATGGAACCTCTACGGAAAAACCTGCAAGAACTGTGGCACAACGGGGGTGAGTTGCCAACTCGTGAATAGAAAATATCTACAAGCAGAAATTGAAAGCATGACATAATCCTAATTCAAACGATCAGATATAATATAAACCTCAAATGAATAAGTCTGAAGCATAGTAAAGTGGCAATGTAACATCTGAACATTAGTGTAGTGCCAAGTACTCGTGCCAGTGCCTTACGTAATAATATATCATAAATATGATGTATGTATGCGGTAAAATGGAAACAGAAGACATCATGAATGAAACCATCAGAAAATCAACGTCGAGCATCGACACAAACAATATATCTCAATATAAAGTGAAACCCATATATCATGTATCCGATATGTATGCAGCATTCATGAAGGTACTCTATCAGGTACTACTAATATATGATGAAATGCATATAAAATAAATGTGGTGTAGGGGAGATATAATATGCCATCGACCATAAAGGCCCCGAGCACATAGGCTCCTCTCAAATCGAGCTCATAGGCTCCTCTCAAATCGAGATCATAGGCTCCGAGCACATAGGCTCCTCTCAGTTCGAGCTCATAGGCTCCGAGCACATAGGCTCCTCTCACATCGAGCTCATAGGCTCCGAGCACATAGGCTCCTCTCACATCGAGCTCATAGGCTCCGAGCGCATAGGCTCCTCTCACATCGAGCTTATAAGCTCCTCTCATAATGCATATGTAAATTTGCATAGATCATCATGATGATATATTAAGTAGGCATATATATATATATATATATATCAGCGTCCCATACCACTAATATATATATCCTCTATGGGTATACATATATATTTCAGCGTCCCATACCACTGATATATATACGCAGGAGTAAAACAATCCAGAATCATCATATGCAACATATCACAGTGCGAAATCCATGAATTATAATACATGCAACATGAACACTAATATAAGCATGCAACTATGTAAAGGCATATGCACAAAAGAATATGAATCAATAACATATGAGCATGCAATGCAATGCGAGCCGTAGAATAAATGTTAATTGAATAATAATGCAGCTTGCCATTTGAAATAAGACAAATCGGGGTTTTTGTAAAATAAAGTCTACAGTGTTTTTTTTAAAGATATTCCCGATTCGTTAGTTTTTGAAATAGGTATGACTTGGGTCTAGTCTAACATCTACTAATCAAACCACATATCTAAGTATCAAGTCAACCGGGAGGGGTATGGAATCCACCTAAATCTGAGTCGATATAAATATATATACATATAATAGTCGGTGATCCCGCCTCAAAAGTATCGCGTACAATACAGTATATCATATGACAATCCTCAAGTCATGAGTGCGGATCTATCATCAATGTAAAGCTCGTACGGTAAATCGTCGTACGACATCCCAATAGCTGGGTACGGGTCAATATCACATTATCTCATCAAGTACCTGGTATTCTTATCATCATAACACATAATCTGGGATACTGAATCTAAGTCTAGTACAAATCGATACTATCTATATAATTATGAATGCGGGGGTAAAACACAAGCCCAAAGGCCCGCTAAGAATCACATATCGTATCCCAAATACGAATCATATCAAATCACCGATCTCACGGCACCAAGCCCAATATCATCGACTCATCTCCAAAGTCATCCAAAATCATCATCAACATAGTGTAAGTATAGTGAATATGCAAGGGTGTGCGTGTGGGTGTAAACCTATTCTAGGGTTCGTGGCTATGAACTACACTAGTTTACTTCTAAGCCTAAACTATCCATAAAACACCTAAAACAATATCCATATCTCACTATAACGATCATATATAGTATATCAACTACGGACTGCGGGGGTGCTTTACGTCACCCCCCGGACTTTCCCCTGTAGATATAATCTACTCACCTTGCGTCTTCATTGTCGACGTCACCACGCGTTTGCTTGTCGTCCCGAAGTCTTCATGAGGTACCTACACATTAACGTATCGCAAATGCGTATCAAAACCAATTCCAAACTAAAACGGCATACGAATCTCAAAACGATACGATAAGGGGCCTATAGGTTAGAACCTATGGGCACGCCTTCAAAACCATCAATCAATTCTCGATATCTTCGTATAAATGCCAAATAGTCGAGGTAAAACACAATACACAATTTCAGAATTAAAAATACGTAATACGGAAACACGAATCCAAAACAACAACTTAGGAAACAGGCTCCAGATTTCACCCTAGGTCAAATTAGACAAATCTATATATACCAGGGGTCTAATCTATACATGTAGGAGCAGTAGAACTAAAACGACTCAATTTGGTGCAGGTATGGCCGCAATTTGCAGCCAAAGGGAATTAATTGGCGGACGAGTCAAGGAGTTAGGGGCTAGGGTCTTGGTGGTAGCTTCCTGGGTGCCTGCACATGTCACTGTTCAATCAATTTAATTTTCAGAGTCTCGGGTTGATAGCAGATCCCAAATAACCTTCACAGATTTCACAAATTTTCCGATATCGATTTCTACAAATCTGTATTCTGGGTTTATGCCTCAGGTTTGGGTCTCAATTCTTGCACTAGGGTGTTGATATAACCTCTACTGAGCTCAATTGCTCACCCAAACTCACAATTCCCTCTAACCCTAACTAGGTTTTCCTAAAGTCCACCAAATCACACTATATCGGTTCTATCACAACATGGGGGTATAAGTAACGCTAAAACTAAGCAAATGGTTCAGTAATTACCTCATTTGGCAACTCAAGAATTTTCTTGAGTTGCCCCTAGTGGCCAAAATCCTCGCTTTCTTGGTCCAATGTGTAGATCTTGAGCTTGTGCACACTTTTAATGAAATGGGGGTAGGGTTTTGGTGATGTTTTTGAGGTGTTTAGAGGGCTTGAAGATGGGAGGGAGATGAAGGAGCACCAGCAGCAGGAGAAAGAGAAGAGGGAGAGAGAATTTGAGAGGAAGAATGAAGAGATGGCTAAGTCCAAGGTCAAAGGAAGACCATACCTCTCTCTCTCTCACCATACCTCATTTCTTTATTCCTATCCCATTTTCTTTTCCTTTTCTTTTTCTCCAAAATTCCTTTCTCACTCAATAGTAACCCCAAAAAAAACATGGTGGAAAAATGCACAAGTGTAAGAAAAATGATATGTGCATATTTTGCGCAAAATTGCTAAAAACCCGATTAGCGATTTTTAATCACGATTAGCACTAAAATAGCATATAACTAAACATAAAAACTTAAAATGGCATCCTTCCCTAAAATACCCTATTTTAGAATTTTTCATAATTTTTCCAAAAATTTCCCCCCATTTATTTGTATTTAATTATACCGAATTATTAAAATATTCAATAAAATAATATTAAATTATAAAACTCCCTAAAAAATAATATTTTATATTTTGAAATGTTACAATCTACCCCCCTTAAATAAATTCGGTCCCCGAATTTAAATTTAAACCCCAAGTACTAAAACATTTCAGCAAAAATCCAAATTGTCGGGCTCCACAAACATCAATCCTAAGGCGTATATAAGAATACCCCGTGCGTCTGGTGCGCACGGAAAACAGAATCCACATAAGTACCATTCAGGTGCAACGGGTGTGCACACAACATCTGTCATAGGCAATGTGTGTGCCTGACAGCAAAACCAGGTGCATCTGACATGCACAAGGAAACCCGATTTAGTGCATCTGGTGTGCACCAAAATCATACCTCAAAACACTAAGGGTGCATCCAATGCTAGCAGCGCAAGATATCTACTTGCCTCTTGCTCACGGTCTGGCGTCCTCTGTCTCTGGGTCCTTATCTCCTCTGCGGATTACCAACCTCACAATCAATCGGCTCATCGGCTCTGTCAGGTGTGCTAACGGGGACGATTCCGTTTTGGCACCTCTCTAGTCATCTCTCGGTCAATCATCACGACCACTCATAAAGCAGCTTGTCACGGGCGTCGGCATTTGTCTCTCTGATTGCCCGTGACGCATCTGATCCTGGGTGCAAATATCATTGCAGCAGTGTCCTGGAAGGAATCCTGCTCAAGGTCTCTTCCGATCTTGCCTATGCCAAACTGTACGGAGGCTGGCTCTCTTGCATAATCTCTTCTTACTCGATGGACATCTGTGTCCTCAGCACAACATTTTCTCGGAAATTGGTCGCATCTTAACGCCTCTGTAAGCATATCAGGTCTCTAGCCTCGACGGGAAGTAATGACAGCTCGTCAGCGTCTCGCACGAACTTCTGGTTCCACTTATCTCTATCATCGTCTACTATAACATCACGCCATGCTATCTACGCACTGCACTGTTCTTGGCCACGGTCAATCGGAAGTCTCTCGCACGGACTCGAAATCGCGTACTCTGTAGCTTTACCAATCTATAGAAGATGTCTGGCCGAACAGGTCCTCGGGAACGCGTCCCAACCATCGGAGGAATACTCAATACTCGTCCTTCCTTGATCAATTCGCAACGCATCGGGTAAGGTCCTTTATCCAAACCTGGTCAACTACCTCGTCGACGATACCGAACTCTGTCCTGCTGGGTGTGCGCAATATGACCACTCCTGGGTCTAGGTCTTCTCGTATAGTATTCCAGAAATGTCCTGTCGAGGTCTCTCTCAAATATCATTCCTGCCGAATTGCCCGGAAGTCATCATCCATTGCTGAAGCAAATTATTGTTCTAGAATGGCTGCATACTCGTCGCAACTCTTTCTGGAAGGTATATCCATATACAATGCCTCTGCGTTCGTATCGCATCTCTGATGTCAGCGGAGTGGGACGTCATCGCGTCGAAATCTCTTGCGAACTCTTTACTTCACTCTGCTTCAATGTCGACTGATTTGGACTCGTCTCATCGTGGCTGCACGGACTGTGCTCTAACGGCTATCCTCGTATCTGGAGTCTCCCCAGCAGTGTGTCCCATCACCTGATATCCGAATGATGTCGAATCATCCGACCGAATCGTCAGACCCTCATAATCCCCCATGAGATCAACATCTTGGGTACAGTTTAATAGTTTCGAGTACATACCACAACATCAGTGGTCCGGCCGTAGAAGGCCAAACCCAAGCCCCACTAATGGCACCGCGGAACTGCCGCAAACCCTACGGTTCAATGGCTTTCATACGGTCATTAAGTCGAGTTAGGGTTTCATTCTTCTAGAGGGTCCATAGAATCGCTTGCATGTCTTTCCGAATACTTTAAACTTGGAAAATGGGCTCCTGAAATTCGATCGTCTCAATCGACTCTCAACGAACCTGCACGAAGTCGCCTCTAGCTGGAATCATTCTATCTGATGACCTCGCACCGGGGTAGGCGAACAATCCACATGTCATAATCATTCGTGCTCGATGACTAGCGACCTTCTATCATCTCATAGTACAACTCGTACCGCAATCGCTCCAACATCCGGGGCAATATCTCGTTGTTCGCAGCAACAACTGGCTCCTTCGCCTGTACGCTGAATAGCACCTCAGTCTTCCAGGAAAGGCGATACACTGGCGGTCATCTCTAAATTGGTCTGCTCTAGATCTGAGTAAGACTGTCTACACGGGAGATCTTCAACTCAACTGGGCCTGCTCCGGCGCATAAATCGGACGAATCACCTTCGTCTCTCAATCGGGTAGACAAGCTATCATCTGTTTCATATCTTCCTGGAAGCTCCGGCGATCTCAGCTCGTAAGCTCCGGAAGCGATATCCTATCAATCTCAGCAACAGCTGGTCCATCCGTCTGCATGGTAGGCAACATCATAAACTCTGAGGTTTGCTATACATCAACAGTCCTCTCTCAACTGACAGCTCTAACAATGGCCCGATCATCCAGTGTAAAACTAAGCACTCGCCTCCACTAAAGGTCACAATCACGAGTACTAACTCGAGACGTTCCCATGTCACCAGAAAACACAACGGTCGATCCCTCGTACCAGATGAGCTCGCCCTGATCGTAACCCTAGCAGCAGCCCAAACTGCGCTCAAACAATGGCGACAGGAACCTCAATCGAGTATCGAAGAGAGCAGATCAATGGCAAGAAAGAAAACAACAGATCCAGAGTGGATACATGATCCTAAGAAGGAACAGCATCAATGAAAGTGTGATCATGGAACTAATAGAATCGAGGATCTCAAATGGATGTATAATCATGGATATGAAGAGAATCACTGATCCCGAAAATATATGCATCCTAAGGTTCCTTAAGCGGAGTAGCGTATCGTAAGTATGCCGCGGAACATACCAACGGTACGTCACTCTACTTTAGTCACCTATTCCATCAACCAAGGTCATCCTACGCGACGAAAGTTCGGGTCTAATACCCCCTCGACTAAGTCTAAGTTCCGTAAGGTCAAGCCTAAGTTCCGTGTATATATAGACGCCCTAGGCTCCACATAGTCAAACTTAGACTCGAACCAAGGTCAACCTAGCGCTCTGATACCAACTTTGTCACGACCCGAAAGAGCACGCGACTGGCCCTTGAACCATATGAAGTCTATAGGACCCCATCCGATCCAAGTAAGCCAAAAGCCCAGAAATCTAAAACCATTTTAAGAGTAAAGAAACATATTTTGTAAATTTTTCCATTTAGGCATTTTATCAAACACTTGCTACACATAAACAAAGAGTACAACCCACACAAGCAGTATAATATACAACGCCGAAGGGCGAGGATCAAACTCAAAAGAAACCCACAATAACATGAAAACCTTAACACTACTATGCGCGACTCTAAGGTCGAAATAATACATCACTAGTGTCTGAGTCTGAAACAATATACAAGTTTTGGTTGATGGAATTTCTATATACAAGGAATAATACATATATAAGGGTGGTTCTGATGCAAAGAACCCACCTACCAAACAAATCACCCGCAAAGGAAGCAATGTGCCGGAAATGCCGCTATGGAACCTGTACGGCAAAACCTTCAAGAACTGTGGCACAACGGGGGTGAGTTGCCAACTTGTGAATAGAAAATATATACAAGCAGAAATTGAAAGCATGACATAATCCTAAGTCAAACGATCAGATATAATATAAACCTCAAATGAATAAGTCTGAAGCATAGTAAAGTGGCAATGTAACATCTGAACATAAGTGTAGTGCCAAGTACCCGTGGCAGTGCCTCACATAATAATATATCATAAATATGATGTATGTATGCGGTAAAATGGAAACAGAAGACATCATGAATGAAACCATCAGAAAATCAACGTCGAGCATCGACACAAACTATATATCTCAATATCAAGCGAAACCCATATATCATGTATCCGATATGTATGCAGCATTCATGAAGGTACTCTATCAGGTACTACTAATATATGATGCAATGCATATAAAATAAATGTGGGATAGGGGAGATATAATATGCCATCGACCATAAAGGCCCCGAGCACATAGGCTCCTCTCAAATCGAGCTCATAGGCTCCGAGCACATAGGCTCCTCTCACATCGAGCTCATAGGCTCCTCTCACATCGAGCTCATAGGCTCCGAGCACATAGGCTCCTCTCAGATCGAGCTCATAGTCTCCTCTCATAATGCATATGAAAATTTGCATAGATCATCATGATGATATATTAAGTAGGCATATATATATATATATATATATATCAGCGTCCCATACCACTAATATATATATACTCTATGGGTATACATATATATTTCAGCATCCCATACCACTGATATATATACGCAGGAGTAAAACAATCCAGAATCATCATATGCAACATATCACAGTGCGAAATCCATAACTTATAATACATGCAACATGAACACTAATATAAGCATGCAACTATGTAAAGGCATATGCACAAAGGAATATGAATCAATAACATATGAGCATGCAATGCAATGCGAGCCGTAGAATAAATGGTAAATGAATAATAATGCAGCTTTCCATTTGAAATAAGACAAATCGGGGTTTTTGTAAAATAAGGTCTACAGTGGTTTTTTTAAGATATTCCCGATTTGTTAGTTTTTGAAATAGGTATGACTTGGGTCTAGTCTAACATCTAGTATGCAAACCACAGATCTAAGTATCAAGTCAACCGGGAGGGGTATGGAATCCACCTAATTCTGAGTCGATATAAATATATATACATATAATAGTCGGTGATCCCGCCTCAATAGTATCGCGTACAATATAGTATATCATATGACAATCCTCAAGTCATGAGTGCGGATCTATCATCAATATAAAGCTCGTACGGTAAATCGTCGTACGGCATCCCGATAGCTGGGTACGGGTCAATATCACAGTATCTCATCAAGTACCTGGTATTCTTATCATCATAACACATAATCTGGGATACTGAATCTAAGTCTCTTACAAATCGATACCATCTATATAATTATGAATGCGGGGGTAAAACACATGCCCAAAGGCCCGCTAAGAATCACATATCGTATCCCAAATACGAATCATATCAAATCACGGATCTCACGGCACCAAGCCCAATATCATCGACTCATCTCCAAAGTCATCCAATATCATCATCAACACAGTGTAAGTATAGTGAATATGCAAGGGTGTGCGTGTGGGTGTAAACCTATTCTAGGGTTCGTGGCTATGAACTACACTAGTTTACTTCTAAGCCTAAACTATCCATAAAACACCTAACACAATATCCATGCCACACTATAACGATCATATATAATATATCAACTACGGACTGCGGGGGTGCTATACGTCATCCCCCCGACTTTCCCCTATAGATATAATCTACTCACCTTGCGTCTTCATTGTCGACGTCACCACGCGTTTGCTTGTTGTCCCGAAGTCTTCATGGGGTACCTACACATTAACGTATCGCAAATGCGTATCAAAACCAATTCCAAACTAAAACGGCATACGAATCTCAAAACGATACGATAAGGAGCCTATAGGTTAGAACCTATGGGCACGCCTTCAAAACCATCAATCAATCCTCGATATCGTCGTATAAACGCCAAATAGTCGTGGTAAAACACAATACGCAATTTCAGAATTAAAAATACGGAATACGAAAACACGAATCCAAAACAACAACTTAGGAAACAGGCTCCAGATTTCACCCTAGGTCAAATTAGACAAATCTATATATACCAGGGGTCTAATCTATACATGTAGGAGCAGCAGAACCAAAACGACTCAATTTGGTGCAGGTATGGCCGCAATTTGCTGCCAAAGGTAATTAATTGGCGGCCGGGTCATGGAGTTAGGGGCTAGGGTCTTGGTGGTGGCTTCCTGGGTGCCTGCACATGTCACTGTCCAATCAATTTAATTTTCAGAGTCTCGGGTTGATAGCAGATCCCAAATACCCTTCACAGATTTCATAAATTTTCCGATATCGGTTTCTACAAATCCGTATTTTGGGTTTAAGCTTCAGGTTTGGGTCTCAATTCATGCACTAAGGTGTTGATATAACCTCTACCGAGCTCAATTGCTCACCACAACTCACAATTCCCTCTAACCCTAACTAGGTTTTCCTAAAGTCCACCAAATCACACTATATCGGTTCTATCACAACATGGGGGTATAAGTAACGCTAAAACTAAGCAAATGGTTCAGTAATTACCTCATTTGGCAACTCAAGAATTTTCTTGAGTTGCCTCTAGTGGCCAAAATCCTCGCTTTCTTGGTCCAATGTGTAGATCTTGAGCTTATGCACACTTTTAATGAAATGGGGGTAGGGTTTTGGTGATGTTTTTGAGGTGTTTAGAGGGCTTGAAGATGGGAGGGAGATGAAGGAGCACCAGCAGCAGGAGAAGGGGAAGAGGGAGAGAGAATTTGAGAGGAAGAATGAAGAGATGGCTAAGTCCAAGGTCAAAGGAAGACCATACCTCTCTCTCTCTCTCACCATACCTCATTTCTTTATTCCTATCCCATTTTCTTTTCCTTTTCTTTTTCTCCAAAATTCCTTTCTCACTCAATAGTAACCCCAAAAGAAACATGGTGGAAAAATGCACAAGTTTAAGAAAAATGATATGTACATATTTTGCGCAAAATTGCTAAAAAACCGATTAGCGATTTTTAATCGCGATTAGCACTAAATTAGCATATAACTAAACATTAAAACTTAAAATGGCATACTTCCCTAAAATACCCTATTTTAGAATTTTCCATAATTTTTCCAAAAATTTCCCCCCATTTATTTGTATTTAATTATACCGAATTATTAAAATATTCAATAAAATAATATTAAATTATAAAAATTCCCTAAAAAATAATATTTTATATTTTGAAATGTTACAAGTGGTTATACCCAGTGCGAGTGTATTGATGAGTCATTAGAGTCCCCCACAGACACTTTCCCAAGTTCGGGCGAAACGTTGTAGAGGCCGTATGGTTTTATGGCAGGGTTCGGAAAATTCACGTGCGTTTTAGCACGTGTCATTTTTCCGGAAGATAATACCGGTAGGCTTTGGTTTAAGCCGGATCCCAGTATTATACTGTGTAGATATAATATCTTTGTCTCAGTTGCATTTGTATTCGGTCGTAATACAAATGCGGCTATGTTTATACTGTTACGGGGTTATCCTGAAATTCATTTCAGGATCGCTTTTGGAAGTTTCCAGTTTCCAGTTTTCTATCGGCCGTATTTAACATTCGGTTAAATACGGATTTATCTTTTCGTCTTGAAGGTGAGTCATTGTGTGTGGAAGCTTCAAGATTCGTGACTCATTTTTTTGCATTGATTATTTGGTGACTAGGTTTTCATGACTCATTAAGCATTAAATGATTCATTTAGTGTGTTCATACTAGGTGTTCATTTGAGTCATCCTTTTCTTTTAGTGCTTAAGATATTTTCTCCTTGATCTTTTGGCTTACACTCACCCTCCCCTCTCCTACACTCACCCTCCCTCTTCTATATAGTGGCCGGCCCTCTTTGTGAGGATGGGTGATTGATTTTGGCAAAAAGATTATGATAGTTTAGTTCATGGAAATTTCATATAGCTCAATTTCCATTTACCCGATTCCAATTGGAAACTTCATTAACCGTTCGTCCACAGCCTTGGACGTAACGAGACAAAGTGTTCTATTCATTCTCTACATCAATCTTGGTCATCTCTTTTAGAAAACTTGACGATCGAGTTGTCTCGGTTCAGAGGCGGGAGCCCGTTTAAAGATCCGTCGACGTGGTGCCACCTGGACGACGAGACTGGAGTTTCAGAAGATCGAAGCCGCCGCAACAAAGCGTGGGATGATGGTTAAAGACCGAAGGACTCGGATCGTTCGGTATAACATTTCTACCCTCTTTACAATTTGTTACTTTAGCTTTAATGGTAGATCCGGCTTATAGTATGCGATAGCGCCAGTCGTAAAAGTTTTGTTCCGCATATTGGCGTCATTTAGACGGCCGGGGCGCTATCGTGGACTTACAGGTCCTCTCTCAATCATTGTAATCATCTACCTGCGATCCAATAATTTACTTTGAGGGCAATATATCCAACAATCTCCCACTTGCACTTAAAGCTAATTATTGCGATGTCGCACACTCACAACCCGTGTGATACCGAACACCCAACTTCTCTACTAATCAGTGTCACAAACCTCGTTTGTAAAACTATTGTGTTCAAGAAATAGCCTCAGTGAGTGGATCCGTGTAACATTTTAAGAAAAAATAAAATATTATTTTTGGGAATTTTTATAATTTAATAATAAAATATTGAATATTTTAATAAGGCGGTATAATTAAATACCGATAAATTGGGAAAATTTTGAAAATTATAGAAATTACTTAAAAGAGGGTGTTTTATGTTAATTATGCAAATTTTAAGTTTTTATGATTAATTATATGCTAATTTAGTGCTAATCGCGATTAAAAATCGCTAATCGCGCTTTAAGCGTATTTTGTGCAAAACCTTGCACCGTATCATTTTTACACTTGTTACATTTATTTCCATGGCTTGACTTCATGTTCTTTTACCATGGTTGTTGTTTTTATGTTAAAGGAATTAGAAAAGAAAAGAGTATTATATGGAGGTATAATTAGAGAGAGAAAAAGTGGGTGATGGGTCAACCCTTATTATGAGCCATCCCCCATCACTTCTTCCTCTCATTTCTCTCCCCTCTCTTCCCTTGTTGCTGCTGCTGCTGCACCCCCATCCTCCTCCATCTTCAAGCCATAAAAATCCATGAAAAACACTCCAAAACCTCACATTCATTTCACAAAAAGGTGCACAAGCCCTCTAGCTACCCAATGGACCAAGAAAAATGTGATTTTGGCGCTGTAGAGGATTCTTGAGAGCTAAATGAGGTAAACCCTTTCACAATTATTATAGTATTTCAAGTGATTTAGCCTCATTTCAAGTTTAATATCGTTTAGGAGAAGTTTAATGAACTTTGAGAACTCAAGTTGGGAATTAGGGTTTGATTGGAGTTGAGATGGTGTAATAAGCCTTAATAATGAACTTAAACCACTCCCAATTGTAAGAAAACCCAGACCAAACCCAAACTAGACCCTGAAACAAAAAACAGAAACTTTGCATATCGGTTTTGTGAGGGTTTTTGGCGTGCAGAGAAATCTGGAATGAACCGGGGTATTTACGAGATAAATAAACAACTTCAGGAGCTTAGATTGACTACCATGAGGCCACCCTACCAATACGAAATGATTCCTCCATAACCAAACCTGCCTGGCCGTTTTTTTCTATGATGTGGCCGGCCCCCCTGTTAAAGTAGGTGCCCAGATTGCTTCAGTAGGTCATATGAACCCTATATATCACCCCAGAGTTGTTTGCTTGCCTTGTTTTGGCCTGGGTCAAAATCTGGGACTACTTTCTCTAGTTGCTGCTTTGATTTGAGATATGGTTTTCCGTATTTCGATTTCTAGATTTTTTCATTTGTGCATTATCTCTATCACGTGACGTTTGCACGTCTATCTCGAGTGATATCAGGTTGATTTGCGAGAGCTAACCATAGGTTCTAACCAATAGGCTTTTAAGCGTATCGTTTTGGTTTTCGTGTGTCGTTTTGGATTCGATTTGGTTTTAATGCGATGCGATACGTGTGACATGTAGATACCCCCACGGTGATCCGAGACAATGAAGAAGATCGTGGCGACATCGACATCGGCAAGCAAGATCAAGGTGAGTAGATTATATCTACGGGTAAGTCGTGTGGATGGCGTATAGCACCCCCGCAATTTGACACTTAGTATACTATATATATACTATATATATATACGTATGACAGCGTTAAGTGTGTATGGATATTCTAGATGTGATTAGGTGTATTATGGATAGATTCGGGTTTATAAGTAAACTAGTATAGTTTCCTAGTTGCGAACCCTAGAATAGGTTTACACCCCCCCACACACATGCTTGCTTGTTATACCTATACCAGGATGATGAGGATAGTGGATGATATTTGGAGATGAGTCGATGACTTTGGGCATAGTGCTGTGATATCGGTGATATGATGTGATTCGTATTTGGGATACAACATGAGATTTTAGCGGGCCATTAGACGTGTGTTTCACACACGCATTTATATTTATATAGATGGTATCGATTTGTACTAGACATAGATCAGTACCCCAGATCATGAGATATGATAATGAGAATACCAGATAATTGATGAGATGAATGTGATATTGACCCGTACCCAGATTTGGGATGCCGTACTAGGATTTACTGTACGAGCTTTATCTTGATGATAGATCCACACTCATGACTCGAGGATGTCATATGATATTGTATCGTACGCGGTACCTTGAGGTGGGATCACCGACTATTATATATATATATATATATATATATATAACGACTCAGATTTAGGTGGTTTTCATACCCCTCCCGATTAGTTTGTTAGTTAGATCTGTAGTTTGCTTAGTAGATGTTAGTCTAGACCGATGTCATACCTATTTCAAAAACTAACGAATCGGGAGTATTTTAAAGACAGGCAAAGAGATTCTACGGATATTTTCAAAAGACGCATCTTTTCTTAAAAACACCGTAGACCTTATTTTCAAAAAAACCCCGATTCGTCTTCTTTCAAATGGCAAAACAGTATGTTATAGATATATTGATGTAGATACTGCACTGTTGTGTTTATTATTCATTTGCCGCATATTCTTGCTTTCGCATCGCATGGCTTGTTGAAATATGTTTATCATTATATGAAAACCATTCTGTTAGGACACCAGCACCATTATCGATGATGCATATGTTCCACATACACCAGCTTGCCGGCTAACACACTTCATCATCGATAATTGCCATATCACTACACTGTAGGACTGTTGCATTCAGGATATGATCCCTTGAATAGCACACTTGTGCACATACATACTGTACACTCATACTTGTGCACATACCTATTGTACACCCATACGTGCATACATACGTATTCGTACGTACATAGATGATTCTGGCTTGATTAGAGATTTGGGAACCACAAGATACTCTTTAAAACCGATTCATTTTAAAAGAGCGGTTTCCCTCAATATGTGCATATTACTATTCCATGTTGCATGATATACTGATATGCTTACATTCTTTTACATGCCACATACATTATGCTTTTTGATTATACGCCTTAAGATATGTTGTTTCCATGATATTTCTGGATTTGGGAACCGTGGGTATTTCAAAAGAGAGTATGTAATTGTTTTTAAAACCCGGTTACCCTTGATATGATATTTCAGTGCGCCCACCAAGTGTTTTCTCGGTTCTGAGAGCGACATGTGAAACCCGATTCGAAGAGGCGGATGGGGCCGATTGCGGGTACATGGTGGACCCGGTATGGTATCCCGGGGCGAGAACAGATCGCTGTGTAGTAGACGGTGAGCCTGGCAGAGGGACTACTACCTACCGGTGACAGTTTTGGGCTCGGCGGATATCCGGAGGATACCGACCTGAGTCGAGAGATGATATGGGCCGATCCGGACTGACGAAGCCCGATATATCAGGATTTACGTGCCGAATGCTAGGCACAGGTTTCATGATGTTTTCGAGTGTTGATGCTTGACACTCAAGTTCCATGATTTGATATGTCGCGAGAGATACATGTTGATTTACATCCTCATACTTCCATGCATATGCTTTATGATATTTACATGCATGATGTTTATTGGCATTAGGTGACACGTGGATGATATCCACATACATATAGTTGACATTGATGGCATGATCACATAGTTGGACGAGATCCACATACATGATGACATTGATTTCATAGTTGGATGATATCCACATACTTATAGACTTCATGATATAGTCGACATTGATCATACCTCATATTGATGATATGTTATTACCTTAGGCACTGGCACGAGCACTTGGTACTACACTCATGTATAGATGTTACATTGCCACCTTATCATGCTTCAGACTTATTCATTTGAGCTTTATATATATATATCTGAAAGTATCTGTTGGATATAGTGCCCTCAAAGTCAATTATTGGATCGCAGGTACGTGATTGCAATGATTGAGGAGGACCTATGCCGGTTGGACAGTCTTACTCGAGATGATAGTACGCTATCTGGTTTGCCTTTATCCGTCGTGTATAGGTTTAGGTGACAGATCACGATTACACGATGATAGAGCCCTTAGGATCATGCTTGACTACCAACAGTATGAGGGCGATCATATACGTGAGAGTTGGGTAGTCCATAAGCACATCCTTAATAGTGGTCCCTAGTCGTGGGAGTTTCGAAACAGGGCATCGATACTCCGGAGTAGACTAGTGTATACAGTCGAGACCCCGATGAGGGGCGGTTGCCGGTCTCATAAGCCACTGGTGTCAGTTGGATCACCTAAGATGTATACAGGTGCTCATTGGGTTATAAGTACACCGGACAGGACCCGCCGGGAATCTGCTAGTTGGTATTATACCTATCGTCAGATAGCAGTTCCCTGGTGACATGTGTACAGGTTAGTTCATCGACCTGAGGTCGTCATTTGTCTCGTTTGAGTTCCCACTGTGCTTTGATTTCTACCCTGCCACAGCTCAAAGGAGTCGTGCAAACAGCTAGTTTTAGGGTACAGTCCCGAGCCACATGGAGGCACGTGAGCGGATCGGCAGGGGATTCGTCTCTCCCGGTATTGGGGGTTGAGATTGTGCTGTGTCTAGGAAAGCTATTACACCAAGTCCTTGGCCAAGGCTTGTGAGATTTACTGGTAGGTACTCCAGTAGTATCTCAGGGTGTTCAGGGCTTGTCTCCGACATGACTTATACTGCTATTGGGGTCTGACGTTACTAGCCCCCTAGGCAGGATATGCGATACTCATAGACGAACGGACCGGACTGTATATACATTGTCACTGTTAGGCTCAGTAGGGTTTCCAGATGAGTTCGCTCATCGGCCTCCCTTGAGGTCAGTCCATTGGCAGCCGTTAGGCACATCTAGTGCCGCTGACGGCTTGTGGTTAAACCTACTGCCAGGGTACTGACGAGTTATTAGAGTCCCCAACAGATAGTTTCCCAAGTTCGGGCGAAACGTTGTAGAGGCCGTATGGTTTTATGGCAGGGTTCGGAAAATGCACGTGCGTTTACGCACGTGTCATATTTCGGGCAGATAATACTGGTGGGCTTTGGTTTAAGCCGGATCCATGTATTATACAGAGTAGATATAATATCTTTGTCTCAGTTGCATTTGTATTCGGTCGTAATACAAATGCGGGTATATTTATACAGTTACGGGGTTATCCTGAAATTCGTTTCAGGATCACTTTTGGAAGTTGCCAGTTTCCAGTTTTCTATCAGCCGTATTTAACATTTTGTTAAATACGGATTTATCTTTTCTTGAGATGAGTGTGGATGCTTCTAGAAGGTTCTAGAAGTGGTGAGGTGTTTAGTGAGTCATGGTTGCATTTAATGATTCCATTAATGCATGATGACTTGGTTAATGATTCATCATTTTCATTAATTGTGTTCACACTTTGTGTTCACACTAGATATTTTCTCTTATTGTCACCTCCCCCTCTCCTACCATCACCCTCCCACCTCTATATGATGGCCGGCCCCTCCCCTCCTCTCTTGAGACTCTCTCTCACTTCATTTGGTTAAAAGATTATGATAGTTTCGGTGTATGGAATTTCACAGCTCATTTCATTCCATCACCCGATTCCAATGGCAACTTCATTAACCGTTCGTCCATGGCTTTGGACGAAGCGAGACAAAGTATTCTACTTATTCTCTACATCACTCTTGGTCATCTCTTTTAGCAAACTTGATGACCGAGTTGCCTCGAGTCAGAGGCGGGAGTCCGTTTAAAGATCCGATGACGTGGTGCCACCTGAACGAGGAGATCGGAGATCGACGAGATCGGAGCAGCCGCAACGGAGCGTGGGATGATGGTTAAAGAACGAAGGACTCGGATCTTTCGGTATAACCTTTCTTCTCTCTTTGTAGATTGTTAGTTTAGCGTTAATGGCAGATCCGGGTTATAGTATGCGATAGCGCCAGTTATAAAAGTTTTTGTTCCGCATTTGGCGTCAGTTTGACGGCCGGGGCGCTACCGTTGACTTACATGGTATTAGAGCCACGCCATTAAGCTTTACTAACTTGTGCTAACGCGTTTAAAAGATCGATCGAACGGATTTTCGAAAATCGCAATTTCTAGTGTTAAAGTTTCTATTAATTTTCAAACTGGTCTAAAAATCATTTTGACCATACCGGAAAATCAAGTAGGGTTTTTGAGGAATACTGTAGAAATTCGACCAAGTGATTCCACTGTTCCGCCGCGAATCCGCGGCCCAAGCTAGGGTTTGGCAGCGGATCCGCCGCAGGAAAGTGAGATCAATTGGTCAATTTTCTACAGTGGATTCTATGTTCGAAATTGTGGTTTCTGGAACTGTTCTTTTGGGCCCAGTGTTTTTTACTGTATAGCAGATTTGCGTGGGGCCCACTTCGGGAAATTTAGTCGATCGAAATTTAAACGTGTTAGTTTACAGTACTTACATTATATCTCCGACCGGGAATGTCATTTGATCGGTAAACTGCGTCTAATTGCTATAGTTCTTTTAGACGGGTTTGCGAACATGACATTCGCGTTGATGTTCTGTGTTGTGCTGTGATGTTGCGGATTTGTCGTGGTAGATAGCAGTGTGCAATGGTCGTACAGTTTGAGTTTATTTGCATATTTGATATTGCGGGACGAGCGTCCAACATGTGGACTGCCGTCATTGCCTGTTTGTATAATATTCTTTTGGGGCACGACCGGGTCGAGGTCGATGTACCCGTTTTACATATTTTTCATTTCTGTACTAGGTTTTACCCCACGACGGAGTGCACGGATAGCCGGGTTCTGGAGGGTAACAGGCCCGCATCTCATGGCTTTGAGAGGCAGGAGGGGTGCCCAAGATTACCGGATTCCGTGAAGTACTGGGTAGTCCATTCATTTTGCTGTAGGGGGCTGCCTCGCTTCAGGTTTTGGCGGGTAACTTGCTGCACCCATAGGGGTCTAGGTTTCATTGCACAGGCTATCCACACGACCAGGGGAACGTCGGGTTTCAGCAGCAGCTCTGTGAAACCCGGGGATCCCAGATATCTGTATTGTTCTGTGATGCTTATTACTTTTCTGTAATGTTGCATTTTATCACGCCTGGAGCGATTATTGTATATTGGTATATATACTGTTAGATGTTGTATATGTTTTGCACCCACGCTAGTCGAGTCCCCGCTCTGTCGTTAGTTAAGTAACCTAACGGGTTATGATGGGACCCAGTGACGAATGCGGATGGCATATACGTACATTTTATTTTCGTTCTTTACTGGTGTGATTGATTGATGGGACTGCGTTGATTCTGATCAATGCAAAGGAAAAAAAACCTGTTTGTATGTTGTTGGAACAATTTAAAAGTGTTATTACACAGACGTTTCCTTTTGTTTTGCATAGCGGTATTCAGTGGAATATCCTGCACCTCATTCGACGGGGCAAGGCCCGATATCCCTTCACCGGGAGTGACCCCTTCTGCAGAAGTTTGCGTCAGGGTAAAAACTTCACTATAATCGATTACATGTTTCTTTGCATCGTGGTATTCAGTGGAATATCCTGCACCTCATTCCACGAGGAAAGAGCCGAGATCCCTTCGACGGGAGTGACCTCTTTAGCAAAAGGTTTTCGCCACTATATTTTTATAAAAAGCTATCAAGTTCCTCCAATGAGATCAAGTTCATTACGTTAAACGTTTTATCGCCAAAAACCAGCCGTAGCCCTCCGTCGTGTCTTATGGATGGTCAGTAGTATTCAAGCTATGTTTGTTGGCTTTCGTCAAGGCATAGTGTTTGGTAGCTGCTGGGGTATTCATTTCTTGCATAGATAGATGTGTTGGTTTGGGACAGTCGTATTACCTTGTTGGCTTTCGTCAAGGGTATGTACGGGTGGGTTCAAATTGACAAGAATATGACGGGCAGAACTTGACATGTGACTTATGATTTGTTAACTTTCGTCAAGGTCATAAGAACATGGGGTAAAAATCACATCGGGAGTTTCTAAAGAAACTGAAAATTGCCAGGCATGCGCATACCTTCTGGAGTGTGATAACGTGAGTGGATTCCGTCACGATATCATGCGATGAGAGTTGGATCCCGATTCCCACTGATGAGTTGGTTTACTCTTCGAGTGATCCCGATTGATTCTTCTTTTAGGTTTGGAGGAGAATTTGACAGTACAGTGGGAGGTTTCCGGATTAGATAAAATGATAACCATTCTGATCTAGGTTAGAGTGCACGCAGAGTGTTTCTTTTCTCTCTCTCTCTTTGGCAGCGACCTTTGACCGACCCTAGACTATGACTCAGTGACCAAGTTGACCGAACCTTCTTAAAATACTGGCTTTTGGATTGTCTGAGTTGCATAAGTCATTGCCACTCCTTCTTTTACCATTTGTATTTCTCAGAACATCCCGTATTACTACGGACATCCACTTCCATTGGACAGATCCATCGTATGGTTATATAAGAACTCGAAGGGACTTCTTCGAGGATGGATCAAGGTTCAGGAGAAATAGAATTGGTTTATTCAGTTGTCTTTTATTATCACCTTCTCTTAGGTTGCGAGGGCTCCTTGGTTTAGGAGAGTACACCTATTACGCTTATTGGATAGTCTTATTCCAAACCGTAGGCAGGTGCCGAAAGGTAGGGAATGAAGAAAACCAATTAGCCTAAGTAGGGTGTACAGAAGGTAATATGTAAAGACAAAATAAAGGGATTGGAAAGAGGGAAAAGTAAATTGCGACTGTTATCATTCACGACCAAATCGTGTACTTCATCGCCATTTCTATTTCACCTTTAAAGGAATAAGGTATTATTCAGTTGTCTTTTATCATCACCTTCTCTCAAGTTACGAGTACTCCTTAGTTTAGGTCGGTACACCTATTGTGCTTACTGGATAGTCTTCTTCCAAACCATAGGCTGGTGCCGAACGGTAGGGAAGGAAGAAAACCATTTAGCCTAACGATGGTGTACAGAAGGTAACGAGTAAAGACAAATAGAGGGATTTGGAGAGATGGCAAGGAAATATACGGTTACATTCATGAATTGGATTATGTAAGAGGCATTACTAGGAATACCAGGATATCCCTACGAAACATTTTCATGTTTCAATGCATTGTTAATGGAAAACTGTTTTCCCGATTAGATACTTACTCCAGGGTATGTATTTACCAGGTTTCATTCTCACATCTGTATGGTTTTTCAGATGATGAGTGGGAGGAAGTTATTGGGAATTAGGTGATCATCCTCATTATATCTGAATTCGTTGTAATTGGTGATATTTGAGGAAGTCGCCTGGGTTGTTGCCGGCAGGCATGTATTTAGTTTTGAGTATCCGTTGTTGTGCACCAATTTCAAAATGATATATCTGTACGTTTATTTTTATAAACTGAGATATAACTTTTTGATATTATGTCGATGACATTTACCTACATCAGTTGACGATTGGGTAAGGAGCATTGAACAACGGAGTAGTTCTTAACCATAAGTATAGTTTTCAACCTACGATGCACAGGTTTTGAGTTATTCAACTCAGCGGACTTATACAGAGTATTGTATGTTGTCCAGTGTCCATCAGGACAAAGGGGTAGGTCCTCGTACTATGTTCTGTTTACTTATGACTTCTTTAGTTTTTAGACAAGTGTTTCGTAGAAATACAAGGTCTAAGTTTTAAGAAGTTGTGGGTATAAGAATAAAGTAAAAAAACCAGATATCGCAAGTATCAGGATTCTTCAAAGAGATCGAAGATGTAGATACTTGTGATTGGTATTCAGTTGATAGTGATGGTTTTGAGAAACTTGTTTCTCTTTTAGGTTACTCATAATTGGATGTATTCCTAAATTGAGTAATGCTGATTAGCCTCTCTCAATTAATTTGATATACACTGGGACAGCTGCATGTTTTGAATCTGGTTCCAATTAAATAAGTGCCAAAGTTTCTATATTGGATATAGGTGAGTTGTCCGGCTTATGCTTAAAACCAGACTCTGGATAACTCAGGGCACGTTTCTGTAATGGCAGTTTCTGGGTTGGCCCGGGCTATGTCGAGGGTTGACTTTCTACCATCTGGAAGATCAATAGTGATATTGTTCTTGACTCGCCACAGTTTTAGTAAAATGGATTTTTTCAGAAAACAGTGGTGGGAGTATGGTAGAACTGGAAGTGATTCCAGAACCGCAAACGATTACGGAAAATTCAATAGGACCTATAGATTCATTCGGGTTTGGCATTCCATTAGCCACTCCGCAGATATGGTGGGTAACCTCAGACACCCGAGAGGTACTCCGGTAGCCTCAAGGACGGTGACAGGGAGGTTCTTATCTACCCAGACTTGACACTACTGTTGTTCCAGGCTATGAGACCCGGTAGGAGGGTTGTTGTGGTCAGCGGGAGCAGCGGAAGCATAGTGGGCAAGCAGCTTATGTCTATTTATAGACTTGAGCAGATGTAGCGGAGATTGATCATCTAATTTTGATGTGACAGTCAGGGGTTTGACTTCATCAGAATAAGGGATGGATCTGTTAAGAAGGTAGTAGGGTGTGATGTCCTGGTATTTGGATGACATACACAGAGTAGGAAGTAAAACTCCTGTACTACGATCGGTTGTACTGTGGTCGTCACACAGTTGTTTCTCTAGACAGGATATGTATATAATATCTGACATTTTGGTTTCTAGATCTATGGTTTTAGATCTGGATTTGGGTAGTTTCCCAATGTGGGTACTTTGACTGTATTCTAATGGTTTTTAGAATAGATGACTCCTGGCATGGTGGTGTACCTGCAGGTGATGGAGTCACCCTCTCTAAAGGTGTCTTACAGACTAAAGGGGAGAGGGATGTGCATGATTGGCAGATCACTTGCTTAGGCAACTGAGTCAATCATGAGATGTCAAGTACCACACCAGATGTTGTTTTTGCACTAGATGCAATAAGTTTGTATTAATCCAATCCTGGAGAAACATAAGGAAGCAGTTTTAGAACATAAGGGCATGTTCTACGGATTTGATGACGGCAGCCTCCTTCGGGAGACGGTTATCATTCCAGGCTTCAAAGGTGACATGGATGACAGAGTGATTGTCAGAGTTATAGTTTTCTCTCTGACAAAGAGGGACAGTATTATGGACAGGTGGTCCAAGAGGATACTGTGGGAGGCTTGGTGCAGGATATTGATTAGGTTCAGTTATTGATACAGTCTAAGAAGTTTGGATTTGGAGTTTATTTATGAACTAGGTCCCATCAGATATCCAGACATATTCTAAGACGGGTATTACTCAATTCAGGAGATAGCTTTCTCCGCGAACTTGAGATTAAGAGAGACATAGAAAGAAACATCAGGGCGGATCCACTCCCTGAGGCTATTTCTCGAACACAATAGTTTTACAAACGGGCTTTGTGAAACTGATTAGTAGAGGAGTTGGGTATTGTTTTCACACGGGTTGTAAGTACGCGACATCGCAATAATTAGCCTTAAGTGCAAGTGGGAGATTGTTGGATATAGTGCCCTCAAAGTCAATTATTGGATCGCAGGTACGTGATTGCAATGATTGAGGAGGACCTATGCCGGTAGGACAGTCTTACTCGAGATGATAGTACGCTATCTGGTTTGCCTTTATCCGTCGTGTATAGGTTCAGGTGACTGATCACGATTACACGATGATAGAGCCCTTAGGATCTTCCTTGACTACCAACAGTATGAGGGCGATCATATACGTGAGAGTTGGATAGTCCATAAGCACATCCTTAATAGTGGTCCCTAGTCGTGGGAGTTTCGAAACAGGGCATCGATACTCCGGAGTAGACTAGTGTATACAGTCGAGACCCCGACGAGGGGCGGTGGCCAGTCTCACAAGCCACTGGTGTCAGTTGGATCACCTAAGATGTATAAAGGTGCTCATTGGGTTATGAGTACACCGGACAGGACTCGCCGGGAATCTGCTAGTTGGTATTATACCTATCGTCAGATAGCAGTTCCCTGGTGACATGTGTACAGGTTAGTTCATCGACCTGAGGTTGTCATTTGTCTCGTGCGAGTTCCCACTGTGCTTTGATTTCTACCCTACCACGGCTCAAAGGAGTCATGCAAACAGGTAGTTTTTGGGTACAGTCCCGAGCAACATGGAGGCACGTGAGCGGATCGGCAGGGGATTCGTCTCTCCCGGTATTGGGGGTTGAGATCGTGCTGTGTCTAGGAAAGCCATTACACCAAGTCCTTGGCCAAGGCAGGTGAGATTTACTGGTAGGTACTCCAGTAGTATCTCAGGGTGTTCACGGCTTGTCTCCGACACGACTTATACTGCTATTGGGGGTTTGACGATACTAGCCCCCTAGGCAGGATATGCGATACTCATAAACGAACGGACCGGACTGTATATACATTGTCACTGTTAGGCTCAGTAGGGTTTCCGGATGAGTTCACTCATCGGCCTCCCTTGAGGTCAGTCGATGGACAGCCGTTATGCACAGCTAGTGCCGCTGACGGCTTGTGGTTAAACCCACCGCCAGGGTACTGACAAGTCATTAGAGTCCCCCACAGATAGTTTCCCAAGTTCGGGCAAAACGTTGTAGAGGCCGTATGGTTTTATGTCAGGGTTCGGAAAATGCACGTGCGTTTACGCACGTGTCATATTTCGGGCAGATAATACTGGTGGGCTTTGGTTTAAGCCGGATCCATGTATTATACAGAGTAGATATAATATCTTTGTCTCAGTTGCATCTGTATTCGGTCGTAATACAAATGCCGGTATATTTATACAGTTACGGGGTTATCCTGAAATTCGTTTCAGGATCACTTTTGGAAGTTGCCAGTTTCTAGTTTTCTATCAGCCGTATTTAACATTTGGTTAAATACGGATTTATCTTTTCTTGAGATGAGTGTGGATGCTTCTAGAAGGTTCTAGAAGTGGTGAGGTGTTTAGTGAGTCATGGTTGCATTTAATGATTCCATTAATGCATGATGACTTGGTTAATGATTCATCATTTTCATTAATTGTGTTCACACTAGATATTTTATCTTATTGTCACCTCCCCCTCTCCTACCATCACCCCCCACCTCTATATGATGGCCGGCCTCTCCCCTCCTCTCTTGAGACTCTCTCTCATTACATTTGGTTAAAAGATTATGATAGTTTCGGTGTATGGAATTTCACAGCTCATTTCATTCCATCACCCGATTCCAATGGCAACTTCATTAACCGTTCGTCCATGGCATGGACGAAGCGAGACAAAGTCTTCTACTCATTCTCTACATCACTCTTGGTCATCTCTTTTAGCAAACTTGATGACCGAGTTGCCTCGAGTCAGAGGCGGGAGCCCGTTTAAAGATCCGATGACGTGGTGCCACCTGAACGAGGAGATCGGAGATCGACGAGATCGGAGCAGCCGCAACTGAGCGTGGGATGATGGTTAAAGAACGAAGGACTCGGATCGTTCGGTATAACCTTTCTTCCCTCTTTGTAGATTGTTAGTTTAGCGTTAATGGCAGATCCGGGTTATAGTATGCGATAGCGCCAGTTATAAAAGTTTTTGTTCCGCATTTGGCGTCAGTTTGACGGCCGGGGCGCTACCGTAGACATACAGTATTGACCTAGGATTGTGTCATACATACGATTTCTCCTCTGTGATGTTTTCTACTCACGAGTTGGCAACTCACCCCCGTTGTGCCACAGTTCTTGCAGGTTTTTCCGTACAGGTTCCATTGCGGTCTTTCTGGCACATTGCTTCCTTTCTGGGTGATTGCTTTGGTAGGTGGCTTCTTTTGCATCAGAACCACTATTGTATATGTATTGTTCAGTATCTAGAAATTCCATCAACCAAACTTGTATATTGTTTCAGACTTAGAAAACCAGTTGTGTATTATTTCGACCTTAGAGTCGCGCGTTATAGTATTATGGTTTTCATGCTGATTTTGAGTTTTCCTTTGAGTTTTGATCCTCGCCCTTTGGCGTTGTATATAATACTGCTTGCGTGGTTGTGACCGTCGGTTGACGAAGAGCTAGCTCCCGCTTGGGGATGCCTTTTATCATTGTATATATACTATTCTTGTTGTACCCCGTTCGGGGCCAGAATTTACAAAGGAAACTCTGCCGAAATTTTCAGAAAAGATATTGAGGATTTAAAATGCATATTCGGCTTACTTATTCTAAAAACCTTGTTTTTGAAACATGTTTTCTACACTTCTTTAAAACCAGTTTTCCTTATTTACTCCTTAAAATGGTTTTAGATTTCTGGGCTTTTGGGTTATTTGAATTAGATGAGGTCCTATAGACTTCATATGATTCAAGGGCCAGTCACGTGCTATTTCGGGTCGTGACAAAGTTGGTATCAGAGCTCTAGGTTAACCTTGGTTCGGTTCTAAGTTTGACTATGTGGAGCCTAGAGCGTTTATATATATACGGAACTTAGGCTTGACCTTACGGAACTTAGACTTAGTCGAGGTGGTATTATACCCGAACTTTCGTCGCGTAGGATGATCCTTGGTTGATGGAGTAGGTAGCTTGAGTAGAGTGAAGTACCATACGTATGTTCCATAACATACTTACGATACGCTACTCCGCTTAAGAAACCTTAGGATGTACATTTTCTTGCACAGTATTATATTCATTCCTATGATCTATCCTCATCGATACTGGTTATGGTTTTGCTGCCACGATTACACGGGCAGGGAGAGAGCTATGGCTAGAGTTGCGTCAGCATGAGCTCGTCACAGACGAGGACTGACCAGGGCATGATTCCAGAGACGTACGATTGTATAGAGAGGCGTCGTTTTAGTGTGTTTTCGCGCCATGACCGTTTGACAGATCGCTTTTACGGGATTTCCCGGATGTGCTGATCGGCATCAGAGGATCAGGCTACTGCTAGAGGCCAGGCAGAATGTGATGACCATTGATATATCACTTATTCATAGTGATTAAGATGCTGTTCAGCGTACAGACGAATGAGCCAGTTGCTGCTGCAAATGATGAGATATCGCCCAGATGTTGGAGCTACTGTAGCATGAGTTATACTTAGAGATATGGTGGATGGTCGCTAGTCACCCTAGGATGAATGACTAGACATGTGGTTCGTTCACTTACCCCAATGCGAGGTCATCAGATAGATTGATTCCAGTTAGAGACGACTTCATGCAGATTCGTTGAGAGTCGATAGAGACGATCGAATGTCGGGAACCCATTTCCAAGTTTAAAGTATTCGGAAGACAATACAAGTAATGCTATGGACCCTCTAGAAGAATGAAACCCTAACTCGACGTAATGACCATGGAATGCTTTTGAACCTTAGGGTTTGCGGCAGTTTAGCGATGCTATTTGTGAGGCTTGGGTTTGCCCTTCTACGGTTGGTCCACAGGTGCTGTGGTATGTACCGAAATACTATTTAATTGTACCCAAGATATTGATCTCTTGGAGGATTATGAGGTTTTGACAAATCGATCGGATGGTTCAACATCTTTCGGATATCCTGTGATGGGATACATTGCTTGGGAGACTCCAGATACGACTATAGCCGTTGGAGCGCAGTCCATGCATCCACGAGAAGACGAGTCCGAATCAGTCGACATTGGAACAGAGTGGAGTTAAGAGTTCGCATGAGATTTCGACGAAATGACGTTCCACTCCGCTGACATCAGAGATGCGATACGCATGCAAAGGCGTTGTATAAGGATATATCTTCCAGAAGGAGTCACGATGAGCATACAGCCATTCCGGAACAAGAAACAGATATAGTAAGGGTGGTAACTTCCGGGCAATTCGGCAGAAACGAGATTTGAGAGAGACCCTGACAGGACCTTCCTAGAATACTATACGAGAAGACTTGGACCAAGGAGTGGTCATATTGCGCACACCCAGCAGGCCAGAGTTCAGCATCGTCGACGGGATAGTTGACCAGGTTCGGATCGAGGACATCACCCAGATGCGTTGTGAATTGGTCAAGAACGGACGGGTATGGAGTATATCTCTGCAGATTGGGACGAGTTCCTGAGGACGTGTTCGGCTAGATATCTTCCACAGAGTGATAAAGATACCAAGTTCGTGATTTCGAGTCCACGTGAGAGACTTCGGGTTGAACGTAGCCGAGAACATTTGCAGTGCGCAGATAGAGACGTGATATCGAAGTGGACGATGATACAGACAAGCGGGACAAGAGGTTCGTACGAGATGCTGACGAGCTGTTGTTACTCCCCGTCAAGATTTAAGGTCGGATATGTCTACAGAGGCGTTGGGATGCGACCAGCTTCCGAGTAAATGCTGTACTGAGAATGTAGATATCTAAAGAGCGAGAAAAGATTATGCAAGAGTACCAGCCTCCATACAGTTCGGCATAGGCGAGATCGGAAGAGACCTTGAGCAGGATTCCTTCTAGGACAGTGCTACAATAAGATTTGCACCCAGGAGCAGATCTGTGATGTGCATTCAGAGGACAAGAGGCTGACGCCAGTGATGTGCTGCTTCACGAGTGGCCGTAAGGATTGACCGAGAGATGACCAGAGAAGTGCTAGAGCGGAATTGTTCCCGTTAGCACTCCTGACAGGGCCGATGAGCCGATGGATCGCGAGACTGGTAATCCAAAGAGAAGATAAGGGTCCAGAAATAGAGGACGCCAGCCCGTGAGCAAGAGGCAAGTAGATATCTTGCGCTGCTGGCATTGGATGCACCGACACCTTCTCGACTGCGAAGGAGGAAATATCGATGGCGATATTTATGATTTGTGATTTTGTGATTTGATTATCACGTATCCGTCACCTTGGATTTCGGTATTTTGGGTGATTTATTCGCATGATTTAGTCTTGATGACCGAGCTCCATGATATTTGTTTTCGTGCACTATGGTTGCATCTACTGGGTATTTATATCTTGCGCATAGTTATTACACTTGAGATATGTTTTTTACACCGTTGTGTTGATTTATGATTTGTGCACAGTTATTGCACCTGATATCGTTTTCGTGCCTTGACTGCACATGCTTATGACTTCATGGATTTCATACAGTTGAGTTGATTTTGTGCATATAACGCGCACACGATTTGATTTTTGCACTCGGTATAGCTTATACGTGCTTGTAGTGCATTGATATGTGTTTTGTGCACGCAGTTGCACACGTTTATGATTTTTACCCCTGGGTACACTCGGTGTTGCTATCTACGCATTTGAGTTATTATGTAGGTTTTGTGCACAGGATGCACTGTATTTGTACTTCTTGCACAAGATGCACCAGTTTTATATTTCGTGCGCTTGTCGCACCAGATTTATATTTCGTGCCTTTGTTGCACCGGATTTATATTTTGTGCACCTCAGTTGCACCTGACTTCGATTTGATGTTATTCGATATATGGATTTTGATTTCATGCCTATGTTATGCATGCGATTTGACTTATGCCTTCGGCATCGTTTACATGCACTTTAGTGTTTTGATTTGATTTGTACACGTTGATGCACATGGTTGTGAGATTATATACCGCGGTATACCTGATTTCGATTGAGCTGTATTGTATACCATCGATTTTGATTCTGATATTGGATTTTATGATTTCGTGCAAGATGGATGCACCTGATTTAGACTTTCGCGCGTATTGAGTGCATGTTTAGAGATACGATTTTGGTGCACACCCGATGCACTAAATCGGGATTCTTCGTGCATGTCAGATGCACCTGATTATGCTGTCAGGCACACACGTTGCCTATGACAGATGTTTCGTGCACACCTGTTGCACCTAGATGTTGTTTTTGTGCACATGTATGGCACATATATGGATTTTGATTTCCATGCGCACCAGACGCACAAGGTATTCTTATATACATCTTAGGATTTATTCCTTATGGACCAGTACGTTTTTATGATATTGCTATTTGTTTCCGTACTGAACAGGACTAGTCAGAGGACAGTACCTAAATATATTTTGCATGCATCGATTGTTATTGAAGGGATTTCCAAAAAAAAAGGGGCAAGCTATAATCTCAGTATTTACCTACGTGTCTGATATGACATGAAATGTTTAAAACAAGGAAACCCTTCTAAATTGTTTTCAAAACGGTGGAACGTACATATTAAACAAAAGATATATACATATATGGTTATTTTCTTACATTAGACGTCCCCCACTGTGCAATGCTATGTGCATCGCACAGCAACATGAAAGGTTTGGCATGAATTTCTTTCAGATGTTTACACATATAGATTTGATGTCTACATGTATGGTTTTGAGATATATCATATGGGTTTTGTTTTGGATTTGACATTTTGTCTTTACCATAACTCCGATGATTGCGGGATGCTTGACGGAGCTTTGTTTTTGAGTTATCTACTCATTGTTCATGCGCATGCATTGCGCTATGATGCGTCATATGTATTGATGATTTCGGAGCCCCGACGACTTGGACTTTTATCGAAATGTTTAAAAATTTGGGGGTTTAAATTTAAATTCGGGGAACGAATTTCTTTAAGGGGGGAAGATTGTAACATTTCAAAAAAAAATAAGATATTATTTTTGGGAATTTTTATAATTTAATAATAAAATATTGAATATTTTAATAAAGCGGTATAATTAAATACCGATAAATTGGGAAATTTTTTGAAAATTATAGAAATTACTTAAAAGAGGGTGTTTTATGTTAATTATGCAAATTTTAAGTTTTTATGATTAATTATATGCTAATTTAGTGCTAATCGCGATTAAAAATTGCTAATCGCGCTTTAAGCGTATTTTGTGCAAAACCTTGCACCGTATCATTTTTACACTTGTTACATTTATTTACATGGCTTGACATCATGTTCTTTTACCATGGTGGTTGTTTTTAAGTTAAAGGAATTACAAAAGAAAAGAAAAGAGTATTATATGGAGGTATGATTAAAGAGATAAAATGTGGGTGAGGGGTTAACCCTTGTTATGAGCCATCCCCCATCATTTCTTCCTATCATTTCTCTACCCTCTCTTCCCTTGTTGCTGCTGCTGCTGCACCCCCCTCCTCCTCCATCTTCAAGCCACAAAACTCCATGAAAAACACTCCAAAACCTCACACCCATTTCACAAAAAAGGTGCACAAGCCCTCTAACTACCAAATGGACCAAGAAAAATGTGATTTTGGCGCTGTAGAGGATTCTTGAGAGCTAAATGAGGTAAACCATTTCACAATTATTGTAGTATTTCAAGTGATTTAGCCTCATTTCAAGTTTAATATCGTTTTGGAGAAGTTTAATGAACTTTGAGAACTCAAGTTGGGAATTAGGGTTTGATTGGAGTAGAGATGGTGTAATAAGCCTTATTAGTGACCTTAAACCCCTCCCAATTGTTAGCAAACCCAGACCAAAACTAAACTAGACCGTGAAACAAAAAACAGAAACTTTGCATATCGGTTTTGTCCGGGTTTTTGGCCTGCAGAGAAATCTGGAATGAACCAGGGTATTTACGAGATAAATAAACAACTTCAGGAGCATAGATTGATTACTAGGAGGCTACCCTACCAATACGAGACGATTCCTCCATAACCAAACCGGTCTGACCGGATTTTTCTATGATGTGGCCGGCCCCCCTGTTAAAGTAGGTGCCCAGATTGCTTTAGTAGGTCATATGCACCCTATATATCACCCCAGAGTTGTTTGCTTGCCTTGTTTTGGCCTGGGTAAAAATATGGGACAACTTTCTCTAGTTGTTGCTTCGATTTGAGTTATGGTTTTCCGTATTTCAATTTCTAGATTTTTGTATTTGTGCATTATCTCGATCACGTGACGTTTGTACGTCTATCTCGAGTGATATCGGGTTGATTTGCGAGAGCTAACCATAGGTTCTAACCTATAGGCTTTTAAGCATATTGTTTTGGTTTTCGTGTGTCGTTTTGGTTTCGATTTGGTTTTAATGCGATGCGATACGTGTGACATGTAGGTAGCCCCACGGTGATCCAAGACGATGAAGAAGATTGTGGCGACATCGACATCGGCAAGCAAGATCAAGGTGAGTAGATTATATCTACGGGGGAAGTCGGGTGGATGGTGTATAGCACCCCCGTAGTTCGACACTTAGTATACTATATATATACTATATATATACGTATGATAGCGCTAAGTGTGTTATGGATATTCTAGATGTGATTAGGTGTATTAAGGATAGATTCGGGTTTAGAAGTAAACTAGTATAGTTTCCTAGTTGCGAACCCTAGAATAGGTTTGCACCCCCCCACACACACATGCTTTCTTGTTATACCTATACCTAGATGATGAGGATAGTGGATGATATTTGGAGATGAGTCGATGACTTTGGGCATAGTGCCGTGATATCGGTGATATGATGTGATTCGTATTTGGGATACGACATGAGATTTTAGCGGGCCTTTAGACGTGTGTTTCACACATGCATTTATATTTATATAGATGGTATCGATTTGTACTAGACATAGATCAGTACCCCAGATCATGAGATATGATGATGAGAATACCAGATAATTGATTAGATGAATATGATATTGACCCGTACCCAGATTTGGGATGCCGTACGAGGATTTACCGTACGAGCTTTATATTGATGATAGATCCGCACTCATGACTCGAGGATGTCATATGATATTGTATCGTACGCGGTACCTTGAGGAGAGATCATCGACTATTATATTTATGTATATATATATATATATCGACTCAGATTTAGGTTGTTTTCATACCCCTCCCGATTAGTTTGTTAGTTAGATCTGTAGTTTGCTTAGTAGATGTTAGTCTAGACCGATGTCATACCTATTTCAAAAACTAACGAATCAGAAGTATTTTAAAGACAGGAAAAGGGATTCTACGGATATTTTCAAAAGACGCATCTTTTCTTAAAAACACCGTAGCCCTTATTTTTTTAAAAACCCCGATTCGTCTTCTTTCAAATGGCAAAACAGTATGTTATAGATATATTGATGTAGATACTGCACTGTTGTATTTATTATTTATTTGCCTCATATTCTTGCTTTCGCATCGCATGGCATGTTGAAATATGCTTATCGTTATATCAAAACCATGCTGTTAGGACACCAGCACCATTATCGATGATGCATATGTTCCATGTACACCTGCTTGCCGGCTCACACACTTCATCATCGATAATTGCCATGTCACTACACTGTAGGACTGTTGCATTCAGGATATGATCCCTTGCATAGCACACTTATGCACATACATACTGTACACTCATACTTGTGCACATATCTATTGTACACCCATACGTGCATACATACGTATTCGCACGTACATAGATGATTCTGGCTTGATTAGAGATTTGGGAACCGCAAGAAACTCTTTTAACCCGATTCATTTTAAAAGAGCGGTTTCCCTCAATATGTGAATATTACTATTCCATGTTGCATGATATACTGATATGCTTACATTCTTTTACATGTCGCATACATCATGCTTTTTGATTATACGCATTGGGATATGTTGTTTCCATGATATTTCTGGATTTGGGAACCGTGGGTATTTCAAAAGAGAGGATGTAATTGTTTTTAAAACCCGGTTACCCTTGATATGATATTTCAGTGCGCCCACCATGTGTTTTCTCGGTTCTGAGAGCGACATGTGAAACCCGATTCGAGGAGGCGGATAGGGCCGATTGCGGGTACATGGTGGACCCGGTATGGTACCCCCGGGCGAGAACAGATCGTTGTGTGGTAGACGGTGAGCCTGGCAGAGGGACTACTATCTACCGGTGACAGTTTTGGGCTCGGCGGATATCCGGAGGATACCGACCGGAGTCATGAGATGATATGGGCCGATCCGGACTGACGGAGCCCGTGGGCCGATCCGGACTTACGGAGGCCAATATATAAGGATTTACGTGCCGATACTAGGCACAGGTTGCATGATGTTTTCGAGTGTCGATGCTTGACACTCAGGTTCTATGATTTGATATGTCGCGAGCGACAAATGTTGATTTACATCCTCATACTTCCATGCATATACTTTATGATATTTACAAGCATGATGTTTATTGTCATTGGGTAACACGTGGACGATATCCACATACATATATTTGACATTGATGACATGATCACATAGTTGGACGAGATCCACATACATGATGATATTGATTTCATAGTTGGATGATATCCACATACTTATAGACTTCATGATATAGTCGACATTGATCATACCTCATATTGATGATATGTTATTACCTGAGGCACTGGCATGAGCACTTGGCACTACACTCATGTATAGATGTTACATTGCCACCATATCTTTCTTCAGACTTATTCATTTGAGGTTTATATATATATTTAATCGTATTGACCTAGGATTGTGTCATACATACGATTTCTGCTCTGTGATGTTTTCTACTCACGAGTTGGCAACTCACCCCCGTTGTGCCACAGTTCTTGCAGGTTTTTCCGCACAGGTTCCATTGCGGCTTTTCTGGCATATTGCTTCCTTTCTGGGTGATTGCTTTGGTAGGTGGCTTCTTTTGCATCAGAACCATAATTGTATATGTATTATTCAGTTGTATCTAGAAATTCCATCAACCAAACTTGTATATTGTTTCAGACTTAGAAAGCCAGTTGTGTATTATTTCAACCTTAGAGTCGCACGTTGTAGTATTATGGTTTTCATGCTGATTTTGAGTTTTCCTTTGAGTTTTGATCCTTGCCCTTTGGCGTTGTATATAATACTGTTTGCGTGGTTGTGACCGTCGATTGACAAAGAGCTAGCTCCCGCTTGGGGATGCCTTTTATCATTGTTTATATACTATTCATGTTGTACCCCGTTCGGGGCCAAAATTCACAAAGGAAACTCTGCCGAAATTTTCAGAAAAGATATTGAGGATTTAAAATGCATATTCGGCTTACATATTCTAAAAACCTTGTTTTTGAAACATGTTTTCTACACTTCTTTAAAATTAGTTTTCCTTATTTACTCCTTAAAATGGTTTTAGATTTCTGGGGCTTTTGGCTTACTTGAATTAGATGAGGTCCTATAGACTTCATATGATTCAAGGGCCAGTCACGTGCTATTTCGGGTCATGACAATCCGCCCTGATGTTTCTTCTATGTCTCTCTTAATCTCAAGTTCGTGGAGACAGCCATCTTCCGAATTGAGAAATACCTGTTTTAGAATATGTCTGGATATCTGATGGGACCAAGTTCATAAATGAACTCCAAATCCAAACTACTTAGACTGTATCGACAACTGAAATTATTCAGTATCCAGCACCATGCCTCCCTCAGTATCCGCTTGGACCACCTGTTCAAACTACTGCCTCTCGTTAGGGGAAAACTATAACTCTGACAATCACTCAGTCATCCATGTCACCTTGAATGTCTGGAATGATAACCGTCTCCCGAAGGAGGCTGCCGTTATCAAATCCCTAGAACATTTACTTATGTTCTAAAACTGCTTCCTAAGGTTTCTCCAGGATAGGATTAATATCTCAACATATTGCAGCTAGTGCAAAAACAACATCTGGTGTGGTACTTGACATCTCATGATTGACTCAATTGCCTAAGCAAGTGATATGCCAATCATGCACATCCCTGTCCCCTTTAGTCTGCAAGACACCTTTAGAGAGGGTGACTCCATCACCTGCAGGTACACCACCATACCAGTGTTAGTTATATGTATGCCCTAGAGGCCATTACTGTACATGCGATGTATATTGTAGTGGATGCTTGGACGTATATAGGAAGGACTTTCTTGCTCAACATGATAGTATGCTATCTGGTTGCACTTCATCTTAACATGTAAATAAATACTGTTTTGTGATCACATGTTGATAAAGCCTTTAGGATGATTACTTGACTACCAGAATTATGATGCAGATCATACTAGTGGGGACAGGGTAGTCGATGAGTACATCCATCAAATGTCCCTAGTCGTAGGTGTGTTGAGACAGGGCATCGACATACCAGAGTAGACTAGCGTATAGCTTCTCGATCCATGTAGATGGGCAGTGGATGATCCTATATCCATTGGTGTTTGACATCAGAGAAGATATACGGGTGCTCAGTGGAGACTGCGTATACTGGACGGACTCGCCGAGAACTCCTAGATGATATTATACCTATCGTCGGATAGCAGTTCTCTGGTGACACTGGTACAGGTTAGTCTGTAGACCTGAGATCGTCATTGAGTCTTGTTTGATTCTTACTGTGCTTTGATTTCCACCATACCACGGTTAAGAGCTCATGCAAAACGGTGGATTTTGGGTCTAGTCCCAAATCACATGGAGGCAATAAGTGATAGGAGGGGTTTCGTCTCTCCCAGTATTGGGGGTTGATGTTGCACTGTGCTTGATTGGACATAACAGGAAATCCCTGGCCAGGGTTGCTGAGATTTATTGGTAAGTGTTACCAGTAGTTTCTTGAACCGTTATGGACCTTGCATCGGCATGACTTATCGGGCTATTGAGGTCTGACGTTAAACCACCCTCTAGACTGTGATATGCGACATATCAGATGAATAGACCGGACTGTATGGTAGTGTTACTGATTGGATTCGCAGGAGTTATAGCAGGCTTGCTTGTTGATCTTCTGATCGCTCAATACCCGAGTGGCCGTTACGTTTAGCAGACCGCTTGCGGCTTATGGGTGTTTGATATGATCATCACCTACTGCCGGCGTATTGACGAGTCCTTAGAGTCCTACATAGAGGTTTCCTGGTTCATGCGAAATGGAGTAGGAGCACATATGTGATATGTGCAGGACCGAGATTAATACGAGTATGTGATACCGTATTCTATTATCACGATATGTGATATCGGTCGGTTATATGTGATATAGCCGGGTTATCGAATCAAGTGTTGATTCGATGAAATAAAATATAATATAATATATATATATATTATATGCTCACTTAAATATTTATTATTCTCACTTATGATGCATTTAACATATATGTGATATATGCTTATTGTATTGTTTTTCTTTTGTTGCATAAATATTATATATGTGATATATAATATTGTGACATGCTAGGTTATACATGCAACATGGATGTATGAGAATTATACCATGCTATATATTATGTTTGAATTTAAATTCTTAAGTAATTCAAAAAGGAAGAAATGAGTCATTGTGAAGCTTCATGATAAACTTTGACAAAGTCTTCTCTTTTTGTTTTGGTTAAGATATTTCTAAACTCAAGCATGACACAAAGCTATGGTTAACTCTCTACAAGAGTTAGTGGATGACATACACTAACCTAGGGTTGCATTTCTAACCTCATCTCTTTCATTATTCATCTTCTTCCTCATTTTGATATTCGTTCTCTAGCTTTTGAGAAAAGAGAAGAAAATAGTGAGAAAATAAACAATAAAGTGAGAAAAATTCCTATTTCATCATCCTATACTATTAGCCATTTAGTTTAGGGTGTTTACTTCACTAATCTACACAATTAGTAAAGAGATAGCATGAGCTAGTGTCTCCTCGACGTAGATCATCTTCGGCCTTGTAGACTTCGAAGCAAGATTGTTCGTTTCTTCATGGGAGCCTCTCTAGAGTCCGGACGATCGTGATCGCAGCGAAGGGACTTCTACACGGAGCTACTGAAGTGAAGGACCGGTCTACAAAAGTTGTATTCCTTGTTCACTTAGATGTAAAGAGTTTACATATCATGTTTAACCCTAAGTCTTTAGTTAAGATCTTGGTTAGAGTTTGTTTAGCACCCAAAAATTTCAAAGTAGCATGATTGATATTTGCCAAAACCTTGCTAAGGTGCTAAGCTAACCCTACAGTGGTATCAGAGCCAAGCTAGAGCATTAGGCATTGTGTAGGCGAAGTTTAAAGTCCGATCGAACTCCGAAACCCCGAAAAATCCCACTTTCTGGAAAAAATTTCAAAGGTTGAAATTTTTAATATTAAAAAAACTCAGAAAATCATGCAGGAAATTCTAAAGATTACTGTGAAGTACGATGCCATAACTCACTCAAGGGACCGCGGAACCGCGGCCAAACCATGCGTTTGGCGGCGGTTCCGTGACCCACTTTAGGAGTTAGGGGCTAATACTTCAGTGCTTTATTCTTGGGTACTTTTTCTTGCTTCTGGGAATTTTTAATTCAACTCAAGTGTTGAGCTTTGTAGGAAATATTGGGAACTCGTTAATTCGATCGGAAAGTTTAACTTCGTTTAAGTTTTTCCGGGTAATTTAGAACGTGTTAAAAGGTTCGAACGGATATCCATAACTCCTTTCTTCCCCTGTTGGAAAACTTTCAAGTGTTGGATTTTTCTTGAGTTTAAATGTTTTAGAAAATCATGCAAGCGAATATGTGGACCCTCTAGAAGAACTTAACCTTAACTCTAATGTGTGACCTTCAAAACCGCTACTGAACCATATGGTTTATGGTAGTTTAGCATTGCCACATGTGAGGCGTTGGTTTGACCCTTCTACGGTTGGTTCATAGCGGCTGTGACATGTTCTGGGACTTTTTGAACTCCGATCAAGTGTTGAGCTATTTGGGAAATCTTGGGTGTTTGTTTATTCGATCAGAAATTTTAACATTATCTATTTATCTGAAATGTGATACAATATGTGGAATTCATATTGTTAGGCATGAAATGCGAATTATGTGATATTTCGGATTTAAGATGTCTAAAGTGATTATGGATTCCAAATGTTATAGTTTTTCACTTTCTTTTCTGCGACCATAAGTGTAATATGTGGTATATCGCCATTTTCGTCGCTATAGATCGACGACAATTGTGATAAGCATATTTAGTTATGTTGATGACAAGTGATGTTATGTGTTTCTGTGATATGTTATATTGGATCGTCGTGTTTTGAATAGCCAGGGTTTTTATGTGAGATGAGAGTTTTTCATTTTTCATTCATGTAAAATTCATTGTATGTAATATTCTTTTATTGGGGCACTTCCGGGTTGAGGATGATGTCACCATTGTATATTATTTACTTTTCCGCATTAGGATAGACCCAAGGCGGGGAGCACAAGTAACCGGGTTCTAGGGTACAGTGGGAGACCATCTAGAGGAGTCGAGACCGGGTTTCCTAACTCTAGAATTGGTAGGGTTGCTTGCCGCTCTCGTAGGGGTCTAGTGATGTGGGTTTGGCTATTCATCGCGACCGTGGAATCCGTGTTTTATACTGGCTTAACTTAAAACATGGAATTCCTAGTATATCCAATATTTCATATGTGATTCTTCTGCTGCTGATATTCTGTGATGTGATCATTGTATATGTGTGAGACGAATGCTTATACTATATATATATATGATATATAAATATTATTGCTTTCGTTTCTTCTATAATGCTTAGGAAGCATAAATAAATGAGACTTCATTAATGAGATTAATGAAAGAAAAAGGAACCTAAAGATGTTGTAGAAACTTGTTTAAAAAAATGGTAGCTCTGGTTCTTGCTTTGTATAGCGGTATTTCTTGTAGAATATCCAGCACCTTATTTGATAAGGAAAGAGCCGAGATCCCTTCACCGGGAGTGACCTCTTTAGCGAAACTACCAGATACTACAAACTCACGGTTTTATTTTTGATTGTTTCTATAGTTCTTGCTTTGCACAGCGGTATTTATGAAATATCCTGCACCTTATTCGATGAGGAAAGAGCCGAGATCCCTTCACCGGGAGTGACATCTTTAGCGAAACTAGAAAAGCCTCAAAAACACTGCTTTTCAAAATCACTTCATTCTACAACGATGTCAAGTTCATTACGCTCATGGTTTTCTTAAAAACCTGCGTAGCCCTCCGTCATTTTAGGAAATAGAGTACTTAGTATTCGTGCTGCGTATGTCGACCATAGCCGAGGCGTAGTGTACGGTAGCTAAGTGATGTCTTTCCTATATAGCATATGATGCGATTAGTTAGGACAATCACATGATTATGTCGACCATAGCCGAGGGTCATGTGGGTGGGTCTAATTAACCACGAAATGACGGATAGAACATGACTAGTGCTTATGATATGTTGACCATAGCCAAGGTCATAGGTGCTAGGGGTAAAAAACATTATCGGGAATTTCAAATGTTGAAATTTGCAATAAGATTGCATACCTTCTATAAGATAGTTGGATCCTGATACCCGCTGCGAGTAAGAGTTACTCCTGGGAGAGTTTTACACATTACAATTAGCCGATCAAGTAGGTGTCTAGAAAGGTGCTAAACAGGGTTACGCCCCAAGGAAAACGAGGTTTATTTTAATTAGGTCCGTGCGAAAGCACGGGAAACCTCCCTCAAAGTACCGACACTGGCTTGGTCGAAAGATTGGCGAACTTGTAGGGTGTAATTAATCCCGGCTAGTCTTACCTTTTAGGGTTTGAAGGAAGATTTGACTAAAACAGTGGGAGCCATCATGATTAGATAAATTGATAACCAATCCAATTTTGCAAAAAGCGCACGCAGAGTGTTTTCTTCTCTCTCTCTCTCCTGGTTGCGACTATGTCACACCTTAATCAAGATAATAATATGGATGCATTGACCAAACCTACTTATTATACTTGGCTAGAGAACGTTGGTTCCGTTCTTTCTAATAATTGTTATAAGACTAAACAGGAAATAGGGGAATATCCGGATTCCCATGCTACCCAATTCGAAGAAAGTACATGTTGATGCATATTCTTTGGGTGTCCTTTTTACAGAGAACTGAGAATAGGTGATATGTCTCTAAGTGTTAGAAAATGGTGCAATTGTTGCAGCCAAATCAGTTGGCAGATATCACCTTGTATTAATACATTGATTCTAAACAAATGTTATTACATACCGAACCTGATATACAACATTACATCATGTTCTTTACTGAGTTAAAGAACGATATAATTTTGTATTGGAGGATAATGCTGTGAACATTTTCCTAAATCAAGAGTTGATTCTATCAGGCACGTTATATAATAGCATAGAAGTTTTAAATCAAACCACAGTTCAAAGCATATAGAATATAGATAAGAGGAGTTGTTCAGGAATTAACGAATCCTTCTTGAGGAATTGTTGATTAGGTCATATCAATGCGACATGACCAGCTAAGTTACATAAGGATGAATATAAGAATCTATTCGAATTTTCATCTTATGCTACTTGCTAGTCTTCTCTCAAAGATAAAAAATGACCAATACTCTTTTTACTGGAAACAGAGAAAGAGTTATTGAACTCTTGGGACAGATACATGTTGATGTATATGGTCCCATGTCTACAAATGCCAAGGTTGGTTCTTTTGAGAACCAAACAGGTAGAAGTATTAAAGACCTACGATGTGATCGAGGAGGCGAATACTTGCGCATGGAGTTCCTGGAGTTTCTAAAAGGAGAATGTGATTCTCTCTCAGTTTACTCTTTCATATACACCACAACACAACAGTGTATCGGGGCGGAGGTATCGCACCCTATGAGATATGGTGCGCTCTATGATGAGTACTGCTGAGTTACCTGTTTTCCTTTGGGTGTTATGTACTTGAGAAGCTGCATACCTATTGAATGGGGTTCCATCCAAAGCAGGGCCTACCACTACATATGAGATTTGGTGTGGGAAGAGACCATGTCTTAAAAGATATATGATATGGGGTTGTCCGTCCTATGTTGAAAAGCAAAATCCGGACAAGCTCGAGGCAATGTCAGTTGTGTAAGTTTGTCAGGATATCCTAAACATTTGTAAGGGAATATCTTCTACCACTATGAGGAGAAAAAGGTGTTTTATTTCTCAGCATGCCACCTTTTTTAGAAAAGGTATTTCTTGTGAAGAAATAAGTGGTCATGAGGTAGAACTGGAAGAAGTTCCAGCTAGACAAACTAACTGCTGATGATCTGGTAAAACCAAAGAATTCAATAGTTTCCGACGAACCTCAGCCTCTCCGCAAATCTGGTAGGTTTCCTCATCCACTCGAAAGATACTACGATCTTCTCGGTGACAGTGGGAACGAGGATTGCATCATGAGATGATGGCCCAACCGGGTTTAGAACAATGGAACGTCTGTTTTGATGTGATAGTCAAAGAGTTTGACTTCATCAAAATGGTAGATGAACCTTGAATATACAAGAAGGTTGTAGAGAGTAAGGTTGTCTTCCACGTATTGTACGTAGATGACATACTCCTGATAGGAAATGGTTTCCTATGCTACACTCGGTCAAGCTCCTCTTATCACAGGGATTCTCCATATAGGATCAAAGTGATACCTCCTAAATCCTGGGTTTTTAGATCTATGTGATAGGTCTAAATGGATGTTTGGTTTCTCACTAGGTGTAGTGAGATGGTATCAATCGATCCTAATCACTGGAAAGGTTCCAGGGTGATAAGGACGACTGAATGTCAGTCACAGGCATGTCTTTACCCTCAGTGCAGGGACGGTATGTTGGAAGAGTTCCAAGATAGATACTGTGACAGACTAGACGATAAAGGCTGAATACATTGCTACCAACGATACTACCAAAGTGGCTGTCTGGACATTTCTTGTTCATAAGATGAACAAGGTTCCTACCATTGAGTATCAAATAAATGTTATTATGACAACAATGGAGTTGTGGCTTATGCCTAGGAACGCAGGTCCCATCAGCGTTCCAGACATAATCTGAGGCAAGTATCACCTGATCAGGGAGATGGTTGATTTCCAAATGATCAAGGTTAGGAGAGTAGACCAGAAGGTAGACACAGGGGATCCACTCACAAAGTCCTTACCCTTGAAGAGACTTCTCTACAATGGTTAAGTATGGGATACTACAACATCGGCTAAATTGTTGGGTATTGGATACTACAACAAATGGCCTTAGTGCAAGTAGGAGATTGTTAGTTATATGTATGCCCTAGAGGCCATTACTGTACATGCGATGTATATTGTAGTGGATGCTTGGACGTATATAGGAAGGACTTTCTTGCTCAACATGATAGTATGCTATCTGGTTGCACTTTATCTTAATATGTAAACAAATACTGTTTTGTGATCACATGTTGATAAAGCCCTTAGGATGATTACTTGACTACCAGAATTATGATGCAGATCATACTAGTGGGGACAGGGTAGTCGATAAGTACATCCTTCAAATGTCCCTAGTCGTAGGTGTGTCGAGACAGGGCATCAACATACCAGAGTAGACTAGCGTATAGCTTCTCGACCCATGTAGATGGGCTGTGGATGATCCCATAACCATTGGTGTTTGACATCAGAGAAGATATACGGGTGCTCAGTGGAGACTGGGTACACTGAACGGACTCGCCGAGAACTCCTAGATGGTATTATACCTATCGTCGGATAGCAGTTCTCTGGTGACACTGGTACAGGTTAGCCTGTAGACCCGAGATCGTCATAGAGACTTGTGTGATTCCCACTGTGCTTTGATTTCAACCATACCACGGTCAAGAGATTGTGCAAAACAGTGGCTTTTGGGTACAGTCCCGAATCACATGGAGGCAATGAGCGATAGGTGGGGTTTCGTCTCTCCCGGTATTGGGGGTTGATGTTGCGCTTTGCTCGATTGGCCATAACAGGAAATCCCTGGTCAGGGTTGCTGATATTTATTGGTAAGTGTTACCAGTAGTTTCTTAAACCGTTATGGACCTTGCATCGGCATGGCTTATCGGGCTATTGGGGTCTGACATTAAACCACCCCCAGGCTATGATATGTGACATATTAGATGAAGAGACCGGACTGTACGGTAGTGTTACTGATTGGATTTGCAGGAGTTATAGCAGGCTTTTTTGTTGATCTTCTGATCGCTCAATACCCGGGTGGCCGTTACGTTTAGCAGACCACTTGCGGCTTGTGGGTGTTTGATATGATCATCACCTATTGCCGGCGTATTGACGAGTCTTTAGAGTCCTACATAGAGGTTTCCTGGTTCATGCGAAACGGAGTAGGAGCACATATGTGATATGTGCGGGACTGAGATTAATACGAGTATGTGGTACCGTATTCTATTCTCGCGATATGTGATATCGGTCGGTTATATGTGATATAGCCGGGTTATCGGATCAAGTGTTGATTCGATGAAATAATATATAATATGTATATATATATATATATTATATGCTCACTTAAATATTTATTATTCTTACTTATGATGCATTTAACATATATGTGATATATGCTTATTGTATTGTTTTTCTTTTGTTGCATAAATATTATGTTTGACATGCTAGGTTTTACATGCAACATGGATGTATGAGAATTATACCATGCTATATATTATGTTTGAGTTTAAATTCTTAAGTAATTCAAAAAGGAAGAAATGAGTTATTGTGAAGCTTCATGATAAACTTTGACAAAGTCTTCTCTTTTTGTTTTGGTTAAGATATTTCTAAACTCAACCATGACACATAGCCATGGTTAACTCTTGACAAGAGTTAGTGGACGACATACACTAACCTATAGTCGCATTTCTAACCTCATCTCTTTCATTATTCATCTTCTTTCTCATTTTGATTTTTGCTCTCTAGCTTTTGAGAAAAGAGAAGAAAATAGTGAGAAAATAAACAATAAAATGGGCAAAATTCCTACTTTATCATTCTATACTATTAGCCATTTAGTTTAGGGTGTTTGCTTCACTAATCTACACAATTAGTGAAGAGATAGCATGAGCTAGTGTCTCCTCGACGTAGATCATCTTCGGCCTCGAAGACTTCGAAGCAAGCTTGTTCGTTTCTTCATAGGAGCCTCTCTAGAGTCCGGACGATCGTGATCGCTGCGAAGGGACTTCTACACGGAGCTATTGAAGTGAAGGACCAGTCTACAAAGGTTGTATTCCTTGTTCACTTAGATGCAAACGGTTTACATATCATGTTTAACCCTAAGTCTCTAGTTAAGATCTTGGTTAGAGTTTGTTTAGCACCCAAAAATTTCAAAGTAGAATGATTGATGCTTTCCAAAACCTTACTAAGGTGCTAAGCTAACCCTACAGCCAGGAGTCGTCCATTCTAAATATCTTTAGAATACTGTCTAAGTACCCAGATTGGGAAACTACCCAAATCTAGATCTAAAACCATAGATCTAGTAACCAGAATGCCAGATATAATATCCATAACCTATGTGGAAAAACAACTGTGTGACAACCACAGTATAACCGATCGTAGTATAAGAATTTCACTTCCTACTCTCTTATGTCATCCAAATACCAGGATATCATACCCTACTACCTTCTTAACAGATCCATCCCCTATTCTGATGAAGTCAAACCCATGACTGTCACATCAAAAATAGATGATCTATCTCCGCTATATATGTTTTAATCTATAAATAGACACAAGCAACTTGTCTACTATACTTCCGCTACTCCCACTGACTACAACTACCCTCTTGCAGAGTTATATACACGTGCACTTCTAAAGCTAGTTTAGAACGACACTATACTCATCCTCCTGCCGGGTCTCATAGTCTGGAATAGCAGTAATGGCAAGTCTGGGTAAACAAGAACCTCACTGTCACCGTCTTTGAACATACCGGAGTACCTCTCGGGCGCCTGAGGTTACCCACCATATCTGCGGAGTGGCTAATAGAATGTCAAGTGGCTAATAGAATGTCAAACTTGATTGAATCTTTAGGTCTTATTAAATTTTCAGTAATCGTTTGCGGTTCTGGAATCACTTCCAGTTCTACCATACTCTCACTACTGTTTTTCAGAAAAAATCCATTTTACTAAAACTGTGGCTAGTCAAGAACAATATCACTATTGATCTTCCAGATGGTAGAAAGTCAACCCTCGTCATAGCCTAGGTCAACCCACAAACTGGCATTACAGAAACGTGTCTTGAGTTATCCAGAGTCTGGTTTTAAGCATAAGCTGGACAACTCCCCGTACCTTAACATCGTTAAGATATGAACCATTCTATATCCAATATGGAAACTTTGGCACTGATTTAATTGGAACCAGATTCAAATCATGCAGCTGTCTCCAGTGCTTGTCAACAAAATTGAGAGAGACAGATCCGCATTACTCAACTTAAGAGTGCATCCAATTATGAGCAACCTGAAAGAGAAACGAGTTCTCAAAACCATTACTATCAACTGAATACCCAACACAAGTATCTACATCTTCGATCACCTTGAAGAATCCCGATACTTGCAACACATGTTTCTCTACTTTATTCTTGTATCTATAACTTCTCAAAACTTAGACCTTGTATTTCTACGAAACACCTGTCTAAAAGATAGAGAAGTCACAAGTAAACAGAATATAGTACGAGGACCTACCCTTTTGTCCTAATGGACACTGGACAACATACAATACTTTGTATAAGTCCTCTGAGTTTAATAACCCAAACTCTGTGTGTCGTAGGTTGAAAACTGTACCCAGGCGATTTCCTCAAATATCACCAATTACAACGAATTCCGATATAATGAGGATGATCACCAAATTCCTAATAATTTACTCCCACTCATCATCTGTAAAACCATACAGATGTGAGAATCATACCTGGTAAATACATACCCTGGAGTAAGTATCTAATTGGGAAATCAGTTTTCCTTTAACAACACATAGTGAAACTGAAACATGAAAATGTTTCGAAGGGGTATCCGGGTATTCCTAGTAATGCCTTTTCCATTATCCAGATTCATGACTATAACCGTATATTTCGTTGCCATCTCTCCAAATCCCTTTATTTGTCATTACTCATTACCTTCTGTACACCATCGTTAGGCTAAATGGTTTTCTTCCATCCCTACCGTTCGACACCGGCTTATGGTTTGGAAGAAGACTATCCAGTAAGCATAATAGATGTACCCTCCTAATTTTAGGAGTATTCGCAACCTGAGAGATGGTGATGATAAAAGACAACCGAATAAAACCTTATTCTATTTCTCCTGAACTGGAGAAAAGTAAAGGTGAAGTAGGAGTGACGATGAACTATGCGGTTTGGTCGTGAATGATAGCAGTCGCAATTTACTTTGCCCTCTTTCTAATCCCTTTATTTTGTCTTTACTTATTACCTTCTGTACACCCAGCTTAGGCTAATTGGTTTTCTTCCTTCTCTACCTTTCGGCACCTGCCTATGGTTTGGAAGAAGACTATCCAATAAGCGTAATAGGTGTACTCTCCTAGTCCTAGGAGTACTCGCAATCTGAGAGAAGGTGATGATAAAAGACAACTGAATAAACCAATTCAATTTCTCCTGAACCTGAATCCATCCTCGAATTTGGAACAAATTCCTTCAAGTTCGTATATAACCATACGATGGATTTATCCAATGGAAGTGGACGTTCGTAGTAATACGAGGTGTTCTGGAGAAATGCAAAGGGTAAAAGAAAGAGTGGCAAAGATGTATGCAACTCATACAATTCAAAAGCCAGTATTTTAGAAGGTTTGGTTAACTTGGTCACTGAGTCATAGTCTAGGGTCGGGCCATGGTCGCTGCCAAAGAGAGAGAGAAAAGAAACATTCTACGTGCACTCTAACCCAAATCAGAATGGTTATCACTTTATCTAATCTGAAAACCACCCATTGTATTGTCAAATTCTCCTCCAAACCTGAAAGAAGAATTAGCCGGGATCACCAGAAGAGTAAACCAACTCATCAGTGGGAATCGGGATCCAACTATCATCGCATGATAACGTGAAGGAATCCACTCACGTTGTCACACTCCAGAAGTTATGCGCATGCCTGGAAAGTTTTAGTTTCTTTAGAAACTCCCGATATGATTTTTACCCCATGCTCTTATGACCTTGACGAAAGTCAACAAATCATAAGTCACATGTCAAGTTATGCCCGTCATTTTCTAGGTTAATTTGAACCACCCGTACAAGCCCTTGACGAAGGTCATCAAGGCTATACGACTGTCCCAAACCAACGCAACTATCTATGCAACAGAAATGTAACAAGCATCTACCATACACTATGCCTTGACGAAGGTCAACAAACATAGCATGAATACTAAGTGCTACCCGTCTGAAATGACGGAGGGCTATGGCTGGATTTTGGCAAAAAACCTTTAACGTAATGAACCTAATATCGTTGAAGGAACCTGATAGCTTTTTACAAAAATATAGTGGCGAAAACCTTTGCTAATGAGGTCACTCCCGGTGAAGGGATCTCGGCTCTTTCACCGTAGAATGAAGTGCAGGATATTCCAAATTGAATACCGCTGTGCAAAGCAAAAAGTAATCGACTATAGTGAAGTTATTACCCTGACGCAAACCTCTGCCCAAGGGGTCACTCCCGGTGAAGGGATCTCGGCCCTTGCCTCGTCGAATGAGGTGCTGGATATTCATAAACGAATACCACTGTGCAAAACAAAAGAAAACGTCATTGTAATAACAGTTTTTGAAAACTATTCCAACAACATCCAATAGGTTTGTTTTCCTTGCATTGATCAGAACCAACGTAGTCCCATCAATTAATCACACCAGATAAGAACGAAAATAAAATGTACGTATATGCCAACCGCATTCTCCACTGGGTCCCGTCATCACCCGTTAGGTTACTTAACTAATGACCGAGCGGGGACTGGACTAGCGCGGGTGTAAAACATATACAACATCTACTAGTATATATACCAATATACAATAATCGCTCGAGGCGTGATAAATGCAACATTAAAGAAAAGTAATAAGTATCATAGAACAATACAGATAATCCGGGAGCCCTGGATTTCATTGAGCCGCAACTGAAACCAGACGTTCCTCTGGTTGTGTGGATAGCCTGTGCAATGAAACCTAGACCCCTACGAGTGCGGCAAATTACCCGCCAAAACCTGAAGTGAGGCAGCCCCCTTCAGCAAAGTTAATGGACCGCCCGACACTTCACGGAATCCGGTAACTTATGCACCCCACCTTGGGTCAACCTGTACGCCCTACGAGTGCGGCGAATAGCTTGCCAATCCTAGAGTGAGGCCCCCTCCCTCTCAAAGCCATGAGATGCGAACCTGTTGCCCTCCAGAACTCGGTTATCCGTGCACTCCGTCGCGGGGTAATCCTAGTACAGAAATGATAATATGTACAACGGGTACATCGACCTCAACCCGGTCGTTCCCCAAAAGAATAATATACAAACAGGCAGTGACAGCAGTCCACATGTCGGACGCTCGCCCTGCAATATCAAATGTGCAAATAAATCCAAACTGCACTACCATTGCACGCAAGCTATCCACCACGACAAATCCGCAACATCACAGCATAACATAGAACATCAACGCAAATGTCACGTTCGCAAACCCGTCTAAAAGGACTATAGCAATTAGACAAGATTTACCGCTCTAATGACATTCACGGTCTCAGATATAATGTAACCACTGTAAACTAATGTATTTAAAATCTCGATCGACAAAACATCCCGAAGTGGGCCCCAAGTACAAATCCAGTACTCAAACAAAATCTGGGCCCAAACAAAATATTCCAGAAACCACAATTCCACATGAAAGACACCCAGAAGAAAAATGGTACACTGTTGCTCCAAAACGGCGGCGGAACCGCGGCCAATACAAGGCTTGTGCGGCGGTTCTGCGGCGGTGTTGAAGGTTCAGTTGACCAAATTTCTACAGTAGTCTTAGAAAAGCCTGCACGATTTTCTGACATACCCAAAATAATTTTTAGACCAGTTTAAAAATTCGACAGAAACTTTAACATTGAAAATGCGGTTTTGGAAATTTCGTTCGATTGATATTTTAAACACGTTAGAACAAGCTGGTAAAGGTTAACGGCGTGGCTCTGATACCATGTAAGTCTACGGTAGCGCCCCGGCTATCAATCCAAGCCCAAACGCGGAACAAAAACTTTTATAACTGGTGCTAACATAGACTTTCACCCGGATCGTGGCATTAACACTAAACTAGCAAACTACAAAGATGATAGAATGGATACACCGATCGATCCGTGTCCTTCGGTCTTTAGCCATCAACCCACGCTCCTCGCGGCATCTCCGATCTCGCTCGATCTCCGGTCTCCTCGTCGAGGTGGCACCAAGTCAACGAATCTTTATACGGGCTACCGTCTTTATACCGAGGCAACTCGGACATGAAGTTTGCTAACCGACATGTCCAAGAGGAAGTAGAGAATGAGTGTGAATTCTTTGTCTTAAACACCCTAGGGTTCTCATCACATGAGAGGGATAGGGTGGAGGTTGAAGAAGATGCAAGTAAGGATGAAGAGTGTGAGCTCAAGATAAATCAAGTGAGCAAAAAACCAGGCTCTAAAAAACCTCTTTGCTGCCTACTAACTTGGTGTTGATATATATTAGGTTTATGTGTTGGAAAAACAAAGAAAAATATCATCTTAAAATATCTCCAACTCAACCCTAAAATATCAAACCCAAAACAAAACTTATTAACTCTTCATGACTCACTACATGACTCATTACCATGAGTCATTAGTGAACATGCTAGAATCAATGAGTCATAACCATGAGTCACACTTTCCAAAACACTTAAACATTTAAACTGAAATGTTTAACCAAAAAGAAATACATCTTCTAAAGTAATCTTATAACGAATTACAAGAATACCCCTCACCTTTATATACATACCTGCATCCGTATTCCGACCGAATACGAATACAATGAGACTAAAATATTCCGACTCAATATAATACTTGGATCTGGCTTAAACCAAAGCTCACCAGTATTATCTGTCCGAAACATGACACGTGCACAAGTGCACGTGCGTGTTCGAACCTTGCCATAAAACCATACGACCTCTACAACGTTTCGCCTAAACTTGGGAAACTCTCTGTGGGGAACTCTAAAGACTCGTCAATACTCTGGCTGTGGGTTTAACCACAAGCCATCAGTGGTACTAGCTGTACGTAACGGCTGCCCATGTATTGAGCAAAAGGGAAGCCGATGAGCGAACCCATCCTGGAACCCTACTGAGCCTATCAGTGACAATATCCGTACAGTCCGGTCCGTTCGTCTATGAGCATCGCATATCGGGCCTAGGTGGCTGATAACGTCAGACCCCCAAAAGCGGTATAAGTCGTGTCGGAGTGTAGCCCAGAACACCCTGAAATACTACTGGAATACCTACCAGTAAATCCCCTGCCTCAGCCGAGGCTTTGTGTAATGGCTCCCCTAGACACAACGCGATCTCACCCCCAATACCGGGAGAGACGAATCCTCTGCCGATCCGCTCACTGCCTCTATGTGGCTCGGGACTGTAACCAACTAAAACCTGTTTGCACGACTCCTTTGAACCGTGGTAGGGTAGTAATCAAAGCACAGTGGGAACTCACACGAGACAAATGACGATCTCAGGTCGATGAACTAACCTGTACACATGTCACCTGGGAACTGCTATCTGATGCTAGGTACAATACTAACTAGCAGGTTCCCGGCGAGTCCTGTCCGGTGCACTCATAAGCCAATGAGCACCTGTATACATCTTAGGTGAACCAACTGACACCAATGGCTTGTGAGACCGGCCATCGCCTTTCGTCGGGGTCTCGACTGTATACACCTGTCTACTCCGGAGTATTGATGCCCTGTCTCGAAACTCCCATGACTAGGGCCCACTTTTAAGGATGTGCTTATGGACTACCCAACTCTCACGTATATGATCTCCATCATACTGCTGGTAGTCAAGAAAGAATCCTAAGGGCTCTATCAACATGTAATAGTGATCTGTAATGTCACCTAAAGCGGTACACGATGATAAAGACAAACCAGATAGCATACTATCATCTCGAGTAAGACTGTCCTACGGTATAGGTCCTCCCTCAATCATTGCAATCATGTGCCTACGATCCAATAATTGACTTTGAGAGCACTATATCCAACAGGAGCAATATCTAAGGTCCACACTTTATTGGTGTACATGGACTCCATTTCGGATCGCATAGTATCCAACTAGTTATCAGAGTCCCTACTGATAATGGCCTGCCTGAAACTAGTAGGATCATCTTCTTCCAAGATGTAATCCTATCGATCCCCGTCTATGAGAAAACCGTAGTATCATTCGGATAGATGAGAAATCCTACTAGATCTGCGGAGTGGCTGAGGTTCATCTGGGATTACCGAATCTAAAGGTTCCTCCAAATCTTCAGTTACATTTTGTGGTTCAAGAATTTCTTCTAGTTCTACCGTACTCCCACTAGTTTCTTTTGCAAGAAAGTCTCTTTCCAAAAAGGTAGTGTGGCGAGATACAAACACCTTCCTTTCCTTAGTGTGGTAGAAAAGATATCCATAACCATTCTTTGGATATCCTATAAATTTACATAGAACTGACCGTGCCTCAAATTTGTCCGGATTATGCTTTTTAAAGTAAACTGGACAACCCCATATCTTAAATTTTTTATGATATCGTCTCTTACCATTCCATATCTCGAATGGTGTCTTAAGCACGGATTTAGATGGAACATATGAAAGTGTACGTTAGCACCACCATAGGGCTTTACCAGCATCAAGCATGCCGTTTTTAAAATTTTTTGGATGCTAGTCTACACTAACCAAGATCTTAAACTAGATGATTAGGGTTTAGCTTGATATCAAAATCTTTACACTAAGAGATGGATGGCTACAACCTTTGTAGACCGTATCCTTTTTTTCTAAAGCTCCAGGTTGTAGTCCACATGACTCCACTAGGCTCCACTTGAAAGTTGAACGAACTTTCTTCGATGACCTTCGTGCCGAAGATGATCCACCCGAAGTCCGCTAATCCAAGCTATCTCTTCACTAAACTCTTTAGTGAAGTAAACACGCTACACCAAAGCGTTAATCTAGTGTAGGATGGTGAAGTTGGGGTATTGTTTGCTCACTAGGGTTCTCACAAGATCAAGGTTTCACAACTCATGTGGGGGATTGAGCGTGGAAGTGGAGGTGAGGAAAAGGGAGAGAGCTAGAGAGAAAACTCATCACATGAGCTCATGTGAAGAAAATAACTCAAGTCAAGAATTAAGTGTAGAATGGCTCATCCAAGGTTCACCCATTATTGAAGCATACACTTTTTAACACTTAAAAATTGTAGCCGTGCTTCAATAGTGCAAGCAAATAAATATAAAATAGAATAAGACATGCTATGCCCATCCCTCCAAATTCTCCCCATTTTCCACCTCAATTTCTATTTTCTAGAAATAGAAAAAACCATGCCATGGTTAATACACACACACACACACACACACACACACACATATAAATATAAATATATAAAGATAAGCATATAGTTAGTGAGCAATAATATTAGTCAATATACAATTATATCAAATATAAATATATATTATATTATTAAATCAACACTTGATTTAATAATCCGGTTATATCACATATAACCGACTAATATCATTTATCTGTATATCACATTATCAAATCAACACTTGATTCAATAATCCGGTTATATCACATATAACCTAACTGATAACAAATAGCCGCCAGATTATAATATGGTATCTCATACTCGTATTTAATCAGGCCCCCGCACATATCAACATATGTGCCCTATTTCGTTTCGCATGAACTAGAAAACTTCTATGTGGGACTCTAAAGACTCGTCAATACGCCAGCAGTAGATGATGATCACATCAGTCACCCAAAAGTCGTCAGCGGTACTAGCTGGACGTAATGGCTACCCAGGTATTGAACGAATAGAAGATCAACAAGCAAGCTTGTCCAAACTCCCATGAAGCCTATAGGTAACACTTACCGTACAGTCCGGTTTCTTCGTCTGATATATCGCATATCGAGTCTGGGGGTGGAATCGTCAGATCCTAATAAATTGATAAGTTATGCCGATGTAAGGCCTATAACGGTATGAGAAACTACTGATAACACTTACCAGTAAATCTCATCAACAGCCCTGGCCAGGGACTTACTGTTATAACCAATCGAGCATAGCGCAACATCAACTCCCTATACCGGGAAAGACGAAACCCCTCCAATCGCTCATTGCCTCCAAATGACTCGGGACTGTACCCAAAATCCGCCTGTTTGCATGACTCCTTTGAGCCGTGGTAAGGAGGAAATGAAAGAACTGTGGGAACCACACAAGACTCTATGACGATCTCGGGTCTATAGAATAACCTGTACCAGTGTCACCAGAGAACTGCTATCTGACGATAGGTATATTACCATCTAGGAGTTCAAGGCGAGTCCTGTTCAGTGTACCCATTCTCTAATGAGCACCTGTGTACAATCTTTGATGTCAAACACCAATGGATTTGGGATCAACCATCGACCCATACAGGGTCAAGAAACGTACACACTAGTCTACTCTGGAATATCTATGCCCTGTCTTGATATTCACTCGACTAAGAACAATTGAAGGATGTGCTTGTGGACTACTCAGGTTCCAGTAGTATGATCCGCATCATAGTCCTGGTAGTCAAGCCAACATCCTAAAGGCTTTATCAACATGTATATAAGAGACGGTATAATAATACCAGTGAACATGTTAAGATAAAGGAAACCAGATAGCATACTATCATGTCGAGCAAGAAAGTCCTTCATATATATGTCCAAGCATCCATTATATCATACAATAATGGCATCTAGGGTATATATATCACTAACAATCTCCCACTTTCACTAAGGCCAGTTGTTGTAGTATCTCATACCCAACATCCCAAAAATTCTCTCAAATCACATCTGGGAGAGGGCCTTTGTGAGTGGATCCGCTGTGTTATCCTCTGTGTCAACATTCCTGACCTCGATCTTCCGAAGATCTACTATCTCCCTGATCAGGTGATACCGCCTAAGAATATGTCTGGATCACTGATGGGACCGGGGTTCCTTTGCCAAAGCCACAGTTCCATTGTTATCACAATACACATGTATTGGATGCTTAATGGATGGCACCTCACCAAGTTCATCTTATGAACTTGTTCATCCAGAAAGCCTCTTTGGCAGCATCGTTGGTAGCAATGTATTCAGCCTTCATCGTCGAGTTTGCTACGGTATCTAGCTTGGAACTCTTCCAATATACCGTCCCTCTAGTGAGGGTGATGACAAAACCTGAAACCGACTTACTGTCGTTTTTATCACTCTGGAAGCTCGAATCGGTGAAGGACTCCACGTGGAGTTCACCGTTACCATACACAAAACATCTCTTTAGTCATTCTTAAGTACTTAAGAATGTTCTTCACAGATGTCCAGTATTTCTCCCCAGGATCTGATTGATACCTACTCAATACACTTAGCGAGTAAGCTACATCCGGTCTGGTACACATCATCCCATACATGATTGACCCAACCGCCAAAGCATAGGGTATCCCTTGCATGCGAGCCCTCTCTAAATCAGTCTTGGGAGACATCTCTTTAGAGAGAGTGATTCCTGAACAAGCAGGTACATTACCACGCTTAGAATATTCCATACTAAACCTCTTTAGTATGGTGTCTATGTACCTGGATTGGGACAATCCCAACATCCATCTAGATCTATCTCTATAGATCTATATCCCCAGGATGTAGGAGGCATCACTTAGATCTTTCATGAAGAACTTGTGTGATAAGAAGAGCTTGACTGAGTGTAGCATAGGAACAACGTTTCCTATCAAGAGTATGTCATCCATGTACAATACAAGGAAGACAACCTTACTCTCTACTACCTTCTTATATATACATTGTTCATCTGCATTTTTGATGTAGTCAAACTCTTTGACAGCTTTATCGAAACAGAATTTCTATCTCTGCGATGCCTGCTTTAATTCATAGATTGATTTAAGCAGCTTGCATATGCTTCTGCTGCTCCCACTGTCTACGATGCCCTCTGGCTGTGTCATGTACACGCTCTCTTCTAAATCACCATTTAGAAAAGCGGTCTTGACATGCAATCAGCTAGATTTTGTAGTTATGGTATGCAGCAACGAAAAGTAGGATCCTGACGGATTTAAGCATAGCCATTGGAGAAAAGGTTTAATCATAGTCGATACAAGGTCGTTGACGAAAACCTTTTGCTACAATTCTAGCTTTGAAAGTCTCAACTTTTCCATCTACACCAAATATCTTCTCAAGATCCACTTGCTCCCGATGGGTTTTACCCCTTCGGGAACAACTTTCAAAGTCCATACTTTGTTGGTGTACATGGATTCCATCTCAGATCACATAGCATCCATCCATTTCACAGAGTCTTCACTTGTGACGGCCTGCTTGAAACTAGTTGGGTCATCATCTTCCATGATGCAATCCTCACTCCCACCGTCTAAGTCATGACCCGAATGTGGCACGTGACCGGCACTTAAATCACGTGACCTCTAAAGACGTCGAAGCGGTCCAAGTAAGCCGAAACCCGGAATCTAAACCCTTTTTGAAAATATTAGAGGTGAGGTTTAAAATAGTCATCAGATGGGATCGGATTAAAATAAACATTTAAGTCTAACTAAGTATGTTTGCAAAACATCTATGACATTTTTGTAGGATATAGTGCCCTCAAAGTCAATTATTGGATCGCAGGCACGTGATTGCAATGATTGAGGGAGGACCTATACCGGTAGGACAATCTTACTCGAGATGATAGTAAGCTATCTGGTTTATCTTTATTATCGTGCACTGATTTAGGTGACATGATACATATCACTATTACACTTTGATAGAGCCTATAGAATTCTTGCTTGACTACCAACAGTATGATGGCGATCATATACGTGAGAGGTTGGTAGTCTATAAGCACATCCATAAAAGTGGTCCCTAATCGCGGGAGTTTCGAGATAGGGCATCGATCCTCCGGAGTAGACTAGTGTATGCAGTCGAGACCCCAACGAGGGGCGGTGGCTGGTCTCATAAGCCATTGGTGTCAGTTGGTTGACCTAAGATGTATACAGGTGCTCATTGGGTTATGAGTATACCGGACAGGACTCGCCGGGAACATGCTAGTTTGTTATTAAAACCTGTCGTCAGATAGCAATTCCCAGGTGACATGTATATAGGTTAGTCTATCGACCTGAGATTGTCATTTGTCTCGTGTGAGTTCCCACTGTGCTTTGATTATTACCCTACCACGGCTCAAAGGAGTCGTGCAAACAGGTTCTAGTTGGGTACAGTTCCAAGCCACATGGAGGCAGTGAGCGGATCGGCAGGGGATTCGTCTCTCCCTACGTTGGGAGTGAGATCGTGCTGTGTCTAGGAGAGCCATTACACAAAATACATGGCCATGGTAAGAGAGATTTACTGGTAGGTATTCCAGTAGTATCTCAGGTGTTTTGGGCTACACTCCGACACGACTTATACCGCTTTTGGGAGTCTGACGTTTACCAGCTCCCTAGGCCCGATATGCGATACTCATAGACGAACGGACCGGACTGTATGGATATTGTCACACACAGGCTCAGTAGGGTTCCAGGATGAGTTCACTCATCGGACTCCCTTTCACTTAATACATGGGCAGCCGTTATGTACAGCTAGTACCGCCGACTGCTTGTAGTTAAATCCACTGCCAGAGTATTGACGAGTCTTTAGAGTCCCCCACAGAAAGTTTCCCAGTTCGGGCGAAACATTGTAGAGGCCGTATGGTTTTATGGCAGGGTTCGAACATACGCGTGCACTTGTGCACGTGTCATGGTTCGGACGGATAATACCAGCGGGCTTTGTTTTAAACCGGATCCTAGTATTATACTGTGTAGATTTTATCTCATTGCATTTGTATTCGGTCGTAATACAAATGCGGGTATGTATATACAGTTGCGGAGTTATCCTGTAATTCGTTACGGGATCGTTTTTCGAAGTTGCCAGTTTTTCCTCCGCCCGATTAAACATTGTTTAATGTTTAATCCGTGCTTTTCTTTTTGGCCAGTATTTTCATTCTTCTTGAATTGGCCGAAATTATCTTTGTTGTGAGAAGAGGGTTTTGTTTTTGGTGACTCACTTGCTTCTAGAATGAGCTTCTAGCTTGCATGAGTCATGCTTTGCATTCATTGCACTTTGGAAATGCTAGGATATTTTGTGTGAGATTTTTTCCTTAGGGTTACCTCTCTTGCTCCCTTGCACTCACCCCCCTCCTATTATTGTGGCCGGCCACTTGAGGTAGCCCCATGCTTTTGGGTGTGAGAAAATTGTGTTCATTTTGATCAGCACAAAATTCTTTAGCAATTCCAAAAGCCCATTTTCTCCATTCTCACTCAAAAGGCAAATTCGATTAACCGTTCACCCGATTCGTTGGGTGACTAGAGACAAAGTATTCTACACTCAGTCGATAGTAAGCTTGGACACGTCGGCTGGCAAACTTCATATCCGAGTTGCCTCGGTTCAGAGGCGGGAGCCCGTATAAAGATTCGTTGATGTGGCGCAGTTTTCCGCGAGGATGAGATCATAGATCAAGCGAGATCGGAGAGCGATCTTCGTCGATGCATCTGCAACATGCAAGGGACAGAGGTTAAAGATCGAAGGACTGTCACGACCCGAAAGTACGGAACGTGACTGGCACTTAGATTACGAGACGTCTAAAGGCGTACCGTAACCTGAGTCAGCCAAAGCCCAGAAAAATCTAAACCAAAAATCAAAAGAGAGTGAAGGAAAACCTTTAATGAAAACGATTTTTCAAATCAATTAAGTTGCAAAGAATCCCTTTTTAAAAACATCATAAATTTCTGAATATTTCGGCAGAGTCTCCTCTGTATTTTCTATCCCCCAAAATGGGTACAACAAGATAATAAACCTGTAATCATAAAAATAGCATCCCCAAGCGGGAGCTAGCTCTTTGCCCAAGGCGGATCACAACCACATGCAATATAATAGTAATATCAAGAAAAGAGCATAAGGAACGCAAAATATCAGAAAACACAACGCCGGCTCAAGTGAGCTCGACCCAAAAGAAACCACAAATATACAAATCTCTCAGTCTCATCACTAGGTCGCATATACAATATAAAGTGGTAGATGGAGAATACTAGATACAATGATAGAGCAAAAGAAATAAAATATGCTCGCAACCCACCTACGGGCGATGTCGCGAGTCTGAGCAAAAGGAACTGATGATAAGATAGCCCGCCGCTACAAGACTGACGGGTCCGACCTGCAAGACACTGTGGCACAACGGGGGTGAGTTTCCAGCTCGTGAGTAAATATAACATCTAATAAGGCAATCGTAAGAATGCACGCAATGCACCTCAACATACATGTCCATATGTGATATAATAGCTCTAGTATGCATGCACACGTATGCAATGTCCTTACTAACTCTTTAAGTGTTTTAAATGCTAAGGGTACTGCATTCTTAACTTTAGAAAATGAATATCTGTATAATAGCTAAGTACCATCAAGAAATCATCTGAAAACCCGTGTCAAGCATCGACACCAAATATGAAATCATATCTGTCTCAATATCTCACTGTATCAATGTCTCAAATATCGGGCTCCGTCAGTCCGGATCGGCCCATGTCATCAAATCTCACGACAACGGTCGGTATCCTCCGGATATCCGCCGCGCCGACATCACCGGTAGGTAGTCTTCCCCTGCCAGGCTCATCGTCTACAACTCGATCTTCTTGCCCCGGGGTACCATACCGGGCCCACCATGTACCCGAGACGGTTCATCCACTCCACGAATCGGGTCTCGAAATCCAACAGAAAACATGAAAACTCATGGTGGACGACACATACATCACTAGAAAACCGCAACTTTGTTTTTAAAAATGATAAATATAAGCTTTTGTTAAATTCTTGCGGTTTTCCCCAAAAATCCAGAAATCGCAGCAATACTGAAATCCTCTAGAAAATCATAATGTTCACATGTTATATATAATAAATGTCTATGATATCAATGTATATGATGTGAATTTTGGATAGAATCTATGTAAATATGATGATAATGCGAGGTATATGCATGCTATGCAATTTCATATATCGTGTATGAATGCAAATGGCGATATTAAGTTAAACAGGTTCTCTAGAGCACGTGGCATGGCAATTACCAAAGGCGTGTGTGTCACATGAATAGTGCGCGTGCAACGGATGCCAATGGTAATGGTGTTCGTGTCGTACGAAGTAATATCGCATAAGTATAGATGAATGTCCATGCAATCTAATATACTGTGCGCTATAAGGGTATGCAGTGTACATGAATGGATAAGCTAGCTAACAATATGAATCTTGCAAAAAGTAGGGTAATCCTAACTAGGGGGGCGCCTCGCGCCATTAAGACGATTCCCCCATAGATGAATACATCTACTCACCTGAAATCCCCGCTAATCCGATCCGTACGAAGTAATATCGCATAAGTATAGATGAATGTCCATGCAATCTAATATACTGTGCGCTATAAGGGTATGCAGTGTACATGAATGGATAAGCTAGCTAACAATATGAATCTTGCTAAAAGTAGGGTAATCCTAACTAGGGGGGCGCCTCGCGCCATTAAGACGATTCCCCCATAGATGAATACATCTACTCACCTGAAATCCCCGCTAATCCGATCCGGCCACCGCCTTGCCTTTACGCGCCGTGTCCGATGTTTCCCCGACCGATCCTATATTTGCACAACCCCAAGCATAAGATTACAAAATCTAAAACGATGCAAGTCACAATATACAATTATCAACGCTCTCGAATTAATCATAGCATGCACTCGGTGCGCGGGAAAACGCACGAAAATCGCTAACCTTTAACTAGAATCGTCATTTCGGGGAAATCGACAAAACTACAACCCGACTGGACGAAACCCCGTGTTCGCGCACTCTAATAGTCCTATACGAAGCTAATTATATCGCTAAAATAACGCAATTTGATCGCATTCTACTTTTTGTAAAAATCTAGTAAGCAAATTTAATACCGATTCGATGCAAATATCGAAATTTAATGATTTAGCGAGCGTAACCTTACGCAATTAACCACTCCAATCAATTAGATAACAAAACCCTAACTTAATTCCAACCACCATGCTACAAAACCTAATTTAAAAATCAAATCCTTCTCTTGATTTTCCTAAACAAACATTTACTACTAAACTAATACTTCAAATTTCAATTCTAGCATATTTAAACTACAAGTTAGCAACTAGTTTAGGATTTTATACCTTAGAAGAGTTGAATCCAAACTTGCACTAGCCTCTAAGACACCTCTTTTCTTCACTTTTCAAACAAATTATGGTTAGGGAAGGGATGGATTTGGGTTTTGGTTTGAATTTGCGAAGGAAAAGTGTGTATTTTTCATGGAATTTGTTGATTTTTGCAAGAATTAAAGCAAGAGAAGTGAGGGAAAAAAATGGAAGGGGGCAGCAGCAGCTCGACCTGAGGTTAGAGGATGGTGTGTTTGTGTGAATGTTGTAGAAAATTCTACACAAAAACCCTTTCCCAAGCTCAATTAATGACTATCACATCAACTTTTACACAAAAAAACCCATTTTAAGCCATTTTTGAATAAAATTTTAAACCATAGAACAAAAACTTTGAAAAATCTTGATAAAATTTTATTAACACTAAATTTTAGTTTATAATATTTCCTAAGTGTGTAATTTACCTAATTAAATTTGTATTTATCACTAATTTAATGTATTTTAAAAAGCCTAAAATAATATTAAAAAAAATTAATTACGAATTTTTTTTTATTTAACTAGAAAATTATAAGTGACATTTTAGTGAAAAAATTATAGTAATATCTTATCTAAATTTTGTATAATTAGGTCTACAATGAAAAATACCTATTTTGACTTTTTACGGAAAAAGCCGAAAAATTAGCCGATTACCGAAAAACTGCCTAAACGATTTTCGAAGGGTTACAATCTTCCCCCCTTAAAGAAATTCTGTCCCCGAATTTAAAATTTAACTACGCGTACCTTCAAAAAGATGGGGATATCTCTTCCTCATCTCGACCTCGGTCTCCCAGGTGACCTCCTCGCTGCTCGGGCCACGCCAAAGGACTTTGACGGACGGTATAACCTTCGACCTCAATTTCTTCACCTGCCGATCCAAAATGACCACCGGCTGCTCGGTGAAAGAAAGATCATGCTCTAGCTGGATTGTCTGGTTCTGAATCTCCTGGGAAGGATCATGAAGGTACTTGCGGAGCATCGAGACATGGAATACGGGGTGAACATCGGGGAAGCTAGGCGGAAGAGCTAACCGATAAGCGACTGGACCAACACGCTCTAGGATCTCGAAAGGACCAACATATCTAGGACTCAGCTTCCCTTTCCGCCCAAATCTCATCACACCCTTCATCGGAGAGACCTTCAGGAAAACATGATCGCCAACAGCGAACTCGAGTCGGCGACGGCGCCTGTCAGCATATGATTTCTTCCTGCTCTGTGCCGCTCTCATCCTGTCCCGAATCAGCTGTATCTTCTCGGTCGTCTCCTGTACAATCTGCGGCCCCAAAATACAGCTCTCCCTGAGCTCTGTCCAATATATAGGCGATCGATATCTCCTCCCATATAAAGCCTCAAAAGGTGCCATCTGAATCGTCTCCTGGAAGCTATTATTGTAGGAAAACTCGATCAAAGGTAAATGACGATCCCAGCTACCACCGAAATCTAAAACGCAAGCTCTGAGCATGTCCTCAAGAGTCTGAATAGTACACTCTGACTGACCGTCAGTCTGTGGATGAAAGGATGTGCTAAAACTCAATCGGGTGCCCAATGCTTCCTGAAGTTTCTGCCACAATCGGCTGGTAAACTGGGTGCCCCGGTCGGACACGATGCAAGTTGGAACAACATGCAGTCGCACGATCTCATCAATATAAACCTAGGCGTACTGAGAAAATCCAAAAGTGGTATTCACTGGCAGGAAGTGAGCCGCTTTCGTCAGTCGATCAACAATCACCCATATAGAGTCGTACCCTCGACTGGTCCTGGGTAGACCCACAATGAAGTCCATGGAGACCTGCTCCCACTTCCACTCAGGGATGGGCAAAGGCTGTAACTCGCCGGCTGGCCTTTGGTGCTCGGCCATGACTTGCTGACAAGTCAGGCATCTCGACACAAAGTCTGTAATATCCTTTTTCATCCCGTCCCACCAGTAAACCTCTCTCAAATCACGGTACATTTTGGTGGAACCCGGATGCACACTGTATACTGATCTATGTGCCTCCTCGAGAATATCACGCCTCAGTCCCTCTGAATCTGGCACGCACAGTCGAGTCCCAAATTGAAGTATCCCCTGATCATCAATCACGAACTCGGAAACTCTGCCCTGCCGAATCTGCTCAATAATCTCTAATGTACGGGCATCGCCGGACTGTGCCTCGTGGATACGGTCAAGTAACTGTGGGCGTGCTCTGAAATGGGCCAGCTGTCCCCCTGTAGGAACAAACTCGAACTGCACTCTGCTATCACATAAAACCTGCCAATCCGCCGTCGACTGCATCTGTACTGCGCTCAAACAAGATAAGCTACCTCCGGGCATTCTACTCAAAGCATCTGCCACCACATTCGCCTTGCCCGGATGGTATAGAATCTCGCAGTCATAATCCTTCACCAGCTCCATGTAGGGTTCCTAGGCATCCTCAAGAGGTCTCACAAGGCATCAACCATGCCATATTAAAATTTTAACGGTGCCGAGAGACCCGACTACGGATCGATAACTAGATGTCTAGGCGAAAAAGCTAACTAGTTAACAAATTAACTAATGAGAATACGGAAATACAACCTTTGTAGATCCGGTGCTCCACCTCCATAGCTCCGCAACGAAGTCGTCTCCGCTGTCCAAGAAGAATCCGGGCTCTAGCGTCGTCTTCGTCGGAGAATGGGCGGGCTAGGTCGTCGATGTCCAAGCCGAAGATGATCTACGTCGAGGCATCGCTAAATCAAGCTCCGACTTCACCAAGTCCAAAAACTTGTGAAGAGAACACACTCTACTACTTGGCAAGAGGTAGTGGATGAAGAAATAGGAAGTGGGTAGACTTTAGATTTGGATTTCTCACTCTTTATCATCAATCACCATTGATGAAGAAAGCTTTTTCTTCCTTGCTCATGAAGAAGAAGAAGAAAGAAATCTATGATAAGTTAATTGAAAAAGAAAAGAAAATGAATTCTTATCATAAAATTAACCATAGTCAAGTGTAGAGAATGAATCATGGTTAGTGGGAATGGTTAGGGTTAAGGATGAGATAAGAATGGTTGACTTGATCAAAGCTTCATGAAGCTTCAACTAAACTCCAAAACTAGCAACGATTCTTTTCTCTTCTTTTTCAAAATGAATAAACAAATAAATAAATGAATAAATAAAGGAAATGAAACCCTAGCCATTCTTTTAACCATAGTTTAATTCTTTGCACTTAACCAAGTAAACATGTATCATCAAACATGATACAATCAAGTGCACAAAATCATATCGCATATGTAATGTGCACAATCCAAGTGAGAAAATCCGTTTAAAGTGAACCAATACTAGTTAGTGCAAAGTAACATATCAAATATATAATTATGCATTAAATCATTAAATCAACACTTGATTCAATGATCCGGTCATGTCGTACACAACCGACTAGTATTCAATGTATCGGCTTATGGAATCAACGCTTGAATCGATAACTAGGTTATATGGCATACAACCTTTCCGATACATTCATCGCGAGAATGGAATGTGGCATCACATACACGCATTATTCTCGGTCCCGCACATATCTCATATGCGCTCCTATTTCGTTTCGCTTGAGCCAGGAAACCTCTGTGTAGGACTCTAAAGACTCGTCAATACGCCGGCAGCAGGTGATGATCATATCAAGAACCCACAAGCCGCAAGCGGTCTGCTAAACGTAACGGCCACCCGGGTATTGAGCGATCTGAAGATCGACGAGCAAGCCCGCTCACACTCCAGTGAATCCGACCAGTAACACTACCGTACAGTCCGGTCTGATCGTCTGATATGTCGCATATCTTGCCTAGGGGGGGTAAACGTCAGACCCCAATAGCTCGATAAGTCGTGTCGATATGAGGCTCATAACGGGTCGAGAAACTACTGGTAACAATTACCAGCAATTCTCTGAGCAGCCCTGGCCAGGGACTTCCTGTTATAGCCAATCGAACACAGCGCAACATCAACCCCCTATACCGGGAGAGACGAATCCCCTCCTTTCGCTCATTGCCTCCATGTGACTCGGGACTGTACCCAAAAACCACCGTTTTGCACGCCCTCTTGGACGTGGTAAGATGGAAATCAAAGCACAGTGGGAACCACACAAGACTCTATGACGATCTCGGGTCAACAGACTACTCTGTACCAGTGTCACCAGAGAACTGCCATCTGACGTGAAGTATAATACCATCTGGGAGTTCTCGGCGAGTCCGTCCAGTGTACCCAGTCTCTACTGAGCACCCGTATATCATCTCCGATGTCAAACACCAATGGATATGGGATCATCCATCGCCCATCTGTATGGGTCGAGAAGCTACACGCTAGTCTACTCTGGTATATCGATGCCCCGTCTCGATACACCCACGACTAGGGACTTTGAAGGATGTACTTATGGACTACCATGTCCCCACTAGTATGATCCGCATCATAGTCCAGGTAGTCAAGCACACATCCTAAGGGCTTTACCAACATGTAACAGAGAGACAATCAGTATACACGTTAAGGTAAAGTTCAACCAGATAGCATACTATCATGTCGAGCAAGAAAGTCCTCCCTATATATGTCCCAGCATCCACTACAATATACATCCTATGTACAGTAATGGCCTCTAGGGCATACATATAACTAACAATCTCCCACTTGCACTAGGGCCATCTGATAGCAGTGGTTGTAGTATCTCATACTCAACCATCCCATAAAAATCTCTCTCTGGGAACAGGCCTTTGTGAGTGGATCCGCTGTGTTGTCCTCTGAGTCTACTCTCCTATCCTCGATCTCCCTGGAGATCAACCATCTCCATGATCAAGTGATACTGCCTTAGAATATGTCTGGATCACTGATGGGACGGACGTTCCTTGGCATAAGCCATAACTCCATTGTCACACAATGGGTGGAACTAAGTTCATCTCATGAACCAATATACACCCAAACAGCCTCTTTGGTAGCATCTTAAGTAGCGATGTATCCTGCCTTTATCGGCTAGTATGTCACGGTATCTAGCTTGGAACTCTTCCAACATACCGTCCCTTCACTGAGGGTAAAGACAATGCCTGTGACTGACATTCAGTCGTCTTTATCACCCTGGAACCCTTCCAGTGATTCTCCTCAGGATCGATTGACACCACCTCACTACATCTAGTGAGTTTCCTAACATCCATTTAGATCTATCTCATAGATCCAAAATCCAGGATTTAGTAGGTATCACTTTAATCCTATATGGAGAATCTTTGTGATAAGCGGAGATTGATCGAGCGTAGCATAAGAAACTCCTTTCTTATCAAGAGTATGTCATCCACGTACTCTACGAGGATCGTCACCATACTCCCTACTACCTTTTTTGTATATACAAGGTTCATCTACCATTTTGATGATGTCAAACTCTTTGACCGCTTCATCAAAACAGATGTTCCAACTCCGCGATGCCTGCTTTATTCTATAAAGCATCTTGCACACGTTTCCGCTGTTCCCACTGTCTACGAAGCCCTCTGGCTGTGTACTTATAGACGCTCTCTTCTAAATCATCATTTAGAAAAGCAGTCAAGACACCCAACCACCAGATATCGCAGTCATGGTATGTAGCCGTGGCAAGTAGGATCTGGATGGACTTAAGCATAGTCACTTGAAAAGGTTTCATCATGATCCACGCCTGGTCGATGACGAAAAGCTTTAACAAGTCTAGCTTTGAAAGTCTCAACTTTTCCATCTACACCAAGTAATCTTCTCAAGATATACTTGCTCCTGATGGGGATTTAACCCTTCAGATATTGCAACCAAAGTCCATACTTTGTTGGTGTACATGGATTCCATCTCAGATCGCTAAACATCCAGCCATTCTTACAGAGTCTTACTCTCGATGGCCAGCTCGAAGCTAGTTGGGTCATCATCTCATGATGCAATCCTCGCTCCCACTGTCATAGAGAAACCGAAGTGTCTCTCAGGTGGGTGAGGAACCCTACTAGATCGGCGGAGAGGCTGAGGTTCGTTGGAATCTACTGAATCCTTTGGCTCTATCAAATCATATTGTAGTTTGTATAGCTGGAATACTTCCAGTTCTACATAACAGACCTTGCCTCAAGCTTGTCCGGATTTTGCTTTTAGACATAGGCCGGACAACCCCAAATCTTAACTAGCTTAAGACATGGGCTCTTCCCTTTCCATATCACATATGAAGTGGTAGGCAACTGATTTGATTGGAACCCTATTCAATAGGTATGCAGCTTCTCAAGTGCATAACTCCCAAAATGAAATAGGTAACTCAGTAGTACTCATCATAGAGCACACCTTATCATATAGGGTGTGAATGCTCCGCCCCGATATACCATCGTGCTATGGTGTATTCGGAGGAGTAATGCCGAGAGAGAATCTCATTCTCCTTTAGAATTGTCCAGAAATTCCGTGCACAAGTATTATCCTCCCTGATCTCATCATAGGACATAATACTTATACCCGTATATCTGGTTCTCTACTTCTAACTTATATTCTGTGAATATCTCAAAAGGTTCGGACTTGTGTTTCAACAGGAACATAGGTCTGAAACTCGAAAGATTATCAGAGAACGTAATGAAGTATAAAGAACCAGTCCTGGCATGTGTAGACAGGGGACCTACATACATCAACATGTATTATCCTAAGAGTTTACTAACTCTTTCTCTGTTTCCAATAAACGGAGCTATGGTCATCTTATCTTTGTGACATGACTGGCGAGTTTCACAAGATGTAAATTCAAACTAATTTAAATATGCATCTTTATGAAACTCTAGCTAGTCGGGTCACATTGATCTGACCTAGTCTACAATACCTTAAGAAGGATCCGTTCATTTCTGAACTCTTCCTCTTATGTGTGTTCCATATACTGAGAACTGTAGTTTGATTTAGAACATCAATGCTTTTAGATAACGCGCCTGAACCGATCAACTTTTGATATAGGAAATGTTCAAAATATTATCCAACAATACAAAATTTTACCGTTTCTTTACTGATAAAGTGACAGATATGATTTTGTATATCAGGTTCGGTATCTAATAACATTCGTTCAGAATCAATGTATTGTAATACAGGGTGACAGTGACCAACAGACTTGGCTGCAACTCTTGCCCCGTTTTCTGCCTCATGAAACTTATCACCCGTTCTCAGTTCTCTACCTTTCTGTAGCCCTATGTAACAGATTACATATCTGGGATCCTGATCTGGTATCATATATCTAGGACATAAAGGACATTGAGAAACAATTCTGTATAATGAACATACCCGAAGATGATGCATCAGCATGCACTCTCTTCGTTTGGGCGGCACGGGAAATCTGGTATTCCCCAATTTCCTGCTCTGTCTTATAACAATTATAAGTTGGAGCGGGACCAACGTTACCCAGCTCAGTATAACAAGCGGGTTCGGTCAATATTCCGTTTTATTATCTTGATTAAGGCGTGATATGGTCGCTACCTGGAGAGAGAGAGAAGAAAACACTCAGCCTGCGCTCTGTCAAGAATAGATTGGTTATTATTTTATCTAATCAGGATGGCTCCCACTGCTTTTTATCAAATCTTCCTTCAAACCCTAAAAGGAAAGACTAGCCGGGATTAATTACACACTACAAGTTCGCCAATCTTTCAGCCAGGCCAGTGTCGGTACTTTGAGGGAGGTCCCCCGTGCTTTCGCACGAACCTAATTAATGTAAACCTCGTTTTCCCAGAGGCTTAACCCCGTTGACACCTTTCTAGACACCTACTTGATCGGCTAATTATAATGTATAAAACTCTCCCAGGAGTAACACTTACTCACAGCGGGTATCGGGATCCAACTATCTCATAGAAGGTATGCAATCTCATTGCAAATTTCAACACTTGAAATTCCCGATAATATTTTGCCCCTAGCTCGCTATGACCTTGACGGAGGCCAAACAACCCATAGTCTGCTAGTCAAGTTCAACCCGTCATTTCCTGATTGAATTAAACCCACCCGCACGACCCTTGACGGAGGCCAAACAACGCCGTACGAATACCCTAATCCAATCGCATCATATGCTAGCAGATAAGCACTAGTTAGCTACCATACACTACGCCTTGACGGAGGCCAAACAACCGCAGCACGAATACTAACTAGTACGTATCTGAAATGACGGAGGGCTACGACAGATTTTTCTGAAAACCTATTGCGTAACGAACTTGATATCGTTGTAGAATCAAATGATTTTAAAATGGAGTGCTTTTGAGGCTTTTCCAGTTTTGCTAAAGGAGTCACTCCCGGTGAAGGGATCGTCGGTCCTTTCCTCGTCGAATGAGGTGCGGGATATATCATATATATCACTGTGCAAAGCAGAAACACTTAAAAGCAATCAAAAGACAAACCGAGTGTGTAGCATCTGCCAGTTATTGCTAAAGGAGTCACTCCCGGTGAAGGGATCTCGGTCCTTTCCTCGTCGAATGAGGTGCAGGATATATCACATATACCTCTGTGCAAATCAAGAACTGTAGCTACCTGTTTTAATTTTGAAATTCGATTCTACAACATCTTAGGTTTCTTTTATTTCATTAATCACATTAATGAAGTCCCATCATTTATGTACCTAAACATCACAGATAAATACGACGTACACTTATGCCATCCGCATTCGCCTCGATGTCCCCTCGTGCACCGTTAGGTTAGGTAACTAACGGCAGAGCAGGGCAGGGCTAGCGCGGGTGTAAAACATAAGTAATGCCTATATAATATATCATATATACTATATACTGTATCTATCACAGAACATCACATGATCACATCACAGATATCGCAGCAGAAGAAACATATGAAATATTGGATATAGTAGGACGTCCGTGTTTTCAATACGAGCCAGTATAAAACACGGATTCCACGGTCGCGATGAATAGCCAAACCCACACCCCTAGACCCCTACGAGAGCGGCAAGCAACCCTACCAATTCTGGAGTTAGGAGACCCGGACTCGACTCCTCGAGTTGGTCTCCCACTGGACTCCAGAACCCGGTTACTTGTGCCCTCCTCCTTGGGTCTATCCTAGTGCAGAAAAGTAAATAATATACAAAAGATGACTACTTCCGCAACCTGGAAGCGCCCCAATAAAAGAATATTACATACAAGTTTTTACATGAATGAAAATGAAAAACACTCATCTCACATAAAAACCCCCGGCTATTCAAACACGACGATCCAATATAACATATCCAGCAACACATAACATCACATGTCATCAACGTAAGTAAATATGTCCATCCCAATTGTCGTTGACATATAGCAACGAAACCGGCGATATCACATATTACACTTACGGTCACAGAAAAGAAAGTGTAAAACTACAACAGTTGGAATCCGCAACCACCTCAGACATCGCATGCCTGACCAAATGAATTCCTTAGACATCGCATGCCTAACAATTATAAACCCCGCATTTTAGTCTCAAAATCGAAAACACTTTTCAATATCAAGTCGGGCAATTCAACAAGATTCCCGACATCCTGATCGAATGCTTGTCGCAAACTTCAGTAGACGGCCGCACCCCCGTTACCGTCGACGAAGTGCACCAAGGCGGAACACCGCTACCGCGAGCACCCGAACGGATGCTTTCGGCGACGGGGTTCTCCTACAGTCACTTGGTCGGGGCTATGGAGTGAGGCTGTCTATTAAGTTTACCCGGCGAGTATCCGAGTATGCTACGTGATTGCGACGGACTTTTGATCACATCAAAATTCCGTGGCAACCGATCAAGTGAGACTAAAGTGCTACGTTTATAACATTCATTTAGTTATCTCATAACTATTTGTGAATTCCAATTATTGTATCCCATTCCAGATAAATAGAAAATGTTAAACTTTTCGATCGAATAATCGAACACCCAAGTTTTCCCGAAACATCAACACATGAAATAAGTCTAACAACATTCAGTTCGTGCCTCAGTACCAACGGTCCAGCCGTAGAAGGGTCAAGCCAACACCTCACATGTGGCACGCCGTACTGCTCCAAACCCGAAGGTTCAAAGGGCAGTTCAAGACGGTCACATAATCGAGTTAAGGTTTGTTGTCTTCTAGAGGGACCATCGCGTTACTTGCACTACTTAGAACGTCGTTAAACTACGGAAAAATCCAACACTTGGAAATTTCCCGACAGGGGAAAAATTGGGTATTTATATCCGGTCGAACTTTTTAACATATTCTAAAATTTATCCGGAAAGCCAAATAGACAAAATTTGATACCCCGATCGAAACGATCGAATCCCCAAAACAACCCAGAAAATTCAACTTTGGAATAAATTTTAAAAATTGCCAGAAAACTCAGAAGAATTTATCAGGAATTACTGTGCAGAAATGAGGAGCTGACGTCATCATGAGACCGCTGAACCGCCGCATAAGCAGGGCTTATGCCGCGGTTCAGCCGCAAGTTTTACTGTTCACCTCTCAATTTTTGCATCGTAATTCATATTTTTCTATGCTGAATTTTTTAGCAATTTTTAATTCACAAAAATCCAGATATTTCAAAAATGTCCAGAGAGCATTTTCGGGTATGGGTTTCGGGTTCGTTCGGGTTTCAAATTCCGTCTAGACTTCGCCTAAGGCTCTAGCTAGGCTATGATACCACTGTAGGGTTCCTAGGCATCCTCAAGAGGTCTCTCAAGGCAACAACCATGCCATATTAAAATTTTAACGGTGCCGAGAGACCCGACTACGGATCGATAACTAGATGTCTAGGCGAAAAAGCTAACTAGTTAACAAATTAACTAATGAGAATACGGAAATACAACCTTTGTAGATCCGGTGCTCCACCTCCATAGCTCCGCAACGAAGTCGTCTCCGCTGTCCAAGAAGAATCCGGGCTCTAGCGTCGTCTTCGTCGGAGAATGGGCGGGCTAGGTCGTCGATGTCCAAGCCGAAGATGATCTACGTCGAGGCATCGCTAAATCAAGCTCCGACTTCACCAAGTCCAAAAACTTGTGAAGAGAACACACTCTACTACTTGGCAAGAGGTAGTGGATGAAGAAATAGGAAGTGGGTAGACTTTAGATTTGGATTTCTCACTCTTTATCATCAATCACCATTGATGAAGAAAGCTTTTTCTTCCTTGCTCATGAAGAAGAAGAAGAAAGAAATCTATGATAAGTTAATTGAAAAAGAAAAGAAAATGAATTCTTATCATAAAATTAACCATAGTCAAGTGTAGAGAATGAATCATGGTTAGTGGGAATGGTTAGGGTTAAGGATGAGATAAGAATGGTTGACTTGATCAAAGCTTCATGAAGCTTCAACTAAACTCCAAAACTAGCAACGATTCTTTTCTCTTCTTTTTCAAAATGAATAAACAAATAAATAAATGAATAAATAAAGGAAATGAAACCCTAGCCATTCTTTTAACCATAGTTTAATTCTTTGCACTTAACCAAGTAAACATGTATCATCAAACATGATACAATCAAGTGCACAAAATCATATCGCATATGTAATGTGCACAATCCAAGTGAGAAAATCCGTTTAAAGTGAACCAATACTAGTTAGTGCAAAGTAACATATCAAATATATAATTATGCATTAAATCATTAAATCAACACTTGATTCAATGATCCGGTCATGTCGTACACAACCGACTAGTATTCAATGTATCGGCTTATGGAATCAACGCTTGAATCGATAACTAGGTTATATGGCATACAACCTTTCCGATACATTCATCGCGAGAATGGAATGCGGCATCACATACACGCATTATTCTCGGTCCCGTACATATCTCATATGCGCTCCTATTTCGTTTCTCTTGAGACAGGAAACCTCTGTGTAGGACTCTAAAGACTCGTCAATACGCCGGCAGCAGGTGATGATCATATCAAGCACCCACAAGCCGCAAGCGGTCTGCTAAACGTAACGGCCACCCGGGTATTGAGCGATCTGAAGATCGACGAGCAAGCCCGCTCACACTCCAGTGAATCCGACCAGTAACACTACCGTACAGTCCGGTCTGATCGTCTGATATGTCGCATATCTTGCCTAGGGGTGGTAAACGTCAGACCCCAATAGCTCGATAAGTCGTGTCGATATGAGGCTCATAACGGGTCGAGAAACTACTGGTAACACTTACCAGCAATTCTCTGAGCAGCCCTGGCCAGGGACTTCTTGTTATAGCCAATCGAACACAGCGCAACATCAACCCCCTATACCGGGAGAGACGAATCCCCTCCTATCGCTCATTGCCTCCATGTGACTCGGGACTGTACCCAAAAACCACCGTTTTGCACGCCCTCTTGGACGTGGTAAGATGGAAATCAAAGCACAGTGGGAACCACACAAGACTCTATGACGATCTCGGGTCAACAGACTACTCTGTACCAGTGTCACCAGAGAACTGCCATCTGACGTGAGGTATAATACCATCTGGGAGTTCTCGGCAAGTCCGTCCAGTGTACCCAGTCTCTACTGAGCACCCGTATATCATCTCCGATGTCAAACACCAATGGATATGGGATCATCCATCGCCCATCTGTATGGGTCGAGAAGCTACACGCTAGTCTACTCTGGTATATCGATGCCCCGTCTCGATACACCCACGACTAGGGACTTTGAAGGATGTACTTATGGACTACCATGTCCCCACTAGTATGATCCGCATCATAGTCCAGGTAGTCAAGCACACATCCTAAGGGCTTTACCAACATGTAACAGAGAGACAATCAGTATACACGTTAAGGTAAAGTTCAACCAGATAGCATACTATCATGTCGAGCAAGAAAGTCCTCCCTATATATGTCCCAGCATCCACTACAATATACATCCTATGTACAGTAATGGCCTCTAGGGCATACATATAACTAACACTCCATCCATCGGCGCTGTCTCAGGTTCAGATCTCGCTGCTGGATGATATACTTCAAACTCTTGTGCTCAGTGAATATCTAGCACGACCCACCGTATAGGTAATGTCTTCAGATCTTAAGTGCAAATATCACTGCAGCCATCTCTAAATCATGGGTGGGGTAGTTCTGTTCGTGTTTCCTCAGCTGCCGAGAAGCATACGCAATAACTCTGTCGTGCTGCATCAATACACATCCTAGCCCCACTCTAGAAGCATCACAATATACCATGAACCCGCCTGATCCTGAAGGCAATGCTAACACTGGTGTAGTAGTCAGACGAGTCTTCAACTGCTGGAAACTATCCTCACATGCCTGGGTCCAATCAAAAGGAACCCCCTTCCGGGTCAACCCAGTCAAAGGTGCAGCAATGCGGGAGAAATCCTGGACAAAACGTCGATAATAGCCGGCCAGACCTAGAAAACTGCGAACCTCTGTGACTGATACCGGTCTAGGCCAACGCTGAACTGCCTCAATCTTCTTCGGGTCTACACAAATACCATCTCTCGTCACCACATGACCCAAGAAGTCGACACTGTCTAACCAGAATGCGCACTTGGAGAATTTGGCGAACAGCTGATGCTCCCTCAAAGTCTGCAATGTGATACGTAAGTGCTGCTCGTGCTCCTCCCGGCTCCGAGAATAAACCAAGATGTCGTCAATGAACATAATGATGAACTGATCGAGATACGGCCTGAATACGCGGTTCATCAAATCCATAAATGCTGCCGGGGCATTAGTGAGCCCGAACGACATCACCAAGAACTCATAATGACCATAACGAGTACGGAAGGCAGTCTTCGGAATATCCTCCTTCCGAACTCGCAACCGGTGATAACCTGACCGTAAATTAACCTTCGAGAAAAACCCTTCACCCTGGAGCTGATCAAATAAGTCATCAATGCGGGGTAGGGGATACCTGTTCCGCACAGTAACCCGGTTCAGCTGACGATAATCAATGCATAAACACATACTTCCGTCCTTCTTCTTAACAAACAAGACGGGAGCACCCCAAGGTGACACACTCGGTCTGATAAGCCCTTTGTCCAGCAAGTCCTGTAACTGATTCTTTAGCTCTCTCAGCTCCGCCGGGACCATCCGATAAGGTGGTATAGAGATAGGCCCCGTGCCGGGGATCAAGTCAATACAGAACTCAATCTCGCGCTCTGGTGGCAGACCAGGCAGCTCGTCAGGAAAAACATCAGGAAACTCTCTCACAACAGGGACCTGGTCCAACGGAACCTCTGTGGAGCTAGTATCACAAACATAGGCTAAGAATCCCTGACACCCTTTCCTTAAGAGCTGACCAGCGTGAAGAGAAGAAATCAAGCTGGGAAGGGTAGCACTACGATCTCCCTGAATAATAAGAACCGGCTCACCAGGAAAACTGAATCTAACTGCTTTCTCACGGCAGTCCACGGATGCATAACAGGTGGCTAGCCAGTCCATACCAAGAGGAACGTCAAAGACTAGCATATCGAGGAGAATCAAATCTACTGAAGAATCTCTCTCCCCGACACGAACGGAACACGATCGGTACACAAAACGGGCAACAAAAGACTCGCCTACCGGGGTAATAACGACAAGCGGCTGATCTAACGGAGAAGACTCTCGGCCCAACCTCGGTGCAAAGTACGTGGATACATAGGAATGTGTGGAGCCTGGATCAAATAATACCCGTGCATCAATAGAACATACTGGCAGAGTACCTGTCACGACGGCATTGGATGCCTGTGCATCCTGAAGAGTCAACGCGAACACTCGGGCCTGTCCACCACTAATAGCTGGCTGTCCTCTGCCTCTACCTCGGCCTCTTCCTCTGCCTCTGTCGCCTCGTCCTCTCTGAACCAGACCGCCACGCCCACGGCCTCTAGAAGCATCTGGCTGGCGTAAAGAATCATCAGGAGTAGGAAGTAAAGCTCTCTGAGAAGGTAGTGAGGGTGGTAAAGTCACATGCGGGACTGTCACCGCGCCCGGACGTCCCATGGTACAGTCTCTGATACGGTGGTACTGACTCCCACACCGAAAACATCCTGGCGACGACTGCTGGGTCTGTGGATATGAACCAAATAACTGACCTCGTCTCAATCCTCTGCCTCCACCATCTCCCGGAAATAATCTATCGCGGTGTCTACCCATCTGCCGCTGAGCTGGCGTATCAGTACGGATCCTCTTCGGCCCAGAAACGACTGGAGTCTCAGAAATACGCTCCTCCAAAAGTAAGGCTGCATCCATCGCGGCAGCGTATGTATCAAAGCGCTGGGTGCCGATGGCAAGGAATAGCTGTGTATCAAGCCCTCGTACAAACCTCTTTATTCTCTTCTCTTCTGTGTCGACTAGGTACGGAGCATATCGAGACAACTGGGTAAACTGTATATCATACTCCGACACTGTCATCCCAGGAGTCTTGCGCAAAGACTCAAAACTACGGGCTCGAGCATCTCGGACACTCTCCGGAAGAAAACGGGCAAAAAATGCAGCTGTAAACTCGTCCCAGGTCATAGAAGGCAGACCTGCAGCTCGGCCTCTCTCTACTGAATCGTACCATGTCTGGGCAAGACCCTCCAGACGAAAACTCGCAAACTCAACCAATCTATCATCAGAACACCTCAACGAAAGGCAAATCCGAGCCATCCTATCAAGAAATGCCTGTGGGTCCTCTGTCGCATCTGTACCGGTAAAAGATGGAGGTCTCAATCTCATGAACTCCTGTAGTGAAATAGGGATAGTCTCCGTAGTAGCAGCAGGAGTGACCATCTGTGCAGCAGGTACAATCGTGGTCTGTGCGGTGGAAGGAACGTCCTCGGATCTCTATGCCCGGCTGGACTCAACTAAAGATCCCATCATCTGCCGCAACTCTTGCATGCCGGCCTCTAATTTGGCAATACGGTCAGGATAAGGCGGATCAGTATGACCCTGAGGGGTAGGCGTATCCTCCCGCTCGATCCTCGCCTCAGACGGGCCCGCTCGAATCTCATCCCTAGCGGCAGCCCGCTGAGCTCTCGTAGTCTTTGGCGGCATCGAAGCTGGAATAAGAAACAGGACTGATAAGGACATTGCAGTTGAATCAAGGAATGCAAGGAATCAAGAAAGGAAATACAAGCAATTATGTCCTAAGGTCACTTAGGCGGAGTACCGTATCGTAAGTATGCCGCGGATCATACCCACGCTACGCCACTCTGCTTAAGTCACCTACTCCATCTACCAAGGTCGTCCTACACTCAGAAAGGTAAAACCTACACTCTGATACCAACTTTGTCACGACCCGAAAGTACGGAAAGTGACTGGCACTTAGATTACGAGACGTCTAAAGGCGTACCGTAACCTGAGTCAGCCAAAGCCCAGAAAAATCTAAACCAAAAATCAAAAGAGAGTGAAGGAAAACCTTTAATGAAAACGATTTTTCAAATCAATTAAGTTGCAAAGAATCCCTTTTTAAAAACATCATAAATTTCTGAAAATTTCGGCAGAGTCTCCTCTGTATTTTCTATCCCCCAAAATGGGTACAACAAGATAATAAACCTGTAATCATAAAAATAGCATCCCCAAGCGGGAGCTAGCTCTTTGCCCAAGGCGGATCACAACCACATGCAATATAATAGTAATATCAAGAAAAGAGCATAAGGAACACAAAATTTCAGAAAACACAACGCCAGCTCAAGTGAGCTCGACCCAAAAGAAACCACAAATATACAAATCTCTCAGTCTCATCACTATGTCGCATATACAATATAAAGTGGTAGATGGAGAATACTAGATACAATGATAGAGCAAAAGAAATAAAATATGCTCGCAACCCACCTACGAGCGATGTCGCGAGTCTGAGCAAAAGGAACTGATGATAAGATAGCCCGCCGCTACAAGACTGACGGGTCCAACCTGCAAGACACTGTAGCACAACGGGGGTGAGTTGCCAGCTCGTGAGTAAATATAACATCTAATAAGGCAATCGTAAGAATGCACGCAATGCACCACAACATACATGTCCATATGTGATATAATAGCTCTAGTATGCATGCACACGTATGCAATGTCATTACTAACTCTTTAAGTTTTTTAAATGCTAAGGGTACTGCATTTTTAACTTTAGAAAATGAATATCTATATAATAGCTAAGTACCATCAAGAAATCATCTGAAAACCCATGTCAAGCATCGACACCAAATATGAAATCATATCTGTCTCAATATCTCACTGTATCAATGTCTCAAATATCGGGCTCCGTCAGTCCGGATCGGCCCATGTCATCAAATCTCACGACAACGGTCGGTATCCTCCGGATATCCGCCGCGCCAGACATCACCGGTAGGTAGTCTTCCCCTGCCAGGCTCATCGTCTACAACTCGATCTTCTTGCCCCGGGGTACCATACCGGGCCCACCATGTACCCGAGACGGTTCATCCACTCCTCGAATCGGGTCTCGAAATCCAACAGAAAACATGAAAACTCATGGTGGACGACACATACATCACGAGAAAACCGCAACTTTGTTTTTAAAAATGATAAATATAAGCTTTTGTTAAATTCTTGCGGTTTTCCCCAAAAATCCAGAAATCGCAGCAATACTGAAATCCTCAAGAAAATCATAATGTTCACATGTTATATATAATAAATGTCTAAGATATCAATGTATATGATGTGAATTTTGGATAGAATCTATGTAAATATGATGATAATGCGAGGTATATGCATGCTATGCAATTTCATATATCGTGTATGAATGCAAATGGCGATATTAAGTTAAACAGGTTCTCTAGTGCACGTGGCATGGCAATTACCAAAGGCGTGTGTGTCACATGAATAGTGCGCGTGCAACGGATGCCAATGGTAATGGTGTTCGTGTCGTACGAAGTAATATCGCATAAGTATAGATGAATGTCCATGCAATCTAATATACTGTGCGCTATAAGGGTATGCAGTGTACATGAATGGATAAGCTAGCTAACAATATGAATCTTGCAAAAAGTAGGGTAATCCTAACTAGGGGGGCGCCTCGCGCCATTCAGACGATTCCCCCATAGATGAATACATCTACTCACCTGAAATCCCCGCTAATCCGATCCGGCCACCGCCTTGCCTTTACGCGCCGTGTCCGATGTTTCCCAGACCGATCCTATATTTGCACAACCCCAAGCATAAGATTACAAAACCTAAAACGATGCAAGTCACAATATACAATTATCAACGCTCTCGAATTAATCATAGCATGCACTCGGTGCGCGGGAAAACGCACGAAAATCGCTAACCTTTAACTAGAATCGTCATTTCGGGGAAATCGACAAAACTACAACCCGACTAGACGAAACCCCGCGTTCGCGCACTCTAATAGTCCTATACGAAGCTAATTATATCGCTAAAATAACTCAATTTGATCGCATTCTACTTTTTGTAAAAATCTAGTAAGCAAATTTAATACCGATTCGATGCAAACATCGAAATTTAACGATTTAGCGAGCGTAACCTTACGCAATTAACCACTCCAATCAATTAGATAACAAAACCATAACTTAAATCCAACCACCATGCTACAAACCCTAATTTAAAAATCAAATCCTTCTCTTGATTTTCCTAAACAAACATTTACTACTAAACTAATACTTCAAATTTCAATTCTAGCATATTTAAACTACAAGTTAGCAACTAGTTTAGGATTTTATACCTTACAAGAGTTGAATCCAAACTTGCACTAGCCTCTAAGACACCTCTTTTCTTCACTTTTCAAACAAATTATGGTTAGGGAAGGGATGGATTTGGGTTTTGGTTTGAATTTGAGAAGGAAAAGTGTGTATTTTTCATGGAATTTGTTGATTTTTGCAAGAATTAAAGCAAGAGAAGTGAGGGAAAAAAATGGAAGGGGGCAGCAGCAACTCGACCTGAGGTTAGAGGAGGGTGTGTTTGTGTGAATGGGGTAGAAAATTCTACACAAAAACCCTTTCCCAAGCTCAATTAATGACTATCACATCAACTTTTACACAAAAAACCCCATTTTAAGCCATTTTTGAATAAAATTTTAAACCATAGAACAAAAACTTTGAAAAATCTTGATAAAATTTTATTAACACTAAATTTTAGTTTATAATGTTTCCTAAGTGTGTAATTTACCTAATTAAATTTGTATTTATCACTAATTTAATGTATTTTAAAAAGCCTAAAATAATAAAAAAAATAATTAATTACGAATTTTTTTTATTTAACTAGAAAATTATAAGTGACATTTTAGTGACAAAATTATAGTAATATCTTATCTAAATTTTGTATAATTAGGTCTACAATGAAAAATACCTATTTTGACTTTTTACGGAAAAAGCCGAAAAATTAGCCGATTACCGAAAAACTGCCTAAACGATTTTCGAAGGGTTACAAGGACACGGATCGATCGGTATAATCTCTAAACCGCTTTACAGTGTTCTAGTTTACGGTTAATGGAACGATCCGGGATTCAGATGCGGTTAGCGCCAGTTCGTAAAAAGTTTTTGTTCCGCATTTGGCCTCGGAAAGACGGCCGGGGCGCTGCCGCAGCCCAACATGGTATCAGAGCCAAACTATTAACCGTTAACTAGTTGATTTAGATAATGTTAAAGTATTGAAACCGGAACAAACCCAAACGATGCCTCTGGATTTCTATTCTCTGTTGTTTTTCAAAGTCTCAGAAAAATTATTTAAACATGTGCAGAAGACTACTGGGGAGACCACATGAACACACCCCAAAGATGGACCCATGCCACCGGAATTTGGTCGATCCTCTAAGCCTCATTTCTGGCATCGTCAGCCCTGGTTTGGCCTCTGGTGTTGGTGTTTGGGTGTGATCTGGTCTCTGGGAAGTTGGTCCTGTGGTATTGTTTATTTGGCCCAATTTGGATATAGTTTTTATCAAGTTGTTTGGGCTATTCGGGGTTATTCCGGACTCGATATTTTCTAACATTGTTTAAGTTTTGCAGTGCTTTACATTACTATCTATGACCGTGAATCTCACTCGATCGGTAAAACTTGTCTAATTGCTATAGTCCTTTTAGACAGGTTTTGCGAATGTGGCATTCATGTTGATGTTCTGTGTTGTGCTGTGATGTTGCGGATTTGTCGTGGTGGATAGCTCCTATGCAATGGTAGTGCAGTTTTGATATTCGTACATTTGATATCGCGGGGCGAGCGTCCGACATGTGGACTGCCGTCACTGCCTGTTTGTATATTCTTTTGGGGCACGACCAGGTTGAAGTCGATGTACCTGTTGTATATATTTTCTTTTCTGTACTAGGTTTACCCCACGGTGGAGTGCACGTATAGCCGGGTTCTGGAGGGCAACGGGTCCGCATCTCATGGCTTTGAGAAGGAGGGGACCTCACTCTAGGATTGGTGGGCTGTTCACCGCACTCGTAGGGGGTATAGGTTTTCATTGCACAGGCTATCGACATGACCAGGGGAACGTCGGGTTTCATTTGTGGCTCTATGAAACTCGGGGCTCCCAGTATATCTGTATTGTTCTGTGATGCTTATTACTTTTCTGTAATGTTGCTTTTATCATGCCTGGAGCGATTATTGTATCTTGATATAGATACTAGTAGATGTTGTATATGTTTTACACCCGTGCTAGTCCAGTCCCCGCTCTGTCGTTAGTTATGTAACCTAACGGGTGATGACGGGATCCAGTAGCGAATTCGGATGGCATATACATACATTTTATTTTCGTTCTTTATTGGTGTGATTAATTGATGGGACTGCGTTGAGTCGGATCAATGCAAAGAAAACAGACCTATACAGATGTTGTTGGAACAATTTTTCAGAAAAAGCTGTTATTGCAAGGACGTTCTCTTTTGTTTTGCACAGTGGTATTCAGTTTAGAATATCCAGCACCTCATTCGACGAGGCAAGGGCCGAGATCCTGTCACGTCCCGAAAGTACGGAACATGACCGGCACTTAAACTACGAAACGTCTCGAGGCGTACGTAATCTAAGTAAGCCGAGAACCCAGAAATCCAAACCAAGAAAAGTAGTAGAGTGAAGGAAAAACAACTTAAAACAAGTAGATTTAAAAGCATAAGCCAAATTATGCGTTTTTTTTATTAAAAAAATCAAGTATTTCTTGAAAATTTCGGCAGAGACTCCTTTGTAAATACTGGCTCCCAAACGGGATACAACATGAATAGTATCCAAAATCAATAAAAGCCATCACCAAGCGGGAGCTAGCTCTTCGTCAATCGACGGTCACAACCACACAAGAAATATAATATACAACGCCAAGGGCGAGGATCAAAACTCAAAAGAGAACTCAAAACAACAAGAAATCCACAGAAATACAACGCGCGACTCTAAGATCGAAAGAATAACATCACTGGTCTCTATCTGAAATAAATACATGTTTGGTTGATAGAATTTACTAGATACAACTGAATAATATTATACAAGGTAATATGATGGGTATGATACCAATAAACCCACCTACTAACAAGTCACCCGAACGAAACTATGCCAGCAAAGCCGTAATGAAACCTGTAAGGCAAACGTGCAAGAAACTGGGGTACAACGGGGGTGAGTTGGCAACTCGTGAATAGAAAAACATCTAGGAATAGAAATCGCATGTATGACGCAATCCTAGGTCATACGATCATAATATATAATCCTCAAATATATAACCAGCAACCCATAACCATGGTTAGGGCAAATATCTAACCCAAGTGTAATCCCATGTGCCCATGTCAGTGCATCAGGTAGAAATGTATCATTTGGATGATGTATGAATGCATGAAACAGAATGCATGTACTGAAGAAAAACTGCTTTCATAAATCTGTGAGATTTCTGTATTTTAAAAATGGGGTATCATAATGAAATCAGCATAAAACAGTGCCTAGCATCGGCACAAAACGTAATCCCAATATCTCGATATCTCTGTATCACAGTCTCTGTATCTCAATATCTCAAAATCTCAATGTCTCAATCACAATGACTAGGGCGCCGTCAGTCTAGGCCGGCCCTACCATCCATCTCATGACCACGACGGTATCCTCCGGATATCCGACGCGTCGGCTAATATCACCGGTCGGTCGTGCTCCCCTGCACAGGCTCAACGTCAACAACACGATCTTCTTGCCCCGGGGTACCTCACCGGGCCCACCATGTACCCGAAACGGTTCATCCATCTCCTCGAATCGGGTCTCGAAATCCATCAGCAAACTCATGGTGGACGACTCATACATCATGGGAAAACCACACTTTTTATTTAAAAGAGAGGAAAGAAGCTTATACAAGTTTTGCGGTTTTCCCCCAAATCCAGAAAATCTCATGGAAATCCGAATCCAAATCATCAATAGCATGTAAAACCATGAATATAGGCATGAGAATCCATGAATACGGCATAACAATGAATAACAGTATGCATGAAGTGACAAGTAATAACTACAATATTTAAGCTGGCATATAAGGTAAGTACACTAATATCATGTCAACTACTAGCTATCAAGCTAAATTAAGCAATAATATTCCTAAGGTGTACGTGACATGGCAATTACCGATGAAGATGTGTGTGAGCCGGCAAGTAAGTGTACGTGGTACATACGCATCATCGGTAATGGTGCTGGTGTCCAAACAGCATAATATCAACAGTGCAATATGAAATAACAATGTAAGTATGCGATGCGAATGTTGGGTTCCTGGGCACGCTAATGAAGTCTCACAAGGCATCAACTATGGCAATTTCAAATTTTACAAGTGCCGAGAAACCCTAATACGGATTCGTTGACTAGAGTTTAGGCGAAAAGTAAAGCTAGTTAACGACTTAACTAAATGTGAGAAGCTACAACCTTTGTAGATCCGGTTCTCCACTTCCTTAGCTCCACGTAGACGTCCTCTTGCTGTCCAAGTCGGATCTCGGACTCTAGCATCGGCTTCATCGGAGAATTGAGCGGACTAGTCGTCGGATACGATGCCGAAGATGATCTACGTCGAGGTTACACAAGATCAAGCTCCAACTTCACCAAGTCGTGAAACTTGTGAAGAAAACACCCAATACTACTTGGCAAGAGGTAGAGAGTGAAGAAATAGGAGGTGGTTTCACTTTAGAATTGGATTTCTCACACTTTTACTCAAAATGCTATTGATGGTGGCAAGTTTTCTTTCTTGAAGATGAAGAAGAAGAAGATAGAATATGATAAGTATGTTTTAAATAGAAAAATAAAATGAATACTTATCATCTTCTAACTATGGTTATGTGTAGAGATTAGACCATGGTTATTTGGAATGGTTAGGGTTAAGCATGAAGACAAAATGGTCACATTAGTCAAACCTTCATCTGTAAAATACTGGCCTCTAGGGCATACATACAACTAACAATCTCCCACTTGCACTAGGGCCAGCTGCTGTAGTATCGCGTAACGAGCATCCCGAAGAGTCTCTCAAACTGTATCTGAGGAATGGCCTTCGTGAGTGGATCCGCCGTGTTGTTTTTCGTGTCAACCCTCCTGACCTCGATCTCCCGGCGATCAACTATCTCCCGGATCAGGTGATACCGCCTCAGAATATGCCTGGATCGCTGATGGGACCTGGGTTCCTTGGCCAAAGCCACCGCTCCATTGTTATCACAATACAAAGGTATTGGATGCTCAATGGATGGAACCACTCCAAGTTCAGTAATGAACTTCTTGATCCAGACAGCCTCTTTAGCAGCATCGTTGGCAGCGATGTATTCAGCCTCCATCGTCGAGTCTGCCACGGTTTCCTGCTTGGAAATCTTCCAGCTAATCGCCCCTCCGTAAAGGGTAAAGACAAATCCCGACTGCGACTTAGAGTTGTTCTTATCACTCTGGAAGCTCGAATCGGTAAAGGACTCCACTTGGAGTTCTCCGTTACCATACACCAAGAGCATCTCTTTAGTCCTTCGTAAGCACATGAGAATGCTCTTCACAGCTGTCCAGTGACTCTCTCCAGGATCAGCTTGATACCTGCTCACTACACTTAGTGAGTATGCTACATCGGGTCTGGTACATAGCATCGCGTACATGATAGCGCCTACAGCCGAAGCATAGGGTATCCCTTGCATGCGAGCTCTCTCCAAATCAGTCTTGGGAGACATCTCTTTGGAGAGAGTGACTCCAGAGATCGTGGGCAAGTTCCCACGCTTGGATTCCTCCATACTAAACCTCTTTAATATGGTGTCAATGTACCTGGATTGGGACAATCCCAATATCCGTTTGGATCTATCTCTATAGATCCTAATTCCCAATATGCAGGAGGCATCACCAAGATCTTTCATTGAGAATCTTCGTGACAAGAAGAGCTTAACCGATTGCAGCATAGGAATATCATTTCCTATCAAGAGTATGTCGTCCACGTACAATACGAGGAAGACAACCTTACTCTCTGCTACCTTCTTGTAGATACAAGGTTCATCTGGGTTTTTGACGAAATCAAACTCTTTGATAACGACGTCAAAGCAGATGTTCCAACTCCGCGATGCTTGCTTTAATCCATAAATGGATTTAAGCAGCTTGCACACCTTCCCGCTGCTCCCACTGTCTACGAAGCCCTCTGGCTGAGTCATGTACACGCACTCTTCTAAATCACCATTTAGAAAGGCGGTCTTAACATCCATTTGCCAGATTTCGTAGTCATGATATGCAACGATGGCAAGCATGATCCGGATGGATTTAAGCATAGCCACTGGAGAAAAGGTTTCGTCATAGTCCACACCTGGTCTTTCACGAAAACCTTTTGCAACTAGTCTAGCTTTGAAAGTCTCCACTTTCCCATCTACACCAAGTTTTTTCTTGAAGATCCACTTACTCCCAATGGGTTTTACCCCTTCAGGAGCAACTTCCAAAGTCCATACTTTGTTGGTGTACATGGATTCCATCTCAGACCGCATTGCATCCAGCCATTTCACTGAGTCCTTACTCGTGATGGCCTGCTCGAAGCTAGTTGGGTCATCATCTTCCATGATGCAATCCTCGCTTCCACCATCAATGAGAAAACCGTAGTATCTCTCAGGCGGATGAGAAACCCTGCTAGATCGGCGGAGCGGCTGGGGTTCATTAGGTACTACTGAATCCTCTGGTTCTACCAAGTCTTCTGTTATAGTTTGTGTCGCTGGTACCTCTTCCAGTTCTACCTCAATGCCACTTGTTTGTTTCATAAGAAAACCTTTTTCTAAGAAAGTGGCATGTCGAGAAACAAACACCTTTTGTTCCTCGGGGTGGTAGAAGATATACCCTTGTGAATTTTTGGAATATCCTACAAACTTACATAAGACTGATCTTGCCTCGAGTTTGTCCGGATTTTTTCTTTTGACATAGGCTGGACAACCCCATATCTTAATGTAATTAAGATGTGGTCACTTCCCTTTCCATATCTCATATGGAGTGGTAGGCACAGATTTGGTAGGAACTCTATTCAATAGGTCCATGGCTGTTTCAAGCGCATATCCCTAGAAGGAAATAGGTAACTCAGCTGTACTCATCATTGAGCGCACCATATCTAATAGGGTGCGGTTTCTTCGTTCTGATACACCGTTGTGCTGTGGTGTATAAGGAGGAATGAGTTGAGAGAGAATCCCATTCTCTTTTAGATAATCCAGAAAATCATTGCTCAAGTATTCTCCTCCTCGATCAGATCGAAGGATCTTAATACTTTTGCCCGTTTGGTTCTCTACTTCGTGCTTATATTCTCTGAATTTCTCAAAAGCTTCAGACTTGTGTTTTATCAGGAACACATGTCCGTATCTAGAAAGATCGTCAGTGAATGTAATGAAGTAGGAAGAACCGTCCCTGGCATGTGTAGACATGGGACCGCATACATCACTATGTATCAGCCCTAAGAGTTCCATAACACTTTCTCCGTGTCCCGTAAACGGAGTTTTGGTCATCTTTCCTTTGAGACATGACTGGCAAATGTCATAAGATGAAAATTCAAACGGATTTAAATATCTATCCTTATGCAACTTAGCTAGTCGTGTCGCATTGATGTGACCAAGTCTACAATGCCACAAGAAAGATTCGTTCATTTCTGAACTTTTCCTCTTGTGTGTGTTTTGTATATTGAGGACTGTATTTTGATTTAGAATGAATATTCCATTATGTAGCGAGCCTGATGCAATCAACTTTTGATCTAGGAATATGTTCATAACATTATCCTTTACTACAAAATTATATCCTTCTTTACTTAATAAAGAAACTGATATAACGTTGCACATCATGTTTGGTATATAATAGCATTCATTTAAAATCAGTGAATTACCACTTGGTAATACTAGGTGATACTCGCCAACTGCTTTGGCTGCAACATTTGCCCCATTCCCTACTTGAACGGAATGATCACCTTTTCCCAGTTCTCTACCTTTCCGTAGCCCATGTAACATTTTACATATGTGGGATCCTGATCCGGTATCTAATACCCAGGACGTAGGGTTAACAGAGAAACAGTTCTCAATAACTAACACACCTGTAGAAGATGCATCGACATGCATGTTCTTTTGGGCGGCTTGAGAATCTAGATATTCTCCTATTCCCTGTTCAGTCTTATAACTCTTATAAGAAAGAACGGGTCCAACGTTCCCCTGCACTGTATAACATGCGGGTTCGGTCAATACATCCATATTATTATCTTGATTAAGGCATGACATGGTCGCTACCTGGAGAGAGAGAGAAGAAAACACTTTAGCGTATGCTCTTGCAAGATCAGATTGGTTATTATCTTATCTAATCAGGATGGCTCCCACTGGTTTTTATCAAATCTTCCTTCAAACCCTAAAAGGAAGGATCAGCCGGGATTAATTACACCCTACAACTTCGCCGATCTTTCAGCTAGGCCAGTGTCGGTACTTTGAGGGAGGTTCCCCGTGTTTTCGCACGGACCTAATTAAAGTAAACCTCGTTTTCCCAGAGGCGTAACCCCATTGACACCTTTCTAGACACCTACTTGATCGGCTAATTGTCCTGTGTAAAACTCTCCCGGGAGTAACTCTTACTCGCAGTGGGTATCGGGATCCAACTATCTCATAGAAGGTATGCAATCTCATTGCAAATCTCAACACTTGAAATTCCCGATAATCTTTAGCCCCTAGCGTGCTATGACCTTGACGCATGCCAAACAACCCATAGTCCGCTAGTCAAGTTCACCCCGTACAATTCGTGATTGAATTAAACCCACCCGTATGACCCTTGACGCATGCCAAACAACGCCGTACGAATACCTTAATCCAATCGCATCTCATGCTACAGATAAGTAATAATCAGCTACCGTACACCACGCCTTGACGCATGCCAAACAACCGTAGCACGAATACTAAATATTACATATCTGAATTGACGGAGGGCTACGCAGGTTTTTCTGAAAACCATGAGCGTAATGAACTTGATATCGTTGTAGAATCAAGTGAAGTTTTTGAAATAGAGTGATTTTGAGGCTTTTATTAGTTTTGCTAAAGAGGTCACTCCCGGTGAAGGGATCTCGGCTCTTTCCTCATCGAATAAGGTGCGGGATATATCATATATATCACTGTGCAAAGCAAAACTCCAAAAGTAGTCAAAAGTCAAACCGAGTGTTGTAGCATCTGCCAGCTTCGCTAAAGGGGTCACTCCCGGTGAAGGGATCTCGGCCCTTTCCTCATCGAATAAGGTGCAGGGTATATCATATATACCGCTATGCAAAGCAAAACTGTAGCTACCCTTTTATTTGAAAATTTGATTCTACAACATCTTTTAGGTTTCTTTTCTTTCATTAATCACATTAATGAAGTCCCATCATTTAAGTCACCTAAACATCACAGATAAATACGACGTACACTTATGCCATCTGCATTCGCCTCGATGTCCCCTCGTGCACCGTTAGGTTGGGTAACTAACGACAGAGCAGGGCTGGACTAGTGCGGGTGCAAAACATAAGTAACGTCTATATAATATATCATATATACTATATACTGTATCCATCAGAACATATCACATGATCACATCACAGATATCGCAGCAGAAAAATATCATATGAAATATTGGATATACTAGGACGTCCGTGTTTTCAATACGAGCCAGTATAAAACACGGATTCCACGGTCGTGATGAATAGCCAATCCCACACCCTAGACCCCTACGAGAGCGGCAAGCAACCCTACCAATTCTAGGGTTAGGAGATCCGGACTCGACTCCTCGAGATGGTCTCCCACTGGACCCTAGAACCCGGTTACTTGTGCTCCCCTCCTTGGGTCTATCCTAATGCGGAAAAATAAATAATATACAAAAGGTGACATCTTCCGCAACCTGGAAGTGCCCCAAATAAAAGAATATTACATACAAGTTTTTACATGAATGAAAATGAAAAACACTTATCTCACATAAAATCCCCCGGCTATTCAAACACGACGATCCAATATAACATATCCAGCAACACATAACATCACATGTCATCAACGTAAGTAAATATGCGCATCCCAATTGTCGTTGACATATAGCAACGAAACCGGCGATATCACATATTACACTTACGGTCACAGAAAAGAAAGTGTAAAACTACAACAGTTGGAATCCGCAACCTCTTTAGACATCGCATGCCTAATCAAATGTAATACTTAGACATCACATGCCTAACAATTATAAACCCCGCATTTTAGTCTCATTATCGAAAACTCTTTTCAATATCCAGTGAGACTAAACCGCTAGATTTATAACATTCATTCAGTTATCTTATAACTGTGTGTGAATTCCAATTATTGTATCCCATTCTGGATAAATAGAAAATATTAAACTTTCCGATCGAACGTTCGAACACCCAAGTTTTCCCGAAACCGTTCAACACAAGAAATAAGTTCAAAGACATTCACTTCATGCCTTATTACCAATGGTCCAGCCGTAGAAGGGTCAAGCCAACGTCTCACATGTGGCACGCCGTACTGCCCCAAACCCTAAGGTTCAAAGGGCAGTTCAAGACGGTCACATGTTAGTTATATGTATGCCATAGAGGCCATTACTGTACATAGGATGTATATTGTAGTGGATGCTGGGACATATATAGGGAGGACTTTCTTGCTCGACATGATAGTATGCTATCTGGTTGAACTTTACCTTAACGTGTATACTGATTGTCTCTCTGTTACATGTTGGTAAAGCCCTTAGGATGTGTGCTTGACTACCTGGACTATGATGCGGATCATACTAGTGTGGACATGGTAGTCCATAAGTACATCCTTCAAAGTCCCTAGTCGTGGGTGTATCGAGACGGGGCATCGATATACCAGAGTAGACTAGCGTGTACCTTCTCAACCCATACAGATGGGCGATGGATGATCCCATATCCATTGGTGTTTGACATCAGAGATGATATACAGGTGCTCAGTAGAGACTGGGTACACTGGACGGACTCGCCGAGAACTCCCAGATGGTATTATACCTCACGTCAGATGGCAGTTCTCTGGTGACACTGGTACAGAGTAGTCTGTTGACCCGAGATCGTCATAGAGTCTTGTGTGGTTCCCACTTTGCTTTGATTTCCATCTTACCACGTCCAAGAGGGCGTGCAAAACGGTGGTTTTTGGGTACAGTCCCGAGTCACATGGAGGCAATGAGCGATAGGAGGGGATTCGTCTCTCCCGGTATAAGGGGTTGATGTTGCGCTGTGTTCGATTGGCTATAACAGGAAATCCCTGGCCAGGGTTGCTGAGATTTACTGGTAAGTGTTACCTGTAGTTTCTCGAATTGTTATAGACCTCATATCGACACGACTTATCGAGCTATTGGGGTCTGACGTTTACCACCCCTAGGCGAGATATGCGACATATCAGACGATCAGACCGGACTGTACGGTAGTGTTACTGGTTGGATTCACTGGAGTGTGAGCGGGCTTGCTCGTCGATCTTCAGATCGCTCAATACCCGGGTGGCCGTTACGTTTAGCAGACCGCTTGCGGCTTGTGGGTGTTTGATATGATCATCACCTGCTGCCGGCGTATTGACGAGTCTTTAGAGTCCTACACAGAGGTTTCCTGGCTCAAGAGAAACGAAATAGGAGCGCATATGAGATATGTGCGGGACCGAGAATAATACGAGTATGTGATACTGTATTCGATTCTCGCGATGTGACATTGATCGGTTATATGCGATATAGCCGGGTTATCGGATCAAGTGTTGATTCGATAAGATGTTACTAATGATACCAGTCGGTTATGTGCGTCATGACCGGATCGTTAAATCAAGTGTTGATTTAATGATTTAATGCATAATTATATATTTGATATATTACTTTGCATTAACTAGTATTGGTTCACTTTAAATGAATTTTCTCACTCGGATGTACACATTGTATATGTGATATACTTTTGTGCACTTGATTGTATCATGTTTGATGATACATGTTTGCTAAGGTTTTTGTGTAAAGATCAAACCATGGTTACATAATAATGGTTAGGGTTTTGTTTTATTCATTTATTTATTTGTTTATTTCATTTTGGTAAAAGGAAAATGGTGGCTATTTTTGTTCTTTGTTGAAGCTTCATGAAGCTTTGAATAAAGTCCACCATTTTTGTTTTATAACTAACCTAACCATTAACCTAACTATAGTTTGCTCTCTACACATAACCATGGTTGGATTATGATAAGTTTGGATTTTCTTTTCTAATTTAAATCAACTTATCATAATACTTATCATCTTCCTCATCTTCTTCTTCTTCTTCACTTCAAGAAAGAAGCTTGCATCCATCAATGGTGATTGATGAATTAGAGTGAGAAATCCAATTCTAAAGTCTACCCACTTCCTATTTCTTCATCCTCTACCTCTTGCCATGTAGTAGAGTGTGTTTCCTTCACAAGTTTTCATGGCTTGGTGAAGGTGGAGCTTGATCTAGCGATGCTTCGACGTAAATCATCTTCGGCACGTCGTCGATGACCTAGCCCGCTTCTTCTCCGATGAAGCCGACGCAAGAGCCCGGATTTCGGATTTGTACAGCGGAGATGACTTCTTCATGGAGCTATGGAGGTGGACAAACGGATCTACAAAGGTTGGATTTCCGATTCTTCTAGTTAAGTGTTAACTAGTTTACTTTTTCGCCTAGACATCTAGCCGACGATCCGTTCTAGGGTTTCTCGGCACCGTATTTTTTAAAAATTGGCATGGTTGATGCCTTGTGAGACCTCCTTGGGGTGCCTAGGAACCCTACAGTGGTATCAGAGCCTAGCTAGAGCCTTAGGCGAAGTCTAGACGACGTTTGAATCCCGATCGAACCCGAAACCCCATATTTCCCATGCTCTCTGTCCTTTTTTCAAAACTGTGCATTTTTACACATTAAAAATATGCAGAAAATAAAGCAGGGTTTTATATGAATTACTGTGAAATACGGGGACCTAATTCGAATAAACCACCACGGAACCGCGGCACTAGCTTGGCACGTGCGGCGGTTCCGCGGCCGACTGGTCTCCCCTTGCGTTGACTTTTGCATAGTAATTTATATTTAACAGTGATGTGTTCTCTGGATATTTTTAATATTTATTCAAGTGTTGAATAATCTGGGATGTTTTGGAGCTTCGATGATTCGATCGGGTTTATCAAATTTTGTCTGTTTGGCTTTCCGGATAAATTTTAGAATATGTTAAAAAGTTCGACCGGATATAAATACCCAATTTTTCCCCTGTCGGGAAATTTCCAAGTGTTGGATTTTTCCATAGTTTAATGACGTTCTAAGTAGTGCAAGTAACGCAATGGACCCTCTAGAAGACAACAAACCTTAACTCGATTATATGACCGTCTTGAACTGCCCTTTGAACCTTCGGGTTTGGGGCAGTACGGCGTGCCACATGTGAGGCGTTGGCTTACCCTTCTACGGCTGGACCGTTGGTACTGAGGCACGAACTGAATGTTGTTAGACTTATTTCATGTGTTGATCAGTATCGGGAAAACTTGGGTGTTCGAATGTTCAATCGGAAAGTTTAACATTTTCTAATTATCTGGAATGGGATACAATAATTGGAATTCACAAAAGTTATGAGATAACTAAATGAATGTTATAAACATAGCACTTTAGTCTCACTTGATCGGTTGCCACGGAATTTTGATGTGATCAAAAGTCCGTCGCAATCACGTAGCGTACGCGGATACTCGCCGGGTAAACTTAATAGACAGCCTCACTCCATAGCCCCGACCAAGTGACTGTAGGAGAACCCTGTCGCCGAAAGCATCCGTTCGGGTGCTCGCGGTAGCGGTGTTCCGCCTTGGTGCACTTCGTCGACGGTAACGGGGGTGCGGCCGTCTACTGAAGTTTGCGACAAGCATTCGATCAGGATGTCGGGAATCTTGTTGAATTGCCCGACTTGATATTGAAAAGTGTTTTCGATTTTAAGACTAAAATGCGGGGTTTATAATTGTTAGGCATGCGATGTCTAAGTAATTCATTTGGTCAGGCATGCGATGTCTGAGATGGTTGCGGATTCCAACTGTTGTAGTTTTACACTTTCTTTTCTGTGACCGTAAGTGTAATATGTGATATCGCCGGTTTCATTGCTATATGTCAACGACAATTGGGATGCGCATATTTACTTACGTTGATGACATGTGATGTTATGTGTTGTTGGATATGTTATATTGGATCGTCGTGTTTTTGAATAGCCGGGGGTTTTTATGTGAGATGGGTGTTTTTCATTTTCATTCATGTAAAAACTTGTATGTAATATTCTTTTATTGGGGCGCTTCCAGGTTGCGGAAGTTGTCACCGTTTGTATATTATTTACTTTTCCGCACTAGGATAGACCCAAGGAGGGGAGCACAAGTAACCGGGTTCTGGAGTTCAGTGGGAGACCAACTCGAGGAGTCGAGTCTGGGTCTCCTAACTCTAGAATTGGTAGGGTTGCTTGCCGCTCTCGTAGGGGTCTAGGGGTGTGGGTTTGGCTATTCATCACGACCGTGGAATCCGTGTTTTATACTGGCTCGTATTGAAAACACGGACGTCCTAGTATATCCAATATTTCATATGTTTCTTCTGCTGCGATATCTGTGATGTGATCATGTGATGTTCTGTGATAGATACAGTATATAGTATATATGATATATTATATAGACGTTATTTATGTTTTACACCCGCGCTAGCCCTGCCCCGCTCTGTCGTTAGTTACCTAACCTAACGGTGCACGAGGGGACATCGAGGCGAATGCGGATGGCATAAGTGTACGTCGTATTTATCTGTGATGTTTAGGTATTTAAATGATGGGACTTCATTAATGTGATTAATGAATTAAAAGAAACCTAAGATGTTGTAGAATCGAATTTCAAAATAAAACAGGTAGCTACAGTTCTTGCTTTGCACAGCGGTATATATGATATATCCTGCACCTTATTCGATAAGGAAAGGACCAAGATCCCTTCACCGGGAGTGACTCCTTTAGCAATAACTGGCAGATGCTACACATTCGGTTTGTCTTTTGATTGCTTTTAAGAGTTTTTGCTTTGCACAGTGATATATATGATATGTCCCGCACCTCATTCGACGAGGAAAGGACCGACGATCCCTTCACCGGGAGTGACTCCTTTAGCAAAACTAGAAAAGCCTCAAAAACACTCCATTTCAAAATCATTTGATTCTACAACGATATCAAGTTCATTACGCAATAGGTTTTCAGAAAAACATGTCGTAGCCCTACGTCATTTCAGATAAGTAGTAGTTAGTATTCGTGCTGCGTTTGTTGGCCTTTGTCAAGGCGCAGTGTGCGGTAGCTAACTGGTGCTTATCTGCTTATGCATATGATGTAGATTGAGTTAGGGTAGTCGTGCGACCTTGTTGGCCTTTGTCAAGGGCCGTGCGGGTGGGTTTAATTCAATCAGGAAATGACGGGTTGAACTTGACTAGCATCCTATGGTTTGTTGGCCTTTGTCAAGGTCATAGGAGGTTAGGGGCAAAATATTATCGGGAATTTCAAGTGTTGAAATTTGCAATAAGATTGCATACCTTCTATGAGATAGTTGGATCCCGATACCCGCTGCGAGTAAGAGTTACTCCTGGGAGAGTTTTATACATTACAATTAGTCGATCAAGTAGGTGTCTAGGAAGGTGTCAACGAGGTTACGCCTCTGGGAAAACGAGGTTTACATTAATTAGGTTCGTGCGAAAGCACGGGGGACCTCCCTCAAAGTACCGACACTGGCCTGGCTGAAAGATTGGCGAACTTGTAGTGTGTAATTAATCCCGGCTAGTCTTTCCTTTTAGGGTTTGCTGGAAGATTTGATAAAAAGCAGTGGGAGCCATCCTGATTAGATAAAATAATAACCAATCTATTCTTGACAGAGCGCACGCTGAGTGTTTTCTTCTCTCTCTCTCCAGGTAGCGACTATATCACGCCTTAATCAAGATAATAATACGGAATATTGACCGAACCCGCTTGTTATACTGAGCTGGGGAACGTTGGTCCCGCTCCAACTTATAATTGTTATAAGACAGAGCAGGAAATTGGGGATTACCAGAATTCCCGTGCCGCCCAAACGAAGAGAGTGCATGCTGATGCATCATCTTCGGGTGTGTTCATTATACAGAACTGTTTCTCAGTATCCTTTACGTCCTGGGTATGTGATACCAGATCCGGATCCCAGATATGTAATCTGTTACATAGGGATGCAGAAAGGTAGCGGACTGAGAACGGGTGATAAGTTTCATGAGGCAGAAAACGGGGCAAGTGTTGCTGCCAAGTCTGTTGGTCACTGTCACCCTGTATTACAATACATTGATTCTGAACGAATGTTGTTAGATACCGAACCTGATATACAAAATCATATCAGTCTCTTTATTAGTAAAGAAATGATAAAATTTTGTATTGTTGGATAATGTTTTGAACATTTCCTATATCAAAAGTTGATCGGTTCAGGCACGTTATCTAAAAGCGTTGATGTTCTAAATCAAACTACAGTTCTTTAATATACGGAACACACACAAGAGGAAGAGTTCAGAAATGAACGAATCCTTCTTGAGGTATTGTAGACTAGGTCATATCAATGCGACCCGACTAGCTGAAGTTACATGAAGATGCATATTTAAATGAGTTTGAATTTACATCTTGTGAAACTCGCCAGTCATGTCACAAAGATAAGATGACCACAGCTCCGTTTATTGGAAACAGAGAAAGAGTTAGTAAACTCTTGGGATGATACATGTTGATGTATGTAGGTCCCCTGTCTACACATACCAAGACTGGTTCTTTATACTTCATTACATTCTCTGATGATCTCTTTAGATTCAGACATATGTTCCTGTTGAAACACAAGTCCGAACCTTTTGAGATATTCACAGAATATAAGTTAGAAGTAGAGAACCAGAATACGGGTATAAGTATTATGTCCTATGATGAGATCAAGGAGGAGAACACTTGAGCACGGAATTCTTGGACTTTTCTGAAGGAGAATGAGATTCTCTCTCGGCATTACTCCTCCGTATACACCATAGTACGATGGTATATCGGGGGGGAGCAATCACACCCTATATGATAAGGTGTGCTCTATGATGAGTACTACTGAGTCACCTATTTCCTTAAGGGTGTTATGCACTTGAGAAGCTGCATACCTATTGAATAAGGTTCCAATCAAATCAGTTGCCTACCACATCATATGTGGTATGGAAAGGGAAGAGCCCATCTCTTAAGATAGTTAAGATTTGGGGTTGTCCGGCCTATGTCTAAAAGAAAAATCCGGACAAGCTCGAGGCAAGGTCTGTAATGTAGAACTGGAAAGGTTCCAGCTATACAAACTACAGCAGATAATTTGGTACAACCAGAGGATTCAGTAGAAACCAACGAACCTCAGCCTCTCCGCCGATCTAGTAGGGTTCCTCACCCACCTGAGAGATACTTCGGTTTCTCTATGACAGTGGGAGCGAGGAATGCATCATGAGATGATGACCCAACTAGTTTCGAGCTGGCCATCAAGAGTTAGACTCTGTAAGAATGGCTGGATGTTTATCGATCTGAGATGGAATCCTTATACACCAACAAAGTATGGACTTTGGTTGCTATATCTGAAGGGTTAAATCCCCATCAGGAGCAAGTATATCTTGAGAAGATTACTTGGTGTACATGGAAAAGTTGAGACTTTCAAAGCTAGACTTGTTAAAGGTTTGCATCATTGACCAGGCGTGGATAATGATGAAACCTTTTCAAGTGGCTATGCTTAAGTCCATCCAGATCCTACTTGCCATGACTACGATATCTGGTGGTTGGGTGTCATGACAGCTTTTCTAAATGATGTTTTAGAAGAGAGCGTCTATAAGTACACAGCCAGAGGGCTTCGTAGACAGTGGGAGCAGCGAAAATGTGTGCAAGATGCTTTATAGGATAAAGCAGGCATCGCGAAGTTGGAACATCTGTTTTGATGGATTAGCCAAACAGTTTGACATCATCAAAATGGTAGATGAACCTTGTATATACAAAAAGGTAGTAGGGAGTATGGTGGTGATCCTCGTAGAGTACGTGGATGACATACTCTTGATAGGGAAGGAGTTTCCTATGCAACGCTCGATCAATCTCCGCTTATCACAATGATTCTCCATATAGGATCAAAGTGATGCCTCCTAAATCCTGGGTTTTGGATCTATGAGATAGATCTAATTGGATGTTGGGATTCTCACTAGTTGTAGTGAGATAGTATCAATTGATCCTGGGGAGAATCACTGGAAGTGTTCCAGGGTGATAAAGACGGCTGAATGTCAGTCACAGGCATTGTCTTTACCCTCAGTAAAGGGACGGTATGTTGGAAGAGTTCCAAGCAAGATACCGTGACATACTAGACGATAAAGGCAGGATACATCGCTACTTAAGATGCTACCAAAGAGGATTTTTGGGTGTATATTAGTTCATGAGATGAACTACGTTCCTACCATTGTGAGACAATGGAGTTGTGGCTCATGCCGAGGAACGCCGGTCCCATCAGTGATCCAGACTTATTCTAAGGCAGCATCGCCTGATCATGGAGATAGTTGATCTCCAGGGTGATCGAGATTAGGAGAGTAGATTCAGAGGACAACACAGCGGATCCACTCACAAAGGCCTGTTCCCAGAGAGAGATTTTTATGGGATGGTTGAGTATGAGATACTACAACCACTGCTACAGATGGCCCTAGTGCAAGTGGGAGATTGTTAGTTATATGTATGCCCTAGAGGCCATTACTGTACAAAGGATGTATATTGTAGTGGATGCTGGGACATATATAGGGAGGACTTTCTTGCTCGACATGATAGTATGCTATCTGGTTGAACTTTTCCTTAACGTGTATACTGATTGTCTCTCTGTTACATGTTGGTAAAGCCCTTAGGATGTGTGCTTGACTACCTGGACTATGATGCGGATCATACTAGTGGGGACATGGTTGTCCATAAGTACATCCTTCAAAGTCCCTAGTCGTGGGTGTATCGAGACGGGGCATCGATATACCAGAGTAGACTAGCGTGTACCTTCTCGACTGATACAGATGGGCGATGGATGATCCCATATCCATTGGTGTTTGATATCAGAGATGATATACGGGTGATCAGTAGAGACTGGGTACACTGGACGGACTCGCCGAGAACTCCCAGATGGTATTATACCTCACGTCAGATGGCAGTTCTCTGGTGACACTGGTACAGAGTAGTCTGTTGACCCGAGATCGTCATAGAGTCTTGTGTGGTTCCCACTGTGCTTTGATTTCCATCTTACCACGTCCAAGAGGGCATGCAAAACGGTGGTTTTTGGGTACAGTCCCGAGTCATATGGAGGCAATGAGCGATAGGAGGGGATTCGTCTCTCCCGGTATAGGGGGTTGATGTTGCGCTGTGTTCGATTGGCTATAACAGGAAATCCCTGGCCAGGGTTGCTGAGATTTACTGGTAAGTGTTACCAGTAGTTTCTCGAATTGTTATAGACCTCATATCGGCACGACTTATCTAGCTATTGGGGTCTGACGTTTACCACCCCTAGGCGAGATATGCGACATATCAGACGATCAGACCGGACTGTACGGTAGTGTTACTGGTTGGATTCACTGGAGTGTGAGCGGGCTTGCTCGTCGATCTTCAGATCGCTCAATACCCGGGTGGCCGTTACGTTTAGCAGACCGCTTGCGGCTTGTGGGTGTTTGATATGATCATCACCTGCTGCCGGCGTATTGACGAGTCTTTAGAGTCCTACACAGAGGTTTCCTGGCTCAAGCGAAACGAAATAGGAGCGCATATGAGATATGTGCGGGACCGAGAATAATACGAGTATGTGATACTGTATTCGATTCTCGCGATGTGACATTGATCGGTTATATGCGATATAGCCGGGTTATCGGATCAAGTGTTGATTCGATAAGATGTTACTAATGATACCAGTCGGTTATGTGCGTCATGACCGGATCGTTAAATCAAGTGTTGATTTAATGATTTAATGCATAATTATATATTTGATATATTACTTTGCGTTAACTAGTATTGGTTCACTTTAAATGGATTTTCTCACTCGGATGTACACATTGTATATGTGATATACTTTTGTGCACTTGATTGTATCATGTTTGATGATACATGTTGGCTAGGGTTTTTGTGTAAAGATCAAACCATGGTTACATAATAATGGTTAGGGTTTTGTTTTATTCATTTATTTATTTGTTTATTTCATTTTGGTAAAAGGAAAATGGTGGCTATTTTTGTTCTTTGTTGAAGCTTCATGAAGCTTTGAATAAAGTCCACCATTTTTGTTTTATACCTAACCTAACCATTAACCTAACTATAGTTTGCTCTCTACACATAACCATGGTTGGATTATGATAAGTTTGGATTTTCTTTTCTAATTTAAATCAACTTATCATAATACTTATCATCTTCCTCATCTTCTTCTTCTTCTTCACTTCAAGAAAGAAACTTGCATCCATCAATGGTGATTGATGAATTAGAGTGAGAAATCCAATTCTAAAGTCTACCCACTTCCTATTTCTTCATCCTCTACCTCTTGCCAAGTAGTAGAGTGTGTTTCCTTCACAAGTTTTCATGGCTTGGTGAAGGTGGAGCTTGATCTAGCGATGCTTCGACGTAAATCATCTTCGGCACTTCGTCGATGACCTAGCCCGCTTCTTCTCCGATGAAGCCGACGCAAGAGCCCGGATTTCGGATTTGTACAGCGGAGATGACTTCTTCATGGAGCTATGGAGGTGGACAAACGGATCTACAAAGGTTGTATTTCCGATTTTTCTAGTTAAGTGTTAACTAGTTTACTTTTTCTCCTAGACATCTAGCCGACGATCCGTTCTAAGGTTTCTCGGCACCGTATTTTTTAAAAATTGGCATGGTTGATGCCTTGTGAGACCTCCTTGGGGTGCCTAGGAACCCTATATCACATAATCGAGTTAAGCTTTGTTGTCTTCTAGAGGGACCATCGCGTTACTTGCACTACTTAGAACGTCATTAAACAACGGAAAAGTCCAACAATTGGAAATTTCTCGGCAGGGAAAAGATTGGGTATTTACATCCGGTCGAACTTTTTAACATCTTCTAAAATTATCCGGAAAGGCACATAGACAAAATTTGATAATCCGATCAAATTTTCGATTCCCAATACAACCCAAAATACTCAACACATGAGTAAATATTAAAAATTCCCAGAAAACTCAGCACCTAATAACTTGAATTACTGTGCAAATTTTGGAGGCTAATCTCATTAATTGGCCGCGGAACCACCGTAGAAGCCAGGCTTCTGCAGCGGTTCCGCCGCGCTTTTGACATATCATGAAGTAATTTTTGCACCGTAATTCTTGTAATTCCCAGCTAAATTTTTTAAGCATTTTTAATCTGGAAAAAACCCAATTTTTGAAAAAAGTCCAGAGAGCATTTTAAAATTAGGGTTTCGGTTCGATCGGACTTCAAACTCCGTCTACGCATCGCCTAAGGCTCTAGCTAGGCTCTGATACCACTGTAGGGTTCCTGGGCACGCTAATGAAGTCTCACAAGGCATCAACCATGCCAATTTCAAATTTTACAAGTGCTGAGAAACCCTAATACGGATTCGTTGACTAGAGTTTAGGCGAAAAGTAAAGCTAGTTAACGACTTAACTAAAAGTGAGAAGCTACAACCTTTGTAGATCCGGTTCTCCACTTCCTTAGCTCCACGTTGACGTCCTCTTGCTGTCCAAGTCGGATCTCGGACTCTAGCATCGGCTTCATCGGAGAAATGAGCGGACTAGTCGTCGGATACGATGCCGAAGATGATCTACGTCGAGGTTACACAAGATCAAGCTCCAACTTCACCAAGTCGTGAAACTTGTGAAGAAAACACCCTATACTACTTGGCAAGAGGTAGAGGGTGAAGAAATAGGAGGTGGGTTCACTTTAGAATTGGATTTCTCACACTTTTACTCAAGATGCCATTGATGGTGGCAAGTTTTCTTTCTTGAAGATGAAGAAGAAGAAGATAGAATATGATAAGTATGTTTTAAAAAGAAAAATAAAATGAATACTTATCATCTTCTAACTATGGTTATGTGTAGAGATTAGACCATGGTTATTTGGAATGGTTAGGGTTAAGCATGAAGACAAAATGGTCACATTAGTCAAACCTTCATCTGTACAATACTGGCCTCTAGGGCATACATACAACTAACAGCGAAGCAACAGCAATAATGTGCGGGAGCTGAATACTAGACACAACGATAACTATTCTGCATTACCCTAATATAAGTCCTAAAATAGTTCCTTTTGAAATAACACGAATCGCGGTGTTTTGAAAATAAGGGCTACGGTGTTTTTAAGAAAATATACGTCTTTTGAAATATCCGTAGCTTCCCTTGACCTGTCTTTTAAAATACCGACGATTCGTTAGTTTTGAAATAGGTAGGAGTCTAATCTAGTCTAACAACTACACTAAACTATACGGCTGAACTAACAAGCTGAACTACAGGTAAGGAAACTGCCTAACATCTGAGTCGATACATATACAAACCTGTATATATATTAGTCGGTGATCCCGCCTCAACAATATCATATCCGATACCATATCTAAAATCAGACATCCCAAGTCAAGAGTGCGGATCAATCATCAATATATAGCTCGTACGTAAATCCATCGTACGACATCCCCAAATCAGGGTACGGGTCAATATCATACTCAACACAGTGTTCATCTGGTATCCTCTTTATCAAAATCATCATCTGGGGTACTGACCTACATCTAGTACACTACTAAAATCACGATTCACATGGCATCGTCATCCAAAGATCCGCTATAACATCAGGACGTATCTCAAGTATGAATCCTGCCATATCACCGATCTCACGGCCTCAACTCAAATCTCATCTCAATCCCAAGTATCATCCGCAAAACCAGTATGTGAACACCTAGTCCCATACCCAGGTGAACACATAATCACATCTCCCCATATACGCACAGGTAATAACATAGATGTATGCATGTGTGTGTGCGCGTGTGTGGGTGTAAGGACTACTCTAGGGTTCCGCAACTAACACTAAACTAATCCATGAACACCTATAATCTACCTTTACCATCAAGTCTCATATCAACATAAAATATATAATCAAAATATATGTGTGTATACGTATTCGTATACATCACCACGAACTGCGGGGGTGCTATACGCCATCCACCCGACTTCTCCCCGTAGATATAAATCTACTCACTTGGTCCTCGCTCGCCGGTGCCGACGTCGCCACGCGCTTGCTTGTCGTCTCGAAGTCCACATGGGGTACCTACATATTATAATGCACCATATCGCATTAAAACCAAATTCGAAATCGAAACGGCATACGAAAATCAAATCGGCACGCGTATAACGCATAGGTCAAAACCTATCGCCTACGCATGCAAGAATAGTCAAACCAACCCTCGATGTCGATGTACAAAAGTCAAACCATCAAGAAAACCCAAACACACTCATTTGCGCATCCACGAACACTAACTATAATATAAAATAGGTTAAAATTCACAAAAACCCCAAATTCACCTTAAAAGTCATTTTTCCAAAAATCTAGCAAACAAAAATTACCCGTTTTAGTACAAAACTCGACGTTTAAACAAATCTAGTTGCCATAATACTTATTAAATATCTTAAATAAGTCATAAAAACAATTTCCATAATTTAATCCCAATAAATTTCATTAACCCCAAAATTCTAGTTTACAATATACCCAAATTTTAACAATTTAAAGCAAAAATGCAGAAATAACAATTTAGCTTGGATTTTCATGAACTAAAAGCATTAAATCACTCAATATAATATTTATAATGATATGAAAACTTAATTATATTTTAATCTAAGTATTTGATAATTTTTCAAAAACTCTAGTTAGCAAAATAACTTAATTAGGACATTTTATAAGTAAGGGTTTGTAATTAACAACTAGATTAGCTTTCTACAAAACTTAAGATGTTAATCCATATCACTAAACCATGCACAATCGATCACAACCCATTTCCACAACAAAACCCTAACTTGAAATCTTTAATCATGCAATTAAACTCATCAAAAACCTAATTAAGCACTTAGTTAACTTAGATTTAAGCAACTAGACAACAAATTTAACAAAAGCATGAGATTATACCTCCCATGTTTGAGATCAAGCTCAAGATGTAGCCTCCCAAAATTCCATCTTGATCCCTAGATCCATACTAGGATGGTCAAGTAAAAATGGGTAGGATTTAGATTTTGATTTTGTGGGCTTTTTATGTGATTTTTGTTGATTTTTTTGAAGGAAAATGGAGAGGATTTGGGGAGGGCTGCTGTTGTTGAGGGGGAAGGGAATTCTCGGCCAGGTTGGGGGAGTGAGGAGAGAGAGGGAGGTGGAGAAAGTGTGGGGAGAAAGTCAAAGTCAAACCAATACCCATATATCTATTCCTTCTCTCTTTATTCTATTCATTTCCTTTTACCAAAAGAAGTGGGGACATGGGGGAAATGGGGCTGCTGAAAATTTAGCCAAGGAGGGGAGGAAAAATGTGGGGTGTGGAAAAAAAAAGATAAATATTATACCCCTAAAACCATTTACAATAATTTCACCAAATAAGCCTCTTTTTTTCAATATTTTCTAAACCGTTTTGGCAAACCATTTCGTTTCAAAAACGACATGATAAAATTTTGTTTAATGTGTTATGATGCACAAAATTTGTTTCAACTCATTCGAATTTGTAATTTTCTCTAATTAAATGTATTAGTGACGGCTTAAAATAATATTAAAATAATTAATTTCGGAAAAAATTTCAGAAAATTTGAAATTTTACCAGTGGTTCAATAAACACCAAATACTAGCAAATTCATAGCTTGAATATGTATATTAAATTTTATAATAAAGATATTTGTATTTTGACTTTTTACAGGAAACCCCCTTATTTTACCGATTTTCTAAAATTTCACCGAAACGATTTTCAAAACGTTACAATCTTCCCCCCTTAAAGAAATTCGGTCCCCGAATTTAAATTAAAACTCCCCTCAAATATTAAAACATCTAAGCAAAACCATCAAGTCGTCGGGGCTTCGAAATCGTAAATACATAAAACAAATCGTAGTGCAGTGCATGCGTAAGAAAAATGTGTATATAACTCAAAATCAAAACTCCATCAAGCATCTCGCAATCATCGGAGTCATGGTAAAGACACAAATGTCAAATTCGATACAACACCAATATGATATAACTCGAAACTATACACGTAAATATCAAATATATATATATAAATATCATAAAAACGTACTGCTCTATAAGAAATTAATCCCAAAATACGCATATGAATACTACGTGCGTCTGGTGCGCACGAAAATAAAATCCATATACGTGCCATACAAGTGCACAGAAACAAGATCTAAGTGCATCGGGTGCGCATGAAGCATCTGTCATAGGCAACGTGTGTGCCTGACATCAAAATCAGGTGCATTTGACATGCTCGAAAAATCTCGATTTAGTGCATCTAGTGTGCACCAAATCGCATCTCAAAACATACGCTCAACATGCGTGAAAATCCAAGGCAGGTGTATCTATCATGCACGAAATCATGAAATCCAATATCAAGCGCCGAACATGCGCAAAATCCAATCAGGTGCACAAGGTGCACAAAACCAATATCGAGCATCATAATCGAAATCGAAGTCCAGTGCATCTAAGTGCACAAAATGCGTATCACTGCACTGCAAGCATATGTGAATCATACCGAGTGCAAAAACCATATCGTATGCGTATATACGCACAAATCAACTCAACTGTATGAAATCCATATAATCACAAACATGAGAAACCAAGGCCCGAAAACTATCTCAAGTGCAACAACTGTGCAAAGATCGTAAATACTCAGTAGGTGCAACCATGCCGCATGAAAACAAATATCATGAAACTCAATCATCAAAATCAATCATGCGAATAGATCGCCCAAAATACTGAAATCAAATATTGCGGAATAGTTCCCGCTCAAGCACTTCCCCTAAGAACCTCTGGCCAACTGTCGTGGTCACTCATAGCATGTCTCGTCGACGATCCTAAACTCTGGCCTGCCGGTGTGCATAACATGACCACTCCTGGGTCCAAGTCTTCTCGTAATTTATTCCAGAAAGGTCCTGTCGAGGTCTCTCCCAAATCGCGTCTCTGCCGAACTGTCCAGAAGTCATCGTCCTTTACTAGATCTGTTCTCGTTCCGGAACGGCTGCATACTCATCGTGACTCCTTCTGGAAGGTATATCCAAGTACAATGTCTCGGCATGCGTATCGCATCTCTGATGTCGGCGGAGTAGAACATCGTCTCATCAAGATCTCGTACGAACCTCTCACTCCACTTTCTCTAATGTCGACTGCTTCGGACTCGTCTCGTCGTGGCTGCATGGACTGAGCTCCAACGGCTATCCTCGTATCTGGAGTCTCCCAAGAAATGCATCTCGCCACCTGGCATCCGAATGAAGTCGAACCATCCGATCGATTAGTCAAAACCTCATAATCCCCCAAGATCTCAACATCTTGGGTACAATTTAATAGTATCGAGTACGTACCACAACATCGGTGGTCCAGCCGTAGAAGGGCTAACCCAAGCCTCACTAATGGCGCCGCGGAACTGCCACAAACCCTAAGGTTCAAAGGCTTTCACACGGTCATTATGTCGAGTTAGGATTTCATTCTTCTAGAGGGTCCATAGAATTGCCTGCATGTCTTTCCGAATACTTTAAACTTGGAATAATAGGTTGCCGACATTCGATCGTCTCTGTCGACTCTCATCGTCTCCGCGTGAAGTCGTTTCTAGCTGGAATCAATCTATCTGATGACCTCGCATCAGGATAGCAAACAAACCGCATGTCCTAGTCATTCATCCTTGGTGACGAGCGACCTTTTATCATCTCTTAGTACCACTCGTACTGCAAAAGTTCCAACGTCTGGGGCGTTATCTCGTCGTTCGCAGCAGCAACTGGCTCATTTGTCTGCACGCTGAACAGTGCCTCAATCGTTATGAATAAGCCATACGTCAATGGTCATCAAAATCAGGTTGGCCTCTATCATTGGCTCGACCTTCTGGTACTGATCGGCACGTCCGAGTATCCTCATACTGCAATCCACCCAACGCTCGTGGCGCGAAAACACAATGAAAAGACACATCTCTGCAATCTTGTGTCGCCGGAATCATGCCCTGGTCAGTCCTCATTCTTGACGTGCTCATGCTGACCGCAACTCTAGCCGTAGCTCTCCCTGCCTATAATCATGGCAGCAAAACCATAACTGGTACCGATGAGGCTAGATTAGGAATGAATATGATACTGAGCAAAGAAATGTATATCCTAAGGCTCCTTAAGTGGAGTAGCGCATAGTAAGTATGCTGCGGAACATACCCACGGCACGTCACTCTACTTTAGTCACCTATTCCATCAACCAAGGGTCATCCTACGCTCTGAAGGTAAAACCTAACGCTCTGATACCAACTTTGTCACGTCCCGAAAGTACGGAACATGACCGGCACTTAAACTATGTAACGTCTCGAGGCGTACGTAATCTAAGTAAGCCGAGAACCCAGAAATCCAAACCAAGAAAAGTAGTATAGTGAAGGAAAAACAACTTAAAACAAGTAGTTTTAAAAGCATAAGGCGAATTATGCTTTTTTTTTTATAAAAAAAATCAAGTATTTCTTGAAAATTTCGGCAGAGTCTCCTTTGTAAATACTGGCTCCCAAACGGGATACAACATGAATAGTATACGAAATCAATAAAAGGAATTCCCAAGCGGGAGCTAGCTCTGCGTCAATCGACGGTCACAACCACACAAGCAATATAATATACAATGCCAAGGGCGAGGATCAAAACTCAAAAGGCAACTCAAAACAACAAGAAATCCACAGAAATACAACGCGCGACTCTAAGGTCGAAAGAATAACATCACTGGTCTCTATCTGAAATAAATACATGTTTGGTTGATGGAATTTACTAGATACAACTGAATATTATTATACAAGGTAATATGATGGGTATGATACCAATAAACCCACCTACTAACAAGTCACCCGAACGAAACTGTGCCCGCAAAGCCGTAATGAAACCTGTACGGCAAACCTGCAAGAAACTGGGGCACAACGAGGGTGAGTTGCCAACTCGTGAATAGAAAAACATCTACGAAAAGAAATCGCATGTATGACGCAATCCTAGGTCATACGATCATAATATATAATCCTCAAATATATAACCAGCAACCCATAAACATGGTTAGGGCAAATATCTAACCCAAGTGTATCCCGTATGCCCGTGTCAGTGTCTCAGGTAGCAATGTATCATTTGGATGATGTATGAATGCATGAAACAGAATGCATGTACTGAAGAAAAACTGCTTTCATAAATCAGTGAGATTTCTGTATTTTAAAAATGAGGTATCATAATGAAATCAGCATAAAACAGTGCCTAGCATCGGCACAAAACGTATTCCCAATATCTCGATATCTCTGTATCACAGTCTCTGTACCTTAATATCTCGAAATCTCAATGTCTCGATCACAATGACTAGGGCGCCGTCAGTCCAGGCCGGCCCCTTCCATCCATCTCATGACCACGACGGTATCCTCCGGATATCCGACACGTCGGGTAATATCACCGGTCGGTCGTGCTCCCATGCACAGGCTCAACGTCAACAACACGATCTTCTTGCCCCGGGGTACCGCACCGGGCCCACCATGTACTCGAAACGGTTCATCCATCTCCTCGAATCGGGTCTCAAAATCCATCAGCAAACTCATGGTGGACGACTCATACATCATGGGAAAACCGCACTTTTAATTTAAAAGAGAGGAAAGAAGCTTATACAAGTTTTACGGTTTTCCCCCAAATCAAGAAAATCTCATGGAAATACGAATCCAAATCATCAACAGCATGTAAAACCATGAATATAGGCATGGGAATCCAAGAATACGGCATAACAATGAATAACAGTATGCATGAAGTGAGAAGTAATAACTACAATATCTAAGCTGGCATATAAGGTAAGTACACTAATATCATGTCAACTACTAGCTATCAAGCTAAATTAAGCAATAATATTCCTAAGGTGTACGTGACATGGCAATTACCGATGAAGATGTGTGTGAGCAGGCAAGTAAGTGTACGTGGTACATACGCATCATCGGTAATGGTGCTGGTGTCCTAACAGCATAATATCAACGGTACAATAAGAAATAACAATGTAAGTATTCGATGTGGAGCAACAACAATAATGTGCGGGAGCTGAATACTAGACACAACGATAACTAATCTGCATTACCCTAATATAAGTCCTACAATAGTGCCTTTTGAAATAACACGAATCGCGGTGTTTTGAAAATAAGGGCTACGGTGTTTTTAAGAAAAGATACGTCTTTTGAAATAACCGTAGCATCCCTTGACCTGTCTTTTAAAATACCGACGATTCGTTAGTTTTGAAATAGGTAGGAGTCTAATCTAGTCTAACAACTACACTAAACTATACGGCTGAACTAACAAGCTGAACTACAGGTACGGAAACCGCCTAACATCTGAGTCGATACATATACATACCTGTATATATATTAGTCGGTGATCCCGCCTTAACAATATCATATCCGATACCATATCTAAAATCAGACATCCCAAGTCAAGAGTGCGGATCAATCATCAATATATAGCTCGTACGTAAATCCGTCATACGACATCCCCAAATCAGGGTACGGGTCAATATCATACTCAACACAGTGTTCATTTGGTATCCTCTTTATCAAGATCATCATCTGGGGTACTGACCTACATCTAGTACACTACTAAAATCACTATTCACAAGGCATCGTCATCCAAAGATCCGCTATAACATCAGGACGTATCTCAAGTACGAATCCTGCCATATCACCGATCTCACGGCCTCAACTCAAATCTCATCTAAATCCCAAGTATCATCCGCAAAACCAGTATGTGAACACCTAGTCCCATACCCAGGTGAACACATAAACACATCTCCCCATATACGCACAGGTAATAACATAGATGTATGCATGTGTGTGTGCACGTGTGTGGGTGTAAGGACTACACTAGGGTTTCGCAACTAACACTAAACTAATCCATGAACACCTAGAATCTACCTTCACCATCAAGTCTCATATCAACATAAAATATATAATCAAAATATATGTGTGTATACGTATTCGTATACATCACCACGAACTGCGGGGGTGCTATACGCCATCCACCCGACTTCTCCCCGTAGATATAAATCTACTCACTTGGTCCTCGCTCGCCGGTGCCGACGTCGCCATGCGCTTGCTTGTCGTCTCGAAGTCCACATGGGGTACCTACATATCATAACGCACCGTATCGCATTAAAACCAAATTCGAAATCGAAACGGCATACGAAAATCAAATCGGCACGTGTATCACGCATAGGTCAAAACCTATCGCCTATGCATGCAAGAATAGTCAAACCAACTCTCGATGTCGATGTACAAACGTCAAACCATCGAGAAAACCCAAACACACTCATTTGCGCATCCACGAACACTAACTATAATATAAAATAGGTTAAAATTCACAAAAACCCTAAATTCACCTAAAAAGTCATTTTTCCAAAAATCTAGCAAACAAAAATTACCCGTTTTAGTATAAAACTCGACGTTTAAACAAATCTAGTGGCCATAATACTTATTAAATATCTTAAATAAGTCATAAAAACAATTTCCATAATTTAATCCCAATAAATTTCATTAACCCCAAAATTCTAGTTTACAATATACCCAAATTTTAACAATTTAAAGAAAAAATGCACAAACAACAATTTAGCTTGGATTTTCATGAACAAAGAGCATTAAACCACTCAATATAATATTTATAATGACATGAAAACTTAATTATATTTTAATCTAAGCATTTGATAATTTTTCGAAAACTCTAGTTAGCAAAATAACTTAATTAGGACATTTTATAAGTAAGGGTTTGTAATTAACAACTAGATTAGCTTTCTACAAAAGTTAAGATGTTAATCCATATCACTAAACCATGCACAATCGATCACAACCCATTTCCAAAACAAAACCCTAACTTGAAATCTTTAATCATGCAATTAAACTCATCAAAAACCTAATTAAGCACTTAGTTAATTTAGATTAAAGCAACTAGACAACAAATTTAACAAAAGCATGAGATTATAACTCCCATGTTTGAGATCAAGCTCAAGATGTAGACTCCCAAAATGCCATCTTGATCCCTAGATCCATACTAGGATGGTCAAGTAAAAATGGGTAGGATTTAGATTTTGATTTTGTGGGCTTTTTGTGTGATTTTTGTTGATTTTTTTGAAGGAAAATGGAGGGGATTTGGGGAGGGCTGCTGTTGTTGAGGGGGAAGGGAATTCTCGGCCAGGTTGGGGGAGTGAGGAGAGAGAGAGAGGTGGAGAAAGTCAAAGTCAAACCAATACCCATATATCTATTCCTTCTCTCTTTATTCTATTCATTTCCTTTTACCAAAAGAAGTGGGGACATGGGGGAAATGGGGCTGCTGAAAATTCAGCCAAGGAGGGGAGGAAAAATGTGGGGTGTGAGTGTGGGTCTGGAAAAAAAAAGATAAATATTATACCCCCAAAACCATTTACACTAATTTCACCAAATAAGCCTCTTTTCTTCCATATTTTCTAAACCGTTTTGGCAAACCATTTCATCTCAAAAACCACATGATAAAATTTTGTTTAATGTGTTATGATGCACAAAATTTGTTTCAACTCATTCTAATTTGTAATTTTCCCTAATTAAATGTATTAGTGACGGCTTAAAATAATATTAAAATAATTAATTTCGGAAAAATTTTCAGAAAATTTGAAATTTCACCAGTGGTTCAATAAACACCAAATACTAGCAAATTCATAGCTAGAATATGTATATTAAATTTTATAATAAAGATATTTGTATTTTAACTTTTTACAGAAACCCCCCTTATTTTACCGATTTTCTGAAATTTCACCGAAACGATTTTCAAAACGTTACAGATCCCTTCACCGGGAGTGACCCCTTGGACAGAGGTTTGCGTCAGGGTAATAATTTCACTATAGTCGATTACTTTTTTCTTTGCATCGTGGTATTCAGTTTGGAATATCCTGCACCTCATTCTACGGGGAAAGAGACGAGATCCCTTCACTAAGAGTGACTTCTTTAGCGAAAGTTTTCACCACTATAATTTGTAAAAAAAAAATATGCATTTCCTTCAACGATATCAAGTTCATTATGCTAAAGGTTTTTCGCCAAAACCAGTCGTAGCCCTCCGTCATTTCTTATAGGTATTACTTAGTATCCATGCTGTGTATGTTGACCTCTGTCAAGGTATAGTGCTTGGTAGCTGGGTAATACTTGTTTGTTGAATAAATGGGATTATTTAGGACAGTCGCACGGTCATTTTGACCTCTGTCATGGGCACGTGCGGGTGGGTCTAATTTGATCAAGGACAATGACGGGTTGAACTTGACTTGCGACTTATGATATGTTGACCTTTGTCAAGGTCATGAGCCGCTTGGGGTAAAAATCACATCGGGAGCTTCTAAAGAAACTGAAACTTGCCAGGTATGCGCATACCTTCTGGAGTGTGATAACGTGAGTGGATTCCGTCACGTTACCATGCAATGATAGTTGGATCCCGATTCCCACTGATGAGTTAGTTTAGTCCTCGGGTGATCCCGACCAATTCTTCTTTCAGGTTTGGAGGAGAATTTGAGGATACAGTGGGATGTTTCCTGATTAGATAATGTGATAACCATTTTGATCTAGGTTAGAGTGCATGCAGAGTGTTTCTTCTCTCTCTCTCTCTGGCTGCGACTATGACTCGACCCTAGACTATGACTCATTAACCAAGTTAACCGCACTTTCTTAAAACACTAACTTTTGGATTGTCTGAGTTGCATAAATCATTGCCACTCCTTCCTTTACCCTTTGCATTTCTCCAGAACACCCCGTATTACTACGAACGTCCACTTCCATTGGATAAATCCATCGTATGGTTATATACGAACTTGAAGGAACTTGTTCCAGATTCGAGAATGGATTCTGGTTCTGGAGAGATTGAATAGGACTATTCAGTTGTCTTTTCCTTTTACCTTCTCTCAGGTTATGAGGGCTCCTAGGATTAGGAGAGTACACCTATTACGCTTATTGGATAGTCTTCTTCCAAAACATAGGCAAATGCCGAAAGGTAGGGAATGAAGAAAACCAATTAGCCTAACGGTGGTGTACAGAAGGTAATAAGTAAAGACAAATAAAGGGATTAGAAAGAGGGAAAAGTAAAATGCGACTGCTATTCATGACCAAACCAAGTATTTCATTTCCACTCCTACTTCACCTTTGTATTTCTCCAGAACACCCCGTAACACTACGAAGATCCACAGTTATTTGGATAATCCATCATATGGTTATATACGAATTCGATGGAACTTGTTCCAGTTCGGGGATGGATTCTGGTTCAGGAGAAATAGAATAAGGTTTATTCAGTTGTCTTTTATCATCACCTTCTCTCAGGTTGCGAGTCTTCTAGAATTAGGAGAGTACACCTATTATGCTTATTGGATAGTCTTCTTCCAAACCATAGGCTGGTGCCGAACGGTATGGAAGGAAGAAAACCATTAAGCCTAACGATGGTGTACAGAAGGTAATGACTAAAGACAAATAAAGGGATTTGGAGAGATGGCAAAAGAAATATACGGTTATAGTCATGAATCTGGATAATGGAAGAGGCATTACTAGGAATACCTGCATACCCCTTCGAAACATATTCATGTTTCAGTTTCACTGTGTATTGTTAATAGAAAACTGATTTCCCAATTAGTCCTTGCTCCGGGGTATGTATTTACCAGGTATGATTCTTACATCTGTATGGTTTTACAGATGATGAGCGGGAGTAAGTTATTGGGAATTAGGCGATCATTCTCATTATATCGGAATTCGTTGTAATTGGTGATATTTGAGGAAATCGCTTGGTACAGTTTTCAACTTACGACGCACAGGGTTTGAGTTATCAACTCAGGGGACTTATACAGAGTATTGTATGTTGTCCAGTGTCTATTAGGACAAAGGGGTTAGACCTCATACTATATTCTGTTTAATTGTGACTTCTCTAGTTTTTGACATGTGTTTCGTAGAGATACAAGGTCCAAGTTTGAGAAGTTATAGGTATAAGAATAAAGTAGAGAACCAGGTGTAGCAAGTATCGGGATTCTTCAAGGTGATCGAAGATGTAGATACTTGTATATGGTATTCAGTTGATAGTAATGTTTTAGAGAACTTGCTTCTCTTTCAGGTTGCTCATAATTGGATGTACTCCTAAGTTGGGTAATGCTGATCGGCCTCTCTCTATTAAGTTGACATGCACTGGAGACAGCTGCATGATTTGAATCTGGTTCCAATTGAATCAGTGCCTCTGTTTCTATATTGTATATAGAATGGATCATATCTTAACGATGTTAAGGTATATGGAGCTGTCCGGCTTATGCTTAAAACCAGACTCTGGATAACTCAAGGCACGTTTCTGTAATGGCAGTTTGTGGGTTTGACCCTAGCTTTGACGAGGGTTGATTTTCTACCATCTGGAAGATCAATAGTGATATTGTTCTTAACTCACCACAGTTTTAGTAAAATGGATTTTTTCAGAAAACAGTAGTGGGAGTACGGTAGAACTAGAAGAGATTCCAGAACCGCAAAGGATTACAGAAAATTTAATAGGACCTAAAGATTCAATCAGGTTTGACATTCCATTAGCCACTCCGCAGATCTGGTGGGTAACCTCAGACACCCGAGAGGTACTCCGGTAGCCTCAAGGACGGTGACAGGGAGGTTCTTGTTTGCCCAGACTTGCCATTACTGTTGTTCCAGACAATGAGACCCGGCAGGAGGATAAATATAGTGTCGTTCTAAACTAGTTTAGAAGTGCACGTGTATATTATTCTTCCAGAGGGTTGTCGTAGTCAGTGGGAGCAGCGGAAGTGTAGTGGAAAAGTAGCTTGTGTCTATTAGACTAAAGCAGATATAGCGGAGATAGATCATCTATTTTTGATGTGATAGTCATAGGCTTTGAATTCATCAGAATAGGGGATGGATATGTTAAGAAAATAGTAGGGTGTGATGTCCTGGTATTTGGATGACATACACATAGTAGGAAGTAAAATTCCTATACTACGATCGGTTAAACTGTGGTTGTCACATAGTGGTTTCTCTATATAGGATATGGATATTATATCAGACATTCTGGTTACTAGATCTATGGCTTTAGATCTAGATTTGGGTAGTTTCTCAATCTGGGTACTTAGACTGTATTCTAAAAGTATTTATAATGGACGACTCCTGGCATGGTGGTGCACCAGCAGGTGATGGAGTCACCCTCTCTAAAGGTGTCTTACGGACTAAAGGGGAGAGAGATGTGCATGATTGGTAGATCACTTGCTTAGGCAATTGAGTTGATCATGAGATGTCAAGTACCACACCAGATGATGTTTCTGCACCAGATGGGATAAGTCGATATTAATCCAATCCTGGAGGAACGTTCGGGGGCAGTTTTAGAACATAAGTGAATGTTCTAGGGATTTGATAATGGTAACTTCCTTCGGGAGACGGTTATCATTCCAGGCTTCCAAGGTGACCTGGATGATAAAGTGATTGTCAGAGTTATAGTTTTCCTTCCGACAAGGGGCGGTAGTTTGGACTGTTGGTCCAAGTGGAGACTGAGGGAGGCATAGCGCAGGATACTGATTAAGTTCAGTTGACGATACAGTCTAAGAAGTTTGGATTTGGTGTTCATTCGTGAACTAGGTCCCATCAAATATCCAGACATATTCTAAGACAGGTATTGCTCATTTCGGGAGATGGGTTTCTCCGCGAAACTTGAGATATAGAGAGACATAGAAAGAAACATTAGAGCGGATCCACTCACTGAGGCTATTTCTCGAACACAATAGTTTTACAAACAAGTTTTGTGAGACTGATTAGTAGATGGGTTGGGTGTTCGGTATCACACGGGCTGTGAGTATGCGACATCGCAATAATTAGCCTTAAGTGCAAGTGGGAGATTGTTGGATATAGTGCCCTCAAAGTCAATTATTGGATCGCAGGCATATGATTGCAATGATTGAGGGAAGACCTATACCGGTAGGACAATCTTACTCGAGATGATAGTAAGCTATCTAGTTTATCTTTATCATCGTGTACTGATTTAAGGGACATGATATATATCACTATTACACTTTGATAGAGCCCATAGGATTCTTGCTTGACTACCAACAGTATGATGGCAATCATATACGTGAGAGTTGGGTAGTCTATAAGCACATCCTTAAAAGAGGTCCCTAGTCGCGGGAGTTTCGAGATAGGGCATCGATACTCCGGAGTAGACTAGTGTATGCGTTCGAGACCCCAACGAGCGGCGGTGGCCGGTCTCACAAGCCATTGGTGTCAGTTGGTCCACCTAAGATGTATACAGGTGCACATTGGGTTATGAGTACACCGGACAGGACTCGCCGGGAACATGCTAGCTGGTTATTAAAACCTGTCGTCAGATAGCAATTCCCAGATGACATGTGTACAGGTTAGTCTATCGACTTGAGATTGTCATTTGTCTCGTATGAGTTCCCACTATGCTTTGATTATTACCCTACCACGACTCAAAGGAGTCGTACAAACAGGTTCTAGTTGGGTACAGTCCCGAGCCACATGGAGGCAGTGAGCGGATCGGCAGGGGATTCGTCTCTCCCTATGTTGGGAGTGAGATCGTGCTGTGTCTAGGAGAGCCATTACACAAAATACATGGCCATGGTAAGCGAGATCTACTGGTAGGTATTCCAGTAGTATCTCAGGTGTTTTGGGATATACTCCGACACGACTTATACCGCTTTTGGGGGTCTGACGTTTACCACCTCCCTAGGCCCAATATGCGATAAACGAACGGACCAGACTGTACGGATATTGTCACACACAGGCTCAATAGGGTTCCAGAATGAGTTCGCTCATCGGACTCCCTTTCACTCAATACATGGGCAGCCGTTATGTACAGCTAGTACCGCTGACGACTTGTGGTTAAATCCACTACCAGAGTATTGACGAGTCTTTAGAGTCCCCAACAGAAAGTTTCCCAGTTCGGGCGAAACGTTGTAGAGGTCGTATGGTTTTATGGCAGGGTTCGAACATACGCGTGCACTTGTGCACGTGTCATGGTTCGGACGGATAATACCAGCGGGCTTTGTTTTAAGCCGGATCCTAGTATTATACTGTGTAGATTTTATCTCGTTGCATTTGTATTCGGTCGTAATACAAATGCGGGTATGTATATACAGTTGCGGAGTTATCCTATATTTCGTACGGGATCGCTTTTCGAAGTTGCCAGTTTTTTCTCCGCCCGATTAAACATTGTTTAATGTTTAATCCGTGCTTTTCTTTTTGGCCAGTATTTTCATTCTTCTTGAATTGGCCGAAATTATCTTTGTTGTCAGAAGAGGGTTTTGTTTTTGGTGACTCACCAGCTTCTAGAATGAAGCTTCTAGCTTGCATGAGTCATGCTTTGCATTCATTGCACTTTGGAAATGCTAGGATATTTTGTGTGAGATTTTTTCCTTAGGGTTACCTCTCTTGCTCCCTTGCACTCACCCCCCTCCTATTATTGTGGCCGGCTACTTGAGGCAGCCCCATGCTTTTGGGTGTGAGAAAATTGTGTTCATTTTGATCAGCACAAAATTCTTTAGCAATTCCAAAAGCCCATTTTCTCCATTCTTACTCAAAAGGCAACTTCGATTAACCGTTCACCCGATTCGTTGGGTGACTAGAGACAAAGTATTCTACACGCAGTCTACAGCAACCTTGGACACGTCGGCTGGCAAACTTCGTGTTCGAGTTGCCTCGGTTCAGAGGCAGGAGCCCATATAAAGATTCGTTGACGTGGTGCAGTTTTCCGTGAGGATGAGATCGTAGATCGAGCGAGATCGGAGAGCGATCTTCGTCGGTGCATCCGCAACATGTTAGGGACAGAGGTTAAAGACCGAAGGACATAGATCGATCGGTATAATCTCTAAACCCCTTTTACAGTATTCTAGTTTACGGTTAATGGAACGATCCGGGATTCGGATGCATTTAGCGCCAGTTCGTAAAAAGTTTTTGTTCCGCATTTGGCCTCGGAAAGAAGGCCGGAGCGCTGCCGCAGCCCAACAATTTTAAAATTCGACAGCACCTCTTTTGTAAATTTTGAATAAAACCAGATACAAACATAACAATAAAAATAGCATCCCAATAGGAGCTAGCTTCCACGCCCAAATGGCGGAGCAACCAAGAAAACAATATACGACACACAATGGCGAAGAAAAGAAAAGCGAAACAAAATCAACAATATAAAAAGGTCGACTCCAATGAGTACGACGCCCACAAACACAAAATTCTAAGTCTCGTTTCTAAGTCCATAATATGCCAATTCTAAGTCGATGGAGTTTTACTAGATACAAGAAGATATGAATATACAAGTGTGAGTACGATATAACAGTATCCCACCTACCAATGCAATCACCGAAAGGAATGTGTGCCCCAAGCCGCTGATAATCCAAGCGGTAAAACCTGCTAGAAACTATGGCACAACGGGGATGAGTTGCCAACTCAGTGAATAAAAGTACACCACAAGGTAGAAATCGAAATGCACAACGATACCTAGGTATTAAATATAATACTATCATACCCTGCACTAATATAATATACGATATGCATATGTATCATAAATGTAACTCTATGCATCACATAAACTCAAAATAGAATGTATCAATGCAAATGACCTGTATCTAGGTATAAGCCCATAAGTAGCCAAAAATATATATGTAAAACCTCTTCTTTAAAATAGCCGCGGAATACGTATGTCACGGCATAAAAGCAGACATGATAGTATGAAATATAATAGGTATTTTATTTAAGATATACGTCCTGCTGTTTTAATTAATAGTGTTAAGAGGTTTACAATTTAAACGATTCCAATGTCATACCAGACACATTAAAATAATGAGACTATAGCTCGATTTTGAATTACTTTTTATATGCAACTACTCATAAAAATGTATGCAGGTACTGTCCCCCGGATCAGTCCTGGTAGGTTACAATAACTCATAACATAACTGTATTCCTCGTATTATAGCAACATATCAACATCTGGATGTCTAGCATCGACACCCGAAATCATAAATCCCTCATGTCCATCACCGACATGCAAATCCTCAAATCTTTTGTGTCCATCACCGACACGCAAATGCAGATATCGTCGACACCACCTTAACAGATGATCGCCACCCGATATCCCTGGCCCCGATCAGTATCCTCTGGATATTCGCCATGCCCAATCAAGCTCCGGTCAGTATTCTCTGGATATCTGCCGTGCTCATCTCTATCTCCGGTATCAAGTATCCTTGTTAGGCTCCCCGCCTTTACTGCGGCTATCCTGCCCCTCGGTCTCGATCGGGTCCACCATGTATCCGACTATATATCCGCCCACTCAGTCTGGATAACGTAGTAATCCGAAACCGTATAGCCCCCCCACTCGGTTCGGAGTAAAACCAAAACTTAAAAACGACTCATGGTGGATATTAAGTCATCATATCCAAAGATAACAAGTAAAGAATAAGAATAATCTCATAGATCCTTCTGATGATATTTTATATATATACATATATAACAGCGTCCCATACCACTGATATATATCATCAAAATAAAACATCCTGAAAACTCAAAAGAATCAAATACGAATATCCATGTTACGGATGTTCACAAAAATTCAGCAGGTAAGGATGGTACTGTATGTAAATATTGACATACAGGCAACAAACATATCAATTCTACTGTGTCATGGCAATACTAATGATGTGTGGTGTAGCATACGCGTCTGTGCTCCTGCAGCATGGCAATCTTTAGTATTTGTGCAAGTGTTCTAAAAGTGTATAGAGCATACTCGTATCGACATCTACATACGCATCACGTAGTATTACAGTCCTACCGTGACATGGCAGTACTAATGAGGTGTAGTGTAACATATGCGTATGTGCTTGTGCAACATAATACTCATTGGTAGTTGTGCAGTGTTCTATCATTGTATTCGTATCACGGAAACGTATAACATTGATAAATATATCGCGAACATTTAAGGTAAATCTAAGCGTAAGTATTAATTGTAACTACTTGCTATGAGCTATACCATTATCTAAGTATTAATTGTAACTACTTGCTATAAGCTATACCATTATCTTTGAAAATGGAACGAAACATTGGTTTTGAAATAAGGAAGCTGCCTTAGATGAAAATAGATATTCGTTTTGGAAATTGGCATCGCATCCTTGTCATTTATTCTTTAAAAGGGAAACGAATCGTTAGTTTTTAAAAGAGTAAAGTATTACGTTCTAACACAAAATAAAATATGACTCCACGAGTCAAAAGGAACTTGGCCGTATTCGGCACGTTAATCTCGTCATCACAAGTACGGTATGATCCTTCGTACAATATCCACCAAACCTTGAATAAAACTATATGCAAAATAATTCCAATATAATTAATTTGAATTAACACTAATAACTAAGTAGATAGTATAATTATCCTAGTTAAATGGTTGTGGGGGTGCTATACGCCATCCACCCGACTTTCTCCGTAGATGTAAATCTACTCACCAACTTGTCGAACTCGTCGAAATCTATAATCGCTTTTCCTCCTCTCAATGCCTTCAACGTCTCCGCTAATATTCCTTCAAATGTTAGAACACGCTCGTCAATAACATTATCTTACTGGAAAAATGTAGCGAGAAAAATACAATGCTCAGATGCATATTGTTTGAAAATGTTAGCTCAGAAAACGGCAATTTTTGGGCTCGCTTCAAAAATTCACTAGAAATCGTAAACACAATGTTTAGAGTGAAACTAAAATTATACACATTTTCAAAGGAGTTAAATTTGATACCCCAAAATATCTTTTCCAATTTCTATGTATAGGACATGAAATAAAATGCAAAATAAAAACATGTTTCTGGATAATCTGCAGAAACCAGAAAACCACATTCACAAAAAATTTGATATCTTTAGATTTTGTAAATAGAATAAGAAAAATGAAAATTTTACATATATCTACACAAAATTATCTACCACATAAAATTTTCATATTCTCCAAATTGTTAACAGAAAAATTAAGAAAATTGTTACAACTTGAGTGAAAAACAACCACTGAAAATGAAATTTCCAGTTTGGAAACCCTTTCTTTAAAAATTCGTGTAAAATTTATTTTATAGTAAAACTTTACCAAATATTTTTGGATAAATGATATGGCAATTATCTAGAACATTTTAGTTTTAACCATTAGATAATTAGCAATATAGAGTCATCAAAAAAATTTAAAACCCCTAGCATGTCACTGATATTCTGCCAGCAAGTAAAACTCACTATCACTTCAAAATTTAAAAGCAAGATGATATTTACCTATATGGAATGAGAACAAAGAAATTCCAACTCAAGGATTGTATGATGGAGGCTCCTAGGGGTTGTAGTGGCTTCTAGATTGATGGTGTGAACAAAATTGATGAAGGGATTAAGGATTTTCTTCATTAAAATTGATAAACACTTAGAATATTTTTGTTGGAGTTGGAGAACTAGTTGTGTTCAGTTTGAGGAAGCCTAAGAAATCACTAAGTGTATGTGTTGTGTTGTGTAGAGAGAGCATGAGGTGTTAAGAGAGAAGGAGGAGGTGTAAGTGTTTGAAACATAAGGTGGAGGGATGTGAGCATGGGTGAGGGTGTGCTTAAGGTGAGGGTTAAACCTAGCTAATATAAACCCATCCTCATTTTAAATAAAAAGAAACAAAAGAAAACCCTTTTTCTTTAATTAAAACCCTCCATGTTAAAATCTAAATCCATGTTTAACAAGAATGAAATACTTATTCTAACATTTATATATCATTATTTTAATGTAAAATACAATGTCATGTTATACTAATTAAAAATATCATTTTTATGACATCACACACTTTTCTTCATATTTACCAAAATAATTGCATTTTTACGGATATAATTCCGATACCCAATTTCATAAGCGATATCATTTTTTGTAAACTTATTATATTCATATTTAAAATTATAAATTAATATTTATAATTTTACAAAATGTTACGGTCTATGAGAAAACCGTAGTATCTTTCATGTGGATGAGGAACCCTACTAGATCTGCGGAGTGGCTTAGGTTCATTAGGATTATTGAATCCTCCGGTTCTACTAAATCGTTAGTTATATTTTGTGTTGCTGGTGCTTCTTCCAGTTCTACCTCATTACCGCTAATTTCGTTCACAAGAAATCCCTTTTCTAAAAGGGTGGCATGTTGAGAAACAAACACCTTTTGTTCCTCCATGTAGTAGGAGATATACCCTCATGAATGTTTGGGATATCCTACAAACTTGCACAGGACTGGTCTTGCCTTGAACTTGTCTCGATTTTGCTTTTTAACACAGGCCGAACAACCCCATATCTTAACTCGTTTAAGAGACGGTCTCTTCCCATTCCATATTTCATATGGAGTGGTAGGCAATGGATTTGGTCGGAACTCTATTCAATAGGTATGCATCTATCTCAAGTGCATAACCCCAAAAAGAAATAGGCAACTCAGCATTACTCATCATAGAGCGCACCATATCTAATAGGGTGCGATTCCTTCGCTCCGAAACTCTATTGTGCTGTGGTGTATACTGAGGAGTAAGATGAGAGAGAATCCCATTCTCTTTTTAAGTAGTCTCTGAATTCCGTGCTCAAGTATTCTCCACCTCGATCAGATTGAAGGATATTAATACTTTTACCCGCTTGGTTCTTAATTTCATACTTATATTCCTTGAATTTTTCGAAAGATTCAGATTTGTGTTTCAACAGGAACACATGTCTGAATCTTGAGAGATCATCGGTGAATGTAATAAAGTACGAGGAACCAATCTTGGTATGTGTAGACATAGGACCGCATACATCACTATGTATCAGTCGTAAGAGTTCAGTAGCTCTTTCTCCGTGTCCAGTAAACGGAGTTTTGGTCATTTTACGCTTGAGACATGATTGGCAAGTTTCATAAGATGTAAATTCGAACGGATTCAAATATCCATTCTTATGCAACTTTAGCTAGTCATGCCTCATTGATATACCTAGTCTACAATGCCACAAGAAGGCTTCGTTCATTTCTGAACTGTTCCTCTTGTGTGTATTCTGTATACTTAGAACTGTTTTGTGATTTAGAATGTATATACTGTTATACAACGTACCATACCCAATCAACACTTGATTTAGGAAAATATTCATGATATTTGGTACGAAATAACAGTCGCACAGAATCATTGTATTACCACTTGGTAATACAAGGTGATATTCGCCAACTACTTTGGTTGCAGCAATTGCACCATTCCCTACTACTAGAGACTTATCACCCTTTCCCAGTTCTCTACCTATCTTTAGCCATGTAACAAATTACATACGTGGGATCCTGATCTGGTATCCATTACCCAGGACGTAGAGTTAACTGAGAAACAGTTCTTGGTAATGAACACACCCAAATAAGATGTATCAACATAATTATTCTTCGTTTGGATGGCATGGGAATCTGGATATTCCCCTATTCCTTGCTCAGACTTATGAGAATTATAAGATAGAGCGGAACCTAGCCCAGTATAATAAGTTGGTTCGGTCAGTACATCCATAGTATGATTGTGATTAAGGCGTGTCAATAGTCGCTACCAGGAAAGAAAGAGGAATAATCACTTTGCATGCGCTTTTTGCAAGATTAGATTGGTTATTATTTTATCTAATTAGGATGGCTCCCACTGTTTTTATCAAATCTTCCTTCAAACCCTAAAAGGTAAGATTAGCCGGGATTAATTACACCCTACAAGTTCGCCAATCGTTCGGTTAGGCAGGTATTGGTACTCTGAGGAAGTCTCCCCATGCTTTCGCATGGAACTAATTAGATAACCTCATTTCCACAGGGGAATCACCCCGTTAACACCATTCTTAGACACCTAATGGATCGGCTGATTGTAAAGTGGAAAACTCTCCCAGGAGTAACTCTTACTCACAGTGGGTATTAGGATCCAAATATCATATAGAAGTATGCAATCTCATTGCAAATTTCAACACTTGAAATTCCCAATATTGTTTTTACTCCTAGCTTTCTATGACCTTGACGGAGGCCAGCAAACCATAGGCCGCTAGTCAAGTTCAACCCGTTCATTTTTTGATTGAATTAAACCCACCCGCACGACCCTTGACGGAAGCCAATAAAGTCGCATGACTACCCTAATCCAATCGCATCACATGCTGCAGATAAGCACTAATCAGCTACCGCACACTACGCCTTGACGGAGGCCAACAAACACAGCACGAATACTAAATAACACTTATCTAAAATGACGGAGGGCTGCGTTGGTTTTTAAGAAAACCTTTAGCATAATGAACTGGATATCGTTATAGAATCTAGTGATTAGAAAAGGAGTGGTTTAAGCTTCTTTTTTAAAATCGAGCAGTTTTCAAAAACAAACCGAATTGCTTTTACTAGCTTTTGCTAAAGTGGTCACTCTCGGTGAAGGGATCTCGGCTCTTTCCTCATCGAATGAGGTGCTGGATATCCATCAAGGAATACCACTATGCAAAGCAAGAACTACAAAAGCTATGATGATAAACCGAATATGTTGTAGCATTTGCTAGTTTTGCTAAAGTGGTCACTCCCAGTGAAGTGATCTCGGCTCTTTCCTCACCGAATGAGGTGCTGAATATTCATCAAGGAATACCACTATGCAAAGCAAGAACTAGAGCTACCTTTCTAAAAACTTTTGATTCTAAAATATCTTTAGGTTTCTTTTCTTTTCATTAATCTCATTAATGAAATCCCATCATTTAATGTTTTCTAAACATCACAGAAAATGAAACGAAAATAGAACGTACGCTTATGCCATCCGCATTCGCCACGGGACCCCATCATGCACCGTTAGGTTACTTAACTAATGGCAGAGTGGAGCTGGACTAGCGCGGGTGCAAAATATAAGCAACGTTTATTATATATATATCATATATATAGCATTCGTCTCACGCAGTTATATGATCACATCACAGAACTAAGCAGAAGAAGTCAACATAGAAAATATTGGATATACTAAGAGGTCCGTGTTTTAAATTAAGTCAATAATGAAAAACACGGATTCCACGGTCGTGATGAATAGCCAACCCACATCCCTAGACCCCTACGAGAGCGGTAAGCAACCCTACCAATTCTAGAGTTAGGAGACCCGGTCTCGACTCTTCGAGATGGTCTCCCATTGGACTCCAAAACCCGGTTACTTGTCTCCCCCGCCTTGGGTCTATCCTAATACGGAAAAGCAAATAATATACATCAATGGTGACATCATTCTCAACCCGGAAATTGTAAGTCCACGTTGCCCACCCCGGTGCTTACGGGGAGGCGGAAAACATAATAAAAATTGGATTTTTATCAACTATAGGCAACATGGACTAAGCTTTAAGGATCTTTGCTAAACATAAACTTGCTAAAGCTAACTACAAAGTAGCTAAGTGATGGAAAGGTTATACCTTGAGCTCAAAGTCCTTCTCTCCTTGCTCCTTGGAATGGTAGAAAGAGGTCACCTTGCTTGTCTTCTCCCGTCAAAGAAGGATCCACCCGAAAGCCTCGACCTTTAGCTTCAACTCCAAGCTAGGAGTAACTAGAGTGCAAGAAATGCTAAGACTTGAACCCTAGAAGAGAGTAGAGAAGATCAAGTGAAGGTTTTTCTCAAGTTTTTTGTTTCTCAACACATGAGAGGGAGAGAGCTTGAGGGAGAGGATGAACAAGAGAGAGAAATGATATGAGAGAATGAATTATTAGTGAGCCATTCTCACTAATATGTGTGCATTATTTTAATTCAATAATTAGCTTGAAAATTGTCATGGTAAATCATGACATGACCATTATCATTTCAATTTTGCAATGATCAAAGAGCATCTTCCAAAAGAAATGATGATGGTCAAAGTGTCAACCTTGGTCAACAAGTCAATGAAGTCAAATTGTCAACAACAACAACCATGCACAACTATTAAGCTAATTATCAATTAACTATAATACACACAAAAGCAATAGGATTAATAAAATGACAATAGCCATTAACCCTAAACAAGGTCCTCTCCCCCAATCTCAAGCAACTGTGCATACGCACCCGCATTCGTGATCCGAGGAACACGAATACACTGAGAAAAACCAATCTCAAATCATATACTAGGATCCAGCTTAAACCAAAGCCCGCTAGTATAAACTGTCCGGACAGCAAACGTGCACATGTGCGCGGATGCGAACGAACCCTGTCGCAAAACCATGCGACCTCTACTCATTTTGCCTAAAGGCGAATAGCTCTCTGTGTGGGACTCTAAAGACTCGACACTACGCTGGCAGTGGGTTTAACCAAAGACCGCAAGCGGCACTAGCTGTACGTAACGGTCCCCAGGTAGATGTCGATAAGAAGACCGACGAGGTGAACCCCATCTGCACTCCTACTGAGCCTGTATGTGACAGTCTCCGTACAGTCCGGTCTGTTCGTCTGATACATCGCATGGCGGGCCTAGGGGGCGGTGAACGTCAGTCCCCTAATAGCGGTACAAGTCGTTTCGGAGTGTAGCCCAGAACACCCTGAGATAACACTGGAAACCTACCAGTATATCTCGCTTGCCCTGGCCAGGGACTACTCGTGTAATGGCTTTCCTGGACACAGCGCGATGTCAACCCCCAATACCGGGAGAGACGAATCCTGTCTAACCGTCACTGCCTCCAAGTGCTTCGGGACTGCACCCAAAAACTATCTGTTTGCATGACTCCTTTGAGCCGTGGTAAGGTAGTAATCAAAGTGCAGTGGGAACACACTCGAGGCGAAGTGGCAGTGTCAAGTCAACGGACTAAGCTGTACTCATGTCACCTGGGAACTGATAACTGACGATAGGTATATTACCAACCAACAGTTCCCGACGAGTCCTGTCCAGTGTACTCGTAACCTAACGAGCACCCGCATACTATCCCAAGTACGACGTACTAACGGCTGTGGGACAGACCGTCTCCCACACTGGGATGAGAAGCGCATACGCTAGTCTACTCCGGAGTATCGATGCCCTGTCTCGATAGTCCAACGACCAGGGACCTGTATAAGGATGTGCTTATAGATTACCCAGCTCCCACGAGTGCGAGCGCCATCACAACGCTGGTAATCAAGCAAAGATCCTAAGGGCTCTACTAATATGTATACCAGCAATATGCTAAAAGAAACACATGCACATATCAAAGCAGAGACAAACCAAGTAGCATACTACCATTTCGAGCAAGATTGTATATACAACTGTGAATATCCCAAGCTTCCATTAAGTAATATACAAACTAGTATGATACAGTAATGGCCTCTAGGGCATATACACTAACAATCTCCCACTTGCACTAAGGCCATATACTGGCGTATCGAAGACCTATCATCTCGATCAGCCGCTCGAACTGAGTCTGGGGCAAGGCCTTGGTGAATGGATCTGCTGTGTTATCCTCTGATGCAACTCTCCGGACCTCGATCTCCTGGCGATCCACGATCTCCCTGATCAGGTGATACCGCCTTAAGATGTGTCTGGATTTCTGATGGGACCTGGGTTCCTTCGCTAAAGCTATAGCCCCGTTGTTGTCGCAATACAGAGGTATTGGGTCAACAATGGACGGAACCACCTGAAGTTCTTTCAAGAACTTCCTCATCCAGACAGTTTCTTTTGCGGCATCAGATGCAGCGATGTATTCTGCTTCCATAGTCGAGTCAGCAACGGTTTCCTGTTTGGAGCTCTTCCAACACACCGCCCCTCCATTGAGGGTAAAGACAAAACCCTACATGGACTTAGAATCATCCTTGTCACTCTTGAAGCTGGAGTCAGCAAAGGCCTCAATCTGTAGGTCTTTTCCGCCATACACCAAGAACATCTCCTTAGTCCTTCTCAGGTACTTGAGAATGTTCTTTACTGCTATCCAATGTTTCTCCCCAGGGTTTGACTGATACCTGCTTACCACACTCAGTGCATAAGCCACATCCGGTCTGGTACACAACATCGCATACATTATAGAGCCTACCGCAGAAGCGTAGGGTATAATAGACATGCGATCCCTCTCCAAATCAGTCTTGGGAGACATCTCTTTGGAGAGGGTGATCCCGTGACAAGCCGGTAGATTACCGCGCTTGGAATCTTCCATACTGAATCTCTTCAGTATGGTGTCGATGTACCTGGACTGCGAGAGTCCTAATATCCTCTTGGATCTGTCACGGTAGATCCGGATACCCAGAATGTATGAGGCATCACCCAGGTCTTTCATGGAGAACCTGTGTGACAAGAACCCCTTGACAGATTGTAGCATAGGAATGTCATTTCCTATTAAGAGAATGTCATCCACGTATAAAACGAGGAATACTACAGTTCTCGCTACAAATCTACAATAGATGCATGGTTCATCTGGATTTTTGATAAAGCCAAATTCTTTGACCGTCTCATCAAAACAGATGTTCCAACTCCGCGATGCCTGCTTGAGTCCATAAATGGACTTGAGCAACTTGCACACCTTTCCGCTGCTCCCACCCTGAATGAAACCCTCTGGCTGGTCCATATAGACACACTCCTCTAAATGACCATTTAGAAAAGCTGTCTTTACGTCCATCTGCCAAATCTCATAATCGTGGAAAGCAGCGATGGCAAGAAGGATCCGAATGGATTTCAGCATAGCTACTGGAGAAAAGGTTTCGTCATAGTCCAAACCAGGTCGCTGACGAAAACCCTTTGCTACTAGTCTAGCTTTATAGGTCTCAACCTGTCCATCTACACCAATCTTCCTTTTGAAGATCCACTTGCATCCTACGGGTTTTACCCCGTCTGGAGCAATGTCCAACGTCCATACTTTGTTGGTGTACATGGACTCCATCTCGGTCCGCATTGCATCCAGCCATTTTACCGAGTCGACGCTCTGAATGGCCTGCTGGAAGCTAGTAGGCTCATCACAATCTATGATGCAGTCCTCTCTATCCCCGTCAATGAGAAAACCGTAGTACCTCTCGGGCGGATGAGACTACCTACTACTCCTGCGGAGTGGCGTAGGAATGTCCTGTTCTTTTGAACCTTCTGGTTCCACTAAGCTTTCAGTAATAGTTTGTGGTTCTGGAATTTCTTCCAGTTCTATTGCGCTCCCACTTATTTCTTTTTCTAAAAACTGATGTTCCAGAAAATGGGCATTACGAGAAACAAGGACTTTTTGTTCCTCTGCGTAATAGAAAAGATACCCCCTGGAGTTCTTTGGGTATCCCACAAACTTGCACAGTACTGAGCGTGCCTCGAGCTTGTCCGTATGCTGCTTTTTGACATAAGCTGGACATCCCCAAATCTTCAAGTATTGAAGATAGGGTTTCTTCCCACTCCATAACTCATATGGTGTGGTAGGCACAGTCTGAGTGGGAACACGGTTCAAAAGATATGCAGCTGTTTCTAGCGCATATCCGCAGAATGATCGCGGTAACTCAGCGTTACTCATCATGGACCGTACCATATCCAATAGGGTTCGGTTCCATCTCTCCGATACACCGTTATGTTGCGGAGTGTATGGAGGAGTAAGCTGAGAGAGAATTCCATTCTCTTTTAAGTAATTCAGGAATTCGGCACTTAAGTATTCTCCTCCTCGATCCGATCTTAGGATCTTGATACTTTTGCCTGTTTGTTTTTCTACTTCATTCTTATATTCCTGGAACTTATCAAAAGCTTCGGATTTATGCTTCATTAAGAAGACATGTCCGAATCTTGAGAAATCATCCGTAAAAGTTATGAAGTAAGAAAAACCGCTTCGCGCATGTGTAGACATTGGACCGCACACGTCGCTGTGTACGAGTCCCAAGAGCTCGCACGCTCTTTCTCCGTGTCCAGAAAACAGAGCCTTTGTCATCTTTCCTTTGAGACAGGATTGACAAGTTTCATACGATTGATATTCGAACGGATCTAAATATCCTTCAGTATGTAACTTAGTCAATCTTCTCTCATTGATGTGACCCAGTCTACAATGCCATAAGAAAGTTTTATTAATTTCTGGAGACTTTCTTTTGTGTGTATTCTGGATATTGAAAACCTGTGGTTGGTTTAAAACGTATATACCGTTGTTCAATGTACCTGACCCAATCAAAACTTGATTAAGGTGAATGTTCACTACATTACTTACAAATGCAAATTCATAACCTTCTTTAGATAATAAAGATACAGAAATGATATTACAGGTTGCATTTGGTACATAATAACAACTACGCAAAACCAAAAAGTGTCCAGCTGATAATCCCAGGTGATAGTCCCCCATGGCCTCAGCATCCATGCTAGCACCGTTCGCAACTCTGAGGGTCATGTCACCTGCCTTCAAAACTCTACGCTTTCTCAACGCCTGCAAAGAATTACAGATATGAGATCCTGATCCGGTATCCAATACCCAGGATGTAGAGTTTATTGATAGACAGTTTTCAATAACATACACACCTGAAGCTGAAGCTGCAACTCGCTTCAAATCCTGTGTTCTGGCTTTCCAAGCCTTGCAATCTTGTTTCCAGTGACCACATTTATGACAATAGAAGCATTCTTCCTTCCCCCCGCTACCTTTGTTGCTTTACACTTTCCCTTCGTATCCACTTTACCGACACCGCCTCTTGGTTTGGCGGGGGCTTTCTTCTTCTTGCCCTTGGCTTTCGCCCTGGGCCTAGAAGAGGAAGATCCTCCTACAAACAAAGTGGATGTCTCCCTACCCTTCTGTAGGGTGCCCTCAGCAGTCCTCAACATGTTCAGAAGTTCGGCAAGTTCAACCTCCTTTCCTTGCATGTTGAAGTTAAGAATGAACTGGGCGTAAGTGGAAGGAAGGGACTGGAGAATCAAATCAGTATAGAGTTCATTCTCCGACGTGGTCCCAAGGTCCGCGAGCTCCTCTATGTAGCCAATCATCTTAAGCATGTGGTCCGCTACCGATGATCCGACGGCCAACCTTGCCGAAAAAAGCTTCTTCGACACTTCGTATCTTGCGATACGAGACTGCTCTCCATACAGTTCTTTTGTATGGAGAAATATGGACTCTAGGTCCATATTCTCGTGCCTCCTCTGATGGTCGTTGTCCATCGAGGCTAGTACGAGGCATTTGGCCCTCGCGCAATCTATCTCCCATGTCTTACGGATTTCTACATCCGCGACGCTGGAGGTGGGACCTGGGACAGGGGGAGCTTTGGTGGTAAGTATATACCCCAGCTTGTCATAAGTGATAACCATCTTGACAATCCTGAGCCAATCTTTGTAGTTTGGCCCTGTCAATATATTTTTATCTAATAGTAACTTAAGTCCGGTCATCTTGAATGGTCGCTGCAATTAGGAGAGAGAAAAGAAACACTTTAGCATGATGCTCTTGCAAGTTTAGAGTGGTTTTTAGTTTGTCTAAACTGGATGGCTCCCACTGTCTCTCGAATCCCTTCTCAAACCGTAAAGAAAGGATTAGCCGGGATCATTCTCACCGTACAATACTTGCTTAACCGTTCAGCCAGGCCAGTGTCGGTACTTCGAGGGAGGTTTTCCAATGCTTTCGCGAAGTTCCTTAATTAAGTAACCTCTTTTCCCTGTGGGCGTAGCCCCGCTAACACCTTTCTAGGCACCTACTAGGTTTATAGCATTGATCGTTAAGTGAGAGTTTTCCCGAGGAGTAGCATATACTCACAGTAGGATCGGGATCCAAATATCATCGCGTGATAAAACCGAAGGAATCCTACCAGAATTATCACACTCCAAATGGTATGCAACGCTAGCAAGTTTCAGTACTTATGAAACTCCCGATGTGGATTTTTGCCCCTTGCTCTTATGACCTTGGCGTGAGGTCAAAATGTCATAAGTCACATGTCAAGTTCTTCCCATCATTATCCTGGTTAATTTGAACCCACCCGTACCCACCCTCGACGTAGGCCAAAACGGCAGTACGACTGTCTCAAATCAACGCATTCTATCTATGCAACGGATAAATATCCGGCAGCTACCAATCACTATGCCTTGGCGTGAGGTCAAAATACATAGCTTGAATACTGCCGAATATTTATCCGAAATGATGGAGGGCTACGGATGGTTTTGGCGAAACCGTGAACGTAGTGAACTTGATATAATCGATGGAACGAGATAGCTTTTAAAAGGAGTGGTTCAAGCTCCGCGTTTAAAAGTTTAGTTTTGAAAAGAACCGAGTGGTTTTCAAAATGTTCCAATCGACTTTTACTTGGTTTATTTCTTGCATTAGTTCTTTTAATGCGTCCCATCATTTAATCCTACCATTGCAGAAAACAACCAAAATATGACGTACGCTTATGCCATTCGCATTCGCCACGGGGCCCCGTCATCGCCCGTTAGGTTACTTAACTAACGACAGAGCGGGGGCTGGGCTAGCGCGGCTGTAAAACATAAGCAACGCCTAAATAGTTATTATATATAAATATATAGCAATGATAGACATTACAGATCACAGATGAATACATTGGATATACTAGGAATCCGCAATGCGTTCGAGCCTGCAACGTAAAGCGGATTACACGGTCGCGGTGAATAGCCAATACCCCTCTCAAGACCCCTACGGGAGCGGCAAACTACCCGCCAAGCACCCGAAGCGAAGCAACCTCCCTCACCACCGTGAGTAGGCCACTCGGCACTTCGAGATACCCGTTAGTTTGTGCACCCCCTCCATGGGTCTATCCTAGGAGCAAAAACAGTAAAAAGAATTATACAATGACGGCTACAACCCCGACCCGGTTGTGCGGCCATACAAATAATATTATTACATCAATTTACATGTTACAAATGAATGAAAGAAAAATAACGCTCATCTCACATCCACCCCGGCTATTCACCCGCGACAATCCAATCCATTCATATCCACAAACCAATAACAATCACAGATCACAGAGATGTATAACCCCGACTAATCTACTTATAGCGATTGGCCGACGTTCAATACATACAAGCATCACAGATATAACCGATATAGTTAAAGTGTAGTGAAGTTCCGAAAATACGGATTTATAGGCCCCCAAAAGAAAATTTTAGTTCTGGAAAATCTGGGCGCATATAAAGTGGAAAACTCTCCCAGGAGTAACTCTTACTCACAGTGGGTATTAGGATCCAAATATCATATAGAAGTATGCAATCTCATTGCAAATTTCAACACTTGAAATTCCCAATATTGTTTTTAGTCCTAGCTTTCTATGACCTTGACGGAGGCCAGCAAACCATAGGCCGCTAGTCAAGTTCAACCCGTTCATTTTTTGATTGAATTAAATCCACCCGCACGACCCTTGACGGAAGCCAACAAAGTCGCATGACTACCCTAATCCAATCGCATCACATGCTGCAGATAAGCACTAATCAGCTACCGCACACTACGCCTTGACGGAGGCCAACAAACACAGCACGAATACTAAATAACACTTATCTAAAATGACGGAGGGCTGCGTTGGTTTTTAAGAAAACCTTTAGCATAATGAACTGGATATCGTTATAGAATCTAGTGATTAGAAAAGGAGTGGTTTAAGCTTCTTTTTTAAAATCGAGCAGTTTTCAAAAACAAACCGAATTGCTTTTACTAGCTTTTGCTAAAGTGGTCACTCTCGGTGAAGGGATCTCGGCTCTTTCCTCATCGAATGAGGTGCTGGATATCCATCAAGGAATACCACTATGCAAAGCAAGAACTACAAAAGCTATGATGATAAACCGAATATGTTGTAGCATTTGCTAGTTTTGCTAAAGTGGTCACTCCCAGTGAAGTGATCTCGGCTCTTTCCTCACCGAATGAGGTGCTGAATATTCATCAAGGAATACCACTATGCAAAGCAAGAACTAGAGCTACCTTTCTAAAAACTTTTGATTCTAAAATATCTTTAGGTTTCTTTTCTTTTCATTAATCTCATTAATGAAATCCCATCATTTAATGTTTTCTAAACATCACAGAAAATGAAACGAAAATAGAACGTACGCTTATGCCATCCGCATTCGCCACGGGACCCCATCATGCACCGTTAGGTTACTTAACTAATGGCAGAGTGGAGCTGGACTAGCGCGGGTGCAAAATATAAGCAACCTTTATTATATATATATCATATATATAGCATTCGTCTCACGCAGTTATATGATCACATCACAGAACTAAGCAGAAGAAGTCAACATAGAAAATATTGGATATACTAAGAGGTACGTGTTTTAAATTAAGTCAATAATGAAAAACACGGATTCCACGGTCGTGATGAATAGCCAACCCACATCCCTAGACCCCTACGAGAGCGGTAAGCAACCCTACCAATTCTAGAGTTAGGAGACCCGGTCTCGACTCCTCGAGATGGTCTCCCATTGGACTCCAGAACCCGGTTACTTGTCTCCCCCGCCTTGGGTCTATCCTAATTCGGAAAAGAAAATAATATACATCAATGGTGACATCATTCTCAACCCGGAAATTATAAGTCCACGTTGCCCACCCCGGTGCTTACGGGGAGGTGGAAAACATAATAAAAATTGGATTTTTATCAACTATAGGCAACATGGACTAAGCTTTAAGGATCTTTGCTAAACATAAACTTGCTAAAGCTAACTACAAAGTAGCTAAGTGATGGAAAGGTTATACCTTGAGCTCAAAGTCCTTCTCTCCTTGCTCCTTGGAATGGTAGAAAGAGGTCACCTTGCTTGTCTTCTCCCGTCAAAGAAGGATCCACCCGAAAGCCTCGACCTTTAGCTTCAACTCCAAGCTAGGAGTAACTAGAGTGCAAGAAATGCTAAGACTTGAACCCTAGAAGAGAGTAGAGAAGATCAAGTGAAGGTTTTTCTCAAGTTTTTTGTTTCTCAACACATGAGAGGGAGAGAGCTTGAGGGAGAGGATGAACAAGAGAGAGAAATGATATGAGAGAATGAATTATTAGTGAGCCATTCTCACTAATATGTGTGCATTATTTTAATTCAATAATTAGCTTGAAAATTGTCATGGTAAATCATGACATGACCATTATCATTTCAATTTTGCAAAGATCAAAGAGCATCTTCCAAAAGAAATGATGATGGTCAAAGTGTCAACCTTGGTCAACAAGTCAATGAAGTCAAATTGTCAACAACAACAACCATGCACAACTATTAAGCTAATTATCAATTTACTATAATACACACAAAAGCAATAGGGTTAATAAAATGACAATAGCCATTAACCCTAAACAAGGTCCTCTCCCCCAATCTCAAGCAACTGTGCATACGCACCCGCATTCGTGATCCGAGGAACACGAATACACTGAGAAAAACCAATCTCAAATCATATACTAGGATCCGGTTTAAACCAAAGCCCGCTAGTATAAACTGTCCGGACAGCAAACGTGCAAAAGTGCGCGGATGCGAACGAACCCTGTCGCAAAACCATGCGACCTCTACTCATTTTGCCTAAAGACGAATAGCTCTCTGTGTGGGACTCTAAAGACTCGACACTACACTGGCAGTGGGTTTAACCACAGACCGCAAGCGGCACTAGCTGTACGTAACGGTCCCCAGGTAGATGTCGATAAGAAGACTGACGAGGTGAACCCCATCTGCACTCCTACTGAGCCTGTATGTGACAGTCTCCGTACAGTCCGGTCTGTTCGTCTGATACATCGCATGGCGGGCCTAGGGGGCGGTGAACGTCAGTCCCCTAATAGCGGTACAAGTCGTGTCGGAGTGTAGCCCAGAACACCCTGAGATAACAGTGGAAACCTACCAGTATATCTCGCTTGCCCTGGCCAGGGACTTCTCGTGTAATGGCTCTCCTGGACACAGCGCGATGTCAACCCCCAATACCGGGAGAGACGAATCCTGTCTAACCGTCACTGCCTCTAAGTGCTTCGGGACTGCACCCAAAAACTATCTGTTTGCACGACTCCTTTGAGCCGTGGTAAGGTAGTAATCAAAGTGCAGTGGGAACACACTCGAGGCGAAGTGGCAGTGTCAAGTCAACGGACTAAGCTGTACTCATGTCACCTGGGAACTGATAACTGACGATAGGTATATTACCAACCAACAGTTCCCGACGAGTCCTGTCCAGTGTACTCGTAACCTAACGAGCACCCGCATACTATCCCAAGTACGACGTACTAACGGCTGTGGGACAGACCGTCTCCCACACTGGGATGAGAAGCGCATACGCTAGTCTACTCCGGAGTATCGATGCCCTGTCTCGATAGTCCAACGACCAGGGACCTGTATAAGGATGTGCTTATAGATTACCCAGCTCCCACGAGTGCGAGCGCCATCACAACGCTGGTAATCAAGCAAAGATCCTAAGGGCTCTACTAATATGTATACCAGCAATATGCTAAAAGAAACACATGCACATATCAAAGCAGAGACAAACCAAGTAGCATACTACCATTTCGAGCAAGATTGTATATACAACTGTGAATATCCCAAGCTTCCATTAAGTAATATACAAACTAGTATGATACAGTAATGGCCTCTAGGGCATATACACTAACAATCTCCCACTTGCACTAAGGCCATGTACTGGCGTATCGAAGACCTATCATCTCGATCAGCCGCTCGAACTGAGTCTGGGGCAAGGCCTTGGTGAATGGATCTGCTGTGTTATCCTCTGATGCAACTCTCCGGACCTCGATCTCCTGGCGATCCACGATCTCCCTGATCAGGTGATACCGCCTTAAGATGTGTCTGGATTTCTGATGGGACCTGGGTTCCTTCGCTAAAGCTATAGCCCCGTTGTTGTCGCAATACAGAGGTATTGGGTCAACAATGGACGGAACCACCTGAAGTTCTTTCAAGAACTTCCTCATCCAGACAGCTTCTTTTGCGGCATCAGATTCAGCGATGTATTCTGCTTCCATAGTCGAGTCAGCAACGGTTTCCTGTTTGGAGCTCTTCCAACACACCGCCCCTCCATTGAGGGTAAAGACAGAACCCGACATGGACTTAGAATCATCCATGTCACTCTTGAAGCTGGAGTCAGCAAAGGCCTCAATCTGCAGGTCTTTTCCGCCATACACCAAGAACATCTCCTTAGTCCTTCTCAGGTACTTGAGAATGTTCTTTACTGCTATCCAATGTTTCTCCCCAGGGTTTGACTGATACCTGCTTACCACACTCAGTGCATAAGCCACATCCGGTCTGGTACACAACATCGCATACATTATAGAGCCTACCGCAGAAGTAGGGTATAATAGACATGCGATCCCTCTCCAAATCAGTCTTGGGAGACATCTCTTTGGAAAGGGTGATCCCGTGACAAGCCGGTAGATTACCGCGCTTGGAATCTTCCATACTGAATCTCTTCAGTATGGTGTCGATGTACCTGGACTGTGAGAGTCCTAATATCCTCTTGGATCTGTCACGGTAGATCCGGATACCCAGAATGTATGAGGCATCACCCAGGTCTTTCATGGAGAACCTGTGTGACAAGAACCCCTTGACAGATTGTAGCATAGGAATGTCATTTCCTATTAAGAGAATGTCATCCACGTATAAAACGAGGAATACTACAGTTCTCGCTACAAATCTACAATAGATGCATGGTTCATCTAGATTTTTGATAAAGCCAAATTCTTTGACCGTCTCATCAAAACAGATGTTCCAACTCCGCGATGCCTGCTTGAGTCCATAAATGGACTTGAGCAACTTGCACACCTTTCCGCTGCTCCCACCCTGAATGAAACCCTCTGGCTGGTCCATATAGACACACTCCTCTAAATGACCATTTAGAAAAGCTGTCTTTACGTCCATCTGCCAAATCTCATAATCGTGGAAAGCAGCGATGGCAAGAAGGATCCGAATGGATTTCAGCATAGCTACTGGAGAAAAGGTTTCGTCATAGTCCAAACCAGGTCGCTGACGAAAACCCTTTGCTACTAGTCTAGCTTTATAGGTCTCAACCTGTCCATCTACACCAATCTTCCTTTTGAAGATCCACTTGCATCCTACGGGTTTTACCCCGTCTGGAGCAATGTCCAACGTCCATACTTTGTTGGTGTACATGGACTCCATCTCGGTCCGCATTGCATCCAGCCATTTTACCGAGTCGACGCTCTGAATGGCCTGCTGGAAGCTAGTAGGCTCATCACAATCTATGATGCAGTCCTCTCTATCCCCGTCAATGAGAAAACCGTAGTACCTCTCGGGCGGATGAGACTGCCTACTACTCCTGCGGAGTGGCGTAGGAATGTCCTGCTCTTTTGAACCTTCTGGTTCCACTAAGCTTTCAGTAATAGTTTGTGGTTCTGGAATTTCTTCCAGTTCAATTGCGCTCCCACTTATTTCTTTTTCTAAAAACTGATGTTCCAGAAAATGGGCATTACGAGAAACAAGGACTTTTTGTTCCTCTGCGTAATAGAAAAGATACCCCGTGGAGTTCTTTCGGTATCCCACAAACTTGCACAGTACTGAGCGTGCCTCGAGCTTGTCCGTATGCTGCTTTTTGACATAAGCTGGACATCCCCAAATCTTCAAGTATTGAAGATAGGGTTTCTTCCCACTCCATAACTCATATGGTGTGGTAGGCACAGTCTTAGTGGGAACACGGTTCAAAAGATATGCAGCTGTTTCTAGCGCATATCCGCAGAATGATAGCGGTAACTCAGCGTTACTCATCATGGACCGTACCATATCCAATAGGGTTCGGTTCCATCTCTCCGATACGCCGTTATGTTGCGGAGTGTATGGAGGAGTAAGCTGAGAGAGAATTCCATTCTCTTTTAAGTAATTCAGGAATTCGGCACTTAAGTATTCTCCTCCTCGATCCGATCTTAGGATCTTGATACTTTTGCCTGTTTGTTTTTCTACTTCATTCTTATATTCCTGGAACTTATCAAAAGCTTCGGATTTATGCTTCATTAAGAAGACATGTCCGAATCTTGAGAAATCATCCGTAAAAGTTATGAAGTAAGAAAAACCGCTTCGCGCATGTGTAGACATTGGACCGCACACGTCGCTGTGTACGAGTCCCAAGAGCTCGCTCGCTCTTTCTCCGTGTCCAGAAAACGGAGCCTTTGTCATCTTTCCTTTGAGACAAGATTGACAAGTTGCATACGATTGATATTCGAACGGATCTAAATATCCTTCAGTATGTAACTTAGTCAATCTTCTCTCATTGATGTGACCCAGTCTACAATGCCATAAGAAAGTTTTATTAATTTCTGGAGACTTTCTTTTGTGTGTATTCTGGATATTGAAAACCTGTGGTTGGTTTAAAACGTATATACCGTTGTTCAATGTACCTGACCCAATCAAAACTTGATTAAGGTGAATGTTCACTACATTACTTACAAATGCAAATTCATAACCTTCTTTAGATAATAAAGATACAAAAATGATATTACAGGTTGCATTTGGTACATAATAACAACTACGCAAAACCAAAAAGTGTCCAGCTGATAATCCCAGGTGATAGTCCCCCATGGCCTCAGCATCCATGCTAGCACCGTTCGCAACTCTGAGGGTCATGTCACCTGCCTTCAAAACTCTACGCTTTCTCAACGCCTGCAAAGAATTACAGATATGAGATCCTGATTCGGTATCCAATACCCAGGATGTAGAGTTTATTGATAGACAGTTTTCAATAACATACACACCTGAAGCTGAAGCTGCAACTCGCTTCAAATCCTGTGTTCTGGCTTTCCAAGCCTTGCAATCTTGTTTCCAGTGACCACTTTTGTGACAATAGAAGCATTCTTCCTTCCCCACCAGCTTCCCCGCTACCTTTGTTGCTTTACCCCTTCCCTTCGTATCCACTTTACCGACACCGCCTCTTGGTTTGGCGGGGGCTTTCTTCTTCTTGCCCTTGGCTTTCGCCCTGGGCCTAGAAGAGGAAGATCCTCCTACAAACAAAGTGGATGTCTCCCTACCCTTCTGTAGGGTGCCCTCAGCAGTCCTCAACATGTTCAGAAGTTCGGCAAGTTCAACCTCCTTTCCTTGCATGTTGAAGTTAAGAATGAACTGGGCGTAAGTGGAAGGAAGGGACTGGAGAATCAAATCAGTATAGAGTTCATTCTCCAACGTGGTCCCAATGTCCGCGAGCTCCTCTATGTAGCCAATCATCTTAAGCACGTGGTCCGCTACCGATGATCCGACGGCCAACCTTGCCGAAAAAAGCTTCTTCGACACTTCGTATCTTGCGATACGAGACTGCTCTTCTTTTGTATGGAGAAATATGGACTCTAGGTCCATATTCTCGTGCCTCCTCTGATGGTCGTTGTCCATCGAGGCTAGTACGAGGCATTTGGCCCTCGCGCAATCTATCTCCCATGTCTTACGGATTTCTACATCCGCGACGCTGGAGGTGGGACCTGGGACAGGGGGAGCTTTGGTGGTAAGTATATACCCCAGCTTGTCATAAGTGATAGCCATCTTGACATTCCTGAGCCAATCTTTGTAGTTTGGCCCTGTCAATATATTTTTATCTAATAGTAACTTAAGTCCGGTCATCTTGAATGGTCGCTGCAATTAGGAGAGAGAAAAGAAACACTTTAGCATGATGCTCTTGCAAGTTTAGAGTGGTTTTTAGTTTGTCTAAACTGGATAGCTCCCACTGTCTCTCGAATCCCTTCTCAAACCGTAAAGAAAGGATTAGCCGGGATCATTCTCACCGTACAATACTTGCTTAACCGTTCAGCCAGGCCAGTGTCGGTACTTCGAGGGAGGTTTTCCAACGCTTTCGCGAAGTTCCTTAATTAAGTAACCTCTTTTCCCTGTGGGCGTAGCCCCGCTAACACCTTTCTAGGCACCTACTAGGTTTATAGCATTGATCGTTAAGTGAGAGTTTTCCCGAGGAGTAGCATATACTCACAGTAGGATCGGGATCCAAATATCATCGCGTGATAAAACCGAAGGAATCCTACCAGAATTATCACACTCCAAATGGTATGCAACGCTAGCAAGTTTCAGTACTTATGAAACTCCCGATGTGGATTTTTGCCCCATGCTCTTATGACCTTGGCGTGAGGTCAAAATGTCATAAGTCACATGCCAAGTTCTTCCCATCATTATCCTGGTTAATTTGAACCCACCCGTACCCACCCTCGACGTAGGCCAAAACGGCAGTACGACTGTCTCAAATCAACGCATTCTATCTACGCAACGGATAAATATCCGGCAGCTACCAATCACTATGCCTTGGCGTGAGGTCAAAATACATAGCTTGAATACTGCCGAATATTTATCCGAAATGATGGAGGGCTACGGATGGTTTTGGCGAAACCGTGAACGTAGTGAACTTGATATAATCGATGGAACGAGATAGCTTTTAAAAGGAGTGGTTCAAGCTCCGCGTTTAAAAGTTTAGTTTTGAAAAGAACCGAGTGGTTTTCAAAATGTTCCAATCGACTTTTACTTGGTTTATTTCTTGCATTAGTTCTTTTAATGCGTCCCATCATTTAATCCTACCATTGCAGAAAACAACCAAAATATGACGTACGCTTATGCCATTCGCATTCGCCACGGGGCCCCGTCATCACCCGTTAGGTTACTTAACTAACGACAGAGCGGGGGCTGGGCTAGCGCGGCTGTAAAACATAAGCAACGCCTAAATAGTTATTATATATAAATATATAGCAATGATAGACATTACAGATCACAGATGAATACATTGGATATACTAGGAATCCGCAATGCGTTCGAGCCTGCAACGTAAAGCGGATTACACGGTCGCGGTGAATAGCCAATACCCCTCTCAAGACCCCTACGGGAGCGGCAAACTACCCGCCAAGCACCCGAAGCGAAGCAACCTCCCTCACCACCGTGAGTAGGCCACTCGGCACTTCGAGATACCCGTTAGTTTGTGCACCCCCTCCATGGGTCTATCCTAGGAGCAAAAACAGTAAAAAGAATTATACAATGACGGCTACAACCCCGACCCGGTTGTGCGGCCATACAAATAATATTATTACATCAATTTACATGTTACAAATGAATGAAAGAAAAATAACGCTCATCTCACATCCACCCCGGCTATTCACCCGCGACAATCCAATCCATTCATATCCACAAACCAATAACAATCACAGATCACAGAGATGTATAACCCCGACTAATCGACTTATAGCGATTGGCCGACGTTCAATACATACAAGCATCACAGATATAACCGATATAGTTAAAGTGTAGTGAAGTTCCGAAAATACGGATTTATAGGCCCCCAAAAGAAAATTTTAGTTCTGGAAAATCTGGGCGCATATAAAGTGGAAAACTCTCCCAGGAGTAACTCTTACTCACAGTGGGTATTAGGATCCAAATATCATATAGAAGTATGCAATCTCATTGCAAATTTCAACACTTGAAATTCCCAATATTGTTTTTACTCCTAGCTTTCTATGACCTTGACGGAGGCCAGCAAACCATAGGCCGCTAGTCAAGTTCAACCCGTTCATTTTTTGATTGAATTAAATCCACCCGCACGACCCTTGACGGAAGCCAACAAAGTCGCATGACTACCCTAATCCAATCGCATCACATGCTGCAGATAAGCACTAATCAGCTACCGCACACTACGCCTTGACGGAGGCCAACAAACACAGCACGAATACTAAATAACACTTATCTAAAATGACGGAGGGCTGCGTTGGTTTTTAAGAAAACCTTTAGCATAATGAACTGGATATCGTTATAGAATCTAGTGATTAGAAAAGGAGTGGTTTAAGCTTCTTTTTTAAAATCGAGCAGTTTTCAAAAACAAACCGAATTGCTTTTACTAGCTTTTGCTAAAGTGGTCACTCTCGGTGAAGGGATCTCGGCTCTTTCCTCATCGAATGAGGTGCTGGATATCCATAAAGGAATACCACTATGCAAAGCAAGAACTACAAAAGCTATGATGATAAACCGAATATGTTGTAGCATTTGCTAGTTTTGCTAAAGTGGTCACTCCCAGTGAAGTGATCTCGGCTCTTTCCTCACCGAATGAGGTGCTGAATATTCATCAAGGAATACCACTATGCAAAGCAAGAACTAGAGCTACCTTTCTAAAAACTTTTGATTCTAAAATATCTTTAGGTTTCTTTTCTTTTCATTAATCTCATTAATGAAATCCCATCATTTAATGTTTTCTAAACATCACAGAAAATGAAACGAAAATAGAACGTACGCTTATGCCATCCGCATTCGCCACGGGACCCCATCATGCACCCTTAGGTTACTTAACTAATGGCAGAGTGGAGATGGACTAGCGCGGGTGCAAAATATAAGCAACGTTTATTATATATATATCATATATATAGCATTCGTCTCACGCAGTTATATGATCACATCACAGAACTAAGCAGAAGAAGTCAACATAGAAAATATTGGATATACTAAGAGGTCCGTGTTTTAAATTAAGTCAATAATGAAAAACACGGATTCCACGGTCGTGATGAATAGCCAACCCACATCCCTAGACCCCTATGAGAGCGGTAAGCAACCCTACCAATTCTAGAGTTAGGAGACCCGGTCTCGACTCCTCGAGATGGTCTCCCATTGGACTCCAGAACCCGGTTACTTGTCTCCCCCGCCTTGGGTCTATCCTAATACGGAAAAGCAAATAATATACATCAATGGTGACATCATTCTCAACCCGGAAATTATAAGTCCACGTTGCCCACCCCGGTGCTTACGGGGAGGCGGAAAACATAATAAAAATTGGATTTTTATCAACTATAGGCAACATGGACTAAGCTTTAAGGATCTTTGCTAAACATAAACTTGCTAAAGCTAACTACAAAGTAGCTAAGTGATGGAAAGGTTATACCTTGAGCTCAATGTCCTTCTCTCCTTGCTCCTTGGAATGGTAGAAAGAGTTCACCTTGCTTGTCTTCTCCCGTCAAAGAAGGATCCACCCGAAAGCCTCGACCTTTAGCTTCAACTCCAAGCTAGGAGTAACTAGAGTGCAAGAAATGCTAAGACTTGAACCCTAGAAGAGAGTAGAGAAGATCAAGTGAAGGTTTTTCTCAAGTTTTTTGTTTCTCAACACATGAGAGGGAGAGAGCTTGAGGGAGAGGATGAACAAGAGAGAGAAATGATATGAGAGAATGAATTATTAGTGAGCCATTCTCACTAATATGTGTGCATTATTTTAATTCAATAATTAGCTTGAAAATTGTCATGGTAAATCATGACATGACCATTATCATTTCAATTTTGCAAAGATCAAAGAGCATCTTCCAAAAGAAATGATGATGGTCAAAGTGTCAACCTTGGTCAACAAGTCAATGAAGTCAAATTGTCAACAACAACAACCATGCACAACTATTAAGCTAATTATCAATTAACTATAATACACACAAAAGCAATAGGGTTAATAAAATGACAATAGCCATTAACCCTAAACAAGGTCCTCTCCCCCAATCTCAAGCAACTGTGCATACGCACCCGCATTCGTGATCCGAGGAACACGAATACACTGAGAAAAACCAATCTCAAATCATATACTAGGATCCGGTTTAAACCAAAGCCCGCTAGTATAAACTGTCCGGACAGCAAACGTGCACAAGTGCGCGGATGCGAACGAACCCTGTCGCAAAACCATGCGACCTCTACTCATTTTGCCTAAAGGCGAATAGCTCTCTGTGTGGGACTCTAAAGACTCGACACTACGCTGGCAGTGGGTTTAACCACAGACCGCAAGCGGCACTAGCTGTACGTAACGGTCCCCAGGTAGATGTCGATAAGAAGACTGACGAGGTGAACCCCATCTGCACTCCTACTGAGCCTGTATGTGACAGTCTCCGTACAGTCCGGTCTGTTCGTCTGATACATCGCATGGCGGGCCTAGGGGGCGGTGAACGTCAGTCCCCTAATAGCGGTACAAGTCGTGTCGGAGTGTAGCCCAGAACACCCTGAGATAACACAGGAAACCTACCAGTATATCTCTCTTGCCCTGGCCAGGGACTACTCGTGTAATGGCTCTCCTGGACACAGCGCGATGTCAACCCCCAATACCGGGAGAGACGAATCCTGTCTAACCGTCACTGCCTCTAAGTGCTTCGGGACTGCACCCAAAAACTATCTGTTTGCACGACTCCTTTGAGCCGTGGTAAGGTAGTAATCAAAGTGCAGTGGGAACACACTCGAGGCGAAGTGGCAGTGTCAAGTCAACGGACTAAGCTGTACTCATGTCACCTGGGAACTGATAACTGACGATAGGTATATTACCAACCAACAGTTCCCGACGAGTCCTGTCCAGTGTACTCGTAACCTAACGAGCACCCGCATACTATCCCAAGTACGACGTACTAACGGCTGTGGGACAGACCGTCTCCCACACTGGGATGAGAAGCGCATACGCTAGTCTACTCCGGAGTATCGATGCCCTGTCTCGATAGTCCAACGACCAGGGACCTGTATAAGGATGTGCTTATAGATTACCCAGCTCCCACGAGTGCGAGCGCCATCACAACGCTGGTAATCAAGCAAAGATCCTAAGGGCTCTACTAATATGTATACCAGCAATATGCTAAAAGAAACACATGCACATATCAAAGCAGAGACAAACCAAGTAGCATACTACCATTTCGAGCAAGATTGTATATACAACTGTGAATATCCCAAGCTTCCATTAAGTAATATACAAACTAGTATGATACAGTAATGGCCTCTAGGGCATATACACTAACAGAAATGTCCCAATAAAAGAATATTACATACAAATTTTACATGAATGAAAATTGTACAACTCTCTTCTCACATAAAACCCCCGGCTATTCATTCACGACGATCCAATATAACATATCACAGCAGCACATAACATCACATGTCATCAACGTAAGTAAATACGCGTATCCCAAATTCCATTGACATATAGCAACGAGATTTAGGATACCCCACATATTACACTTACGGTCGCAAAAAAGAAATAAAAAAGTATAATAATTAGAATCCGCATATTCTTAGACATCATAAACCCGGAATATCTCATATTCCGGATTCCATGCCTAACCTATAAACTTTGCATTTTAGTTTCAAATCGAAAACACTTTTCAATGACTTAGTCGGGTAAATCAACAAGATTCCCGACTACCCGATCGAATACTCATTGGGAACTTTAGTAGATGGCCGCACCCCCGATATCGTCGACTAAGTGCACTTAGGCGGAACTCCGTGGCTGCGAGCACCCGAGTGGATGCTTTTGGCAATGGGGTTCTCTTAAAGTCACTTGGCCGTGGCTATGGGGCGTGGCTACCTAAAAAATTTATCTGGCGAGTATTCGCATACGATACGCGATTGTGATGGAGTTTCGATCTGAATCGAAACTTCATTGCAATCGATTAGCCCTAACTGAATTGTTAACTGGACGTAACGGCTACCCAGGTATTGAGCGATTAGAAGATCAACAAGCAAGCTTGTCCAAACTCCCATGAAGTCTATAGGTAACACTTACTGTACAGTCCGGTCTCTTCGTCTGATATGTCGCATATCGAGAATGGTGGTGGAATCGTCAGACCCTAATAACTTGATAAGTCATGCCGATGTAAGGCCTATAACGGTATGAGAAACTACTGATAACACTTACCAGTAAATCTCATCAACAGCCATGGCCAGGGACTTACTGTTATTGCCAATCGAGCATAGCGCAACATCCACTCTCTATACCGGGAGAGCACAAACCGTCCTATCGCTCATTGCCTCCATATGACTCGGGACTGTACCTAAAATCCACCTGTTTGCACGACTCCGTTGAGCTGTGGTAGGGAGGAAATCAAAGCATAGTGGGAACCACACAAGACTCTATGATGATCTCGGGTCTACAGACTAACCTGTACCAGTGTCACCAGAGAACTACTATTCGATGATAGGTATATTACCATCTAGGAGTTCCCAGCGAGTCCTGTTCGGTGTACCCATTCTTTAATGAGCACCTGTGTACAATCTTTGATGTCAAACACCAATGGATATGGGATCAACAATCGCCCCATACAGGGTCAAGAAACGTATACACTACTCTACTCTGGAATATTGATGCTTTGTCTCGATATTCCCTCGACTAGGAACAATTGAAGGATGTGCTTGTGGACTACCCAGGTCTTGGTAGTATGATCTGTATCATAGTCCTGGTAGTCATTCCAACATCCTAAGGGCTTTATCAACATGTATATAAGAGACGGTATAATAATACCAGTGAACATGTTAAGATAAAGGCAACTAGATAGCATACTATCATGTCGAGCAAGAAAGTCCTCCATTTATATGTCCAAGCATCCACTATATCATACAATAATGGCCTTTAGGGCATACATATCACTAACACATGATTCAACATATGTGCCACTGTTTGAAGCGTATATCATCAGAATGAGAGAGGCAACTCAGCACTACTCATCATAGAGCGAACCATATCCAGTAAGGTATGATTCCTCCACTCCGATACTCCGTTGTGCTGTGGTTTATACGGAGGAGTAAGCTGAGAGAGAATTCCATTCTCTTTTAGGTATTCTAGGAATTCCGTGCTTAAGTGCTTCCCCTCTCTATCAGATCGGAGGATCTTGATACTTTTGCCAATCTGGTTCTCTACTTCGTTTCTATATTCTTTGAATTTCTCAAAAGCTTCAGACTTATGTTTCATAAGATACACATACCCGAACCTAGAGAGTGAAAGTGTTTGTTAGCACCACCACTGGGTTTTACTAGCATCAAGCATGCCATTTTTAAAAATTTGGGGTGCTAATTAACACTAAACGAGAATCGAAATTAGAGGATTAGGGTTTATAACTATGATATAACTAAACTTTACACTAAGAGAAAGATGCTACAACCTTTGTAGACCGTGTCCTTCTCTTCTTAAGCTCCGGGTTATAGTCCACGCAACTCTACTAGGCTCCACTTTGTCATGACCCAAATGTACGGAACGTGACTGGCACTTAAATCACGCAACGTCTGGAGACGTACCGTAATCTAAGTAAGCCAAAAACCCAGAAATCTAAACCGTTAAAAAAATAGAGTGAAGGAAAACTTGTTTTAAAGAAAGTGATTTTAACAAAATAAGCCGCATTAAAAATTTTAAAACATCAAGTTTTTCCCGGAAATTTCGGCAGAGTTTCCATTGTAAATACTGGCCCCAAAACGGGTACAATACAAAATATGCATAAGTAATGAATAAAGGCATCCCCAAGCGGGACCTAGCTCTTCGCCGAACGGCGGAATCACAACCACATGCAAGATATATCATCAATATGAAATCAACATTTAAAAGCAAGAAAACGGAAACCAAAAATAAGTCGGCTCACACGAGCTCAACACCAAATACCACAAATACAAGTCTCACGTGTCTTACCGTCTAGTCCAATATACAAGGGTAGATGGAGTATACTAGATACAAAATAATATACATAGTGGGAGAAAAACAATATCCTCAACCCACCTACGAGCAAGCTGCAAATCGATGCAATGAATCAGAAGAGAAAGTACGCCCACCGCTACTGTGCTGATGGGTCAGACCTGCAAGATACTGTGGCACAACGGGGGTGAGTTGCCAACTCGTGAGTAGTAAGTAACATCTAATAAGGCTATCGTAAGCATACACGCAAATGCGTCACAACCTACATATACCAATATGATGCGATGCTCTAGTATGAATGCAACATGAATACATAATCAAACACGAAACCAGAATATATCTGGTATGAGAAAATCTGTATTCTTATCTTAGTAAAACTTCTGTGCAATAAACTGAAGTATCATCAATGAAATCAACAGAAAATCCGTGTCAAGCATCGACACAATATACGTATATCTCAATATCTTAATGCCTCAATATCTCAATATCTCAATATCTCGGGCTCCATCGGTCCGGATCGGCCCATATCATCAAATCACATGACTACGGTCGGTATCCTCCGGATATCCACCGCGCCAGACATCACCGGTAGATAGTCTGCCCCTGCCAGGCTCATCGTCTACAACTCGAGCTTCTTTCCACGAGGTACCTTACCGGGCCCACCATGTACCCGAGACGGTTCATTCTACTCTTCGAATAGGTTCTCGAAAACTAACAGAAATCAGGAAAACTCATGGTGGACGACACATACATTATATCATGAGGAAAACCGCAACTTGCATTTTTAAAATGGTAATAAGCTCATAAAATCCTTGCGGTTTTCCCCAAAATCCGGAAATCTCATAAGTACTGAAATCCTGAAGAGAATCACAATATGTAAACATGTTGGTGATGATGGATGTCTATGATGCGATAGTATATACTATGCGATGTATGACCAAAAACAATGTATGAATTATGATGCAATGAGGTATGTATATGTGACTAGCCATCCTACGTATCAATCTTGATGAAATGAATATACAACTACCAGTTTACATATCATATATGATGCAAATGTTTTAGATACTGATTCTAAGCAAGTTCTATAGTGTTCATGATATAGCAATTACCAATGGCGTGTGTGTTTGCATAAAGTAGTGCACGTGCGGCATGGACCAATGGTAATGGTGCAAGTGTCCTATGAGATAATAACATATATATAAGATGATGCAATGCAATGAGATGAGTGACTGGGAGACTACATATATAGATACAAGCACTACTAGTAATCCTAACTATCGGGCGCCTGCGCCATCCAGAAGATCCCCCCATAGATGTGTACATCTACTCACCGGGACGCCTCGGCTAATCTGTTAGTTGTATGTATGCCCTAGAGACAAGTATTGTACAGATGATGTATATTATATTGGATGCTTGGACATATATATAGAGATGACTTTCTTGCTCGATATGATAGTATGCTATCTGGTTACTCTTTATCTTAACATGTACACTTGTCTCTTTAAACTGTCTTATAGTTACATGTTGGTAAAGCCCTTAGGATGTGTACTTGACTACCTGGACTATGATGCAGATCATACTAGTGGGGACATGGTAGTCCATGAGTACATCCTTCAAGGTCCCTAGTCGTGGGTGTATCGAGACAGGGCATCGATATACCAGTGTAAACTAGCATATACGCTTCTCGACCCATGAGATGGGCGATGGATGATCCCATATCCATTGGTGTTTGACATCAGAGATGGTGTACGGGTGCTCAGTGGAGACTGGGTACACTGGAAGGACTCGCCGAGAACTTCCAGATGGTATTATACCTCACGTCAGATGGCAGTTCTCAGGTGACACTTGTGCAGGTTAGTCTGTAGATCCGAGATCGTCATAGAGTCTTGTGTGATTCCCACTGTGCTTTGATCTCCACCTTACCACGTCCATGAGGGCGTGCAAAACGGTGGTCTTTGGGCATAGTCTCGAGTCACATGGAGGCAATGAGCGATAGGAGGGGTTTCGTCTCTCCCGGTATTGGGGGTTGATGTTGCGCTGTGCTTGATTGGCCGTAACAGGGAAGTCCCTGGCCAGGGCTGATCATAGATTTGCTGGTAAGTGTTACCAGTAGTTTCTCGACCCGTTATGAGCCTCACATCGGCACGACTTATCGGTTATTGGGGTCTGACGTTTACCACCACTAGACTTGATATGCGACATATCAGACGAACAGACCGGACTGTACGGTAAGTGTTACTGGTTGGATTCACAGGAGTGTGAGCGGGCTAGCTCGTCGATCTTCTGATCGCTCAATACCCGGATGGCCGTTACGTTTAGCAGACCGCTTGCGGCTTGTGGGTGCTTGATATGATCATCATCTGCTACCGGCGTATTGACGAGTCTTTAGAGTCCTACACAGAGGTTTCCTGGCTCAAGTGAAACGAAATAGGAGCGCATATGAGATATGTGCAGGACCGAGAATAATGCGTGTATGTGGTACCGTATTTCATTCTCGCGATGGATGTATCGATTGGTTATATTAGATATAACCTAGATATCGAATCAAGGATTGATTCGATAAGCCGATACATAGGATACTAGTCGGTTATATGAGATATGACCGGATCGTTAAATCAAGTGTTGATTTAATGATTTAATGTATAATTATATATTTGATATATTACTTTGCATTAACTAGTATTGGTTCACTTTAAATGGATTTTCTCACTTGATGTGCAAGAAGTATATGCGATATACTTTTGTGCATATATTTGTATCATGCTTGATGATACTTGATCTTGTGGTTAAGTGTAAAGGATTAAACCATGGTTAAGAGATGATTAGGGTTTTGCTTTTCCATTTATTTATTTGTTTATTTATTTGGAAAAGATTTAGATAAGAATGGTGGCTAAGTTTGTTTCTAGTTGAAGCTTCATGAAGCTTTGACTTCTTAACTATTCTTATCTTCATGCTTAACCCTAACCCATCCAAATAACCATGGTCTATTCTCTACACTTTACCCTAGTTAGTTTATGATAAGTATTCATTTATTTTATTCATTTTAACAACACTTATCATAATTCTAGCTTCATCTTCTTCTTCATCTTCAAGAGAGAACGCTTGATGCCATCAATGGCAACTTGAGTTCTAAAGTGAGAAATCCAATTCTAAAGTGAACCCACCTCCTATTTCTTCACCCTCTACCTCTTGCCAAGTTGTTTTGGGTGTTTTCTTCACAAGTTTCATAACTTTGTGAAGTCGGAGCTTGAACTTGTGATGCCTCGACGTGGATTATCTTCGGCACGAAGCCGACGACCTAGTCCGCCCTATTCTCCGATGAAGCCGACGTTTGAGTTCGGGATTCGAGATGGACAGCGAGAGGACGCCTACGTGGAGCTAAGGAAGTGGAGAACCGGATCTACAAAGGTTGTAGCCTCTCTCCTTTAGTTAAGATGTTAACTAGTTTACTGTTTCGTCTAAATTTCTAGTCGACGATCCGTATTAGGGTTTCTCGGCACCCATAAAATTTGAAATTGGCATGGTTGATGCCTTGTGAGACCTCTATAGTGTGCCTAGGAACCCTACAGTGGTATCAGAGCCTAGCTAGAGCCTTAGGCGAAGTCCAGACGGAGTTTGAAGTCCGATCGAACCGAAACCCTAATATCAAAGATGCTCTCTGTACATTTTTAAAAAACTGGGTTTTTTCCAAATTAAAAATATGCAGAAAATTCAGCAGGACTTTCTAAGAATTACTGTGAAACACGATCACCCAATTCCACCATTATGCGGCGGAACTGCGGCAGAAGCCTGGCTTCTGCGGCGGTTCCGCGGCCGTTTGATGACGTCACCCACTATATTTTGCACAGTAACTTCTTTTATTCAGTGCTGAGTTCTCTGGGAATTTTTAATATTTTTTAAAGAGTTGAGTATTCTGGGTTGTATTGGGGACTCGGTATTTCGATCGGATTATCGAACTTTGTCTTAGTGCTTTCCGGATAATGTTTTGAATATGTTAAAAAGTTCGACCGGATATAAATACCCAACTTTTCCCCTGCCGAAAAATTTCCAAGTGTTGGATTTTTTGCGTGGTTTAAGGAAGTTCTGAGTAGTGCAAGTAACGCGATGGTCCCTCTAGAAGACAACAAACCTTAACTCGATTATGTGACCGTCTTGAACTGCCCTTTGAACCTTTGGGTTTGGGGCAGTACGGCGTGCCACATGTGAGGCGTTGGCTTGACCTTTCTACGGCTGGACCGTTGGTACTGAGGCATGAAGTGAATGTTTTTGAACCTATTTCATGTGTTGGACGGTTTCGGGAAAACTTGGGTGTTCAAATGTTCGATCGGAAAGTTTAATATTTTCTATTTATCCGGAATGGGATACAATAATTGGAATTCACAAACAGTTATGAGATAACTGAATGAATGATATAAATCTAGCGGTTTAGTTTCATTTGATATTAAAAAGAGTTTTCGATAATGAGACTAAAATGCGGGGTTTATAACTGTTAGGCATGTGATGTCTAAGTATTTCATCTCATTAGGCATGTGATGTCTAAGGGGTTGCGGATTCCAACTGTTGTAGTTTTACACTTTCTTTTCTGTCACCGTAAGTGTAATATGTGATATCGCCGGTTTCGTTGCTATATGTCAACGACAATTGGGATGGACATATTTACTTACGTTGATGACATGTGATGTTATGTGTTGCTGGATATGTTATATTGGATTGTCGTGTTTGAATAGCCGGGGTTTTTTATGTGAGATGAGTGTTTTTCATTTTCATTCATGTAAAAACTTGTATGTAATATTCTGTTATAGGGGCACTTCCAGGTAGCGGAAGTTGTCACCCTTTGTATATTATTTACTTTTCCGCATTAGGATAGACCCAAGGAGGGAGCACAAGTAACCGGGTTCTAGGGTCCAGTGGGAGACCATCTCGAGGAGTCGAGTCCGGGTCTCCTAACCCTAGAATTGGCAGGGTTGCTTGCCGCTCTCGTAGGGGTCTAGGGGTGTGGGATTGGCTATTCATCACGACCGTGGAATCCGTGTTTTATACTGGCTCGTATTGAAAACACGGACGCCCTAGTATATCCAATATTTCATATGATATTTTCTGCTGTGATATCTGTGATGTGATCATGTGATGTTCTGTGATAGATACAGTATATAGTATATATGATATATTATATAGACGTTACATATGTTTTGCATCCGCACTAGCCCTGCCCTGCTCTGTCGTTAGTTACCTAACCTAACGGTGCATGAGGGGACATCGAGGCGAATGCGGATGGCATAAGTGTACGTCGTATTTATCTGTGATGTTTAGGTATTTAAATGATGGGACTTCATTAATGTGATTAATGAAAGAAAAGAAACCTAAGATGTTGTAGAATCAAATTTTAAACAAAACAGGTAGCTACAGTTCTTGCTTTGCATAGCGGTATATATGATATACCCTACACCTTATTCGATGAGGAAAGGACCGAGATCCCTTCACCGGGAGTGACTCCTTTAGCGATAACTGGCAGATGCTACACACTCGGTTTGTTTTTGATTGCTTCTATAGTTTCTGTTTTGCACAGTGATATATATGATATATCCCGCACCTCATTCGACGAGGAAAGGGCCGACGATCCCTTCACCGGGAGTGACCCCTTTAGCAAAACTAGAAAAGCCTCAAAATCACTCCATTTCAAAACTTCATTTGATTCTACAACGATATCAAGTTCATTACGCTCATGGTTTTTAAGAAAAACCTGCGTAGCCCTCCGTCATTTCAGATAAGTACTAGTTAGTATTCGTGCTGCGGTAGTTTGGCCTCCGTCAAGGCGTAGTGTACGGTAGTTAACTAGTGCTTATCTGCTAGCATATGATGCGATTGGATTAGGGTATTCGTACGGCGTTGTTTGGCCTCCGTCAAGGGTCGTGCGGGTGGGTTTAATTCAATCAGGAAATGACGGGTTGAACTTGACTAGCGGACTATGGGTTGTTTGGCCTCCGTCAAGGTCATAGGACGCTAGGGGAAAAATATTATCGGGAATTTCAAGTGTTGAAATTTGCAATGAGATTGCATACCTTCTATGAGATAGTAGGATCCCGATACCCGCTGCGAGTAAGAGTTACTCCTGGGAGAGTTTTACACATTACAATTAGCCGATCAAGTAGGTGTCTAAAAAGGTGTTAACGAGGTTACGCCTTTGGGAAAACGAGGTTTACATTAATTAGGTTCGTGCGAAAGCACGGGGGACCTCCCTCAAAGTACCGACACTGGCCTGGCTGAAAGATTGGCGAACTTGTAGTGTGTAATTAATCCCAGCTAGTCTTTCCTTTTAGGGTTTGAAGGAAGATTTGATAAAAAGCAGTAGGAGCCATCCTGATTAGATAAGATAATAACCAATCTGATCTTTCACGAGCTTACGCTAAAGTGTTTTCTTATCTCTCTCCAGGTAGCGAACATTTCATGCCCTAATAAAGATAATAATATGGATGTATTGACCGAACCCGCATGTTATACTGTGCAGTGGAACGTTGAACCCGTTCTATCTTATAAGTGTTATAAGAATGAACAGGAAACAGGAGAATATCTGGATTCTCACACCGCCCAAAAGGAGAACATGCATGATGATGCATCATCTTCGGGTGTGTTTGTCATTGAGAACTGTTTCTCAGTTCATCCTACGTCCTGGGTATTAGATACCGGATCAGGATCCCACATATGTAAGATGTTACATGGGCTGAGGAAAGGTAGAGAACTGGGAAAAGGTGATCATTCCGTTCAAGTAGGGAATGGGGCAAATGTTGCAGCCAAAGCAGTTGGCGAATATCACCTAGTATTACCAAGTGGTGATACACTGATTCTAAATGAATGCTATTATATACCGAACATGATGTGCAACATTATATCAGTTTCTTTATTAAGTAAAGAAGGATATAATTTTGTAGTAAAGGATAATGTTATGAACATATTCCTAGATCAAAAGTTGATTGCATCAGGCTCGTTACATAATGGCATATTCATTCTAAATCAAAATACAGTCCTCAATTTACAAAACACACACAAGAGGAAGAGTTCTGAACTGAACGAATCCTTCTTGTGGCATTGTAGACTGGGTCACATCAATGCGACACGACTAGCTAAGTTGCATAAGGATGGATATTTAAATCCGTTTGAATTTTCATCTTATGACACTTGCCAGTCATGTCTCAAAGGCAAGATGACCAAAACTCCGTTTACGGGACACGGAGAAAGAGTTACCGAACTCTTAGGACTAATACATAGTGATGTATGCGGTCCCATGTCTACACATGCCAGGGATGGTTCTTCGTACTTCATTACATTCACTGACGATCTCTCTAGATTCGGATATGTGTTCCTGATGAAACACAAATCAGAAGCTTTTGAGAAATTTAGAGAATATAAACAAGAAGTAGAGAACCAAACGGGCAAAAGTATTAAGATCCTTCGATCTGATCGAGGAGGAGAATACTTAAGTAACGAATTCAGAGATTATCTAAAAGAGAATGGGATTCTCTCTCAGCTTACTCCTCCTTATACACCACAGCACAACGGTGTATCGGAGCGGAGAAATCGCACCCTATTAGATATGGTGCGCTCTATGATGAGTGCAGCTGAGTTACCTTCTGGGGATATGCACTGGAGACTGCTGCATATCTATTGAATAGAGTTCCAACCAAGTCTGTGCCTACCACTCCATATGAGATATGGAATGGTAAGAGACCATGTCTTAATTTTATTCAGATATGGGGTTGTCCGGCCTATGTTAAAACACAAAATCCGGACAAGCTCGAGGCAAGGTCTGTTCTATGTAAGTTTGTTGGATATCCCAAACATTCGCGAGGGTATATCTTCTAGCACTCCGAGGAACAAAAAGTGTTTGTTTCTCAACATGCCACTTTCTTAGAAAAGAGTTTTCTTATGAAACAGACAAGTAGCATTCAGGTAGAACTGGAAGAGGTTCCAGCAATACAAACTGAAACAGAAGACTTGGTAGAACCAGAGGACTCAGTAGAACTCGACGAACCCCAGCCTCTCCGCCGATCTAGTAGGGTTTCTCGTCCACCTGAGAGATACTACGGTTTTCTCATTGACGGTGGAAGCGAGGATTGCATCGTGGAGGATGATGACCCAACTAGCTTCGAGCAGGCCATCACGAGTAGGGACTCAGTGAAATGGCTGGATGCTATGCGGTCCGAGATGGAATCCATGTACACCAACAAAGTATGGACTTTGGATGTTGCTCCTGAAGGGGTAAAACCCATCGGGAGCAAGTGGATCTTTAAGAAGAAACTTGGTGTAGATGGGAAAGTGGAGACTTTCAAAGCTAGACTTGTTGCAAAAGGTTTTCGTCAAAGACCAGGTGTGGACTATGACGAAACCTTTTCTCCAGTGACTATGCTTAAATCCATCCGGATCATGCTTGCCATCGCTGCATATCATGACTACGAAATCTGGCAAATGGATGTTAAGACCGCCTTTCTAAATGATGATTTAGAAGAGTGCGTGTACATGACTCAGCCAGAGGGCTTCGTAGACAGTGGGAGCAGCGGGAAGGTGTGCAAGCTGCTTAAATCCATTTATGGATTAAAGCAAGCATCGCGGAGTTGGAACATCTGCTTTGACGTCGTTATCAAAGTGTTTGATTTCGTCAAAAACACAGATGAACCTTGTATCTACAAGAAGGTGGCAGAGAGTAAGGTTGTCTTCCTCGTATTGTACGTGGACGACATACTCTTGATAGGAAATGATATTCCTATGCTGCAATCGGTCAAGCTCTTCTTATCACAAAGATTCTCAATGAAAGATCTTGGTGATGCCTCCTGCATATTGGGAATTAGGATCTATAGAGATAGATCCAAACGGATTTTGGGATTGTCCCAATCCAGGTACATTGACACCATACTAAAGAGGTTTAGTATGGAAGAATCCAAGCGTGGGAACTTGCCCACGATCTCTGGAGTCACTCTCTCCAAAGAGATGTCTCCCAAGACTGATTTGGAGAGAGCTCGCATGCAAGGGATACCCTATGCTTCGGCTGTAGGCTCTATCATGTATGCGATGCTATGTACCAGACCCGATGTAGCATACTCACTAAGTGCAGTGAGCAGGTATCAAGCTGATCCTGGAGAGAATCACTGGACAGCTGTGAAGAGCATTCTCAAGTACTTGCGAAGGACTAAAGAGATGCTCTTGGTGTATGGTAACGGAGAACTCCAAGTGGAGTCCTTTACCGATTCGAGCTTCCAGAGTGATAAGGACGACTCTAAATCGCAGTCGGGCTTTGTCTTTACCCTTTACGGAGGGCGGTTAGCTGGAAAAGTTCCAAGCAGGAAACCGTGGCAGACTCGACTATGGAGGCTGAATACATCGCTGCCAACGATGCTGCTAAAGAAGCTATCTGGATCAAGAAGTTCATTACTGAACTTGAAGTGGTTCCATCCATTGAGCATCCAATACCTTTGTATTGCGATAACAATGGAGCGGTGGCTTTGGCCAAGGAACCCAGGTCCCATCAGCGATCCAGGCATATCCTGAGGCGGTATCACCTGATCCGGGAGATAGTTGATCGCCGGGAGATCGAGGTCAGGAGAGTTGATACGAAGAACAACACGGCGGATCCACTCACGAAGGCCATTCCCCAGATACAGTTTGAGAGACTCTTCGGGATGCTCGGTATGCGATAATACAGCAGCTGGCCCTAGTGCAAGTGGGAGATTGTTAGTTGTATGTATGCCCTAGAGGCCAGTATTGTACAGATGATGTATATTATATTGGATGCTTGGACATATATATAGAGATGACTTTCTTGCTCGATATGATAGTATGCTATCTGGTTACTCTTTATCTTAACATGTACACTTGTCTCTTTAAACTGTCTTATAGTTACATGTTGGTAAAGCCCTTAGGATGTGTACTTGACTACCTGGACTATGATGCAGATCATACTAGTGGGGACATGGTAGTCCATGAGTACATCCTTCAAGGTCCCTAGTCGTGGGTGTATCGAGACAGGGCATCGATATACCAGTGTAGACTAGCATATACGCTTCTCGACCCATGAGATGGGCGATGGATGATCCCATATCCATTGGTGTTTGACATCAGAGATGGTGTACGGGTGCTCAGTGGAGACTGGGTACACTGGACGGACTCGCCGAGAACTCCCAGATGGTATTATACCTCACGTTAGATGGCAGTTCTCAGGTGACACTTGTGCAGGTTAGTCTGTAGACCCGAGATCGTCATAGAGTCTTGTGTGATTCCCACTGTGCTTTGATCTCCACCTTACCACGTCCATGAGGGCGTGCAAAACGGTGGTCTTTGGGCACAGTCCCGAGTCACATGGAGGCAATGAGCGATAGGAGGGGTTTCGTCTCTCCCGGTATTGGGGGTTGATGTTGCGCTGTGCTTGATTGGCCGTAACAGGGAAGTCCCTGGCCAGGGCTGATCAGAGATTTGCTGGTAAGTGTTACCAGTAGTTTCTCAACCCGTTATGAGCCTCACATCGGCACGACTTATCGGTTATTGGGGTCTGACGTTTACCACCACTAGACTTGATATGCGACATATCAGACGAACAGACCGGACTGTACGGTAAGTGTTACTGGTTGGATTCACAGGAGTGTGAGCGGGCTAGCTCATCGATCTTCTGATCGCTCAATACCCGGATGGCCGTTACGTTTAGCAGACCGGTTGCGGCTTGTGGGTGCTTGATATGATCATCATCTGCTACCGGCGTATTGACGAGTCTTTAGAGTCCTACACAGAGGTTTCCTGGCTCAAGCGAAACGAAATAGGAGCGCATATGAGATATGTGCAGGACCGAGAATAATGCGTGTATGTGATACCGTATTTCATTCTCGCGATGGATGTATCGATTGGTTATATTCGATATAACCTAGATATCGAATCAAGGATTGATTCGATAAACCGATACATAGGATACTAGTCGGTTATATGAGATATGACCGGATTGTTAAATCAAGTGTTGATTTAATGATTTAATGTATAATTATATATTTGATATATTACTTTGCATTAACTAGTATTGGTTCACTTTAAAAATATACTTTTGTGCACATATTTGTATCATGCTTGATGATACTTGATCTTGTGGTTAAGTGTAAAGGATTAAACCATGGTTAAGAGATGATTAGGGTTTTGCTTTTCCATTTATTTATTTGTTTATTTATTTGGAAAAGATTTAGATAAGAATGGTGGCTAAGTTTGTTTCTAGTTGAAGCTTCATGAAGCTTTGACTTCTTAACCATTCTTATCTTCATGCTTAATCCTAACCCATCCAAATAACCATGGTCTATTCTCTACACTTTACCCTAGTTAGTTTATGATAAGTATTCATTTATTTTATTCATTTTAACAACACTTATCATAATTCTAGCTTCATCTTCTTCTTCATCTTCAAGAGAGAAAGCTTGATGCCATCAATGGCAACTTGAGTTCTAAAGTGAGAAATCCAATTCTAAAGTGAACCCACCTCCTATTTCTTCACCCTCTACCTCTTGCCGAGTTGTTTTGGATGTTTTCTTCATAAGTTTCACAACTTTGTGAAGTCGGAGCTTGAACTTGTGATGCCTCGACGTAGATCATCTTCGGCACGAAGCCGACGACCTTGTCCGCCCTATTCTCCGATGAAGCCGACGTTTGAGTTCGGGATTCGAGATGGACAGCGAGAGGACGCCTACGTGGAGCTAAGGAAGTGGAGAACCGGATCTACAAAGGTTGTAACCTCTCTCCTTTAGTTAAGATGTTAACTAGTTTACTGTTTCGCCTAAATTTCTAGTCGACGATCCGTATTAGGGTTTCTCGGCACCCATAAAATTTGAAATTGGCATGGTTGATGCCTTGTGAGACCTCTATAGTGTGCCTAGGAACCCTACATAATCTGATCCGATCAGAGCCTTGCCTTTCCGCTCCGTGTCCGACGTTTTTGCAACCGATCCTGGAATTGCACAAACACAATACATGAGGCAAAAACTATGAGAAGACATGAGGACGAATGATACTAAAGAATGAACGTCCACAAGTTAGGCTTGTGTGCACTTGGTGCACAAAACGCGCGTGACATCGCTACAACCACAACTAGGGGTCGCTATACGTGACAATCACCAAGCCTAGAATCCGATCGTACCGATCGCGCATTCATAACACACTAAATAACATAGGAAATAGGTTGTAGATCATCACAACCTCAAACTAAATTAAAAGCTATTTATTCCAAAAACCTAGTAAGCAAACAAATGAGATTTTGGTGCCAAATTTCAAAGATTAGCGACCTAATGGCCACAATCACAAGTGAACATCCTACTTAAGCCATGCTTCACTAATAAATATAATCTCACACAAACACACACTAATCATGCAATTTACTTGCATAACCACTTAATTAGGATAATTATAAGCCATTTTAACAAGATAATCTTCTAGATTAGGTTTGTAAGGCCACTAGATAGCAAACTACACTTAACTAACCTAGTAATGATGTGTAAAACCCTAACATTAACTCACACACTTTTCTTTCAAAACTCAATTCTTACAATTAAAAATATTTTAACACCTAAATAAATTAGATTAAAGTAATTAATCAACATGGTAACCATTGGGTTAAGATTTATACCTCAATGATTTAAAGATCTAACTTGCAAACTTGGCCTCCAAAAATGCCATCTTGCTTCAAGATCCAAGCTAGTTTAGGCCAAGGAATTTTGGGTGAAGGTTTAATTAGGAATTAGAGAGGTTTTGTGTGGATTTTTAATGGAAAAATGAGAGTTTTTTTTGTGATGAAATGAGATAGAGAAATGGGGGATAGGGCTGCAACTAGGCTCGGCCAGAACAATGGGGAGAAAGAGGTGTGTGTGTGTGTGTGGTGTCATACCAAAACTCCCCCATTATCTCATCTATTAATTCATTTCTTAATTATTTTATTTTTTTAATTAATCCTAGAATTCTCTAGAACCATGAAGACAAATTAAAGAAAAAGAATATGTTACAAACTAGATATTGAGTTGTCATGATGCACTAATGTATACTTAACCCATTCTAATTGTAATTAACACTAATTAAATGTGTAAGTGTATAATTAAAATAATATTCAAAATAAATACACAGGGAAAATAATTAAATAAACTAGCAATTAAATAAGTAACTAACAAAACACCCTTACATAAACCATTACATAATTAAAGTAGGTTTAATTGTGTTTATGTGAAAAAAATAATTATAACCAGGTTTTACGGAAAACACGAGTTGTAATACTAATTACCGGACAATTAACCCAAACGATTTTTAAAACGTTACACACTTAAAGGTTGAACGAACTTGCTTCGATGACCTTCGTTCCGAAGATGATCCACCCGAAATCCGCTAATCCAAGCTACCTCTTCACTAAACTCTTTAGTGAAGGAAACATACTACACCAAAGCGCTAATCTAGTGTAAGATGGTGAAGTAGAGGTGTTGTTTGCTCACTAAGGTTCTCACAAGCTCAGGGTTCACAACTCATGTGAGGGATTGAGCTTGGAGGTGGAGGTGAAGAAGATGGAAAACGCTAGACATTAAGGAGCTCAAGTGAGGAAAATCACTCAAGTGAAGAAATGAAGTGTAGAATGGCTCTTCTTTAGCTCACCCATTATTGAAGCATAAAATTTTCAACAATTAAAAATTGTAGCCATACTTCAATAGTGCAAGCAAATGAATATAAAAAAAGAATAAGCCATACTTTGCTCCATACTACAAAAAGTCTCCCCATTTTCCACCTCATTTTTTTTATTTTACAAAAATAGAAAAACCATGCTATGCTTCATATATATATATATATATATATATATATATATATATATATATCACACACACACATACACACACACACATATATAAAGATAATTAGTGAGCGATAATATTAGTTAATGTATAATTATATCAAATATAAATACACATCAATTTATTAAATCAACACTTGATTTAATAATCCGGTTATATCACATATAACTGACTAATATCATCTATATGTATATCACATTATCAAATCAACACTTGATTCAATATTTCGGTTATATCACATATAACCTATCCGATAACAAATAACTGCCAGATTAGAATACGGTATCATATACCCGTATTTAATTTACCGTATTCTAATCTGGCCCCTGCACATATCAACAAATGTGTCCTACTTCGTTTTTCTTGAACTAGGAAACTTCTGTGTGGGACTTTAAAGACTCGTCAATACGCCACCAGTAGGTAATGATCACATCAGTTACCGATAAGCCGTCAGCAGTACTAGCTGGATGTAATGGCTACCCAGGTATTGAGCGATTAGAAGATCAACAAGCAAGCTTGTCTAAACTCCTATGAAGCCTATAAGTAACACTTACCGCACAGTCCGGTCTCTTCGTCTGATATGTCGCATATCCAGTCTGGGGGTGGAATCGTCAGACCCCAATAACTTGATAAGTCATGCTGATGTGTGGCCTATAACGGTATGAGAAACTACTGATAACACTTACCAATAAATCTCATCTACCGCCCTGGCCAGGGACTTCCTGTTATAGCCAATCGAGTATAGCGCAACATCAACTCCCTATACCGGGAGAGATGAAACCCCTCCTATTGCTCATTGCCTCCATATGACTCGGGTCTGTACCCAAAATCCACCTATTTGCATGACTCCTTTGAGACGTGGTAGGGAGAAAATCAAAGCACAGTGGGAACCACACAAGGCTCTATGACGATCTCGGGTCTACAGACTAACCTGTACCAGTGTCACTAGAGAACTGCTATCTGACGATAGGTATATTACCATCTAGGAGTTCTCGGCAATTCCTGTTCGGTGTACCCATTCTCTAATGAGCACCTGCATACAATCTTTGATGTCAAACACCAACGGATATGGGATCAACCATCTCCCTATACAGGATCAAGAAACACACACACTAGTCTACTCTGGAATATCAATGCCCTGTCTCGATATTCCCTCGACTACGAACTGTTAAAGGATGTGCTTGTAGACTACACAAGTCCCAGTAATATGATCTGCATCATAGTCCTGGTAGTCAAGTTAACATCCTAAGGGATTTATCAACATGCATATGAGAGGCAGTATAATAATACTAAGTGCACATGTTAAGATAAAGAGCAACTAGATAGCATACTATCTTGTCGAGCAAGAAAGTCTTCTATATATATGTCCAAGCATCCACTATAATATATATCAATGTACAATAATGGCCTCCGGGCATACATATCCCTAACAATCTCCCACTTGCACTAAGGCCAGTTGTTGTAGTATCTCATACCCAACATCCCAAATAGTCTCTCGAATCGCGTCTGGTGGAGGGCCTTCATGAGTGGATCCGCTGTGTTATCCTCCGTGTCAACTCTCCTGACCTCGATCTCCCGGCGATCAACTATCTCCCGGATCAGGTGATACCTCCTAAGAATATGTCTGGATCTCTGATGGGACCGAGGTTCCTTGGCTAAAGCCATAGCTCTGTTGTTATTACAATACAAAGGTATTGGATGCTCAATGGAAGGAACCACACCGAGTTCAGCTATGAACTTCTTCATCTAGACAGCCTCTTTGGCAACATCGTTGGAAGCGATGTATTCAGCCTCCATCGTCGAGTCAGCTACGGTAACTTTCTTGGAACTCTTCCAATATACCGCCCCTCCGTTGAGGGTAAAGATAAAAGCCGAGACCGACTTATGTTAATTATATGTATGCCCTAGAGGCCATTACTGTACATACGATGTATATTGCAGTGGATGCTTGGACACATATAGGGAGGACTTTCTTGCTCGACATGATAGTATGCTATTTGGTTGCTCTTTATTTTAACATGTACTCTGATTGTCTCTATGTTACATGTTGATAAAGCCCTCAGGACGAGTACTTGACAACCCGGATTATGATGCAGATCATACTAGTGGGGACATTGTAGTCACTAAGTACATCCTTTAAATGTTCCTAGTCTTAGGTGTATCGAGACAGGGCATCGATATACCAGAGTAGACTAGCGTATAGCTTCTCGACCTATGTAGATGGGCGATGGATGATCCCATATTCATTGGTGTTTGACATCAGAGACAGTATATGGGTGCTCAGTGGAGACTGGGTACACTGAACGGACCCGCCGAGAACTCCTGGTATTATACCTTACATCAGATGGCAGTTCTCTGGTCACACTGGTACAGGTTAGTCTGTAGACCCGAGATCGTCATAGAGTCTTGTGTGATTCCCACTGTGCTTTGATTTCCACCTTACCACGGTTAAGAGAACGTGCAAAACGGTGGCTTTTAGGTACAGTCCCGAATCACATGCAGGCAATGAGCGATAGGAGGGGTTTTGTCTCTCCCGGTGTTAGGAGTTGATGTTGCGCTGTGCTCAATTGGCTATAACAGGAAGTCTCTGGCCAGGGCTGCTTCAGAGATATACTGGTAAGTGTTATCAGTAGTTTCTCGACCTGTTATGAGCCTCATATCGGCATGACTTATCGAGTTACTGGGGTCTGACGTTTACCACCCCTAGACGAGATATGCGACATATCAGACAAAGAGACCGGACTGTACGGTAGTGTTACTGATTGGATTCGCAGGAGTATGAGCAGGCTTGCTTGTTGATCTTCTGATCGCTCAATACCCGGATGGCCGTTGCGTTTAGCAAACCGCTTGCAGCTTGTGGGTGTTTGATATGATCATCACTTACTGCCAGCGTATTGATGAGTCTTTAGAGTCCTACATAGAGGTTTCCTGGCTCAAGTGAAACGGAGTAGGAGCACATATGTGATATGTGCGGGACCGAGATTAATACGATATGAGATACCATATTCTATTATCGCAATTTTTGATATCGGTCGGTTATATGTGATATAGCCGGGTTATCGGATCAAGTGTTGATTCGATAAGTTGTTACATATGATATTAGTCGGTTAATGTATAATTATATATTTGATATATTACATTACATTAACTAATATTAAGCTCACTTATGACTTATTTTTCTCACTTTGTGCATAAGTATATATGTGATATATATTTGTGTACATAATTTTGTGTCATTCTTGATGATACATGCAACTTGGGTGTGTGTATGACTTACACCATGCTTAGTTTAATTGCTTGGGTTTTTAATTATTTTGGTAATTACAATTGGTGGCATTTTGTCATGACAAATAGCTTGTAGAAGCTTGTAGTCTTCATTGACCAAGCCCACTCTTTTGTTTTTCCTAAGATATTTGTTAACCCAACCAATTAAACCTAGCCATGGTTAACTCTCTGTAAAGGTTAGTTTATGATACTAACTTACCTAGGGTTGCCATTATCCTATGGATAATTATCATGAGATATTTCTTCCTCCTCAAAGCTTTCTAGCTTCAATGGAGTTATGAGGAAAAATGAGAGAAAATAAATTCTAAAGTGAGCCCACTTCCTACTTCATCATCCTCTACTACTTGCCATTTAGTAAAGGGTGTTTGCTTCACTAATTTCACAATTAGTGAAGAGATAGCTTGGGTTAGTGTCTTCTCGACGTAGTGTAAGGTTCTTAGGCACAACCACAAGGTCTCATAAGGCTTCGAACATGCCGTATTTAAAAATTTAGTGTGCTAAACCACCCTAACCTAGGATCTAACTAGAGTTTTAGGAGCTAAACAAGAAAGTAAACAACTTTACATCTAAGTGATAACGGAATACAACCTTTGTAGACCGGTCCTTCACTTCAATCGCTCCTTGTAGTAGTCTCTTCACTGCGATCATGGAACTCCCGGACTCTTGCATGACTTCTCAAGGTGAAAGGAACGATCTTGCTTGAAGTCTTCGAGGCGATGATGATCCACATCGAGGAGACACTAACTCAAGCTACTACTTCACTAATGAGAGATTAGTGAAGCTAACACCCTATACTAAAGTGCTAATCTTGTAGAGGATAATGAAGTAGGAAGTGAGCTCACTTTAGTTTTATTTTTCTCACAATATTTTCTCACTTTGGAAAAAGCTAGCAAGCTTTTTCTCAAGGATGAAGAAGATGAAGTCAAGAGATGAGAATGAACTAAAATTGAGGTGAGAGAATCAACCATAGGTGAGTTTGTATCATATACTAACTCATATAGAGACATAACCATGGCTAAGTTATAATGGTTTGGTTAATAAATATCTTTAGTAAAACAAAATTAGTGGACCAAGTCAATGCATCCATAAGCTTCTACAAGCTTCATGCATATGGCTAATTATCCACTAATTTGGATTTACTTTAAATATTTAACCCCTACATTATAATTAGTATGGTATAAGTCTCATACACCTATATAGTGTGTGTCATCAACCATGACACAAAATAGAACACAATTAATATATATCACATATATATTAAGTGTGCACATGTAAAAAAATAAATGCTTAAGTGAGCTAATATTAGTTATTGTAAACTAGTATATCAAATATACAATTATACACTAAATTATCAAATCAACACTTGATTTAATAATCCGGTTATATCACATATAACCGACTAATATTATTTGTACCAACTTATCGAATCAACACTTGATTCGATAACCCGTCTATATCACATATAACTGACCGATACAAATATCGCAAGAATAGAATACGGTATCTCATACTCGTATTATTCTCGGTCCCGCACATATTACATATGTGTTCCTACTTCGTTTTACCTGAGCGAGTAAAACCTCTATGTAGGACTCTAAAGACTCGTCAATACGCCGACAGTAGGTGATGATCACATCAAGCACCCATAAGCCGTAAGCGATACTAGATGGACGTAACGGCTACCTGGGTATTGAACGATTAGATGATAAGCAAGCAAGCCCACTCTAGCTCCTGTAAAGCCTGTCAGTAACACTACCGTATAGTCCGGTCTCCTCGTCTGATATGTCGCATATCCAGTCTAGGGGTGGTAAACGTCAGACCCCAATAACCGATAAGTCATGCCGATATGAGGTTCATAACGGGTTGAGAAACTACTGATAACACCTACCGATAAATCTCTAAATCATCCCTGGCCAGGTACTTCCCTGTTATGGCCAATCGAGCATAGTGCGACATCAACCCCCAATACCGGGAGAGACGAAACCCCTCCTATTGCTCATTGCCTCCATGTGACTCGGGAATGTACCAAAAAACCACCGTTTTGCACATCCTCTTGAACGTGGTAAGGTGGAAATCAAAGCACAGTGGGAATCACACAAGACTCTCTGACGATCTCAGGTCTACAGACTAACCTGTACCAGTATCACCAGAGAACTGCTATCTGACGTCAGGTATAATACCATCTAGGACTTCTCGGCGAGTCTGTCCAGTGTACCCAGTCTCCACTGAGCACCTGTATACCATCTCTGATGTCAAACACCAATGGATATGGGATCATCTATCGCCCATCTCATAAGTCGAGAAGCGTATACGCTAGTCTACTCTGGTATATCGATGCCCCGTCTCGATACACCCATGACTAGGAACATTAAAGGATGAGCTTATGGACTACCATGGCCCCACTAGTATGATCTGCATCATAATCCTTGTAGTCAAATACACATCCTAAGGGCTTTACCAACATGTAACCACAAGACAATATCAAGAGACAAGTATACATGTTAAGATAAAGAGCAACCAGATAGCATAGTATCATGTCGAGCAAGAAAGTCCTCTCTATATATGTTTAAGAATCCACTATAATATACATCATATGTACAATAATGGCCTCTACGGCATACATACAACTAACACGTAGATCATCTTCGGCCTCGAAATCTTCGAAGCAAGCATGTTCATTTCTTCAAGGGAGCCACTCTAGAGTCCGGGACTTCATGATCGCAGCGAAGGGACTGCTACACGGAGCTAATGAAGTGAAGGAACGGTCTACAAAGGTTGTATTCCTTGTTCACTTTACTTGCAAAGTCGTTTGCTTTTCATTTGGTCGGATTTCTAGTATACGATTCTAGGGTTAGGGTTTGCTAGAACGGCAAATTTTTCAATTTGGTATGGACGATGCCTCCCGAAACCTTGCTGCCATCCTGGGGAACCCTGCATTAGTATCAGAGCCATGCTAGAAAATTAGATGGATTTTGTTAAGATTATGAAACCGAAATACTCCGAAACTTGCAACGCCAAAAATCACTTTCTGTCGATTTTAAAAAGTCCTTTAAATTTTTTTTTAAAAAGAGCAGAATGTTATATGAGATATATCATGAACACAATGAAAATTTCAAGTGGGTTGCTCGGTTTTTGGCCGAGCACAATGGTGCAATTTCTGAGGAGGCCGGCCCTATTGAAGTGTTCTGGCTTGAAATTTTCAGTGTGTTCCAAAGACTGGGTTTTTGTGTTTCAGGTGTTATTTGTTTTTGCTTCTTTTGCATGAGATGTAATCTTACACTATAAGCAATTCGTAGTGTTTTGTATTCGTAGTTTTAACATTGTTTCGGGTTATTCGCATGTTGTCTAGACGAATTTAAAAAGTTCGATCGAATGTCAAAAATCCGTTTTCCAAGTTTAACGTATTCGGAAAAACATGCAAGAAATTCTATGAACTCTCTAGAAGAATGAAACCCTAACTCGACTTTTGTATCGCGGAACTGCGGTCATACCCTAGGGTTTGCTGCAGTTCCGTGGCGACATGAGTGAGGGTTGGATCTGCCCTTCAACGGCTGATGCATAGGTACTATGGCATATTCTGGGTATTATTGAACTGTGCTCAAGTGTTGAGCTGTCGGGGAATTGTGGGACTTTGATGAATCGATCGAAAAGTTTAACGTTGTCTATGTATCATGTGATGGGATAAAATATTTGGAATCCACAAAAGTAGTTATGAGATAACTAATTTGAATGTTATAAATCTAGCAATTTAGTTTCATTTGATCGGTTGCCATGGGATTTTGATGTGATCAAAAGTCTGTAGCAATCACGTAGCATACGCGGATACTCGTCGGGTAACCTTATTAGATAGCCACGCCCCATAGCCCCGACCAAGTGACTGTAGGAGAACTCCGTCGCCAAAAGCATCCGTTCGGGTGCTCGCGTGCGTGATGTTCCTCCTTGGTGCACTTCGTCGACGGTATTGGGGGGGTGTGGCCGTCTACTAAAGTTTCCGACGAGCATTCGATCAGGATGTCGGGAATCTTGTTGAATTGCACGACTTGATATTGAAAAGTGTTTTTGAGATCGAGACTAAGATGCGAGGTTTATAATTGTTAGGCATGTGATGTCTAAGGAATTCATTTGGTTAGGCATGAAATCCAGAGTATGTGATATTTTGGGTTTATGATGTCTAAGGTGATTGCGGATTCCAACTATTATAGTTTTCACTTTCTTTTCCGCGACCGTAAGTGTAATATATGGTGTATCGCCGGTTTCGGTGCTATATGTCAACGACAATTGGGATACGCATATTTACTTACTTTGATGACATATGATGTTATGTGTTGCTGGGATATGTTATATTGGATCGTCGTGTTTTGAATAGCCGGGGTTTTTATGTGAGATGGGGATTTTTATTTCATTCATGTAAAATTCATTGTATGTAATATTCTTTTATTGGGGCACTTCCGGATTGAGGATGATTTCACCATTGATGTATATTATTTACTTTTCCGCATTAGGATAGACCTAAGGCAGGGAGCACAAGTAACCGGGTTCTAGGGTCCAGTGGGAGACCATCTCGAGGAGTCGAGACCGGGTTTCCTAACTGTAGAATTGGTAGGGTTGCTTGCCGCTCTCGTAGGGGTCTAGGGATGTGGGTTTGGCTATTCATCACGACCGTGGAATCCGTGTTTTATACAGGCTTAATTTAAAACCCGGAAATCCTAGTAAATCCAATATTTCATATGTTGATATTTCTGCTGCGATATTCTGTGATGTGATCACTTTATATGATGAGATAGATACTGTATATAGTATATGTGATATATTATATAGACGTTGCTTATGTTTTACACCCGTGCTAGCCCTGCCCCGCTCTGCCATTAGTTACCTAACTTAACGGAGCATGACGGGACATCGAGGCGAATGCAGAGGGCATAAGCATACGTTGTAATTATCTGTGATGTTTAGGTAACTTAAATGATGGGACTTCATTAATGAAATTAATGAAAGAAAATAAACCTAAAGATGTTATGGAATCGAATTTTCAAAAACAGGTAGCTACAGTTCTTGCTTTGCATAGCGGTATTCCTTGCAGAATATCCAGCCCCTTATTCGATAAGGAAAGAGCCGAGATCCCTTCACCGGGAGTGACCACTTTTGCAATAACTGGCAGATGCTACAACCCTCGGTTTTGTCCATTGAATGCTTTTCTAGTTCTTGCTTTGCATAGTGGTATTTGTGAAATATCCTGCACCTTATTCGATAAGGAAAGAGCTGAGATCCTTTCCCCGAGAGTGACCTCTTTAGCAAAACTAGTAAAAGCCTAAAAAACACTCCATTTAAAATCACTCGATTCTAAGACGAGATTAAGTTCATTACGCAAAGGGTTTTCTTAAAAACCTGTTGTAGCCCTCCATCATTTCAGGTAAGTACTTCATAGTATTCGTGCTAGGTTTGTTGGCTTTCGTCAAGGCGTAGTGTGCGGTAGCTATTTATGCTTATCTGCAAAAGCATATGATGTGATTGAGTTAGGGTAGTCGTGCGACTTTGTTGGCTTTCGTCAAGGGTCATGCGGGTGGGTTTAATTCAATCAAGAAATATACGGGTTGAACTTGACTAGCAGCCTATAGTTTGTTGGCTTTCGTTAAGGTCACAGGATGCTAGGGGTAAAATATTATCGGGAATTTCAGGTCTTGAAATTTTCAATAAGATTGCATACCTTCTATGAGATAGTTGGATCCTGATACCCACTGCGAGTAAGAGTTACTCCTGAGAGAATTTTACACATGACAATTAGCCGAGCAAGTAGGTGTCTAGAAAGGTGTTAACGGGGTTATGCCTCTTGGAAAACGAGGTTTATTTTAATTAGGTCCGTGCGAAAGCACGGGGAACCTCTCTCAAAGTACCGACACTGGCCTGCCCGAAAGATTGACGAACTTGTAGGGTGTAATTAATCCCGGCTAGTCTTTCCTTTTAGGGTTTGAAAGAAGATTTGATTAAAACAGTAGGGGCCATCCTGATTAGATAAAATAATAACAAATGTAATCTTGCAAGAGCATACGCTGAGTGTTTTCTTCTCTCTCTCTCTCCAGGTAGCGACCATGTCACGCCCTAATCAAGATAATAATACGGATGTATTGACCGAACCCACTTATTATACTGAGCTAGGGGAACATTGGTCCCGCTCTAGCTTATAATTGTTATAAGACCGAGCAGGAAATAGGGGATTACCAGGATTCCCGTGCCTCCCAAACGAACAAAGTGCATGATGATGCATCTTCTTCGGGTGTGTTCATTGCACATAACTATTTCTCAGTTTCCTTTACGTCCTGGGTATGAGATACCGGATCAGGATCCCGTAAATGTAAGATGTTACATGGGCTACAGATAGGTAGAGAACTGAGAATGAGTGATAAGTTTTAAGAGTTAGAAATGGTGCAATTGTTGCAGCCAAGTCCGTTGGCAGTTATCACCCTGTGTTACCAAATAAATTGATCTGAACCAATGTTATTAGATACTGAACCAGATATACAACATTATATCAGTCTCTTTGTTTACTAAAGAAGGATATAATTTTGTATTGTTGGATTAGTCGAAAATATTGCATCTTTTAACCGGCAATTTCCCTATCATTCGCATTCATATAGAAGTGTTCGGCATTCATATTTCACATATTAGCAAAACAGTCGCAAAATATCAGATTACATGTGTTAGACCTTAAAACCGGCATTTCTAGGGAAATTGACAGCATTTCATAGCATGACATCATTTCTATATATCGCAACCCGTGTTTCGAAGTCCGTGCAGGAAAATCAGAAGCTTGCTCAAATGGACACCGCTAAAACATTACGCCAACTCAATGATTTCAGTTCTGGTAGCAATCCAAAAGGTAAAATACAATTCAACACATCAGATGAAGTCCATAATGTTAGCCCAAGACCACTGCAAAAAGCCCAAACCCCAAGGAGCCAACATGGCCGCAGAACCGCGGCCGGAGCCGGCTTGCGCCGCAGTTCCGCGGCCGTCTTGCCACGTCACCTCCTCAAATTCAGGGCATTATTTCTCTCTCAGGGTCCAGACTTCAGAAAGACATGACAAATTCCAGAATACTCCAGAGACTTCTGCCAGATCAGCAAACTAGGGTTTCTAAGGTTAATTAATCCTAGCTTAAAGCCTAAGCTAAACTCCTAACAAACTATCTTCTAGAAGCCTCAACAAACTTTTGGAGGGAATTGTAATTTCAAACCTAGACCTAGGGTTTGGGAAATCTATAAATAGGACCCTAGGCTCACTTGTAAAAGATTATTGATTGATCCCCAATTTTAGTATCAATCTAAATTCACTCTCTTTCCACAAGTCTAGTGAGAAGGCTTGTGTGAACCCTAACCCTAATTCCAATCAAAAGCCAAGATCCCGAGTACCCCATCAAGCAAGAAGCCTTGCAACCTTTTATGAGCGGAGCCGATCTTCAACAGAGCAAGTGGTCCAAGCCGATCGACGACTCACGGAGCCGAGCGACGCCAGATCGACAATTTAGTTCTTCCTCTTGTAGTTCTTGAGCGACTGTAATCAAATTGTTGATATAAATAAAAGGTGATATTCTTTTATCTTGTTTTCTTTAAATTCTTGCATCATGATTCGATCTAAATTTCTAGTTGTAATTCTTGTTGTGATGTTTGAGTAATACTCCGCTCGTCGAGGAGTCGAGACGATCAATAGAATGATGATGTAATATATCATAAATCGATTCTTGAATCCTACGAGTTTTGTAAACCCTAGCAAGTTCAAGAACCGACAACCCAATTCGTTGCGATGCTTTCTTGAATGATATCGCTCCAGATTGGGGAGTTACGATCGTTTCTTGAAATTGCTAGAGGCTAGAATGTGAATGATATCGACGAAAGAACAAGGGTTAAATGATGAAACCGTAGTTTCACGAGAAAGCCCTAACTCTCGTCGATCATCATCGATCTAGTTTCAATTCTTCGAAGGACAAGAATACGATATCTTGAGATTACATCACGTCTATCGATCTGATCGATTCCTACGAGCCTCATTTAGATTCTTGACAATTGGTTGGAAATATCATCGAAACCCGATTCTTGATTGTTTAATTTTTTCTTGATTCTTGAATAGAATAGTGACACTTGAAAGAATTGATAAATCTTGAATCATGCTTTCTTTTCTTCGCAATTAACTTTTCAATTCAAACAAATCGAACATTGAAACGAATCGCACAATCCCTGTGGACGATCCGCACTCGCTTACGATCTACAACTGACACCGTAATTGATTGCGGTCAAATATAATTCTTTGATTGTGATTCTCTATCCATTTTCTTAAACCAACACACAAAGAATCGATAAAATCAAATGTCGCCATTGCCGGGGATCGCGCGGTAATTCGTTTCATATTAAATTTGAATTGAAAGATTTATTCCATTGTGATTTTTAGATCAAAATTCGTGCAAACCCTAAACGATTTGTTGTGGTTCATTGCAAGGAAATCTGGAGCTGTTTGGCAATTGAAGAAAATTTTTGGAAATTTCCAGAGAGCTGAAGTTATCAACAGGAAGCTTCTGTTGAATTTTTGCGAAGTGATCGGCACATAGGACAGCGGAAGCGCGGTGGGAGCCCCCTTTTTGCGGCGGTTCCGCGGCTACCTGAAGGGATCACTGTACCATTTTTTCTCTGTAACCTTCTTACCTTCTCCTCTCTCCTCTTTTTAGCTCCAACTAATAATTTTCTGTAGGTTTCTTTGCAAATAATCGCAGCGCCGCAAAAAGCAAAATTAAATTTGTGCGTGATTTTGATTCTTGGTTGTTTGCATTCTAATACGGATAATAAGGGGCACGGCCAAATCCAAATTAGGTGGGGATTTCATTACCCTTCCTAGGCCCTAAAAATCGCAAAACTTGCATCCGCATTGACCCACATTAACTAAAATATATCTAGAGATGACTCTAAGGACCGTCGCGCTCAATTAGGACAGAAGAAGACCGTGGGTAATTCATTGCTTATCCGCGTTTTCTTGTGGTGTCTAAGGAGAGTGTGTCTAAGGCTAGTGGTTTTTAATTAGGCCCACTACTTACGTAGTGGAGTACCTTCCCACTTACCTGGCACTTATCCGGCCACAGGGGGACAAAGAGGCAGTGGAGGATTCTATCCTGCGACTTGTCTTTTGGCTGTTAGGAGCGGTCTTGAGCCGGACCTAGGTGACCACTAGATTCTAGGGTTTTTTGTTGTTGCATTTGTTTTGTAGCATCATTTTTTCAAAAATCCGTCCCTTTTTCAAAAGCAAACACTGCATTCATTCATACCCCTAATTAGAAGTCAACGCTGCCACTTGTACTAACTCTTTTCAGTGCAAGATAGGCTGGACACGTGATTCTAGTGCCCATTTAGTCCGCGTACCCTTTATCGACTCCGAAGTCGATATTTCTCCATTTACCTTTTCTTTACCCACTACCACACCCACACCGATGGATCCGAATCCATCGAACTTCTTTAACCCTAATCTGCCGCCGTCCGTTGGTGCGCAGAATCCACCCCGCATCTCTCTCCAGGAGAGGTGCTACCCTATTCGAGGTCCTCTTTCGACCTACTTATCCACACCACCAGCCAACGGGGATAACTTTGAGATTAAGCCCCAGTATATCAATCTTTTACCCAAATTCCACGGACTCGAGACTGAGGACGCTTACGTTTTCATTACCAAATTTGAAAACGTATGCGCAATGATGGGTACGTCACAACTTTCAGTGGATGCTATTCGTCTGCGACTTCTTCCATTTACTTTGTGCGATATAGCCGAGAAGTGGCTATATAACACTACCACACACTCTATCACGAATTGGGAAGAATTTGTCGCTGCATTCCTTAAGAAATTTTACCCAATACAAAAGACAGCTCGAATCCGTAGCGAACTGAATCAATTTGCCCAGCTCCCTACTGAACCATTTTCAAAATGCTTTGAACATTTCAAGGATCTATTGGTTCAGTGTCCTCATCACGGCATCCCGAGATGGGAATTGTGTCGAATCATTTATGAGGGCATTAACCCAAACACTAAACAGATCCTTGAAAACATGTGTCAAGGTACTTTTATGACCAAAGATGATGGGGAAGCTTGGAAATATTTAGAAGAGTTCGCTGAAAAATCACTACAGTGGGAGAGTGGAACCCAACCATTGAATAGGGGTGGCGTACACCAAATAGATGTGTCCATAGGTGTTCGAGCTGAAATGGCAGCAATGCAAAAGAAACTCGACGCTATGGAACACAAATTTGCAGCAGCCTCCCTAAACCCAATGTCACTCCCCAAAACTGTTTGCGGGTGTTGTTCTGATCCGTCTCATTTAACGGAAGAATGTCCATTAAACTCTGCGTTTCAAGGTCACGAGCATTCAAATGCCGCATTTCAAAGACCTCGAAATGATCCATATTCTTCCACGTACAATCAGGGTTGGAGGAATCACCCGAATTTTTATTGTAATCAAAACCAATCTCAAAACACGGTTCCAAACACGAATCAATTTCAAAGGGCTCTTCCTCTACCACAGCAACCCCTTCAACTCACTCAGCACCCCTACCAGTCACAAAACTTCCAAAATCAGGTCAACACTCCTGCACAGTCTAATCTTATGACCTGTTCTGACGAGTTCTCTCAATTCACTCAAACCATGAAATCACTTTTGTCAAATTTCATAGAGGTTTCGGCTGAGGTTAGATCTTCCGTCGGTGAGATAAAGAAAAACTCAGCGTCCCAAGCTGAGAGTATCAGAACGATGAAAGCTGAAATCGCACGACTTAAAGCCGAAATGAGTGCGAGATAAAAAGGGAAACTTCCCTCTCAATCCCTACAGAATCCTGGGCATTCCAATGTAAATGTCGTCACAACGTTGAGATCGGGAAGAGTGCTGAACAACCATGTCGGGGAAGAAGTTGATGATACTGAAAATCATATCAACGCCCCGGCTGAGACCTTTCCACACACACACATTTCTCCTTCTGATCCTTGTTCTTCTACCACACCACCTTCTCGCGAGCCTATTCTCCATTTCCCACTAGGCTCGACACCTTAGTATAGCCCTTCTAGTTCTCCACAGACGATCCCCACACCTCTTTTGGGACCTCGTCTACCCCCTCTTCCTTCTCCTATGATGGACCCGACACTTATTGCGAAAGCACCTTACCCGAATCGGTTAAGGGCTAATAGAACGAGTCCACATATGGAGAAAATAATAGAAATGTTCAAACAGGTTAACATCAATATCCCTCTCCTAGATGCAATTCAGCAAGTCCCCGCTTATGCGAAAATTCTTAAGGACTTGTGCACTAGGAAGAGGAAGACTCAAGTGCCGAAAAAGGTCTTCATGTCTAATAATATTAGCACTGCTTTTATCCCCCAGCTACCAAAGAAACGTAAGGACCCAGGATGTCCTACAATATCGATTTCTATTGGGGGTAAAAACATAAATCGTGCTCTTTTAGACCTTGGCGCAAGTGTTAACCTACTTCCTTATTCTGTATATGAGCAATTAGGGATTGGAGAGTTGAAACATGCTCACTGCACTCTCCAAATGGCAGACCGTTCAATCACCAAACCAAGGGGTGAACTAGAGGATGTGTTGATAAAGGTCGGGGAATTTGTTTTCCCTGTAGACTTCATTGTACTCGATACACAGCCTGTAGCAAACCCCCGGGGCCAAATTCCAGTGATTCTGGGTCGTCCTTTCCTTGCCACTTCCAACGCTGTTATAAACTGTAGAAATGGTTCAATGAACTTATCATTTGGAAATATGACCATTGAACTTAACATCTACAAAGTTGGAAGTCAGCCATCAGAACCCTCTACTCATATTTTAGATGTGTGCTCTGTCCACGAGATCGCTCCCGATAGTTGTGGAGCTGAGGATCTTTGCTTTCTCGATCTCGACGACATTACCACATCTCTGCTTGATCTTACACATGATCTTAGTGGGGACACTTTTCCTACACTTGAGTCCTGCACTCCTGACTTTAGTCCACCCGAGTCTGTATCTTTCACAGGCTCTGAGCTTCTTTGTAATTCCAAAAATCACTCGACGATCCCACCTTCTATTATTTCTCCGCCTGAATTAGATCTCAAAATTTTACCTTCTCATCTTAAATATGCTTATTTAGGTGAGAATGAGTCTTTACCGGTTATCATTTCCTCTTCTTTTGCATTAGAGCAAGAGAACGCACTTTTATCGGTATTAAGATCTAATAAAGAGGCGTTCGGTTGGAGTATGGAGGACATCAAAGGGATTAGTCCCTTAATTGTTGAACATCATATACATGTGATGGATGATGCCAGACCAACCCGAGAACCACAGAGACGGTTAAATCCCGTCATGAAGGAAGCAGTGATGAAAGAGATCGTCAAATGCTTAGATAATGGTATTTTATACCCCATCTCCGATAGCCAATGGGTGAGTCCTATACATGTCTTCCCTAAGAAATCCGGCATCACTGTTATAACCAATGAGGCAAATGAGTTGATTCAGACACGCATCCAAACTGGGTGGCGTGTATGTATTGATTATAGAAAACTAAATGCTGCCACGAGGAAAGACCACTTTGTAAGTCCACGTTGCCCATCCCGGTGCTTGCGGGGAGGCGGAAAACGGAATAAAAATCAATTTTTTATCAACTTAGGCAACATGGACTAGACTATGAAGGATCTTTGCTAAACAAAAACAAGCTAAAGCTAACTAGAAACTAGCTAAGTGCTAGAAAGGTTATACCTTGGGCTTTATGTCCTTCTCTCCTTGCTCCTTGGAGTGGTGGAAGGAGGTCACCTTAGTCGTCTTCTTACGTCGAAGAAAGATCCACCCGGAAGCCTCGACCTTTGGCTTCAACTCCAAGCTAGAGGTAACTAGGGTGCAAGAAGTGCTAATCCTTGAACCCTAGATGAGAGTAGAGATTATTAAGAGAGGGTTTTTCTCAAGCTCAAGAGTTTCTCAACACATGAGAGGGGAGAGCTTGAGGGAGAGGAAGAACAAGAAAGAGAATGTGAATGATAGAATGAGAGAATAATATGAAGCATTCTCTCATATATGTGAATTATTGTAATTAGATAATTAGTGAGATAATTGTCATGGCTAAATCAAGACATGACCATTATCAATTCATTTTTAATGCAAATTGCAAGGATCAAAGAGCATCTTCCAAATGAAATGATGATGGTCCAAGTGTCAACCAAGGTCAACAAGTCAAGAGGGTCAAATGGTCAACAACCATAACCATGCACAATTATTAAACTAATATCAATTAACAATAATACACACATAAGCATTAGGGTTAGTAAAATGACAATAGTCATTAACCCTAATCAAAGTCCTCTTCCTCTGTCTCAAGCAACTGTGCATACACACCCGTATTCGTGATCCGAGGAACACGAATACAAAGAGAAAAAACCAATCCCAAATCTACACTAGGATCTGGCTTAAACCAAAGCCCGCTAGTATAAGCTGTCCGGATAGCAAACGTGCACAAGTGCGCGGATGTGAACGAACCCTGTCGCAAAACCATGCGACCTCTACTCATTTTGCCTAAAGGCGAATAGCTCTCTGTGTGGGACTCTAAAGACTCGACACTACGCTGGCAGTGGGTTTAACCACAAACCGCAAGCGGCACTAGCTGTATGTAATGGTCCCCAGGTAGATGTCGATAAGAAGACTGACGAGGTGACCCCCATCTGAACTCCAACTGAGCCGGTATGTGACAGTCTCCGTACAGTCCGGTCTGTTCATCTGATACATCGCATAGCGGGCCTAAGGGGCGGTGAACGTCAGTATAGCGGTACAAGTCGTGTCGGAGTGTAGCCCAGAACACCCTGAGATAACACTGGAAACCTACCAGTATATCTCGCTTGCCCTGGCCAGGGACTACTCGTGTAATGGCTCTCCTAGACATAGCGCGATGTCAACCCCCAATACCGGGAGAGACGAATCCTGTCTAACCGTCACTGCCTCCAAGTGCTTCGGGACTGCACCCAAAAACTACCTGTTTGCACGACTCCTTTGAGCCGTGGTAGGGTAGTAATCAAAGTGCAGTGGGAACACACTCGAGGCGAAGTGACAGTGTCAAGTCAGCGGACTAAGCTGTACTCATGTCACCTGGGAACTGATAACTGACGATAGGTATAATACCAACCAACAGTCCCCGACGAGTCCTGTCCAGTGTACTCGTAACCTAACGAGCACCCGCATACTATCTCAAGTACGACGTACTGACGGCTATGGGACAGACCGTCTCCCACGCTAGGATGAGAAGCGCATACGCTAGTCTACTCCGGTGTATCGATGCCCTGTCTCGATAGTCCAACGACTAGGGACCTGTATAAGGATGTGCTTATAGATCACCCAGCTCCCACAAGTGTGAGCGCCATCACCACGCTGGTAATCAAGCAAAGATTCTTAGGGCTCTACTAATATGTATATCAGCAATATGCTAAAAGAAACACATGCACATATTAAAGCAGAGACAAACCAAGTAGCATACTACCATTTCGAGCAAAATTGTATATACAACTGTGAATATCCCAAGCTTCCATCATGTAATATACAAACTAGTATGATACAGTAATGGCCTCTAGGGCATATACACTAACAATCTCCCACTTGCACTAAGGCCATGTACTGGCGTATCGAAGACCTATCATCTCGATCAGCCGCTCGAACTGAGTCTGGGGTAGGGCCTTCGTGAGTGGATCTGCAGTATTGTTTTCCGTATTTACTCTCTTCACCTCGATCTCCTGGCGATCTATGATCTCCCTGATCAGGTGGTACCGCCTCAAAATGTGCCTGGACTTCTGATGGGACCTGGGTTCCTTCGCTAAAGCTATAGCTCCGTTGTTGTCGCAATACAGCAGTATTGAATCAACAATGGTAGGAACCACCTGAAGCTCCGTGAGGAACTTCTTCATCCAGACAGCTTCCTTTGCGGCAACGCAAGCAGCTATGTACTCCGCTTCCATAGTTGAGTCTGCAACGGTCTCCTGCTTGGAACTATTCCAGCAAACCGCCCCTCCATTGAGGTTAAAGACATAACCCGACATGGACTTGGAGTCATCCTTTTCACTCTGGAAGCTGGAGTCAGCAAAGGCCTCGAGCTGGAGGTCTTTTCCGCCATACACCAAGAACATCTCCTTAGTCCTTCTCAGGTACTTGAGAATGTTCTTTACCGCTATCCAGTGTTTCTCCTCTGGGTTTGACTGATACCGGCTTACAACGCTTAATGCGTATGCTACATCTGGTCTGGTACACAACATCGCATACATTATAGAGCCTACCGCAGAAGCGTAGGGTATAATAGACATCCGATCCCTTTCCAAATCAGTCTTGGGAGACATCTCTTTGGAGAGGGTGATCCCGTGACAAGCCGGTAGATTACCGCACTTGGAATCTTCCATACTGAACCTTTTCAGTATGGTGTCAATGTACCTTGATTGTGAAAGTCCCAACATCCTCTTAGATCTATCACGATAGATCTGGATCCCCAGAATGTAGTTGGTATCGCCCAGGTCCTTCATGGAGAACCTCTGCGACAAGAATCCTTTGACTGACTGTAGCATAGGAATATCATTTCCTATTAGGAGAATGTCATCCACGTACAAGACGAGGAATACCACAGTTCTCCCTACAATCTTACTGTAAATGCATGGTTCATCTGGGTTTTTGATAAAGTCAAATTCTTTGACAGTATCATCAAAGCAGATGTTCCAACTTCGCGATGCCTGCTTAAGTCCATAAATGGACTTGAGCAACTTGCACACTCTACCGCTGCTCCCACTCTGAATGAATCCCTCCGGCTGATCCATATAGACGCACTCTTCCAAATTTCCATTTAGGAAAGCCGTCTTTACGTCCATCTGCCAGATTTCATAATCGTGGAAGGCAGCAATGGCAAGAAGGATCCGAATGGATTTCAGCATAGCCACTGGAGAAAAGGTCTCGTCATAGTCCAAACCAGGTCTTTGACGAAAACCTTTTGTAACAAGTCTAGCTTTATAGGTCTCAACCTGCCCATCTACACCAATCTTCTTTCTGAAGATCCATTTGCAGCCTACGGGTTTTACCCCTTCTGGAGCAAAGTCCAAAGTCCAAACTTTGTTGGTGTACATAGACTCCATCTCGGCCCGCATTGCATCCAGCCATTTTACCGAGTCACCGCTCTGAATGGCTTGCTGGAAGCTAGTAGGCTCACCAAAATCCATAGTGCAATCCTCTCTATCCCCGTCAATGAGAAAACCGTAGTATCTCTCGGGCGGATGAGACTGCCTACTACTCCTGCGGAGTGGCGCTGGGATGTCCTGTTCTTTCGAACCCTCTGGTTCTACCAAGCTTTCAGTAATAGCTTGTGGTTCTGGAATTTCTTCCAGTTCTATTGCGCTCCCACTTATCTGATTTTCCAAAATTTCAGTTTCCAAGAAGCGGGCATGACGAGAAACAAAAACCTTTTGTTCCTCTGCGTAATAGAAAAGATACCCCTTGGAGTTCTTTGGGTATCCCACAAACTTGCACTGTACCGAACGTGCCTCGAGCTTGTCCGCATGCTGCTTTTTTACAAAAGCTGGACACCCCCATGTCTTAAAGTGTTTAAGACTGGGTTTCTTCCCACTCCACATCTGATATGGTGTGGTAGGCACTGACTTAGTAGGAACTTAGTTCAAAAGATATGCAGCTGTTTCTAGTGCATAACTCCAGAAGGATCGCGGCAACTCAGCCTTACTCATCATGGAACGAACCATATCCAATAGGGTTCGATTCCTCCATTCCGATACACCGTTGTGTTGTGGTTTGTATGGGAAGTAAGTTGAGTGAGAATTCCATTCTCTTTTAAGAAGCCCAGAAACTCGGCACTCAAGTATTCGCCACCTCGATCAGATCTCAGTGTCTTGATACTTTTGCCTGTTTGTTTTTCAACTTCATTCTTGTATTCCTGAAATTTCTCAAAGGCCTCGGATTTGTGCTTCATTAAGAAGACATGCCCATACCTAGAGAAATCATCTGTGAAAGTAATGAAGTATGAATAACCACTTCGCGCATGTGTAGACATTGGACCACACACATCACTGTGTATGAGTCCCAAGAGCTCGCTCGCTCTTTCTCCGTGTCCACTGAACGGAGTCTTTGTCATCTTTCCCATGAGACAAGATTCACAAGTGGCATAAGACTGGTACTCGAACGGATCCAAGTATCCTTCTTTATGTAACTTTTTCAACCGTGTCTCATTAATGTGACCCAGTCTACAATGCCATAAGAAAGCCTGATTTAATTCCGGAAACTTTCTTTTAAGTGTGTTCTGGACACTGAAGACCTGAGCTTGATTCAAAACGTATATACCGTATTTCAATGTACCTGACCCAATCAGTACTTGATTTAGGTGGATGTTTACTACATCGCTTACAAAAGTAAAATCATATCCTTCCTTAGAAAGTAAAGATACAGATATGATGTTACAAGTCGCACCTGGCACATAAAAACAGTCACGCAGAATCAATATCTGCCCAGTTGTCAGTCCTAGATGATATTCCCCTACGGATTCAGCATACATGCTCATTCCGTTAGCAACCCTGAGAGTCATATCACCTTTCCTGATAACCCTACGATTTCTCAAAGCCTGTAATGAATTACAGATATGAGATCCTGATCCGGTATCCAATACCCAGGATGTAGGGTTAACTGACATACAGTTCTCTATCACAAACACACCCGAAGCCGAAGCCACAACATGCTTCGAATTCTGGCTACTGGCTTTACAAGCCCTGCAATCCTTCTGCCCATGTTCATTCCCGTAACAATAGGAACATCCTTCTTTTACTACATCTGTTCGTGAAACTTCTGCCCTTCCCTTTCTTTCTACTTCCCTAGTTTCCTTTAGGGTAGTAGGTAGAGACTGTTGAACTGAGTCGGTATCCGACCCGTTCTTCAACGTGGTCTTCAGGTCCGAGAGCTCAAAAGAGCTGGTCTCTGTAAGGACGTTGCCCCCTAAAGATGACCCGATAGCCAACCTCGCTGGAAGCAATTCGTTCGAGGTCTCATATCTTGCGATACGAGATTGCTCTCCATATAAAACTTTGTTATAGAGGAAGATAGAAGTTGAGTCCATCTTCTCGTGCTGCCTCTGGTATATTCCATCAACTGAGGCTAACACGAGGCACTTGGCTTTCGCACAGTCTTCTTCCGATGTCCTACAAATATCAATATCCGTGACAGGGGAAACTGGACCTGAGACGGCAGGGGTTGGATCAGTTAAGAGGTGTCCCAGCTTGTCCTGGGCAATGGACATCTGGACAGACCTTTGCCAGTCATAACAGTCAGATTCAGTCATTTTATTATCTAGATGTAACCTAGGTGCGGTCACTGGGTCGCTGCAATTAAGAGAGAGAGAAGAAAACACTTAGCATGATGCTCTTGCAAGTTTAGATTGGTTTTTAATTTATCTAAACAGGATGGCTCCCACTGTCTCTCGAATCCCTCCTCAAACCACAAAGGAAGAATTAGTCAGGATCTTTCTCACCGTACAATACTTGCTTAACCGTTCAGCCAGGCCAGTGTCGGTACTTCGAGGGAGGTTTTCCAACGCTTTCGTGAAGTTCCTTAATTAAGTAACCTCTTTTCCCTGTGGGCGTAGCCCCGCTAACACCTTTCTAGACACCTACTAGGTTTATAGCATTGATCGTTAAGTGAGAGTTTTCCCGAGGATTAGCATATACTCACAGTAGGATCGGGATCCAAATATCATCGCGTGATAAAACCGAAGGAATCCTACCAGAATCATCACACTTCAAATGGTATGCAGCGTTAGCAAGTTTCAGTACTTTTGAAACTCCCGATGTAGATTTTTTCCCCATGCTCTTATGACCTTGACTAAGGCCAACAAATCATAAGTCACATGTCAAGTTCTACCCATCGTTATCCAGATTAATTTGAACCCACTCGTATATACCCTTGACTATGGCCAACAAAACAATACGACTGTCCCAAACCAACGCATTCTATCTATGCAACATATGAATACCCACCAGCTACCGAACACTGTGCCTTGACTAAGGCCAACAAACACAGCTTGAATACTGATGAATATTTATATGAAACGACGGAGGGCTATGGATTGTTTTGGCGAAACCGTGAACGTAGTGAACTAGATATAGTCGATGGAACGAGATAGCTTTTAAAAGGAGTGGTTCAAGCTCCGCGTTTAAAAGTTTAGTTTTGAAAAGAACCGAGTGGTTTTCAAAGTGTTCCAATCGACTTTTACTTGGTTTATTTTCTTGCATTAGTTCTTTTAATGAGTCCCATCATTTAATCCTACCATTGCAGAAAACAACCAAAATATGACGTACGCTTATGCCATTCGCATTCGCCACGGGGCCCCGTCATCACCCGTTAGGTTACTTAACTAACGACAGAGCGGGGGCTGGGCTAGCGCGGCTGTAAAACATAAGCAACGCCTAAATAGTTATCATATATAAATATATAGCAATGATAGACATTACAGATCACAGATGAATACATTGGATATACTAGGAATCCACAATCCGTTCGAGCCTGCAACGAAAAGAGGATTACACGGTCGCGGTGAATAGCCAAATACCCCACCCAAGACCCCTACGGGTGCGGCAAACTACCCGCCAAGTACTCGAAGCGAAGCAACCTCCCTCACCACCGTGAGTAGGCCACTCGGCACTTCGAGATACCCGGTAGTTTGTGCACCCCTCCATGGGTCTATCCTAGGAGCAAAAACAGTAAAAAGAATTACACAATGACGGCCACAACCCCGACCCGGTTGTGCGGCCAAACAAATAATAATATTACATCAATTTACATATTACAATGAATGAAAGAAAAAGCAACACTCATCTCACATCCACCTCGGCTATTCATCTGCGACAATCCAATCCACTCATATACACATACCATCATCAATCACAGATCACAGATATGTATAACCCCGACTAATCGACATATAGCGATTAGCCGACGTTCAATACATATGACCTTTTAGTCAAAGTGTATTGAAGTTTGATAAAAAATACGGATTTATAGGCCCCCAAAAACAAATTTCTTTTCTGGAAAACCTGGGCACATATAAACCATCTTAAAAATCCCAAAACCATGCCAGAAGAACACTGCACCAAACTCGACCCAGAGACGAGCCAAAACGGTCGCGGTTGCGCGGCAATAGCTTGCTATTGCCGCGGAACCGCGGCTCTTTGAGCGAGTCACTGGATCGTTTTTGGTGGCTTTCTTCACAAAACCCTGAGATGATTTTTGGAGTATGATTTATTTTATTTTGAACAGAAAAAATTTTAACAGAAACTTGGGTTTTTGTAAACTCGGTTTTGCGATTTTTTCCGATTGAACTTCCATACACTTTACTACCTAGCTAGTTTATGTTTAGTTAGGCTCTGATACCACTGTAAGTCCACGTTGCCCACCCCGGTGCTTGCGGGGAGGCAGAAAACGGAATAAAAATCAAATTTTTAACAACTTAGGAAACATAGACTAAACTATGAAGGATCTTTGCTAAACAAAAACAAGCTAAAGCTAACTAGAAACTAGCTAAGTGCTAGAAAGGTTATACCTTGGGCTTTATGTCCTTCTCTCCTTGCTCCTTAGAGTGGTGGAAGGAGGTTACCTTAGTCGTCTTCTCACGTCGAAGAAAGATCCACCCGAAAGCCTCGACCTTTGGCTTCAACTCCAAGCTAGAAGTAACTAGGGTGCAAGAAGTGCTAATCCTTGAACCCTAGATGAGAGTAGAGATTATTAAGAGAGGGTTTTTCTCAAGCTCAAGTGTTTCTCAACACATGAGAGGGGAGAGCTTGAGGGAGAGGAAGAACAAGAGAGAGAATGTGAATGATAGAATGAGAGAATAATATGAAGCATTCTCTCATATATGTGAATTATTGTAATTAGATAATTAGTGAGATAATTGTCATGGCTAAATCAAGACATGACCATTATCATTTCATTTTTAATGCAAATTGGAAGGATCAAAGAGCATCTTCCAAATGAAATGATGATGGTCAAAGTGTCAACCAAGGTCAACAAGTCAAGAGGGTCAAATGGTCAACAACCATAACCATGCACAATTATTAAACTAATATCAATTAACAATAATACACACATAAGCATTAGGGTTAGTAAAATGACAATAGTCATTAACCCAAATCAAAGTCCTCTTCCTCTGTCTCAAGCAACTGTGCATACGCACCCGTATTCGTGATCCGAGGAACACGAATACAAAGAGAAAAAACCAATCCCAAATCTACACTAGGATCTGGCTTAAACAAAAGCCTGCTAGTATAAGCTGTCCGGACAGCAAACGTGTACATGTGCGCGGATGTGAACGAACCCTGTCGCAAAACCAAGCGACCTCTACTCATTTTGCCTAAAGGCGAATAGCTCTCTGTGTGGGACTCTAAAGACTCGACACTACGCTGGCAGTGGGTTTAACCACAGACCGCAAGCGGCACTAGCTGTACGTAACGGTCCCCAGGTAGATGTCGATAAGAAGACTGACGAGGTGAACCCCATCTGAACTCCTACTGAGCCTGTATGTGACAGTCTCCGTACAGTCCGGTCTGTTCGTCTGATACATCGCATGGCGGGCATAGGGGGCGGTGAACGTCAGTCCCCTAATAGCGGTATAAGTCATGTCGGAGTGTAGCCCAGAACACCCTGAGATAACACTGGAAACCTACCAGTATATCTCGCTTGCCCTGGCCAGGGACTACTCGTGTAATGGCTCTCCTAGACACAGCGCGATGTCAACCCCCAATATCGGGAGAGACGAATCCTGTCTAACCGTCACTGCCTCCAAGTGCTTCGGGACTGCACCCAAAAACTACCTGTTTGCACGACTCCTTTGAGCCGTGGTAGGGTAGTAATCAAAGTGCAGTGGGAACACACTCGAGGCGAAGTGACAGTGTCAAGTCAGCGGAATAAGCTGTACTCATGTCACCTGGGAACTGATAACTGACGATAGGTATAATACCAACCAACAGTCCCCGACGAGTCCTGTCCAGTGTACTCGTAACCTAACGAGCACCCGCATACTATCTCAAGTACGACGTACTGACGGCTGTGGGACAGACCGTCTCCCACGCTGGAATGAGAAGCGCATACGCTAGTCTACTCCGGAGTATCGATGCCATGTCTCGATAGTCCAACGACTAGGGACCTGTATAAGGATGTGCTTATAGATCACCCAGCTCCCACGAGTGTGAGCGCCATCACCACGCTGGTAATCAAGCAAAGATCCTAAGGGCTTTACTAATATGTATATCAGCAATATGCTAAAAGAAACACATGCACATATTAAAGCAGAGACAAACCAAGTAGCATACTACCATTTCGTGCAAGATTGTATATACAACTGTGAATATCCCAAGCTTCCATCAAGTAATATACAAACCAGTATGATACAGTAATGGCCTCTAGGGCATATACACTAACACACTTTCCTCTACCATTCATTGATCAAATGCTGGAACGCTTAGCGGGACGAGAGTATTATTGCTTTATGGACGGATACTCAGGCTATAATCAGGTCCCCATCGCCAAAAAGGATCAAGATAAAACCACTTTTACTTGTCCTTTTGGTACCTTTGCTTACAGTCGCATGCCCTTTGGGTTATGCAATGCTCCCGCTAACTTTCAGCGGTGTATGATGGGGATATTCTCTGATATGGTAGAGAATTTTCTGGAGATCTTTATGGACGATTTCTCGATTTTTAGAGACTCTTTTTCTGATTGCCTATCGAATCTTGACGCAGTTCTTACTCGTTGCAAAGAGAAGAACTTAACTTTGAACTGGGAAAAATGCCATTTCATGGTCCAAGAAGGAATTGTACTTGGACATGTTATTTTACAGAAAGGCATTAAGGTTGACAGAGCTAAGATAGATGTCATTCAAAACCTCCCTCATCCCAAAAGCGTCAAAGATATTCGATCTTTCCTTGGCCACGCGGGCTTTTATAGGAGATTCATTATGGATTTTAGCAAAATTGCTAGACCTTTAACTCTTCTCCTGGCCAAGGATACGACCTTCCATTTTGACTGGGACTGTGAGACAGCTTTCGACTCACTTAAACAATCACTCACTTCAGCCCCTGTTTTATCGTCCCCAAATTGGGACTACTCTTTTGAGCTGATGTGTGATGCATCCGACTTTGCAGTAGGTGCAGTCTTAGGACAGCACATCGAAAAGATGCCACACGTGATTTACTATGCGAGTAAGACCCTGAACGATGCACAAATCAACTATACAACCACCGAGAAAGAACTTTTAGCGGTTGTATTTGCACTAGAAAAATTCAGGCCTTACTTAGTTGGCTCTCCTATAGTTGTGTACACTGACCATTCCGCCTTAAAACATCTTTTGGCGAAGAAAGATGCAAAAGGTCGACTAATACGTTGGATCCTTCTGTTACATGAATTTGATCTTGTTATCAAAGATAAGAAAGGATATGAAAACGTAGTAGCCGACCATCTTTCACGCATCTCTTCTTCCCTTGTGACCCTGCCGATCAATGAGTAGTTTCCTAACGAACAACTCTTGAACGTATCCAATAAACCATGGTTCAGGAATATTGTGAACTATCTTGTCACGGGACTTATACCGAGCGATTGGTCAAAACAGGACAAATACCGTTTTCTATCCTAAGTAAAACACTTTTACTGGGATGATCCATATTTGTTTAAGTATTGTCCTGATCAGATCATTCGCCGACGTGTCCCAAAAGAAGAGTTTAAGAGTGTTCTTTCTTTTTGTCATGATCAGGCCTGTGGGGGTCACTTCGGTCCTAAAAAGACAGCGGAAAAGGTTTTGCAATGTGGATTTTATTGGCCGACCTTATTCAAGGACGCATTTGAGCATTGCAAAACCTGTACACAGTGTCAGTACACGGGTAGAATATCCTGGAGGAATGAAATGCCTCAGCAACCCATTCTAGTTGTTGAAATATTCGATGTTTGGGGCATTGATTTTATGGGTCCTTTTCCCAACTCCTTTGGGAATTTGTACATACTGCTGTTCATATCAGATTTTTGCATTTTCATACCGCCCAATTTTTGTCACATTGCATATCGGTAGATACTCTTGAGCCGTGTTTGCTAGTCAATTGCAGGATACAGGTTCTCGGTTCTAAAACGGTGAAATTCATGGAAAACACGAAAAAAGTCCGGGTTCCTGCCAACCACAGATAAAACACGGTCTCTGCTCTTCATCCGTATGTTGCCAGATATCAATAGGAAGACAAAAGGTCAAATCAATGTCACTCTCAAGCACAAGGCTCAATGGCAACAACAACTTCCAAGAAATCTACGCGGAGCTCGAGGCAATCATGACAAAATCTTGACAAAAAGTCCACCTTTCCCTCAACAGAAATTCTGGAAAATTCGTGAAGGAATTATGAAAAAATACACATACCAGAAATATGTACACATCAAACCAGGTGACCACAAGAAATTGGGGGGCCCAATTCGACTATAAGGCCGCGGATCCGCGGCCAAAGTGGGGTCCGGGCCGCGGATCCGCGGCCATATAGTGGCGGCAGCTGATAATTTTTGGGGGGTAGTTTGGTCATTCTGTTTGGGTTCTGGTGGTTGCCCTAGGGTTTCATTTTCTGGCCTATAAATAGCCCAGAACATTGTGAAGGAAGGGGTCTATTCTTGTATTTTCTTTTTCTAGGATTTAGTTCACTTGTTCTTCTTCTTCTCATCTCTTCTCCATTAACCTTGTAGTGAGCTTTGTGAGGGAGGAATGATAAATAAAGAAGATCAATTTGTTACCATGCTTGTCTTACTTTTATTATAATTGTTGTAACTTTAAATTCGTTAAGTAGTTGTTGTTATTTCCTTGTTATTTCTTTCTTCTCTTTTTTCTTTATCCTTACATACGACAATGATACTTACGCTCGATCCTCGCCAAGGTGAGGTCGCAAACAGTTAGTCGTATTCTTCTAATCTCCTTCTTTCTATCTTCCTCTTTTGTGTTGTTTTATTTTTCCGTATTATGATGAGTGAGTAGTTCATTCTTGTTAGGGTAGGATAAGGGAAGTTTGAGAGAAGGAAATCTCTCTCACTCTTTCCTTGCCCAACAGCTTAAATCGACTCCCGTTAACCCAACCACAATCCGCTCCTTACGGCACCCTATCCTACATGATAGCGGTGATTCCTTAGTGAGACCGGTTGTGGTTGGATTAACCGGAGGTTATGGCTAAGAGCCAAGAACGGACGGACAAGCACCAAAAGGAAGACTTATGCGTTGGAAAGCCTAGCTTATACTCGCAAAGTCCTTCCTAGTCGTGCTAATCCCCGTTGTTGCCGATTACCGTAACACGATATTAAGAAGGGCAACGAAAGATGTGGAGACTCCTAACTCAAACTAACCTAATCCTAACCCTAACATGCTCTCTTTAAATATCAACTCAACACTTAGATAACTACAAACAAAATCTGAACAACCGGACTTAACTCGTCGAAAAACACATAGAAAAAGATTCCCATCTCCCTGCGGACGACCCGTACTCAACCGGCTAGCTACGTGCGAAACCGTCTTGATTGCGGTATTTAGAACTAAACTTGACACGCACATATCCTATCAATCAAATGGCGCCGTTGCCGGGGAGACGGTAGTTTGTTTCTTTGTGAAATTTCGGGTTAATTTGTAAGTATAACTCTAACCGAAAAACAAAAAAAAAAAATAAAAAAAAAAATATATATACATTGTAAACAAAACCATCTTGTTATTTTTGATTAGTTTTTGTGCAAGTGTGCAGGAAAATACGAAGCTCAAGATCGACGCCAAAGACGTTGGAAATACGGAGTTCAAGTACAGTGCCAAAGACGTGGGAAGATAGACCCACATTTTCGCGGCTACACCGCGAAGGACAAAAACGAAGCATCCGGTCTACTGTACAAATCTGGAGCAAATACAGTGAGCAAAACAAGATTCAGTACATCCAGACAAGTAGGAGACAACCACAGAAGCACACCCAGAAATTTTTGAAGCCCAATACCACTACCTAGCCGCGGATCCGCGGCAAGTGCATGCGTTTGGCCGCGGAAACGCGGCTATATGTTGGCTTCAGAGCCCCAAATTTCTCTGTAAGTTCTCTGCCTCTCTCCTCTCCTCTGAACTCCACTGAACTGTGTTTTCTGCAGGTTTCTTTGCGCAAATTCTTCTCCCCCTTCCAATAAACTGTTCTTGTGCAGGATTCTTTGCGCCGCAAATAAAATTGTTTGCTGTTGATATTGTTACTGTTTTGCATTCTTTAATACGGACTTAAGGGGCTTGAAACCAATCCAGATTGGGTGGGGATTTCATCACCCTTCCCAGGACCCCGGAAATCACTAAAGCATATGCATTGTCCATTGTAATTAAAAAATACTAGACTTCAGCCCTAAGGACTTCGCGCTCATCAGGAGAAGATAAACCTTGTTTAGAACCTCGCTTAACCGTATATTGTTTACGGGGTGTCTAGGAAAGTGTTAAAGGCGCAACCGCCGAAAGAGAAAGGGTTATTTAATTAAGGAACTTCGCGAAAGCGTTGGACAACCTCCCCTTATCTCTGCACTTACCTGGCCTCGTGATCGGTGTATTGTTAAGCCCGTTTCTCGACATTGTTTAACTTCGACAATCAAGTTCAGGAGCAGGTCTAGTAGACCTAGGTTACCCTAAATCTAGGTGTGATTGTGCATATCTTGTTTGTGATTGCTTAAGCCGTATTCCCGTACATACTTCTGTAAATCTTTTTCTAAAAAAAAAAAAAAAGAAAAAATCAAAAACTTTTACAAAAACTTGCCCTCTTGTCGCCAAATCCATTTTCACCCAACACCCATCGCCTTTCTTCATTGACGTTTTCTTACCCTCACCTTCTTCGCTTTGACTATACTAAACTCGTTTAGTGTATGTCCGCTTGGACTCGGGACACTAGCGCCCGTCTAGTCCGCGTTACGTTAGTCGCGACCGACTACGCGATCGACTCCGAAGTCGATACTCCGTCCACTCCTCTTTCACCCCTTCCTTTGCCGGCCAACTCCGACGTTGACCAAAATTCTGTTCATACATCTTCACCTTCACCTTCACCTTCACCAACCTCTTCTTCCGCGATGTCGGGATTTAATCCGAACATCTCGTTGACCACCCCTGGATTGGCTCCACCTCCTATGGAGACCAATCTCCCACCACCTCCGCCTGTTGTAGCGCCGCAGCGAATCGCGCTCCAGGATCGTTTCTACCCCACCCGTTCTGCTCTTCCCACCTGTCTTTCTCTTCCTCCGGCCAATGGGGACAACTTTGAAATTAAGCCCCATTTCATCAACATGCTTCCACGTTTTCATGGGCTTGAATCTGAAGATGCCTATATCTTCATAAACAAATTTCAAAATGTCTGTGCCATGATGAAAACGACCCAGCTGTCGGACGATGCTATACGTCTACGGGTCATTCCGTTCACTTTATGCGATCTCGCAGAAAAATGGCTGTATAGCACCGCTTCCCACTCAATCACCAGCTGGGACGAGTTTGTTAAAGCGTTTCTGAAAAAATTCTACCCAAATCATAAGACCGCAAGAATTCGAAATGAGATCAACCAATTCTCCCAGCTTCCTTCTGAACCCTTTTGGAAGTGCTTTGACCGATACAAAGACCTTCTTGTTCAGTGTCCTCACCACGGTATAGAGAAATGGCAACTCTGCCAAACCTTATACGAGGGACTGAACCCAGCAACGAAGCAGTTGCTGGAAACCATCTGTCAGGGCCACTTCCTATCCAAATCTGACGAGGAAGCGTGGCAGTTCTTTGACGATCTTGCGGAGCAAACGCTACAGTGGGAGAGCACCAGACCGACTTCTTCTTCTTCTTCTACCTCCACTTCTACCGGTCAGTCTAGGGTAGGAATTCACCAGCTTGATGTCTCTATTGCGATGAGAGCTGAAATGGCTGCAATAACAAAAAAGCTTGAAGCAATAGAGAGCAAATTTTCTTCTCCTACTCCTGCCCCTGTTCTCCCCCTTCGTACCATCTGCGCTTGTTGTTCCGATCCGTCCCACTTGACTGAAGAGTGTCCTTACAATCCACCCTCGCAAGGACAGGATCAGGTTAATGCATTCCAGCAAAGACCGAGGAATGATCCATACTCTTCCACCTTCAATCCCGGTTGGAGGAACCACCCCAATTTCGCCTGGAATCAGAATCAGAATCAATTCCAGGGCAACAATTTCCAAAGGGCCCCTCCACCGCAACAACAAGCGCAACAACAAACTCAGTATCAGCAGCCCTTCCAACCCCAGCCTTACCAAAACCAGACGAACAACTTTGCACCGAACAATTCCTTTCCACCAAACAACTTTGTTCCGTCAAACAACGATAAGGTTTCCTCGCTCGAGCGAAGTCTGGATGCGTTTGTTAAACAATCGACTCAATCCACCGCCAACATCCAGTCTTCGATCCAATCTTTAGTGCAACACACCGCCGCACACGGGCAGAGCATCAAGACCATCGAGGCCCAGATTGCACAGCTGAACGCGGCCTTGAGCGAGCGAGAGAAGGGGAAGCTCCCGTCCCAGCCACTTCCAAATCCCGGCCACCCACATAATGCACATGTTGCTCTTGAACAACAAAACCATAATGTGAGTGCCGTGACCACACTGAGATCAGGGAGGGTGCTGCAAAACAACATTGGCAAGCAAATCAACGATGACACCCCGGCCGCTTCTTCTTCTTCTTCTCCTGCTTCTTCTTCGTCTTCCGAGCCTATTCTCCGTTCTTCACAAGGCTCTCCTTCCTCTTCTTCTCTAAACGGACCCGCTTCTCACTCCACGAAAACACCTATTCTGGGATCCGTTCCAACTCCAAAATCTCCTCTTCCAGCATTAGACTCAGCCAATTTTCAAAATGTTCCATTTCCAAACCGGTTGAGGTCTAACAAACAAAATCCACAAATGGAGAAGATTTTGGAGTTATTCAAGCAAGTTAACATTAACATTCCTCTTTTAGATGCTATCCAACAAGTCCCTTCTTACGCGAAAATCTTAAAAGACTTGTGCACGAAAAAGAGGAAGTCTCAGGTACCCAAGAAGGTTTTCTTGGCTAGTGCTGTGAGTGATGCCCTTACCCAATCTTTACCACAAAAACGGAAGGACCCTGGCTGTCCTACGATTTCAATTACTATTGGGGATAAGAACATCAACCGCGCACTATTAGATCTTGGTGCCAGTGTTAACTTGCTTCCGTATTCAGTATACGAGCAATTAGGCGTCGGAGAGCTGAAACCCACACACTGCACTCTCCAGATGGCCGACCGATCGATCACCCATCCTAGGGGTGAGTTAGAGGATGTGTTAATCAAAGTCGGGGATTTCATATTCCCCGTCGACTTCATTGTCTTAGATACACAGCCTGTAGCTAACCCCCGGAATCAAATTCCGGTGATACTCGGTCGCCCATTTCTCGCAACCTCAAATGCTGTGATCAATTGTCGCAATGGTTCAATGAACCTCTCTTTTGGAAATATGACAATTGAACTCAACATTTTTAGGTTGGGGAATCAGCCCGCTGAACCTAATGCTCATATACTGGATGTTTGCTCGATCCAGGAGATCACACCAGAAGAGTGTGAATTCGAGGAGTTTCTGTTTGAACACGATGATCTTGACGCCACTAGTGCGTTTCTCTTCGAACCTGCTGCTGCTTCTGCGTCCGACAACGAATACGAGTGTTTCACGTTCTTGCACGATCTTAGCCGCGCACAACCCGAGTTTGAATCTTTTGACTTTCCGGATGAGTTACCTGAACCATCCAACTCGGTTGCCTACACTCGCTTTGAACCTTTGCTGGAGTCCTTTGAGTTCGAGACCTTTGCACCAGTCTTGCCTTCCATCATTTCACCTCCAACGCTCGAACTCAAGCCGTTGCCGTCTCACCTTAAGTACGCTTACTTAGGTGAGAACGAGACCCTCCCTGTCATCATCTCGGCTTCTCTAGCTCCCGAGCAAGAGAAAGCCCTTCTAACGGTCTTGCACGGCAACAGGCAAGCTTTTGGCTGGTCCATGGCGGACATCAAGGGGATTAGTCCCCTCATCGTTGAGCATCACATTCATCTGATGGATGATGCCAAACCAGCCCGGGATCCACAAAGACGTCTTAATCCAGTCATGAAGGAGGCTGTGAAGAAGGAGATCGTCAAATGTCTAGATAGTGGTATCATTTACCCTATCTCTGATAGCCAGTGGGTTAGCCCCATTCACGTTGTCCCCAAGAAGTCGGGCATCACGGTCATAACCAACGAGGCGAATGAGTTAATCCCTACTCGCACCCAAACTGGGTGGCGAGTTTGCATTGATTACAGAAAACTCAACGCCGCAACGCGGAAAGACCACTTTCCGCTACCTTTTATTGACCAGATGCTCGAACGATTGGCCGGACATGAGTACTATTGCTTTCTTGATGGCTACTCTGGCTACAATCAAATTCCCATCGCCGAAAAAGACCAGGACAAAACCACTTTCACTTGTCCTTTCGGCACGTTTGCATATCGACGCATGCCCTTTGGGTTATGCAATGCGCCCGCTACCTTCCAGCGGTGTATGATGGGGATTTTCTCAGACATGGTGGAGAAATTTCTGGAGATTTTCATGGATGACTTCTCCATTTTCGGCGATTCTTTTGACGAGTGTCTGCTGCATCTCGACGCTGTCCTTACCAGATGTAAGGACAAGAATCTCACTTTGAACTGGGAGAAATGCCACTTCATGGTGCGTGAAGGTATTGTCTTAGGACATATCATCTCGCAAAATGGCATAGAGGTCGACAAAGCAAAGATTGAGGTCATTTCCAATCTGCCTCCTCCCCGATGCGTCCGAGATATCCGAGCCTTCCTTGGCCACGCCGGTTTTTATAGACGGTTTATCAAGGACTTTAGCAAGATTGCTAGGCCCTTGACTCTTCTCCTGGCCAAGGACACGCCATTCGACTTCAGCTCAAGTTGTGCGGCTGCTTTTGAATCATTGAAACACTCACTCACTTCTGCTCCCGTTCTCTCTTCCCCTGACTGGACGCACCCATTCGAGATTATGTGCGATGCATCCGACTTTGCCATCGGTGCTGTCCTTGGACAGCACATCAACAAGATGCCGCACGTGATCTATTACGCAAGCCGAACCCTGAACGACGCACAACTCAATTATACAACAACTGAGAAGGAATTCTTAGCTGTTGTATTTGCTTTAGAGAAGTTCAGGCCGTACCTCATCGGCTCTCCAGTCATCGTTTACACTGATCATTCTGCTCTGCGCCATCTTTTTGCGAAGAAAGATGCCAAATCTCGGCTTATACGTTGGATCCTCTTGCTTCAAGAATTTGACCTTGTCATTAAGGACAAAAGAGGATGTGAAAACGTTGTTGCCGACCATCTTTCACGACTTCCTTCTTCGCCGTCGCTTCCTATCCCAATCAATGACGTCTTTCCGGATGAACAACTCTTGACAATATCTCGCGAACCCTGGTTCGCAGATATTGTGAACTATTTGGCCACGGGATTACTACCGACTGAATGGTCGAGTCAGGACAGACTTCGCTTCTTATCCCAAGTAAAACATTTTTACTGGGACGAACCCTACTTGTTCAAGTACTGTCCCGACCAGATTATTCGTCGGTGTGTCCCTGATGAGGAATTCAAGAGTGTGCTGTCATTTTGCCACGACCAAGCATGTGGCGGGCATTTTGGGCCCAGAAAGACAGCTGAGAAGATCTTGCAATGTGGTTTCTACTGGCCACAACTTTTCAAAGACGCTCACGACTATTGCAAGACTTGCTCCCGGTGCCAACACATGGGCCGGATATCCCGGAGGAACGAGATGCCGCTCCAACCAATCTTGGTTGTGGAGATTTTCGATGTTTGGGGGATAGACTTCATGGGGCCGTTTCCCAGCTCTTTTGGGAACTTGTACATCCTTCTAGCTGTTGATTACGTCTCTAAATGGGTCGAGGCTGTGCCCAGCCGAACTAACGACAACAAGGTTGTCGTTAGGTTCCTTAAAGAAAACATTTTCTCACGGTTTGGGCACCCCCGAGCGATCATTAGCGACAATGGAAGTCATTTCTGCAATAGGACTTTCGAGGCCTTGATGCGGAAATACTCCATTAATCATAAGCTTTCTACGCCCTACCACCCCCAAACCTGCGGGCAGGCCGAAGTTTCAAATCGGCAAATCAAGCAGATACTGGAGAAAATGGTTTCCAAGAACCGTAAAGATTGGTCTTTGAAACTCACTGATGCCCTTTGGGCATTTAGAACCGCTTATAAGACCGACCTTGGCATGTCTCCCTATCGGCTTGTGTACGGAAAAGCCTGCCACCTTCCTGTCGAAATCGAGCATCGCGCGTTTTGGGCGATAAAGGAGCTGAATCTTTCTCTTGAGGACGCGGGCAGCCATCGGAAGCTGCAGCTGAACGAACTGAACGAGCTTAGGGATGAGGCTTACGACAACGCGGTTGTCGTTAAGAATCGAACGAAGGTGTTTCACGATAAACACCTTTTGCGCAAAACATTCGTACCTGGTCAACAGGTACTTCTTTACGACACCCGACTTCACTTCCATCCTGGAAAGCTCAGATCTCGCTGGAACGGGCCGTATTTTGTGCGGAATGTGTACCCGCAGGGCGCTGTGGATTTGGAAAATCCAAAGGACGGTTCCATTTTCAAAGTGAACGGACACCGATGCAAACCGTACCTTAGCGCCGAACCAACAGAGGAGCTCCTGTTCTTACAGGAGCCGGTTTACCCTGAATGATCTTCCTCTGCCTACCTCCTAACTTCGGTTATCCAGCCACGAACAGAGGACACTGTTCCAAATAAGTTTGGGGGTATGTACAAACCATTTTGTGTATATTGGTGTATATTCTTTTTCTTTTCTTTAAAAACAAAAAAAAAACAAATAAAAATTGTATATCGCTAACCGACAATTTTGAACCTTCAAACTGATCTCTTCATGCAACGACAGTGAGGACACTGTCCAGTTTAAGTTTGGGGGTACGCTCGGTACGCATTTCTTACCTTCGTATTCATATGTATATTTTGCATCTGCATATTTAAATCCATAAAATCCATAAAAATTTGAAAATTTTCTAAAAAAATATAAAAACTTTTTTGTCAAGTTAGCTTGTGGAAGAACTCTGATTCAACATTCGACGGTTTTTGTTTGAAAAAATAGGAATAACTAGATCTTATGTTTGGATTTTGAAAACCTGAAAGATAACTCTCCTTTGAAGTTAACTATAGCTGATATAAGTCTTTACATCACACTACACGTGTCGTAAGATTTTGGGAAATAGATGACAAGTCTTTCATGTTTAAACTTTTAAACAGATAAATGATTTTCTGAGAATCAAATAGGTTTGTTCTGAAATAAGTAATGTCAAGAATAGTTTATGAAGTAAAGCGAATATGAAGGAATGTTATTGATGCCATAATTGGAGCTAAGTCTGAAAAATAACCCATCTGAAACTTGATTGGAATGATTACACACCAAACCCACTAGACACGTCTTTTATCCAAAAAAATATTTGAACTGCCGGTTATATCTCCGTTCGTATTAAATCGTCTGATTTTCACGCCAAACTGTCTTTTGTTTTTGGACCTAGGTAACTTGAGTAATTAAGTCCGCTGGGGTGTTTCTACACCTAATGCCCTAAAACCAACTGGTTTGGGTGCATTGGCCCAAAGCTCGCTAAGAAGCCTAGAAAGTCCAGTTTAAAACAAAGTCAAGCAAGTGTTCTCTCCGAGTTAAAATTCCTAACGGTTCTTTGTGTGAGAATAATCTTGATAAAAGACAGGCTTTTATAAAAATTTTAACGGAGATATGAAGGTTTTACTCTTTGATAAAGACTATTGCACGTTCACAGAGGTGTGTATGAAATGAAAACAAGAAAAAGGTGGAGTGAAAAATACGACTTAGTTTCCTGTTAGGGAAGATAGAAATTCTGAAGTTGAAACCTTACTGGAAAACGAAACTTGAAAAATGCTTAACTCGTTATAAAACTTATGTGATCCTTTTTAAATTGTTATCTGGGCTTTATTGTGCGACATGATTACTTTATTCGACCTTTCGGGAACTTAACGACACTATTTGCACTGCACGTAAAGACATATAAAATCTGTAGTTAAATAAGAAGCGAGGTGTGAAAAATAAAGGTCCGATAGTCCAGACTTGGGATTATAGAATTGTTATTTTCTAAAACAAAACTTTAGGGTTTGAATCTTAGTTATTTTACAAAACCAACTTGACCGGATTTTGTGGGTAGTATCCGCTGAAAACCCTCAGGAGACAACACTCCTCCTACTAGGGACACCTAGAGGTTTAACGGCTTGTTGCACATGCTCAGTGCAATCGCGTTCCCTGCGAAAGTGAGGTTAGGAAAATTTTTTGTGAATAAATGGGCTTTGCTCGGGACGAGCAAATGATAAGTTTGGGGGTATTTGTTCATATCAGATTTTTGCATTTTCATACCGCCCAATTTTTGTCACATTGCATATCGGTAGATACTCTTGAGCCGTGTTTGCTAGTCAATTGCAGGATACAGGTTCTCGGTTCTAAAACGGTGAAATTCATGGAAAACACGAAAAAAGTCCGGGTTCCTGCCAACCACAGATAAAACACGGTCTCTGCTCTTCATCCGTATGTTGCCAGATATCAATAGGAAGACAAAAGGTCAAATCAATGTCACTCTCAAGCACAAGGCTCAATGGCAACAACAACTTCCAAGAAATCTACGCGGAGCTCGAGGCAATCATGACAAAATCTTGACAAAAAGTCCACCTTTCCCTCAACAGAAATTCTGGAAAATTCGTGAAGGAATTATGAAAAAATACACATACCAGAAAAATGTACACATCAAACCAGGTGACCACAAGAAATTGGGGGGCCCAATTCGACTATAAGGCCGCGGATCCGCGGCCAAAGTGGGGTCCGGGCCGCGGATCCGCGGCCATATAGTGGCGGCAGCTGATAATTTTTGGGGGGTAGTTTGGTCATTCTGTTTGGGTTCTGGTGGTTGCCCTAGGGTTTCATTTTCTGGCCTATAAATAGCCCAGAACTTTTGGAAGGAAGGGGTCTATTCTTGTATTTTCTTTTTCTAGGATTTAGTTCACTTGTTCTTCTTCTTCTCATCTCTTCTCCATTAACCTTGTAGTGAGCTTTGTGAGGGAGGAATGATAAATAAAGAAGATCAATTTGTTACCATGCTTGTCTTACTTTTATTATAATTGTTGTAACTTTAAATTCGTTAAGTAGTTGTTGTTATTTCCTTGTTATTTCTTTCTTCTCTTTTTTCTTTATCCTTACATACGACAATGATACTTACGCTCGATCCTCGCCAAGGTGAGGTCGCAAACAGTTAGTCGTATTCTTCTAATCTCCTTCTTTCTATCTTCCTCTTTTGTGTTGTTTTATTTTTCCGTATTATGATGAGTGAGTAGTTCATTCTTGTTAGGGTAGGATAAGGGAAGTTTGAGAGAAGGAAATCTCTCTCACTCTTTCCTTGCCCAACAGCTTAAATCGACTCCCGTTAACCCAACCACAATCCGCTCCTTACGGCACCCTATCCTACATGATAGCGGTGATTCCTTAGTGAGACCGGTTGTGGTTGGATTAACCGGAGGTTATGGCTAAGAGCCAAGAACGGACGGACAAGCACCAAAAGGAAGACTTATGCGTTGGAAAGCCTAGCTTATACTCGCAAAGTCCTTCCTAGTCGTGCTAATCCCCGTTGTTGCCGATTACCGTAACACGATATTAAGAAGGGCAACGAAAGATGTGGAGACTCCTAACTCAAACTAACCTAATCCTAACCCTAACATGCTCTCTTTAAATATCAACTCAACACTTAGATAACTACAAACAAAATCTGAACAACCGGACTTAACTCGTCGAAAAACACATAGAAAAAGATTCCCATCTCCCTGCGGACGACCCGTACTCAACCGGCTAGCTACGTGCGAAACCGTCTTGATTGCGGTATTTAGAACTAAACTTGACACGCACATATCCTATCAATCAACTGCTGGCGGTTGATTACGTCTCAAAGTGGGTAGAAGCCATTCCATGTCGCACTAATGACAAGAAAGTTGTCATTAAGTTCTTGAAAGAGAATATCTTTTCGCGATTTGGACACCCACGCGCTATCATTAGCGATAATGGGACACATTTCTGCAACAGATCTTTCGAGACTCTGATGCGGAAATACGCAATCAACCACCGACTTTCTACACCTTATCATCCCTAAACGAGCGGGCAGGCTGAGATCTCAAACAGACAAATCAAACTTATCCTGGAGAAAACTGTTACTAAGAATAGAAAAGACTGGTCGACCAAACTGACGGATGCTCTTTGGGCATTCAGAACTGCATATAAAACCGACCTAGGGATGTCTCCATATAGGATAGTGTTTGGGAAGGCATGTCATTTACCCGTCGAGATAGAGCATAAAGCATTGTGGGCTATAAAGGAAATAAATTTTGATCTAAAAGAAGCCTGCAACTTTCGGAAGCTGCAACTTAATGAGCTAAGCGAACTCCGCGATGAAGCTTATGATAACGCTGTAATTGTAAAGAATAGGACTAAGGTTTTTCAGGATAAAAATATTTTGAGGAAAACATTTTCACCTGGTCAACAAGTCCTTCTTTATGATTCACGATTACACATTCACGCGGGTAAGCTTCGATCTCGAAGGAAGGGACCTTTTGTTGTGCGGTCTGTATACCCGCACGGGGCAGCAGAAGTAGAAAATCTTGAAAACGGCACACTTTTCAAAGTGAATGGACATAGACTAAAGCCGTATTTTTCCACTGACCCCACGGAGGAGCTCTTGTTCTTACAAGAGCCAGTTTATTTGGATTAAAATTCCTCCGTCTCACCTTCATATCCTGTATATCATTGCATCATCTTTTGGATGGAGGTGAGTGAAAAGAATAAGTTTGGGGGAAGTTCTTCACTTATATATTTTGCCCCCACTAATAATTCACCCCAGGCTTACAGTTTTTGTAGGTATAGCGATTGGCAACAGTGAGGACACTGTTGAAATCAAGTTTGGGGGAGGTTTGTGCTTATTTTTTGCATCATTTGCATATCATCTACATAAGCACAAAACATTTCTTTTAAAAATCTATAAAAACTTAAAAATTTTCAAAACCCACAAAAATTTAAAAAAATTTCAAATATAAAAATATTTTAATATTTACAACCTTTTTTGTACATAAATAAGATAATAAAAGTCTAGATAATGAACAATTACATCCATGAGATTAGAAAAATTTAAGAAAACTAAGAAAATTAGAAGTTTTCTTGTACGAACTGGTAATAAGTAGTTATGAGCCGTTGTCCCAAGGGTTAGTAAGATGAAGGACGTCACAAATCTGAGGATAAAAATAAATCAAAAAAATAGTTTCTATTCTGGAAGCCAAACATTTTGAACGTTGCTACCCTGCTATTCACACTTACACACGTCTTGAAGCCTGGGATAGTAGATGATACCTTGAAATGCTCTTGTCTTAAAGCCGATGTATGAAGGAAATAAAAAGAAAAAAAAGTGAATAAAAAAAAGAAATATATAAAGTGGTGAGAAAAATGGACACTGGTTTTGTTATCGCCGAGGGCAATAAAAATGTATAGCGAGGGTGCCTTTTCACCTAGTGCCCTAAAGCCAACTGGTCTGGGAGTCACTGCTATGCCTGAGGTGGTGCAAGACGAGGAAAATACACCAAGTAAGCAAGCACAGGAGTAATCGGTCGGTTAGTACCTCAAGAAGTATTAACGGTCGCATGAAAGTGTGTGAGCAATCTCGTCTAAATATTCATTAATTAAAAAGTACTGAGGCTGACGGGCAAGAGTATGATAGCTTGAATTGAATTCTCCGGGTGTAGGGATGTCTTTACACACACGCAGGGTTATATGATCGATGTTTGGATGAAAGATAGGAATGAAGAATAAGACGATGTTTTGTTGAGGGAGGACGTGATTTCTGACATTTTTTCATGACCATTAAGATAGGGCTCATGATAACCGAAAAGCTAGCTTTGTTGGAAACACTAATTTTCAAAGCTTTTCTTTTACAATTCTTTTCTTTAAATGTAATATTCATGATCTTTCTTTTATTATTGGATTTTGTGGGTGCAATCCGCTGAAAACCCTCAGGAGACAACACTCCTACTACTAGGGACACCTGGAGGGTTAAAGGCTTGTTGCACGTACCTAGAGGTTTAAAGGCTTGTTGCACGTGCTCAGTGCAATCGTGTTGCCTAAGAAAGTGTGCTAGTTAGTTTTTCTCTTTCTTTATTTTCTCCTTCTCTTTTTAATAAAACAGTTCGCTCGAGACGATCGAAATTAAGTTTGGGGGAATTTGATTAGTCGAAAATATTGCATCTTTTAACCGGCAATTTCCCTATCATTCGCATTTATATAGAAGTGTTCGGCATTCATATTTCACATATTAGCAAAACAGTCGTAAATTATCAGATTACATGTGTTAGACCTTAAAACCGGCATTTCTAGGGAAATTGACTGCATTTCATAGCATGACATCATTTCTATATATCGCAACCCGTGTTTCGAAGCCCGTGCAGGAAAATCAAAAGCTTGCTCAAATGGACACCGCTAAAACATTACGCCAACTCAATGATTTCAGTTCTGGTAGCAATCCAAAAGGCAAAATACAATTCAACACATCAGATGAAGTCCATAATGTTAGCCCAAGACCACTGCAAAAAGCCCAAACCCCAAGGAACCAACATGGCCGCGGAACCGCGGCCCGAGCCGGCTTGCGCCGCGGTTCCGCGGCCGTCTTGCCATGTCACCTCCTCAAATTCAGGGAATTATTTCTCTCTCAGGGTCCAGACTTCAGAAAGACATGAAAAATTCCAGAATACTCCAGAGACTTCTGCCAGATCAGCAAACTAGGGTTTCAAAGGTTAATTAATCCTAGCTTAAAGCCTAAGCTAAACTCCTAACAAACTATCTTCTAGAAGCCTCAACAAACTTTTGGAGGGAATTGTAATTTCAAACCTAGACCTAGGGTTTGGGAAATCTATAAATAGGACCCTAGGCTCACTTGTAAAAGATTGTTGATTGATCCCCAATTTTAGTATCAATCTAAATTCACTCTCATTCCACAAGTCTAGTGAGAAGGCTTGTGTGAAACCCTAACCCTAATTCCAATCAAAAGCCAAGATCCCGAGTACCCCATCAAGCAAGAAGCCTTGCAACTTTTTATGAGCCGAGCCGATCTTCAACAGAGCAAGTGGTCCAAGCCGATCCACGACTCACGCAGCCTAGCGACGCCAGATCGACAATTTAGTTCTTCCTCTTGTAGTTCTTGAGCGACTGTAATCAAATTGTTGATATAAATAAAAGGTGATATTCTTTTATCTTGTTTTCTTTAAATTCTTGCATCATGATTCGATCTAAATTTCTAGTTGTAATTCTTGTTGTGATGTTTGAGTAATACTCCGCTCGTCGAGGAGTCGAGACGATCAATAGAATGATGATGTAATATATCTTAAATCGATTCTTGAATCCTATGAGTTTTGTAAACCCTAGCAAGTTCAAGAACCGACAACCCAATTCGTTGCGATGCTTTCTTGAATGATATCGCTCGATATTGGGGAGTTACGATCGTTTATTGAAATTGCTAGAGGCTAGAATGTGAATGATATCGACGAAAAAACAAGGGTTAAATGATGAAACCGTAGTTTCACGAGAAAGCCCTAACTCTCGTCGATCATCATCGATCTAGTTTCAATTCTTCGAAGGACAAGAACACGATATCTTGAGATTACATCACGTCTATCGATCCGATCGATTCCTACGAGCCTCATTTAGATTCTTGACAATGGTTGGAAATATCATCGAAACCCGATTCTTGATTGTTTAATTTTTTCTTGATTCTTGAATAGAATAGTGACACTTGAAACAATCGATAAATCTTGAATCATGCTTTCTTTTCTTCGCAATTAACTTTTCAATTCAAACAAATCGAACATTGAAACGAATCGCACAATCCCTGTGGACGATCCGCACTCGCTTACGATCTACAACTGACACCGTAATTGATTGCGGTCAAATATAATTCTTTGATTGTGATTCTCTATACATTTTCTTAGACCAACACACAAAGAATAGATAAAATCAACCGAACCCACTTATTATACTGAGCTAGGGGAACGTTGGTCCCGCTCTAGCTTATAATTGTTATAAGACCGAGCAGGAAATAGGGGATTACCAGGATTCCCGTGCCGCCGAAACGAAGAAAGTGCATGATGATGCATCTTCTTCGGGTGTGTTCATTGCACATAACTATTTCTCAGTTTTCTTTACGTCCTGGGTATGAGATACCGGATCAGGATCCCGTAAATGTAAGATGTTACATGGGCTACAGATAGGTAGAGAACTGAGAATGGGTGATAAGTTTTAAGAGTTAGAAATGGTGCAATTGTTGCAGCCAAGTCCGTTGGCAGTTATCACCCTGTGTTACCAAATAAATTGATCTGAACCAATGTTATTAGATACCGAACCTGATGTACAACATTATATCAGTCTTTTTATTTACTAAAGAAGGATATAATTTTGTATTGTTGGATAATGTTTTGAACATTTCCTATATCAAGAGTTGATCGGCTCAGGCACGTTATCTAAAAGCATATACGTTCTAAATCAAACCACAGTTCTTAATGTACAGTTCACACATGAGGAAGAGTTCAGAAATGAACGAATCCTTCTTGAGGCATTGTAGACTAGGTCATATCAATGTGACCCGACTAGCTAAGTTACATAAAGATGAATATTTAAATCAGTTTGAATTTACATCTTGTGAAGTCACAAAGATAAGATGACCATAACTCCGTTTATTTGAAATAGAGAAAGAGTTAGTGAACTCTTGGGATTGATACATGCTGATGTATGTAGGTCCCTTGTCTATATATACCAGGATTGGTTCTTTGTACTTCATTACATTCACTGATGATCTCTAAAGATTCGCACATATGTTCCTGTTGAAACACAAGTCTGAACCTTTTGAGAAATTCAAAGAATATAAGTTAGAAGTAGAGAACCAAAAACCGGGTATAAGTATTATGTCCTATGATATGATCAGGGCGGAGAATACTTAAGCACGGAGATCCTGGACTATTGTAAAAGAGAATGAGATTCTCTCTCAGCATTACTCCTCCGTATACACCACAATACATCGGTGTATCGAAGCAGAGCAAATCGCACCCTATGTGATAGGGTGTGCTCTTTGATGAGTACCACTGAGTTGCCTATTTCCTTTTAGGGGTTATGCACTTGGGAAGTTCCATACCTATTGAATAGGGTTCCAATCAAATCAGATGCCTACCACTCCATATGTGATATGGTATGGAAAGAGCCCATCTCTTAAGGATGTTAAGATTTGGGGTTGTCCGGCCTATGTCTAAAAGCAAAATCCGAACAAGCTCGAGGCAAGGTCAGTTCTGTGGAAGTTTGTTGGATATTCCAAGCATTCGCAAGGGAATATCTTCTACCACACCGAGGAACAAAAGGTGTTTTATTTCTCGGCATGCCGCCTTTTTAGGAAAGGATTTTCTTGTGAAGAAATTTGTGGTCATAAGATAGAACTGGAAGGAGTTCCTGCTATACAAACTACAGCTGATGATTTGGTAGAACCGGAGGATTCAATAGTTCCTAACGAATCTCAGCCTCTCCGCCGATCTAGTAGGGTTCCTCATCCACTTAAGAGATACTTCGGTTTTCTCTATGACAGTTGGAGTGAGGATTGCATCATGAGATGATGACCCAACTAGTTTCGAATAGGACATCAAGAGTGGGGACTCTGTGAGAATGGCTGGATGCTAAGAGATCTGAGATGGAATTTATATACACCAACAAAGTATGGACTTTTGTTGTTTTATCTGAAGGGTTAAATCCCCATCAGGAACAAGTATATCTTTAGAAGATTACTTGGTGTACATGGAAAAAGAGAGACTTTCAAAGCTAAGACTTGTTGTAAAAGGTTCTCGTCATCGAGCAGGTGTGGATAATGATGAAACCTTTTCTAGTGCCTATGCTTAAGTCCATCCGGATCCTACTTGCCATTGCTACATACCATGACTACGATATGTGGCGGTTGGGTGTCATGACTGCTTTTCTAAATAATGATTTAGAAGAGAGCATATATAAGTACACAGCTAGAGGGCTTCGTAGACAGTGGGAGCAGCACAAACGTGTACAAGTTGCTTTATAGGTTAAAGCAGGCATCGCGGAGTTGGAATATCTGTTTTGATGTGGTCGTCAAAGTGTTTGACTTCATCAAAATGGTAGATGAACCTTGTATATACAATAGGTAGTAGGGAGTATGGTGGTGATCCTCGTATTGTACGTAGATGACATGCCCTAGATAGGAAAGGAGTTTCCTATGCTACACTCGGTCAATCTCCTCTTACCACAAGGATTCTCCATATAGGAACAGGGTGATACTTCCTAAATCCTGGGTTTCTGGATCTATGAGATAGATCTATGTGGATGTTAGGATTCTCACTAGGTGTAGTGAGATGGTATCAATCGATCCTGGGGAGAATCACTTGATAGCTTCCAGGGTGGTAAGGACGACTGAATGTCAGTCACAGTCATTGTCTTTACCCTCAGTGGAGGGATGGTATGTTGGAAGAGTTCCAAGCTAGATGCCGTGGCAAACTAGACGATAAAGGCTAGATACAATTCTACTAAGGATACTACCAAAGAGATAGTCTGGATGTACATTAGTTCATGAGATGAACTTCGTTCCTACCATTGTGTGACAATGGAGTTGTGGCTTATGCCTAGGAACCCCTGTCCCGTCAGTGATTCAGACATATTCTTAGGCAGTATCACCTGATCATGAAGATGGTTGATCTCCAGGGAGATCGAGGTTAGGAGAGTAGACACAGAGGACAGCATGGCGGATCCACTCACAAATGCCTATTCCCAGGAGAGACTTTTATGGGATGGTTGAGTATGGGATACTAAAACCACTGCTGATTGTTGGGTATAGGATACTACAACAGATGGCCCTAGTGCAAGTGGGAGATTGTTAGTTATATTTATGCCCTAGAGTCCATTACTGTACATACGATGTATATTGTAGTGGATGCTTGGACATATATAGGGAGGACTTTCTTGCTCGACATGATAGTATGCTATCTGGTTGCTCTTTATCTTAACATGTACTCTGATTTTCTCTATGTTACATATTGATAAAGCCCTTAGGATGAGTGCTTGACTAACAGGATTATGATGCAGATCATACTAGTGGTGACAGCGTAGTCACTAAGTATATCCTTCAAATGTTCCTAGTCGTTGGTATATCGAGACAGGGCATCGATATACCAGAGTAGACTAGCGTATAGTGTTCAGTCGATAAAACTGCACATTTGTAGTACATTTTTCCTACCATTTTTATATTAAAAAAGGACTTTATTATAATATATTATACATATGAGGGTTTATGTGTAAAAACATTATTTTCCATGTGTTAATATATTTAATTATCATTTGGTAGGAAAATGTATGCAAATAATATTATTGGTCTAATCCTAGTAGAACAAAGTCTACTAAAATCTTATTTGAGTTGTTGTGCAGATTATTTCCAAGTTGTTATGAAGGATTTAACAAACAAATCAATTTGTTGAAGAATACTTTCCAAATTAAAGAGCAAACTTGGAGACTAAGTCTGGAAGCAGCCGAGAAAATATTTTCAGATTCTGAAGATGTTTAGGAATGCCAAATGTCACCATCAGGGAGCCCAAGAAAAACGACAAATTGATCCCACCCATCGAGCGCGGTTCCGCGGCCAAACCCACCCTGGGGCCGCGGAACCGCCGCAATTATGAGGATTTGGAAGTCTATATTTTTGGAGATCTATTATTGATGAATTTTACCAACTTCTCAACAAAAAGATTCTGGCTTCGCACTATAAAAAAACACCGAGGGCATCTTGGAAAAGCTATCAAGCCGAAGAGATCACGAAGCTCCCGACGCTCACGCATCCAGGCTGATCATCGACTGTTCGACTACCTCCCTAGGAAAGATCGAGAAGCAAATCAAGTTTTGTAATCATTTTCTATGGATTAAAAGTGTAGTTGAAGGAGTTGATTAATAAAGGTAGTTTTTATTTAATTGTTTGTTTTCTTTTACATTATGTTTTCCATCTCTTTCTTTTCATATTCTTCTCCCAACATGCGCGAGTAATTCTCCGCTTGTTAGGGTTCGTAGGATTAGGGTAGGCTAATGAACGATGAAAAATATCTAAACCCTTTTTAAGTCCTATAAAGTTTAGGAACTTTATCAAAATAATCATTAACATCCTAATCGGGCGCGCTAGCAATTCTTTACTAGTTCCGACCGCGATTAGAGATTAGATTAATGATTGTTTTGGTAAAGGCTAGATATGAACGGAGTTCCGTGTCGAGATAAGGGTTAAGAGTGGGATTCCTTTTCCCTCCAGAAACCCTAATCTACACGCATCGCCGTCGTTCTAGTTCTAAATCTATTAATGGATAAAAAGGGTAACTTTAATTAATCATTCATAACTACTAAATCCTAACGAACCCTACAAGCCCTTCTTATTATAATTAATCACATCTTTAAACTATTCTAGATCTATATTTACATTCTTATTAAACGTAGATCTAGAAACCATCCTACAACCATTCTTATTTCTTTCTCCTTTTCAACACATCTAAAGTAAAATTAAAAGGTTCCACGTTTCCCAGAGGACGACCCGTACTCATCTCGGTCTAGCTACGTGCGACACCGTTATTGATTGCGGTTAAACTAAAAACACGATTTTTCGAATCAATCAAATGGCGCCGTTGCCGGGGATACGTGCGTAATTTTTTATTTTTACTATTTGTGTTGATTTCTTAGACGAGTCATATCATTATTAACACAAAACTGCAAATTGCATATTTAACGATTTGTGCGTGGATTTTTGCAAGGAGATCTGGAGTCACAGAATTGAGGGAAACAGGAAACAGAGACATTTTTAGAGATCCAGAGGAGCACAGAGGGACACAGGAAATTTTTCATCAAGCGATCCAACCACCTCGCGGCGGAAGCGCGGCATAAAGGCATCTTTGGCGGCGGAAGCGCGGCGTCTTGGATGGATTAGGGCTACAGAACTCTCTGGTATCTTTCTTAACTCCTCCTCTCTCCTCCCAAATCCAATAAAATCTATTTTCTGCAGGATTCTTTGCAAATTGCGCCGCTCAAAAATCTCTTTGCAAAAGTTTTGTGTTTGGTTTTGTTTTGCATATTTAATACGGATTTTAAGGGGCAAAGACCAAATCAAGATTAGGTGGGGATTTCATCACCCTTCCTAAGCCCCACAAATCACAAACCGAGCATATAGATCAACCCTTCATTAATTTAAAAAATATCTAGACCAGACTCTAAGGACTGTCGCGCTCAATAAGGACAGAGGAAGGTCGTGGGTAATCTATCGTTTATCCGCATTACTTTTGTAGTGCCTAGGCAAGTGTGACAAAGGCTAGTGGTTTTTAATTAGGCCCACTGTAGTGGTGGTTCCTTCCCGCTTACCTGGCACTTACCTCGCTACAAGGGTAGTACGGAGGCGGTAGAGGATTTATCCTGCGGCTTGTCCTTTGGAAGTCTAGGAGCGGTCTAGAGACTGGACCTAGGTAACCTTAGTTCTAGGGTTGCTTGTGCATTTAGGGAAATTTGTCTTGAGTCCCACTTTTTCAAAACAAGCCAATTTTAAATCACACACACGCTGCCACTTGCACTAAACCCGCTTAGTGCATGCTCGGCTGGACACGGGATCCTAGTGCCCGTCTTGTCCGCGTTCCTGCTATCGACGCCGAAGTCGGTACTTCTTCATCTTCTTTTCCCCCACCACACACCACATCAACCGTGATGGACGGCACTCCATCTAATTATAACACCACGCTGCCACCACCCGCAGGTGAGCAGAATCCACCGCGCATCTCTCTCCAAGAGAGATGCTATCCTATTCGTGGTCCCCTTCCTACTTGTCTATCTCTTCCACCACCTAACGGGGATAATTTCGAAATTAAACCCCACTACATCAATCTGCTGCCCAAATTTCACGGGCTTGAGTCGGAAGACGCGTACGTTTTCATCACCAAATTCGAAAACGTATGCGCAATGATGGGTACTTCACAATTGACTTTAGATGCTATGCGCTTACGTCTTCTCCCATTCACATTGTGCGACTTGGCAGAAAAATGGCTTTATAATACTGCCGCACACTCTATCACTAATTGGGATGAATTTGTCGTAGCATTTCTTAAGAAGTTTTACCCAAATCATAAGACTGCACATGTTAGGAGCGAGATTAACCAGTTCACCCAGCTTCCCAATGAACCATTTTGGAAGTGCTTTGAACGTTTCAAAGATCTGCTTGTCCAATGCCCCCATCACGGAATACAAAGATGGGATTTATGTCGGATTATATATGAGGGCATTAATCCAGCGACAAAGCAGATGCTTGAAACAATGTGTCAATGCAATTTCATGTCTAAAGATGACGGTGAAGCTTGGAAATATCTGGAAGACCTCGCAGAAAGCACTTTGCAGTGGGAAAGCGTAAGACCACCTTCAACTAAGGGAGGTATTCACCAACTCGATGTTTCCATCGCAGTAAAAGCCGAAATGGCAGCGATGCAGAAGAAACTCGATGCTATGGAGAATAAATTCTCATCATTCTCCCTAAATCAGGTTACGCTTCCTAAGACTGTCTGTGGTTGCTGTTCGGATCCTTCACACTTAACGGAAGAATGTCCTATGAATGCATCGTTTCAAGCTAATGCTGCTTTTCAGCAGCGACCTAGAAACGACCCTTATTCTTCTACGTACAATCAAGGATGGAGGAATCATCCTAACTTTGCTTGGAATCAAAACCAACAAAGCAATTATCAAAGACCTCCTCCACAGCAACCACAACCACAGAATCAGCCCCCCTTTCAGTCACAAAATTTCCAAAATCCGGCCAACATTTCTACACCACAGATGGCCGGTATTGACAACTCACTTGCACAAACTTTGGATATGTTCATGAAACAATCCATGCAAAATTCGGCTGATATGAGGTCTTCTATTGATACCTTAACGAAAAACTCCTCCTCCCATGGTGAGAGTATTAAATCAATAGAAAACCAAATCGCACAGTTAAATGCCGCATTGAGTGCGAGAGAGAAAGGGAAACTCCCATCTCAACCCCTACCAAATCCTGGCCATTCACAAAGTCATAATGTGAATGCCGTCACTACGTTGAGATCGGGGAGAGTGCTGAACAACCAAGTGGGTGAGCAAGTTGATGATAGTGACACATTTGATACCCCTTCTTCTTCATCTTCCCCTAACTCGTCTAGTCTCCCACCTTCATCCGAGCCTATTCTCCGTTTTCCCCAAGGCTCAAACATTTCGCCAAATCTATCTAAGTCGATGCCCACTCCAATTTTGGGATCGAATCAGTCGCCACAGTCTTCTCCACAAACGTTGGACCCAAAACTTATTGATCGTGCTCCATTTCCAAACCGATTAAGGGCCAACCGATCTAACCCGCAAATGGAGAAGATTGTGGAAATGTTTAAGCAAGTTAGCGTGAATATTCCTCTTCTAGATGCTATTCAACAAGTCCCATCTTATGCAAGAATCCTTAAAGACTTGTGCACTAGGAAGAGAAAAACTCAAGTGCCTAAAAAGGTTTTCATGACGAGTAATGTTAGCACAGCTTTTACCCAACAAATACCAAAGAAACGTAAGGACCCTGGCTGTCCTACAATCTCTATTTCTATTGGGGGTAAAAATATAAATCGTGCTTTACTCGATCTAGGCGCTAGCGTCAACTTACTTCCTTATTCGGTATACGAGCAGTTAGGAATTGGAGAGTTAAAACCCGCCCATTGTACTCTCCAAATGGTTGATCGATCTATCACCAAACCTCGGGGCGAACTAGAGGATGTGTTAATTAAAGTCGGGGAATTCATATTTCCCGTGGACTTTATTGTTTTAGATACACAGCCTGTGGCAAACCCACGCAATCAAATCCCGGTGATACTTGGTCGACCCTTCCTAGCAACTTCTAACGCTGTGATTAATTGTCGTAACGGTTCTATGAACTTATCCTTCGGGAAAATGACAATTGAGCTTAATATTTACAAGCTAGGAAGTCAGCCATCAGAACCTTCTGCTCATTTACTGGACGTTTGTTCCATCCACGAGATAGCTCCCTAAAGCTGCATGGATGAGGAACTTTGCTTTGATGTTCTCGACAACACTAATGAGACATCGTTTGATCTTGCACCACTTCACAGTGAGGATATGTTCAATGAGTCCGACCTTGAGATTGAACCCTTTGACTCGTTGCAAAAGTCAGCAGCACTTTCCGAGTCAATATCTTATGCAAGTTTTGAACCTCTTAAGGAGTCCGAGTATCATTCCGTTACCCCTCCTTCTATTGTCTCTCCGCCAATTCTTGATCTCAAACCGCTACCTTCTCATCTTAAATATGCATATTTAGGAGAGAATGAGACTTTGCCAGTGATTATTTCCGCTTCTCTAGCCTTAGAGCAAGAGAATGCACTTTTGGCAGTGTTGAGATCGAATCGGGAAGCATTTGGTTGGACAATGGCCGACATCAAAGGGATTAGTCCCTTAATTGTTGAACATCACATACATCTGATGGATGAAGTCAAACCAACCCGAGACCCACAAAGACGGTTAAATCCCGTTATGAAGGAGGCGGTAAAGAAAGAAATCGTCAAGTGTCTTGATAGTGGAATAATTTACCCCATATCTGATAGTCAATGGGTAAGTCCAATTCATGTGGTCCCTAAAAAGTCTGGCATCACGGTAATCACTAACGAGGCTAACGAGTTAATCCAAACACGCACCCAAACTGGGTGGCGCGTATGTATCGATTACAGGAAACTCAATGCCGCGACGAGGAAAGATCACTTCCCTCTACCTTTCATTGACCAGATGTTAGAACGATTAGCGGGACACGAATACTATTGTTTCTTGGACGGATACTCTGGTTACAACCAGGTCCCCATCGCCGAAAAGGATCAAGATAAAACCACTTTTACTTGTCCTTTCGGAACTTTTGCTTATAGACGCATGCCCTTTGGGTTATGCAACGCTCCCGCTACATTTCAGCGGTGCATGATGGGGATATTTTCAGATATGGTGGAAAATTTTCTAGAAATTTTTATGGACGATTTCTCCATTTTTGGGGACTCCTTTGAGGACTGCCTTCGTAATCTTGACGCTGTTCTTACCCGCTGTAAGGATAAGAACTTGACTTTGAATTGGGAAAAATGTCATTTTATGGTTCAAGAAGGTATTGTACTTGGACATATAATTTCACATAAAGGCATTGAGGTAGACAGAGCTAAAATAGATGTCATTCAAAACCTCCCTCGTCCCAATTGCGTCAAAGATATACGATCCTTCCTTGGTCATGCAGGATTTTATAGGAGATTTATTAAGGACTTTAGCAAAATTGCTAGACCCTTAACCCTTCTATTGGCCAAGGACACTACATTTCACTTCGATTCGGATTGTGAGGCTGCTTTTGAATCACTTAAAGAATCACTCACTACAGCCCCCGTTCTATCATCTCCGGATTGGAACCACCCGTTCGAGCTTATGTGTGACGCATCAGATTTTGCTATTGGTGCTGTCTTGGGACAGCATATTGATAAGATGCCACATGTAATTTACTATGCAAGTAGGACCCTGAATGATGCACAAATAAATTACACAACTACCGAGAAAGAACTCTTAGCAGTTGTATTTGCATTAGAGAAATTCAGGCCCTACTTGATTGGCTCGCCTATTGTGGTTTACACAGATCACTCCGCCCTCCGACATCTTTTAACGAAGAAGGATGCAAAAGCCAGGCTAATACGTTGGATCCTATTGTTACAAGAATTTGATCTTGTTATCAAAGACAAGAGTGGATGTGAAAACGTAGTAGCAGACCATCTTTCACGCATCACTTCTTCGCCAACTGTGACCGTGCCGATAAATGACTCATTTCCCGACGAACAGCTCTTGAATGTATCCTACGAACCTTGGTTCGGAGATATCGTGAACTATCTTGCGACGGGACTTATACCTAGCGATTGGTCGAAACAAGACAAACTTCGGTTTTTATCCCAAGTAAAATATTTTTACTGGGATGAACCATATCTATTCAAGTATTGTTCCGATCAAATCATTCGCAGGTGTGTCCCTAACGATGAATTCAAGAGCGTGTTATCATTTTGTCATGATCAGGCGTGCGGCGGTCACTTTGGACCTCGAAAAACGGCGGAGAAAGTTTTGCAATGTGGCTTTTATTGGCCAACATTATTTAAAGATGCATTTGAGCATTGCAAAACTTGTCCGCGATGTCAGCATTTGGGTCGGATTTCACGTAGGAATGAGATGCCGCTCCAACCTATCTTGGTTGTGGAAATATTTGATGTTTGGGGTATTGATTTTATGGGCCCTTTTCCCAACTCCTTTGGGAATCTATATATCTTGTTAGCAGTTGATTATGTCTCGAAGTGGGTGGAAGCTATACCGTGTCGCACTAATGACAACAAAGTTGTCATTAAGTTCCTTAAAGAAAACATCTTCTCGCGATTCGGACACCCTCGCGCTATCATTAGCGACAACGGGACACATTTCTGCAATAGGTCTTTCGAGGCCTTGATGCGGAAATATTCAATCACTCACAAGCTTTCTACGCCCTATCACCCCCAAACAAGCGGGCAGGCTGAGATCTCAAACAGGCAGATCAAACAGATTTTGGAGAAGACGGTTTCTAAGAACCGTAAAGATTGGTCAACCAAATTGACGGATGCTCTTTGGGCATTCCGCACCGCTTATAAGACCGATCTTGGTATGTCTCCATACCGCCTTGTGTTTGGGAAGGCATGTCACCTCCCTGTCGAGATTGAACATAAGGCAATGTGGGCTATTAAAGAGCTTAATTTTGACCTTGATCATGCTGGCGGCTTTCGGAAGCTGCAATTGAATGAGTTAAGCGAACTCCGTGATGAAGCTTACGATAATGCGGTGATAGTAAAGAATAGGACCAAAGTGTTCCACGATAAAAATCTTTCTAGAAAAACCTTCACATCGGGGCAACAAGTCCTTCTTTACGATTCCCGTCTCCATCTTCATCCGGGTAAGCTTAAATCTCGTTGGAAAGGACCTTTTGTGGTGCGGTATGTACACCCGCACGGGGCGGTTGAAGTCGAAAATTTGAAAAACGGTTCGATTTTTAAAGTAAATGGGCATAGATTAAAACCGTATTTTTCTGCTGACCCCGCGGAGGAGCTCCTGTTTTTACAGGAGCCGTTTTATCAAAACTAAATTTCCTCCGCCTCACCTCCATGTTTTTTAAAAAACATTTTCTCATTTTAAAAATGGAGGTGAGTAAAAAATGATTTGATTGAATATCTGTGCGTGTCAAAGAATAAGTTTGGGGGAATTTATCATTTAACTATTATTTTATCCCTTGTATCTCTCCCTTAGTATACAGGTCCATGTTCTCAAAAGGCTGCATCAGTGAGGACACTGCTAAAAACAGGTTTGGGGGGGAGGTTTGTATTCACTGAATTATCTTTGACACCGGGCATTAAAAAAAAATAATAATAATAATAAAAAAAAAATTATAACAAAAGAATAGAAAGTGAAACATTACATCCAAAAGATAGGAATAGTTTAAGAAAACCAAGAAAATTAGAAGTTTTCTTATACGAACTAGTAATAAGTAGTTATGAGCTGTTGTCCCAAGGGTTAGTAAGATAGAGGAAGTCACTAATCTGAGGATAAAAATAAGTCTGAAAAATAGTTTCTATTCTGGAAGCCAAACATTTGAATGTTGATACCCTACAATATGCACATACACACGTCTTGAAACTCGGGATAGTAGAGGATACCTTGAAATGCTCTTGTCTAAAAGCCAAAGTATGAAGGAAATGATGAAGAAAATATAAAATGGTGAAAAGAAAAAAATGAACACTGGTTTTGTATCGCCAAGGTAGCAATAAAAAAAAATATAGCGAGGGTGCCTCTTCACCTAGTGCCCTAAGGCCAACTGGTCTGGGAGTCACTGCTAAGCCTTAGGTGGTGCAAGACAAGGAAAATATTATCACCAAATCAGCAAGCACATGAGTAATCGGTCGGTTAGTACCTCAAGAAGTATTAACGGTCGCATGAAAATGTGTAAGCAATTCTAAGTATTCATCAAAGAAAAAGTACTAAGGTAGACGGACAAGAGTATGATAGCTTGAATTGAATTCTCTGAGTGTAGGGATGTTCTTTACACACACGTGGGGTTATATGATCAATGTTTGGACAAAAGGTAGAAATGAAGAATAAAGACGATGTTTTATTGAGGGATGATGTGATTTCTAACATTTTTTCATGACTATTAAGATAGGGCTCATGACAACTGAAAAGCTAGTATAGTTGGAAACTCTTCTTTTCAAAGTATTTCTTTTATGGTTCTTATCTTTATATGTAAATTTCACCATCTTTCTTTTGTTATTGGATTTTGTGGGTGTAATCCGCTGAAAACCCTCAGGAGACAACACTCCTCCTACTAGGGACACCTAGAGGTTTAACGGCTTGTTGCACGTGCTCAGTGCAATCGTGTCTGCCTACGAAAGTGTGCCTAGTTTTCTCCTTTCTTTTTCTTCTCTTAAATAAACTAATTTGCTCGGGACGATCAAAGATAAGTTTGGGGGTATTTGTTCAGTCGATAAAACTGCACATTTGTAGTACATTTTTCCTACCATTTTTATATTAAAAAAGGACTTTATTATAATATATTATACATATGAGGGTTTATGTGTAAAAACATTATTTTCCATGTGTTAATATATTTAATTATCATTTGGTAGGAAAATGTATGCAAATAATATTATTGGTCTAATCCTAGTAGAACAAAGTCTACTAAAATCTTATTTGAGTTGTTGTGCAGATTATTTCCAAGTTGTTATGAAGGATTTAACAAACAAATCAATTTGTTGAAGAATACTTTCCAAATTAAAGAGCAAACTTGAAGACTAAGTCTGGAAGCAGCCGAGAAAATATTTTCAGATTCTGAAGATGTTTAGGAATGCCAAATGTCACCATCAGGGAGCCCAAGAAAAACGACAAATTGATCCCACCCATCGAGCGCGGTTCCGCGGCCAAACCCACCCTGGGGCCGCGGAACCGCCGCAATTATGAGGATTTGGAAGTCTATATTTTTGGAGATCTATTATTGATGAATTTTACCAACTTCTCAACAAAAAGATTCTGGCTTCGCACTATAAAAAAACACCGAGGGCATCTTGGAAAAGCTATCAAGCCGAAGAGATCACGAAGCTCCCGACGCTCACGCATCCAGGCTGATCATCGACTGTTCGACTACCTCCCTAGGAAAGATCGAGAAGCAAATCAAGTTTTGTAATCATTTTCTATGGATTAAAAGTGTAGTTGAAGGAGTTGATTAATAAAGGTAGTTTTTATTTAATTGTTTGTTTTCTTTTACATTATGTTTTCCATCTCTTTCTTTTCATATTCTTCTCCCAACATGCGCGAGTAATTCTCCGCTTGTTAGGGTTCGTAGGATTAGGGTAGGCTAATGAACGATGAAAAATATCTAAACCCTTTTTAAGTCCTATAAAGTTTAGGAACTTTATCAAAATAATCATTAACATCCTAATCGGGCGCGCTAGCAATTCTTTACTAGTTCCGACCGCGATTAGAGATTAGATTAATGATTGTTTTGGTAAAGGCTAGATATGAACGGAGTTCCGTGTCGAGATAAGGGTTAAGAGTGGGATTCCTTTTCCCTCCAGAAACCCTAATCTACACGCATCGCCGTCGTTCTAGTTCTAAATCTATTAATGGATAAAAAGGGTAACTTTAATTAATCATTCATAACTACTAAATCCTAACGAACCCTACAAGCCCTTCTTATTATAATTAATCACATCTTTAAACTATTCTAGATCTATATTTACATTCTTATTAAACGTAGATCTAGAAACCATCCTACAACCATTCTTATTTCTTTCTCCTTTTCAACACATCTAAAGTAAAATTAAAAGGTTCCACGTTTCCCAGAGGACGACCCGTACTCATCTCGGTCTAGCTACGTGCGACACCGTTATTGATTGCGGTTAAACTAAAAACACGATTTTTCGAATCAATCATATAGCTTCTCGACCCATGTAGATGGGCGATGGATGATCCCATATCCATTGGTGTTTGACATCAGAGACAGTATACGGGTGGTCAGTAGAGGCTGGGTACACTGAACGGACTCGTCGAGAACTCCAAGATGGTATTATACTTCACGTCAGATGGCAGTTCTCTGGTGACACCGGTAGTAGTTAGTCTTTAGACTTGAGATCGTCATAGAGACTTGTATGATTCCCACTGTGCTTTGATTTCCACCTTACCACGTTCAAGAGAACGTGCAAAACGTTGGCTTTTGGGTACAGTCCCTAATCACATGGAGGCAATGAGCAATAGGAGGGTTCCGTCTCTCCCGGTATTGGGAGTTGATGTTGCGCTGTACTCGATTGGATATAACAGGAAGTCCCTGGCCAGGGATGCTTCAGAGATATACTGGTAAGTGTTATCAGTAGTTTCTCGACCCGTTATGAGCCTCATATCGGCACGACTTATCGAGTTACTGGGTCTGACGTTTACCACCCCTAGACAAGAAATGCGACATATCAGACGAAGAGACCAGACTATACGGTAGTGTTACTGATTGGATTCACAGGAGTATGAGCAGGCATGCTTGTTGATCTTCTGATCGCTCAATACCTGGGTGGCCGTTACGTTTCGCAGACCGCTTACGGCTTGTGGGTGTTTGATATGATCACCACCTACTGCCGGCGTATTGACGAGTCTTTAGAGTCCTACACAGAGGTTTCCTGGCTCAAGCGAAATGGAGTAGGAGCACATATGTGATATGTACGGGACCGAGATTAATACGATATGAGATACAGTATTCTATTCTCGCGATTTGTGACATCGGTCGGTTATACGTGATATAGCTGGAATATCGGATCAAGTGTTGATTCGATAAGTTGTTACATATGATATTTGTCGGTTATATGTGCTATAGCCGGATTATTAAATCAAGTGTTGATTTAATAATTTAATGTATAATAATATATTTGATATATTACATTACATTAACTAATATTAAGCTCACTTATGATTTCTTTTTCTCACTTTGTGCATAAGTATATATATGATATATGTTTGTGTACATAATTTTGTGTCATGCTTGATGATACATGCAACTTGGCTGTGTGTATGACTTACACCATGCTTGGTTTAATTTCCAGGGTTTTTAATTATTTTCGTTATTATAAATGGTGGCATTTTGTCATGACAAATAGCTTGTAGAAGCTTGTAGTCTTCATTGACCAAGTCCACTCTTTTGTTTTGCCTAAGATATTTGTTAACACAACCAATTAAACCTAGCCATGGTTAACTCTCTACAAAGGTTAGTATATAATACTGACTCACCTAGGGTTGCCATTATCCTATGGATAATTATCATGAGATATTTTCTTCTTCTTCTTCCTCAAAGCTTTCTAGCTTCAATGGAGATGTGAGGAAAAATGAGAGAAAATCAATTCTAAAGTGAGCCCACATCCTACTTCATCATTCTCTACTACTTGCCATTTAGTAAAGGGTGTTTTCTTCACTAATTTCACAATTAGTGAAGAGATAGCTTGGGTTAGTGTCTCCTCGACGTAGATCATCTTCGGCCTCCAAGATTTCGAAGCAAGCATGTTCGTTTTTTCAAGGGAGCCTCTCTAGAGTCCGGGACATCATGATCGCAGCGAAGGGGCTACTACACGGAGCTAATGAAGTGAAGGTCCGGTCTATAAAAGTTGTATTTCTTGTTCACTTTACTTGCAAAGTCGTTTGCTTTTCATTCTGTCGGATTTCTAGTATACGATTCTAGGGTTAGGGTTAGCTAGAATGGCAAATTTTTGAATTTCGCATGGACGATGCCTCCCGAAACCTTGCTGCCGTCCTAGGGAACCCTACAACTTTCTGTCGTCCTTATCACTCTGGAAGCTCGAATCGGTAAAGGACTCCACCTAGAGTTCACCGTTAGCATATACCAAGAACATCTCTTTAGTCCTTCTCAAGTACTTAAGAATGTTCTTCATAGCTGTCCAGTGTTTCTCCCCTGGATCTGATTGATACTTACTCACTTGACCTAGTGAGTAAGCTACATTCGGTCTGGTACATAACACCGCTTACATGATTGACCCGACTGCAGAAGCATAGGGTATCTCTTGCATGCGAGCCCTCTCCAAATCAATCTTGGGAGACATCTCTTTGGAGAGAGTGATTCCTGAGCAAGTGGGTTGATTACCACGCTAAGAATCTTCCATACTAAACTTCTTTAGTATGGTGTCTATGTGCCTGGATTGGGACAATCCCAATATCCGTTTAGATCTATCTCTATAGATCTTAATTCCCAGGATATAGGAGGCATCACCAAGGTCTTTTATGAAGAACTTGTGTGATAAGAAGAGCTTGACCGAGTGTAGCATAGGAACATCGTTTCCTATCAAGAGTATGTCATCCACGTACAATACGAGAAAGACAACCTTACTCTTTACAAGCTTCTTGTATATACAAGGTTCATCTACGTTTTTGATGAAGTCAAACTCTTTGACAGCTTCATCTAAATAGAACTTCCAAATCCGCGATGCCTGCTTTAATCCATAGATTAATTTAAGTAGCTTGCACACGCTTCCGCTGCTCCCACTATCTATGAAGCCCTCTGGCTGTGTCATGTATACATTTTCTTCTAAATCATCATTTAGAAAAGCGGTCTTAACGTCCATCTGCCAGATTTCTGCTGGGTTCGCTCAGCACCCCCGACGGGTTTCAGCAAGCATCAAGTATGCTATTTTAAAAATTTAGGGTACCGAGCGAGCCCGACTAAGGATCTAACTACAGAATTAGGGTATTGAAAGCATGTAAACAAACTTTACACTAAGTAAATAGGAATACAACCATTGTAGACCGGTCCTTCATATCTTAAGCTCCGTGTAGTAGTCCCTTCGCTCCAAGTAGCAATGTCCCGAACTATCCTTTCGCTCTACAAGGCGAAAGCAACGAGCTTGCTCAAGGATCTTCAAGGCCGAAGATGATCTACGTCGAAGAATCTCTAACTCAAGCTACGTATTCACTAATTGGTGTATTAGTGAAGAAAACAATATATATTAAATTTCTAGTTTTGTATAGATTGATGAAGTTGGAATTTTGCTCACTTTTGAATAATTTTTCTCTCTTTCTTTTTCACCACACTCAAGAGCTAGAAAGAAAAAAGAAGGAGACGAAGAAGAAACTCAAGTGATCAAGTTTGCACCATGGGTGAGAAAATATCTCATATATCCTCATATAGAGACTTAACAATGACTAAAGATAATGGTTAGGTTAATAAATATCTAGAGTAAAACAAAATTAGTGAACTAAGTCAAGCTTTCTACATTCTTCCACAAGAATCTCAAACCATTCCAATTTCCACCTAATTTTGATTTATCTCTTAATAATTAATTTCCCAAATTATCTTTTGGTAGGTATGAGTCTCATACACCCAAGTCCAATGTATCATCTAGCATGACACATAAATATATACATTAATATATATCATATATATATTTGTATGTATTTAGAGAAAAGAAATTCTTAAGTGAGCTAATATTAGTTAATATATATCAATATATCAAATATATAATTATATATTAAATTATTAAATCAACACTTGATTTAATAATCCGACTATATCACATACAACCGAGTAATATCATTTACATGTATATCAAATATACATATAACAAATTATTGAATCAACACTTGATTCAATAATCCGGTTATATCACATTTAACCTATATCGCGAGATTAGAATACTGTATCATATACAAGTATCAATCTCGGTCCCGCACATATCACATATGTGCCCTACTTCATTTCGCTTGAGTCAGGAAAGCTCTGTGTAAGACACTAAAGACTCGTCAATACGCGAGCAGTAGGTGATGATCATATCAGTCACCCACAAGCCGTCTGCGGTACTAGCTGGATGTAACGGCTACCCAGGTATTGAGCAATCAGAAGATCAACAAGCAAGCTTGTTCATACTCCCGTGAATCCAATAAGTAACACTACCGTACAGTCCTGTCTCTTCGTCTGATATGTCGCATATCGAGTCTGGGGGTGGTAAACGTCAGACCCCAATAACTTGATGAGTCATGCCGATGTGAGGCTCATAACGGGTCGACAAACTACTGATGACACATACCAATAAATTTCAGTATCAGCCCTAGCCAGGAACTTCCTGTTATGGCCAATCGAGCACAGCGCAATATCAACCCCCAATACCGGGAGAGAAGAAACCACTCCTATGCTCATTGCCTCCATGTGACTCGGGACTGTACCCAAAAACCACCGGTTTGCACGCTCTCTTGAACGTGGTAGGGTGGAAATCAAAGCACAGTGGCAATCACACAAGACTCTATGACGATCTCGGGTCTACAGACTAACCTGTACCAGTGTCACCATTGCTATCCGACGTTAGGTATAATACCATCCAGGAGTTCTCGGCGAGTCCTGTTCAGTGTAACCAATCTCCACTGAGCACCCGTATACAATCTTTGATATTAAAAACCAATGGATATGGGATCATCCATCGCCCATCAAATGGGTCAAGAAACGTATACGCTGGTCTACTGTGGAATATCGATGCCCCGTCTCGATACACCCACGACTAGGAACAATTGAAGGATGAACTTGTGGACTATCCTGGCCCCACTAGTATGATCTGCATCATAATCCTGGTAGTCAAGCACACATCCTAAGGGCTATACCAACATGTGAGAGAAATACAGTATCATAATACTAGTCTACATGTAGGAGACCAACTCGAGGAGTCGAGTCCGGGTCTCCTAACCCTAGAATTGGCAGGGTTGCTTGCCGCTCTCGTAGGGGTCTAGGGGTGTGGGATTGGCTATTCATCACGACCGTGGAATCCGTGTTTTATACTGGCTCGTATTGAAAACACGGACGTCCTAGTATATCCAATGTTTCATATGTTTCTTCTGCTGCTATATCTGTGATGTGATCATGTGATGTTCTGTGATAGATACAGTATACAGTATATATGATATATTATATAGATGTTACTTATGTTTTGCACCCGCACTAGCCCTGCCCTGCTCTGTCGTTAGTTACCTAACCTAACGGTGCACGAGGGGACATCGAGGCGAATGCGGATGGCATAAGTGTACATCGTATTTATCTGTGATGTTTAGGTATTTAAATGATGGGACTTCATTAATGTGATTAATGAAAGAAAAGAAACCTAAGATGTTGTAGAATCAAATTTTAAACAAAACAGGTAGCTACAGTTCTTGCTTTGCATAGCGGTATATGTGATATACCCTGCACCTTATTCGATGAGGAAAGGACCGAGATCCATTCACTGGGAGTGACTCCTTTAACAATAACTGGCAGATGCTACACACTCGGTTTGACTTTTGATTGCTTCTATAGTTTCTGCTTTGCACAGTGATATATATGATATATCCCGCACCTCATTCGACGAGGAAAGGGCCGACGATCCCTTCACCGGGAGTGACCCCTTTAGCAAAATTAGAAAAGCCTCAAAATCACTCCATTTCAAAACTGTATTTGATTCTACAACGATATCAAGTTTATTACGCAATAGGTTTTCAGAAAAACCTGTCGTAACCCTCCGTCATTTCAGATAAGTACTAGTTAGTATTCGTGCTACGTTTGTTGACTATGTTAAGGCGTAGTGTGCGGTAGCTAATTAGTGCTTATCTGTATAAGCATATGATGCGATTGGATTAGGGTAGTCGTGCGACTTTGTTGACTATGTTAAGGGTCGTACGGGTGGGTTTAATTCAATCAGGAAATGACGGGTTGAACTTGACTAGCACTTATGATTTGTTGACTATGTTAAGGTCATATAGCTGCTAGGGGAAAAATATTATCGGGAATTTCAAGTGTTGAAATTTGCAATGAGATTGCATACCTTCTATGAGATAGTTGGATCCCGATACCCACTGCGAGTAAGAGTTACTCCTGGGTGAGTTTTACACATTACAAGTAGGTGTCTAGAAAGGTGTTAACGAGGTTACGCCTCTGGGAAAACGAGGTTTACAGTAATTAGGTTCGTGCGAAAGCACGGGGGACCTCCCTCAAAGTACCGACACTGGCCTGGCTGAAAGATTGGCGAACTTGTAGTGTGTAATTAATCCCGGCTAGTCTTTCCTTTTAGGTTTTGAAGGAAGATTTGATAAAAACAATGGGAGCCATCCTGATTAGATAAGATAATAACCAATCTGATCTTGCACGAGCTTACGCTAAAGTGTTTTCTTCTCTCTCTCTCCAGGTAGCGACCATTTCATGCCCTAATAAAGATAATAATATGGATGTATTGACCGAACCCGCATGTTATACTGTGCTGGGGAACGTTGGTTCCGTTCTTACCTATAAGAGTTATAGGACTGAACAGGATATAGGGGAATACCAGGATTCCCATGCCACCCGAATGAAGAAAGTACATGTTGATGCATTTTCTTCGGGTGTGTTCGTTACAGAGAACTGTTTCTCCATTTGCTCCATGTCCTGGGTATTAGATACCGGGTCAGGATCCCATATATGTAATCAGTTACATGGGCTTAGGAAAGGTAGAGAACTTGGAGAAGGTGATAAAGACATTAGAGTTGGAAATGGTGCAATTGTTGCGGCTAAGACTGTCGGGGAATATCACCTTGTATTACCAACTGGTAATACATTGGTTCTGAACGAATGTTATTACATGCCGAACCTGATATGCAACATTATATCGGTTTCTTTATTGAGTAAAGAGGGATATAATTTTGTATTACAGGATAATGTTATGAACATTTTCCGTAACCAAAAGTTGGTTGGATCAGGCACGTTGTGCAATGGCATTTATGTTCTAAACCAATCAACTGTTCTAAGCATAACAAACACACACAAGAGGAAGAGTTTAGAACTGAACGAATCCTTCTTGTGGCATTGTAGACTGGGTCATATCAATGCGACACGACTGGCTAAGTTGCATAAGGATGGATATTTGAAATCATTCGAATTTTCATCTTATGACACTTGCCAGTCATGTTTCAAAGGCAAGATGACCAAAACTCCGTTTACGGGATACGGAGAAAGAGTTACCGAACTCTTGGGACTGATACATAGTGATGTATGCGGTCCCATGTCTACACATGCCAGGGATGGTTCTTCGTACTTCATTACATTCACTGACGATCTCTCTAGATTCGGATATGTGTTCCTGATGAAACACAAATCAGAAGCTTTTGAGAAATTTAGAGAATATAAACAAGAAGTCGAAAACCAAACCGGAAAAAGTATTAAAATCCTTCGATCTGATCGAGGAGGTGAATACTTAAGCAATGAATTCCTGGACTTCCTAAAAGAGAATGGGATTCTCTCTCAGCTAACTCCTCCATATACACCACAGCACAACGGTGTATCAGAACGGAGGAACCGCACCCTATTAGATATGGTGCGCTCTATGATGAGCACAGCTGAGTTACCTATTTCCTTCTGGGGATATCCGCTGGAGACAGCAACATACCTATTGAATCAAGTTCCATCTAAATCTGTACCTACCACACCATATGAGATATGGAGTGGGAAGAGACCATATTTTAAACGAGTTAAGATATGGGGTTGTCCGGCCTATGTCAAAATGCAAAATCCAGACAAACTCGAGACACGGTCAGTTCTTTGCAAGTTTGTGGGATATCCTAAGAATTCACAAGGATATTTTTTCTACCATGCTGAAGAACAAAAGGTGTTTGTTTCTCAATATGCCACCTTTTTAGAAAAGGAATTCCTTGAAAAAGAAATTAGTGGCAAAGTGGTAGAGCTGGAAGAGGTTCCAGATACACAAACCGTAACTGAAGATTTAGTGGAACCAGAAGATTCAGTAGCTCCCAATGAACCTCAGCCTCTCCGCCGATCTAGTAGGGTTCCTCGCCAACCTGAGGGATACTACGGTTTTCTCATGGACGGTGGAAGCGAGGATTGCATCATGGAGGATGATGACCCAACTAGCTTCGAGCAGGCCATCACGAGTAGTGACTCAGTGAAATGGCTGGATGCTATGCGGTCCGAGATGGAATCCATGTACACCAACAAAGTATGGACTTTGGAAGTTGCTCCTGAAGGGGTAAAACCCATCGGGAGCAAGTGGATCTTCAAGAAAAAACTTGGTGTAGATGGGAAAGTAGAGACTTTCAAAGCTAGACTTGTTGCAAAAGGTTTTCATCAAAGGCCAGGTGTGGACTATGACGAAACCTTTTCTCCAGTGGCTATGCTTAAATCCATCCGGATCATGCTTGCCATCGCTGCATATCATGACTACGAAATCTGGCAAATGGATGTTAAGACCGCCTTTCTAAACGGTGATTTAGAAGAGTGCGTGTACATGACTCAGCCAGAGGGCTTCGTAGACAGTGGGAGCAGCGCGAAGGTGTGCAAGCTACTTAAATCCATTTATGGATTAAAGCAAGCATCGCGGAGTTGGAACATCTGCTTTGACGTCGTTATCACAGAGTTTGATTTCATCAAAAATCCAGATGAACCTTGTATCTACAAGAAGGTGGCAGAGAGTAAGGTTGTCTTCCTCGTATTGTACGTGGACGACATACTCTTGATAGGAAATGATATTCCTATGCTGCAATTGGTCAAGCTCTTCTTATCACAAAGATTCTCGATGAAAGATCTTGGTGATGCCTCCTGCATATTGGGAATTAGGATCTATAGAGATAGATCCAAACGAATATTGGGATTGTCCCAATCCAGGTACATTGACACCATACTAAAAAGGTTTAGTATGGAAGATTCCAAGCGTGGGAACTTGCCCACGATCTCTGGAGTCACTCTCTCCAAAGAGATGTCTCCCAAGACTGATTTGGAGAGAGCTCGCATGCAAGGGATACCCTATGCTTCGGCTGTAGGCTCTATCATGTATGCGATGCTATGTACCAGACCCGATGTAGCATACTCACTAAGTATAGTGAGCAGGTATCAAGCTGATCCTGGAGAGAGTCACTGGACAGCTGTGAAGAGCATTCTCAAGTACTTACGAAGGACTAAAGAGATGCTCTTGGTGTATGGTAATGGAGAACTCCAAGTGAAGTCCTTTACCGATTCGAGCTTCCAGAGTGATAAGGACGACTCTAAGTCGCAGTCGGGATTTGTCTTTACCCTTTACGGAGGGGCGGTTAGCTGGAAGAGTTCCAAGCAGGAAACCGTGGCAGACTCAACGATGGAGGCTGAATACATCGCTGCAAACGATGCTGCCAAAGAGGCTGTCTGGATCAAGAAGTTCATTACTGAACTTGGAGTGGTTCCATCCATTGAGCATCCAATACCTTTGTATTGCGATAACAATGGAGCGGTGGCTTTGGCCAAGGAACCCAGGTCCCATCAGCGATCAAGGCATATTCTGAGGTTGTATCACCTGATCCGGGAGAAAGTTGATCGCCGGGAGATCGAGGTCAGGAGAGTTGACACGAAGAACAACACGGCGGATCCACTCACGAAGGCCATTCCCCAGATACAGTTTGAGAGACTCTTCGGGATGCTCGGTATGCGATACTACAGCAGCTGGCCCTAGTGCAAGTGGGAGATTGTTAGTTGTATGTATGCCCTAGAGGCCAGTATTGTACAGATGATGTATATTATATTGGATGCTTGGACATATATAGAGATGACTTTCTTGCTCGATATGATAGTATGCTATCTGGTTACTCTTTATCTTAACATGTATACTTGTCTCTTTGAACTGTCTTATGGTTACATGTTGATAAAGCCCTTAGGATGTGTACTTGACTACTTGGACTATGATGCAGATCATACTAGTGGGGACATGGTAGTCCATAAGTACATCCTTCAAGGTCCCTAGTCGTGGGTGTATCGAGACGGGGCATCGATATACCAGTGTAGACTAGCGTATACGCTTCTCGACCCATGAGATGGGCGATGGATGATCCCATATCCATTGGTGTTTGACATCAGAGATGGTGTACGGGTGCTCAGTGGAGAATGGGTACACTGGACGGACTAGCCAAGAACTCCCAGATGGTATTATACCTCACGTCAGATGGCAGTTCTCAGGTGACACTTGTACAGGTTAGTCTGTAGACCCGAGATCGTCATAGAGTCTTGTGTGATTCCCACTGTGCTTTGATCTCCACCTTACCACGTCCATGAGGGCGTGCAAAACGGTGGTCTTTGGGTACAGTCCCGAGTCACATGGAGGCAATGAGCGATAGGAGGGGTTTCGTCTCTCCCGGTATTGGGGGTTGATGTTGCGCTGTGCTCGATTGGCCGTAACAGGGAAGTCCCTGGCCAGGGCTGATCTGAGATTTGCTGGTAAGTGTTACCAGTAGTTTCTCGACCCGTTATAAGCCTCACATCGGCACGACTTATCGGTTATTGGGGTCTGACGTATACCACCCCTAGACTTGATATGCGACATATCAGACGAACAGACCGGACTGTACGGTAAGTGTTACTGGTTGGATTCACAGGAGTGCGAGCGGGCTAGCTCGTCGATCTTCTGATCGCTCAATACCCGGATGGCCGTTACGTTTAGCAGACCGCTTGCGGCTTGTGGGTACTTGATATGATCATCATCTGCTACCGGCGTATTGACGAGTTTTTAGAGTCCTACACAGAGGTTTCCTGGCTCAAGCGAAACGAAATAGGAGCGCATATGAGATATGTGCGGGACCGAGAATATTGCGTGTATGTGATACCGTATTTCATTCTCGCGATGAATGTTTCGATTGGTTGTATGCGATATAACCTAGTTATCGAATCATTGATTCGATAAATCGATACATTGTATACTAGTCGGTTATGTGCGACATGACCGGATCATTGAATCAAGTGTTGATTTAATGATTTAATGTATAATTGTATATTTGATATATTAATTTGCATTAACTAGTATTGGTTCATTTTTAAAGGATTTTCTCACATGAAGTGCACATTGTATATATGATATGCTTTTGTGTGCACTTTATTGTATCATGTTTGATGATACATACTTACTTGGGTTTGTGCAAAGAATTAAACCATGGTTATGATAATGGTTAGGGTTTTATGTTATTCATCTATTTATTTATCCATTCTTTATTTATTTAAATAGATAAAAGAAAAGAAAATGGTTTCTTTTTTTTCAAGAAGCTTGTTGAAGCTTCATGAAGCTTTGACTAAAGAGACCATTTGTCTTCATGCTTAACCCTAACCATTCCCATTTACCATGGTCTATTCTCTACACTTAACCTTAGTTAGCTTATGATAAGTATTGATTTATTTTTCATTTTAAATCAACACTTATCATATTCTTTCTTCTTCTTCATCTTCTTCTTCAAGAAAAGCCTTGTCTTCATCAATGGCAACTTGAGAAAAAGTGTGAGAAATCCAAATCTAAAGTGAACCCACCTCCTATTTCTTCACCCTCTACCTCTTGCCAAGTAGTATAGGGTGTTTTCTTCACAAGTTTCGCAACTTGGTGAAGTTGGAGCTTGAACTTGTGATGCCTCGACGTAGATCATCTTCGGCACGAAGCCGACGACCTAGTTCGCCCAATTCTCCGATGAAGCCGACGTTTGAGTTCGGGATTCGAGATGGACAGCGAGAGGACGCCTACGTGGAGCTAAGGAAGTGGAGAACCGGATCTACAAAGGTTGTAGCCTCTCTCCTTTAGTTAAGATGTTAACTAGTTTCGTTTTTCGCCTAAATTTCTAGTCAACGATCTAGTCTAGGGTTTCTCGGCACCGTAAAATTTAAAATTGGCATGGTTGATGCCTTGTGAGACCTCTTGAGAGTGCCTAGGAACCCTACAATGTCAATCCAGATTGAATCTTTAGGTCCTATTAAATTTTCAGTAATCGTTTGCGGTTCTGGAATCACTTCCAGTTCTAGTACCATACTCCCACTACTGTTTTCTGAAAAAATCCATTTTACTAAAACTGTGGCGAGTCAAGAACAATATCACTATTGATCTTCCAGATGGTAGAAAGTCAACCCTCGTCATAGCCCGGGTCAACCCACAAACAGCCATTACAGAAACGTGCCTTGAGTTATCCAGAGTCTGGTTTTAAGCATAAGCCGGACAACTCCCCGTACCTTAACATCGTTGAGATATGAACCGTTCTATATCCAATATAGAAACAGAGGCACTGATTTAATTGGAACTAGATTCAAATCATGCAGCTGTCTCCAGTGCATGTCAACCAAATGGAAGGAGGCCGATCAGCGTTACTCAACTTAGGAATGCATCCAGATATGAATAGCCTAAAGAGAAACAAGTTTCTCAAAACCATTACTATCAACTGAATACCATACACAAGTATCTACATCTTCGATCACCTTGAAGAATCCCGATACTTGCAACACCTGGTTCTCTACTTTATTCAAATACGTATAACTTCTCAAAACTTGGACCTTGTGTTTCTATGAAACACTTGTCTAAAAACTAAAGAAGTCATAAGTAAACCGAATATTGTTCGAGGACCAACCCCTCTGTCTTAATGGGCACTGGACAACATACAATACTCTGTATAAGTCCCTTGAGTCTAATAACTCAATCCCTGTGTGCCGTAGGTTGAAAACTGTACTTATGGTTAAGAAGAATTACACCGCTGTTTAATGCTCCTTACCTAACCATCCACTGATATAGGTAAATGTCATAGACATAATTTCAAAAAGTTATATCTCACTCTATACAGATAGACGTACAGATATGTCAATTTGAAATTGGTGCATAACAACGGATATACAAAACCAAATATTTACTGTCCGGCAAACAACCCAGGTGATTTCCTCAAATATCACCAATTACAACGAATTCCGATATAGTGAGGACGATCACCTAATTCCCAATAATTTACTCCCACGCATCATCTGTAAAACCATACAGATGTGAGAATCATACCAGGTAAATACATACCCTGGAGCAAGTGTCTAATTGGGAAATCAGTTTTCTATTAACAATACACAGTGAAACTGAATCATATAAATGTTTCGAAGGAGTATCCGGGTATTCCTAGTAATGCCTCTTCAATTATCCAGATTCACAACTGTAACCGTATATTTCTCTGCCATCTCTCCAAATCCCTTTATATGTCTTTAATCGTTTCCTTCTGTACACCCTCTTAGGCTAAATGGTTTTCTTCCTTCCCTACCGTTCGGCACCAGCCTATGGTTTGGAAGAAGACTATCTAATAAGCGTAACAGGTGTAATGTCCTAATCCTAGGAGCACTCGCAATGCGACAGAAGGTGAAAATAAAAGACAACCGAATAAACCTTATTCCTATTTCTCCTGAAACAGAATCCATCTCCGAACTAGAACAAGTTCCTTTCGAGTTCGTATATAACCATATGATGGAGTATCCAAATAACTGTGGATCTTCGTAGTGATACGGAGTGTTCTAGATAAATACAAAGGTGATATAGGATTGGCGAAGAAATACTTGGTTTGGTCGTGAATAGCAGTCCCAATTTACTTTGCCCTCTTTCTAACCCATTTATTTGTCTTAACTTAATACCTTCTGTACACCATCGTTAGGCTAGTTGGTTTTCTTCATTCCCTACCGTTCGACACCAGCCTAAGGTTTGGAAGAAGACTATCCAATAAGCGTAACAGGTGTACTATCCCCTAATCCAAGGAGCACTCGCAACTTGAGAGAAGGTAAAAGGAAAAGACAGCTGAATAGTCCTATTCGTTTTCTCCAGAACTCGAAACCATCCTCGAATCTGGAACAAGTTCCTTCGAGTTCGTATATAACCATACGATGGTTTTATCCAATGGAAGTGGACGTTCTTAGTAATACGGGGTGTTCTGGAGAAAAGGGTAAAAGTACGAGTGGCAATGAGGTATGCAACTCTGACAATCCAAAAGCCAGTGTTTAAGAAGGTTCGGTTAATCTTGGTCACTTGAGTCATAGTCAAGGGTCGGGCCATGGTCGCTGCTAAAGAGAGAGAGAAAAGAAATACTCAGCGTGCACTCTAACCTAGACCAGAATGGTTATCAATTTATCTAATCAGGAAACCTCCCACTGTAACCTTAAATTCTCCTCCAAACCTCAAAGAAGAATTAGTCGGGATCACCCGAGGAGTAAACCATCTCATCAGTGGGGATCGGGATTCAACTATTATCGCATGATAACGTGACGGAATCCACTCACGTTATCACACTCCAGAAGGTATGTGCATATCTGGCAAGTTTCTGTTTCTTTAGAAACTCCCGATGTGATTTTTACCCCATGCTCTTATCACCTTGACGTAGGCCAACATATCATAAGTCACATGTCAAGTTCTACCCGTCATTATCTAGGTTAATTTGAACCTACTCGTACATACCCTTGACGTAGGCCAAAATAGTAGTACGACTGTCCCAAACTAACGCATCTATCTACGCAACAGAAAAGTAACGAGTAGCTACCATACACTATGCCTTGACGTAGGCCAACATACATAGTATGAATACTAAGTGCTACTTTTCTGAAATGACGGAGGGCTACGAATGGTTTTTGGCGAAAAACCTTTAACGTAATGAACTTGATATCGTTGAAGGAACCAGATAGCTTTTTAGAAAAATATAGTGGCGAAAACCTTCGCTAAAGAGCTCACTCCCGGTGAAGGGATCTCGGCTCTTTCCCCGTAGAATAAGGTGCAGGATATTCCAACTGAATACCACGATGCAAAGCAAAAGTAATCGACTGTAGTGAAGTTATTACCCTGACGCAAACTTCTGTCCAAGGGGTCACTCCCGGTGAAGGGATCACGGCCCTTGCCTCGTCGACAGAGGTGCTGGATATCCATAACCGAATTCCACTGTGCAAAACAAAAGAGAGCGTCCTTGCAATAACAGCTTTTTTGAAAAATGTTCCAACAACATCAGAATAGGTTTGTTTAGCTTGCATTGATCCGAATCAACACAGTCCCATCAATTCATCACACCAATAAAGAACGAAAATACGATGTACTTATATGCCATCCGCATTCGCCACTGGTGTTAGTTATATGTATGCCCTAGAGGCCATTACTATACATAGGATGTATATTGTAGTGGATGCTTGGACATATATAGGGAGGACTTTCTTGCTCGACATGATAGTATGCTATCTGGTTACTCTTTACCTTAACGTGTATACTCATTGTCTCTCTGTTACATGTTGGTAAAGCCCTTAGGATGTGTACTTGACTACCTGGACTATGATGCAGATCATACTAGTGGGGACGTGGTAGTCCATAAGTACATCCTTCAAGGTCCCTAGTCGTGGGTGTATCGAGACAGGGCATCGATATACCAGAGTAGACTAGCGTATACCTTCTCGACCCATACAGATGGGCGATGGATGATCCCATATCCATTGGTGTTTGACATCAGTGATGATATACGGGTGCTCAGTGGAGACTGGGTACACTGGACGGACTCGCCGAGAACTCCCAGATGGTATTATACCTTACGTCAGATGGCAGTTCTCTGGTGACACTGGTACAGAGTAGTCTGTTGACCCGAGATCGTCATAGAGTCTTGTGTGGTTCCCACTGTGCTTTGAGTTCCATCTTACCACGTCCAAGAGGGCGTGCAAAACGGTGGTTTTTGTGTACAGTCCCGAGTCACATGGAGGCAATGAGCGATAGGAGGGGATTCGTCTCTCCCGGTATAGGGAGTTGATGTTGCGCTGTGTTCGATTGGCTATAACCGGAAATCCCTGGCCAGGGTTGTTGAGATTTACTGGTAAGTGTTACCAGTAGTTTCTCGAATTGTTATAGACCTCATATCGACACGACTTATCGAGCTATTGGGGTCTGACGTTTACCACCCCTAGGCGAGATATGCGACATATCAGACGACGAGACCGGACTGTACGGTAAGTGTTACTGGTTGGATTCACAGGAGTGTGAGCGGGCTTGCTCGTCGATCTTCTGATCGCTCAATACCCGGGTGGCCGTTACGTTTAGCAGACCGCTTGCGGCTTGTGGGTGTTTGATATGATCATCACCTGCTGCCGGCGTATTGACGAGTCTTTAGAGTCCTACACAGAGGTTTCCTGGCTCAAGAGAAACGAAATAGGAGCGCATATGAGATATGTACGGGACCGAGAATAATGCGTGTATGTGATACCGTATTCTATTCTCGCGATGAATGTATCGATATGGTCGTATGCGATATAACCTAGTTATCGAATCAAGGATTGATTCGGTAAGCCGATACATAGGATACTAGTCGGTTATATGCGATATGACCGGATCGTTAAATCAAGTGTTGATTTAATGATTTAATGTATAATTATATATTTGATATATTACTTTGCATTAACTAGTATTGGTTCACTTTAAAAGTATTTTCTCACTTGAAATTCACAAGTTGTATATGTGATATACTTTTGTGCACTTGGTTGTATCATGTTTGATGATACATGCTTACTTGAGTTTGTGTAAAGTTTAAACCTTGGTTAAGTAAATGGTTAGGGTTTTGTTTAATTTATTTAGTCATTTATTTATTTATTTATTCATTTTGGAAAATGATAAGCATAAAGAGAAAATGGTTGCTAACTTTGTTTGTATTATGAAGCTTCATGAAGCTTTGACTTAGTGACCATTTTGTCTCATGCTTAACCCTAACCATTCCGCTTAACCCTAGTCTATTCTCTACACTTTACCATGGTTGCATTATGATAAGTATTGAATTATTTTTCCTTTTTGAAAATACTTATCATAATATTCATCTTCTTCTTCTTCTTCTTCACTTGAAGAAAGCTTGCTTCAATAATGGCAACTTGAGCAAATGAGTGAGAAATCCAATTCTAAAGTGAACCCACTTCCTATTTCTTCATCCTCTACCTCTTGCCAAGTAGTAGAGTGTGTTTTCTTCACAAGTTTCATGACTTGGTGAAGTTGGAGCTTGATCTAGCGATGCCTCGACGTAGATCATCTTCGGCATCGTCGTCGATGACCTAGCCCGCTTTTTCTCCGATGAAGCCGACGCTAGAGCCCAAGATCCGTTTTGTATAGCGAGGAGACATCATCGCGGAGCCATGGAGGTGGAAAACCGGATCTACAAAGGTTGTATTTCCGTTTACCATTTAGTTAAGTTGTTAACTAGTTTCTTTTTCGCCTAAACTTCTAGCCAACGATCCGTATTAGGGTTTCTCGGCACCGTAAAATTTGAAATTGGCATGGTTGATGCCTTGTGCGACATCTTGAGAGTGCCTAGGAACCCTACAGTGGTATCAGAGCCTAGCTAGAGCCTTAGGCGATGCGTAGACGGAGTTAGAAATCCGATCGAACCGAAACCCCATTGCAAAATCGCTCTCTGTACATTTTTCAAAACTGTTGAATTTTGTGAATTAAAAATATGCAGAAAAATAAGCAGGAAAAACTAAGAATTACTGTGAAGTTTGGGCTCCTAATTCCATAATTCGACCGCGGAACCGTGGCTAAAGCAGGGGTTTTGCGGCGCTTCCGCGGCCCAAATTTGGACTTAGTCCCTCAAATTTCATATATTTATTCTTAGGTCCTTTCTTGGCAATTTTTTTTGTGAATTTTTTAATTGCACTCAAGTGTTGAGTTTTCTAGGGTTTTATTGGGGATTCGTTAATTTGATCGGATAATTTAACTTCGTTTATGTTTTTCCGGATATTTTAGAAACTGTTAAAAAGTTCGATTGGATATAAATACCCACTTTTTCCCCTGCCGGGAAATTTCCAAGTGTTGGATTTTTCCGTAGTTTAACAACGTTCTAAGTAGTGCAAGTAACGCGATGGACCCTCTAGAAGACAACAAACCTTAACTCGATTATGTGACCGTCTTGAACTGCCCTTTGAACCTTCGGGTTTGGGGCAGTACGGCGTGCCACATGTGAGGCGTTGGCTTGACCCTTCTACGGCTGGACCGTTGGTACTGAGGCACGAACTGAATGTTGTTAGACTTATTTCATGTGTTGATCTATTTCGGAAAAACTTGGGTGGTTGACTGTTCGATCGGAAAGTTTAACATTTTCTATTTATCTGGAATGGGATACAATAATTGGAATTCACAAGTAGTTATGAGATAACTGAATGAATGTTATAAACATAGCAATTTAGTCTCACTTGATCGGTTGCTACGGAATTTTGATGCGATCAAAAGTCCGTCGCAATCACGTAGCGTACGCGGATACTCGCCGGGTAAATTTAATAGACAGCTACACCCCATAGCCCCGACCAAGTGACTGTAGGAGAACCCCGTCGCCGAAAGCATCCGTTCGGGTGCTCGCGGTAGCGGTGTTCCGCCCTTGTGCACTTCGTCGACGGTATCGGGGGTGCGGCCGTCTACTGAAGTTTGCGACGAGCATTCGATCAGAATGTCGGGAATCTTGTTGAATTACCCGACTTGATATTGAAAAGTGTTTTCGATAATGAGACTAAAATGCGGAGTTTATAATTGTTAGGCATGTGATGTCTAAGTATTTCATTTGATTAGGCATGAGATGTCTAAAGAGATTGCGGATTCCAACTGTTGTAGTTTTACACTTTCTTTTCTGTGACCGTAAGTGTAATATGTGATATCGCCGGTTTCGTTGCTATATGTCAACGACAATTGGGTTGCGCATATTTACTTACGTTGATGACATGTGATGTTATGTGTTGCTGGATATGTTATATTGGATCGTCGTGTTTGAATAGCCGGGGGTTTTTATGTGAGATGGGTGTTTTTCATTTTCATTCATGTAAAAACTTGTATGTAATATTCTTTTATTGGGGCACTTCCAGGTTGCGGAAGATGTCACCCTTTGTATATTATTTACTTTTCTGCACTAGGATAGACCCAAGGAGGGGAGCACAAGTAACCGGGTTCTGGGGTCCAGTGGGAGACCAACTCGAGGAGTCGAGTCCGGGTCTCCTAACTCTAGAATTGGTAGGGTTGCTTGCCGCTCTCGTAGGGGTCTAGGGGTGTGGGATTGGCTATTCATCACGACCGTGGAATCCGTGTTTTATACTGGCTCGTATTGAAAACATGGACGTCCTAGTATATCCAATATTTCATATGATTCTTCTGCTGCGATATCTGTGATGTGATCATGTAATGTTCTTTGTTAGATAAAGTATATAGTATATATGATATATTATATAGACGTTACTTATGTTTTACACCCGCACTAGCCCTGCCCCGCTCTGCCGTTAGTTACCTAACCTAACGGTGCACGAGGGGACATCGAGGCGAATGCGGATGGTATAAGTGTACGTCGTATTTATCTGTGATGTTTAGGTACTTAAATGATGGGACTTCATTAATGAGATTAGTGAAATAAAAAGAAATCTAAGATGTTGTAGAATCGAATTTCAAAATAAAACAGGTAGCTACAGTTCTTGCTTTGCACAGAGGTATATGTGATATATCCTGCACCTTATTCGATAAGGAAAGGACCGGGATCCCTTCACCTGGAGTGACTCCTTTAGCAATAACTGGCAGATTCTACACACTCGGTTTGTCTTTTGATTGTTTTTAAGAGTTTTTGCTTTGCACAGTGATATATGTGATATATCCCGCACCTCATTTGACGAGGAAAGGGCCGACGATCCCTTCACCGGGAGTGACCCCTTTAGCAAAACTAGAAAAGCCTCAGAAACACTCCATTTTAAAATCATTTGATTCTACAACGATATAAAGTTCATTACGCAAAAGGTTTTCTTAAAAACCTGACGTAGCCCTCCGTCATTTCAGATAAGTCCTAGTTAGTATTCGTGCTGCGTTTGTTGACTCAGTCAAGGCGTAGTGTGCGGTAGCTGATTAGTGCTTATCTGCAAAGCATATGATGCGGTTGGATTAGGGTAGTCGTGCGGCCATGTTGACTCAGTCAAGGGTCGTGCGGGTGGGTTTAATTCAATCAAGAAATGACGGGTTGAACTTTACTTGTGGTCTTTGATTTGTTGACTCAGTTAAGGTCATAGATCGCTTGGGGCAAAATATTATCGGGAATTTCAAGTGTTGAAATTTGCAATGAGATTGCATACCTTCTATGAGATAGTTGAATCCCGATACCCGCTGCGAGTAAGAGTTACTCCTGCGAGAGTTTTACACATTACAATTAGCCGATCAAATAGGTGTCTAGAAAGGTGTTAACGAGGTTACGCCTCTGGTAAAACGAGGTTTACTGTAATTAGGTTCGTGCGAAAGCACGGGGAACCTCCCTCAAAGTACCGACACTGGCCTGGCTGAAAGATTGGCGAACTTGTAGTGTGTAATTAATCACGGCTAGTCTTTCCTTTTAGGGTTTGAAGGAAGATTTGATAAAAAGCAGTGGGAACCATCCTGATTAGATAAAATAATAACCAATCTATTCTTGAAAGAGCGCACGCTGAGTGTTTTCTTCTCTCTCTCTCTCCAGGTAGCGACCATATCATGCCTTAATCAAGATAATAATACGGATTATTGACCGAACCCACTTGTTATACTGAGCTGGGGAATGTTGGTCCCGCTCCAACTTATAATTGTTATAAAACAGAGCAGGAAATTGGGGATTACCAGAATTCCCGTGCCGCCCAAACGAAGAGAGTGCATGATGATGCATCATCTTCGGGTGTGTTCATTACAGAGAACTGTTTCTCAGTATTCTTTACGTCCTGGGTATGTGATACCAGATCAGGATTCCAGATATATAACCTGTTACATAGGGCTACAGAAAGGTAGAAAAACTGAGAACGGGTGATAAGTTTCATGAGGCAGAAAATGGGGCAAGTGTTGCAGCCAAGTCTGTTGGTCACTGTCACCCTGTATTACAAATACATTGATTCTGAACAAATGTTATTAGATACCGAACCTGATATACAAAATCATATCAATCTCTTTATTAGTAAAGAAATGATAAAATTTTGTATAGCTGGATAATGTTTTGAACATTTCCTATATCAAAAGTTGATCGGTTCAGGCACGTTATCTAAAAGCATTGATGTTCTAAATCAAACTACAGTTCTTTAGTATACGGAACACACACAAGAGGAAGAGTTCAGAAATGAACGAATCCTACTTGAGGCATTGTAGACTAGGGCATATCAATGCGACCCGACTAGCTGAAGTTACATGTAGATGCATATTTAAATCAGTTTGAATTTACATATTATGAAACTTGCCAGTCATGTCACAGAGATAAGATGACCATAGCTCCGTTTACTGGAAACAGAGAAAGAGTTAGTGAACTCTTATGATGATACATGTTGATGTATATAGGTCCCCTGTCTATACATACCAAGACCGGTTCTTTGTAATTCATTACATTCTCTGATGATCTCTCAAGATTCAGACATATGTTCCTGTTGAAACACAAGTCCGAACCTTTTGAGATATTCACAGAATATAAGTTAGAAGTAGAGAACCAATACGGGTATAAGTATTATGTCCTTTGATGTGATCAAGGAGGAGAATACTTGAGCACGGAATTCCTGGACCATTCTAAAGGAGAATGAGATTCTCTCTCAGCATTACTCCTCCGAATACACCATATCACGATGGTATATCGGGGCAGAGCAATCACACCCTATATGATAAGGTGTGCTCTATGATGAGTACTACTGAGTTACCTGTTTCCTTTTGGGAGTTATGCACTTGAGAAGCTGCATGCCTATTGAAAAGGGTTCGAATCAAATCAATTGCCTACCACTTCATATGTGATATGGAAAGGGAAGAGCCCATATCTTAAGTTAGTTAAGATTTAGGGTTGTCCGGCCTATGTCTAAAATCAAAATCCAGACAAGCTCAAGGCAAGGTCTGTAATGTAGAACTGGAAGTGTTTCAGCTATACAAACTACAGACAATGATTTGGTACAACCAAAGGATTCAGTAGATACCAACGAACCTCAGCTTCTCCGCCGATCTAGTAGGGTTCCTCACCCACCTGAGAGATACTTCTGTTTCTCTGTGACAGTGGGAGCGAGAATTGCATCATGAGATGATAACCCAACTAGTTTCGAGCTGGCCATCAGGAGTGAGACTCTGTAAGAATGGCTGGATGCTTAGCGATCTGAGATGGAATCCATGTACACCAACAAAGTATGGACTTTAGTTGCTAAATCTGAAGGGTTAAATACCCATCAGGAGCAAGTATATCTTGAGAAGATTACTTGGTGTAGATGGAAAAGTTAGGACTTTCAAAGCTAGACTTGTTAAAGCTTTTCGTCATCGACCAGGCGTGGATAATGATGAAACCTTTTCAAGTGGCTATGCTTAAGTCTATCCAGATCCTACTTGCCATGGCTACATACCATGACTACGATATCTGGCGGTTGGGTGCCATGACTGCTTTTCTAAATGATGTTTTAGAAGAGAACGTCTATAAGTACACAGCCAGAGGGCTTCGTAGACAGTGGGAGCAGCGGAAACGTGTACAAGATGCTTTATAAGATAAAGCAGGCATCGCGGAGTTGGAACATCTGTTTTGATGAAGTAGTCAAAGAAGTTGACATCATCAAAATGGTAGATGAACCTTGTATAAACAAAAGGGTAGTAGGGAGTATGGTGACGATCCTCGTAGAGTACGTGGATGACATACTCTTGATAGAGAAGGAGTTTCCTATGCTACGCTCGATCAATCTCCGCTTATCACAATGATTCTCCATATAGGATCATAATGATACCTACTAAATCCTGCATTTTGGATCTATGAGATTGATCTAAATGGATGTTAGGATACTCACTAGTTGTAGTGAGATGGTATCAGTTGATCCTGGGAAAAATCACTGGAAGTGTTCCAGGGTGATAAAGACGACTGAATGTCAGTCACAGGCATTGTCTTTACCCTCAGTAAAGGGACGGTATGTTGGAAGGGTTCCAAGCTAGATACCGTGGCATACTAGACGATAAAGGCTGGATACATCGCTACTTAAGATGCTACCAAAGAGGCTGTTTGGGTGTATATAGGTTCATGAGATGAACTACGTTCCAACCATTGTGAGACAATGGAGTTGTGGCTTATGCCGAGGAACGCCGGTCCCATCAGTGATCCAGACATATTCTAAGGCAGTGTCACCTGATCATGGAGATGGATGATCTCCAGGGTGATCGAGGTTTGGAGAGTAGACTCTGAGGACAACACAGCGGATCCACTCACAAAGGCCTGTTCCCAGAGAGAGATTTTTATGGGATGGTTGAGTATGAGATACTATAACCACTGCTATCAGATGGCCCTAGTGCAAGTGGGAGATTGTTAGTTATATGTATGCCCTAGAGGCCATTACTATACATAGGATGTATATTGTAGTGGATGCTTGGACATATTTAGGGAGGACTTTCTTGCTCGACATGATAGTATGCTATCTGGTTACTCTTTACCTTAACGTGTATACTCATTGTCTCTCTGTTACATGTTGGTAAAGCCATTAGGATGTGTACTTGACTACCTGGACTATGATGCAGATCATACTAGTGGGGATGTGGTAGTCCATAAGTACATCCTTCAAGGTCCCTAGTCGTGGGTCTATCGAGACAGGGCATCAATATACCAGAGTAGACTAGCGTATACCTTCTCGACCCATACAGATGGGCGATGGATGATCCCATATCCATTGGTGTTTGACATCAGAGATGATATACGGGTGCTCAGTGGAGACTGGGTACACTGGACGGACTCGCCGAGAACTCCCAGATGGTATTATACCTTACGTCAGATGGCAGTTCTCTGGTGACACTGGTACAGAGTAGTCTGTTGACACGAGATCGTCATAGAGTCTTGTGTGGTTCCCACTGTGCTTTGAATTCCATCTTACCATGTCCAAGAGGGCGTGCAAAACGGTGGTTTTTGGGTACAGTCCCGAGTCACATGGAGGCAATGAGCGATAGGAGGGGATTCGTCTCTCCCGGTATAGGGAGTTGATGTTGCGCTGTGTTCGATTGGCTATAACCGGAAATCCCTGGCCAGGGTTGTTGAGATTTATTGGTAAGTGTTACCAGTAGTTTCTCGAATTGTTATAGACCTCATATCGACACGACTTATCGAGCTATTGGGGTCTGACGTTTACCACCCCTAGGCGAGATATGCGACATATCAGACGACGAGACCGGACTGTACGGTAAGTGTTACTGGTTGGATTCACAGGAGTGTGAGCGGGCTTGCTCGTCGATCTTCTGATCGCTCAATACCCGGGTGGCCGTTACGTTTAGCAGACCGCTTGCGGCTTGTTGGTGTTTGATATGATCATCACCTGCTGCCGGCGTATTGACGAGTCTTTAGAGTCCTACACAGAGGTTTCCTGGCTCAAGCGAAACGAAATAGGAGCGCATATGAGATATGTACGGGACCGAGAATAATGCGTGTATGTGATAGCGTATTCTATTCTCGCGATGAATGTATCGATATGGTCGTATGCGATATAACCTAGTTATCGAATCAAGGATTGATTCGGTAAGCCGATACATAGGATACTAGTCGGTTATATGCGATATGACCGGATCGTTAAATCAAGTGTTGATTTAATGATTTAATGTATAATTATATATTTGATATATTACTTTGCATTAACTAGTTTTGGTTCACTTTAAAAGGATTTTCTCACTTGAAATTCATAAGTTGTATATGTGATGTACTTTGGTGCACTTGGTTGTATCATGTTTGATGATACATGCTTACTTGAGTTTGTGTAAAGTTTAAACCTTGGTTAAGTAAATGGTTAGGGTTTTGTTTAATTTATTTAGTCATTTATTTATTTATTTATTCATTTTGGAAAATGATAAGCATAAAGAGAAAATGGTTGCTAACTTTGTTTGTATTATGAAGCTTCATGAAGCTTTGACTTAGTGACCATTTTGTCTCATGCTTAACCCTAACCATTCCGCTTAACCCTAGTCTATTCTCTACACTTTACCATGGTTGCATTATGATAAGTATTGATTTATTTTTCCTTTTTGAAAATACTTATCATAATATTCATCTTCTTCTTCTTCTTCTTCACTTGAAGAAAGCTTGCTTCAATAATGGCAACTTGAGCAAATGAGTGAGAAATCCAATTCTAAAGTGAACCCACTTCCTATTTCTTCATCCTCTACCTCTTGCCAAGTAGTAGAGTGTGTTTTCTTCACAAGTTTCATGACTTGGTGAAGTTGGAGCTTGATCTAGCGATGCCTCGACGTAGATCATCTTCGGCATCGTCGTCGATGACCTAGCCCGCTTTTTCTCCGATGAAGCCGACGCTAGAGCCCAAGATCTGTTTTGTACAGCGAGGAGACATCATCGCGGAGCCATGGAGGTGGAGAACCGGATCTACAAAGGTTGTATTTCCGTTTACCATTTAGTTAAGTTGTTAACTAGTTTCTTTTTCGCCTAAACTTCTAGCCAACGATCCGTATTAGGGTTTCTCGGCACCGTAAAATTTGAAATTTGCATGGTTGATGCCTTGTGCGACATCTTGAGAGTGCCTAGGAACCCTACAACTGGGTCCCGTCATCACCCGTTAGGTTACTTAACTAACGACAGAGCGGGGACTGAACTAGTGCGGATGCAAAACATGTACAACATCTACTAGTATATATATCAATATATAATAATGGCCCAAGGCGTGATAAAATCCAACATCATAGAAATGTAATAAGCATCACATAATAATATAGATATCTGGGATTCCTGGGTTTCATAGAGCCACTAATGAAACCCGACGTTCCCCTGGTCATGTGGATAGCCTGTGCAATGAAATCCTAGACACCTACGGGCGCGGCAAGTTACTTGCCAAAACCTGAAGCGAGGTAGCCCCCTTCAGCAACGTGAATGGACTACCCAGCACTTCACGGAATCCGGTAACTTGGGTACCCCTCCTTGGGTCAACTTGTACCCCCTACGAGTGAGGCGAATAGCCCGCCAATTTTAGAGTGAAGCCCCCTCTGTCTCAACGCCATGAGATGCGGGCCCGTTGCCCTCTAGAACCCGGCTATCCGTGCACCCCACCGTGGGGTAATCCTAGTACAGAAAGTAAAATATATACAACGGGGACATCGACTGTAGGGTTCCTAGGCACACTAATGAGGTCTCACATGGCATCAACCATGCCAATTTCAAATTTTATAAGTGCCGAGAAACCCTAATACGGATCGTTAACAAGAAATTAGGCGAAACATGCAACTAGTTAACAACTTAACTGCTAAGTGAACGGAAATACATCCTTTGTAGATCCGGTCCTCCACCTCCATAGCTCCGTGATGAAGTCCCCTCGCTGCGATCATCGGATCCCGGGCTCTAGCATCGGCTTCATCGGAGAAATGGGCGGGCTAGGTCGTCGACTTCGATGCCGAAGATGATCTACGTCGATTCAACTCAAGATCAAACTCCAACTTCACCAAGTCATGAAACATGTGAAGAAAACACCCTATACTACTTGGCAAGAGGTAGAGGATGAAGAAATAGGAAGTGGGTTCACTTTAGAATTGGATTTCTCACTCTTTTTTCTCAAGTTTCCATTGATGGCGGCAAGCTTTTCTTCTTGTTGAAGATGAAGAAGAAGAAGAAAGAATTTGATAAGTCTTATTCAAAATAGAAAATAAAATGAATATTTATCATATACCAACCATAGTTAGGTGTAGAGAATGAACTATGGTTAAGTTGAATGGTTAGGGTTAAGCAAACAAACAAAATGGTCAAGCTTTCAACACTTCATGAAGCTTCATGAAAGAAACAAAATAAGCCACCATTCTATTTATCTTGCAAAAATGAATAAATAAATAAATGAATAGATAAGTAAATCAAAACCCTAACCATTAACATAACCATGGTTTAATTCTTTACACAAACCCAAGTTAGCCTGTATCATCAAACATGATACAAACAAGTGCACAAAAGTATATCACATATACAACTTGTGTACATCAAGTGAGAAAATCCAATTTAAGTGAACCAATACTAGTTAATACAAAGTAGTATATCAAATATATAATTATGCATTAAATTATTAAATCAATACTTGATTTAACGATCCGGTCATATCGTATACAACCGACTAATATCCAATGTATCGGCTTATCGAATCAATCCTTGATTCGATAACTAGGTTATATCGCATATAACCAATCGATACATTCATCGTGAGAATGGAATACGGTATCACATACACGCATTATTCTTGGACCCGCACATATCTCATATGCGCTCCTATTTCGTTTCGCTTGAGCCAGGAAACCTCTGTGTAGGACTCTAAAGACTCGTCAATACGCCGGCAGCAGATGATGATCATATCAAACACCCACAAGCCGCAAGCGGTCTGCTAAACGTAACGGCCACCCGAGTATTGAGCGATCAGAAGATCGACGAGCAAGCCCGCTCATACTCCTGTGAATCCAACCAGTAACACTTACCGTACAGTCCGGTCTCGTCGTCTGATATGTCGCATATCTCGCCTTGGAGTGGTAAACGTCAGACCCCAATAGCTCGATAAGTCGTGTCGATATGAGGTCTATATCAGTTCGAGAAACTACTGGTAACACTTACCGGTAAATCTCAGCAACCCTGGCCAGGGATTTCCGGTTATAGCCAATCGAACACAGCGCAACATCAACTCCCTATACCGGGAGAGACGAATCCCCTCCTATCGCTCATTGCCTCCATGTGATTCGGTACTGTACCCAAAAACCGCCGTTTTGTACGCCCTCTTGGACGTGGTAAGGTGGAAATCAAAGCACAGTGGGAACCACACAAGACTCAATGATGATCTCGGATCAACAGACTACTCTGTACCAGTGTCACCAGAGAACTGCCATCTGACGTGAGGTATAATACCATCTGGGAGTTCTCGGCGAGTCCGTCCAGTGTACCCAGTCTCCACTGAGCACCCGTATATCATCTCTGATGTCAAACACCAATGGATATGGGATCATCCATCGCCCATCTGTATGGGTCTAGAAGGTATACGCCAGTCTACTCTGGTATATCGATGCCCCGTCTCGATACACCCATGACTAGGGACCTTAAAGGATGTACTTATGGACTACCATGCCCCAACTAGTATGATCCGCATCATAGTCCAGGTTGTCAAGTACACATCCTAAGGGCTTTACCAACATGTAACAGAGAGACAATTAGTGTACACGTTAAGGTAAAGAGCAACCAGATAGCATACTATCATGTCGAGCAAGAAAGTCCTCCCTATATATGTCCAAGCATCCACTACAATATACATCCTATGTATAGTAATGGCCTCTAGGGCATACATATAACTAACAATCTCCCACTTGCACTAGGGCCATCTGTATAGCAGTGGTTGTAGTATCTCATACTCAACCATCCGATAAAAAGTCTCTCTCTGGGAAAAGGCCTTTGTGAGTGGATCCGCCGTGTTGACTTCTTAGTCTGTTCTCCTAACCTCGATCACCCTGGAGATCAACCATCTCCATGATCAGGTGACACTGCCTTAGATTATGTCTGGGTCACTGATAGTACCAGGGTTCCCGGGCCAAAGCCACACTTCCATTGTCACACAATGGTAGGAAGCTAGTTCATCTCATGAACCATTATCCATCCAAACTGCCTCTTTGGTAGTATCTTTAATAGCGATATTACCAGCTTTTATCGTCTAGTTTGCCACGGTATCTAGCTTGGAACTCATCCAACATACCGTCCCTATACTGAGGGTAAAGACAATGCT